>OY720249.1:10446923-12946923 GCA_963082625.1 Pasiphila rectangulata
CGCAGCCCCACCCTCGTCCTCCTGCCGGAGACGAACGTACACTCGTGCGTCCATCTCCACCAGGAAGTCGAGCGGCGGGAGCCGCGCCAATAATGTCGCCGCCTCATGCGAAATCGTGTGGTACCCGCGAACGATTCTGATGGCAATAGAACGCTGCAGGCTACTAAACATAGCCCTGCAGCGCCTAACACCCGTCAGTCTTTTGGACCACACGGGCGCTCCGTAGAGTGCCATCGACCGCACGACGCCCGCATAGAGGCGGCGAACGCCCTCCCTTGCCCTACAACTACCCAACAACTCGCTGAAACATGTGTTTAATAATTTTGGTAGTTATCTAACTATTTATGTGAAATGTGACGTAAATCAAGTGAAAAATAATATTCCCCAACAAATTTTCATCCCCTATATTTTTACTTAGGGGATGATTTTTGAGGAATTCTGATACACAGGTTCATCAAGTTTTAAATTCTAATATATATGCAAAATTATACGTTTTTGAAGTGAAAAATAACCATTTTCCCATACAAAGACTCATGCTGTACGGGAAGCTGCAATGCCTGGGACAATTATTTAATTTCAATGACCCTGATGCAGTGGGTTGAATTTTAAATGTTGCCCGGCAGTAAAATGTTGCTCCTCTCTTGCCCGTAGATGCAGTAAGAATCTGCCAAAAATGCCTCCTCGGGTAGCAGCGACTTTCCGTTTTTCTTTTGTTTTTTATGTTTTGTATTTCTTTTGTGTGTGTTGTTTTAATAATATTTATTAAATATGTGTGTTTAATATGAGTGTAAGATTTAACGTGTAACGCTATGGTTAATCTGTAATGTTACATTAATTATTTGAATAAACTTTTGAATAAACTTTTCCGTGTATCAACATCCCGTACTGCGCTCGTCAACCCGCCTGCCAATGTGGTAAAATTTTGATATTTAGTTGTAAAGAAATCTGATAATTAATTATTGATTTACTAGGATCGGTGAATATTCACCATCACAATAGGCGTCTTACTTTGGTTGTCATTAGATATTTTCGAACGTAGGCTTATTTTACATAATTTATAGCTTGTTTGATCACTCAGAGATCCAGTCAACAGTGAGAATTTTCTTTTTAAAAACTCTTACTAGATCCATTATTTATTGCTGTTCTATAAACTGGATTTAGTGAGAGCTTTCTACACTAAATGTTCTACCTAAGTGTGATTGCACTGCAGCTTCCCGTACAGCATGAATACCAGTTGCTGACGCTGTATAAATCATCTGTAGTAGATGCAAAGGCCTATCTCATAATAATTATCTTGGTGGGGTGCAGTACAATACAATAGATAAGTATATAAATATTAATCTTGGTCAAAAACCAGTCTCTTGCTCTTACGAACGTGTAAAAGTAAATATTATTGATTTCGAATAGGTCAATGTCACCTCGTGTCAAATAACTGACAAGGGTCTTGAAAACTCTATTCAGAACGAATTAACGGGTCAGTGCCCACTTGACATTTAATTTAATGAACCCGGCAAGCCTATCAATATCTTTGTAGGTGTATTTATATGTATAAAGAAAAATGACAATTGGGTGTAAATATTGAGTATAAACTTTTGCATTTATTGGTAAATAAAGTAAAGATAAACGAAACGCTGGGAAGATGACCTAAGATAATATGTGAGAAACAGAGAGAGATAGGAGTATTAAGAGAAGGCCTCTATTGAAAGACAAGCTGTTGTTGCGAAACGCACTAATCGTCAGAGCTAATGATATAATTATATTTGGAAACATAAACAGAAATAAAGGCTTATTTTTTGTAAGTATAAGGTTTTCCCAATTCCGTAACATCGTCTAGCCCTTGTAGCTCGACATTACGATGTTTTGGCTTTATTTATTATAAAGTGGCTCAAAACGCAGTAAATAAATTACTGCAAATTTATCCTGTCGACGGACAAATTCAAAGTGCTAATTTTGTATTTGCTCAAATTATACGATTATTACATACACTTCCATACAAAGATTTGATTTAAATCTGTTTCCATATAATCCCATTTAAGAATACATAAGTGTTTTATAGTGTATATGTTACGGGTAATGCTAGAAGATGGAGTAAACCTACTTAGGTTTTGACGAGCTCTGTGGCGCAGCGGGCGAAGGTCCGCCTGCGACGCAAGGGGTTGCGGGTTCGATTCCCGCCTCGGGACAAATATCTGTACGATCTGCAGATATTTGTTCAGGGTGTTCTGGGTGTTTTTCTATATTATAATAAAAATATCTATCTATGTAGTATAATGTATTAAGTATATCAGTCATCTAGTACCCATAACACAAGCTCTGCTTAGCGTGGGGCTAGATGATGCTGTGTGATTTGTCCAGCATTATTTATTCACCACCAGATCATCACCAAGGAGATCCGAACTATAATTAGTTGTTTTAACCGGGTACAACTCGGTCGGTCGATAGGCGACGTAGGATGCAAGAGCGAGCTAAGGGCACCCCGAGGTTAGGTTTGGTTAGGTTACTTTTAACCCTTTACACAGAAATAGGAGCCCCGCGAAGCGGGGCTCCGTCGACGTACCCGAGGTTAGGTTTGGTTAAAACTAGGTTTGGCTGCACCTAGTTGTACCCTGCTAAAACTAGGTGTAAGCACACTTCGGCTATTAGCCGTAACATATATAAAATCCCGAATTAAAATTTAATTTAATTGTTATTCGCACTTTACCCAAACTTCTTGGGTGATTCTAAGTAAACCCGGGTAAACCTAGGTTTACTCAATCTTCTAGCATTACCCGTAACATATACATGAAAAATGACAAACTAAATAAAATCCATTGGTGCATCGCTGGTATCGTTGTTGGCAAAACATATGTACCATTCGGCCAACATGGCTGACACCACTTGGCATGATAATAAAACGTCTTTAATAAAGTTTATCAGGATATGCATCGTATGCAGAAATGCTAATATACCTAACTGTTTGTGGTAACTGTGGGAAAGCTGTGTGGCATCACAGATAATACCTATAACCACGGGGTAGTATCGGAATGTATGTTAATCATTACCAGAGAATCCAATAATATAGGTATACTATTTACCTATGTACGTATCTAAGCCGGTATATAGAGGTGAATAGAAGTTAGGGTAACCAGATGTGGAAGAACAAAATACTCAACATAATTATTAATTATATTGAGTATTTTGTTCTTCTTTGTTATTCTAAAAACTTAGTTATAAACCCAGACCAGAGACAATATCTGCAGATAAAGCAACCATTTGTCCACGCCCCCTAATATGCATAGCGCTGTCTGTCTATCTGTCCGTGTATGTAAGTGACCCTAGGGTCACAGGGACCGGAGTTATTGTGACCTCAAAAGGTCACCAAAAAAGTCTCCAAATGGCCGAAAACGTCCAAAAACGCAAAAATGCCATTTTAAACCTTTGGTGACCTTTTGAGGCCTTCGCCCCCTTTTCTGGTACCCCCGTACCAATGCTTGTTAGACTAACACTGAGCATCGGAAGTCGTCAAGACTTATTGGTTTATTTATTTTGTATAACATACACTCAGGTTACTCTAATTGTTAAACACGACATTAGAGTTAAAGGACCGCCTACTTATACTGATGTGACCTTAAAAGACGCCAAGTACTGGTTTACCATCTTTTAGAAAGTGAACGTTTTCTCTTTCGCTCTAAGGAGTAATTAAATATAACCCTCCTTGTCTAGCAGCGCCATGAGCAGCAGTCAATGGTGTATTCTCTACATACATGCTTGTACGCTTGTACACAGTTTTTTTTTACTTTTTACGGAACATTGCGTATTTTCTCAGTGCAGTGGAAAGCCATTGTATTATCTACTGCTAACGAGGGAATTGTGTTTGGGATTTTTTAATTATGGAAGTTAAAGAAAGAAGCAAAGTAAGTACCTAATATAAGATCTATTTAATAAGGTTAGCAAACTGTTAAACCGAGCGATAGCTTAACAAAGCTAACAATAAAATAAGATTTCTTTGAAATTCTGTGACATCAAAAGTAAGATTTCCAGTAAAATAAATAATCTCTGTAAGCTTTCTTGAAGTTCTTTGTCATCAAACTTCCAGTAAAATATCTCTATGAATTAGACCTAGAATATAATAAATGCTTTTTGTACCAATTGATACATTTCACACCTAAGATATAACGTACCTATGTATCTATCTATTCCAGGAATCAAATCAAAAGGACGATAACGAAAATATTACACAGGAAAATGCCGAAATACGAGTTTCACCCAAAATAGACATTCACAAAATCAGCAAAAGCGACAGACGTATTAGTATATTTTTAATGGTATGCATAATTGGCGTGATTCTGGGCGTAGTAGTGGAAGTAATAAACGTACGAAACCTAAATAGAACCAAAGATAAAGTAGAGAAGAGAAAGTACTGGGTCTACTCTGCCTACAACGATGTTAGCAATACGAACGGTCTTCTAAAACACGTCCATTTAGTCCTGGACAGGCTCGGTTACGACCTATCCACCAACGAAACTGCCTGGAGTCTCCTCTGGTCTCATGACTACCCATTCCGAGTGCTCTACCCCAACCTTCATAGGTTAAAGTCGCATCAAAGAGTTAATCACTACCCTGGCACCGGGTTCATAACAAACAAAGTGGATCTTGCGACCTCAGACTCTAAATACATCCCGAGAGCGTTCAAATTACCTAAAAACAAAACGGAGTTCCTGAAATATGCATCTGAGAATAAAAAGGCAGTGTTTTTGGAGAAGCACAATCAGCACAGAGGTGTTTATTTGAAGAACGTGAGTGAAATAGATTTGGCGAGTGGAGAGAGTTTCGTACAGGAGTATGTGCAGAAACCGTTTCTGGTCGATGGACATAAGTTTGACATTGGAGTGTACGTTGTGGTAACGTCGGTCAACCCCTTGAGAGTTTATTGGTACAAGGGCGACGTTTTATTCAGGTGAGCTTTTAATTGTATTTATTAACTTTTCTTGTTTTAGTTTTTTATACTAATTAATGACGAGACATGCCGAAGGCCAACCTGATGTTAAGCGGTAACCTCTACCTATACATATAGTTATTATATTATACTTAGCTTTATTTTTACCATCTAGACTCAGAGTCTAGAAAATATACAAATATGACCCTATTTATGTTAATTATGCTTCAGAAATCATCTCTAAATTGAGGGAAAATACAAACATCTTTCTAGGCGCTCTTAATCTATGCAGCAAAAGAAATACCTCTCAAATTTATGATAATCTTAAATTATCTTAAATTTGTGTACATCTGTTTAATGTTTCTAGTTACTCAACCAATCCTATCCATTCAAAGGTTGCCTGCTAGAAATTTTACCCATTGTCCCTCTTTGTAGTAGGAAGGTATTTCTCTTTGATTTTATTTGATCAACCGTGCATCGTCGCCGCCATTTTGCGCAATTTTCAGTTTTATGGTATGCAATAAAGCATTAAACGACATTTGTGGTTTAGTTGGTATATAGCCGGCTGAGAGAGGTTGCGTTTCGATTACCGCCAGGAGTCAAATGTTTGTATTACAAATTTAATTTAATTTACTTTCTACCCCTACGCTAAAGTATTCCTTAACATTATCGCAGATACTGCCCCGCAAAGTACTATCCCTTCGATCCCAGCAATCTGGATAAGTATGTAATCGGAGACGACTACCTGCCGACCTGGGAAGTGCCCTCGCTGTCGCACCCCTACGTTGCTCTGGGGGCTAGCATGAAGGATGCTTTCGATATTTACGCGCAGTCTAAGGTAATCATCGTTATTTCAAGTCTGCTGGTATCTTGTTTTACAGTTATGATTATCATCATCCATCGTTTTTATATAAATGATAACTAAATCAATTATGAATGATGATAATGATAATTATTTTATGACTACAAATACCTTAGAAAACGTCATTATTCTAAGATAAATACAATGTGAACAAAAAGAAGAAGGACTACCACTCAGCATGGGCTGTAAATGAGGTTGAGGATGATAATTTGCATTTAATGACAAAAGAAAGAATAACAATGAGCTTCAACTTAGGTACCTATAAGGTGTTTAATTTTACCTACCTACTACACAAACCACTTAAAATGAGATTCACAAAAGTTAAATTTAATACTAGTTAAGATTTAAGTTACTATTCATCATCATCATTCCAGCCGTAAAAAGTCCACTACAGAACAGGCTCTTACCACTCTTACTGCATCCACGGGCATGAGAGGAGGGGTAACATTCTACTGCCGGCACCCCACGGCAAGTTACTATTAGGTAATCATAATAACTGTAATAGTATTTCAAGTTCGGAAATTTTTGATGACCGCTATATTGTGTGGCGTCGTGACAGGAATTTAGAACTTACAGGTCAGTCTAAAGGTGGGGGTGTGCTCATAGCTATACGCAGGGATATTGCAACTACTTTTCAACCTCAATATCAATCCTCAGCGGAGGACCTGTGTCTTACAATTTCGTTAAAGCAACGTAATAGTATTGTTATAAAAGTTCATTTAGTTGTTATTTATCTATGTAAACAAAACCTTGGCTTTTCTTTTTCGCAACAATTGCATAACTTTTTAAATAACCTTAATGATATAATTTTAAATTTCCCAGATGATAAATATTTATTTATAGGCGATTTTAACTTAAGTTCTATTATTTGGTCTCCAAGCGCCGATTCGCTGGAAATGACACCACAAAATGTGTGTTCTAACGACGAGCTAAATCTAATTGATAACTTAAACTTGCTTGATTTGCGCCAATTTAACGGGATTGTGAATAATTACGGAAGGATTTTAGATTTGGTATTATCAAACGATGATGTTTTAGTTTCTGAATGTGACGACCCCTTAGTACCTATCGACCCACATCATAAGCCGCTATTAATCAGTGCTCAATTTATAGACTTGCCATCCTTGAAACCTCAAGCATATCTTAGATATTTGTATAATAAAGGCGATTATAACTCGATAAACACTAAACTTCTCGAAATAGACTGGGACGATGAGTTTTCACTACGTAGTATGGAGGATGCAATTAGCTACTTTTATGCAGTTTTAGACAACTTAAAAAAAGAATTTGTTCCGACCAAAAATATTAGAAATGAGATTTACCCTAAGTGGTACTCACCTGCATTAAAGAAAGCACTTAAAGAAAAATATAAATACTTATTAAAATATAAAATCTATAAAAACACATCAAATTATCAGAGTTACTTACTCATGAGGGAAAGAACTAAATCACTAGAAAAACAATGCTACTCAGATTATATCTCAAATGTAGAAAATTCAATTGAAAAAAGTCCCAAATATTTTTGGTCGTACATTAAGTCACGTTCGAAGTCACATAGTTTTCCTAATACGCTTAAGTATCTAGATCATGTGGCAACTACAGGAGAAGATATAAGTAACTCATTCTCTCATTACTTTAAATCAACTTTTCTTTCTCCAGTCAATAGAGACCTAATATTAAATTCACCGGAAACCTTACCGTGCGATTCTCCAACCTCTGACATATTTAAACTAGATATTAACACCAACTACGTAACTCAACTTCTCCTAAAAATTGATCCATCCAAATCAGCAGGTCCTGATCTCAGTAGTCCCCAGTTTCTCATCAGATGCGCTGAATCTTTGGCCATACCTATTTCTCTGTTATACCGGAAATCCCTCTCGGAGTGTACATTTCCTCAGGTCTGGAAATCAGCCTTTATAACACCTGTTCATAAGAAAGGGTCCAAGACTGATGTGGTCAACTATAGACCGATCTCTAAGCTCTGTATTATAGCCAAAGTGTTTGAGAGGGTTGTTTATGATCAAGTTTACGCTGCACTTAAAACGTCTTTTCACAGCACTCAGCACGGTTTTCTTAGGGGTCGGTCTACTGTTTCCAACTTAGTCCTGTTAAATGACTACATAACTGAGGCCATGGACGCTGGTAGTCAGGTAGACGTTGTTTATACTGACTACAGTAAAGCGTTTGACAGGATTGACCATAAAACACTTT
Organism: Pasiphila rectangulata; assembly: GCA_963082625.1. Lineage (NCBI taxonomy): Eukaryota > Metazoa > Arthropoda > Insecta > Lepidoptera > Geometridae > Pasiphila > Pasiphila rectangulata. The sequence goes on from OY720249.1 coordinate 10,454,915, forward strand.
TAGTAAAGCTTTATAGCGCTGGAATTAGAGGGGACCTGCACCGATGGTTTTCATCTTATATTGATCGCAGGACACAAGCAGTGGTGGTCAGTAATTATATGTCAAGCTGGGTCACTATCCCTAGTGGGGTTCCCCAGGGATCACTTCTGGGACCTTTATTATTCTCTATCTTTATTAATGACATATCCTCTTGCTTCTTAAATTCGCAATTACTCTGCTTTGCTGACGATATGAAGATTTTTACTACAGTTAAATCCCACGAAGATGTCGTAAAACTTCAAAGTGACTTACGTCGGCTTGATCATTACTGCATGTCAAACAAGCTAGATCTTAATCCTGCCAAATGTTCCGTTGTTACATATTCCCGGAAAAGGTCTAATATCGCTTCGACATATATGTACTTTAAAAAATCAAATCCTTCTCAACAATACAGTTATTCGTGATCTTGGCGTCATTCACGATTCCAAATTATTGTTTGACGAGCACATAGATAAAATTGTTAAGAAAGCGTCTAAATCATTGGGCTTCGTAATGAGAAGCAGTACTTCTTTTACAAAAGCTAAAACTTTTAAAATTGTATACTGTACGTTCGAAGCATCCTTGAATACGCGTCACAAATTTGGAACCCTCGGTACGAGAAATATATCGTACGAATTGAACAGATTCAAAAGAAATTTATAAGGTATATATGTTATCGCTTAAAAATTCCTTACAACTCCAATGATTATTACAATCTCTGTAGGAAGTTCCACATTTTACCTCTTTCTAAACGAAGAGAAATAGCAGATATCACTTACCTTATTAAAATTGCATCTAACTCAGTTGACTGTCCTGAACTTTTAAACAAAATTAATTTAAATGTACCATTTAAAGTTAAAAGGCATAATCCTCTAATCAACGTTCCGTTAGTCAAAACAAATTACCGACAGAATTCTTATTTAAAACGGGCAAGTAATAGTTTCAATGTAGTCAGTAAGCGCCTAGACTTAGATTTATACTGCACAAGCGTTGTATCGGCTAGGCAGTTGTTGAGCAAAGAATTTTTTATCCAAAAATAACTGTAGCTTACTACCTATCTCATATTTTTTCTAGTACTTGTTTGTATCTCATTTTTCATTGTTCTCATGTTATATTTTTATTTTTTCTATCCGTGAGGACCTTTGGCTCACTGCTTTATATAAGTTATTTAGAAAACTATGTTATAGCTGTTGGTCTTCCTTATAAATAAATAAATAAATAAATAACTAATAATCACTAATATTAGAAAGGTGAGGGAAAACATTAATGAAACTTTGGTTTAAGGGTTTCCTTTAAGATGTTTTGTTTGCATGTGTGTACTATGTGTGGTGGGTAGCTCTGATGAGGTGGTTGATTGTAGTTGCCCTTCTGATGTTCGTAAGGTGGCCTTTTCTTCAGACCTTATATTGGCCACTGTAGCAGCACTCAATAAATTGTTACGAACGATTTCTCGTCGTTGGTCGCCCAGCCGTTGTTTACTAATTTGCATGTCAGGGAATTTATCTATAAATTCTTTGTGTGGCAAGGTATGCTTTTGAGCTAGTTTCTAATTTAGTTATTGAGAAATACGTACGCAGGATCAAAATGTTCATTTCTTCGGTCCATTTTATGCGCGTATACGTGATTTGGCTTTGGCGGGCGCATTTCGACGTATGTCGCCTGCGCAACTTCCTAAGCCAGTGCAGTAGATAATGAGGAAGAAACAGGTGAAAGATTAGAAAATAAGTCAAGGTAAAAAGGAGGAGACGAAGGAATAGAAGAAAAAAGAGATTAGGGTGAGGATGTGTTGGATAGGGTTTCATGGTCCTCTTCAACCCGATCAGTTTGACTAGGCCGTCGTTCCTCAATCGACGCCAGCTGTGATGCTCCCACGATAGCTGCACTCGTGCTGCTGAGTCCATCTGTGCCGGATCGAGATGTGATCCGGCTTGTTCTTCTTAGTGGTCGTAGGTTATACCTTCTGTTGGGATCACTTTGTTCGAATTCCCCGGCAGAGGGCCGCCCATTACCCTCGCCACCGATGGCTTGCATGCTGTGACGTCCAGCATCGGCTACAGACGTGCCCCGGCGATCATCTCCGGGAAGCGACCATAAATGTTTACACTTACTCTTTTTCTCCATCATGACGGGTTTGCCGTTTCCCTTTTAGTCACCCGCTTAGTAATTTTGTTGGGAGTGTCCGCCCCTCACGTGGCATAGATGTTCAGCACGGACGTGGGGTTGGGCTTTGAGGGGCTTATTATTATTATTATTATGAGCCATTTGGGTCCCACTGCTGGGCAAAGGCCTCCTCCAATTCCCTCCATACATCCTTTTATATAAAATATATTGTAGGTACCTACCAGACAAGTTGAAGCTACAAATAAAGTTAATTATACCCACCATTTCGTTGGGAAATAAAGATGATACCATCTTTTGAGAAATTGAGAGGTAATAAATTGGTTTAGTATAACAAGGCAAGCCTCAGGTGTTCCAGAATGAGCTGTGATTATTACGCCTACGCGCCATTCTATTCTAAAGCAATTTTGTGAGACATGTTTACGCAATAAATAATTTTGAATTTGAGATGTTTGCCCACAGGCTAAATGTATTATTTTATTCATTCATTTGAGGATTTCAGGCAAGACTAATACCTAATGCATTGACTCCGGAAATCTTTACTGTCATCATCATCATTCCAGCCGTAAAAAGTCCACTACTGAACAGGCCTCCCTTATGGTTCTCCATGAGGGGTAGGTGCCATACTCACCACGCTTGGCAGGCGGGTTGGCGAGCGCAGTACGAGATGTTGATACACGGAAAGACGCTGCTGCCCATCTTCCGGAGGTATCCCTTAGCAGGCTCTTACTGGATCCACGGGCATGAGAGGAGGGGTAACATTCTACTGCCGGCACCCCACGGCTACTACTAATTTGAATTGAAGAAATTGTTTATTGATGGATATCCCATTTATCGAGGAAAGATATAAGCTTTATTTTAAAACTTTATTTTGTCCTTTTTAGTGTAGATATCTAGTAGTCTTAAATTTTCAGGGAAAGAATACAGACAAAATGTGGAAGGAAGTTCAGAAAGCCATCGCAGATATAATTGTGAAGAAAGAACACCACATTATTGAAGCTGTGAGTCCAAACAAATTATGTTTTGATTGAACTTGAGACCTGAATGTTATTGAAATGAAACTCATCAACATCTCAGCCGTAGATCGTCCACTGTTGGACATGGGCCTCCCTCATGGACCTTCAATTAATGCTAATGAGGGGGTTGTTGCCATACTCACCACACTTAGCAGGCGGGTTGGCGAGCGCAGTACGGGATGTTGATACACGGAAAGACACGGCTGCCCATGTTCCGGAGGTATCCCGTAGCAGATTAATACTGCATCCACGGGCAACATTCAAAAAAAATCTGCCTAAAATTAGTCAGAGAACATTTTATTTTGTGTATTTTTTGACTATGGAACGTTGCCGTTGGGAAAATAGTGACCCGTTGCACTGGACCGCGCTCGACGTGTAACTGGTGTAACATCGCGCTCGACGTGCTGTGCACGCCGTGACTGACCCAACGCGTTACTATTTACCCACCTGAATACTACTTATTCGTTTCATTGCATTATTTTTAACCGGGTTATTTATTAATGACGTTTAAAAATTAAAATAAATAGAAGCAATTCTCACGTAACTTACGCGACTACTTTATTAGAATAATGACCATACCATCATTATCATTTCAGCCGTAGAACGTCCAACTACTGAACACCATAACAATTAATCATTTTCCAGCTAAAGCAGTACCCCTCGCAAGACAACTTCTTCGAAATGATGCGCTTCGACCTAGTCCTGGACGAAGACTTCAACGTGTTCCTGCTAGAAGCCAACATGTCTCCGAACCTGAGCTCGGCACATTTCCCGCCAAACCAGCTTCTGTACGAGCAGGTGCTGTACAGTCTATTTGGGATCACTGGGGTCAGCCAGCAAGATGATAGGTAAGTTTTACTGATCGTCTTTGACCAGGTACTCAATTCAGGTTTGTTTAAAATCAATGATGAATGCTCTAATGGCGTTTGAAAGAAGACTAACATATTCCTGTTCCACTTAAATAGGAAAACTATTCGACTTTTCTTCTGACTATTAATATCTGTAAAAACTCTTTACAGATGTAAGTACAATAATACCTACACTGAAAGTTAGGCATGTACAAAATATCACTGATCATAGCGCTGATCAAGAAGCAGGGCCATCTGTTTCCATATTACACTACAAAGTCCCTTCTGAATCAGCGATATCCCAAATATCGGCAATCTAGTGCAGGGTCAAACTTGCTCACATAATAGGGGGCGAAGCCCCCTATTATGCATAGCGCTGTCTGTCGGATCTGTCTGTGCATGACACGATTACAACCGAACGCGTTGACCGATTTACATGAAACCTTTTTTGTTAGCACTGTCTTAATGAGAGAAGAGTACCTACTGATTGATTTTGGTGACGCTAGACAAAATAAAACCGGGCCAGAGCGAGTCGGACTCGCGCACCGAGGGTTCCGTGCCATCATACAATATAATATATGACAAAGGCGGTTTTATATTTGCAGGAGAACGTTGACAGCGCCATCTCTTGTCTGATAGCGGAACTTATGTAGATTTTTTACACTTTCGATGATTTCTAAAAAAGTATGCTATAAAGAGAGATTGTAATAAATTTCCTCTAATCTTTGCATTCACTTCTAATAGCAATAAAAGTTTCAGAGGTTTATCTTCGCAAACTTCGGAGATAAGGGGGGGGAACGCAATTTTTTTCAACATTTTTGTAAATAACTCAAAAACTATACAACTTAAAGGAAAACTAAAAACTGTTTTTTAATGTGCAAATGAATATCTTTCATATGATATCCCACATCACCTAGTAACTTTCCAAAAATGTTGAAAACGCCCCTTCCACCCCCATTGTCTAAAAAACTATGCAAATTAGGGAGTTCACTATAATTTTCCTATAAAGTTTACATACACTTCTATTAGCTATAAAAGTATCAAGGGTTTATTTTTGCAAACTTCGGAGATAAGGGGGGGGAACGGTCGTTTTTTCAACATTTTTGTAAATAACTCAAAAACAATACGGTTTAAAGGAAAACTAAAAACTGTTTATTAATGTGCAAATAAATACCTTTCATATGATACCCCACATCACCTAGTAACTTTCCAAAAATTTTGAAAACGCCCCTTCCACCCCCATTGTCTAAAAAACTATGCAAATTAGGGAGTTCACTATAATTTTCCTATAAAGTTTACATACACTTCTATTAGCTATAAAAGTATCAAGGGTTTATTTTTGCAAACTTCGGAGATAAGGGGGGGAACGGTCGTTTTTGTAAATAACTCAAAAACAATACGGTTTAAAGGAAAACTAAAAACTGTTTATTAATGTGCAAATAAATACCTTTCATATGATACCCCACATCACCTAGTAACTTTCCAAAAATTTTGAAAACGCCCCTTCCACCCCCATTGTCTAAAAAACTATGCAAATTAGGGAGTTCACTATAATTTTCCTATAAAGTTTACATACACTTCTATTAGCTATAAAAGTATCAAGGGTTTATATCTGCAAACTTCGGAGATAAGGGGGGGGGAACGGTCAATTTTTCAACATTTTTGTAAATAACTCAAAAACGATACGGTTTAAAGAAAAACTAAAAACTGTTTATTGATGTGCAAATTAATACCTTTCAAATGATACCCCACACGGTCTAGTAACTTCACTTAAAAATTTTGAGATCCCCTATCCGCCACCCTGCAATCAAAATAAGAATATTTTTTTACATTTTCATATATGCTATATTAGTAAAAAAGTGTTGTCTTTTACCATTTTAAATTTCAAGTCGATAGCATCAGTAGTTCTCGAGATATCCACTTGTGACAGACAGACAGACAGACAGACAGACAGACAGAGTGATTCTATAAGGGTTCCTTTTTACCATTTTGGTCCGGAACCCTAATAAAACCGGGCAAGAGCGACTCGGACTCGCGCACCGAGGGTTCCGTGCCATCATACAATATAATATATGACAAAGGCGGTTTTATATTTGTTGGAGAACCTTGACAGCGCCATCTCTTGTCTGATAGCGGAACTTATGTAGATTTTTTACACTATCGATGATTTCTAAAAAAGTATGCTATGTAGAGAGATTGTAATAAATTTCCTCTAATCTTTACATACACTTCTAATAGCAATAAAAGTTTTCAGAGGTTTATCTCCACAAACTTCGGAGATAAGGGGGGGAACGCTATTTTTTTCAACATTTTTGTAAATAACTCAAAAACTATACGACTTAAAGGAAAACTAAAAACTGTTTATTAATGTGCAAATGAATACCTTTCATATGATACCCCACACGGTCTAGTAACTTCACTTAAAATTTTTGAGATCCCCTAACCGCCCCCCTGCAATCAAAATAAGAATATTTTTTTACATTTTCATATATGCTATATTAGTAAAAAAGTGTTGTCTTTTACCATTTTAAATTTCAAGTCGATAGCATCAGTAGTTCTCGAGATATCCACTTGTGACAGACAGACAGACAGACAGACAGACAGACAGAGTGATTCTATAAGGGTTCCTTTTTACCATTTTGGTCCGGAACCCTAATAAAACCGGGCAAGAGCGACTCGGACTCGCGCACCGAGGGTTCCGTGCCATCATACAATATAATATATGACAAAGGCGGTTTTATATTTGTTGGAGAACCTTGACAGCGCCATCTCTTGTCTGATAGCGGAACTTATGTAGATTTTTTACACTATCGATGATTTCTAAAAAAGTATGCTATGTAGAGAGATTGTAATAAATTTCCTCTAATCTTTACATACACTTCTAATAGCAATAAAAGTTTCAGAGGTTTATCTCCACAAACTTCGGAGATAAGGGGGGGAACGCTATTTTTTTCAACATTTTTGTAAATAACTCAAAAACTATACGACTTAAAGGAAAACTAAAAACTGTTTATTAATGTGCAAATGAATACCTTTCATATGATACCCCACACGGTCTAGTAACTTCACTTAAAATTTTTGAGATCCCCTAACCGCCCCACTGCAATCAAAATAAGAATATATGCTCTATTAGTAAAAAAGTGTTGTCTTTTACCATTTTAAATTGCAAGTCGATAGCATCAGTAGTTCTCGAGATATCCATCTGTGACAGACAGACAGACAGAGTGATTCTATAAGGGTTCCTTTTTACCATTTTGGTCCGGAACCCTAAAAAGGTTAAAAGGTTACCAAAGGACAAAAATGGCAATTTTCGGAAACCTTCGCCCCTTTTTGTGGTAGGTACCCCCGTACCAATGCTTGTCTAAAATAATGGTGGTTTTATACTTAACCGTTTTGTGGGTTAACAACATCAGGACATGCAAATAAGTTTGGAAGTAGACCGTAACAATAAATATAAAATGTTCACTTAGGTTAAAGCTGTAATTTCATAGGTTATTAAAGCGGTGTTGGCCGAGTGGTATGTAACCCCGACCCGACATTCAATCCGAACCGAAGGTCCTGGGTTCAATACTGGCCGAGCACCAAGGGATTTTTTTCTTGAAAAGTGTAAAAAAATGTGTGTATTTAACACGTCCTTTAACGTGAAGGAAAACATAGTGAGGAACCCGTGCTTAGCCAGCTTCAGACATATTTTCCTGTTCTTTCCTCTGACTAAGCTATGAGGATAGTGTAGGTGCTGGGCCAGCCAAATCCATCTAACAATGTCCCAGGCACTGCAGCGTACCTACAGCAAGAATACCAGTTGCTGATGCTGTACCTATAAATCATGTATCTACATTAGATGTAAAGGCAATAGTTTAGTCATAGATTATTGCTAGTTATAAGTAGTACCGTGGATGCAGTAAGAATTTGCCAAGGGATACCTCCGAAAGATGGGCAGCAGCGTCTTTCCAAGCATCAACATCCCGTACTGCGCTCGCCAAACCGCCTGCCAAGCGTGGTGAGTATGGCAACAACCCCTCATGATTAGTACTTACCTACCTAGTGATCAGTGAGGGAGGCCTTTGTCCAGCAGTGGATGTCCTACGGCTGGAAGAAAGAAATAAAAAGAAAGATAAGTATTTAGGTAAGTACCTAATAACATTTTGAAACAAAGACACGACACAGCCGTGTGTGTGTGTAATAAATAAGTACTGATAACATGAACCATTCGGATGCTTTTGATCCCTTCCATCGTTCAAAATCTGTTAAAACGCAATCACATGAAAGGTTTATTTATTGAGCTCCATTCATAGACGTTTGGAAATACAGGGTGGAATCTTGTCACTTGAAGGAAAATTACTGTAGCAAATTTTACTTAGCTTAACCATTCATTATTTTTGAAATAAAAAAAACAGTACTTAAATATTTTTTAAATTCTTTCCACCCCACCCAGGAATCGAACTAACTAAAATTCGTTAAAGCAACATCTTGTACTTTTATGGCATACCTACTTACCTAAATCGATATGGTCAATCTTATGGATCAAATCTCCCAACAAACATGGTTAATTAAGTGAAAGGAAAACAATGAAATGAAATGTCAAAAGCTCCATTAGACCAACTAGGGCACCAAATTTCATTTAGCACACACATCTTAGAATAACATATGTACCTATGCTAAAAATCACATCTAAAAATCGGCATTATAAATAGATAAGTACTTAGTTATTATTATTACCTACAGAGATCAAAAAAGCAAGGACATGGTGTCGGCTCAGAAGAACATCGTGGCTTGGGGACAGGAATGCAGCACAGCTTGCAAGACGCAATGTGATGATGACATCTGCGGGATCTGCCGACATTGTATGGACGGACGACTGAGGAGCAGCCTGCTTGGGGCGCACAGGGAGTTTCTACATAGAGGGGACTTTCGAAGACTGTTTCCGCCGCCTATGGTAGGTACAAAAATTATGCTGAATTCAGTACCTACCATCCAGAACCAAAGTAGTTACGAGCTAGGTACATAAACAAAGTGGCTAGTAACGATTTTTGAAAGAAACTTCTTTTATTCAAAACAATTTTAAAAAATACTTTATTCAGTACGGCCGCATGGACCATAATAACGCGTCATAAATTACAAAATAAAACAACACAAATTAATAGAATAAAGCACACAATTCTGCCCTCCTTATCATAAACGCAATAACTCGGTCCAAGCTACTTTCGAGAAAAACGCACCTAAAGTTTTTTTGTTTGTTTAGCTTGTATCTCAATCCCTATGCAAGCTATCGACTTGAATCTTTTACAAGGTTATAGATAAAAACGTGTAGAATATTACGTAGTACTCGGAATTGGTAAAGGTGTAAATTAAGCTGCTTAAAATGACGGAATTGTACTTATGGTTAGGATTGTTTTATAAATAAACAAGATGTTTGCTAGTCATAAACGCAATAACTAGTGTAGTTATTGCGTTTATCATTAGCAAATCAACATATTTTGATTTTAATTTGCAAGTACTTGCTGTTTGTTCTAGTATGTACTAACCATAAGTGCAATAACTGTCTGACTTATTGTAGTTTTCATAAGTAAGACACGATGTTATGATGTCAGTTAACACGCTTAATATTCTTACGAGTACTAACGGTACTACTCAAAACATTAATTCAGTATAAATAAAACGATTTGGTAATCAGTCGCCGTGCACAAACGCAAACTAGTAAGTTGGCGAAAGTTTTAAATGACCGGTATTTATGTAAACACATTCGAATGAGTCCAAAGGCCACTTCTATTTTGTAAACATAAACAGGTGAAGTTTATAGATAAACCGGTTTTGAAAACAATAGCGCGGTACAAGTTGTTTGCCTGGGATATAAATACGTGGGTGTGTTTGCCGAGCGAACTGAACAGGCTGAACAGCGACTCGTCGGACCAGATGAGGCCCCCTTAATACTCATGGGGATCCTCACCGAGGTCCTGATGGCCATCGCCGCGGGCTAAGACACGCGTGAGGTGGCGGTTTCGGGTCTGGAGGCCTTGCGTAGAGACTTCTATGCATAGGCTCCCCCCCCGTACCGCACATCCGCCCGGGAGAACCATAGACGCCCGCCCTCCTAAAGGGCTACAAGAACCGAGACCTGGGGATTGTAGCCCCTAGAGATGAAGCCGAGGAGACGTGCGTCTCGAGGCCTCACCCAGTGACCTCGAAGGTGGTATGGAAGAAAAGGATGATGGCCGAGCGGACCGTCTTTATTTGGGTACGGAAGTGAACAGTGCGATATATCGGAGCGACTTCAAAGTGAATACAAGTGCTAAAGTGTTCAGTAAATTGTGAAAAAAAGTTATAGTGGTTATCAGTGTTGTTCAGTGAAGAAGTGTTCTGGTGAGAATCTACTGAGAGATTCTGCTTGGTGTGATCTGTGATTAAAGTTTATTAGATTGTAATTTTGGTTTAATTAGATTACTTATTTAATTTAAAACCCCCAGCTCGTAACAATTTGGTGTTAGAAGTGGGATTAAATAATGCCGGTTTTACCAAAGGACGACACGGAGAGGGTCCGAACCAGGAGTCAACGGCAGCAGGAGGCGGACCAAAGGAGGTTTGGAGAGCTTTTACCGCCTCCAGCGCGAAGAGGGAATCAACCAATGATGTGCCGCTGGTCCATCCGGAGTTTCTGCAGTCACAGCACGAGCCTCAGCTGAAATTTCCGCCTTAATACCAATGATGCAAGAGCAGGCTCGCCACCAGGAAGAACAGGTTCGTCGTCAAGAGTAGGAGCGGATTCGCCATCAGGAGGATATGGTTCGCCGTCAGAAGGAGCAGACGGAGCGTCTTATGAAGAAAATATATACGAACTTTGTAAAAGACCTCAAAGTCGTCAAAGAACGGATTACTGAAACTGAAAACCTTGAGAAGAACGAAAACCGTCTTGGAAAGACCGAAGACCGCCTTGCAACAACTGAAGACCGCCTTGGAACGACTGCAAACCGCCTTGGAAAGCATGAAACTCAAATCGCTGACGTTAAGAAGGCTCTTGGTGTATTGAAGTCTGGAGAAGGGATTTCGGCTTCGGTGGTTAATGCACCTTCAGGGCGAGGTTTCAAAGTGCCATCTTTCGATGGAAGCTCATCATGGTCAGCCTACAAAATCCAGTTCAAGGCAGTTGTCAAGGCAAAAGGATGGAGCGAAGCACAGGCCATGGTAGCACTCACTTTAGGACTTCGTGATCAAGCCCTGACCATACTTGAGGCTTTTGGAAAAGACGTTATCTACTAGCAGCTATTTGAGGCGTTGGAGTCCCGCTACGGCGACGCACACCTGTAGCACAAGTTTCTCACTGAGCTAAAGGACCGGGCACAGCGTAGCTCCAAGAACGTTAACTGTGGGCCCTGGAAATTGAAAAGCTGGTCCGGAAGGCATATTGTTCGTCGCCTCCGTTCATCGACGGAAACTTGGTGCAAGCATTTGTCGACGAGTGCAGGCAACGAACGATATACCTTCCGGATCAGCCTTGATAGTCAATATGTTGCGATTTTAAAAAGCGTAGGAGTTGTTCCTGTGTGATCTTTCCTACACATAAATGCAATAACTTTACTAGTTACTCTTAAATATTAGTATAACTTCAGTTTACATTAATTACATTCCTAAACATAAACGAAATAACTCAACTTATTGCACTTTTGACTTGTAGAAAGGAAACACACAAAATATGACTTGTGCTAAGTATAAACGCAATAACTGTGAGTTATTGCGTTTATGTCTAGTAAATGAGGCCTATTAATTTTGAATGTACAAACTACCAATAAAATAACCATACTTATTGCACTTATCGTTAGTAATATAATATATACTTAGCATTATTTAAGCTTACCTTACCATAACTCAAGTTATTGCATTCTTGCTAAGTAAACCAAGCCCAAACTCCTAACATATTGCGTTTATGCTTAGAAAAAAAACAGGATTGGCTATAGATACGTAAAAACTGTCTAAGGAGAAAACATAGAGCTCATTTTGCTGATCACGAATATGTATATAACTCTGTAGGCCCCAAAAATCGAGTTATTGCGTTTATGATAAGGAGGGCAGAATTGAACCTGTTCACTTCAGGTTCAGATCACACGAGAGTTAGGAAAAGAAGCGAACAGAAGAACCTAACTCGGTCGTTTGACGGAGCTGGAGCAGATTCCGTCCCAAGTGGTTTTGTCCTCTAGGAAATCTGATATTTTATAATAAGCTTTATCGCAAATATTGCGTTTGATTACGTTTTTAAATTTAAGTATTCAACGAGCATGTAATGTAGTAAGAGGTACTAACATGCGCATGTCTTTTTCAGTAACATTATGTTCACCTAAAAATTTTAAAATGTATTTAGTAGAGGAAATAGTAGGTAGGTAAAATTGGAATGTAGGTACAACCACAGATTACAGAAACGTACAATGTCGATTATTATTAAAAATCTCACCTTATTTGATCTATTCAAAATGAGTCTCCCTGCTAATAGTTTAATTGGTACATGATTTATATTAAAAGATAACTAAAAGATTACTCCCTGCCATGTAAGATACCTAGTCATAGTCAGTTAACATAACTCTTGTACAATTAGAACTGAATTAATTCAACATATAATTTCCATATTTTTACAGAAACAAGGACCTGTTGAAGAAGCAGCATTGAAAGACTTGTCAAAATACAACAGACTCCAACATCTTTGGTACCAAGGAAAATGCAATATGGATATTACATGGTGTAACTGAGTGAAGCCCATTTTAAATGGGCTATAGGAAAACATAAATTACTCACAACTCTTGTATAATTATTACTCAAATAATTTCCAAAGGATCCCAATTGCCACTGGTTTGGCCAGTAAAACATTTTTTGTACAAAATTACCATCAACTATTTATTAAATAAATTTTTATTATTTCAACATTCATCAAACCCTAAACTTGACTTTTACTAGGTAACACTGGAATGGCCATTTAGTAAGTACCAGGTTTTTGACTGTCTTTGATCATTGACACAATGTGTAAAGTAAAACTTAAAAGTAAAGACCCAAAAAACAGTTAGGTATAATCTCTTAAATCTCTAGTCACAAATATATCAGGGTATTTTTGAAGAAGGCACAGGTTACTGAACCATAGACTGAAGCAACCCCAATATATAACTACCCAAATCCTCGTCTTGGTTAGTCCAAGATACATAAATGTTTTTGGTACTATCATCATCACCTTCTACCTTAATTAGAACTGATTCTACAGATATGTTTCCATCAGCTATGGTGATGGTCCAGCCTTCTAGCTTCTCAGTAAGTAATGCCATCAGTTTCTCAGCTGTTTTGACTGATGGGCCTGGGTCCTCAAAACGGACAGTACTGGTAAATCTTATGACATGCCGGTTAATGCCTATTTCATCACAAACCTCATCAATATCTAGAAAGGAGAGTCTATTATCTTTAACACAGAGTATTCCGTTCAAAACTCTGCGTCTTTTGGGATCTGGAGGCAAAGCATTATACCTCACAGCTTCTGCCTTCAGCAGTCTCAAGGACACATCAATAGGAATTTTGATTGGTGTATTAATAGTACAGGTTTCGCCATTAGCCGGCATAAAGCAACTAATCTTGAACTCTTTCTCAATTTTATCCTTTAGGAATTCCATCTTTTGAGCTTCACCATGAACCAACAGCACATTCTTAGGCTCACAGTACTGAATCAGCTGCATGATACCCTTAGCGTCAGCATGAGCAGAAAAGGACATGTATTCTACAGCCATTTTGACCTCAACAACTTGCCGGGTCTCAAACTCTACCTTTTTAGCTCCATTTAGAATTTTATGGCCAACAGTTCCTTGAACACAGAAGCCAGGCATTATAACCATGTTTTGTTCGTATGGAGCCCATTTCTTGAAGATATTAAGTGACAGCCCAGCATGCAACATTCCTGGTGTTGCAAAAACAACCATTGCTCCCGGATTATCAATGTAAGATTTATCAAAAGGCTTAATGTGTTTGAAATCAAACATGTTTCTCTGTACAAAGGTTTTCCTAATCTTCTGATTAGTCCATGTAATAAACATTTTGTAGTAGTTGTTGGCTTTCTCAGTCAGACCCAGGGCAAAGTACACTGGGGTTTTCAAGTTCATTCTCTCCCAGTATGTTTCTAAAAGGATGCAGAGTTCTTGTGCTCTTCCTAAGGCAAACACAGGTATAAGCACTTTGCCTCCCTTCTCCACACATTCATGGACTTTCTTGAGGAAGTCTCTCTCACGGCAGCGTTTGGAGTCCCTAATGGTTGTAGCATAAGTAGACTCTGTGATAAGAAGGTCAGGTCGACATTTGTCTATCCATGCTGCTCCAAGATGCCTGTCTGGAGTCATATTGTAATCTCCAGTGTAAACAACAGATTGTGAGCCAACTTTGATCCAAAACATAGCAGCTCCAAGGACATGACCTGCATAGTAGGCCTTTATTTCCAAGTCATTGTCAACCATCACAGACTGGTGAAGTGTAACAGCGGTCACTTTTTTCATACAATCTTTGATCATTTGAGAAGTGAAGAAGTTTGATTCTCCTTTTCTTTCCACAGCAACTCTTCTCATGTCTTCAAGGAGAATAGGTGCAATAGCCTTGGTTGGATGGGTCATGTATATAGGGCCAGTGTAGCCTATAATCTCAGACATGTAGGGTAAGGCTCCACAGTGGTCGAGGTGAAAGTGAGATATAATTACGCAGTCGATCTGGCTAGTAATAGGGCCTTCTGGGACAATGTAGGAAAAGTCCGGAAATCTCCGTTCATCATTGTAACCCATGTGCATACCACAGTCTAACATAATGTTTTTACCTCCCATTGAGAGAAGGATGCAGCTTCGGCCCACATCTTGGCCTGCACCCAAAGGGGTAATCTTAATATCGGGCATAGTGATAGAAGTGAAGACTTCTGACTACTAGTGTTTGTTCGGGTTGAAAATGTATGTTTGATAAAATTTCACCTGATTTAATAGTTATAGATTACAGAAACAAATAATTACCGGTATAAGAACTTTAAGATTTCCACTTAGTATTTTTCTAACCAAACAAAATCAATCAACAGACTCCTCTCTTGACTCTCTTCTTCTTCTTTTATATTTGGTTTTACACAGTTCTGCCAGTGTCAAGTATTATTGTAATAGGGTTAATTTTATCGGTTTTCTCGCGTGTTCGCCATTACCCTATCAGCCTTTTTGGTCACCCGCTAAGTAATTTCGTTGGCAAGTGTCCGCCCTTCACCTATCTGAAGTGCGGGTAAGAGGCGATCCTACGATCTTTATTCTAGCTTCATCTTCAGAAGCAGCGACTACTGCTAGGTCCATGGGTGGTGCCGTTTATTGCATTCTCTTCAATCCGACGCCTTACGAGGAGTCGGATGAGCCTAGAAGCTCACGGGGCAGTGGTCTCCAGTAAGATTTGCTGTCTGGCGGCCGCGTGTGCAAGGGTGATGGTGTTGAGGTGTACATGGTGGCAATTGTCGGCCTGGTCGTACATTCGACGTGCCAACTTAACCACAAAGTCCTCAACACTGGGCATCTGCACAGTGCGGACGATGACGTCGTTCCTGACGTAGCGGCTTGTAGGGCAATGTTCTGCTGGGCCTCCTCTCGCGGTTTGTAGCTGAGCATAGCGCATACCACGCCGGCGTCACGTAGGTATGTGAGTCGTGAGCGGATGTAGGTTTTGTAAACCCCCATCTTCGTCTTCAGCGGCAGTCTTGATGCCAAGATAGGTCGGTGCTTTGCCTGGGCAGCGCGCGTTTGTCTTAACGCTCGCTCTACCTGGGCATTCATCGTCAACTATCTGCCATTCAACCACTTGGACTCGCAGTTGCGAGTGGCGGCATCGGAGTGCGTCGGCGGATGACGAGGAGCGCGGCTGTCTTTCTGACGTTTAAGACTATTCGCCATTTGTCTAGCCATGCTGGCAGGATAAGTCAATCAGTCAAGTAAATCATTCTTAGATAAGAGTGATTTACCGGCGGTCGGGCTGAGATTCTTCTTGTTCGACTGAGACAAAGAAGCTTTGGCCCGTGAGAAAGGACCTGACGATGTGAATGATCCCTGGTGGTGTGGTGGAGGCGATCAGCCTCAGAATAAGGACGATGTGCCAAACTCGGTCTAAAGCCTTTTCTACATCGAGAAAACCCCGACTGTTAGTTGCCTCTCTTGAGTTCGTGGGCAAGATGATGCAGGATACGCGTGAGCTGAAGCGTTGTGGAATGCTAACTGCGGAATCCAAACTATTCGGGCCTAGGTTCAATGTGCGGGACCAGTCTCCGCAGTAGCAGGTGCTCAAACAGCTTGGCAGTGGTAGACAGCAGTGTGCTTGCGGGATAGCGCCTGTCTTTACCTGGTTTTAGCATCATTACCTTACCCACTTTCCAGGTGTAGCAGAAAAGAATGTGCAGGATGCCGTTGAACAGCATGGCGAGATTAGCTATGACTTTGCGAGGTAGATTTCGTAGGGTTATGTTAGGTAGTCCGTCACCCTGGTGCTTTGCGCCTGGGTAGTCGGAGGACCACCTTCCTTATTTCAGCAGGGGAAATGAATGCGATCCTATCAAGTGGTGGTGTCGGGCGCGATAGAAATTCCGTGTTTCGGCCCGATCTGCTGGTGCAAATTGACGCTGCCCCTGGTCGTTCAACAACGGAAATGTGGGAGTTGGTGTGGTTGGTCAACTGACGATTGAGAGCATGGAGGTTTGTATCTCGTTCCTCAGCTTCGTCTATCCTGGTGTCCCAGCTAGCACCTCACAAGGCTTCAACAGCTTGAGCGACTTCTGAGGTTAGTTTATTGAGCTCAGTCTTCACTCTTCACTCTTGGGCAGCGACTTCGGGCCCAAAGTCGGTGAACATTTACGTGTGGTTCTTGTCGTGTTGGTCTAGGTGGGGCAGGTTTCGAAACTTTCATTTCATCAATTTTCGCTTCTTTCATTTTGTGAAAGAGAAAAATAGCGGTGTCCTCGACTTCTTTTGGAGTTGATATTCTACCAACAACGGTTAGTGATTCAAGTATTGTATAAGTAGAGTATTGTCATATTCTACCCAGTCCGTTTTCTCTATTAAGTGTCTGGGCGTTGTGAAGTTCGCCGTTAGGCCGAGAGTGATGAGGATTGAGATTGAGATTGAGCTGGGTATCCATGTCATACAGTACCTACTTCGATGTGGATCGGGCAACGGATATAAGTGCATGAGATAATATCGAGTACGTCTGCGGCATGCTGTGTGCAGTTGGGAATATATGTCGAAATCATTGGACTCTGCGTTGTCGGTTAATAGTTCTCGACCCCCAGGCCCTATGTTTAACGTTGAAGTTTCCCACGAGGATCGTAGGGTTGGTGATTCCGTGAAATATGGCTGCGGTATCTCGCCATCAGTAGTACGTACCGGGCGGACGTTAACCGGCAAAGAGTCTACATCTACCCATTTGAGCGCAGAGATTCAAAAGGCGGTTCCTGCAACTCTTCGTGAACGAGATCTCTCCAGACCAAAACCGCCATACCTCGATAAGCTGTTCCGTAGCAGTTTCTGTAGCAGAAATAGTTAGGGATCCTGAATTCGGAATTGGGGTGGAGCTTTGTCTCGCCAATCAGAAGGAAATGGGCGTTCTGTGACTGCACAAGTAGGCGGAGGGGCGAGATTTTGTCTCTTACCCCTCCGGGATTCCAGTATAGGAGCTGTAGATGGTTGTGGCTAATACTGATTTTCGTTTATAGCAGTCAGTCCCCGCATCGCCGCTTCTTTGAGGTGTCCCCCGGCAACAATGGTGGTGAGCAGATCCACCAGAATCCTGATCCACAAGGGTTTCCCGGCGCTGCCCGCCAATGTGTGGGTTGCTGTTGGCGTTGGTGCGGTTGGTGCACTCTGCGCTCGTGGTGCTCGTAGTAGGGCAAGTAGTGTTCTCACTGTAGTGGAGGCCCTGGCCTGGGTATGTGTCCTTGTGAGCAGCGCGGGTACAGAGTGTTTAAGGTACATTAAATAAATAGTGCCATTAATTTGCTATTAAGTATATATATATATGTCTCATGGCCGCCAACATGGCTGGCCAAATAACTTACGAATTTATAAATTAACTTGACACTGGTGGAATTGTGTTAAACCAAACACAAAAGGCCATAAAATAAAAAGACAAGACAAGACATAGGTATATATTATTATGTCAGTAATATCAATCAGCTGTCAGTTGAGCAAAGTGGTAGTTGTCAACCTCATTTAAATCAGTCCGTTCAGTCATCCATCCATCACTTCATTCATCTCATCACATTCACATCCAGTGTTGGATTTTGTAGTATAATTATACTATTTGTACCATTATTTCATTATGTGTAGTATGTAGTATATTTAAGCCAGAATACTACGCGAAAATACCATAATTTTACCTTCAAGCCGATTGACAGCTTTTATTGGTTGAATCATTTTGCTTTTTATTATTTATCCTACAATTTCGGGAAGTTCTGTATCTATGTACTGTATGTATGGTAATATCGAATCAGCCAGCGATTAGTGGTGGCTAAAAGAACAAAGTATCCAAAGCCGAAAATAAGCGACAGCGACAAGCTTCGGAGAATCCCCGCGTATTGTTGTACTTTATCGGTCGTTCTAACAGATGGGTGTGATGGTCGGTGCTGAGATAAACATCTACTTGCCTCAATTTGATTGATTTGTACATTAACAATTAGTAATTGTTAATGTACAAATCAATCAAATTGATTTGTACTAACTGTAATAAAGAAAATTTCACTTACATAAATGCATTTTAATATTGAAATCCACGAAAAACAAAACGTAGTATAATTTTCGACAAGTAGTATATTTTTAAATTCCAAAGACAATAATTTTTTGAGGGTCTGAATCCAACCCTGTGTTCACATCACATCAGTCAGTTGTGCTTTGTTGTTGCGGTGTTACTGTTAGTTTTACTCTTATTTTCTGTTTCTTGCGGCTTGTGTGGAGTACGTGTATTTTCTAGAAAAGCATCTATTTTCAAAATGTCCGGCGAAGGATCAAGTGAAAATCATACAACGACTTCTAGGAACAATAATAAAATAGCCCTCATCACAGGTATTACTGGGCAGGTAAATTATTGATAGCACTATCAAAATGTAATCGGCTTTTTTCTAATGATGTTTGTTGACCTATTACAAATAAAATATATTGATACTTTAAGTCCAATTTGTACGTATCATCGTTCTATGAACAGACAAATTTATCTAGATGACGAAAACCTGCATTTGAGGCCTATAAAATCAAAGGCTAGGCTAAACGCCATTTGACAGACTTAGATATAACTTAGATCATAGGCCTCATTTATAAAATTTTTGTGTATTTAGTTGGTTTAGGTACTTATTACTAAACTAGTTTTTTTTCACTTGTTTAACAAGAACTTACAGTCATAATAACTGACCTGTTTTCATAATAATTGTTTTTTATCTCGACCTGCTTCTCTACACAGGATGGTTCATACCTGGCCGAGTTTCTCATAGAAAAAGGCTATGAAGTACATGGAATTCTCCGTCGGTCATCCTCATTTAACACGGGCCGCATTAAGCACTTGTATGGACAGCCCGCCATACATACCGGAGGCCACATGCATCTACATTATGGTGATCTCACTGACACCACCTGTCTTATCAGCATTATAAGTAGGGTAAGCAGACAATTCAGTTTTATCTAGCTATTTCAGTTTTATTTAGCAAATAAAAATTAGTGTGTACAATTTAGCACAGACCTATATATCTGGCTTATTTAAAATCATCATTACCTATGAGCATACAATCTTTACCTATAGTAATAAAATCATCTTTACTTAAACAAATAAAAACTGTTTTAATTTTGATAAGATTTTGTAAAATCACTTAAAACTTGTAGGTGTAAATTGAGTAATCTGGAATTTTTGACTTGGCCATTAGAAATTATTGAGCAATTTTAACAACATGTTTAATAATATAACATGGATATGACATTGAAAATTTAAATAATCATCTCATTCTGTCAAAATAATTGAGGAAGTTATTTTGTACTTGCTGGTTGTCCAACTATTATGTTATTTTGCACATAACTTATGAAAAAAAATAGGCATTGTTGGCACAGGCCATTTGTTGTTTTTGTCAATGTGATAATTATCATATTTCTAAGGGAAAATAACATTTTTTTTTCATAACAGCTAATGTTGAATGTATGTAGTAATACCAGTACATAATACATAGACATAACAATTTACAAAATATTATAACATTTTCAAGGATTTGTTACACTATAGAGTTTTAAATTATTTGATAAAATAACAAGAATAGCTTCATTAAACAATAATAATAAGTGTTGTAAGTTTATCAAGTGAATAATGTAAATAATATCCTGTAACAAGTTTTACAGTATTAGTTGATACCCTTACCTGCCTAATACCATGAGGATTGTAGATAATCACATAGATACACGGGAAGACGCTGCTGCCTATGCCAGCTGTGGACGTCCTACGGCTGAGATGATGATGATTTGGTAATCATCTAAATCATTGTAATAGTTTCGAAGATCATCATCCGACCTCCGTTGTCAGCTAGTCATAAAGCGGATTGATATGCAAGTGCAACCTTTTGCTTATCAGCCCTCTACAGCGGGGTTCGATTCCCACCGGGAGACAAATGTTTGCTTTTGCAGATTTTCTGTCATTGTAGTTTTCTATGATAATTATGTATTTACAAAAATCCATCATCTAGTTTCCATAGAATACAAGGTTTGCTTAATTTGGGAATAGATGGTGCGGCGGGTATTGTCCAGCATTATATATTATTAATACACATTTCACATTATCTACAGGTCCGACCGAAAGAGATCTACAATTTAGGAGCCCAGTCGCACGTCAAGATTTCATTCGAGCTAAGCGAGTACACAGCCCAAGTGGATGCGATAGGTACTCTTAGACTACTGGAAGCGGTCAGGGTCGCAGGCTTGGAGAAGGAGACTAAGATATACCAGGCTTCGACGTCGGAGCTGTATGGCAAAGTCATGGAGGTGCCGCAGACGGAGAAAACACCGTTCTATCCACGCTCTCCTTATGGTAAGTGAAAAGTGCATAGTAGGCACGCCGCGACACGCCTATAATGGCCCGCAGGCTGATTACGTATCTCGCGACAGGTTTGCAACAGGCGTAAATTTCGCGATCATCGCTGCCGTACGTCAAACAAAGTCAAAGTCAATAAGTGTTTATTCAATAGTGCAAAACGCTACTTAGAATGACTAGACCCAAAATTGACGTTTGAAAAGCGATCTTTGCAAAATTTACGCCTGTCGCGAGATATTATACGTAATCAAACAGCCTGCCGGTATATATATTTTGTAATTAGTGTCTTGGCTGGTTTTCTGATTAAAGTGGTATGTACCTCCTGACTTTTGATCGGGTCGTGAGTACGAAACCGGACGTTCAATGGGTTTTTCTTTTTTGATAAATGTACGTGTATGTGAATTACTATTACTAGAATTTCTCTGGCTCAATCTCTTCTTCTCCCTATCCTTGATTACGGCGATGCGTCTTTCCTAGATCTGACGGAGCAACAATTGGACAAGCTTGAGCGCCTGCAAAACGTCGGAATACGGTTCATATTTGGCTTACGCAAGTATGACCATGTTTCGGAGTTTCGCAGGAAGCTAAGTTGGCTACCAATACGGCTCCGTCGGAATTTCCATATCCTATTTTTATTGTACAATATTCTTTTTACTCCTTCTACTCCTCCCTATCTAAAGGAACGATTCAAATTTCTTCATCTTTCCCACTCTCTATCTCTTCGTTCTTCTGATACTCTTCAGCTCATGACACCTATGCATAACTCGTCGTACTACCACAATTCCTTTTCTGTCAAGGCTGTTAACCTGCGGAACGCATTGCCTGTATCTATCAGGCGTGCTCCATCCCTTCCAATCTTCAAATCTACGGTTAAGGAACACTATTTGTCCTGTTGTCACTAGCTGCTTGATTCATTGACACTTTATTTATATATTTATTATTAACATGTAAGTATACATATATGTCTATACGTTATCTTTGATACTCATGTTATGTATTTTGTATGTATAATATGTTATGTACTTATAATGTATATTATGTATGGTATACATATATGTAATTAGTTTATCTACATGTACACCATTATAACCCCTTGTTATTACAATCCAATCCATCCCAAGGTTGCCTGGTAGAGATCGCTCTTTAGCGATAAGGCCGCCAATTGTCACTTTGTTTTTAAGTGTTTCTTGTTATTATGTTTAGTTTTAAGGTGTGCAATAAAGTATTTTATATCTTTCTATCTATCTATCTATCTATGTGTGTGAAGGAAAACATCGCGAGGAAACCCACTCCTGAGTCAGCTTCAGACACGTATTGATCTGTTCTTTTCTCTGACTAATAGCCGGTTAAGCTGGGATGATGGTATAGGTGCTGGGTAAAGCTTTGGTCTGGTGATCATGACGCACAACGCTGCGGTATGCGTTGCCGGACACTCAATCATATGAAAAACGTCGAGAACATTGAAGTATTATTACTAGCGTATAGAATTGACACCCGCGAACAACAAGTTTGCGCCATGAGTTGTTGCCGGCCGGCAACAACTCATTTAGTCGTTCGTCGACGCCCATCGCGACCGCATGCGAATAAACCCAAATTAAAAATGCCGTCTTGCGTGTTAAAAACGTGTAATTAATCAATCAACTGCGAAGAAAAAAGATAGTGGCGTGACTTATCATCGGAAAGTAAACAGAATATCAACTAAAACCAACTAAAATTAATTTTTGTACATTATTTTCTATTGTACTGACATTTTGTTTGAAAATCATAGATTATGAAAAGTGATTCGTACAGATGGGATGTGTAGGTACCTACTAAGGGTTGGCGAAAAAGGTTTAACCATTGAAGTATTATTACTAGCGTATAGAATTGACACCCGCGAACAACAAGTTTGCGCCATGAGTTGTTGCCGGCCGGCAACAATTCATTTAGTCGTTCGTCGACGCCCATCGCGACCGCACGCGAATAAACCCAAATTAAAAATGCCGTCTTGCGTGTTAAAAACGTGTAATTAATCAATCAACTGCGAAGAAAAAAGATAGTGGCGTGACTTATCATCGGAAAGTAAACAGAATATCAACTAAAACCAACTAAAATTAATTTTTGTACATTATTTTCTATTGTACTGACATTTTGTTTGAAAATCATAGATTATGAAAAGTGATTCGTACAGATGGGATGTGTAGGTACCTACTAAGGGTTGGCGACAAAGGTTTAACTGATTATTTTTAACTCATATTACTCGCCCTATGCCGTCTGTCTGATCAGTAACAGTAGGTACTCTAGGTACCTACTGTAAGTATCTTTTGCAATCGTCATTACTTATAAACTGAAGCTGTATTATACCTATATTGTTGTCTGAACAAATTCTTAATGTAATAGATTGACGACCTCTGTGGCGTGGTGGGCGAAGGTTCGCCTGCAATGCAGGAGGTGGGTTCGATTCCCGCCTTGGGACAAATGTTTAGTGATCGCTGCAGATATTTGTTCTGGGTGTTCAGGTCATTTTCTACGTATAATTATAAATAAATAGGTATTTATGTACTGTATTGTATTTATTATATCAGTTATCTAGTAGCCATAACAAGAGCTCTGCTTAGTTTTGGGCTAGATAATCATCATCATTTCAGCCAAAAAACGTCCACTAATGAACAAAGGCCTCCCTCATGTGTCTCCATGAGGGGTAGTTGCCATACTCACCACGCTTGGCAGGCGGGTTGGCGAGCGCAGTACGGGATGTTGGTATATGGAAAGACGCTGCTGCCCATCTTTCGGAGGTATCCCTTAGCAGGCTCTTACTGCATCCACGGGCATGAGAGGAGGGCCAGAGTGAAATAAAATGTGGGGTCTAGTTAGTGTAAGTACCTACCTACCTATGTACGTACTTGTTGGATAAAATACCAATTTATTTAAAAAAAATGACTTTAAACGCTTAACGATTCGTTTTAATTTACTTAAATATTTTTACGTTTTGAAATATAATATTCATAGGTACCTACTGCATTAACATTACTGCATTAATAGCTGTCTGAAGTGTCCCTTCTGCGGTGAAAAAAATCTATTAGAGCGACATGTTGTTACACTATGTTGAACGAAACGTGTAAGCGCCACGAAATTCACGGCGCTTACGACGTTTTGGTCGCGAGAAAACTATTCTCTATTAGCGATCTAGCGCTGCATGTATTGATGGTATGGATAGCTGACGACATTCTAATCGTGTAGCGCTGCAGCGAATACTTGTGTGCGGGGGCGAGCGCGCCCCGCGCAGGCACCCCCGCTGTCATCAAGTTGCGACACGTTTTTTGTTTGGTATAGCTACTCTAACTATTTACAACTCACTGGGTTTAACTGATTATTTTTAACTCATATTACTCGCCCTATGCCGTCTGTCTGATCAGTAACAGTAGGTACTCTAGGTACCTACTGTAGGTATCTTTTGCAATCGTCATTACTTATAAACTGAAGCTGTATTATACCTATATTGTTGTCTGAACAAATTCTTAATGTAATAGATTGACGACCTCTGTGGCGTGGTGGGCGAAGGTTCGCCTGCGATGCAGGAGGTGGGTTCGATTCCCGCCTTGGGACAAATGTTTAGTGATCGCTGCAGATATTTGTTCTGGGTGTTCAGGTCATTTTCTACGTATAATAATAAATAAATAGGTATTTATGTATTGTATTGTATTTATTATATCAGTTATCTAGTAGCCATAACAAGAGCTCTGCTTAGTTTTGGGCTAGATAATCATCATCATTTCAGCCAAAAAACGTCCACTAATGAACAAAGGCCTCCCTCATGGGTCTCCATGAGGGGTAGTTGCCATACTCACCACGCTTGGCAGGCGGGTTGGCGAGCGCAGTACGGGATGTTGGTATATGGAAAGGCGCTGCTGCCCATCTTTCGGAGGTATCCCTTAGCAGGCTCTTACTGCATCCACGGGCATGAGAGGAGGGGCAGAGTGAAATAAAATGTGGGGTCTAGTTAGTGTAAGTACCTACCTACCTATGTACGTACTTGTTGGATAAAATACCAATTTATTAAAAAAAAAATGACTTTAAACGCTTAACGATTCGTTTTAATTTAATGTACTTAAATATTTTTACGTTTTGAAATATAATATTCATAGGTACCTACTGCATTAACATTACTGCATTAATAGCTGTCTGAAGTGTCCCTTCTGCGGTGAAAAAAATCTATTAGAGCGACATGTTGTTACACTATGTTGAACGAAACGTGTGAGCGCCACGAAATTCACGGCGCTTACGACGTTTTGGTCGCGAGAAAACTATTCTCTATTAGCGATCTAGCGCTGCATGTATTGATGGTATGGATAGACGACATTCTAATCGTGTAGCGCTGCAGCGAATACTTGTGTGCGGGGGCGAGCGCGCCCCGCGCAGCCACCCCCGCTGTCATCAAGTTGCGACACGTTTTTTGTTTGGTATAGCTACTCTATCTATTTACAACTCACTGGTCGAGAATGTTCTCTTGTTCCGTCGCAGTGTGCGTCAGCGGCGAGGGGCAAGCGCGGTGAAGTGGGGAGGTGTACTCCCGCACAGCGCGGCGTCATTCTCGGTTCAACGCTGCGGTGTGCGTCACGGGTCAATATGGAATTTTTCGAAGGTAGCTGCGGCAAAATCAACTGACCACCTCTCCGCAGGGACGCTAAATGCTGCGTCGTGACGCTGCGTTGCGGCGCATACCGCAGCGTTGTGCGTCATGATCACCAGACCAAAGCTTTAGCCTAATTCATCTAACAATGTCCTAGGTACTGTGGCGTTTCGTACAGCATGAATTCCATCCAGTTGCTGTATAAATGAACTGAACACTGTCTTGAAAACATCCATTCACTGTTGACAGTTACCTCATTGTCTTCAATATCGTTAACAATAAAGTTCGAGTACCTACCTACTTTATTTTCACAAAAAATCGAAATGAAAATATCAATTTTGGTTGACTGTTAGAAAATGCTATTAACATTAAGTCCTCATTGTTTTTTGGTGCACAAACTTTTATATATAAACAAAAAAAAATACCGAAATACTTTATTACCGTCATTATTTTACAAGAAACAGTGCTTATCTACAAAAGGCATATTGCTGTAAAATCGTATATCAAATTGCTACGCAGGTTTACGAGTTTTCCATTTCATGCATAAATGGCACTTAACGAAAACACATTATTAGGTTATTATAATTCTTGATTTACATCCTATTCAGGCCGAGGCGGGGCGTTAATGATACCTAACCCTAATAAGGTTTGCTGGAAGAAAACTCTTATAAGGGTTAAGCTCGCCTTTATACATGTCATTTATTTAAACTTTAGTCTTTTTTAAACTTTCGCGATCACAACAACATTATTAAAATATGGGATTATCGGGTATTTATCGCGTAATTACCTTTATTTTATTCCCGACGTTTCGACCGGATTGCACCTGGTCGTGGTCGCGGGGAGTCTCCCCGCGACCACGACCAGGTGCAATGCGGCACCTCCATGACTTTGCCATACAGCTCCGACGTCGAAGCCTGGTATATCTTAGTCTCCTTCTCCAAGCCTGCGACCCTGACCGCTTCCAGTAGTCTAAGAGTACCTATCGCATCTACTTGGGCTGTGTACTCGCTTAGCTCGAATGAAATCTTGACGTGCGACTGGGCTCCTAAATTGTAGATCTCTTTCGGTCGGACCTGTAGATAACGTGAAATGTGTATTAATAATATATAATGCTGGACAATACCCGCCGCACCATCTATTCCTAAATTAAGCACACCTGGTCGTGGTCGCGGGGAGTCTCCCCGCGACCACGACCAGGTGCAATCCGGTCGAAACGTCGGGAATAAAATAAAGGTAATTACGCGATAAATACCCGATAATCCCATATTTTATTTAAACTTTTGTCTGTGTATTTACAATGTGTACAATAAATAATTAAAAATAATAGATTTCTGCTCGCTAAATGTATGTGCGCTGTAACTATACACATACAGTCCAGAGCTAATTTAACCAAGCAACATCAAAAACGTCTGCAACCTCTCGGGAGATACAATATATATGCAATACAATATTTTTTATTCAAATAACTTACGGCTAAGTAGTACATATTACTTAAAGCTGTATTACACTACACGGTATTCAGGCCCCGGTAGTTAGGGCGATTAGGGAGCAAGGCTTGCCGCGAACGCGCTAGTTAGTGTCCCTTACGCTCTAACACAAATGCTGCCAACGAGGCAACGACCCACAGTCCTTCCCCGTTGTTTTCAGGAGTTGGACTGACGAGGGTATTTATAGTATCCCGAGGGACAATGCACAACACATTCCAACATGGGACGTCATTGGTATCCCCCACCAGAATAAGTATTAGATACTGTCCTTTGTCGTGGGGTGCCGGCAGTAGAATGTTACTCCTATCATGCCCGTGGAATGCAGTAAGAGCCTGCTAAGGGATACCTCCGGAAGATGGGCAGCAGCGTCTTTCCGTGTATCATCATGCCGTACTGCGCTCGCCAACACGCCTGCCAAGCGTGGTTAGTATGGCAACTACCTCTCATGGACATCCATGAGGGAGGACTGTGTTCAGTAGTAAACGTTTTACGGATTTCAGCCGTAAAACGTTTACTACTGCACTTTATTTTAATAATTTTGAAGTTTATTTTCAAGTGCGTTAATAAAATCCTCTCCGCTGCGCTCCGTTCTGTCTGCGCTGAGCCTCATACTACCAAGATCCTAGCCAGCCCATCTCCTTAAAATAACGGAGGACTCTGATCCGTTGGCAGCATTCCATGAACATCCCTGCAGGTGATGCAGCTTGTAAAAGTAGGGCATGACTCGATTAGACTAGACTGGGTGGGTACCAGGGTTGCTGATGCTGTTTTTTGACACATCAGCGGATGCTGATTTTTGATCTTGACATCAGCGGATGCTGATGCTGATTTTGGCCAAGTGCGTGTCGGGCTCGCAAACTTAGTGTTCCACACTTACTTAATGTAGGTGGTTCTTCAAATAGAAACCGAGTCTCGAAAAATCTTGCATTTTTTGAGGGTTTAGTGCGCAGAGGGTAGCACAGGAAACACCCTTTGTGTACTGAATAAAAAAATACATTGTTTTTCAGGATCCTATTACTAAGCCTCCTCTCTCTGTCTGTCTCTCCGTCTATCAGAGGATCTCATGATTCATAAATATTACTGGCCGGGTGATAGGTACCTATGCATTCACATCACACTAGTGCTACCGCGACTCGAACATCAGCATTGAAAATCAGCATCGATCAATGCGGATGCTGATGTTTAAATCAATGCTGATGCTGATATTCGCAACAACTCTAGTGGGTACTGTGTGAATTATTCAAACTTTTAATTCCAGCGTGTGCAAAACTCTACGGCTACTGGATAATGGTGAACTACAGAGAAGCATACGGCATGTTCGCGTGTAACGGCCTCCTCTTTAACCACGAGAGCCCGCGCAGAGGAGAGAACTTTGTCACCAGGAAGATCACGCGAGGAGTCGCCAAGATTACGCTGGGCCTGATGAGTCATATCGAGCTGGGGACGCTGGATAGTAAGAGGGATTGGGGGCATGCCAAGGATTATGTCGAAGTAAGCATGATGTATATCATCCGCCGTGGGGTGCCGGCAGTAGAATGATATCCCTCCTCTCATGCCCATGGATGCAGTAAGAGCCTGCTAAGGGATACCTCCAGAAGATAGGCAGCAGCGTCTATACGTGTATCAACCATACTGCGCTCACCAACCCGCCTGCCAAGCGTGGTGAGAATGGCAACTACCCCTCATGGAGATCCATGAGGGAGGCCTGTGTTCATCAGTGGACGTTTTATGGCTGAAATTATGAAGCATGATGTACCTACAGTCTTTCAGCCGTAGGTTATCCACTCCTGGACAAAAGCCATCATTGATCACTAAGTACTGATCATGAGGGGTTGTTGCCATACTCACCACGCTTGGTAGGCGGATTGGCGAGCGCCGTACAGGATGTTGATATACGGAAAAACGCTGCTGCCCATATTCCGGAGGTATCCCTTGGCAGATTCTTACTGCATCCACGGGCAAGAGAGCAGGGACAACATTCTGCCGGCAACCCACGGTACCTACAGTATTTAGCCTGCAAGTTTTTATACAAGGAAGATCACGCGAGGAGTCGCCATCAGATCAAGATGCTGATAAATTAAAGAATTAAGTATAACGGTTTCTGCAGAAATGCCTCAATGCTAAGTTAATTAAAAAAAATGAGTGAATCACAATAACTGCGGATTTTAATTAGAGGCAGTAAAATACAAAACCGTACAATTGATTATTGATTATAATTTAATAAAACCGTGAACCGTAAACCGTGCCGGCAGTAGAATGTTACCCCTCCTCTCATGCCCGTGGATGCAGTAAGAGCCTGCTAAGGGATACCTCCGGAAGATGGGCTGCAGCGTCTTTCCGTGTATCAACATCGCGTACTGCGCTCGCCAACCCGCCTGCCGAGCGTGGTGAGTATGGCAACTACCCCTCATGGAGATACATGAGGGTGGCCTGTTCAGTAGTGGACATTTTACGGTTGGATTGATGATGATGATAAAATTGATTATAAGAATTATAATTCAACAAAATCGTTAAGTTTATAGTTTACAATCAATATTACGGTTTTGTTGCTTAATGATGCTATGGATCTTTAATGCATAAAAATCCATTCCAATGCATAAAAATATTTTTTGTCGACCTCAGTGGCGCAGTTGGTATAATAGCCGGCTGAGACGCACAAGGTTTGCGGGTTCAATTCCCGCCGTGGACAAGATGTTTGCTTTATCTGCAGATACCATCGCTGTCAAACGTCAATTTTTTGCTTTTATATACCTACTACAAATATGACCATTGACAGCGATGATAGCGATATTTACGCCTTTTGCAGCTATGATCGTGTAATATACGCCTGTTGCAAACCTGTCGTTACGTAACCAGCCTGAGGGTCTGGATGCTTTCTATGTATATTTACAAAATACCAGTATATACTCGTTAGTATTCTGTCAACCATCGGGTACCCAATAATACATGCTCTGCTAACTTTGGGGCTAAACTTACTCGTTAGTATTCTATCAACCATCGGGTACCCAATAATACATGCTCTGCTAACTTTGGGGCTAAACGTACTCGTTAGTATTCTATCAACCATCGGGTACCCAATAATACATGCTCTGCTAACTTTGGGGCTAAACGTACTCGTTAGTATTTTATCAACCATCGGGTACCCAATAATACATGCTCTGCTAACTTTGGGGCTAAACGTACTCGTTAGTATTCTATCAACCATCGGGTACCCAATAATACATGCTCTGCTAACTTTGGGGCTAAACGTACTCGTTAGTATTCTATCAACCATCGGGTACCCAATAATACATGCTCTGCTAACTTTGGGGCTAAACGTACTCGTTAGTATTTTATCAACCATCGGGTACCCAATAATACATGCTCTGCTAACTTTGGGGCTAAACGGTTCTGTGTCCAATGTCCAGCAATATACATTCCCAACTGAATTTCCCAGGCGATGTGGCTGATGCTGCAACAGGAGGAACCGGAAGACTTCGTGGTGGCCACCGGAGAGACCCACAGCGTCAGGGAGTTTGTGGAGAAAGCCTTCGCGTGCGTCAACAGGAAGGTCACGTGGAAAGGGGTTGGAATCGACGAGACGGGGCATGATGCGGAGACGGGACAGCTGTTAGTGAAGGTCAATCCGAAGTTCTTCAGGCAGACTGAAGTGGTACGTATCTACTTGGTTTGCGTGTGTAGAAAACTTGTGAGGACAGGACGTCGTAGTCCCATTTCTTCCGTTATTTTGTTCCATTAA
Organism: Pasiphila rectangulata; assembly: GCA_963082625.1. Classification (NCBI taxonomy): domain Eukaryota; kingdom Metazoa; phylum Arthropoda; class Insecta; order Lepidoptera; family Geometridae; genus Pasiphila; species Pasiphila rectangulata. Next base: position 10,485,811 of record OY720249.1, read on the forward strand.
CGGAAGAAATGGGACATACTATATGTAATTTGTTCCATTAACGGAAATAAAGTTATATAGTATGTACCATTAGGCATTGTCCTTGTCCATGGCAGCTGTCCTAGCTGTTAGTTAAGGTTAACTCGAACTTCTTCAGAGGTTTGTACACCGGCATGTTGGTGTACAAATTCTGATTAGAACCGGCCATGATAACAAAGTCGATAAACCACGGTTGAAATGGTCCGTATAATCACAGTTGTTACAGTTTATGCATGTATTGTTTCTTTCCTTGGATACACCTGATATTGTGACGTTCAGACTAACGGTTCCATTCATATTCATCCTATGACCGAGAATTTACATCTGAGACAAAATTATAACAATTCATTTTAGACTTTTAAAATATGAATAGACCCTTTACAAATAAATGATTATACCTAATGCCGGTCAAGTAACAGTGTTATTATAATGTTTCTTACAATAGCAATTAATAAAGTAAGGCCTTTGCATCTATTATAGATGATTTATACAGCGTCAGCAACTGGTAATCATGGTCTACGGGACGCTGCAGTGCCTGGGACATTGTTAGATGGATTAGGCTTGCCCAGCACCTATACCATTCTCTCAGCTTAGTCAGCTATTATTCAGAGGAAAGAACAGGTCAATACGTCTGAAGCTAACTAAGCCGCGGGTTTCCTCACGATGTTTCCTTTACCGTTAAAGCACGTGTTAAGTGTGCAAAATACGTTTTTCAAGAAAGAAAAATCCATTGGTGCGCACGGCCGGTATCGAACCCACGACCTTCGGATTGAAAGTCGGGGGTACACATACCACTCGGCCAACACGGCAGCAATTAATAATGGCACACATTATTCTAACAAATTGTTATTATTTTATTTACTCGTGTTTTTTTTTGTATGAAATTGTATTAGCAATTCTGTTTTAAAGAAAAACTTGTAAAGAGAGAGTCATATTCCAGACTGGTATGTTAGAAGTTATCTTGTAATACAGACTAAAAGTCGTTTAACTGTTAGGAATGTATTTATTTATTTGGACAACTAGCTATAATAAACTTGTATTCAAAATGTGAAAACATAAAGCAAGTATTTAATAGTAATTTCATGGAAAAATACCTTGAATTTATTTTAAGAATGCATGATTCCCGCCCAGTTTTTAGAAGCTTTTATCTAAAGAAAAAACATTCATTAACACACAAAATATAACAAACATATATGGAGTAGAGAAGTAGAAGAAGAAAAGTGGAAGTGAAAGATAAAACTCGGCTCTTTTTTAGCACTTTGTCGAAGTTCAGATGACAAGCTGGTCTTCAGTTAGGGCCCCGGGTGGTGTCTTTACCACAGATGAGTAGGGAGAGAAAGGGACAGTTGTTTGAAAAACAGGGACAGAGTGGATATACAGACATCATTTCCCTGCCCTTATCCCACATTACGTGGGGTCGGCACAACATTGTCTCTTCTTACATTCTTCTCTATCAGACGTCAACTCGACATTCACTCCTTTACCGCTCATATCATCTTTCACACAGTCCATCCATCTATTCTCTGGTTTACCTTTGCTCACATATCCGTTCACATTCATATATCACGCGTTTCGTCACATAAGATTCATATTTCATTACATGCCCTCCGCATATACGTAAGTAATAGTTAACAAGAAAATACCAGGGATAGATATATTTAACAGTAAAATGCACTCATACAAGAACCTCCTACAGAGCCATTTTGGTTCTTCTATCAACGCAAATTGATGGTTATAACTACATATTTTTTTGCATAGTTTTATCTGCCTATACTTGTATTATTTTTTTTACTTTACCTACTTTAGATTTTAATTTTAAGTTATCTTGTGTTTTTGTAATTTTTTCTTTCTTGTATAATATTTTTTTTATTTTACCTAACGCTTAAACGGAACATGCTATGTACACCCCAATTGTCAATTGTATCAGATTGAATACCCTGATTTTAAATGTGTTAACTAATGACTTTTTAATACTTTTGATGTATGTGTACTTTTAATAAATAAATAGTTATAAAATACATTGCACTAAGAATGTCCATGTAATATTTCAGGATCTACTATTAGGCGATGCGACGAAAGCGAAAGAGAAGCTGGGCTGGGTGCCGCGCGTGTCGTTCGGAGAACTAGTCAAGGACATGGTGACGGCAGACCTAGAGCTGATGAAGAGGGATCCTGAGGCGTAGTGCGAGGTAAATGGCGTGTGATGGCAAGCCTTGTCAGACCTAGACCACACAAAAGGTTGCAAAAATTTCACAATGCAGAAGGTTTTAGCTAAACCATTAGTTTTGCATAATGAGCTTATTTTGATTGAAATAAATTTTGTGTAAATATTGGGGCATAAAAATGTTCAAACGTATTTCAGAATAATACAAAATTAGCCCTTCCCTTGGGTTAAAACAAGCATTGGTACGGGGGTACCTGAAAAGAGAGCGAAGGCTTCATAAGGTCAAAAATGGCATTTTTGGGTTTTTGGACGTTTTCGGCCATTTGAAGATTTATTAATTTTTGTGACCTTTTGAGGTCACAATAACTCCGGTCCCTGTGACCCTAGGTCACTAAAATTAATCAGTCACCTTCTCTCATAAAGACGGTGCTAAAAAAGGTTTCATGTAAATCGGTCAACGCGTTCGGTTGTAATCGTCAAATACACAAACAGACGGGCGTCTATAGAAATGAAAAATGCAATCAAAATTTTGTCTCCGACGGGACTCGAACACTAGACGGACATCTGTCTGTCCGTCTGATCGTCAAATACACAGTATTTGACGATTACAACCGAACGCGTTCAACGAGACAGCGCTATGCATATTAGGGGGCTTGGCCCCCTAATATAGATGAAACTTTATATGGGAAACATTTTTTTTTACATCCATGAAAATTGTAAAAGAGTACTAAATAATATTGTCAAATAAAAAAAAAATACGTGTTTTAAAATTTCCTTAAATTCCCTGCCGTGGAGTGCTGCAGTAGAATATTGCCCCTCCTCTCTTGCCCGTGGATGCAGTAAGAACCTGCTAAGGGATACCTCCGAAAGATGGGCAGCAGCGTCTTTTCGTGTATCAACATACCGTTCTGCGCTCGCCAACCCGCCTGCCAAGCGTGGCGAGTATGGCAACAACCCCCTCATGATCTTGGAGATCATTGAGGGAGAGAGGCCTGTGCCCAGCAGTGCGCGTGGGCAGCAGGTCTACGACTGAGATGTTAATGTACGAACGTTGGGAAATAAAATAATTAAATACGTGCTGCAGCATATCTCAATAGCCATTAGGTACTTAAGTTGAAATATGTATCATGTATAAAATGTTGCTTAGATATTATTAAGGATTCTATTGACACTTAAGGCTCGAGCAGACCGAATATGTACATACATATGCGTAGACGTGCACGTACCACTGAGTTGTAATGTATGGAACTGTACGTCGACGCGCACGTCTACGTTACGCAAGCGGTGTGTCCTGTCTCATACAGTTACATTACAACTCAGTGGTACGTGCACGTCTACGCATACGCATCCGGTCTGCTCGAGCCTTTATTCGTCAAAATCGGTAAATAAACCTACATACATCATAGACTGCTACAATCATGATCCTTCCCAATAAACGTTGTCTTAATGCGAGTGAAGCCGCGCGGGTCAGCTAGTAAATAATATACAGTAAAACCTTTACTCTGGTTTCTACTCAATTTATGGTACATATTTTAGATTATGAGTACTCAGACTCGCAAACGTTGTACGTCTTGTGTAAGACAAATTGTTATATACTGTACCAATAAAAAGATCCTTATGTATCAACAACATTTTGCAATAAATATAGGTATAACTAGCTTTTGCCCGCGACTTCGTCCGCGTGGAAGTCATAAAACGTAAAATCCCCTTTTTCACGCAGAGCCACTTTTTATTCGAAAATATGAATCCCATTTATTCCCTATCCCATTAGAATTTTGAAAAATCCCTTCTTAGTGCACCTCTAGGATACTCAAGGTATATGTATGCCAAATTTCAAGTCTTCAAGGTCCAGTGGTTTAGGCTGTGCGTTGATATATCAGTCAGTGAGTCAGTCAGGACTTTGAATTTTATATATGTACATATATACATAGATTAGTTAAGATTCATACTACTCAGGGAGGTATATATGTAATAATAACATCAAATTAACGATTAGATGCTGGACGTTCCACACACCACCCTCTAGCCTCAAAAATTAAGCAGAGCTTGTATTATGTATACTAGATGGTTAATAGAATACATAAATACTTGTCATACATAGAAATACTTATGAACTACCTATCATACATAGAAAAATATCTGCAGAATTCTTATACACATTTTGTCGGCGCGATACTACGGCTATTTTTATGTGTTTAGAGTACTAGGCTACTAGCACAACACAGAATTCTCAGACAGAACTGATTAGATTCCATATGATAACACGCTCGTCTTTGATGGTATCGACAAAGGATACCAATGCAAGTGATTAAACAAAATAAAACTGTAATAATATTATCAGGACGCTTCATCAAAACATATAGTGCTCGAGTCAGGTACAAATCTCGTCACACCGCCCAGGCGATAACTTGTAGAATTATTAAGAGAGTTGTTTTAATCGCTTCTTATCACAGCGCTTAAAACAGGGAAGTGAAGAGATTCATTCATGTGCCTTATTTCCTGTAAACATAAAGTTTAAATGTTTTTTTTTATTGTAAGTGGACGTGTCTATGTTTTGTTAATTGAAATGAAAATGAATGGATTTCGAATTTTGTTCAAATGCTGCTAGAACGGTTAAGAGTTGCTCAAATGCTGGTTAACCCACCCACGATACCGCAGCTGACGTTCACGTGGATATATTATTATATATGTATTATATATTATACACTCTCTGCCAAATTGGTAGAGCCGTTCTCTCGATGCTCCCACATAGAGACCGTCTCCACGAGCGAGAGAATCGCAGCGATGTTATCGTCGCGCCACGTATTTCTATACAGACACAGTGGAGACACATACTAAGAGATAGTATGTGTCTCCACACGGCGGTGATATCGCGGCGATGCGACGAGTGGTGGAGTGCGCGCGAAACGTCATTACATCGCGGTGCAGACGGCCCCATAGATGTAGGGGTGTCAAAAATGGTATCTTTGACCGAAATGGGATAGTAAAACTGATAAAACTTACTAAAATAGTATTAATGTGTGTCAATTTCCAGAGGTAATTAATCGCAAGATTTTTTTTTAGTTATTATATTTTGATTTCACGTAACAAAATTTTGGACAACCACCGCAATGTAAGTAAAATATGGCCTAATCGGCCCCTCCCTCTCCATAAATTGATCACGAATCTAGAATATGCCGTTCCGATATTTTTTATAGATAGAAAAATCCGTTGATGCACGGCTGGTATCAAACCCACGACTTTCGGATCGCAAGTCGGTGTACGTACCACTGTCAACAATGCTTATATGAATGAATGTTGACTGCTGTATCCCCCATCTATGGACTCCTATTTCTTTAAGTCCTGCTCTGTTCATCGTATTTTGTGCATAAAGATTAAATAAATATTTACTTACTATAATAACTAATGTTTGTTCTTCTTCTTTACAGGTAGATCTAGAGGAGGCCATTGAATTTACAGCATTACGATTACTATGTTATAAGCTGATTTTTGTATAGTCTATTGCTGATCACTAAAATAGGAAAATAATAATTGTCTCTGGTCTTATCTATACAGACGTAATTACAAACCAAAGCGTTGATTTACTAAAGTTTATATTCATGATGAAAAAAATACAAAGCCAGTGTTGATCTCTACTACGGATTGGCTAGTTAACTCCTCGTCGTTATAACTCAAAAACTATGGGTTAATGTTAGAAAATAATTTTGTGATAATGCTAATATTGTTGTGCAATATTTTTGTTCTATTGAAGGACAAGACTCATAATGGGTCACCTACGAGAAAGCCATAGGGGTGAAGTAAGTCACAAATCATCTAGAAAAAAATATTTATGTTACAGAAATGTAGGGTATCGGCACAAATATATATATATAAGGGCTTCTTTTGTATTTGATAAAAATATATCTGTAGATCTATTGAATTATTTTTATAAGTTTTTACTGTAACTATGAGGTTATGTCCATTTCATAGGCTACTTGGCAGGTTACGAAATTTAGTCCGTCACAAACAAAAGTATTTTTGCCTTTTTAAATTTATGAAACAACTAGATGTCCCGGCCAACTTCGTATCGCACCTACTACAACCATTACTTACAACTACCTTACAACTGCAACTAATTTACACAACGAAAAGTAGCCTATGTCCGTCTCCATGGTCTAATCTACTCCTATTCTAAAATTCATCCAAATCTGTTCAGCGGTTTTGACGTGAAAAGGGATATACATGCATTCTTACCTTCACTTTTATATATTAGTAGGATACATACAGGGTGTAAAGGACAACTACCGAAAACTTCGGGAGGTCAATGTACTCGTCAATATGAACAACTTTTACTAAGGATCTTTTGCTGTAAAAAAATGAAAGATGAAAGATACAGCTGTTCCATATATTTTAGTAAAGTAGGTATTGTACTTTTGTATGGAACAGCTGTTTCTTCACATTTTTTTACAGCGAAAGTTCCTTAGTAAAAGTTGTTCATATGATGAGTACATTGAAAGTTTTCGGTAATCATCCTTTTACACCCTGTAGATAAAGCGCATTGAAGTTTAGGAGCTCGTGACGTCAGGGCATAGTCATAAAGCTGTATTACACTACACGGTATTCAGGGCTCGGTAGTTAGGGCGATTAGGGAGCAAGGCTTGCCGCGGTCGCGCTAGTTAGGGTCCCTTACGCTCTAACTCTTATTACCTACACCACTCTTAGTTAGGGTAAGGGTCCCTGAATACCGTGTAATGTAATATAGGCTGTAGCCAAGTTCAAGCAAAGCGAACGGGCGACATGGAACGGACGCATGGCGACTACGCAGCAGTGTGTAGGTATTTTGTAAACTATACCGAACATACCTAATATTGTATCGCCGTTGTTTTTGGATTACGCAAAAAAGAAAAAAAATGTATCCAATAGTTTTTGTTAATGTACATGTAAAAATTTAAAAATAAATTACATTAAAATTTAGCCAAGTAGCCTATATACGTCTTACACCTATATAGGTACCGGTCCAATAACTAAAGCTGACACGTTCCCAGTTGGTACTGCATTTTTAATGACAGGGGGCTGTACATTTATTACGTAAGACGACTTGATCCGAATCAGATTTATTTTTTCTTACCCTTCCTTCCTCTCCTATGGAAGATTTTTTTCAAAACCTGTGCAAGTTTTCGGTATATAGGTACTACCACAGATAATATAATATACTAGGTACTACTTACGTAAGAGAAATGGGAGGGGGGCATCCAATTTTTTTTTTCCTAAGGGGATGGGAGGGTCAGACAATGGTTAAAATTGTCTATAATAAATGGTATGTATGGCCCCCTGTATTTTTGATACATAAGCTTTAGTTAACCGATATTTAAGGAGTTACGACTTACGAAACACTAAGAAATCTTGAGTTTATTATTTTTTAGAATAATTCAAGTTATTATATATCATGCGTCTATTAATTCCAGTGTTTCATAATTTAATTACGGCGTATATTACAATGTGTACCTATGTATGAAATAAAGTTATATTAGTTACCCCTTTTCATCGAAGACATACCCAATAGAGAGGAAATGTCATTTATTTTGTCAAACAACAATTCCGACAAAAATATTTCATAATTATACGGAAAAGTACACAGGTCGGCTGTTGGCGCTGTACTGTCAAAGGCGAGAGACAGTTGTCATTGCAAAGCACTAATGTGTTTCGGAATTCTCATGTCTTAATCTTTCCCCTCTATTGGATTGTGCTCGATACGCCTTATACATTCCATGATATTTCTTCCAACAACATGAATTATCATGTAAGTAAACTTGTGTGTCAGTATTTTTATGTTGTTATATTGTAAATAAAAATTACTTAACCTGGTATTGTCTTTGTACTAGCCCCTGTGTACACCCCGATCGCAGCGCCACCTACCGGGTCCAAAATACCTATGTTACTCCCTGATAATGAAGTTATTTAGTAATAGAAAATTTTGTGAAGAGTTTATCTGGATGGGGGAGAAGTAAGTACTAGTCACCTGTTTCTGCGGCCAAGCAGTATATGCAGTAATGTCTGCATTGCTGTGTTCCGGTTTGAAGGCTTAGGGGGGGCGTGAAATGTTTAAAGATTTTATACATTTTTTTTTGTAAATCATTATCATCATTACAACCGTAGGACATCCACTGCTGGACATGGGCCTCCCTCATGCAATTCTAGTTATTGCGGTTGGATGCCATCTGCATCCACCGTCGACCTGCGTTCTTCACCAGTCGTCAACCCATCTTGTTGATGGACGTCCTGTTACGCTGCACTTCAACGTGCTAATCCGCTTGGCTATGTCGGTGACCCGAGTTCTACGTATCTCCTCATTTCTGTTTTGATCCCGTAAAGAAACCGCGAGCAAAGACCTCCATAGCTCGTTGAGCAACTGAGCTTATTCATGAGGCCAATCGTGAATGACCACATCTCGATTCCATATGTCATCACTGGTAACACACACTGATGACTTTCGTGTCGTTGCGTAGTTTTCCAAACGCTAGCCATCCGATTTAGATTCGTCGATTGACCTCTTTCTCGAAGTTGGACCTACCTAATTAGTTTGTTAAATTTGTTAAGCAGATTAGATTCTTACTGCATCAAGGCAAGGGCAAGAGAGGCGGGCCAACATTCTAGTGTCGGCACCCCACGGCTCGCAAAGTACCTATCTCATTACGATACGCCCCAATAAACAGATAAAAATACTCCATTACAGACCGTGTACCTACATTTTTGATAGATCCACTGTATCATTACCTATCAGGGTTCGCCGATTTATATCAGTGGATATATATATATCATTACAGCCGTAAAACGTCCACTACTGAAAACAGGCCTCCCTCATGAATCTCCGTAAGGGGTATTTGCCATACTCACCACGCTTGGCAGGCGGGTTGGCGAGCGCAGTACTGGATGTTGATAAACAGAAAGACGCTGCTGTCCATCTTCCGGAGGTATACCTTAGCAGGCTTTTACTGCATCCACGGGCATGAGAGGAGGATGCATATTTCAATTCACTGTAGGTAGACACACATCCCCAAGTACAAAGTGGATCAAATATCTTTTTGATTAGTCTAGCTCTGAATCTATTAAGTTAGGATGTTCAGTGCCTTCTAACAAAATTAAGCCACTGAACCTGAAGCTGGAGTGATACGATGGAAAGCTGATCTACGCGAGGTTGGAGCCGAAAACTCTTGCAAGAGACAACGATGGACAGAAGAAAGTGGCGAGGCACTTTGGGTCCCTGAGCCAATGGAGTAAGTAAGAACCTACTTCACGTTCAGTAAAGGTTTCAAACATAAACTTCAGTACCATTGCAAGCAAACGACTAGAGGTATTATATATTCTAAAAAACTTTAATTCAAACAAAATTTAACGCACTCCTATTCTTCCATATACAACAGGCACAAATCAATAATCGCACAACAATTCGGAATGAGATACCTATTGCTCGCAGTAGTTTCTTTAATATAACTCATGTACATTAAAAAATTGTTATCATATTTACATTGTAGATATAACTAGGAGGTAGGTTATTAGTGCATTTTCTGCAAATTTTCTGTTATTAAAATGATCAATAAAGGCTTTATCGTTCCAGCAAATACATAACTGAACCTTGGGTTCCGAAACAGCTCCGCTTTATGACAAATTTACAATCACAATAACATAACAACTAACACACTGAATATTTTTTTTTTTGTGTATTTACGTACTTTTTCAGTTTTTTATAAAAGTTAAAGGTACGCGCAGCCTATGAAATAATCGTAAGTTCCTATAAAACTATAAAATGTGGTTGTAACACACCAAATACATTATTCTAAAACTATACTACATCCAAACCATTCATTATTATGTACGACATCGGGATATTATTCATCGGTAGGTATATTTTGTTAAGACTTTCGCGATCACAATCCATTTTACAAATCAACACGGGAATTTATCGCGTAAACCTGCGAAATAACCTGTTCAACGATCGCGATTTCTTAACCAATTACTATGTTCATTTCACCTCAGCCGTAGGACTTGTTGTCCACGTCCACTGCTGGACAAAGGCCTCCCTTTTGATCATAGATCTCTTAAGTATCATGAGGGGTGATTTCCATACTCACCACGCTTGGCAGGCGGGTTGGCGAGCGCAATACAGGAAGTTGCTACGGAAAGATCCCATCTTCCGGAGAGATTTTATATTCAGGATAAAATAATTTATCCGTGAAAGAACTGTGAGCGTCGTGTGCCGGATAGTCAACGAGGCTTTATCGGATTCGGAAAATAATGTGCTTTGCAACTACCCGCAAAACTACCATAGCTCTCCAACGGAAGCTCCGAGGCATTCTGCTGTCTTCCTGAGACCACGGTTATTGTAACATGGCTGTTACATACACGCCAGGATTAAATAATGGAATTGCGCGATAAAAGCGGGAATTACTCGGGACCATGGCTGGTGCGAGTGGATAAGAGAGACGTGTCTATTTCGCTTTTTCTCCTCACTTAGAAAAAAGTTTTCAGTATTAAGCACATTCTAAGTTTGTCAATTCAATCGAAACGTCGGGGAATAATAAAGTTAATTTACGCGAAAAACACCCGGTTTAATTGTTTAACACATGTTTAATTATAGTATATAACTGGTTAAGTTGGTAAAGGTACCACTAGCTTAAACCACAGTATGAAGACAGGGATAGTAACTTACTATAATTTTGGTGCATTTAAAAGTGTTATCAGGGTACATGTTTGACAAACTGTTCTTGTAAGATTGCATAAACTATGACATTGATATTGGCAATTAATATTTTGACTCTCACCCTGATGAAGATCCACAATCTGGGTTGAAACTGTTGGTGCCTTATAACTTAACCGGTACGTGATAATACCCCGTTTTGCTAGACGAATAATATAAATCACGTAAGTTATCTTAATTACAAATTTTTCAAACCATTCACTTTATTTGCTTTTATTTGCTCCTTCTCTCTCTTACTTAGTACACCACCGACAATTATTTCTACGCTCTAAATCTTCTCCATCCAAAGGTCTTGAAGAATGAATGAATGAATGAACACTTTATTGTACACAGCAGTAAATTATGATTAACTTATCATATAAAATACGTACAGTTATTACGTACAACAATATATAACGCTGAAAGCTATTTCTATCATTATGGCGACTTTATTTTCTACATTTGGTGTACAATAAAATATGTTCATTCATTCATTAATTCGTACACTCGTATCTAATCACATCACTGTACCATCGATCCTGCGTCCCGCACAGTATGAGTTCTGTGGTTCACTGTATCTTGATCTGATTGCTTTCAATATCCAGGGTCTGCCTCAGCACCCCGCACAGTATGAGCTCGGTGGTGACCAGCACGGCGCCGCGGGCGCGCAGCGCCGGCCACAGCGCGCGGTCGGCGGCTCCGGACAGGCAGAGCCATCTGGGCCCGCCCTCGTGCCACGTACCACCGGAGCATTGCACGATCACTGGAAAAAAAATAGTCTTCAAATTAAATGTAATAACGTTAATTTGACACACACGCACACACACACTTTATATAGGCAAATTACAGTCAAACACACACAATTACAGTGTGTGTTACCAGTGATGACATATGGATCCGAGACGTGATCCTTCACTATTCACCTTATGAATAAGCTCCAACGAGCTATGGAGAGGACTATGCTCGGGGTTTCTGTACGGGATCGAATCAGAAATTACGAGCTATGGAGAGGACTATGCTCGGGGTTTCTGTACGGGATCGAATCAGAAATTAGGAGATACGTAGAAGAACTCAGGTCACCGACATAGCCAAACGGATTAGCACGTTGAAGTGGCAATGGGCAGGCCATATAGCGCGCAGAACAGATGGCCGATGGGGCCGCAAAGTTCTCGAATGGAGGCCACAGACCGGCAAGCACAGCGTAGGACGTCCACCTGCAAGATGGGCAGACGACTTGGTGAGAACCGCTGGTCGGCGGTGGATGCAGACGGCTTCCAACCGCAGTACTTGGAGATCAATGAGGGAGGCCTTTGTCCAGCAGTGGACGTCCTATGGCTGATATGATGATAATCATGACAGTCAAACTGGTAAATACGACGTAAAATAATAACATTAAACAAGAGTCCTGCGTAACTATTTTAGTGATCACGCCAAATAGGTGCTATCTCGGCTTAATGGCTGGTTTTCAGATAGCATCTGTGTGGGTGACTTCCTAATCTTAAACTACCATTTTATAAAAAAAAAAAACAAGAAACTGGACTGTGTAAAAATGAGTAAATAATGTTAACGTCAATAGTACATATATTGCTTATTACGAGGAAATGATAAAAGTTATATTTTTTTTTTCAATTCTGGCGGAATTTGTTCCAACGTCCGTCAAATCGATCTATGACGCTTCCTGTAACCGGAAGTGATACCACGTGATACGTCGAAATTATATCTAAGGTCATATTGGTTGAGCACCGATTGAGTGTGGTTTAACATAAACACTCCTTATTTAATATTTTTAACAACATTAAAACTCGACAAAATAGGAAAGAAGCCGTGGGGTGCCGGCAGTAAAATGTTGCCTGTCCTCACTTGCCCGTGGATGCAGTACGAATCTGCCAAAGTAATATGGGCAGCAGCGTCTTTTCGTGTATCAACATCCCGTACTGAGCTCGCCAACCGCCCTGCCAATCGCGATCCAGGCGGATATGTCCAACAGTGGATGTGGACAGTAGTCCAATGGCGAAGAACTAACCAGCCTTAGTGTTGGATTTATTAGGGCTGAGTGATGGCAAATCAAATAGTGCTGGACAATGCTAATGATGCACTAAACAGCCTCACGTTTCATTCCCGAAGCTTGCGGCTTGACGCTAAGCGTGGCAGACACGTTGCACTCTTGCAGAAATTCTCGCTCGACCTTCGGCGTGAGTTGGAGACTAAACGTAAACCGTTGCTAGGCCACCTAGTCCTAACAGTATAGCATACACTCGGTTAACTAAAGTCCTCACGTTTCATCTCCGAAGCTTGCGGCTTGACGCTGGGCGTGGCAGACACGTTGTACCCTCGCAGGAAGCCCCGCTGGCCCGTCAGCGTGCGTTGGAGACTGAACTTAAAGCGTTGCTCGGCCGCTTCATCTTTTATCGTATACAGCCAGGGATCTAGGCAGAGTTTTTTAAATTAAGAAAATAGCAAAATAATAACCATCTTCAGTTTAAACGTCACAAGGCTTTAGTTTTAAATATTTCTTCAGCGGAAACAATGTCTTTGATTTTGGTTTGAATAAGGATAGCTTGGCGCCGGTGGCGTGAAGATACAGATAGACCAAAGCAGTTACTAAATGGAGGAGATATGCGGCGGGCTCGGGGCAGACCACGCTGGTCTGATTTATTTATTTATTTATTAGGACAACCAACAGCTATAATAAACTAGTATACAACAGTGTGAAAACATAAAGATGATATTGTAAAGGCAGTAGGGAAACAGAGGATCCTTAACCCTTAAGGCCTCTTCTGTTCTATGCCACTCCTGCCGGTCTTGTGCCATCCGGATCCACTGTCAGCCAGTAACACCCACTGTTGGGTAGCAGTAAGTGTTACTGGCTGAATAGGTAGATAGACCTAATGTAAATGTACCTGTTATTGTTAACTCACCAACAATCATGTTAGTATCTGCGCAAGCCTGCACCCAGCTCGGTCCGACGATCGGCTTGCCGAGCCCCACCGCACACAGCAGCTTAAACGTCCGCCTTATGTTCAGCGTCAGCAGAACCGTGCATTGCATTATGTCAGTTACAACGATTGCACCTGCAAAATATGTTATCAGTAGAACTTGAGCCGCTATTATTTGAAGACTTCCGTGGTATAGTTGGTCTCATAGCTGGCTGAGACGCAGGAGGTTGCAGGTTCAATCACCGCCGGGGGACAAATGTTTGCTTTATCTGCAGATTTTTTCTCGGATTTGGGTATTTTTTTATGCATGATAACTATGTATTTACAAAAACAATGTATTTAAGTATTCTGTGTGCATGGAAAAAGCTTTGCTTAGTTTGGGACTAGATGGTTCTGTGTGTAGTATCCAGCATTATTTTATTATTATTATTTTATTTTTTCGTTATTTGCAGGCTGCATTTAAACGAACAAGCCGCAACTTATTGTTTCGTATTAAAGCGGTAAAGTTAAACAAATGCATAGTATAATGTCTGGAGAACTACTGCAGTTGTAATAATAAAAAAATAAATGAAACTAACCTAAATTTTCAAGCTGCGTTTTCACCTCTTCGTATGGGAACGCCGTAAACAATACATAGCAAAGTTTCTGCTTTCCAGATGGCGTGGCTCGGGACGCTGCTCGCGTCCTTTTAGGAATGGGCTGCGGGGCCTCAAACTCCTCGGCAGCCCTTTTCAAATTAGGCGTGTCTGAATTCGACCCTGTAGATAAATTATACACAGTACTCTGTTCATGTAGTGATTTTTTCTTGAGTATAGACTTTATCTCTGGTTCTCTTACTTGTCCCTTCTCTTTGACTGTCCTCTGACGTTTACTTCTCCGTATTTCTTTTTCTGGAGAGGGCTCTTTGGTTTCTTTTTTTGTCCGTTTAGGTTTTTCGTCTTTTTTAGAATCAGGCTCTGTGGTAAAATGTTCTGATATAGTTTTTTTACCTGTGGTATTTCTTATTGGTCTTTTTGATTCTAAATTTTCTGGTTTCTCGTCGGTGTCCAGTTTATTGTTATTTTTTGGAAATGTTTCCTTGTTTTTACGTTTGTATTCTCTTTTCTTCTTCTCTTTTTTAACTGGTATGTTAATGGTGTGAGCTTCAATCATAATAGGTCCACGAGATTTTTCCTCTTTACCTGAACTTCTTGTGTTACGTTTGGGTTCCATTATTTTATCATCAAGCACTTTAGTTAATTTTGCATTGTCGCCTGTTTTATTTGACTTGATGGTTGGTTCTAGGGCATTTGGTAAAATATGATCTGTCACATGTTTGGAACTTTTATTAACTGGTGATAATTTATTTCTATGTCGTTTATCTCTCGTTTTACTGTTTTCTTCATTATGTGTTTCTTTGTCCATTTTTCTTGACTTATCGTTTTGCACATCACATGTGTTAGAATTTGTAATTTCTTTTTGAATGTTTGTTACTTTCAGCGAACTCTTTTTTAAGTCTGTTTTGTCTTCGTATTTAGATTCCGCAGTTTCTTTATTTGAATCTTTTCCAAGTTTAGATTTTTCATTTTTAGATTTTAATCTCGTTATATTTTCCGTAATTATTTCCCTGTCGATATCATCATCTTGCTCTGTTAAAAATTTGGGCTTTAAAATACTTTCATTTATTTTTTTCCTTTCTAACTCTTGTATTTTCGACGATGGTTTTCTCACTCGCGTTATTATTCTGCTCGGCAAGGCATCCACATCAAATCTTTTCGAAAGATCTATTTTAGCATCGTTCTTTGTTTTCTTCTTTTTCTTGTTACGAAACAATATAGGTGTGCATTGATCTTCTGAATTTAGTTCCGATTCCGACTCACTGGAAGACTCGGTAATAACTGGTTTACAAGTAAGTGAAACACTAGTTTTGATTTCCTGGCTATTTGGCAAATCAATGTCCATGAACTTGAACGGTCGTATTTTTTTGGGAGTGCTCTCAAGGTCAGACGAATCACTTCCTAGAGACGAAACTTTCTTTAAAGGAACAACTTTTGCATCAATCCCAATGACATCTCTGACTTCTTGGCTGGTTAGTGTTGACACAAAATTATCAATGTGTACCGCAATATCAGCAGATGTCGTAGACGATTTATTTTTCGATAACGGTTCTGGCGAAAGTTCTCTTTGAGAACACAAATCTTCGAATAAATCTTGTGTGCACTGATAATATTCATAATTATTTGCAGTAGGCTTACTTTCGATATTGGCAATAGGCTTTATTTTTGGTGTTATTCCAACATCTCTCTTTTTTGCTTTAAATGCAGATTTAAGAGGTATTTTAAATGGGCTTATTTCTACTTCATCCGGAATTGGCAAGGTTTTTACAAGATTTTTAGGTGGGATATTATCATCGACTAGTACCTGCGTGGGTAAATCTTCTAAATCAATCTTCTTCCCATCAACACTATCAACACTTATCTTCTCATCAACAGAAATTACTTGAGTAAGCATATCTTCAAAGTCTGACACCTGAGCGGGTGGATCAAGGACTTCAATTACTTGAGTGGCAACATCGTCTAAGTCCAACGCTTCAGTAGTAATTTTAGATTTGTTATCAGTTTTCAACTCAATCATTTCATCTTCGCAGTCTGTTAGATCTTCTTCGCGATTTTTTTCACAATTTTCTTTTGCGGTATTACTTTTCTTCTGTGAGAGTAAAATATTGTCATCATTATCCTCACAGTCAGTTGAACTATCTGATTTGATCCGCATATTTCTTTTAGAAGATTTGGGCAAGACAATTTGTGATTGTGATTCTGTCTCTATCTCAGTTTTAACAGACTTATTATTGATTGGTATGAGAATATCCTCTGACAATATTGCTTGGGATTCTAAATTCTCATCTGACTGACTTTCAATTTCATCAAACACAACTACGTCGTTAGATCTATTTAGTTGCAAATCTGTGATAGGTTTTTTTATTGGGGAAACATTTTTAGTATTCTGTGGACTTAATGTGAAACATTGAGTGTTTGCATCAAAAATGTCTTTTTTAGCATAAAGATCGAGCTGCATATCTTGCTGCTCATTGATTTTGAAAACTTCCGGAAGGTTTTCCCCAAGGGGTATTTGTGTTTCTAAGCTATGTATTGATGGGGATGGGAATGCCTCTGGGAGTTGCGTATCTTTTGTGTAGATACTAGATGTATTTGTTTTTGATACTGGAAGTTTTGTGTTTGCTGTGTGATTGGAGGGAGAAGTTGTCATTGACCCTGTTAATTGTGTATTTGCAGAATAAATAGAAGATGGTATTGGTGAATCTGGTACTTGTGTGTTAGCTTCAAATATTAAATCTATGTCTTTTACACAGGGAGGAAAATTTTGAGTTTCCATTTCATTAATATTTCTAGAATTTACTTCATTTTCTTTTTCACTTAACTTTGCAGAAGTTTTTGAATCATTGAGGCTACACAAAGAGTCATCAAGGTTTAGAGATTTGGACTTTTTGGATGAGTTCCAATAGACATTGTCAATTTTACTTCCACCTACAGGTTGTATAGATATTATTTTGCCGGGTTTAATAAAATTTGTATTTGAACTTTTTAATTGTGGTCCCTTTGGTTGTGATGCGATTATAAATGAATCATCCTGAAAAAAAAACGAAAAAAATATACAAAAAAATGTGCTCTTGGCATGCTCATTTTATACTTTATAATAAGTAGGTTGATAATGATTGCTAATATTGAAAATTTAAGCTTATTATATTTATGAGTCCTATGTCCCTGATGAGGGATAACAGGATGCCATCATTATCATCATCATATTTATGAGAAAGATTCTTAAGTCACTAAAAGGATCCACCATTACCTTGTCACTAACATCTGGGGACTCTGGTATGATTGTAGCAGAGTTCAGTTTGGGCACATGCTTTGTTGACACTGGTGTGTCGGGAATATTCATCACTTGTGTCATGGGTAAGGCTTGGGTCATTGGGAGATCATCTTCCTCCTCAAAAAGCCTGAATATCCCAAATATTTCCCCAAATTGGACCATATCACCACTTTTGAGAGGTTGAGGCACATAAGGCAGAAGAGATTTCTGAAAAATAAGCAACAAACATTTGATTAACACTTGCCAGAACAAAAACTTGTGTATATTCTTACTCCTGCCCTACAAGTAGCTGCTTAGACCAGGAGCGATCTCACCTATGTGGGGTTGGCACAAGATTTCTTCAATTCTGCCTTATCATATCACTCATCACATCCTCATCACACCTTTCTAGTGGCCATAGCATATTTCTTTAAGTCTACATATTTTTTGGTTTTCCTTACCCTTTATCATGCCCATACTATACTTGGTAAGCCTATTAATAACAAAAACATCTGCAAAATTTTATTTTTTTGTTCTGGTTATGCAATCAGTCATTCAGACCAAAAACAGATGAGTTGTATGCTGTTATGGCACTGCTCCCACTGAAGCAGACCCTTACCTTTTCCTGGTTGAAGATATTCTGCCGCTTTTTAAGTGGGCATACAGTTTCAGGTATGGTGCTTCATTAGCATTAACTTATAGTTGTGTAAATATTATAAATTCAATAGTTTCAACTGCAAGCTCAGTTGAGGGTCAAGCCTCTTTAGCAATTATTTTAATGACAGATCAAATGCTCCATATTGACTGATTCACCAGACAAAAATCTTTTTAAGCCATTGCTTAAAACCATTGCTGCATAGCAGACTTGAGTCTCTAGGCTTTTGTTAAGCTATTAAGAAATTGTAACTTACACCCAAATGTTTTGTTTTGTTAGCAGAATCCAGATCCATTAACATAAAATCCTTCTTATTCAATACATTTATCACTGCATGTTGTCTTGATACTGACTGTAAATAAAAAACATAATTAACTATCTTAATGTAATGCTACAACACTAAAAGTAATATTTGCTGCTTAAATTACTGCCAATACACTTTAGGCACTTACATTCAAATTCAGCACAATGTTACATGTGTGAGGATCCCGGCCAATTTTATTTGGGCCTTTTTTAACAGGATATTTTTTACCGCATATTCCAAGAAATCCAACCTGAAAAACATTGAATTAGTTTTCTTACTTACTTCTAAACTTCCTAACTTCACCTTTTCATACCCAATAAGATTATCCACATAAGAATCTATCTATAGGTAGTAAGAAGGTAATACCTAGAGATTTAATTTAAACAAATACTGATACCCGGCTTTAAACCATTCTCAAAGCTGCAATTTCGAAACAATATGTTAGAATCAAAGAAACAGTTTCATCCAATATCTGCTTTTATCCACGAGTAATTGTTAATAGTTAAATATTTAAAGGATACTAGCTTGATAAATTTAGATAGCGTTATATATATATATCGGCATGTTTTACCTGTTCGAAGCATTCCCTCTCAACCTGGGAGTGGGAATTAAAATCTTGCGTACACTCTAACTTTTGTGTACATTCAAACATCTTTAGTACAGTGTTTAGACTCAATAGTATTTAAAAAAGCCGCTTTGAGATATAGGTACTAAATGAAATCTTAGCAAAACCACAGCCAAAACCACATTCAAGTAGTTAATAAATCATACTTTGAAAACAAATTAAACGCGCACATTCTGACAGTTTGTGAGACTGTGTGATTGACCACCGACCGACCGACCGACATTGTTGGTTAGACTGACTGACATAAACATTTGACAAACATAGAACGAGTTTTTATGGATATATTAAAAGAAAAAAAAAATTTAACATCAAGCCTTTATAAATAATAAAATAAACATTTTCCATTAAAGTTTAACGTCTTTATTCAAAAAGCTTGGCGCGAGGTACACAGGGTACTGTGTACCTGTAACTTGATCTAATTGATTTAATTTTTTTTTTCAAACAATGATACGGGTAGGTACCTGCTTAAATCTCGCGACAAGCATTTTGTTAATATATTGTGTAAAGAAAAGTTTTAAGTTGACACTAAACTTTAATAGAAAATGTTTATTTTATTATTTTTAGTAAGTACTTTTAGATAAAAGCTTGTTTGTTAAAAAAGTTTTTTCTACTTTTAATTTATTTTTTACTTTTTAGTTATCACTGGACAGTTGGTTTCTTGTCTGTTCATCTCATGACCGCCATGTTGGATTTTAGAGTGATGTCATATAAATTTTCAAGGAATTCTCAGCAAGGCCTTTCATTTGATACCCATATTGTAAGAGTGCATTAAGAATAACTAGTCCGCCATCTTGACTAAAGAATGTTCGCGTCCACAAAATCTTAGACCTAACAAAAAACTAATAAATTCGTTCTCAAAACTACACATATTCCACTCCGGCACACATGTCATGTCAACGAAAATCTATAATACCATTCCCGATAGTATAACAGATGAAAACAACATTCACATATTTAAAAATAAACTTAAAACATACCTAATCAAAAATGTTTCTACACTCTGCAAGAGTTATTAGATACTAAGTCTTTAAGTTATATCAAAATAAGGTTCCTATTATAAAAAAAAATATAAATATTATATATTTGATAAGTAGAATAGATACATACATACATATATTGTTGTGTTTAATTTAATGTTTAGTTTAGTGATTTAGGATGTATGGAGGGAATTGGGGGAGGCCTTTGCCCAGCAGTGGGACCCAAATGGCTCATAATAATAATAATAATTTAGTGATTATATTTGATTAAGGCACTATGAAAGCAACTGGTATAAAATACTTGTTGAGTTTTTAGTAATAAATTGCTATTTACTTAAAGATAAATACTTACCTAATAATTGTAGTGCCCTCACTGGGCTCATGTTGGACTAATTCAGCTAATTATAAGACCATGGGCTCATGTTGGACTAATTCAGCTAAATAAAAGACCAATACCACAGATTACAGAAACTAATAGCCAATACTGACTTTGATACAGTGCATTCACAGTTATTTTACCTCTAGCTGTTAGGTTGGCAATCTGAGCGTTATGTTGCCATATCTAGCTTCTATGACTCCCTTAAACGAAATGTAAAACAGTATTGCTAATATTACCTAAGTATGCCGATTTAGTATTACACTTTGTGTGATAATGTTACATATAATACGATATTTAAACAAGCTAATCTTGTATACTCGAGCTCGAGCGAACAACGTCGAGATACGCGGTATTCCATTTAAGGCGAACGAGAATTTATATGATATTGCAGAAAAGATTGGAAAGATCAGCCAACTAACGTTTAGAAAAGAAGACATAAATTACATCGCTCGCATACCGACGAGAGTCCCGAGAGCAGAAAAACCTATTGTTATTTCTTTTAATAATCGGTACACAAAGGAAGACTTCGTTGCCTCCTCTCGTAAGACCAAGCAATTAAAGTTGGAGCAGATTGGTTATACAACCGGTGGAGTTTTTTACGTCAACGACCATTTGACGCAGCATAACAAGAACTTACTTAGTAAGGCCAAGTCTCTAGCAAAAGAGAAGAATTTCAAGTATGTGTGGGTCAAACATTGTAAAATTATGGCGAGAATGTCTGATACATCTCCCATAATTTTTATAAAAAACGAGAACGACCTTATAAAGATATCTTAATTCATATCTCCAACAAGAATATTAGGAGAATTCTAATATCAGAAAATATTCTGCTACTACTTAAACTTCTCAAAAGATCGAGAAACGTATGCAAAGTCAGTGTCTTTTGTTTTTTATCAGTGCTCTTTTGTTCTATTGTTCGACGCTTGCGCACCGGCTTAGTCGTAAGTATAGCTCTACTGCTAATTGCACCCGTCCGCGTCATGCGCTTACGGGCTGTTTTCTCTTGCGCTAAAAATGGTTCACGCTATCTCTGCGTGACTGTGTTGGAATTGTGTGATGGGTTTGTTTTGAACTTTTATTTTTCTACCCTATTTTTACAAGATATTGGAAACATTTGGACTTTGGTAATTATTTTTATTTACAGCTTTAATATCAGATTACACTCATGCCTCATTAAACTATTAAGATTTTATAGGAATAATATTATTACAAACTTTGTCTTTAACTTTTATCTTCGTACATTATTTTTGCAACTAATTGGTAACAATTGGACATTTTTAATTTTTATTTGCAGCTTCATTATTATACTACACTTGTGCCTAATTAATGCAGAAAAAAATTATAACATTAATTTCATTTTAAATCACTTGAAAAGCTTACTGCAGCTATTTGTAAAGCTATATCGCTACTTATTTTATAGATGTACATCCGGTCAAAATAGTGAACTTTCAAAGTCTTGTTTCAGCCATTGTCTTATAAATAATAATGGTTTCTAATCTTAAAATTTATTATCAGAATACAAGAGGGCTACGCACAAAGACACATACATTTAAACGTAACATTTATCTAAATTCTTATGATGTCATTTCAATTACTGAGAGCTGGCTTTTGGATGGCATTTTTGATGGCGAACTTATTGATGATAGGTACATGATTTGGAGACGCGATAGGGATTACGTAAGGACGAGGCAACAATATGGGGGTGGCGTCTTTATGGCAGTCCGCAGAGATCTTTGTGCAGTGGCTCGGCCGGAATGGCACTCTTCTGCAGAGGATATTTGGATCACCGTAACCACTAAAAATAATGATCGAACAGTCAATAAAATTCACTTTTGTACCTTGTATCTTTGTAATGAAAATTTGGGAAATTCTTTTAACGCACAACTATATAATTTTGCTGATAAGCTGTCATCTAACATTGCGTCTTGTCCTGATGATGTTTTTGTAGTTTTGGGTGATTTTAATCTACCAAATATAAACTGGCTAAGCAGTGGAGGGACTTTTTACCCTACCGGAATTATAGGTAACAGTCAAACATATTTCTTCGACACTCTATCAGCATTTAATTTAACTCAATACAATTTCAATTGCAATTTAAATAATAGAATATTAGATTATGTAATTAGTAACGTAGATTTATCAGTCACTGTTAGCACTAACTCATTGGTATCAGAAGACGAACATCACAAAACATTACTTATAACAGTTGATAATTTAAAAAGTGAGCCACTCACATCAAATCCACGGTTGAAATACATTTACCATTCAGGCGATTACGATAGTATTAATGCATGTTTATTACACAACTATGACTGGGATTCTCTCTTATATGAAAGTACTATAGATGATTCCCTCAGTAACTTTTGTAATATCTTGTATGATCTTCGTGCCAAATATATACCTCAAAAATATTTTAACGCCTCCTCCTTCCCTCCCTGGTATAATTCGCCTCTTAAAAAAATGCTAAGAGAAAAACATAAATTTCTTAAAAAATATCACAGATACGGAAATGTATCTGACTATGAATCATTTTCCATTCTCAGAAAAAGAGCTAAGAACTTAGAAGGTCAGTGTTTCAAATCATATATTTTAAACATAGAAAATGCTATAATTAAGCACCCAAAACACTTTTGGTCTTTTGTAAAATCACAAAAACGTGGTGCTAACTCTTACCCTTCTCCCTTATATTTTGAAGGACAGTCTGCTGAATCTGGAGAGGGGATCTGTGACTTTTTTTCTAAATATTTCCACTCAAATTTTCAGTCTCAAAGCTCCACCCCGTTGCATCGTGACCAAAGTTACAGCTCTATGGAAAATGATTACCCAGGTACCATAGGCAATATTGAAATAGAACCAGCTAGCATTTTTTATTTGCTTAAGAAACTAGACGTTTCAAAGGGGTCGGGTCCGGATGATATTACTTCATTATTTATTGTAAAGTGTGCCGAAAGTTTAGCCTATCCACTAAGTTTACTTTTTAAGCGCTCTATTGAGGAAGGCACTGTGCCTAGGATTTGGAAGTCGGCCTATATTACTCCCATACACAAGAGTGGCAGCAAAAGTGAAATTATAAATTACAGACCGATTTCAAAGTTGTGCATATTTGCGAAAGTTCTCGAAAAAATTGTTTATAAGGCTGTTTACTCAACCCTCTCGACTTCATTCATCTCAGAGCAGCACGGCTTCTTGCAAAATCGTTCAACTACTTCCAATCTCTTGTCTTTTAACGATTATACCACCTTGAACATGGATGCTGGAGGCCAAGTTGACGCTATTTTTACAGATTATAGCAAAGCATTTGACAGAATAGACCATCAAATGCTGTTACGGAAACTATTCAGAGCAGGAATCCATGGAAATTTGTATAGGTGGTTTACCTCTTATATTGAAAATAGATCGCAAGCTGTAGTGCTCAATGGGTTTTCCTCCTCATCTGGCTGGGTGAATATCCCATCAGGCGTACCCCAAGGTTCCTTGCTCGGTCCGCTTCTGTTTTCTATTTTTCTAAATGATATTAGTTACTGCTTCACGTACAGTCAATTTCTACTATATGCAGATGACGTAAAAATTTTTAAGCGTATCGATAACATGAGTGACTGTTATCTCCTGCAAGAAGACTTGGATAGATTTGAGCTTTATTGTCGACGAAATAAGTTGGACTTGAATGTAGCAAAATGTTACTCCATAACATTTACGCGCAGTCCACGGCCTTTTAAATATTTGTATAGCCTTAAGGGGACTCCTCTGAAAGTAGTAGACGAGATAAGGGACCTTGGAATCATTCATGACAGTAAACTTGCCTATGACAAGCACATCGACGCCATAATTAAGAGCGCTAATAAAGCATTAGGCTTTGTCATTAGAACCAGCTCCCAGTTTTCTTGTATAAAGGTAATAAAAATTTTGTACTGTGCCTATGTGCGTAGCATCTTAGAATATTGTTCACAAATATGGAACCCTCAATATGAAACCTACATTGACAGGATTGAGTGTATTCAACGTAGATTTCTAAGATACCTTCAATTTAAATGTGGCTGTTTTGACACCGAGTATTCAGCCAGGTGTAAAAGGCATCATATACTCCCTTTAAAGGAACGACGTACAATAGCTGATGTTTCACTACTTTTTAAAATTGCCCAAGGTAAGGTTGATTCTGCACAGCTTCTAGAAAAAATAAAGATCAAAGTTCCAAATAGATCGGTCAGACATCCCATTCCTTTAGAAATGCCTTTTGGCGCAACTAACTACAGACAAAATGCTTTTTTCAGTAGAGCTGTAGCTACGTACAACAGTTTGGTGGAACTCTCCGACCTAGATGTTTTTAATACAAGTGCACAAAAAGTCAAAAACATCCTGTCGGATCGCTGGTTCGATGTGCCGTCATCATGATTGTTTTTTTTAATAAGTATTTATCTTGTGTTTTCTTTTTAGTTTTTGTTTTCTTAATTTGTATTTTATAATATGTTAGTATTAGTTTGATAGTTAACTTCAGCAAGCTATATTTAGTTTTTTTTATGCGAAGACGTATAATTGGTTCGTGTTTATTTAATAAGTTAACTATTATGATTATAAAACTGTTTGTCTTCCGAATAAAATAAAATAAAATAAAATATATATATATGTATATTTATTTATTCATATATATCGGCTTTATCGGAAACGGCCTTAACAGTTTGAATGAAATTGTATACTTAGGGTTTACCATTATAAGGTCATTTAGATAAGAACTTTTCCCAAGAAAACGCGAAATACCAAAAGAAAAATTAAGTTTGGTCTCCTAGGTATTTTGAAAGTAATGTTTTTAATAAAATATTTATCTCTATACAAAATCAGTACAGTTGTACCAATATTCGATTAACACTATGTAGGTACCAATAATATTACATTAATAATAATAAACAACAGATCAAACTGCAATAAAAATATTTATTTTGAATATGCATGTTCCAGGCGGATTGCCAATGATGAATCATCACAATCAGATGAATCTTCGTCGTCGGAACTGCTGTCGGATTCTGTATCAGACTCGTCATTTTATTCTATTATGAACCTGTCTATTTCAGCGTCCATACACCCATCTCTTTCACAAAGCTTGTCTTCAATGTGGCGCACATGTTCGCATTGTTTTTGCCAATCTTCTGCAGTTATAGTTTGAAACGCTTCTTTGGTTAAATTAACAATGTTATTTGCTTCTTGTCCTACGTTTTTATCCGCAACACGTCTTTTGACGAGACTCCACATAAATTCAATTGCGTTTAGCTCACAGTGGTATGGCGGTAATCTGACCACTTTGTGACCATGAGCTTCAAGCATTTGATCAGCTTCATATACTGGAGCTTCTTTATGCTCTTTTATAATTTCATATAGTTGAGCTTTCACCATGGTAGGCAGATAAGATAAGCCCTTATTTGTTATCCAGTTTTGCATTTCTACTTTAGTAGAGCTTAATGTTGGTGCCTTGTTTATCTTTACTGTGTGGTAAGGGGCGTTATCCATAACTACTAAGCTATTAGCCGGCAAGTTAGGAATGAGTTTTTCCTGAAGCCATTTCATGAAATTTGTTTTATTCATGTCATCATGGTAGTCACCTGATTTCGACTGCGATTTAAATATTAACAGAGCATTAGGTATAAACCCCATTTCACCACCCGCATGAACAATTATCCATCGTGCACCAGCAGAATCGTTTTTGAGGACACCTTCTTCATTTTCTATTTGCCAGCAATTATTTACTGTGTAGGACGCGTGAATATAAGTCTCGTCTAGGAACACAACAGGCCTGCCTTCATCGCGATTTTGCTTCAAAATAGTTAGGTATCTGTATCTCCAGGCCACAATATCAGGCCTTTCCATCAGTAGCTTCCTTTTTGACCCACATTTTTTAAAACGGAATCCAATTTGTCGGATAATTTTCCACAATGTAGTACGCCCTCCACGAAAATTTATGTCAATCTTCAATTCTGCTAAGAGTTTTCCCAAAGTCGGTACCTCCTTTCTGACGGTATACATTTGATGTATTTTATTTCGAATTGCACACAAATCAAAATCATCCAATTTAATTTTCTTTTCCTGCATTCGTTTCTTTCTTGGCGTGGAAATTTTTTGAGATGTGGAAGCAGCTACTTCACCTTCTTTGGTAATGGTGCTGACGGTTTTTTCAGATATGCCTGAAATAACAAACAACTTTAATTTTGATAGCCTAAATATATCGCTATTTTTTATTATTTATTTATTCATATGGCAACTTACACTATTTGACAAACATTATTGTATGAACGAATAACATCATATATTATATTTAAAACACAAATACTACTATACCTACCTAACTATACCTAAATGAATAGCAACAGAATACAAAAAAATCGACATGATCTTAAATAATAACAATAATAAAACTTCACAGATTAATCGCTGCCCTCGTGTAAGTAATTTCACAAAAATACCTTGACAATCCTAATATATGTTCTAAATATGGTGCTTACGGTATGACATTCTAGTTTCCAGTTTAATTGGGTAAAATGTTAAAGACGGGTAACCCTTTTTTACATACCTGTAATGGCGGCTACTCGTTGACGAACATTGCCAAATGGAATTAAAGGAGCATTATTGTCTTTTTCTCTTTCACAAAAATCACGCACTGCTAATACAATCTTTCTTCCGCTACTTTGAATCCTTTTCGGCATTATATCACATGAAATATCACAACTAATAAAGAAAAACGCTAAAAGCTCTTCAAGACAACTCGACAGTACTACCAACACTCAGAAAACATCTGTCAGAGGTAAAATAACTGTGAATGTACTGTAGTCACGCGCGGCAAAAAGAAGAAGAAATATCACAGAGCACATAATGTATTGTATGTACGGCACGCACATTGTACGATTTCATTCATTCTGATCTATTATTATTTATTTTAGTATTCAGCTCCTGTTGGTTTTATCTCGTTTATTATATTACTTAGCCTAAAACAACGTTAGACTAGGCGGTATGGTCCTAGACTATAGCCTGCTCCAAAAGGAGCGAAAAAAAAATTACTTAGCCTAAGCTGTTGTTGCTATTTGTGCTGTGTGTGATTACAGTACATTCACAGTTATTTTACCTCTGACAGATGTTTTCTGAGTGTTGGTAGTACTGTCGAGTTGTCTTGAAGAGCTTTTAGCGTTTTTCTTTATTAGTTGTGATCTTTCATGTGATATAATGCCGAAAAGGATTCAAAGTAGCGGAAGAAAGATTGTATTAGCAGTGCGTGATTTTTGTGAAAGAGAAAAAGACAATAATGCTCCTTTAATTCCATTTGGCAATGTTCGTCAACGAGTAGCCGCCATTACAGGTTAGTAAAAAAGGGTTACCCGTCTTTAACATTTTACCCAATTAAACTGGAAACTAGAATGTCATACCGTAAGCACCATATTTAGAACATATATTAGGATTGTCAAGGTATTTTTGTGAAATTACTTACACTAGGGCAACGATTAATCTGTGAAGTTTTATTATTGTTATTATTTAAGATCATGTCGATTTTTTTTGTATTCTGTTGCTATTAATTTAGGTATAGTTCATTTTGATGTCATTTCTATTTGTGTTTTAAATATAATATATGATGTTATTTGTTCATACAATAATGTTTGTCAAATAGTGTAAGTTGCCATTATGAATAATTAAATAATAAAAAATAGCGATATATTTAGGCTATCAATTAAAGTTGTTTGTTATTTCAGGCATATCTGAAAAAACCGTCAGCACCATTACCAAAGAAGGTGAAGTAGCTGCTTCCACATCTCAAAAATTTCCACGCCACGAAAGATGCGAATGCAGGAAAAGAAAATTAAATTGGATGATTTTGATTTGTGTGCAATTCGAAATAAAATACATCAAATGTATACCGTCAGAAAGGAGGTATCGACTTTGGGAAAACTCTTAGCAGAATTGAAGATTGACATAAATTTTCGTGGAGGGCGTACTACATTGTGGAAAATTATCCGACAAATTGGATTCCGTTTTAAAAAAATGTGGGTCAAAAAGGAAGCTACTGATGGAAAGGCCTGATATTGTGGCCTGGCGATACAGATACTGTAAGCCATCATTTTAAATAAATTCAGTAATCCATGTATTCACTATGTCTGAAAGCAAGCTTTGCACCTTTTTGTAACCTAGTATTCACTATTCATGTTATTTACTGTCATTAATAGTAACTTTTACAATATTTTAACCGCAATCTCATGCATTAAATATAATTGATATTTTCAAATGTAAACAACTGACTTGTGACAGCTGGTCTTGACGTTGACATTTCGTTTTAAATCATTCCATGGTATCTGTCACAGTGTGGCCACAATTAAAATAATTTATAAGAAATGTTACGAATCGGATACGTTAAGACTAGTGCTGCCATCTGTCGCGGGAGGGACGGTCTGACGAATGTCGGTCGGCCCGACCAAGCGGGGAGGTAGTTGAACAAGAGTATAAAATAAGAAATTAAGATTGCACAGCTCTCTTTTCCTTTTCGTCCGCTGATGAATAAACTGGTATCGCTGCTGCGTCTGTCTTTCATTCAACAAATCAGAAGTGTTCGTCGAGTCCATGCTGCGTGCTCTATCCTGAACCATGAGCCAACGTCGAAGGCTTCCTGTTATAAGCAATGACGAGGAACCGGATCCGCAAGAAACGCCACCACCACCATCGCCACGGGAGCCACCTTCCAAGAAGAAAAGAAAAATCCACCTCGTCCAACCAACAACGATCGGCTTGAAAATATGCTGGAGCAGTTCATGAGCAATCAAGCAGCCAGGTGATCCGGATCAACGGTACAACCGGATAGAACAATAACCTCATCGAAGCCTCAACAGAAAATACAAGGTACACAAAAAAAATAATTCTTTGAAAATGTAGCAGGCGATTGATTAGAAACAATAGCACATTCCAGTTCATAAATTTTGCTATCTACCTTCAATAATTTTCAATTCCAAGCATGTCGTCATTAGGTAACATTAGATCCAACACATCCAATCGACATAAACCCAAATAAGAATATCCATTACCTGACATTTTATGTAAAACTTGAAAACGTGCTGAAATTTGATGGTGACATTAATGCTACTTCTATTTTCACATGGTTACACCGTCTGGAGTCCTTGGCGAAAATCTACGGCTGGGATTAATGAACACTGGTCTACCACATGACAGCCTGCCGAGGATTAGCAACAAAGCTTTACTACTTCGTCACCATGAACATGCAACAGGAAGAAAAGGTACTTAACTTCTACTTAAAAAAAAAAAATTTTTGCTAAGGGTAAATCTTGTAAACTTTCTGATGACTTAATAGGAGATGTAATTATTTTTAAATTAAGTAACCCTTTATTGAACGTAGGAGCTCGTGGTATTGGTACGCGTTCTTTACTTAGTTAATTAATAATGCTTCATTAGATACGTCATCTCATCCCAAAGAAGCTAACGTTACTAAAGAGAAAAATATCAGGCAAACTAAATATTTTAATGTGGTCGTTGGGGTCATATTGTGGCAGTCTGTAGAGATTCTATTCGATGTGGCTCATGTGAAAAGCAGGGCATAAAACTGAGAATTGTAGGCTTAAAATGTGTTCTCATTACAACAAACTACGTCACATGCGTAAAGAGATAGAGATGAGATAGAAGTGGGTAGTCAGAAAAAAATTAACATAAACACGGGAATTTATCGTGTTCAACAATCATTGGTACGGGGGAAGCTTAGCTTAGCTTGCTATAGCTTGAAAAACTAAATCAACAACTACTAACGTAAACTAGGAAGAATCTTACCGATAATCAACACTTAATATTTTATTGTTCTATAATGTAGGTACCTACAGTGGTGTTGGCAATGGTGATAGGTAGCATTACAGACCATGTAGGGCACAACAATAACTATAGAAGAGAGGAATAATTCCCGGCATGTAGTTTTCTTGTTGGCTCGAAACCCCTTAAAATGAATCTCGTTACGTCAGTCTTCTTTTGCCGAGATCCCTTTTATAGTGCCGCCGTAGCGCTTGGTCGATGACGCGTTTAGTCGATTCTCTGTTTAAAAAGCCGTCTAGGCAGCTACGTAGCCATGTTTACACGTTAAGTACAGTCAGACGGGAAGACGTCATTGTTAATGTTCATACTAGATAATAAGGTTATAATATCCCACTAATATTATAAAGCCGAAAGTTTATTTGGATGGAGGTTTGTTACCTCTTCACGCAAAATCTAGGCTACGGATTGAGCTGAAAAATTATTTTTTTTGCACACGTATTTATGTTAACCAGGATTAACACACAGGCTACATTTTTATTCGGGTACAACACATGCGAAGCGGTGGGCAGAAGCTAGTATACTGTAAAGCAAGCAAAAAAAAAATGATTTTGTAATCGTGAGAGTTAAACTTGTGTCATTTAAAAGTTAAATATCTAGGTCAGGTTTATGTAGGTCAAAATAAAAAAAAAAATTGTTAATATAAGTAATACAAACTAGAGCGTTAATAAAGATTATTACCAAAGTATTCATCGATCGTATAATAACATTTCATTTATTAGGATTTTTTTTAGTTTTTATGAATATGGGTCTTTAATTAATCTCATTTTTTTTTAAATAGAATGTATTATAATTTATATTTTTATCGACATAGCATATGGACTAGATGAATGCAGTTTCATTTAAAAAAAAAAGTTAACGTTAATTTATTATTATAACGTAATGAGTAAGCTGTGTAGGTTCCCGCACGAGTTTTATAGAATTGTTTATTATTTCAAACAGATTTGCATATTTCTTTTGTTGCATAAAGACCACCTATGCATGGGTACTATTCCTTAATAAGATAAAGGATTAAGATATGTAGCTATTTGAGTAGGCGTAATAAATTGCAAGGGAACGTTTAAATCAGTTTTTTTTTTTTTTTGGAGTGCGTATGTCAATCTTGATAATTTGGATTTAATCTTTTGTGTGTGTGGTGTCCAATTTGAGTGAGTGTCTATGATTACAACTAGTAAAATGATTTCAAGTACTATAGATAGTGATCTGTTATTAAAAGTGTAGGTACTACATACACCAACAGACTTACATGAACCACGTGTCACTTTATAAGGTAGAAAGTTATTTTCGATAGTTTTATTTTCTAAAGGTAAAGAATAATCAACATAATCAAATTATTGGTAACAACAATCGTTATAGGTTAAACATTTCTAATTCAAATAATAATATTACTTATGACAAGGCAATTATAAAAAATTATGAGGTCAACCATTCAGCAAAAATTAAATTAGACAAAATATTATATGTAAAATTAAGCAATATATTTTGGGCACAAGTCAAATCAAATAGATAGGTACAAGTAAAACAGTATAATAGTTGATAAAATAATAAATTCGTCAATGTCAGTTAATAAATTAAATCATGTCAACAAATTATAGGCACAAAATCATCATCATTGTAGAACGCCTTCTCGACCAGCCATGATTTTAAGTTAGTTTTCTATTTTTTAGAGAATAGGCTAGGGGGGTCAAGTATGTGATCCGGCAGTTATATAGCACAGATAAAGATTTAACCAGTAATGATTTTGAATCGATTTATAACAGCAAACAAATAAGGCATATTTTGAATTCTGTGACATGCTCTCGCATAAATAGGCAAATTGAATAGTCAAACTGTTCTAGGTATTTGGTATCTCTTAGTGCGATGTTAAAATATATATATATATATAATAATATACATTGATGAGAATTTGTGGGTACACAAGGGTATCAACACCCCATACACTAGCACTACTAACAAATATCCATACCTTCGAAGTTAGATCCTACTTTAAAATCAATTTACTAAATAAATGATTATTAATAAACATACCACAACTCCGAGCTCTTGCACAAAATGTTACTACAAAAAATATATATATTTTAATTTAAGAATATATTATAATGATGAACATAGAATAATAATTAAAAATAAGTTTAGAAAAGTTTGCTGGTATCTGTAAAGAAATAAATGTTTATGATAATGTTATAACAATTAGTTGGTTGTAGACAAGTGTGCGACTGCGACACAGTTTTTATAAATCATCGTTTATGTTATTGAACAATGAGTACTTTATTTTGTTGGTGAATATTGATATTTGAGTAAAATATATAAAAATAAGAGTATAAATTAGAGCAACTGTTTTTTTCAAACAAAAGATATTTACAATACTATCTGTAGTAAAAGAGTAATACCAAATTATGTTGTCTTACTAATGAATATTGTACAGGTATTAATGCAATGTATGTAAATGAAGTTAAACCTTTAAATAATTCATTACTTTGATCTACCTCTAGAAAACTATAAATATATTATTTTGATATTGATAATTTTGTAGGAGGTTGCTATGTTAAATTTTCGTATATTCGTAATTATAATTGAATTATTATTAACAGGTAATCTAAAGCAATTATATTATATGCACAAAAAGGGTTTGTCCCACAGATACAAAAAGGGTTTGTCCCGCAGATACAAAAAGGGTTTGTCCCGCAGATACAAAAAGGGTGTGTCCCACTGTTATAAAACGGGTGTGTCCCACTTTAATAAAACGGGTGTGTCCCACTGTTATAAAACGGGTGTGTCCCACTGTTATAAAACGGGTGTGTCCCACTGTTATAAAACGGGTGTGTCCCACTGTTATAAAACGGGTGTGTCCCACTGTTATAAAACGGGTGTGTCCCACTGTTATAAAACGGGTGTGTCCCACTGTTATAAAACGGGTGTGTCCCACTGTTATAAAACGGGTGTGTCCCACTGTTATAAAACGGGTGTGTCCCACTTAAATAAAATGGGTGTATCCCACTGTTATAAAACGGGTGTGTCCCACTGTTATAAAATGGGTTTGTCCCACTATTATAAAACGGGTTTGTCCCACTGTTATAAACGGATTTGAATCTGTAAGCAAATAAAACAAAATGTTATGATAGCAAATGTTTATTTTAGCCAACTATAATTGTCATTTATTGTTTTAGAATAATAATTTATATGGTATATACCTACTGTACTCTATAAATACCACAAAATGAAAATCAAGACCTGTGTAAACATAGCATAAGAAATTTAATTAGATCACAATAAGCACTGGTTCATTTGCAAAAGACAAATATTGTATAAATGTATTTAGTATTCATTAAATTTGTGTACTACATGCATTACGAGGACGTAATATTGTCAGGAAAGGCCGACTGCGGATGTGAAATCGAATGTGATGTGATGGTTAATTTTTAAGTTTCTGGTTTTAAATTGTAAATTTGGTCAAAATGTTTGGCTGATTATGATAAACTTTTATTTTAATTTGTTTCAAAAGGTTATTTTGAAAGGCCCTTTGTATTATCTTTTCTATTAGAACACTGTTCCGAGGGCGTAACCATTTGTCAGGAAAGGCCGAGTGTAAGCCATCATTTTAAATAAATTCAGTAATCCATGTATTCACTATGTCTGAAAGCAAGCTTTGCACCTTTTTGTAACCTAGTATTCACTATTCATGTTATTTACTGTCATTAATAGTAACTTTTACAATATTTTAACCGCAATCTCATGCATTAAATATAATTGATATTTTCAAATGTAAACAACTGACTTGTGACAGCTGGTCTTGACGTTGACATTTCGTTTTAAATCATTCCATGGTATCTGTCACAGTGTGGCCACAATTAAAATAATTTATAAGAAATGTTACGAATCGGATACGTTAAGACTAGTGCTGCCATCTGTCGCGGGAGGGACGGTCTGACGAATGTCGGTCGGCCCGACCAAGCGGGGAGGTAGTTGAACAAGAGTATAAAATAAGAAATTAAGATTGCACAGCTCTCTTTTCCTTTTCGTCCGCTGATGAATAAACTGGTATCGCTGCTGCGTCTGTCTTTCATTCAACAATACCTAACTATTTTGAAGCAAAATCGTGATGAAGGCAGGCCTGTTGTGTTCCTAGACGAGACTTATATTCACGCGTCCTACACAGTAAATAAATGCTGGCAAATAGAAAATCAAGAAGGTGTCCTCAAAAACGATTCTGCTGGTGCACGATGGATAATTGTTCATGCGGGTGGTGAAATGGGGTTTATACCTAATGCTCTGTTAATATTTAAATCGCAGTCGAAATCAGGTGACTACCATGATGACATGAATAAAACAAATTTCATGAAATGGCTTCAGGAAAAACTCATTCCTAACTTGCCGGCTAATAGCTTAGTAGTTATGGATAACGCCCCTTACCACAAAGTAAAGATAAACAAGGCACCAACATTAAGCTCTACTAAAGTAGAAATGCAAAACTGGATAACAAATAAGGGCTTATCTTATCTGCCTACCATGGTGAAAGCTCAACTATATGAAATTATAAAAGAGCATAAAGAAGCTCCAGTATATGAAGCTGATCAAATGCTTGAAGCTCATGGTCACAAAGTGGTCAGATTACCGCCATACCACTGTGAGCTAAACGCAATTGAATTTATGTGGAGTCTCGTCAAAAGACGTGTTGCGGATAAAAACGTAGGACAAGAAGCAAATAACATTGTTAATTTAACCAAAGAAGCGTTTCAAACTATAACTGCAGAAGATTGGCAAAAACAATGCGAACATGTGCGCCACATTGAAGACAAGCTTTGTGAAAGAGATGGGTGTATGGACGCTGAAATAGACAGGTTCATAATAGAATAAAATGACGAGTCTGATACAGAATCCGACAGCAGTTCCGACGACGAAGATTCATCTGATTGTGATGATTCATCATTGGCAATCCGCCTGGAACATGCATATTCAAAATAAATATTTTTATTGCAGTTTGATCTGTTGTTTATTATTATTAATGTAATATTATTGGTACCTACATAGTGTTAATCGAATATTGGTACAACTGTACTGATTTTGTATAGAGATAAATATTTTATTAAAAACATTACTTTCAAAACACCTGGGAGACCAAACTTAATTTTTCTTTTGGTATTTCGCGTTTTCTTGGGAAAAGTTCTTATCTAAATGACCTTATAATGGTAAACCCTAAGTATAAAATTTCATTCAAACTGTTAAGGCCGTTTCCGATAAATATGAATAAATAAATATACATATATATACAAGATTAGCTTGTTTAAATATCGTATTATATGTAACATTATCACACAAAGTGTAATACTTAATCGGCATACTTAGGTAATATTAGCAATACTGTTTTACATTTCGTTTAAGGAAGTAATAGAAGCTAGATATGGCAACATAACGCTCAGATTGCCAACCTAACAGCTAGAGGTAAAATAACTGTGAATGCACTGTAGTTCGTTTCGCCAGTTTCGCAGACTACAGAATATGCTACATACCTAGTAGTTCATTCTTTATATATATATATTTCATTCTTTCGTGATTTCCTGTGATGCATGATATATTTTCTCGCCAAGTGATTAGTGTTTTTTTTCATGATTTGGTGAAATAGTTAAGACAAAAAGAACTGAGTTATGCGACTGATTCAGATCGAGCTTCATCTAGGTATCGTTCTAAGTGAGTTTATTTCCGTAGAATAATCACATGGAGACTCAACATCAAAGGAATCCCGAAGCCGGCGGCGGCGAAAGCGCCGAGGTTGAGGATATTCCTAGTGATTTTTTTGATGATTTCAGTAAAGCCGATTTTATAGAGGGACTTAGTGTTATTGATAGTTGGGATGACAGAGATAAGGAACGACCTTCCAAAAACGAACACCCGCGGTTCAATGCAGAAGCTTTCGACAAGGTCAAAGATCTCCGCGAGCTGATGTCGGACGACAAGACTTCAGCGGACCGCCCACGAGACGACAGGCTGAAAAACCAAGATGCACAAGACGACAGGCGCTACAAACAGAGGCGTTCTTCAAGCATCAACAGACTCGACGAGTTTATCAAACCGGGTAGTCGTCGCGACCCAAACAAAACAAACGAGGCCATCAAAAGAGATAAAGAAGAAAAAGTAAAGGAATTCCTGGCAAAATCACTAGAATCTAGTGCTGATGATCTGCGACCTCCTGGCACCGAGCTCGACGACTATTTCGAAGGAAATAAAGCAGAGAGAAGATCCCAGATAGAAACTTCAATTCCACCGAAACAACGCTCACGCTCTCGCGAGCGGCGCAGGGAGTCGCCCCGGAAACTGCAACAACACCCACGCCGCAACAGCCCAAAATGGAGTCCAAAAAGAAGTCCGATTCGTCGCAAAGTTAGCCGTAGCCCTCGACGTACCGCCACATGGCGTCCAAATAGCCCACTTAGAAACTCATCATTCAATTTTAATCGTTTTAAGCGTTTTAGTCCACAACGGGATCGTCGATATCCAAGCAGCCCGCAACGCCGCAGCCCACAACGCAGTGCACTCCACAGTCCCCGACGCAGCCCACTCCACAGTCCCCGACGCAGCTCACTCCACAGTCCCCGACGCAGCCCTCACCGCAGCGTGCGTCATTACCGCCGCTCTCACTCCAAGTCTCCCATCAGAAGGCACAGATCAAGATCTCCATCTAATCGAGACAACTTTCTCTATCCTGAGCAAGAGCTACGCCCTAGTTATGGGCCATCGCAGGCACAGTACCAAATGCCTCACCATTATGGTCCACCAAATGATTACCCAGGTGGTTCACATAGTGATTATCCATCATATGCACCAGCATATGGAGGTTACAGTGCTCCTTATGACTACAGAGGTGCACCCATGCCGGTTCCCACCCATGTTCCAAACCCTGTACCAGCCCCTGTACCCAACCCCATTCCACCGGCAATGGGGCATGTGCCAGTAATGGTACCTGCACCTTCAATGACAATGTTAGCACCTGCAAATCAGGCTAATATTGGGACTCCATATGATGCCCTAGCAAAAGTAAATATTATTTTTATATTAACCACCGCCATGAAAATTACAATATTTTAATTCTGTTACAATAATAGTAAATTTAAGGGTTAAATCTATGTCTTTCTGATACACCACCAGACTGATTTTGCTTAGGAAATATAAGTTGAGGTAGTACTGCTTCTTATTTATTGATTTATTTCACAACTGGTCATCATATTTCAGTTAGTTGCAGAAGGAAAGATATCAAAAGAGGACTACTTGAAGTTGGCACCGAATAAAGGTATAAAACACTTCAGTGATGCATAAACATTGACTTCTTATTTTATTTGTACTTCTCTTTAAATTGTGATCTTTAATTTTGTTGGTGACCAATTTTTATTTTTCCAGGCACTATCAGTACTCCTGTCAATGACAAGAATAGAGTTATGGGTAGGTTCTATTTTGTTTTAAACAGCTCTTACTAATGCTACTTTTTTTAAAGCCCTTCAAGGTATTTAGTCACTGCACACATCTTTATATCAATGACCATTACTTTATTTTCCAGTTCTCAATCGATGCTCAACAGCTCTACTTAAACTTAAATCTCTGGAGCTTCCAAACTACCTTCTCTTCAACCATGGGATTAATCTAGAAGATGAGCCAAAGTACATCGGCCCGAAATTCTGTTCGCCGCTGAAGAGACAAGCCCCTGTAGAGTTTCAGTATACAAGCGCTAACGGACCTTCCAGCTCGTATCAAAACAAGTTACTCATCGACAGCATCATTGCCGCCCTCGGACTGGATAAGGTGATCTCACGCCCAAAGAAGAAGACTTCAAAAAACACAAAGGATGCTGCATGCCAGACGACCAAGCCGTTTTGTGACGAGTGTGAAATCCGAGCCGCCACGACGACCCGCGAAGGCGCCACATCCATCGATCGGGAGCACATCAGTTCTTCAGTTCATACTCAGGTTGTGGAGCAGGATTTGGTCAGTTCTAAATCGATTTTCAATCCGTCTGGGAGTGTCGGCGAAGGTGCTTCCATGTCTATCGCGCATCTGACTCCGGCGCAGCTCGTGTCTCAACTGGCGGCCCGCGCCAAGACCCTGAAGAACCCAGTGCCCGCGCCCGACAACCAGTACAGACGTAACGACTATAATAATTACGACTACGACAACCGAGGAGGCCAGAACCAGCAATATCAAAAATACAATAATTATAGGTATTGACTGCACGAGATGTGTGCATCAATGCAAATAAGAAATTTAGTCACAATAAACTTGTGATTAATGTATTAAATAAATAAAGAAGAACTGAAAAAGTAGTTTCATTTCCTTCCTATAGATTTTTAAAAGCATTTTGTTTAGACACCTATCACTGCTTACCTATCTTGGAGGAGGAATCTTCGTGATTCAAGTTGCACAGTTCCTAATACAAGAAGGACTGAATGGTGTTTCGTGAACCTAAGTAATATTTAAATTTTTAAGAATATAAATGTGAAGGGGTCACTGGGAAGTGTATGGATGGCATAGAGCTATTATGATAAAACATGTTTCTCGGTTTTAAACTGTTGAAGAGTTCCTGCTGGTGAAGTTTTTGCTAACTCTACTGATCATATTTAAAAAAAAATAAGCCGTCACGGGACTCCTGGCAGATGTGAAACCTTTTTAATTTTGCGATAACTCTTAACACCACAGTGGCTCTTATGGCCGCCACCATCGCTTTAGCCGTGACAGTCACCAGTCGCCCGTAGTAGTAACTCGCACATCGCCAAGCGTCACCTCGTCTGATCGGTTTTACCCCGCAAATGTTTCACATCAAAATATTGTCTTCAGCATTGAGTACCACCTATCCTATGCTTGTGGAAATTATTCCAGTTCAGCTTGCATCAAATCCATACATACACTCCTTTAGTGAAAGCTTAGCTGATAACCAAAGTGTTAAAAATTTTACTTTTCTAATACCTGAATGCATTATGTAATAAGTAGTTATATACATAGTTTATAAATTGCAGCATCTCTTAGTTATCTTAAAGCCAAAAACTGGCTCTAGATAGGTCTAGAGCCAGGGGCACAAAAAATAAGTAGCATTCCAACATAATTCACCTTACATGTACAACTTACTTCATACTTTATGAATTATCTGTAAAACAAGACTTATTTTATTCGGCTCTTACAGTTTATAGCTGTGATACACAAACAGCTAATGGTTCGATTTAAATCTTTCGTTTATACTGAGGAATATATTACCAAATTTTAAAGTAAACATTATAAATTGACTGACAGCATATATTTGTAAATTTTAACATTTATGTAAAACATAATTTAAATTTCTAACATGTCATCAAGCCACTTTTCAAGTTCTTCAGGAGATTTAATAACTGCATCATCTTTTGAATCCATAATGGTCTCTGAAATATTAAATTGAAATAAATATTTATTCAATGATCTGGCTCTTTTATTTACCTAAAACTAGCTGTCCCGGTGAACTTATCTTAACTTATCGGTGAAGATTTAAATTTAGTTTAGCATCAATAAATATTTGACAACCAAAAAATGTCGTTGTCTAAAATATATGAGTAAATAAATAATGCTAGACAATTCACACAGCATCATCTAGCCCCAAGCTAAGCAGAGCTTGTGTTATGGGTACTAGATGACTGATATACTTATACTACATAGATAGATAGATTTTTTATTATATATAGAAAAACACCCTGAACATTCTGCAGATTGTACAGAAATTTGTCCCGAGGCGGGAATTGAACCCGCAACCTCTTGCTTCGCAGGCGGACGTTCGCCCGCTGCGCCACAGCGGTCGTCGAATGAATTTACGTTATAGTTATTTTTTCTGTAAACTTTTACATTTATTAAAATAGCCTTTATGTACCTATGTTATTTCGGGCCCATATGTACTGACCCAGGGTTTGAGCCCATGAAAACAAGTACCTAGGTAACATATTGTTTTAGAAGGAAAAATCGGGAATTCGTATTTTTTTAATTTATAATTGTACTAATTAGTTTGATGCGATGGTGACCCTGCGGTCTTATTCGGATTTAGTTTTTTTTTTACATTTCAATGTTAAAAAAACCTTTTTTTATTCGTACTCGCACGGCAACTCTGCGTAGGTCAATCATCATGTCAGCCGTAAAACGTCCACTACTGAACACAATACTCCCTCATGGATCTCCATGAGGTGCAGTTGCCATACTCACCACGCTTGGCAGGCGGGTTGGCGAGCGCAGTATGGGATGCTGATACACGGAATGATGCTGCTGCCCATCTTCCGGAGGTAGCTCTTAGCAGGCTCTTACTGCATCCACGGGCAAGAGAGGAGGGGCAACATTCCACTGCCGGCACCCCACGGCTAAGAAGGCGGAGGTCAATGACGCGTGTGTTTTACTGGGGCGGCATGTCGACTCGGATCAAGAAAATATATAGAAAAATTAGAGCGCTACCCTGATAATGTGCCCTAAAAATAAAATAAGTGCCTATGAAGGTTTCAGAGTAATTCGAAAAAATAAAATGCCGTTGCAGTAACGTTTTCAGGCGTTACTGCAACGGCATTTTATTTTTTTTCTATTAGCCTTAACCAAATTTAAAGTAGCCTAAAATGTAGCTTCTATTTGTGCCTGTCCTTGGCCGGCCAGCGGCACACACCAATGACGCTGTCAAGGATTAGATGGCGTTTAGGTTGCCATTATCGTATAAACAGCTGTTGAAGTTAAACTTTCGTGGTTTTTTTTTAATAAAACTGAATCCTGAAAAGTCGTATAACTGAAGTTGTTTCTTGGGGTGGTCAGAATCATCCTCTTTTGGCTTAGTAAGGCCGTTGCATCTATTATAGATTATTTATACAGCGTCAGCAACTGGTAATCATGCAGTACGGGACGCTGCAATGCCTGGGATATTGTCAGATTAGGCTTGCCCAGCACCTATACACTCCTCTCAGCTTAGTCAACTATTAGTCAGAGGAAAGAACAGGTCAATACATCTAAGCTAACTAAGCCGCAGGTTTGGCTTAGTACACATTATAATACACCCTGTTTATAAAAGACATTTATGGTGATAATGGTCTTACCTTTAGTTACTTCATTTAGAAGTTCAGTTACAGTTGCATCTTCAGACACTACATTGGTTATTGAAACTTCAGTTTCTTCATGAAATGTAGGTACAATAGGTGCAGCATCTTTATGCAAAGTAAATTTATCAGCTGCTGATGTGCACTTCTTATTATCAGGTACATAATTAAATTCAGCAACTGAGTTTTTGCTTTTAGTGTTGCATTTTGTATAATTATTGAATTTATCACTGTGCATAGAACTAGCACTACTAGTATTATTGTCATTGAATTCTAGATTTACTTCATATTTATCAGATCTTTCATCAATTTCAGCAACTTCATCAGCTTTCTCTTTCTGGGTTGCATCATTTGTCTCTCTGCTTTCTCTTAGGCTCTTCTTTGTTTTTTCCTGGGCATTTGTTTCCGTTGTAGATAAAGTCTTGTCATTGAAATATTTTAATTTGTATTTAGAAGCCCTGGTGTTCATACTCAGCAATTCCGTTTCACTGAATTCTGACCACTCTATATCATTTCTTTCATAAAATGGTATTGTGGAAATTGCTGTAGAGAGATTGTCCATGTCAATTTCAAAATATTTGTTGTAAAGTGAAGGTACTGTGGATGCATCCCAAGATTTTTCATGCTTAAATTGGAAATGCCCACCAGCTATCATAGGAGCTTGAATAAGTTTCTGAAATGACAACACAGAAATCAATCTATATGTATATTAATTGAAAGATGGGGTTGGTTTCAAAAGAGGTATTGGTATAGGCATGACTTACTGACAAGAGAAAAATTATGATAATGGTGTATACTGATAATGGAAGATGACAGTAAATCCATATTATTAATTTAGGAAGTAGACAGGAATTGTGCAGTGCCTGAGACATTCTTAGATGGATTAGGCTCGCCCAGCATTTATACCATTTCCCAGCTGAACTATTACTCAGACAAAAAAAGGTCAATACATTGTTTTGAGATAACTTACTGCTTAGTTAGCTTCAGAACTAAGC
Source organism: Pasiphila rectangulata (assembly GCA_963082625.1). NCBI lineage: Eukaryota > Metazoa > Arthropoda > Insecta > Lepidoptera > Geometridae > Pasiphila > Pasiphila rectangulata. The sequence goes on from OY720249.1 coordinate 10,528,317, forward strand.
AGTAAGTTGTCTCACAATGTTTTCCTTAACTGATTGATGAAGCACTGTTTTATGTGCACATAAATTTGCCAAGATTAGAAAAATCCATTGGTACATGGTCGGTATTCCACCCCTTGGTCTGCTGATTGAAATGGACCAGCAGACAGAGTAATTGCAATGCAAACATAATTTTAATAAAATGTAATGTGTAAAAACTATCCGAACTAAGGCTAAATTAAAAAGGTGCATCCTGTTAAACTAACTTAAGATAAAAAATTTGAATGGAAATATAGAGTTAGAGAATAGAAAACTATTAATGCTGTTAGTATTATTAATTTAGCTACCTCATAGTCAGCTCCAACATCTTGCTCATCCACATCTTCATAACTTTCAAGGGGCATCTCATACTTGGCCCAGTTGCTTTGGATTTCTTTCTTCCTGTACTTAGCATTCTCAGCTTCCGTTATTTTAACAATTTCATCTGTCTCTCGTTTTAGGTTCATAAAGAACTCTGGTCCTGGTTCTTCATAAACTGGCTTTTGAAATACTGCAACGACAAAAGGTTAACCAAAATCAATCAGATTTGAAGAAAGATCTGTTGCAAGCTTTTGCCTGTAGCTTTGATTTGTACACAAAACATTTAAGAATAATAGGAAACTACTTAATTCTACAAAATAATGTTTGTTTTAATTTATGTTTTTGGTTGGCAGCAAATACATATTTGACAAAAAAAATTGTTAAATCGATCTTGAACAGTGCAAGAACACTTATTTATAGTTAGTGTAGAAGTTCGTCAAACTGTAACCTAGATGTAGCTGCCTGTAATTGGGAGAACACTAGGCAATTGTTTTTACTTTTGTATTTTTTCTTTGTGTAAGTATCTTCTGTTGGTGACTCAAATAAATAAATATATAAACTCTGCCAACCTTTAGGCACTGCTTTGGTATTGGTTTCCTCAATCTTTTCGGACGTTTTACCAGCCTGGTTCCGAGAGGGACGTCCTTTTCTTTGCTCTTTTGGTTCATGTTTATTTTTATCACTGCAATGTTAAAACAAGCACGTTAAATTAATAATAATTTATCATTTGACTGCGTTAATGGACTTACTTCTTTTTTTTATGATCTTGAGGCATTACTAAATTAATTGAAAAAATTTAGTAATTCGAAGCGTAGACAGAAGCAAGAATTAAATGAAAATGCTGCTGTGCTGATTCGCTTATTTCGCTTTGCTGGCTGAGCAATAACAATCAACAACGACGTCTTCTTCTTCTTCTTTTCTTTTTAATGGCTGATGCATGCCACTTGCTGCAACTCTGCCAGTGTCAGGTGTTAGGCAATTTTAAGCCACAATATTAACGGAAAACAAAATGATTAAGCCAAGCAAAAGCAAATAAAAAAAAATCCTACGTAAATGTAAATTAATGATGCTTCGATCAGATTATTTAAGATATCAACTATACTATAACATATTATTACAATCTAAGATTATTCATATTTACAAATTTACAAAGGATAAAATTAATTAAAGGAGAGAAAGTAAGGGAAAGCAAAATTTTGAAGCAGGTAGGACGCGGGATTTCCTGAGGGAGAACATCATAAAGGGATAAGCGAAGTTTAGGGCAATTGAAGAAAATGTGGTCTACATTTCCTTCCTCCAATCCGCACTCACACATTGAGTGATCCTTGATCCTAAGTTTCGCAAGAAATACAGGTGTACAAGCATGACCCAGTCTTAGGCGGCAGATAGTTGAAGTGACGATCTTATTGGACTTGCGGAACTTAAAGAACCAAGGAATAGGTGGGATATCTGGTTGGATATCGGAGTAGTACTTGCCTTTACACAGCTTCGAGGTATTCCACAAATCCGTCCAGGATTTTTGAAGAAAGATTTTTGGAAGAAGGCTTAAATCGTGGCAATATAATTGAAAATGCTCAGGAGAACCTATCTGGATAGCGGCTTTTGCGCATGAGTCAGCTAATTCATTGCCTAGAATCCCAGAGTGTCCTGGAATCCAAGCTAGAACTACATTAATGCCTAGATTGTGACACTCAAACAGAGAAAGTTTAATTTTAAGAATAATGGGGAAACGGGAAATTGATTTAAACGGGTTCGACAAAATTGATTGGAGGCAACTTTTGGAATCAGAAAAGATGATAGAATTATTTAAGTGATGTGATTTTACAAAGAGAATGGCTTCTAGAATAGCAACTGCCTCACCAGTAAATACCGATGAGGACGAGGGACACTTAAAACTCAGGGTTATGTTGGTAAAAGGTATCCATACCGCAGCTCCAACCTCACTATCAACTGACAACTTGGACGCATCGGTGAATATTAAGTGCCAACCATCAAACTTGGAATTGAGTACGTAGTTAAATGTACATCTCGCGTCAACTGAATCCTTGTCTACCCCAAATTGTAAGATAACACGAGGCTGGAAAATTAAGGCATCATAGGGAATAAGATATAGCGGGTACAACAACGACGTCGTACGTACAGTGCATTCACAGTTATTTTACCTCTAGCTGTTAGGTTGGCAATCTGAGTGTTATGTTGCCATATCTAGCTTCTATGACTCCCCTAAACGAAATGTAAAAAACAGTATTGCTAATATTACCTAACTATGCCGATTTAGTATTACACTTTGTGTGATAATGTTACATATAATACGATATTTAAACAAGCTAATCTTGTATATATATATGTATATTTATTTATTCATATATATCGGCTTTATCGGAAACGGCCTTAACAGTTTGAATGAAATTTTATACTTAGGGTTTACCATTAAAAGGTCATTCAGATAAGAACTTTTCCCAAGAAAACGCGAAATACCAAAAGAAAAATTAAGTTTGGTCTCCCAGGTATTTTGAAAGTAATGTTTTTAATAAAATATTTATCTCTATACAAAATCAGTACAGTTGTACCAATATTCGATTAACACTATGTAGGTACCAATAATATTACATTAATAATAATAAACAACAGATCAAACTGCAATAAAAATATTTATTTTGAATATGCATGTTCCAGGCGGATTGCCAATGATGAATCATCACAATCAGATGAATCTTCGTCGTCGGAACTGCTGTCGGATTCTGTATCAGACTCGTCATTTAATTCTATTATGAACCTGTCTATTTCAGCGTCCATACACCCATCTCTTTCACAAAGCTTGTCTTCAATGTGGCGCACATGTTCGCATTGTTTTTGCCAATCTTCTGCAGTTATAGTTTGAAACGCTTCTTTGGTTAAATTAACAATGTTATTTGCTTCTTGTCCTACGTTTTTATCCGCAACACGTCTTTTGACGAGACTCCACATAAATTCAATTGCGTTTAGCTCACAATGGTATGGCGGTAATCTGACCACTTTGTGACCATGAGCTTCAAGCATTTGATCAGCTTCATATACTGGAGCTTCTTTATGCTCTTTTATAATTTCATATAGTTGAGCTTTAACCATGGTAGGCAGATAAGATAAGCCCTTATTTGTTATCCAGTTTTGCATTTCTACTTTAGTAGAGCTTAATGTTGGTGCCTTGTTTAACTTTACTGTGTGGTAAGGGGCGTTATCCATAACTACTAAGCTATTAGCCGGCAAGTTAGGAATGAGTTTTTCCTGAAGCCATTTCATGAAATTTGTTTTATTCATGTCATCATGGTAGTCACCTGATTTCGACTGCGATTTAAATATTAACAGAACATTAGGTATAAACCCCAATTCACCACCCGCATGAACAATTATCCATCGTGCACCAGCAGAATCGTTTTTGAGGACACCTTCTTCATTTTCTATTTGCCAGCATTTATTTACTGTGTAGGACGCGTGAATATAAGTCTCGTCTAGGAACACAACAGGCCTGCTTTCATCGCGATTTTGCTTCAAAATAGTCTGTATCTCCAGGCCATAATATCAGGCCTTTCCATCAGTAGCTTCCTTTTTGACCCACATTTTTTAAAACGGAATCCAATTTGTCGGATAATTTTCCACAATGTAGTACGCCCTCTACGAAAATTTATGTCAATCTTCAATTCTGCTAAGAGTTTTCCCAAAGTCGGTACCTCCTTTCTGACGGTATACATTTGATGTATTTTATTTCGAATTGCACACAAATCAAAATCATCCAATTTAATTTTCTTTTCCTGCATTCGTTTCTTTCTTGGCGTGGAATTTTTTTGAGATGTGGAAGCAGCTACTTCACCTTCTTTGGTAATGGTGCTGACGGTTTTTTCAGATATGCCTGAAATAACAAACAACTTTAATTGATAGCCTAAATATATCGCTATTTTTTATTATTTATTTATTCATATGGCAACTTACACTATTTGACAAACATTATTGTATGAACGAATAACATCATATATTATATTTAAAACACAAATAGAAATGACATCAAAATGAACTATACCTAAATTAATAGCAACAGAATACAAAAAAATCGACATGATCTTAAATAATAACAATAATAAAACTTCACAGATTAATTGTTGCCCTCGTGTAAGTAATTTCACAAAAATACCTTGACAATCCTAATTTATGTTCTAAATATGGTGCTTACGGTATGACATTCTAGTTTCCAGTTTAATTGGGTAAAATGTTAAAGACGGGTAACCCTTTTTTACATACCTGTAATGGCGGCTACTCGTTGACGAACATTGCCAAATGGAATTAAAGGAGCATTATTGTCTTTTTCTCTTTCACAAAAATCACGCACTGCTAATACAATCTTTCTTCCGCTACTTTGAATCCTTTTCGGCATTATATCACATGAAATATCACAACTAATAAAGAAAAACGCTAAAAGCTCTTCAAGACAACTCGACAGTACTACCAACACTCAGAAAACATCTGTCAGAGGTAAAATAACTGTGAATGTACTGTACGGTACCTAACGACGATCGACCAACCGACTTGACACGATTGACATTGACAGTCTTTTCGGTTAGACAGCTGAGCTGACTACAACCACTGAGAGATTCAGTAGTATATTTTTGTCCCAGCAGCGCCAAAAGAGCGAATTGAATGCAAGTTGTTGCAAAAAAATGTAGTTTATTTATTTATTTGAGCTAACAACAGAGGATATACAAAAATAGAAAAATTAAAATAGCTTGGGCTAGTGTTCCTCCAATTATAGGCAGCTACATCTAATTTAACAAATTGTAAAATTTTTAAGTCATAGCAAAACCAACATTTTAGAGTTGTTCGAATACAAACAAAGTTTTAAACATAACAGATACAAATAAATTAATAAGGTAATCTATAGCTCAATAAAGTAAGAAAGACACGTAACAAAAACTAGGTTAAATGTACTTAATAAAAAACTAAACATCTTCGAAAGTTAAGTTAGTAAACTGGAAGTGAATTATAATAATGAAAAATATGGTTTATGTGGTAGGTATATAATATTCATATAAAAATGCAGGATTATTCGAAGAGATGAAAGGTTTTTATTATATATAAACATAGGTTCTCATAAACCGAGGTCGCTTATTTTGTATAAAGCGTTGTAAGTTTTACACAGCCTAGACAAAACAGCATTCTGTCCTACATAAGTTGCTATTAGAAAAAGGTAAGATAAATAAAAAAAGGTTCTAAGAATAGGTCAAAAGCCTGCGTAATCTTGAAATCTATAAAGATTTACCAGTAAAATAAATATAAATTTATTTTACTGGTAAGTTCAGGGCAATCTATTATTCTGTATATTTTGTTTAAGAATTTAGGGTCTAGGTAATTTGTTCCTACGAGTTGAGAGTTCGATTAATTATACCTTAACTTAAATATCTAAATACTGGGCTAATGAGATCAAAAACCAATAGAGTTACAAATTATCATGAGTATTTTTATTTTTTTTGGCAAAAGAATCTTACATAAACAATTTTAAACTTTACTAGCCTGTCAGAAAGGTCGAAGTCATCGCTCTTCGCATCGACTCTTTTATCGTGGAATAGGTATTTAAAAACCATTTTGGGTTTGCGAAGACAATTTTAGTGTTCCTGGCCAAAATGGTCTATCTGTCACAGATCTTATCGTTAATATCGTCGTTTATATCTTGAGAACTACTTGATTCTATCGACTTGAAATTGTTACGTTTCCCCGTTTTACCGTGTTTTTGATATTTAAAATGATAATATAAAAAAAATCCCGATCCTTTGCAGACTCCCACCATCCTCTGTCAAAGGTAACAAGTTCATCCCGCCAACGCTTCCTCGGTCGACCCCGACACCGCGTTCCCTCGGTGGTTACTTTAGGGGAGACCTTTGCCCAGCAGTGGGATAACATAGGTTAAATAAAATAAAAAAAATATATAAAAAAATATCGCTTATCGATATTTATCGAGATTTTTTTGATAATTATCGCTGGAAAAAATGAGCCAATTACCGATAATTTACCGATTTTCGATTATCGGTTTGCATGCGCTAGTATAGAGTTAATCTCGCATAGGTATCTATAATGCTTGGGAAAAGTCGCAAGACGCTTTAGGTGTTTTTTGCGACCTTTCAAAAGCATTTAACTCTGTACACCATGAAACGTTGATCACAAAATTGCGTCACTATTGGTGTTAGGGATATCTCTCTGGATCTACTTAATAACGTATATATTTGGATTAGGATTAATATCATGTTTATAAAACACCTTCGCAAATACCTAATGCATTATTTTAGAACAAATCTGGTTAGCTTAAAAAAGGTTATAGTGAGCCAACCTTAAAAGATAGATAATGCTATTCAAGACTTTTTTTTAGATCGTATAAGGAAAAACATTTCTGTTGTAAGTGCATGATTCTTGCGAAACTTTAACCGCGGTGCACGCAGCGGGAGCTCTCAAAAGGAAAACAAAACCCCGATTTTGAAACATTCTTCATTGGTGCTCGGTGAATAAGTTGATAAATCATTCGAAGTGGTAGCTTTATGCTGTGGAATTCACTTCCTATTGAAATAAAATGGGTCAAGTGCGAGTCGAATTCCCGTATGAATCCGAGATTCGTACCATTACTTGGTAAAACAACTTGTTTTTGAGGTAGCACTTTTGATTGTGATTTTCAGTTAGTCTACTCACTTTTCAGATAGTCCGAAGACGATTACGAATAGCAGTCCCAGTGCCGTCAAATATAATATTTTTATTTGAATTAGGTACCTACTTAGATATTTATTTTTAAGGTTAACACATGTAAATCTAAGTAAATATTCTCTAAATATTTCAAGCCTGTTACCGTTATTAATATAGAGCAAAAAACAGCATACAAATCACGTTTGTTGTAGGGGAGCCCCCCTAAAATATTTATTTTATTCTGTTTTTAGTATTTGTTGTTATAGGGGAGAAGTAGATAATGGGGCATAGGCGTGGGGTGCCGGCAGTAGAATGTTACCCCTCCACTCATGCCCGTGGATGCAGTAAGAGCCTGCTAAGGGATACCTCCGGAAGATGGGCAGCAGCGTCTTTCCGTGTATCAACATCCCGTACTGCACTCGTCAACCCGCCTGCCAAGCGTGGTGAGTATGGCAACTACCCCTCATGGTGATCCATGAGGGAGGCCTGTTCAGTAGTGGACTTTTTACGGCTGGAATGATGATGATGAAGCAATAAAGTTTTTAAATATGAAATAAATTAAATACCTAGGTAGGTATGGTACGTCGTTGGTGAACGACTTGAGAAGCCTATTATTTTTTTTCATTTAAAATAGGAGATGATAATAACCAAAATTCATCAAGATAATTCAGTAGGTTAGCACAATTTTATTATTAATGTTCCTAAAATCCTTACTAAAACTATTTTACGTTATCTACTATGCTTGTAAGGACGATAAGTGCCAAAATACACTTACCTACATAACGTCATATTATTAAATATTTTTTTTATAAACCACTGTTACAAACAGCAGATGCATAATAATAAATATAAGAGAAAGAAATCCACCCCAACAATAAATTTATACTAATTCATAGGATTCGGTTGGAAAGGGAAGCAGAAAGAACCAGCCGCACTATATTGACTAAAAACTATAGAAACGCAACTCAAACGACCTCAGTCCGTGGCCATAAACGTTAAACGTAGCCGGTTTAACACCCAGCTGAGTTATCATAATAATAGTCGATAACTGGATAGCTTCCGATTTGCATCAGACATGATTTTTGCATATTAGTTTTAGTAACGTTTCATACCATATTGCCGTGGGGTGCCGGCAATATAATGTTACCCCTCTTCTCATGCGCGTGCATGCAGTAAGAGCCTGCTAAGGGATACCTACCTCCGGAAGATGGGCAGCAGCGTCTTTATGTGTATCAACATCCCGTACTGCGCTCGACCAACCCGCCTGCCAAGCTTGGTGAGTATGGCGTGGTATGGCAATAACCCCTTATAATCAGTACTCGGCCATGAGGGAGGCCTTTGTCCAGCAGTGGACGTCTTGCGGCTGAGATGAGATGAGGGTGCCATACTCTGTAATGTTATTTCATCTATTGTTATGTTAAACGGGTTTTCTACTCACGTTAAATATTCGTTGAAAATAGGTATACAACGTGTTCAGTGCAACGCAAGCGCGTGAGAGGGAAGGAGACGGTACCGCGTAAAAAGCTCCATTCCCTGACGAAAGTTCCCCTGGGAGGAACTGAACACGTTGGATACCTATTTTCAACGAATATTGTAACGTGAGTAGAAAACCCGTTTAACATAACAATGAATAGTGTAACTCACGAGTCATTTGAAAGTGAAATTACTTCATCTACTTTAGAATTAATAAATGAATAATTCAAATTCGTTTATTTGAATTTAAGTATATTATGTTATGTTGTACCTCAGAATGGCCAAGCTCTAAATACCTAGTACCTATTACTAGAATAGACTAGTGAACTTTTTTACAACTGTTGCAATAAAATATTTCTGATTCTGGAGATCCTTACTTATTTATACACAGTTGTTGTAGGCTCAAGGCTGAAATGATGATACAGTTAACATTACAGATCTAAGTCTAAAGCATTACATTACTTAGAATCAGATGTCTGTTGTCGGAATACCGCTTCTATGCAAGGCAATTTGTCCTTTTCTAAATGGTTCGGGATGGGGTGACGCATGCGCGCCGGCCGGGGCGGGACGGACGGGAAGCCGGCGCGCGCAGTCGCCACGCGCCCGTCAAACATGGCGAGCGTCCCACAAGGATATTGACAACCCCGCAGCGCGAAACAGTAACTAATAAACAAAACATAAAATCGCGTGTGCTTGTGAGTCTGTTGTGTTTCTGTGATTTTGTGAAATAAGTGCGTGATACAAATCGGCGTTGGCGAACGCATCCATTGTTTTAGCAAGGTAATAATGAAAGTTTCAGTAACATTATGGTATTCGATTTATTTCAATGCGTTTCCTTCCGTGTTTGCGTGGGTATGATGCATGCAGACATTTCCGAGTAGGTTTTTAGGTTAGTGTAGGCTTTTCCCATCCCAGCCTAAGTAGGGCCAAATGAATGATTGTTGAATATAAGTACCTACACGATGATCCCAGGATCTCGAGGTAGATTCCTAGATAATACTGACTATCAAGAAGATGGTGGTTTTACCGACAGAATACATAAATCTGTATTCTGTGGTGATCAGTAGGTGACCGTAAAACTAGTGATACCAATAGGAAGGAGAACATGATAGGTAGGTAGGTACTTACCTAGGCACTTCTAGGCTCTTGTCGTTTTGTTATTGTAAGATAAATAATTTTATAACCATGATCTAGGTAGGTACCTACCTAGCTATGTAGATTCGTCATCATCGTCATATCAGCCGTAGGACGTCCACTGCTGGACATAATAAGCCCCCATCATAAATCTCCAAGCACCTGGTGGGTGGGGATTGGAGAGATATTAGGTATATCTTGGTGCGTACCTAACTGCTCGAATTTACTCCATCATCATTAACATCATCCACAGCCTCACTCCACCCACTGCTGAGTTAGGCCTCCCACAGAATCATTAAAAGGTCTTCTCTTTTCTGTGAGGCCTCCCTTAGTTTGTGCCATTCGCGGCGATGCGATACTATGCAAGTCATTGATATAAATTCAATGGCGAATGCTATATGCTCGTTAAGGTATCGCGATATTTGGATCGTAATCTAGAGTCTGTTCGGCGCGGTAAAGCCTGTATTACACTACACGGTATTCAGGGCCCGGTAGTTAGTGCGATTAGGGAGCAAGGCTTGCCGCTGGACGCTCTAACTCTTATTACATCACTCTTAGGGTAAGGGTCCCTGAATATCGTGTAATGTAATACAGGCTTAAAACAAGTCCAGAGAGCGTTGCTCGTTAATGAGCAACTACACTACCTCTGACTGAATCTTCGTTGTTTCCAGTGTATTCCGGGACAAACGGGGGGGAGCCGATTTCTCCTGAAGCTGCCTTGTAAAAAGGCAAAACACGTGTCGAATTCATTTTGTGTATTTTTAAACGCTCATTATATAGGTAAGCGGATTTGTTACTAAATATTTGTCGTTCATTTAGATATTATGGATTTCCGCAGTCACACCTAAATCAATTAATTTCGAGCCAGTAGTTCCTGAGATAAGTATATACACATCCTACCTACCTACATACAAAGTTGCTAAGAAGGTGACGAACCTACCTAGTCTGCTATTGACTATGCAAATATGAATCATCTTCCTGCATGTAATAAATTAATCTCGTTATAACCCCATCCTACTCGCATATTAATAGGCCACACAAGCTTCCACCCGCGGCTTTATTTGCATGGACCTAGACATACGAGTCGTCTTAAAGCGATAAAAAGTAACATGGGTACATTTATGATGGTCTATACTATAATATACGTAATGACAGCCGCAATGGCTCCATGGCTGAGTAAGACTCAGGAGATTGCGGGTTCACTGTCCGCTGGGGAGCAAATTTCAGTAATTTTTCTGTTGTTATTTTCCCGGGTCTGGGTTTTTTTCTGTTATATGATTGATAAATGATAAGTATTTTAAAATAAAACCGGACAAGTGCGATCTGGAATCGCCCACCGAGAGTTGCGCAGGTATGTATGTAGGAACTAGAAACATACTAAAGAATTGAGTACCTATATCACAGTGCCTATATGGTTTCTAATTTCAACTCAATAGCTCTACACATTCTCGAGATGATAATGTCATCCACAGAGCTGTATATTATATTAACGTCATCCACCCTTATAGTAAATGTATGCCGCCGGCGCCATGGGGTAATTTACGTGGCGCCGGCAGTAGAATGTTACCCCTCCTTTCATGCCAGTGGATGCAGTAAGAGCATTCTAAAGGATACCACCGGAAGATGGGCAGCAGCATATTTCCGCATATCAACATCCCGCACTGCGCTCGCCAACCCGCCTGCTAAGCGTGTTGAGTACGGCAACTACCCCTCATGGATATCCATGAGGGAGGCCTGTGTTCAGTAGTGGAGGTTTTACGGCTGGAATGATCATGAATTATTTTTGCTGTTCACTTTTACGCTGTTTAAATAGTATGACTATGTTATTCCGGGCGCAGATAATGCAGAAAATCTAAGATCATTGAAATCGGTTCAGCCGTTTCTCGAGTTATAAGGTGTAACTAACCCGACTTTGTTTATAAATATAGATAATATTATGGATACATACATGGGAAAATTACTCTTTTCTTTTATGCCACTCCTGGGGGACTACTTCTTATGAAAGCCGGATCCTCGGTTCCCCTTCACAGTTTGTAATTTTGCAAAATTTTATAATTCAAGCATCAATAAGTAAACTAACCTATTCTTACAACTAATAGCAAATAAGGTATCTTTCACATAATCGTAATTATTTATACATTCAATGGTACGTTATGAATGTTATGTTACGAATGGCGATATCTTCAATATGTACACGTATATTTTCCTGGTTGTTAATTGTTTAATCACATGACTTTCACTCATTTCACTAAACTACCTATGATTATTTACTATATCGATTTATATGTGTTATATGTTTACATGTGCCTATAAATGGCGGTAGAATGTGGTAGAATGCAATGATGTGACACCTCTGAGGACTTTTCCAGCCTGTCTGTGCGACAGAATTCTAAACAGCACTTAATATTCTCAGTTCAATTCTAGTCGTGATCTTGTCGCCTAGGAATATACCTAGACGTACCTACTGTGGGATCTATTTGACTTTTCAAATTGAACTTTTATATTATGTATGTTCTTTAGATCGGTATTCCAATACCTATACCGGAGCCTAGGGGCTAATGACGAAGATTAGACAGATTGCTTAGGGAGTGGACCAAAGTTATAATAATTACGTAAATACAACCCAAATCACGGCACATCTTGTGCCTAGATCAATCTAGGGTCACCCTAGATTGATCTAGGGTCACTATAAGTGTTTACGACGACGTGTGGACTTAATACGACAGCTGGCTTGCGCCTTCTGTATGTATATGTGCGACGAAACGACGCACGATTTGAATTAAAAATAAGTGTAAAAGAAGTAAGAAGTTAACAAGGCAGACCAGACTTGTAAATGGTTTAAAAGTCATTATTCACCATCAACATTCGGATTTGCCGTCGAGGCAAGACAAGAGTCAAGAGACGCTGCCATTTTCTGGTGCTGGAAGATCTAAGGCTACTCTAAATAATAATAAACCAAAATTGAATTCTTAACGCAACACTTGAAAAGAGCTGTTAAACTTCAGACGGCTGATATTTATCTTGAATCATAGCTACTAACGATCAAGCAACTTTTCGTAAAATTCGTAATCGATTTCGGTTAAGCCGTTCGGAAGCTACGATGCCGCTTTCGGACACATAGATACACACTTTGACTTGTAACATCCCTCGTATATGGGTAGGGAACCTTCTCCTTTTGTTTTACTTAATATTAGTCATCTTACGTGGGGTTTATGTCTTATGTATGAGGTACCATTATTTCGAACATGAGGTTTTAAATTACTATAAAAGCAGACTGTTCAACAGAAAGATAAAGCCTTTTAATTATCACAGGACCGCCCTGATGCGCAAATAACAAAAATAAAGCGAAGGTCTGACTGAGTCACCGAAAAAGGTCTTCTCAGCTCGTTCTTAGCGTTAGGCGGGTTTTCCACAGCGAGATGAGATGGATCACCGCTGCAGTATCCGCTGGAGCGGACGTTCTACGGCTATGATGTATGATGATGATGATCCTGGGTTCACTGGGAGGTATGCGCATACACGCATTTTGACATTATGTTACCTCCATAAAATGTCGACTTCAGATCAGGTTTTGTTATTATTTAACTCTTTCACATACCAGTTACTCGCCATGTGTGTGGTCTTCCATTGTTTCGCACGTACATGTTATTGTAAACTTTACTGCTTATTAATATTTTTACTGGCCGAAGTTATATTTGATTACTCAGAAACTCCCCTGTGAATGTTTGTTAAAGCGTGCTTACCTGAAGTTTGTGACTTCGCGATTTAACATAACGCCTCAGGAATTTAAATAAGGAAGGTGATTTGAGCAAATTGATGTGTTTTACTTGATGTGCTGTCTACTGTTATTGCGTACGTGTCTTGTATCGTCCATAAAATAACTATAAATGGTCATAAATAACCTAAGATAAGAACACCATAAATCTATACAAACATTAATAAAGTGAAATAATGGCTTTAAAATACTAAATGGTTAATATGAAAGTTATATCATCATCATCATCTCGGCCGTAGGACTGCTGTCCACGTTAATATAGGTACATAGGCCTTTCTCATGGATCTCCAATATCATGCGAGGCTGTTGCCATACTTCGCACGCTTGGCAGGCGGGTTAGCGAGCGCAGTACGGGATGTTGATACTCGGAAGGCCGCTGCTGACCATCTTCTGGAGGTATCCCTTGGCAGATTATTACTGCATCTACGGGCAAGAGAGACAACATTCTACTGCTGGCACCCTACGCAAAGTTATTTGAAGTTATCGAAAAAAACATTTTAGATTTTTTTTTGTTTGTCTGTTCTGTTCCGCTTCCAGCTAATCTCCGAAACGGCTTGACCGATTTTGACGGGATTTTGACTGGCAGATAGCTAATGTTATAAGAGGTTGAAAAAACAGCTAACATAAGGTTACGTGCAAAGAAAATAAGAACTATAAAAACACGGACAAAGCTGCAACCAGCAACTGATCATCCATAAAATAATTATAAATGTTCATTTTAACCTAAGAACCCCATAAAATGATCTCGTAAATACTGTTCACCGTATCTGCAACAATGTGGCTACTACACCGTACCTACACCTAGGTAATTGAAGTACTTACCTCTATAGCCAATTTTAATTTGTCTAATTGTTGGCAATGAACTTTATGAACTGCATATTAAGGAAGGTACTACGTATCTAATGGATCCTTTGAAACAGGCCCATAAAATTCGTACAACGACCCAGAATGGACATTCAATTTGATGTTTTTTGATGACGCTTGTTATTATTGAGCGGGGGAGAGGTCCCATAATTTCGTGACTTCAAAAACTAAATGAACATAAAACTAATTTTTCACTGCCGTGGGGTGCCGGCAATGTTGCCCCTTCTTTTTTGCCCGTGGATGCAGTAAGAATTGTCCAAGGGATGCGTCCGGTAGATGGGCAGCAGCGTCTTTCCGTGTCCACGTCCCGTACTGTGGTCGCCGACCCGCCTGCCAAGCGTGGTGAGTATGGCAACAACCCCTCATGATCAATTGGAGATCCAAGAGGGAGGCCTACATCCTGCAGTAGTCATGGCTGAGATGACTCTTAAGGTCCAACTAGTCGCGGAGGCAAAGTCGTCAGTGAGCGCGGCCTAAATGTATGCTATCTCACCTGACATAGCGTGTTTATTTATTTATTTATTAACACTCCTACGACATCTTCACATGTTTACCCGCGCGCTAGAATGAAATGCACAATGATTCATTCCTAAACCGACCGCGCAAAAATATGTGAATAGACTTTTAGCACAAGGGTTATTATAGAAAAACTTGAGTGTAATCTTCATCAAAATAACATTTATTTCAACTTTTGAATAATTAAACTATGTCGGAACGGCATTTATTTTTGAGTTTTCTTTCTCCTTAAATTATTTAGTTTCGTCCAAAGTTTGGCTAAAATCAGTGTTGAAATACGAAAGTTTAGAAGCTTGTATTTTTGAAATGAATACTTTTTTTACGGTTTGGGGTGTATACAAACATAGATTATGACGAGATAAATTGATATAATCCTTAGTGTTGGATGGTTAACGTCAAACAGTGGAGTAGTTACCCTTAAGGCAAAACTACCATTATGGCATGATTGATGGGTGTGGAAGTACCCTTAGGATTCCTTTTCTCCGGCCGTTTATAGGTTTGGCATCTGGCCAATTCTCTAGAATCGTTGTAGGTTCATAATCTGTTAAGTAAGCTGCTTAAACGTATTACTTTGTCTATTTTGACGACTTACGCAATGCAGGCTAGAAAATTAATTAACTGTAATTTCTGTAAACACGTGATAAATAACGTTTTCTCTGAGTCAATAGACAAAGAAATAACAACAGAGTGAATAGGTGAGTTCTAGAACTTTGTGATATATCGTCGGTTGGCATTGATTTTATCTGCATAGGTTTTAAATTTCAGCAAAATCGGATCGTCCGTTTAAGAATTATCCTCGGACAAAGAAAATCCTTGAAACCCCCATGTCTATCTCATAAACTATCCCATAGATCTAAATTCATCAAAATCTGCTCATCCGTTCAAGAGTTATCCTAAGACAAAAATTGCGGACATACATATGTATAATCATTCATCATTTCAGCCATAAAACGTCCACTGATGAACACAGGCCTCCCTCATGGATCTCCATGAGGGGTAGTTGCCATTCTCACCACGCTTGGCAGGCGGGTTGGTGAGCGCAGTATGGGATGTTGATACACGGATAGACGCTGCTGCCCATCTTCCGGAGGTATCGCTTAGCAGGCTCTTACTGCATCCATGGGCATGAGAGGAGGAGTATCATTCTACTGCCGGCACCCCACGGCGGCATATGTATAATACCTACAGACAAACATTCAGCTGAAACGCATAGTTGCCCCTAGGAACTTAGTTTGATTATAGTTTTAAATTTGTTGTGCAATGTCCCAGGCTTTGCAGCGTCCTGGACAGCATGAATACCAGTTGCTGACGCTTTATAATTTATCTATAATCGATGAGAAAGGCCTTACTTATAATCATTGTTGCCACAGACTTAACTAACAGTCCGTAATTTGCCTTACTGGTTACTACTAGCAAAACATTGCACGAATTGCTTACATGGCATGACTTACGGAATAATGTGAATACACATATTGCGTAAAAAAGTATTAAGTACATATTATTGGAGTTATTATTGCTTACTCAACATTGTTACTTGGTAGCTAACAAGGCTTTGAACTTACGGAAAACGGGAGTACTGATATAGCGATATGCGAAAAACTCTTATTGCGAAAAATTCAAGATTTTCAATGATTGCCAAAAAGGATTTAGAAAAAATCGATCTACATCATACGCAGTGTATAAGTATGTCAACGAAATATTAAATATTATAGATGATAAAAAATACGCCATCGGTATGCTGCTTGACATGAGCAAAGCTTATGACAGAGTTTTATTTAATATCCTCTTAAAAAAGCTTCATGGTATTGGCATTAGAGGTCCAAGTCTTAATTGGTTTATCTCTTACTTCAAAAATCGAGCTCAGTTTGTAGAAATAGATCATTACGACCATAGAACAGGAACCATTAGAAAAATTACATCAAAAAAAGCGTATGTCACTAGATCCATCCCTCAGGGTAGTGTCCTTGGTTGTATTTTATTTCTCATCTACATAAATGATTTACCAAAAATGATCGACTCATCCTGTTCTTTATTTGCAGACGACATATCAGTAGTACTCCCGTGTAAATCTGACTCCAACATAGAAAACATCCTAGATTCCACTTTGTCAAAAATAGTTAATTGGCTAAGTGATCACAACCTTCAGTTGAACTTCACTAAAACTAAGATTATACAATTTAGGCCCTACCAAAAAAAACCTCTAACTATTAAATACACTTTTCAAAACACCCATATAGAAAACGTTGACATCTACCCCCTCTTGGGTATGCACATAGATTCACACTTGAACTGGAAAGGACATATTAAACAAGTAGCTTTAAAGTTATCTAGGTTCACTTATGCATTATACGAACTAAAGACATCTACCGATATCAAAACCGCTACCACCGCCTACTATGCTTATGCGCATTCCTGGTTACAATATGGGGTAATACTTTGGGGTAATAGTTCAGATGTAATTAAATTATTTACTCTACAAAAACGTTGTATTAGAATCATCCATAACCTCCATGAAATGACAAGCTGTAAACCATATTTTATTAATGAAAAAATTCTAACATTACCATGCATATATATATTAGAAATTAGTATTTTTGTAAAAAAGAATTTAAATTTTTTCAAAATTTATAACCGTCCAAAACATTTGCGGCCTCGAACTAGACTAGATAACCCATTTTCAAAATTACACATCTTTCACACAGGACCTCATGCAATGTGCATAAAAATTTACAATAAAATACCCAAAGAAATTCAAAACGAAAGCCAACTATTCAAATTTAAAGCTATCCTTAAAAAATATCTAATAGAGCACAGTTTCTATAGCCTGCAAGAATTTTTAGACCAGTAGATTGTATATTTTTTAATTTTATGTATGTTACACCATTCCTTAGTATAGCCGTATCTTATGTTATTATTACGCTTCAAAAGCAACATTGTAGGTTTTTAAAATATATTATAAATAATTTTTAAAGTTATAAGATTCCTAAGTTAAGTACATATTATATTATTGTTTTTTGTTTAGTCTGTTATGTGTAAAAATTTTGAATAATGTTTTTATTTAATATTAATTGTCACCTAGCGTCATTATAATATTGTTGTGCCCTAGCCGGGTCCATGTCTGAAACTTTTATTTAATAAGATCTTTTGTACAACATGGTTACAATAAACTATTTGACTTTGACTTTGACTAGGATAATATCTAATTCTACGATGTGGCCGCTCAGCGACAATCAAAAAAAAAAACTAATTCAACTATTGCAATATTTCTTACTCGACGATGGTATAGCTAGAACTAAATAGATCTAGAAGCAGCATAGGATCATTCAATGCTATCCTTTACCAGATTATAAGATCTGAGACGAATACTCTCAGATTACATATTATGAATGACTCACAAATAAAAAAAGTCTTTATTCAGTGTAACCGCAAGGGCCTCTTTGTTAAATCAATTTACAAAAGAACAATTAAATTAAATTTAAAAAAAATATTGTCTTACATTGTAAGTTTATCGGAGGAATAAATATTATTTGTCCCATAGAAATAATGTTTCTTATTTAACTTCCATGGTAGCTTTGCTATAGCTAGAAACAGCGGGGGTCATTTCCCATCCCTTTCCGTCTAATCCGATTATGGGGTGTGTTATATTATCTGTGGTATGGGTTTCGTATTAAATCGATAATGCCCGTGAACTTCGTGTTCCCACATGGTAAACTTTACCGGATTCTGTGGCACGGGCCGGTTCGCGAGGTCTTTAACCTCCCGAATTCCCCTCAGCACCAGCTAAATTTAGAACTGCACATTTGGTCGCAGGATGGCGTGTGCCGCTCTTACTAGAATTGTTTTCTAGTAGCTAGTTAGTTACCGAATGCACTATGCAAAAGTTAACGTTTAGAAGACAATACCGTTTAAAAACTAAAACCAAAGTCAAAAAAATTGCCACAGTAAAAAGTGGTCCTTGAAATATTCCACTCCACAATGTCAAACCAATTTGTAGATGCCTCGCCGTAGAGATTGTAAAGTCCTGCCTATAAATGGACCTGCCATAAATTCCATATTCAATTGCTACCGTCAACTCAGGTCTCGATCCTGGGATCTAGTTTTTACATTGACTCCTTTTCTTTTGTCAATTCTTCGAATGTCTTTTAGTTTTGTGATCGCAGGCCGTCCTATCTTACACTCGTACATGTTTATCTTTAGGAACATATTTTAGGAAAACTTTATTAATACTAGCTGTCCCAGCTAACTTCGTTTCGCAACTACTACTACAACTACTTACTACTACTACTCTACAACTACCCTACAACTTCTTTAATATTATTACTCTACAACTACTAAGTAATACTTTTACTACTACTATGCTACTTCTCTACTACTACTCAACTTTGCATCTATTATAGATGATTTATACAGCGTCAGCAACTGGTAATCATGCTGTACGGGACGCTGCAGTGCCTGGGACATTGTTAGATGGATTAGGCTTGCCCAGCACCTATACCATCCTCTCAGCTTAGTCAACTATTATTCAAAAGGAAAGAACAGGTCAATACGTCTGAAGCTAACTGAGCCGCGGGTTTCCTCACGATGTTTCCTTCACCGTTAAAGCACGTGTTAAGTGTGCACATACATTTTTCAAGAAAGAAAAATCCATTGGTGCACTGCCGGTATCGAACCCACGACCTTCGGATTGAAAGTCGGGAGTACAACATACCACTACTGTGCATTTGTAATTGTAGAGTAGTTGTTGAGTAGTTGTTGAGTAGTAACTCAACAACTACTCTACAATTACTTACTACTACTATACTACCACGAAAATATAAACGTCTTGATACAACAAACGTGATTTTAATGCCGTTTTTTGCTCGATATTAGTAAAACTATCTGAAGAAAGTAGATAACTAAAAATCAAATCGAAAGGTTGTTTTTATTAATACCTACAAGTTTTAACACCATAGAGCTCAAAGACAAGAGGAAACATCATTTGAGTATCCTCGTCATCTACCCACTGAAGCAAATCTAAATTGCAAAGCGTGAGATGCGATCGCCATGTCTCGCGTGAGCTCCGTGTGGGGAATGCGATGCTCGGGCTTCATTGGATAATAATTGATAATTCAAGTTTGGTTCTGGAATACACATACACTGAATTGTGAGAAATACTTAGAGGCTTGCGTTTACATCTTGTCGGCACATCATTCATTTGATTTGCCTATATTGTAAAAGCCGTGTTGGCCGAGTGGTATGTACCTCCGACTTTCAATCCGAAGGTCATGGGTTTGATACCGGCCGTGCACCAATGGATTTTTCTTTCTTGAAAAATGTATGTGCACACTTAACACGAGCTTTAACGGTGAAGGAAACATCGTGAGGAAACCCGCGGCTTAGTTAGCTTCAGACGTATTGACCTGTTCTTTCCTCTGAATAATAGCTGACTAAGCTGAGAGGATGGTATAGGTGCTGGGCAAGCCTAATCCATCTTACAATGTCCCAGGCACCGCAGCGTCTCGTACAGCATGATTACCAGCTGCTGACGCTGTATGAATCATCTATAATAGATGCAAAGGCTTTACTTATATGCCGCGCCGTGGGGTGCCGGCAGTAGAATGTTGCTCCTCTTATCGCTCCATGTGGATGCAGAAAGAAGGGATACCTCCGAAAGATCAACATCCCTTTCTGCGTTCGCCAACCCGCCTGCCGAGCGTGGCGATTATGGAAACAAACCCCCCCATGATCTTCGCTATCTATGTATAAAGGAGGCCTATGTCCACCAGTTGCAAGACTAAGATTATGTATATTAGGCAGGTTACACGAATCTTTGTAAACAACGCACGGCTACTTTCGCGTTAGTGACTTTTTTTTAATTAAGATGTTAGAAACCTTACTGGAATCTGGACGGCGGCGTATTGTTTACCCCCATAAGTCGCCCAGTGTTCTGGTGTCTCGTTTCAACATAGCTCGTATCATTTTACCGATCTCATATGCCTTCCATATATGTATATAGTGTATCTTGTGCACAAGATATTACATAGATTTCTTGCAAGACATTATAATATGTAACCGGCCGGGTATTTATCGCGTAAATTACTTTTATTATTTCCCGATATTTCGAATGGTGAAAACCACCTGCCATAGTCCCGGAAAGACTCAGTCTCTATAGGCCGCTCTACATTCTCACGAGAATCTCGCGAGAACACGAGAAACATGCGAGAAACGTGAATGTGGAAGCGATTCGCGTATTCTTCTCATCGCTTCCACATTCACGTTTCTCGCATGTTTCTCGCGTTCTCGCGAGATTCTCGTGAGAATGTAGAGCGGCCTTATCACGTGTTTGGTGTCCGGTTATTGCATCCGCTGCTCGTCATCTTTTTTATGTCTTGGTCTGTTGAGCAGTCGATATTTTGGAATATGACCTCACGACGAAATTCACGAACTTTATGTACCTATCTTAGAACGTTCCATAGCTTTATTTGGTTTAGAACTGTTTGATGCGCTGGTGAAGGGATCAGCAGTTCTATTTAACCCAGACCAAGGCTCTTCTGGAAAATGCAATATTGGGCAACGTTTTCTTTGCCACGCTCGCGTATTAACAATACCCAGTTGCGAAAATCCTACTAATAATATAAATATGTAAGTAGCTCTGTCTCTTACGAATTCATAGCTAAACGGCTGAACAGATCTTGATATTTTTTTTTGTTTTTGTGTAAAGCAAGTCTTAGGAGAAGGGCTAAAGCCACTTTTTCGCGAAATACGCTGACAGTCGCGGACACCAACTAGTAAAAATCACGAAGTTATTTAGTATCTGGAGTCTCAGCTTTTGCCTTTGGCGAAACTAACAATCTCACAGGATGAGAACAGTTCATTGTGCTTTCCACAAAGGCTTGTAGCATGTAGCAGCTCGCAAATCTCTATTGTCCCTGACTGCAGATGCTATCGATCGGCAGTAGGAGTGTGCCTTTGCACGGTAAACATTATTTAAACTAGGCCAGGTTTTACTGCTATTAGGTATGTTGTTTATTCTTGAACCGAAGCATTTTCAACAAAAAAATCGGCTAACATCAGCTGTCAGGCATAATGTTTGGTTTAGTATAGAGTTTACTCTTGATCGATTGCAGATAACCTGTCATCCTGTGTTTGATTTTGGATTTTTTCTCATGATGACATTTTTGTTATCAATACTTAAGATTTTTTTTTACTCCAATATAATTTTCAATTTATTATGTTCTTGTAAATACTTGAAGTTATACTTCATAAACCTTGGTCAAAAGTTTCAAAGCAAAAAGTCTAAATGAGCAATCCGATGTCTCACTTTACTTGAGATTAATAGAACTAAACAAGCACGCCTTTAAACATCACGAGTGACTAACTCGCTGCAAGTATATTATACGTTTTAACCTTATATTTTCTTTACTATCCCGCAACGATGATTTCACATGCCCACAAAATAGCACAGTTACTTCAGACGATTATTAAACCTCATGTCTCACCTCAGATATTTCTTCTACCGGTATACTAATTAGACCATTTCTCGAAGATATTTCGCTACCGGCCACAAATTGAAAGCATAATTAAACGCTATAAGGGGCCTTAAAGGGGTTCAGCGCAGCAATCTTTTGATGTAAGTACATTTCTTTTGTTTAGCATATGGTCGTACGTGCTATATCTGAAGGCAATTGCAGGAAGCAGCCTATACAGCACGTGCTTCTAACTCGATAATCGACCTTATCCCTTAAACGGTAATAGCTGGATTCAGTGAAATGATTCATTAATGAGTACCTCTGAGTATTTTTAGGCGCCAAAATAGACTGTGTGCCCGTATCATAAGGTTCATAGGAATTGCGGCGATATACATCCTTGTGCTACTGCTCAATAAGCGCCATGGGGGCTACTCTTAAAGCAGATGGCGAACAATTATCGCTAAGGTTCTAATCACACGGCCCGATGAAGAAGACCACAGATGGTTACCGAAATTCTTTAATATTACAAAATCAACGGACGATCAAAATCAAATCAACGACTTTGAAAGATGGCTAAGTTAATTAATATATTAATATTCATATATTTCACATGTTATTTGCACGAAGCATACAAGACGAGCGAGTAATCCACTTACCTACATCATCATCAGGGTCATTGGAATGAAATAGTGTGGTACTGGTGTCCCTCAAGGTAAGTGTTATGCCCTAAATTTAAACTCGCGGTTGGGTTATTTGTTTCACTTAATAATGTTTTGTTGCTTTTCAACCTAGTTCTGATGATGGGATCCATGATAAATCAAGGGAAATATTCAAATGTAATAAGTATAGCGCTCAGGGTTTTTACAGCAATATTTTAGATTTTCTCATTAAAGTTTTGATGTGAAACATCTAAGATAGCCGCACGTAAAACCGATTTCTGGCGTGGCAACGCATGCCATGGCGACGCGTCGCCACGCTTTTTATTTATTATAATAGGATACCCAACACAGGTTTACACATAAAATAATAAGAAAACATTCAAAAACAATTTATAGCATTGTGCTCCCGTACTTAAAGGGTACCACAGCATGCAAGAAAACAAGGCAACAGACAACTTAAGAGTTGTTTGGGTCGGACCCAAACGTGAAGCTAAGCTGAGTAAAAGCTAAGGGTAGCTAGCTGAGGGGTGGCGACTCCGAAGAGATATAAATGACCGAACGCGTAGAGTGTTGAAATGGCACTGCTTTATTGTTTCCACAAGTTACACGACAATTAATCTAGGTCAATGCAAACGATGCTAAAATTAATAAAGTTGAACGTACTCGAACATGTGTATGTATGCGCTAGCTCGTACAAGAGTTCTGATTAAAAACTAATAGTAAAACATAGAAAATATATGATGGTATATATATATATATATATATATATATATATATATATATACTACAACATATAGAATGTACATAATATATGTTGTAGTAATGTATTGTACTGTACTGTAATTTTTGTGTTTAATGAAAATAAATGTTTTTCAAATAAACAGTCATCATTTTCTGGACAAAAATCGTAATATTTTATTTTATCATTATTATTTTAATTAGATTACGATAGGAACTAAATATGACTATTTAGTTCCTATCGTAATCTGATTTCAAAGTCGTGCTTAGGAAGGATGTCAGATGAAAGTCCCAAAATGTCCATATAAATCTTTATTCAAAAATGTACAAAACTTATAATTTAAAGAACTGAAAAATGTACTCTCCGTCGAATTAATTTTGTATGACTACATATTCCTGTAACTGCGTTAAGTCGCGAGGAGTGGAAGGAGGAAAGGGAGGCCTTTGTAATAATAATAATATTAGACTTGCTTTAGGTCTCAACGGACAGAACGGACGCTCAAGGTTAAGTGTAATTCTTGCTCTATTGTGATACAAGGTACCTGTGAAGACCTTGTCATGGAGCAGCGAAAACTGCGAATTTATTTGCGCGTTTACGTTTACGACGTACTGCCCATACTTGTATACCAATGTACGTATTAGCAGTTAGGAGGATAATACACAACACCTTCCAACGCGGAACGTTATTGCAGATCTGATCTAACTTCCATCGCATCGTCTGTACAAGGTTTTATCAGCTTTTAAGCGCTGTCACAGTAGGACTTGCGCGTGAGCATGACTCACACGCCGGTTTGCGCGCGAGTTGTTTTTGTGCTGGCAGGAAGCTCAAGGCATTCGGATGTCCGAAATGCTCTCACTACTTACTCATGCCGTATAGCGTAGGCGTACTTTTTAATATGTTAGAAATCTCGAGGGACCGCCTTACGCATGATTCGCTTTTATTGTTTTTTTTTTTGTTTTCGGTATAATTATATTAACACAATATTGTCATTTGTTTTTACTTACAGTTGCGTTTTCTGATAGGGCTTCTTTATAAAAATATTAATTATAAACTTACCGGTTTAAGGCTAAAATAATGTGTTGTTATTGTTAAAATACATACAATGAAAAGTTAAAAGAACGGAGCGAAAAGTCCCTTTTGTAACTTTTTCGTAGTACTGCAGTAACCAAGGGAGGCCAAGAGAATACTTTTATTGGCCTATTATGGAACTTTGGCTATGGTATAAGTACCTATTGTTTCCTTAGGGCAAGTCTGTGAGTTTAAGCTATTTTATTTATAATACTCTTCATCTCGAATTAAAAAAAACGTTTTTTTTAATTACGGGCTGGAATTGTGATGACTCCAGAGTCATCACAATTTCAGCCCGTAATCTCTAACTGCTGGTAAATTTATTATTATACTAAATGCATATTTTATTCTCAATCCACGAAGGAGAATCAAGTTACTTACCACTAAGCATATTTATTTTATGGAAAACGGTAAATATCTCCGATTTAACTATTTTAATGGCCGTGCATAAATTTAATTATTATGACTAACACTTACCTCAATTTTCGCGCTGTCGCACCATCACACCAATAAATATTAATATCGTATAGTTTACCATGATTGCTTTCTACTTTAGTATCTAGTTATCTGCTTTCATCTCATTAGATCATTGATGTCTGAACGTGAAAGGTTAGGCAAAGGTATGATTATTGTCGACCTTACGCCCCGGCTCCGTTTGAAGATATTGATGGGTGGGCATTATCAGTTCCTTTCTATTTGGTTATGAATCGATGCTTTCTTTAGAATTAGATATGTTGGTATCAGATCGGTCAGTACCGTACAGTATTATTGTGTTTGCAAGTACTCTGCGCATCAGGAAAAGTTGAAAACAGGATCGAATAAATCAGTTTGTTCTCTTTATAATTGTTAAGAATATAAGAGACTTTTGTTGTTCGATGTTAGGAGGGATATTGGTGTACTACCCTTATTAAAACTATACCTATATTTAACAACCATCTGTATGAATCTCTTGAATGTCTTCGTCGCGCTACCAACGAAAGATTTAAACATTCTTCACTTTTCTTCAGAGTACAGGGTAAAATATCATTTCATATGCGTAACGTTTTATTCAGACTTCATGATTGTTCAATGTTGGGTTGGTCAAGCTTATTGATAAGGGAGATTTGTTTATTTATATTTTCCTCTTTATTTACAGCCTTAGTTTTATAATCTTAGAGTTTTATAAAACAGTATGCAGTAAAACTTACTGTTATGCTGATAAATAAATGTTTTATTTATTTATTGAATGGAAGAAAGTGGCCCAAAATAGCGATGCTTGGAGGGACTGAGAGGTGGCCTTCGCCCAGCAGGGGGACACAAACAGCTCATAATAATTATTAATATTCATCGGCGACCCGCCCCGGCTTCGTTCATGTATTCGAATGAACGAATCGGCGGACATTTTGTGTGAAGAAGACGCTCATAATTAAATAAGTTGCCAGCGATCTACCGGTCTCTGTCTATCGGCCTACAAAAAATACTTACAAAAGTAAACACTCTTACAGAGTACAGGGTAAAACAAAGTATGATATTCGTAACTCTCAATATCAAGTACGTAACAGGATATACCTCGCTAATCTCTTGCGTCATCGTTGCGCAACTATACAACTGCACTTAATTAGACTGATCTATTAATTTCTTACCAACCTGACAGCTCGTTACAATGTATTGTTGTGCACTTTCCATCTGTCGATCGAATATTCATAACGAATATCTTTTGTTTGTTTTAAATTTATACATTTGAGACGAGGGACGAACTTGGATGAGATTTAATAAATGCACTTATAAACATAAGTAAGGAGGTAAGTTACTGCATTTGTTCTTCTTTCTTAAGTCCATTTAAGGGTTGTCTTTAACTATTAACTAGGTACTGGTTTTAGTCGGAAAAGCCTGTTGAAGTTCTAAGTTAAGTCGTTAATCGGAGTAAGTTTACCTAATACGGCCTTAGTGGAGAAGGTTCCAATTTCCATCCGTCACTTGCAATAAAGGTATTTTAATTTCACCCGCAATCCATTGACAGGTCTCAAGAATGCAACGTTATCACATTTTATTGGCAGGATGATCGCAGGCTAGCGAAAGTTTCTTTAGGTAACTTGGGTTTTCTATTTTAGCTTCATTTGTTTTAATCTGCCGGTTTCTATGCTTATAGACCATCTAGGTACCAACAAAATGTATGCAGAATGCAATTAATAACTACGATTATTTATCGTAGTTCTTCAGTCGTCAACCTGAACTTTACTTGACCTCGGCAACCTTAAAAAGGTTCAGACACAAATAAACCGTTTGCCCTTATTTTTCTTAGCATTTGTTAGCATAATTTAGAAGTGGTGGTGCCTTATCTTCCTATCCTGGTAACCAGTTTCCTTGCGGATACGCGGATCAAATTGTACAACCTGCATAGTTTTTTCGCAATTCTTAAGCCGGGTCCGCAGCGCCAATTTTCTAACAAAATATGTTAACATAACATGTTTTTAAAACAGCCCGTCTGGTGTGTTCTGTTTTGTTTATTGTTTTTGTTTCATTCCAATTCATTTCAAAAATGAGTTCCGACGAAGAGGACGTAGAAGCTGTAATAGCTATAGTGGATTTAGTTAGTTTTTATCTATATATTTTAGTTAGTAACTTATCACATACCAAAAGATTTAAATACTCAAAATTATTCAAAACATAACCTCAACTAGTGAACGAACGAATGACGTCTTGCTTCAATGAGCGCGAACATAAAATGCGACGCTTCCCCTCCCCGCAGGCAAACGCGGGTGATGTTATCCATTTGTCTCGGCAAACATGTTTTTGTGTTTTTGCTAACAAAACTGTTAAGCCACGCCCCTATTCTGTTTTGTAAACATGTTATGATGTTAGAAAACACGAAAACACGGCGCTGCGGACCCGGCTTAATACCTACCTAGGATATTGACACTCTGTCCCTGATACTGATACCCACTTTTGATCAGTTGTCAAATCAAATCAGATGTTATATTCAGTGCGTTTAGTTCAGGGACATTTGCATATCGATAGTTGGTGTTATCGACTAATGACCGCGTAGACGAGACGGCGCATATCCGTGTGACCCCTATTCAGCAAGCACGCGCGCCCCGCGGCCTTCATTCGGGCGTGCTTTGTGCATGCAGTCAACGATGATCGATAAAAAGTGTAAGGAAAGTATCGATATCGACAAAAACGTAAGTGAACTTTTCGAAATATGTACACATAACAAACACAATTGGCATTTATATGAAGTGTTATGTTTAATCTACAGATCGCGAATGTTTTTTATGGATAATTTAAACTGGGTTTAGATTTGTTTACAAGTTCGGAAAAATCATTGTGAATTTGTGATATTATATGGAGTGAAGCTGCAAATTACAAATATTTGCTTTGTACCTTGACAGATTATGCTATTAAACGATAACAATATTTGTTTTCATAGAGTCGTGATACCATCGATACCATTTGCTTACTTGTCTTATCTATAACATGACATCGACATTACGACATCCCTATTAAAGTTTGCTCTCGTATGGGCTATTACTTGAGGATATACAATTAATTGTTATTCTATAGGCGTGCTCTGATGGTCTCCTTTCTCTATAGTTTCGAAGATGCGTAAGTTCTGATGTAAAATTGGGGAAAGCAGCAGATAAGACATTTTCTGATAATGCTAGAACATTCAAATGTATTCACTGGCTTTATACTACGGATGTATGATCTCACACTTCGCTAGTTTGGAATCGGGGTTTCAAATGCAGCATCCATTTCTTACAGAGGCATGTTATTTGTTAACTTATTAAGACTCAGACAACAAGAACGGTCGCCAGGCCACTGAAGTTTTGTTATAGTATGATTGTAAAACGCTACTACAACGCTGGTCTTCCGTGACGCCGAAGTGCGAAAAGCAGCACTAATGGCATATTATCAAAATAAATACAAATTATAAGTACCTACTGTAGCTAAGTACCATGGTAAAATGTTTATTAGAAACAAAAAAAAATAACATGTATAAAAAATAACCCCCGACATATGTACATATGTTTTTAATTATATATTAAAAACCTTAACTTTCGATTTTGACATTTGTTCTAAGCCGAAACTATGCCCTGGAATCCCTCAAACACAGTAGCTATTAGTAGCCTATTCAGAGCTTAATATTTTAGAAACTACTGGTCCGATTTCCACTAAATCAAGTCACCTGGCGAATAAAAATAGCTACATTCAAATCGGTTCATCGGTTTGGGAGCTACGATGCCACGAAACACACACACACACTTCAAACTTCTTTTTGGTCGGGGGTTAAACAAAGCACATCTTACAAAAAGTAAGGCCTTTGCATCTATTATAGATGATTTATGCAGCGTCAGCAACTGGTAATCATGCTGTACGGGACGCTGCAGTGCCTGGGACATTGTTTGATAGATTAGGCTTGCCCAGCACCTATGCCATCCTCTCAGCTTAGTCAGCTGTTAGTCAGAGGAAAGAACAGGTCAATACGTCTGAAGCTAACTAAGCCGCGGGTTTCCTCACGATGTTTCCTTCACCGTTTAGCACGTGTTAAATGTGAACTTACACTTTTCAAGAAAGAAAAATCCATTGGTTCACGGCCGGTATCGAACCCACGACCTTCGGATTGAAAGTCGGGGGTACATACCAACACGGCTTTTTAATCTTATAATACTATTTATAATAAATTCATAGTGTTAATTTCTATGACGGGTTTAAATGCTACTGCAACTACGAACTAATGCAAGTAAAGTAGCGTATTGACTCAAGTGAAACTAAATACAAGTAAGTACTATCTTGCAAACAGTGAAATTATTAAAAACGTGACCACCTTCGGCAAGGAAGCCAATGAAATATTAGAAAGTGTGTAGCCTTCGTGCAACTTCACGTAACGGGTGCAGGAAGCGTAGGGCCATTTTCCTCGCAGTGTCCTTAGCATATTAAACATTTTTTTGTTATTATGGATCTTGTTAAAACAAATCAACCTAAATCAATTACTAGCAGTAGTAGAACTTTTTGTGAAGAGTTCATCCGGGGAAGTACTATATACCACCATAACTATTTCTGCCGACAAGCAGTAATGTCTGCATTGCTGTGTTCCGGATTGAAGGGTAAGGGGCGGTGAAATTACGGGCACATGAGACTTTACAACTCTTTGTCTCAGGGTGACGGGCGTAATCCAATGCAGCGTTGGGCACGTGCTTCGTGAACGTGCACCGCTGTATTGCAGTTGTAATAGGTAGAGGTTACCCTTAACACCAGATGAGCCTTCGGCTTGTCTCGTCATTTAGTTGTATGAAAAAACCTCCTTAGCTCAGTTGATCTTATAGCCGGCTGAAACGCCGGAGGTTGCGGGTACGATCCTGCCGAGGGACAGTGGCGGAATTTACAAAGCCCGCCAGTATTAAATGTTTCCTGCCCCTAGTGACGTTAGAAACAATTAAATTATGTTGCTCTATCGTCCTTATTACATAAATTTTTTCCCGTTATTAGTATTTGAAAAATTCCGAGGTTCGTTTTTCTTTGGGTGTATTATGGTTTTATTTGTTTCTCTATGACTAAAATAAATAAAAAATGGTCTTATGCCGCCCCCTAAAATCTGCCGCCCTAGGCTCCAGCCTACTTAGCCTATTGGTGAATCCGGCACTGCCGAGGGACAAATGCTTGCTTATCTGCAGACATTTTGCTCGTGTCTGGGTGTTTTCTATATAAATGCTGAATTATATCTAAGAATTAACAAATCTGCGCACCATTATAATAGTCACGGTGTACAAACTGCTTTCACAAGAACTTCACTTCGCAATGCCGAATTGTTTGTCTGCATTGAAACAATATCTGTGATTTGTGATCGAGAGCATTGTTCAGTGACTAGTACCGCTGCTCAAGGTCATTGCAACACCTAGACTTTGTTTTGACGTTTTAATAGATTGGCTTTAAGCGGATTTACACGTGACAAATTCTGCTCGCGACCACTATATGTGCAATCCTGTCGAAACCGCAGGATAAAATTAGGGTAATTAATTACGCGATAAATACCCGAAAAACCAAAATAGTAATAACACGTGCTCTAACGAAGCAATCGTGAGGAAACCTGTGGCTTAGTCAGCTTTAGAAGTATTGACCTGTTCTTTCTTCTTTTTCTTTTTGAATGTATTCGTCTAAGCTAAGCGGAGAGGATGGTATAGGTACTAGGCAAGCCTAATTCATAAATCAATATCCCATGCACTGCAGTGTACAGCATAAACTAACTAAGCTGCTTACACTGTATAAGTCATCTATCTAGCTAGATGCCAATTTACTTGAGCAGATTTAAAAAACCAAGATGCCTGTTACTGTTAGTTCGATCGTCAAATGGTCACGTACCGTTTGCTTATTGTGCAGAGGGGATAGGACGCCCACATAGCCCTAACTGCTGCTATTCACAGTTCAATGATGTGAAAAATCGCATTAGACTACTACTAAACTACTTTACTAGCTAAAACAACATCGAGTTGGGATTTATATTATCTACAACACTATGACTAACTCCGGTTTATAAGCAGACAAGCCGGTATACTTGTATGGTCGGTGCTGGACTACCTTAATCCATTCTTTCACTTTCAAAATTAACGTGAGATATACTATTCATTTTGTAAAAACGGGAATTACTCACGTAGTATTGTAACGTCGAAAATTATTCCGACTCCATTGAATACTTGTGAAGACCTTCTTATGACACGCACACTGGCAGATACGATCTAGATGCCAATAATAAAATTTTGATGTTAAACTCTTACCCATCTCGCAATGTCCAAAGTAGCAACGCACAGCATGAATGAGATAACATGTCATAGGTTCTATCGTCGATCTATTCGCTTGTGCCTTACACCTGTAGAAGCTATGTCTCCATTTCATATCATTTCTCGATGTGTTCCGCCTCCCATTGAGGCTGTCAGGTGTGAAACTTGCGACATGAAATGATGTCGTATACCTTGCCCCTCGCGCTAGCCTTCAATAGCGTGTAAAATTATCATATTGGTAATGTTTATTCTGGCTGTAATAGTTTTATGCCTATGTTCCGGTTAGAAGTGTAGGAAAGTCGGTGAAATCTCCGATCAGAAATGGGAATAACTTATAGAAATTGGATATTTTCAAATGAAATTTATACAGAGGTGAAAAGGTGGTCGGTCGGTTTTGGTTTTTTTTATAATTTGGTGGTGATGCAGAATGGAGTTCTAGAGAGGAGAGCGGAAAATGGAAACCGTTAGAGGGACGCTTCTGCAGACGTTACTAAATAAATAGTTTTGTAAATTAAACAAGTATGTACTTAAATGTCAGTATTTTAAGGAAATAAAAGGATTCTAATTTTGTAATTATTATGTCGGCCGAGAAAGCGTTGGCCGGATGATCTCGTCACCTTATGGTGGGAGTCGGCGAAGGATCGGGATGGTTGGGGGAGACCTTTGCCCAGCAGTGGGACGATAAAGGTTAGTAAAAAAATAAATGAATAAAATGCACAATGGTGGATGTATCTTTACCACGATTCTACAAAATTATTATAGGGGAAGACTTCACGTGTTTATGGCCAATTACCAATTAATAAAACAGTATCCAGCACATTATAAGATAAGAAACCAACGAACTAAGCAACTTTTATAATATAATGTAAAACCTATAAAACCTCCCATAACCTCATAATTTAAAAGGACGTCACGTTAAAGCGTAATAATCATAAAGTTTTTACTGTCGATAAAATGTCGTACTCATGGCAATACCTTGCCGTTTCAGCTGTAACGACGTATCAAGGTGTGGCTCCCGTGTCTAAGGCTTGTCTAAGGGTGAGGGGAAACTAAACACGGCGTATGTCAGAACTGCTGTGTACACTGTGGCACGAGGGGACAGACATGTCGAGATTAATGACTGTCTGGAAAAACTTTCACTGCGACGTTACTGAAATACCTACCGTGCCCTTTTCACCTGGATGACGGATTAGGGAGTTCTTTGGAGTTCTTGTTACTTTTTTCGCGGCTCCTACTTGTTTCGTACGATATCAAGGATTGACTGTTTTTTTTTGGTGTCATCATCATCATCTTAGCCGTAGGACCAGTAGGACGTCCACTTAATAATTCCACGCCTTATTCATGGATCTCAATGTACTGATCATGAGGGGGTTGTTGCCATGGGCACTAATGGGCAGTATACGGGATGTTGATACACGGAAAGACGCTGATGGCCATCTTGCCGAGGTATCCCTTACAGATTCTTACTGCATCCACGGGCAAGAGAAGAGAACATTCTACTGCCAGTGAACTCCCCACGACAATTTGTGACTTTTATACGCTACGTTAACACGTAGCGTCACCATAAAAGTCACACCCTTTTGGAAAAACCAAAAGGGTGCCTTTGCGTCGTGATCTTGTTCGCTTTTGATTTTTCATTAATGGGTTCCGAGTGCTACATTTTTTTGTCTAATAATTTAAAAACAAGCATTGGTACGGGGGTACCAGAAAAAGGGGCGAAGGCCTCAAAAGGTCACCAAAGGTCAAAGGTGGCATTTTTGGGTTTTTGGACGTTTTCGGCCATTTGAAAACTTATAATTTTTTGGTGACCTTTTGAGGTCACCATAACTCCGGTCCCTGTAACCCTAGGGTCACCAAAATCAATCAGTACCCTTCTCTCATTAAGACGGTGCTAACAAAAAGGTTAAAAGTAAAAAGTAAGGTTCCATGTAAATCGGTCAACGCGTTCGGTTATAATCGTCTCATCATCATCATTTCAGCCATAAGACGTCCACTACTGAACACAGGCCTCCCTCATGGATCTTCATGAGGGGTAGTTGCCATACTCACCACGCTTGGCAGGCGGTTTGGCGAGCGCAGTACGGGATGTTGATACACGCCAAGACGCTGCTGCCCATCTTCCGGAGGTATCCCTTCCAATCGTCTCATACACAGCTAATAATATAAAATGCATAGCATAACCCTAAATCTTGTTTTAGGATTTTTAATTTCCTAATTACACAGAAACGCAGTCGGGTTTTTAAGTTTTTTAAATTACCGTTTTTAGTTATTATAATAGTACTTAAATGTTACGTTAGTTCAATACATTTTGAATTTCAGCCCCCAAAGTATTTAATTTGGTAGTTGGTACGACAATTATTATTGTCGTTGATAAACTAAAGTAAGTCAAACATGTAATAATCTGTTTATTTAATTAATCATATGCAAATTACTCGCCCATTACGCACTTGGTAAACCTTCTTCCGCCACTATCATTTCAATTTTCCTATTTTGTAGCTAGTATTGAAAACAGACGGTAAAATTATGTTGTTGATAGCTGTTTTATGATAGGGGCTTTACACCACTTCCGACAGTGTTAATAAATAATTCTAGGCTGTTAACACACACTTGAACGACAACACAAATTATTACACATTAGTGATTTTTCATCACACAAGTCACAATTTAGAAATCCATATGAATCATTATTTCTACCATTCCGCTCAGTATTATTAATGAAATGAAAAACAAATATCTGCAGATATCCTGATAAATTGTCATTTGCATTATTTATTAGGGTGCGTCTGTCTGCGGCTTTGCGAAGAGACTATTCCTAACACCTGTAATTTTGCATGGACTGAACATATAAAATAATGACCGAGATAACGCTATAAAAATGCTGAATTAATAATTAATTTGGGGTGTCTCCGGGTACCTCCCCACGGATACACGTAAGGTCGGGATTAACTTTTTATTCTTGATTTTCTTATCGCGGAGGTATCGTTGTTAGGTATTTTAAAACCATTTAGAGGTTGCGAAGTCAAATTTTCGACATAGGGACTTCCGTTTGCAAAATACTAAAGTTTTAAACTTTTAAGTTAGTTTGAATTTTCGTCGTTATTACCTGTTCCAAATCAGATTTTCCAAAAACTGCATGAATTTATTGCTTAATCCTCTTGTAAGTTCAAAGGAACTGGTTAATCTACCATCACTTTCGCTCTTTACTTAATATCTGATAACTTAGTCATGCCTTGGCTTGCCGACGGATCTTTTCAAGTTCTTCCGCTTGAGCTTTTGGCACATTGCGTTGTAAGTTATCCGATTTATAATCCTGCATTCTTATACATTTAGTCACAAAACTTGCGCAATTACAAGAGATAAGTTACTAGTGTATGCTCTAGGAAAAGCTTCTAGTCTTACCCATTTCGATTAAATCTTTATTTGTCGAGTAAAGAATCTGGTGCACATAAGTTTTATGGGCCGTTAACGCACGCACGTGAGCATCTTATCATCTCTCTAATAATGAAAAATCCATGTTTTAAGATGTGTTGCTGCACTTATCATACTGTGAATGTAGTCAATGATCACTAATATCACTTAGATCTTCTAGGACATTAGTAGATGAAATGGTGTTTGAGTAGGTATTATTATTTAAAAGTAACATTGCTTTTGTGTAGCCTAGTCACGGCCTGCGATGTTTGAACTGTTCAATCTTTGGTTTTATTTTGTAGGGGAGAACTCTCAAATGGTAATGGTAAATGGTCCAGCATAATAAAAACACGGGTGCTATACATATAGACAAATGTTTCGTTTAGAGGTATCTATGGCTCATATCTATCTCGCACTTACATATGTTCAGAAAGTCTCCTCAGTAAAAAACAAGGTACAAAGTTTTCGGACTATTCACACTCAACCCGTCTTACGAAACCTGCCATTCTTGAATAATCTCGACTGTCATGTTCAAAATTGGACTGGTCTGCTAATGAACTTCAACATATAATTCTTTTTTTTTATCACGTGTATGCATAACATGTTACGGCTTGTTAAAGATGCTAATGATGAAGCCTAGGTATTGTCTATTATCTCGTCTCTTGCTCAATATCGCACAGGTCACATAGGTGTGCAGTGTGCACTAATTTGATCCTTGAATATGCAACGCTTTGCCATGAATTATTGAAGCTGTGTGTGGGTTTCAGTCACGATGTGTCGCCGTCATAAACAAATACTTGGCGAGTCTATAATGTGCTTTGACCGATGCAGTCATAATATGATTAAGTCACTTGAATTTTTGTAGTTGCGAACAATCTGGTTGATGAATTACAATAAAAATTGTTACAATATAATAATGAAACGTTGATATTTACTCAATGATATCAACATCATCATTTCAGTCCGGTATCACCCACTGCTGGGTATAGGTCTCCTTTCGCTTTTGCCAGACTGGTCTTTTTTAAAAATATGCTTGGTGATTACCAAGCATATTTTTTATTACACAGCATCATCTAACCCCAAGCTAAGCAGAGCTTGTGTTATGGGTACAAATGACTACTTAATACGTCATACAACATTTTATATTATAAAACGCTTTCTAAAGTTTTGAACAATGTCTTCTGCAAACTGTTATTAAAACGAAATATTATTGTTTAAATATATTTACATGTAAAGCGAAAAATAAAAATTTGTTAAAATTAATTATTGAATAGGTAGGTACATTGTAATATTTAGATTGTCAGTTTAAATAAGAAAAATATTTGATAAAGTGTCGGACTTGCATGTCCGTCGAAATAAAGCCTCGGTACAGAAAAAAATATAAGATGCTTGTTTAATACGTTTTCTGCGATATTTTATGCTTTGTTTTATTCAATGCATAGACGCAAAACGTAGTACTGATGAAGAGAACCCTACAATTCTGGCCTACTTTAACCGTTCCCATCTGATCTTGAGCCTACTTTTAACCCTTCACATCTAATCTTGTGTAATATGTAGGTACCATCGTTCTACCAAAACACTGTATTGTAAGCTTCCTTATTCAAATTAATTAAGTGCCCTAAAAAATCCTCAGACTGTTTTCTATCATGTCATTGTAGTCAGTCATGTGTAAACTTCAATGACATAGGTACATACCTACTGTTAAGATTAAGATTTAGAGATAGCGAGCTACTAATTCGTATTCGATTTTTTATTCGTTTTTAGGGTTCCGTACCCATAGGGTAAAAACGGGACCCCATTACTAAGACTCCGCTGTCTGTCTATGTCTGTCTGTCACCAGGCTGCATCTCATTAACCGTTATAGCTAGACAGTTGATTTTTTTACAGATGATGTATTTCTGTTGCCGCTATAACGACAAATACTAAAAACAGAAAAAAAAAATTAAGGGGTGCTCCCATACAACAAACGTGATTTTAATGCTGTTTTTTCCTCGATATTAATAAAGGCAACCACGCTTGTAAAGACAAAACAATAAGACGCTTTAAATATTCACAGACTAATGGTACGGAACCGAGAAAACTCGCACTTAACCGATTTAATTTTTTGTACTGGATCACCTTGCACTTTTTATTTAATCAATGTATCACCGCTTGAATGGAATCTCGACGGTTTGCCGTGCCCAATAATTTTACTTTGGATCAATAGACTAGTATTTTGAACGTCTTGTTAGTTTTCGCGAATCCTAAATACATGTATGTCTGCCATCAGTCACCTGGTAACCATAACACACGAAGTTTACTTTCAAGGGGCCTACATGGCGCGGCGTGGCGCTGTGTGAAAAAATCTAGCATATTGGTAATGCTACATAATGACGACTGGCTCCGTGGCTCAGTTAGTCTAATAGCCGACTGATACGCAGGAGATACTTGGAGAACGAGTCCTACGGCTGATATGATGATGATGACGCAGAAGGGAAGGGGTTCGATTCCCGCCACTGGACAAATGTTTGTAATTGTTCTGCAGATATTTGTCCTGGGTCTTGGTATTTTTTATGTCTAAATCACAAGTGACAATTTATTGTACGGTGAAACCTTGAGATTTTCCTAACTAGCCATTTTGCAAGTGGTTATCGCACCCTTTATCGTCCATATTTTACCGTAACATGCAATTTTGCAATAATTTGGGCCTGCATTCCAACCGAATGCAAATAACGACAATTTGCGACTAGCTTTATTGGGTTACGAACGCTACTTTTATATATTTGGGACAGGAAATTCAATATTTACAACGTTACTATAAATTCTTAACGAAAGCTACATCATCATCTTAGCCGTAGGACGTCCACTGCTGGACATAAGCCTCTCATGAATCTGCAAGTTCCAAACATGAGGATGTGGTTGCCATATTCGCCACACTTGGCAGGCGGGTTGGCGAGCGCAGCACGGGATAAACGCTGCTGCCCATCTTCCGGTGGTATCTCTTGGTCTCCTCTCTTGCTCGGATACAGTAAGAATCTGTCTTACTGCATCCTAGCAAGAGAGGAGGGGCAACATTCTAATGCCTAAAAACGATAAACAAGAGTTTCTTAACAGTTTGATACTCGTTGCATTCATTGGGTCGTTGATTATGGGTGGTTGTGGTTACAAACACACTTTTTATGACATATCAAGAATTACAATCAACAACCGATATGATCATATCAAGAATTTCAACTCGACACGTCAAGGACCGAATTGACCTACGCGGGTTCAAACCCCACCAAAATAAAACAATAATTCATTGATAAGATTTTTATTTCCTTGAAATGTAAGACTTACTCATCGGAGTTATGCAAAAGATAATAAGCACTTACTATTTCGAAGGTATTATTCAAATAAGCATCTCATTATCGGATGCCTTGGCCTTCTGTGAAAGTTTCGGCGCCTTCGCAAGCAACATTTAAGCCTCTTACATAATTAATTAGCTTAAATCAATGGCAGTAATTTTTGTTTTAGTGTTTTCAGTGATTTTACGATCATTGGTTTCCGATGTTTTGACATGTTGATGAACTGTTTTATGATGCGAGTTATTCCGATGTCGTAGATTTTGATTGCGAATTTGTAAAGCTGATTGGAAAGTTAATTTGCTATTTCTGGTGAGATAAATTGGTTTTAGTTATGCGCCTATTTATTGCATGCTCATATGCATACAATAAATAGGCACATAACTCCTGTAATCTTACTCATTCTGTTTATAGGAAAAATAAAACCGGACAAGTGCGAGCTGTGTCGCCTACCGAGGGTTCCGTAGGTATGTAGGAACATAATACATATTCGTAAAAGATTCGGTCACCCATCCAAGTTATGACCACGCGTAGGGTTGCTTAACCGCAATGATTGATTTCGTACATTTTTTAAGGACGACTTTTTATGATTCCGTTGCAAATGTATAGTTTTTAGATTTTTCTCGGTATCTACGGTATAAGACGATATAACTTGCCAAATTTCATAATTCTAGGTCTACGGACCCTATAAATTTTTATTCCTCTGAGAAAGTCGAAACATGCGTTATTTGCGGCATGAACGGCCGTATCTTTGTTAACTTAGAATAGTGATTTTTTTACAGCCTAAAGAGACTGTAGATTTGAGTATATGGTTCAACTCAATACCTCTACACGTTCTCGAGATAAAGGGTCTTGATAGACCGACATACATAATGACAACAAAGTGATCCTATAAATAGGGGCTCCGTTTTTTCCTTTTGAGGTAACTTCCCTTAAAAGTACCTAAGTGTGTAGATATGAAAGAACCTAAACAAATTAGTTTTCTAAGAAATAATCTCATTACGAAATGTTTCAGAACATTGTATAAATTTTAGCGCCTAAATAGTACCCCCCCGACTTTCAAACCAAAGGTCGTGGTATGTACCTGGAGTGCACCAATGGATTTTTCTTTCTTGAAAAATCTAAAATATATTACATGCTTTAAATGAAAACATCGTGAGGCAACTCGCGGCTCAGTTAGACGTATTTATATGCTATTTCCTCTGAATAAAGAACAATAAGCTGAGCTGGGTTACAGGTGCTTGGCAAGCCCAATCCATCTAACAATGTCCCAGGCATTGCGGCGTCACGCACAGCATAAATACTAGTTGCTGACGCTGTACAATATATTCTAATTATATAATACCCTGACAAACACCCTGTGTTAGTAACATCACCACACCCATGAATCTATTATACCTACTGAGTTAAAAACATTTTGCGTAACACTAATTTGTCCTTTCACATAAAACTTTATTGATGCCTAACATATTATGTCGCAAAGATTAAATAAAAGCAATTTGTAGCCGGCAATGAGATGAAAGTAAATCTTGTCGCTCAGTTTAGAAGCTTGATCTTGTCACACGAGATAACCGGTTACAGTCGAGAATACAAAGTCGTATTGTATGTTTAATTATACCTCGGTGTTCATAGGTGGGTGGTGGTTTAACTGCGTTTCCGATATGTATCGGTGGCTGCCCTGCAATACTGCAATGCATGTGCATTGCAGTATTGCAGGGAATGCCCGGGTGTCATCATTGTGATGATCGCCCGGAGGACACGGTGGAGCATACGGTGGAGGTGTGCCCCGCTTGGGCGGAGCACCGCCGTGTCCTCGTGGAGGCAATCGATGGCAGTGACCTCTCGCGCCGGGCCCTGGTTCAGGATATGGTCCGGAGTGAGGAGGAGTGGCAGGCGGTCGCCTCCTTCTGCGAAGCAGTAATGCTAGCGAAGGAGAAGGCCGCTTGGGTGTGGGAACGAACGTCCTCACGCCCCAGCCGCCGAGATTCCGACCCCGACTACCAGCCACGGTAGACGCGGGCTTGCGGACGCCGAGCAATGGGTAGCTCGCCGTCCGGCTGTCCGGTAATCGACCAGACCAAGCCCAGTCGTCAACAGCGCGTAGTCATCCACGCGCTTCACAAAGAGATGTTACAAAACGTAGGGGCCCTACAGGGCCGATGCCCGCAAGCTAGGACCGCGGGGAATTTCTGAAAAGGAAACCCGTAGTCCTAGAACGCAAGGGGCAACTGAAGGACATAGGTGTGGTTTTAGTCAGTAAAAGTCTGACACGCCCTCCCGCTCCACCCATTGCGGGAGAAGTCATGAGATGATTTCCACACCTAAAAAAAAAGCCACTGCAGGGAATGGGCAAATAATCTAACAATGTCCTAGGCACTGTCCCGTACAGCATGAATACCAGTCGCTGAAGCTGTATCACAACATCTATAATGAATGTGAAAGGCCTTACCACTGCTATGATACAGGATAAATGAGAACCACTGAGTTATTATGAACTTACATAATTACTTCTGGGTTGCACATGTTGCATATGCATAACATCGAGGAAAAACATTCAGCTCGGTCGATAACAATAGTTTGTGGTAATGACTAGTGATATTAGCATTTCCTTGGACTGGACCATACTGAGCTGAGAGGATGGTATAGGTGCTGGGCAAGCCTAAACCATCTAATAATGTCCCAGGCACTGCAGCGTCCCGTACAGCATGATTACCAGTTGCTGACGCTGTATAAATCATCTATAATAGATGCAAAGGCCTTACTTACATTTTTAGACTGGACACGCTGAAACATACCATAAATAGTGTTTTATGAAATAAGTTATTATTTTAACGTAGCCGTGGTGATTTGGCGCGGGGAAATAAATTTACAAGTTATCTGGAAAACCCAATGTCTAACTTATAATAAAAACACATTAAATGTGTTTCCAGAGTCAAAGTCAATAACTGTTTGTGCATTGGGGCCCAAAAGCCACTTAGAAATAAATAAATAAAATAAAAATAAATAATGCTGGACAATTCACACAGCATCACCTAGCCCCAAGCTAAGCAGAGCTTGTGTTATGGGTACTAGATAACTGATATACTTAATACAATATACTACATAGATAGATATTTTTTATTATACATATATAGAAAACAACCAGAACACTGAACAAATATCTGCAGGTCATACAGACGTTTGTTCCGAGGCGGGATTCGAACCCGCAATCTCAAATTAAATGTTAATTTGCCATAGAAAAACAAAATTTACGAGTATATGTGTTTTGTTAAAGCACATCATTGGATTCGTTCACTTCAGAAAAGCTTTTTTCCTAGTGAGGAAAAGAAGCGAAGAAGAAACCTCACTCTTTCACATCAAGAATCTAAAATCAAAAAATACTTTATTCAGTGCGGCCGCATGGAACTTATTGACGCGTCACAGATCATCATCTAGGATACTACTATAATACTAGTACGTACCTTCTATGGTAGTACCTATGATCCACTCTTCTCCTGTTGTATAAATTTATACTTAGTCACCTTTGTGAGAATAGGTGCTGCTTCTAAAGTACTGATCCAGTTACTCAATAAGATTACGTACTTGATGTAATTTTCCCCGATTTCCTGCACATTATCTTATGGCTTATCCGATCACTGTCATTACATTTATGACGTCATTATCAAGTTGTCACCTACAAGGAAATGGTTGGATCACAAAGTACCTACAAGAGAGCGGTGAGAACATTTAAAATTGCTAGTCAC
Organism: Pasiphila rectangulata; assembly: GCA_963082625.1. Lineage (NCBI taxonomy): Eukaryota > Metazoa > Arthropoda > Insecta > Lepidoptera > Geometridae > Pasiphila > Pasiphila rectangulata. Next base: position 10,570,251 of record OY720249.1, read on the forward strand.
ACTTACTCTATTGCCCGTATTAGTTTAGGAACTTGCAAGAAATTTGTATCAGTTATGCTCTAAGAAAATAAGAAGGGTTAAGAGGCTGTCATATTTATAACATCCTCGGCGGATGTTTTTCCAAACCCTCTCTGGGAGTGTGGAAGAACAACGACTTTCTGCATGAAATAAAGCAATCTGGCGTTAAAATCGTTGTTCTCTTGTCAGTGGATCTAAGAGTGGTCGTAATAACATCTCAGCAGACCCTTAATTAATAGATAAAACTAGATGAGAAAATAGTAACTTTGTAACCCCCGACAAGAGAGAGGTGATATATGTACATAAGTTTGACCTGTGTGTGGGTGTGTGTTGTGTGGCTGTGTGTCTGACTGTGGCACCGTAGCTCTTAAACGAATGGACCGATTTGCATGCAGTTTTTTGTATTTTAAAGCAAGTGTTCCGGTGGTGGTTCTTAAACATGTTTTATCTAAATCAATTAAGAATTTAAAAATAAATTGGGAGTGAGAGAGGGGGTGAATAATCGAATCGTTTCCAAATATAACCGAGTTTGGTATCAAATGAAAGGAAATGATGTGTTGAATGCAAAACTATTAATAATTAAAGTTATTTCAGTAGATATGGGGGTTGAAAGTAGGGGTGAACAATCGAATGTTTTCAAATATACCGAAGTGTGATATCAAATAGAAGGGCATGATGTGTAGATGACTGAGGGAGAGACACATTACAAAAAAATAAGGTAACCTCCGAGACTAGGTAAAGTGTCGGGGAGTACTTAATTTTTATTTTTATAAACTTGTTGATTTATAATCATGTGTATATTCATGCGCTGCAGTGCCTGGGACATTATTTTATGAATAAGACTTGCCCAGCACCTTTAGTATAGACAGGTGCTACAGGGCAGAGTATGCAGATATTTTTGATTGTGTCCGAATCGACAGTAACAAAAATATTAAAATCAAAAGTGTCAATTGGGACATTGTGTCCCAATATATATTGTCCGAATCGTCAGCAACCCAAAGCCCCTCAGCAAAGTCAGTAGTCAATATTCAATATGAGGAAAGAACATGTCGACGTAATAGTTAAGTAACATTTATTATTGTATGTTTACCTACTTCAAAGAGTGTCTATTATTTTCAATTTCAAACCTGTTCATTATTTCGTTAGAGATTGTCAAGTGACCAAATTTGAAATGCTCATAAATTATAAATAACAAACTGACATGACATCATAAATAGGTGCAATATAATGAGGATTAAATTAAAGCCAATTATCAAATAAGCTAAACAAGGCCGCGTCTAGTAAATCACTTGACTATCAAGTAACAAGGTACTGGCTGCGACGGAAGTGGTAAGTAACCTAGTTACATAGATTAGGACAGCTTTTATTTTATTTGGAAGACTGTTTTATAACTAATAAAACGAACCAATTGTACCTACGTCTGGCATAGAGTATCGAAATACCTTATATTCCTTCTAGCTAGATGAATGAATGAATGAACACTTTATTATCCACAACAGAAAATATTTTAACGTAAGCTGTTTCATTGCTAGGCAAAGGTCTCTCCCAAGTCCCAATGTAAAATTAACATAAATAAAAGAACGTAAAAGACGTACAATAGGCTTGTATTGTATTTCACTTAAAAATTTACTTTACAAAATGAATTGTATTATATACCAAATATTCAGATCAATCTTTGTTTGAACTCGATCGCAAAAGAGGAAGCCGAAAATGACAAGTCATAGCGAAAGAGTTGTTATAGTAATACTAAGTTCTAGCTACTATTACATTGAATTATATATAATTTACTTTATCAACATCCTCAGCCCATAGGTGCTTACTACTGGGTGTAGACCTCATTTTGTAAATGCTACTAAAGCCGGTTGTGAGTGTGCTTATTTTGAAGATGATAAAATATCACAATAGGTTTACATCATAAAAAACTGTACCACTGTAAAACTGTGTATATGTATTGAATCCGACGTTATTTTGTCAGTTGTTACGATATTTTATAATTTTCACGAGAATAAGGCCCCTGGCGAATGTTGTCAACTCACGCGGCTTATTATTTATATAAAATAAATAAATTAAAAGTAAAAAAAAAATTAAACAAACAAGCATTTATTTAGAAGTACTGAAAATAATAAAATAAACATTTTCCATTAAAGTTTAATGTCAACTTAAAACGTCTTTACACAATTTATGTGATAAAAAAGCTTGTCGCGAGATTAACCTGTGTACCTGTAACTTGATCTAATTGATTTAATTTTTTTTTTCAAACAATGTAAATACGAGTATCTGCTTAAATCTCGCGACAAGCTAAGCACAATTTATTACATAAATTGTGTAAAGACCTTTTAAGTTGTTTAAGAGATTTAAGCAGATACAGTAATGTCAACATATTAAACTTTAATGGAAAATGTTTATTTTATTATTTTTGTACGTTAAAATAAAAGCTTGTTTGTTAAAAAGTTCTTTTACTTTTAATTTTTTTTTTACTTTTTGGTTATCACTGGACAGTTGGTTTTTTGTCTGTTCATCTCATGCCCGGCATGTTGGATTTAGAGTGATGTCATATATTTTTTCTCAGCAAGCCCTTTTATTTGATATCCATATTGTAAAAGTGCATTAAGTAATAAATTAACTAGTCCGCCATCTTGGGTATTCTGCCATATTGTATTTAGAGTGACTTATTTAATTTTTCGAATTAGTCCGCCATCTTGGATGTTCCGCCATGTTGGATTCAGAGTATCGTCATTTCATTTTCGAATTATTCCCAGCAAGCCCTTTCATTTGATACCCATATTATAGGAGTACGTTCATTATTAATAAGTAGTCCGCCATCTTGGGTTTTCCGCCATGTTGGATTCAGAGTTACGTCACATAGCTGACCATGCATTGTCATCCAAAGAAAACTTGTATACAAAATTTCAGCTCAATTGGTTGAAGATATCTCCTTCAAAATTGAGTTGCAAGATTCCGCGAATAAACATAGTTACCTAAATACATACATGCATACAGCTAAATAAAAGCTTGTAAAAAAATACTTTGTCGTTGTCTGTACTTGTACTTAATGCAATCTGGAAATAATTAGTCAACATGGCACGTGACATGTGTTGCTGCGCTCACACATTGAAGCTTTAATTAACGAAGCGTTAGTAATTCTATTGACATTTCATTATAAATAACTATGATATGAAATATTTATCATGTTTAGCTAAAAGTCAAGCATCTCATATTCATCATCATCTCAGCTGTAGGACTGCTGTCCACGTTCACTGCTGAACACGTCTCATGGATCATGCCTCCCTAATGGATTAATCCGGATTACGATTATTGCCATACTCCCATAACCGCTTGGCGGGCGGGTTGGCGAGCGCATTCAAAAAGTATGATTTGGTAAAGTGGAATTTATGAAGAAGACCACAGAAAGCGATCGAAACTGCTCAAAATAAAAAATAAACTAGGCTAAGTGCGTGTCGGGTCACGCGCTTTGTATGGTTCGGTAGTTTACCGTAAACATGTTCTTAGAAGTTGGTGTATGTTTTTGTACGATTACCAAAACATATTAACAGGTATTAACTGAGTTTTCGGTTTAAAATATTCGGGTATGATTGGTAAACCGTATTACTAAAAAAGCTAGTTTAACCGTTAAATTTTTCCTAGAAAGTTCCTGGTTCATTCATATTTTTATCAGATTTGTAAGGCTATGAGTTTAAATATTTGTTTTTTTTCTTTGAAGTATAATTGTTATTTCTGCCGTTCGTTGCCGCGTAATTTCGGGAACGTGATTAAGTAAAAGTTATAATCTTAAATTAAATAAATTTTCAAGGAAAGCTGCTAGTCTAGTATATTCTAGCGTAGTGTATCGGATAGATAGTTGTTAGCAGCTTAACTATTAATTGACTAGTAAACTAACTTTCCATACAACGATTGTATGCATAAGTGCAAGTGTTAAGTATAAGTGAAAGCCTTCGAAGCCTACATTATCGAGTTTATTACTATTGTATTTATTGCATTAATTAATATATATATATATGTATATATGTATACATAATATTTATATAACTGTGACTGTTTGTCCGAGTCATCCCATATATAATATCAATATCCAAAAATTTCGTCACAATCAAATTTTATTCTTGCACTTGTCTTCTACTAAAATTGTGTTCTGTTCTAAAATAATCCTTACAGAGAGAAGTTGTTTAAGGCCACAACCACCGAATTTGATAACGCTAGTTTACATAACAACAATCTTGCGTTACATTTATTTTTATATCCAATGTAACCATTTCTTTTTATTGTTCTCAATAAAATCTTTGTGTCAGTCCCTTCACCAAAAGGCATGCAACCGGAAGTAGCAGATGAAGAATGTTAATTAGATTCAACGGCATTAATAAAGAGATCTTACACGTTTTCTTTTCACCCACTCAATTTTCTACATGTCCATTCCCTTGGATCAACTTCAATATTAATTTATTTTTGTTTATTTTCCGTCATAACAGTGTAATTGCTTTTCTCGGGTCTTAAAACTATACGGTTCTGCGAGGCGAGCTTTGCCGTATTTTTTTTGTAAAGGGATGTTTTTCATGAAATTACAACTTCATCCTGCCTCTGATATTGCTATGGGCTCTTAGATGTTTTAAACGCATTCCCGCTTGAATAAAGATCCTCGTGGATAAAGATCCATGTACAATAGTACGGATCATGAGGGGTTGTTGCCATACTGACCACGCTTGGCAGGCGGAATAGCGAGCGCAGAGCGGGATGTTGATACACGTAAAGACGCTGCTGCACATATTCCAGAAGTATCCCTTGGCAGATTCTTGCTGTATCTACGCGTAAGAGAGGAGAGGCAACATTCTACTGACGGCACAACACGGGAGAAATTTTGAAACTTACGGGGGTGTAAAGTTTACATTAATACATTGTGTTATATATTAATCAACAATTAGCTTTACTAAAATACTATACTAGTCTGAGGTCGCGAGCACGTAAATTTCATAGTAAAGAACATTTTCATAGATCTAAAGCATAACTATTGATTTAGACTTCAGTTGATGTTTGCATCGCATCGCAAGTAAATTTGCATAGTTAGTAATTAAATATTACCTTAGGAATCACTATAACAGTTTAATTACATTCAATGCTATTAAAACTTTATATACTTACGTCATTCGTAATTTACTTGGTAATGTCAGATTAATAAATTTAGTAATTTATTACTCTTTGAATCTACTCATAAACAACTTTATGCAACATTTTGAGCATACGTGCGAAACGATATTATTCGAAAGTAGCTAGGTAGATACAGGTAGTACCTAATATATTTTCATTTTAAATTCGATCGAGAACACCTTTTGTTCAATTACATATCGAAGGCTTATTGTTGATCTCGCGGTGAAAGTTCATCGCAGAACTTGTAGGTCTACCATGGGTTTTCACAATATATACTCGCTAGCGACTTAAGTTAAAAAAAATATGAGATTGTACAGCGCCTCTAGCGGATAGTTTGGTACTAAAATACGCAGTAAACTATACTACAGCGACTGTAGTTTGGGCTTTGCTTAGAATTTGGTAGCATGAGTTACAAATCTGACAGATGTCATAGTAACGTACTATTACTACACTGTAGTAACGGCAGGCGATCTAACAGTGACAACTCATGGTAGACACACTGACCTTACCGAACTTAACATTTTCGGCTTTCTATATGGTTCTGTTTGAAGAAATAAATAATGTGTGTAGTACCTACACGACACTTTTTTTTAACAGCACCATCTAGTCGCAAACTTTGATAAGCCTGTACTGTGGAAACAAGATGATTGATAGAATGCTTAAAAATACATTTGTTTTTTTTTTGTAAATACATACTTAGCATACATAAAAAAAACCCGGGACAAATATCTACAGAACAATTACAAACATTTTACGCGTGGCGGGAATCGAACCCAACTGAGCCACGGAGGCAGTTCAGTGAATATTCATACCAAACTCGTTCATTCGATAAGCTTAAAAATATTTAAACATTACTACATGACCTGGATGCGATCGGCCCAACACCGGAAGAAGTGGCAAGGAATGGAGGAGGCTTACACCCAGCAGTGGGTTGACACGGGCTGAAAATGATGATATAATAACATAATTTATCGCGTAATACCTTTGATTATTCCCGACGTTTCAACCCGGAACCACGATTGTTGAAACACAGTCGAAACGTCGGGACGGGAATAATCAAAGGTATTACGCGATAAATTCCCGTGTTTATGTTATTATATTATAATGAATTGTGATCGCGAAAGTTTAAGAAAAACTATTGAAAATGATGATAATGATGACATAGTAGTTTTTCCTTAAATAGTGGCTCCCATTTGTCTCCTCCGTCAACGAGTCCGTTTTATTGCCTCTGCTGTATCAATCAAGTCGTTTGTTCTAAAAGTGTTTCGACACGGACATTATGAAATTCTTTCGTGTGACAACTGTTCTCGTAAAGTGCTGGCCACACTGTGAGCTCTGCCTCCTCAGGGCACGTTACACAGAAGGTCCGTTTACAGATCGTTTTAAAGAATCTATTATCAGAATGTGTGAATGTTCATGTGCAATTAGCAAAGTTGGCTAAAGTAAAAAAAAATATTGTATTTATAGAGAAAGTACAGTAGTTCTTAATACTGAAACTTATACGTATGCGGACCGCAAAAAGTATAAAACTTTGTCGCGGTTAGCCTACTATTGTGCGGGCTGAAATATCTGTGTTCAAGTTCACACGGGCATCTTAATAGAATTTGTTTTAATCAGCGATCTAAATTCTATTAGCTCTGCACCACTAACTTGAGAATTAAAAACATACTATGGTGGCCATCTTGTTCCAAAGCTCGTACCTACTCAAATGTTATTAGTTTCATAATAAATTACAGCAAAACTTTTCGTAAGGCCTAAGATCTGTAAGGTTTCCGTACAAATTACTAGTTTTGTATGTCACTGTATATGGGATGACTGAATATGGATGAGTCTAGTTCTCGTGTATCGCGATACAAGACAATAGAGTATGTGTCGCAAAAAGGGCACGTTTAAGGGTTTGGATAAGACATGCTCGTGATACATTTTGACACTTAACCAACAGCAACCAAACCAATTGCTTAAGGCAAATCTATTTACTTGTGTTTTATTTACTTATTGATGTAGCTAAGTACGCCAGTGAGCATTCTGGTAATTTTAGTTTTGAAATAACCATCATCAGCATCATATCTATAATACGAGCTGTATTAAAAGTACGAATATCGCGCCGCTAGTATTTCCTAATTTGTCTATTGAGCTGCCTATGAGACGTAGTATCATCAGGAGACTGCAGTCGTAACGAGCGTCGTTCAGCCATGAGGTTAAGGGTGTCTTCAGAAAGTTCTATTTGTACGGGGTGTCTTAAAGAACTGAGACCGTATGGGCGGTTTCTCCGAACCTGTTATTGATCTTGTACACCGATGCATTATCTTCTAGACTAGACAATCAAATCGATTTGAAAACTCGAGTTGAAAGCTTTCGAGGTTTTGGATATGAGCGCGAGTTGGTCGGAGCGTAGACTTCATTAAACAAATTTCCTTTCCGGAGAACTTTTCCAAGAACCTTTCAAGTTTAACGTTAATATTTAAAAAAGCCTCTATCGATTTGGTGATCACTACCGGTTTTCACCCTGTGAATCAGAGACATCATTAAATGTTCGTTTCTCGTTGGTCAAGATGAAATCAATCTCATTTCTCGTGGAACCGTCGGGACTCATCCAGATCCATTCCGTTTTGTATATGCCCTGTATGCCTTCTTTAGTTTGTGCCATCCACCATGCATCTTACTATCTAGTCTCATTTATAGACGCCCGGACAATTATGAATTCTGATTCATGTCTTTCCTTAAAATGTAACTAATGTCACTTTCGCATTTATTTCAGAAGGTACAAAAATCTCCTTTTGTACTTTACATGGCTGGATCTGCTTATGTTCTGGTAATTAATGGATTTCTGTATTCTATTCTGGTTTCGTGTTTGTTTTGCGACAACCCTACCAAGCTTCATGCCTTGTTTTGTATCGGGATAAAGCAGCTGTCCTCGTATTAAAGTTTTATTTGGAGCAGTATTTCAGCATTATTAAAATAGAACGCGGAAGGAATGCTACTTTGAAGTCAATTTGTAGGATTTAGTCAACCGATTTATAGAGTTATGAAATAGTCGAAAAAGTGGATATTGGAGGACATTATGTTAATGTGGTTAATCCTATTTAAAGCTAAGAGACTAATTGATATTTAAAATTATAAAAAAAAAAGTATCTTAATTGTAGAAATTGTAGGTATTAGTTTATTTAAATAAATTAGGCCAGGTGCGTGTCGGGCCACGTGCTAGGGTTCCTTAGTTAAACGTAGACCTGTTGTTAGAAGTTAGTGTATGTTTGTTTACGTTTACAAAAACATATTAACTGAAATTAATGGACTTTTCGGTTTAAAGTATTACGGTATGTTTACTTATTTGAGATTTGTAAAGCTAGCAGTTTAGATTTTAGAGAGAGACGTTCGAAAAAAAATTTAAAACTTAAATATTTTGCAAAGGGAACTCTAAATCGAAAAATTGTCTTCGCAACCCTAAAATAGTTTTAAAATACCTATTCAACGATACTCCACACGACAGGTAAATCAATTTATTTGGGGTATGAGGTACCCCAAATTAATTATTTCAGAATATTTTTGTAGCGTTATCTCGGCATTGTTATTTTATGTCCATGCAAAATAACAGCTTTCTAGGACTAGGTCTCTTCGCAAATCCGGTGATGGACTTACAGACAGACATATAAAGCGAAACTATAAGGGTTTCTTGTTTTACTACGAAATTCTAAAAAGGGTACAGCTGCCCTTTTTCGGGTTCCGTAGAACAACAAGGAACCCATAAAGATTTACTTTGTCTGTATGAATGTCTGCGGCTATTCGAAGAGACTATTGGTCCTAGAAGCTGTAATTGTGCATGGATCTACGTGTATTAAAAAATCACGCCGAGATAATGGGAAAAAATACCTTTGATGCCTCCCATACATATTTTAGACAATTGTGCTCCATCTTAGGCCACATCTTTACTTGTCCCCAAGCTAGATGGTGGCCAAACGCTTGCCTATTGTCGGTAAAAAAATTAAAAAAACACGTAAGTTGCGGATGTTTTTTTTCTTTCTTTCAATATATTTAAGCCTCCAAAATCAAAACTAACATTCAAATCTGTAAAAAATAATGGATGTAGTTTTAACCAAATTTCTAGGACAAATTTCTAGGACTTATAATAGGCGTACGTACACAACTATAGCGGTTTGGGTATTTTCAGCAACAAGTAAAGGATATTATCATAGAAGTTGTTTTTTTTTTCGAAATTAAAGAATTAATAAATTTTTACTTTTTCCGTATGTAGCACAATGAACCTTAAGTTATGTATGAGTTTATTTACCTACCAAGTAACTCAATTATGATTCAGGGCAGATGTAGGTCAAACGAGTGGCCAAAATGACTACACAATTCCACCCAAAAAGAAGAAGTGACAAAACGCTTTTTAGTATCTCTTGCTCATAGGAAAGAAATCATGTTCTATTTTTTCTATCAATCAGCTGATAGACATTTCTTTTCAATTTGTGACAATGACGTGCTCTCCTACTTATCTGAAGACATGATCGAATCATTCAGATATTGATATCGATAACGGGACAGAGAAAGTATCGATTTATCTATTCGCGTAGGATGTAATAAATTTAAAGTAAAAAAAAACTTTTACATACAAGCTTTTATTTAAACGTACCTACTAAAAATAATAATAAAATAAACTTTTAATTAAAGTTTAATGTCAACTTAAACCGTCTTTACACAATTTGTGTGATAAAAAAGCTTGTCGCGAGATTAACCTGTGTACTTGTAACTTGATGTAATTGATTTTTTTTAAACAATATAAATAAATACGAGTACCTGCTTAAATCTCGCGGCACGCTTTTTTATAACATAAATTGTTCATAGACGTTTTAAGTTGACATTAATTAAACCTTAATGGAAAATGTTTATTTTATTATTATTAGTAGGTACGTTTTAAATAAAAGCTTGTATGTTAAAAAGTTTTTTTTTACTTTTAATTAATTTATTTAGGTTGCCCTGTATGTATTTATGTAACTATGTTTGTTCGCTGAATCTTGCAACTCCATTTTGAAGCAGATATCTTCATATCGTACTTCTATAATATGTACCTCTATATCAAATGAAAGGGCTTGTTGAGAACAACTCAAAAAATTAAATGGCTTCTCTCAGAATCCAACATGGCGGAACACCCAAGATGGCGGACAAGTTATTTTTAATGGACTCATAAACATACAAGTACATTAAAAATAAGTAAGTCCGCCGTCTTGGGTGTTCCGCCATGTTGGATTCAGAGTGACGTCACATAGCTGACCATGCATTGTCATCCAAAGAAAACATGCATACAAAATTTCTGCTCAGTTGGTTGAAGATATCTGCTTCAAAATTGAGTTGCAAGATTCCACGAACAAATATAGTTACATTATATTAATAAATACATTACATACATACATACATCAGTTCAGTAGTGGACGTTTTACGGCTGAAATGATGATGATGATACACACACACACACAAAAGATGTCTAGTTTTCACGGTGTATTCCGTTATAGAGGTACACTCAAGTAATAGAAACCTTATTTGTGAAAACTTAGTCATGCTCATAGATATTTCTGCTTCTGTGATTCCGATGTTGGTAATATGAACCGTGAGACTGTCTATGATTCTAGATTATAGATATGCGGTTTTATACTGGACATTTCACACAGATTGGTATCTATCTTTATTCGTGAGATCCAGACATATCCAGATCATTTCATTTATCATCATCTCAAGCGTGGCCGCCAAGTTACCATTAGGGGGTGTTGCCATATTATCAATGATTATCAATTTATCATACAAGGAAAGATGCAGAAGATCTTCTGGGTGTATCCTTTGGCAGATTCTGGCTGCACCGGGCAAGAGAGAGGAGGGGCAACATTCTACTGCCCGTACCCCACGGCATTCTCATTCGTTTATATTAATTTAACACTTTAACTCATAACAAATTGTGCAAGGAGGATTTAATGATAAAGCATTCTCTTTTAGTCATCCTGTGCGTGCAGAAATATGTATTTGCGTATGCATTTGTTTGGGACTCGATGTGCCGTGTGTAGTGTCTAGCATAGTTTGTAATTTTTTGTAGTGTTTAACTTCACTTGGGTAGAATATTTCGAAGAAATGAAAAACCTTTTCGAAAACGCATTGTACACGAAGGTATCACTAAGACTTAGTGGTATCCTTTACTATGAGCGCGACTGTACTGATCTGAAATTCATTATTGTATGTATGTACAGTACAATAATGAATTTCAAATCCGAAAAATAATAATGATAAATCATGCTTCAAGGAAATGAAAAACCTTATCAAAAATTTACGATTCCGGTGGGATTCGAACCCAACGTCCGTCAAATCGATCCTTGACGCTTCCTAAAGCTGGAAGTGCTTTTAGCACTAAGCTACAGAACCCATGTCGGGTACCGCTGAAATTCTTCATAAGGTGATATCGGTTTGGGCACCGATTAGAGTGCCATCTACAAGGATCGATTTGTCGGACTTGGGTTCGAATCCCACCGGAATCGTACATTTTTGATAAGGTTTTTTATTTCTGTGAAGTGTCTAGCATGATTTATCATTATTATTTTTTGGATCTAAAATTAATTATTGTATGTACAGTACAGTCACGCTCATGGTAACGGATACCACGAAGCCTTCGTGTTACCTTAGTGTATCCTTACCTTAGTGGTATCCTTTACTATGACCGCGACTGTACAATACGTTTTCGATCTTGGGAATTTAACACCATTATTCCTGAATATTATTTAGTGAATCAAGAAGAATCAAGAATCAAAAAATACTTTATTCAGTGCGGCCGCATGGACCTTATTGACGCGTCACAAATTACAAAATAAAATAATATAAAAATAATATAAGTGGCACGCATTTACCACTATATTGATGGTATAGGCTTGTCCTGAACAAAACATATATTATCCTCTTGCGGAATAGCATTTTACGTAGCTTAGTAGTCTACGCTTCCTCGCCATGTTTTACTTGTAAATTATTTTATCTGTTTTCCTTTCCGTTTCGAAATGCACTATTGTTTCCGTTCAACCAAGTGAATTTGGACTAGTTTATGGCTATTCAGAAAGCAAATGGTTAAATACTTGTACTTTACTAGGTACTGTTATTTCGGACATTATACCTTGATTGTATTCAAGTTGTTTCAAATGTCAAGTTGTTATTTTCTCTGTAATAGAATAATTATGATCGGGGTTTATTAGCATGGTACTGGAAAAAGGCCTCCCTCAACCGTATAATTCAACCTCTATATCTCAAGGATATGCTTCATACGTCAGAATTCCATCGAATCCAATCAATCACCGCTACCGACAGTCTGTATCCGCCAATTTAAACAAATTGTTTTTATCTCGCAAGCTAAATAAATAAATAATTGCCGTGTAAGCTCTGCTACGTTGTAATTTAACTTCTGGAATGAGTAGAGTTCGTTTATTGTAATGGCATGACGGAAGTTTCACTTTGGTAATAGAGATTTGATTGAAAGCTGTTATGGTAATTTTCGGGACTGAGTTAGATGGCACTGAGTAAATGTCATCATGACTCGCACGCCTTACATTTCTGGGGATGATGGTAATTTTTCGAAACAAAGCAAACAAGTCGACACTTTTATCTAGTCTCGGAGGTTACCTATTTTTTTTATGTGTTCCCTCAGTTTTGCAATCTACACATCATGCCCTTAGGTATATTCGATTGTTCACCCCTAGTTTCAACCCCCATATCTCATGAATAGCTCGACCGATTTATATACAACTTTTGGTTTTGTATTCAACATTTCCTTTCATTTGATACCATACTCGGGTAATATTTGGAAACATTATATTATTCATCCCCTCTTTCACCCCCCATATCTTGTAAACTTCTTAACCGATTTTGATAAAACGCCAACCGTTACGCCAACAGTTTAAGAGCCACCACCGGAAAACCTTCTTTCAAATAAAAAAACTGCATTCATATCGGTCCACTCGTTTAAGAGCTACGGTGCCACAGACAGACACATAGTGGTCAAACTTATAACACCCTCCTTTTTTGTCGGGGGTTAAAAATAAGGTTTTGATTAACAGTTCCTTGTAATATAGCTCAGGTTAAAATGTATTACTACTTAATTTGCTAGCTTGCATTATTTATCTTATTATTATTACATAATATTATTGGTGGTTTAGCAGATATAGCACAATTGATATCCAATAACATATTTTCTTTTATCTATGGTCAAGACACACATAAGTATTTCCGGAAAATGGACAAATAAATATTTTGGAAATAAGTATTTCCGGAAAACGGTCAAATAAATATTTTGGAAAATATAGTAAACAAAACACCCTGCAGGTTTTGCTGAAACAAAGACATTGCATTAAGTTGTTAGTTACGGAGAAGTAAGTTTAAATATTAAATGTAGTGTGAACAGCAGGCTCTGGAGCCGTGACCGTGATTGTTTTCTTATCATCGCCAACGTCATCTGTCGTGAGACCACATTGTTATCGCGCTATCTTGATTGAAAGTCTCTTCCTTTGTTATCTTCTATTTATGAAATGTTTGGTGTGAAGTTATATCCAGCAAAAATAAAACACTCACTTTCATATTAATTAGCGGGAACGTTTACGTACTTGTTATTGTTAGTGGAGGCACCAACTGTTTCGACCCTTATCGAGGGCCTTCGTCAGGGTGAACACGGCTCGCGCCCCGCCACCTCCGCGTCCCGTCGAGCTCTGTATAACACATCCACCAACAATAACAAGCACGTGAACATTCCCGCTAATTAATATGAATGTAATAAGTCAAGAAAGTTACTATAATAACTCACTTTTTATTCCTTTACCATGGCCTAACTTAGTCTGTGCAGAGCAGACAGTTGTATTGAAAAATACATTAGTTAATAATCTTTTTTAAACTTTCACGATCACGACACATATTAACACATATTTACCCGGGTACTTATCGCGTTATTTACCTTGGAAACGTCTGGCAACATAAAGGTAAATAGTGCGATAAATACACGGTTAAATACGTGTACTTTTACGCTATACCGACTTCCTAGTACAAGTAAAGTTGAAGTTTAGCTGGGTCTAGTTGATTAATCGAATTTGGATGTTTGTCGCAATATATGCAGCTAAGCTTGCAAATTAGTATTCATCGTAGCATTCATTTTATGATGTTTAGCTTATAGAAGGTTGCCATTATGTCTACTATCATGGCTTCACAGCCATCGGTAGCATGATGGCATCCTGTTGGAACATTGCTATAATTTCACATGTGACCGATTCGTATCATTGTTGCAGGTAACCGATCAGCATTCATGGCGCGTGCGCAAATAAAAATAAACTGTCGAAGTAAGGAACGGTAAGTGATCGTGGCTCGTTTTCTACCATTTTCTCTATTGTGCTGTGACATGGAAGCCTACTTCGGACAAGTACCACCTGGGCTTAATTTATTCATAAGTAATAGGTACTTTCGGTCACAGTTTCGCTCTTAACTTGCATTTCTACGTCTATCTAATGAATGGATAAGTCACCGTAAATTATGTTTAAGAAATAATTTTCCTAACCCATTTAGTCTTTTGAATGAACGTTTCAAGTGAAATATGTCAATCTCTGATTTAAATCGTTACTTTTCCCTCATAGCAAATGTTGGAACTTCCATGACCCCGTGAATTAAAAAAAAAACAAAGTTCCCTCAATAAGCTTCCGAGTCCAAGTACCCAACCAGACGCAGACGGTTCGATAAGCGCACCCACTATCGCCGGTGCAGTTGAGACGATTCTGCGTGCTGCTGCGCCGCGCCGCCGGTCGATTCGCTACTCGCCAGTCACCTGCGGCCTACCTCGACTGAAGCACGCGTGTTCGCTCTATTATCTATTTTTAAAAATTGCTTTCGATTTATTAAATACCCGCGTTCGGTTAATAAAATCCGCGTTCCATTCATGAAAAACACGCCTCATTTTCCGTGCGCCATTTTCTTTTATGTTTCGGTGGACTTTTTGTGGCTAGTGTGTTCCTCTTTGATGCCGATGTGATTTGGATGCATTGTTTACCTAATGGTATCGTAAAATTGTATCATTATCTCTTTACCTTCAAAATTAAATTTTCATGATTAGCTCATATTATTTGTTCTCGTATAAATCTGCAATTAGTTTTCGTAAAATGTTGTAGGTAGTAGTTTTATTTTATGCACACATGCACAGTATTAACATTTTCCTTTTGAATGAGCATGTTGTTATCAATTATAGAAATATTACCTCCATTATCTTTAGTACAAAGCTGAAACTTGTTCTTCAATTCAACAAAGAAACGGGAAAATACTATTCGTGGAAAAATATTCTCGTTTGCATCAATCAACTATTTCAATGCCAGATGATAATGTCATGTCTAATTTATGCAGAATTTCATTATATTTATAAAATTGTAAGCATTATCGTCTGAGATGAAATAATAATCTATAATTATGAACATTAATTATCATATCACCAAATGAGGGTATTCAAACTTTTTTAAAATAAATACTCTCTGCTTTTTATACTGCGTAGCGTTCGAGGGTAATCTTACCCATTCTTCGTAAAATCACGATTTTTTTAAAATGATAATTGATTATAAGTAGGTACGGTACCTATCTTAATTGCTGCTTTAGAAATTTCAGTTTAGTTAGGGTTAATGAACCATGTGAAAGCAATGAAGCTTAAAAAAAAGAAATTGTGTTTTTAAATTTTTAATCGTGTTTGTTACTGTTATTTACTGTTACTGTCATTTACCTATTAAGTATCTAGTGTTTCTTGTAGATTAATAAATATGTTGGATTATCGGGTATTTATGAAGTAGTTAACTTAAGTTTTAGAGTTCCGTCGTACAACAAGGTTCCCTTATAGTTTATTTTTGTCTTCAGCTTTGCGAAGAGACTATTAGTCCTAGAAAGCTGTAATTTAAATGGACATAATATGATATGATGACGTCGAAATAACGGTGCACAACAATGCCAAAAAAATATTAATTTTAGGTAGGTACCTACTTATTTTATACACGTAAGATGGTCATAAACTTTTTTAGGGTAATACGGAACCCTAAAAAAGTTGACATTGAAAAAATGACCATCTTACTTATTCTTGATTTTCACATAGACCTATTCAATGATTTCCTACAAGTCTCATTCAATAGGTATTTTAAAACCATTTAGGGGTTCGATTTAGGGTTCCGTTTGCGAAATATTATATTTTTAAACTTATTTCGGGCGTATAAAATCTATATCTATCTAATGCTAGCTTTACAAATCTGAAAAAATCTTGAACGTAGTTTTCGATTATGAGCTTTTTAGGAAAACTAATATCCGTTACAGTGTTTTAGTAACCGTAAAAAAAACATACACCAAATTCTAACAACAGGTCTACGGTTAACTACGGAATACACAGCGCGCTTGGCCCTATACGCATCTGGCCTAATTTATTATCCCGACGTTTCGACAGGATTTTACCTATATGTTGGATTATCGGGTACCTATTTATCGCGTAGTTAACTTAATTTTTATCCAGACACGTACCGCCAGTATTGCGCCTATCGTGTTTTTATCCCGACGTTTCGAAAGGACCTATCGTGCTGGCGGGTAGGTTGATGAAATGTTCTATGTTACATGCTCGTATGTTGCATGCTTACCTACTTACGTGATCGTTGTAAACGTTTTGTAATTAACTACATTACTTTCACTGAAGTTAATCTATATAATAATATACAAAAACATAAAATTAACAATGCAAATGGGTCATCCATTTGCAAATTTATCGTGGTATCTTGTAGGTACTGCAAATTATTTGTTATCGAAACTTTATACGCAGGTATTTTATTTACAGTTAAGATTGCTGGTTTAAACTATTTCCATACAAAGGCAAAAAAGAAAATTCGTTTTAGAAGACTATTGGTTCTAAACTCTAAGTTATTTCTTAAGTTTGAACATGTTCCCTGGGCAATTAGAGTAGTTTCCTTCAACCGCATTAGTAAGAATTAAACATTTTAGTAAATAACATATTTTTTGCTTATTATGGCTCCTTAGATCACATATTTACGTAATTTTAAATTAATTAACGGCACCTTATCGCGTACTATCCTATTTTATTATTTTCCGACACGGTCCGAGTGTGTTGCAATTCTGGTGGCTGACCAGTTAATTCGTTTAAAATTATCCCAACAGATCGCCCAATTTGAATAACGTAAACTACGTTTTCATGAAAATAGCCTGAACCCTTCAAGCAGTTAATACCCACATGAAATTCGATAACGGTTACTGTAGATTCATGTAACTACAACACAGTATTCGAATTTCAATTTACCGTGTACATTATTGTACACGGTTAAATTAATTGTAACCAAGTGGTTTAAGTTTGGCACAATATAATTCTTATTGTTCCAAATGTACGTGTCTTGTCTCAGGAGTTTCATTGATGTAAGTTATTGTTTCGTAAAATACCTACATTAATCAGAAGGAAGAGTACAATCTCACTTTCTTTAAGAGGTCGCCACTTGTCATCTCAAATAATCACAATCAATCTAACTCAATCGTACGACATGGTTATCGGGGCTTACCTATGAGTATTTAAGGACATGCCAGGTTATGACGTGGCAATATCGCCCTGAAAAATCAAAAGGTCACGTCCCTATAATTCTTAGGGCAATAGAATTTCGTAACCTACCCTCAAACCCTTAAGACCCAAAGCCTAAACCGAATTTCTGCAATCAAAATATTTATTTTCTGTTAATTGTTTGAACTTCTCCATATAAAGTTCTGTAATCTGTGGTTAAACCATCTAAAGATATCACTAACCTTTCGACAAAGGCACACTGGCACTGGTTGCCACATCGGCAGTGCAATGATGCACGGCTTGTAGGCAATTTTACATTTACACGATTGTTCACTTAGTTGAGTTTTAACACTAGGTCGGAAATGCGTTCCGACAAGAAGTATTACCAATACTTGTAGGCCTCCATACGATATGGACAGTCTTTGCTTAGAAAGTGACAGCGGGACTAACCTCAACATGCTTTACGAAAACAGCACTTGTTTAGACGGACCGAAATCGCCGTGTATGTATGTATATGCGTTTAGGATGACCCTTACTAGGTACACCATTTACCACTTTACTATGCCGTGTTTTAGTAAAGTGCTAAGGGAGTGTTAAATTTACCTAGTTATGTAATTCTAAGCTACTTTGTCGGAGAGTTGACATTGTCTTTCAATGGTTCAATTATGAGAATAGGCCGCTCTTTGTTACTTTCTTACTTCCCTTAAAAACATTTATTGATATGTAGGTAACAAAATTCATTGAATATCCAACAAACCACTATCAAAGACTAAACAAAATGTTGAAACTTGAAACAACTTAATGAAAATTGAGCCTAGCGTAATTTTGACATGCCTGCGGTAAGTTTTCGTCATTTAGCCGTGCCGTATTGTAAATTCCAATTAGGAATAGGAAATTTATGAAATATGCCAAAGGTCTCTTACGCCAATATCTGCCACAAGAAATATTGGTTTGTGTAAGTCTCTTTGTAACAATCTTAGTAAGTAGAAACAAACAAACGATGTCGCACATTATTATTATTATTTCAGATACTTTATAGACCTTCCGTAAAACATCCACTACTGAACACAGGCCTCCTCCGTCATAGATCTCCATGAGGGGCAGTTGCCATACTCACTACGCTTGGCAGGCGGGTTGGCGAGCGCAGTACGGGATGTTGATACATGGAAGGACGCTGCTGCCCATCTTCCGGAGGTACCCCTTAGCATGCTCTTCTGCATCCACGGGCATGAGATGAGGGGTAACATTCTGCTGCCGGCACCCCACGGCAGTAACAATGTTTACGAATGTAACATCGAAATACAATGATGTATTAAGTATTCTAGGAATTAATAGGAAACGCTAAAAGTAATACGATTAATATAAATATCATGTTCTCCCTCCACATGAGATTATGTTATGCTCGTACATATTTGATTTGGTAAAAATAACTTTTACTTTCGATAAGGTTCTGTGCAGCCGGTTTGACCGCTCTCTGTTAAGTTACAATTATAATTAAACTGGATTTTACAGAATGATTTATACTACACTAGCTTCTGCCCGCCGCTTCGCATGCGTTGTACCCGAATAAACAGTAGCCTATGTGTTAATCCTGGTCAACATCAATACGTGTGCAAAGTTTCAGCTCAATCCGTAGCCTAGTTTTTGCGTGAAGAGGTAAACCTCCAAACAAACTTTCGGCTTTATAATATTAGTGGGATAGAAAATCTCAATGAGTAGGCGAATATTGTAAGTGTAAGTAGGTAGACACACATTTAAAAAGTACTGTAACAGTTACAATAGTTATCAGGAAATCAGAAGATGAATGCATCGCTGAACACAATTAATCTTTCCGTTAGTGAAAGTGAATAACAAAAAATAGTATTAATTTCGCGAAAATTATCGGCAAAAGGCATGAAATTGTACTTTGCGCTTGCTCGTATAAATCTTCTGAATGCTTACACTCTCGTTTTCTTTGGAATGCGATACAAAAAGTAAAGCCGATTGCCGACCGGTTATGTCGCGTAACATCTGAACAAAACAATAACAATTTTAATATCAGAATTGTGCAATAGATATTCTGTATTCTGTACCTTTTTATAAAGGTTATGTGACTTCTGGTTTTTCGTCTGTAGTTTTGCTGCACATTACAGTGCCTGAGGCATTTAGATGTTGTGACCTGGGTCCGTTTAATTAGTTTTCTGAGAATGCCTTAGATGCCTTGTTGATTTGAACTTTTCGAAAAAAATAAAATATTACGATTTCGGCGGTATTCGAATGAAATCACTCAATTTGATACTTGACCCTTCCTAAAGCTTACATAATAGTGCTTTAACCGCTAAACTACGAAATCCATGCCTAATCGAAATTCGAGATCTTTTATCGGCTGAGCCCCGAAAATTGTTATGATTTTCTTTAAATATTTTATTGACGTTAAACCAGATGAACGCTATACAAGTTAAAAACTATTTGAACTTAAGCAAGTTTTTCCTGTTTCCCGTCGAAATGTAAATCAGGATTCAGGACAAAATGCATCTTCCTTCTTTTGTTTGACGAAAGAACGCAAAAGTTTAACCAATATCCCGGTACTCCACTAAATATTGTGCTTGAATGATGATAAAGTCATTATGTTAATCTGTTCATTCAGTTGGTGTCAATGAAAGTTCTTGGGCCCATCGAGCGAGACCACATGTTATGTAAATAACAACAAAAACATTTCACTAGAGTACGCGTTATAACATTAATATTCGACGCAACGTGCCTACTATATTGTGATTTTTAAATTTATGCAAGAATTCGGTGAAATTATTTTAAAAACGCCGATTTCACAAAGTTTTAGAGAACCATATGTAATCTTATTACAAAGTTTGATTTGGTATTTTAAGCATTCTAGTAAATACGGCGATGCGCTCAGAACTTGACACTAAGAATGCTTTAAATCTGTCATTGATTGCTAAAAGTGGGAATGTAATATATAGGCATGACAGACCTAGTGTACTAATTAGTATCTTCATAGTTGTTTCAGTGTTTTATTACGACAGAATCACCTATCGAACCCTGAAATATGAAAGGTCTTTAATATGGCATATTATGAGAATAATGGGTAACTATAGAACATAAATGGGTCAATTAATTGGTATTAATCACATCAATCTTTCGAAATCTTGCAACATCAGGCAATAGTTAATTATGTTTGTATAGTATCGGTTTACTCGTTTGATTGTTATCGACCAATTCCAGTTTAGGTAACTGAACCGTTATAATGATATTCTTTTATAATATTGCGTAAAGTGTAATGAAATGCAAGGGGACCAATTGCTTAGACATAAAAATATGCAGAACTACGACGATTTGAATTCAGAAACGTATAGCATTGAAAGTCAACGCGGTCTTAAATTAAATTATAGTGATAATCATTTTTCATTAATTTACTTGTAGACTACGCGTTCAGCTCAAAAAGGAACACTCTACAAACTTTCTAGTGAAACTTTGTGACTCGTAAAATGTGAAAAGCATCAAGAGCTGTCAAGCAGGCATCAACATGTGCAGCAAAGATCAAATCGATCACATCCTCGGCAAGATCAATGTGGTAAGTACAAATTGACTCATCGACCGTGGTAGTATAGGTGGTAGATTCCAAAAGCAAAAGAAGCAAACTGAAGTATAGTTTGTTCGCTTAGTTTAGTCACGAAAGGACCATCACAAATCGCATTCATTGAAAACCTCCTGGGTTTTATCGAATTGACATTTTGTGTTCAAGGCTACTGCAATTAATGTATGCGGATTATTAACAGGTTTTAAAATGTTAATTTTATTTATATTTAAATCGAAGGTTTTATCCCGTCTTTTATGATATTTTTTTTGTTTATTATCTACCTATAGCAACAATAAATTTCTAATTAAATCTGTCAGAAACAAGCTAACTCAAACTTCATTGCTTTATTGTTGTTTTGACATCGATATACATATGTACGTGGGTATATAACTGTAACATTGCTAAACATACCGGCATCACAGTAACTGCTTGAACTAATTATTTTATTTGTAATCCTGCTGCAAACAATGGTTGCTATTTTGAGTGTAACATGATGGATGGCGTAGACACTAGATATAACTTATCTTGGTGGAACTTGGCATTTGATGAAATGTCTCATGATCTCGAAGATCCATGAAAAATAAACTGCTTTTTAAAGGCAATGAGCCTCCAGTATCAAAATAAACAATATCAGTCAGCTCGTGATCAAGATTTTCGACCTGTCTAGTAACATTAACAATAACTACGAACATGTTATTATATTATAAGTAAACCATAAACCCAAATGCAAGGTCCAACACACACTTGACCGATTTAAAGCTGTCAGAAAAAATGCGACCATTTAAATGCATTGATTACAAATTTATCCGAATGATTGAATAATAGGTTGTAATTATTTCTGATTAAATTTGAATACATGACATATGTATATTTTTGTTATCTCTTTTTAATTCCCTTTATTTAGATACCCTACTCGATAGTTTTAGTTAATTATATCCGATGGATATCTTCACAAAGGTCTCATGCAGTAAAGCACACTAACATTAATTATTCCGCACTCTCAGGACACATTTCCTTAGCGAAGGTTGCTAAATCACGTTTTATTGAAGGCACTATAGTTTTGCGTTATAAAACAATTAACTTTTACTTCACCGTTAGCGCTGTTAAAGGAATCGGAAAGTTTTGACCTCAGATGAAGAGAAATACCCATGAACTGTGACGAACTATCAGGCGATCACTGGCAGACAAAAATAGCAAATGTCGTAATTTTAATAAAAAGTCTAAATTATTTTTAATAAAAAGTCCTAGAACGGGATAAATGAAAGAGGAGAAGGAAGGCCTTTTTGCCCAGCTGTGGGATCCAGCGGGCTGATGAGATTAGATTATTATAGACATTTGCGATTTGAGAAAATGAAATCAGAATGAGTTCGTGATATTTTAACGTTAAGGTCACCTCAAAGTATTTAACATCTTAATATATTGAGAAAACGCAATCAGTATCAATGATACTACTACTACTATAACTACTAATAATAATTGGTTAAGATTGACGTTGAATAGGCCTGCATTAAAAATTTAGCACGATCACGAATTAATGTTAGCTCACTGGTTTTAATACTCTAAATTGTGATCCGTAGATTGATTATTACGGTTCTTCATTGGCTTTGCGCATTTGTGTAGTAGCTGTTCGCTGTACGAGTGTTTGACCAATTGTCACAAACATGCCATCCACACATAGATAGATCTAGCAAAGAAGTCAACATTCGGCTTATTTGTGTTTTTTCATCTGTGAATAAAAAGCGACAAGTGGGCGGTGGAATCGCGTGTTTGCCAATAAATAAGATTAAGCGAATAGCTTCCTATACAAATCGCCGTTTTAAAGCAATTACATTAAGGCAAATACACGAATACGCTACACTTAGTTAAGTGCTGCTATTCTACATAATACAAACATCAAAACCGCATTAATGTACATTTTGGGCTATAATTATAATATTTGTAACTTGAACGGAAAATATCGTGATAATATCTCATACATAAGAGATATAAAGAGGCCGTTAATCAAAACAATGTTGGCATTGAGATTTTGAAACATTACAGCGATAACGCAGATAAGAGATTTTCTACATATACAATGGCTTTATTATGAAAGACATTTTCAACGATGTGAAATATTCAGTTGACATTTTAAGTATCGATTGTATTTCAAATTACGTGCTTAACAAGATCGCGGAAAACGGACGTATAATTGTTCCGTTCTGCATCGTATAAAACCATTAATTTTATCTATTATCTTTTTTTTGTAAATATTATCATTAGCAGTGTTAATTTCGATATTTTATCTTTGTGAATTCTAAAACCTTGCCTTGAATTTGTAGATTGTTATATTTTGTCTCTTGAACCTTACACAAATCCACATAAGGACAATAAGGGCGCATGACATCGCCTACGAAGCGCTACACAGGGCGGCCGTAGGTGTCAGGTGCCCTTTGATTGATGCCTAATGCCCTTAGTTTTGTCACGACCTCTGCGGTCAGAATCCTGTGGTTAGTTACGTATATTTGGTTCGCATAGTTTCATTTCATCGAAAACTGTATCACGATCTTAAAAAGTTATTGTTTTGTGCTGAAGAGTTTTTTTAACATTTATAAAAAACAAAAATAAATAAATGATTAACATCTATCATGTGTTTGAAAAAACTATGTTTATTTTCAGATTAAATTAATATTTTATTTCCTATCCATTCTTTAAAATGACAAATATTGTTTTTAAAATATTTCGTCCTTAAACATGGTTTCAGTCACGTCCTTAGCCCCATGATACAATTTGCATTACGTCGTTTGCGGTTTGCATTCTGTGGTAAAGGTATCGTGTTACATAACTTGGGGTTCCCTTTTCAGTTTACGATATCAAGTTCTTTCTTACTAATTTATGGTACTTGATCTCTTATTGATGTCCCTTGTTTTGTTAAATTCATCCTATGAGAGAGTTTTGTAAATCTTTATTAGAGAAAGTGCGTATCGAATATCACTCAAACGCGCACGTCCAACACAACAAACTGATCAACACTACGAAGTGTAAAATGTGTCAAAGACCATTGTGAATAAAAAAACTGCACCCGCAATTTGTAACCGCACGCGCTCGTGCGCAGCGCACTGTCGTGCGAGTGCCACATTCCGTCATAATTTGTACTTCATTCGAACGCCTGCGCTTCCGTTAAATGTGCTCCGATTCGTAAAACACCTGTTCTGTTCCTGCGCGTATGGTTTCCTCAGTCTTGTTTGATTGGTAGCGTGCGTGGCGCTTCCTATTTAATGGGTTTTTGTAGTTTTATTTATAACTTTCTCCTATTGAGTTCCATTAATCTTATTGCATGGCGCTTCCTATTTAATGGGTATTTGTAGTATTCCTGTGTACTTTCTCTTACCGACTTCCATTATTCTTATTCGTAATCCTTTTTTGACCACATGTGTTCTTTAATTAAACACTGTTTAAAAAACAGCGTTAAAATTAGACAGGTAAAGACAATGAATCAAATGATTACAATGCCACACGACGGCTAGCCGGCAGTCAATGAAATAATACTTGGATTCATCGAAACGACAACTGTTGACATCAGAATAGATGTCTTGATGCATGTTAGAAATTCCATCACGACTAATGGTGGTTTTAATTAGAAAGTTGTCAATACATTGTTGATTCGTCAACAGCGACATATATGTTCGTTGCCACGGAATATGATATTTATAATAATTATATGTTCGATTGAATTCTTCAATCGTAACCTGGTTACAAACCAAGAAAAAAATCCTAGTTCGTGGCTAGTTACAAAACTAGTTACGTACGCGGACGAAGGGGAATTTACTGTTCAAATTCCAAGATTTGTATGTTTGTTACTAACGCGTGTTATTATTTTTTTTAGCTTGGGGCTAGACTAAATGATGCTGTGTGATTTGTCCAGCATTATCTATTTATTTATTATTTTACAACTGACGCGATAGACTCAATTGCAGTTAGTAGGTGTCTATTGAATAACAGCGGATGGATTTAGTTCTTCCGATTGTCAAAACCGCATACTTCTCTAATAAAGCCCGAAAGTGCGGCATCTTAACAATAATTTCGATTTATTTAACCGAGCAGTTGATATGCTACTGGTTGTGGTTTGAAAATGTCGAGGACATTGTGGTATTTTTGTACTAAAATATTTATACAACCTTGCACAAAATGTGACAACAATGCTGATAAAACGCCTAAGGGATAGAGATTTCAAAACATAATATGATTTCCAAATTAGAATCGGATAGGTTTGCAATTTATTGCAACCACTGAAGCTTAACTCTCTGTGTTCAGGCTTCCTTTGACATTGAAGGCTTTTACCAACTTCACGAGTGGCCAGGTTTGATCGATGGGTCAATTATGCTCCGGTTAACCTAAGGTTAATGTAACCTTTCCGAATGCAGGTTTCATGTACAAGTTATTTGTTTATAGAAGCTAAAGTAGTTAACAAGGCTAATTGCACGGTTGATTGATTTCTGTTAGAACTCGTTGCATTGTTTTATCAATAATCTGTTACTTTTTATAAGATGCCTTGATTCATCAATCATCTGTAACTAAACCATTTATATTAATACTATTTCTTGTTTGTATGTTTTAAGGTGTGCAATAAAGCATTTTCTATCTATCTATAATTCTTCGACTATTTTCTTTCAGTTAACATTATTATTATTATCTTTTAGTTATTATTGTAACATACAATCTCCTCGTTATATGATTGTATTAGAATGTTAATTTTGTACTGCTCCATTGTTCACTGACGCTCTAGTTTTCACATTCAATATTCACTTGCAAATTGATACTACGCAACCAAAAACTGAATTAATATTGCTTGCACTATGATTAACTTGTGCAGTGCGATGTTTCCAAATGGATTGCATTGTGATTTGCCGCCGCAATCGTGTCAACTCTGTATGCGTGTTTCAGGGGCGGCAGTTTTATATTTTGTGAAATTATGTGGTTTCGTTGTCTTAATACTGCTAGGTAAATAAAAAAAAAAAAAAAAGGTTTATCTATTTAATTACCTAATGTTTTAGTTACAAATAAACGTTTTGATTTGATTTGATTTGATTTTAAATCGCGGAGTGTGAACCGAACCGGTAAGTCTTTTTCATAGCCTAACGGAAGCTGCTACAACAAGTAGAGAATGTCGTTAAAGTTTTTTTCATAATTTGAACCCATACCATTCCATCATGTAGGTAATATATTATAAATATTTATAAAAATATAATTTTACGGTGGGGTGCCAGCAGTAGAATGTTGCCTGTCCTCTCTTTCCCGTGGATGCAGTAAGAATCTGCTGAGGGATGCTGCTGTCCGGATAGGTAGCAGCGTCTTTCTGTGTATCGTCAACAACATCCCGTACTACGCTCGCCAACCCGCCTGCCAAGCGTGGTGTGTATAATAACAACTCCGTGGTGATCAGTCAAGAATACCTATAAGAGAGGTCTAGGTCCAGCATTGGACCTACGGCTGAGATGATTATGATGATGAATACATTATCAATATAGCATAATTTGTGTATGCTTTAAACGGCTTTACCCCGACTGCACCTACTGCAATTCTGTGCCTCATATTCTAAGACATTTATATTTAAAGACGACCTAAAACGACGACAAAATTTATCTACGGCGTAAATCAGCTATAATCGTCACAGCCGTGAGTGGGACGTCCACTGCTGGACAAGAGCCTCCCTCATGGACTTGGAGATCCAAGTACTGATCATGAGCCACGCATAGCAAGCGGGTTTGCGAGCGCGACAGAAAAGAGGTTTTTTAATAATTCTGTGGCGAGCGCAGTACGAGATGTGGATACACGGAAATACGCTGCTACCAATCTTCCGGTGGTATCCCTTGGCAGCATTCCACTGCCGGAACACCACGGCAATCAGCTATACTCCTAAGTTCCTGTTTCCCTTTCTATTTGCAGTATTTGTTGTTGCTATATGATATCTTAGAACAATTGATCAATATATTGATTGGCAAGAATAGTCCCAGATGAAACAAAGTAATCTTTTAATCTTTATTGCTGTTTCTATATAATGTATACGTCTCATTCGACACAGTTACTGCTATTCGTATTTTACTAAACAGGTCAATATTGCCTGTTGGGTAGTTTTACTAATCGGGTTTCAATTTGTACTGAATAACTATTAGAGCTGTCATTAAATGTCGATAAAATCAGTTTAGCTATCTAAATAATGGAAGTATCATTCGAAACAAAAGTTACGCAGCTACTCTTAGAAAAAGCTTATTATTCTGTTAATGACTATTTAAATGATAAAATTGAATCTTATTGACATTTTTGTATACTTTATTAACTTATTCTTTTGTGTTGTTAATTAATTCATTGAATTATAAATATTAAGATACTAGTAATTGACATATTTTGTAATACTTTATTGACTTATTTGCTTGTGTGTGCTGTTAGTGAATTTATTTGCTTAGATAATATTACTTTAATTTTAAACAATTTATTGAAAATTGATTTAAAAAATAAAATCTACAAAATGTAAATTTACGAATCATATTCAGGTTTCCGTAGTACAACGTGTTATAATAAGCTTACTCTACAATTTTATTATAAACTTAACGTCGAACCATACCTTTATTTTATTCATCATTCATTGGCAAATTATGTTTTTACATAGAACTATATTGTTATCTAATTATCTGTTTAAATTGTCATTTTGTGTTGCAAATCGGCCACTTTGCGCTTGTATACTTATACAACCACGTGTGCAACCACGGAAGACCAGCGCTGTGGCGCGATTTATTGTGCCACAGAATTTGCTGAGTGGTGGTCATTTTTGTTACCATATTTTTAAGTGTCTACTAATTGTTTCTTCGAGTTTTTTGTTTGATTTCATGTACCTACGAATTGTTTGTGTGTACCTTATGCTTGGTAACAAAATAAAGTTGTTTTTTTTATCTTTATCTTATGTTACCAATACGTAGTACAATATGTCTTGGTTGACGTAAAACAACAGACACCAACTTCTAACAACGGTTAACTACGGAACCCTATACAGCGCGTGGCCTGACACGCACTTATCCTAATTTATTATGTTTAATAATCGTTAAGATGCGTATTAGTATTGTCTTCAATAAATGTTATTATTATGGTGATATATTTCATACAATTCAAATAGATGTTTACAAACAATGCTTCTTAACGTCTTTCTAGGAACGCTTGGCAAATAATCAATAGGCTGCGTATTTGTTTCCAGTATGTTCTTTGATGCCATTCAGTGACATTAATATGTTTAGTGAGAATCTATTTGTCATAAAATATTGTGTTGTTTCACGTCAAAATTCATAGTCATATAAAACGGGGTATTCAACATATGGGTTTACCAGCCAACTTTCCAAGGAATTTTAGAATTTCCAGCTGTAGAAGCAAATTCGATTTACTATGTTTGAATTTAAATTTTCCCGGACAAACATACGTTGCGACTTTGTTAGCTAATTAGATTGTTTGAACCGCTTATGTGGGTTTGATTTATTCAGACTGGAAAATATAGTCAAAATATATTATCACAATGCCTTCAAATGTAGGTACGTTTACGAGTCATTGGAGATGCCAATAATACTTATCTGGGAAGTGATGTGAAACTATCATTTTAGATATTAACAAATGCTGTTTGTAAATATCCAAAATCATTGTTTCTTAAAACAAAAGAACTGAATATGTACGGAAATAGTGCCATCATTACTTTAGCATCACCCGTACGCATTTTAATGAAATTCGCTGATCATCGAAGGACATTGCTCGGGTCGATTCTATTTGTCAATACAATGCGCGAGCGTGAGGTCAATCATGTTTGCCCAATATTCGGTACACAATGGTGTTTGTTGATGTAAGGAAAACAGTAAGGTCAAAGTGTACATCGGAAGAAGGCCTGGGACAAAGGTTTCCTCTTCATTGTTATAACTGAGGCTTGTTTTGTTAATTTAGCTTCCGTGGTAGACGTTGCGTTGAGATTTCATAAAATAATAAACTTTACATTTGCTATAAACACCATTGATATAAATCGATTTATATCAATGATACATACATGTACGAGGATTAAAATTGTTAAAATGTCGATTGCGTCAAGAACTGTCTCATAAACGGCAAGCGTGATACCTACAAAATAATACCTATAACGATTCTTATAGGTAGCGAAACACTTTTCTGGCAAGTCCCCAAACCACTTACAACCCTAGCTTTACAACCAATATGGCTTTACTTTTGAACTCTTGTACACCCCGTACTTCATACATCACGTGCTATGAATGAGAAGATGTTGAAAGTGCGGGCAATTTTGCTCAGAAGCCCCAGTTCTTTAATATGTGTAATTTAACTATCTATTCCAGAAAGAAATTACTTTTACTTGCGGATTTAGTATTCGTCCGTCATCCAAGTATGTTCGGAATACAATTGTTTCCAAAATGGTGACTAATCCGTTCAGCTTTCGCTGCTTGAAACGCGTTTCGCCGTGAACTTGACTGGCAATGGGTAAATCGGTCGAGTGTCTTGACCAGACTTGGAAATATCTCTCACATTTTTATCAGACGGAGTGGCAATTTAGTGCACTTTACTCGTGAAACTTCCATTCCTTATTATTTCTTAAGGGGCGATACTGATAACATGATCACGATTTGATATATAATGTAACATTTACTGTGTGCTGCACAGCCCCAATAAATATAATTTCCTAACAGATTTAAGCTCTTATCTGCAGAACTATTCAATTTATGCAGAACGAATGATTAACCTGACGGTTTCAACACCGCGTATTGTTTGCGTGAACTTTGCGTTCGACATTTAGTGAACTGGTGCTTGTGGCTGATGCTGGCTCTGATAACATGTGAATAAAAGTACGGATGAAGTGGTTAATGTAAAGTTAAACTATTTTTTTTATCTTAATAATCTCTAGTTGTCTTTTTTAATATATTGGATTATTTTTAAGTTTTTTTTATTAAATATTTAATAATCTTAAATATTTTTAATGCCTTATAAAATTTACCTTATTTAATGTGAACTTTAATATTGAAGGACTCAATAATTTGTTAGCTTGTAAGTCTTTAGTTAATTATAATTGGTACCATGTGTCGTTCTTATGAAAGTAAAATAAATATTCAGGTATAACTGAAATTGTATGTTTTTTTTTCAATTTATACAAAATCTCAATACTTTGTTACATACTGTGACTTATAAACACAATCAGCACAAATAAAACAATTCGCAAATAGAGGTGCATGAATGGACTAAGACATGAAGTGACCATTGTTTCAAGATACGCAATTTCATTGCATTCAATTGCCGTCCGATGATTAATACTCGATACTTTTTACTCATCATAAAATCCATTCAGCTCTCAAGCGTACCAAACAATAACCGATTGAAAATTTCATCAGCACCTAAACAATTGATGCGGAGGACATAATGCGTATGGACAATGGCTATCGTCGACTTTCGAGTGACCGTGAATGTTGATGTGTGTCAGGGGGGCGCCATTGTCAGGGTAAGCACGTAGGAAGAACCGGAAGGTGAGGTTTGCAATCGGCGACTTGCGACTACGACCATATAAACGACTAGCCGCACTCCGCGGTTTCAACCGCGTAGATCCCGTTTCCGCGGGAATATAATCATATAATCCCTGAATTGCAGGAATAATATATAGCCTATGTTACTCAAGGATAATAATGGTGAAAGAATTTTGAAAAACGGTCCAGTAGTTTTTAAATTTATTCGGTACAAACATACAAATCTTTCCTCTTTATAATATTAGTATAGATTTCTGATTTAGAGAATATTAGTTCAGATGTTTGATGCCCTGATTATAAAATCTGTTCAGGAATAATAACAATCTGTTGTTAATCTTGTCTTGATCTTTTTTTGCGTTTTCGTTACCAAAACATTTTCAGGACAATTAAAAAATTGGAGCTTTCTTCTAATGACCCACGATTAAGAATTTTATTCAGACCTACTTTAGGCTTTTATTCAAATTGGACCGAATTGGGAAAGGAGCTTCGTAGTAGTGAAAACATTGCCGATTGGCTCTCCGTGTCGATCAACCTGTAGCAGCTCAGAGACTAAGTCGTCGGTCGCCGCTATCGAAAAAGCACTTTTACTGATGGGACTAGGATGTACAGGTGAAAGTGACTGCTCGTCTGAAGGTTCAACTACGTGCTCCAGGCAGGTGGTCAGGTGCTGATGTTGAATTACCGGAGCGAGCTCTGATGGATGTCGCTGTACTTGTTTTTGACCATTGGGAGATATGTAGGTTAGATTGTACGGTGCTATCAATATTGTCCAATTTACAGTTGTTTGTCGGCCGATATTTTTGTGATACCAGATTTTAGTAGACATAAATGTCGGGACAGATTAGTAAGATATAAATTCAAAGCCGCATTTTCCTCTATAGAGATAGATAGAAAATACTTCATTGCACACCTTAAAACTAAACATAATAACAAGAAAAAAAACACTGAAAAACAAAGTCACAATTGGCGACATTATTGCTAAAAAAGCGATCTCTACCAGGCAACCTCTGTATCCATTTTTAAATTCTCAAGAAGTTACAATGATCGCGTGCGATAATGACATTGGGAACAATTTTGTCACAACAATCAAACGTTTGGCAATCATCAAATGTCTCAATGTAAAAAGTTGATTCGCGATACCACCCTTGACACATTATAACACCTGCATTCCGAAAGTGCCTGCAAAAACCGAAGTCATCAATAGGTTTTACCACAATCATTTACGAGCGACCTGCGCTTTAGTGCCCATCACAAGCAAATTGGATTCGGTTAATTTAAAATGTAATTACAGGCAAAGCCCAAGTGCCGAGAGGTGTATGTATCGTTAATAAACTTCCGTCTCATTAATACTAAAGGAAATTGAAACTGCAGTAAAAATTCCTTATAAGGTAGTGAAAACTGGATGTGATTATATTTACTATTATCTAGTATTTTCTTTAAGCATAAACTACTTTATACTTACCTACGTATACATCCTTAACATATTTGAGCTGAACTTTGACACTATTTGAGTAAGTTAATGTACCTGCCGGCCTCATAAAATCACTCAATCAATAATGCAATACGAACTGGATTCCCGAGTTAAAACTTTTGTAGCATTTTTATTACATCAGAATTAGTTTCCAACAAATTACTGAATAAATTATATTCCTTATGCAATGTTTAATTTCGTTTTATAGGAATTGGTGTCAATTTTTGTTGCATATATTAGATAATTATTGGTCTTAAATCTTCGCCAGACAAATGTTATAACCAAAATAAATGTTAGACCAATTTATTAATTGGTTATAAAATTGCATCATCGTTCTAAATATTTGCCTATATTTTGCCCCAATAGTGTTATGTGAATAAATAATTAATTCCGTAACTTTACTATTAATATACGGATTAACAATATAAAGAGTTCTAAGTCCTACGTTATGAGTATGTATTTGAAAGTTGCCGTGGGGTGCCGGCAGTAGAATGTTACCCCTCCTATCATGTCTGTGGATGCAGTAAGAGGCTGCTAAGAGATACCTCCGGAAGATGGGCAGCAGCGTCTTTCCGTGTATCAACATCCCGTACTGCGCTCGTCAACCCGCCTGCCAAGCGCGGTGAGATGGCAACTACCCCTCATGGAGACCCATGAGAGAAGTCTGTGTTCAGTAATATATGTTTTACGGCTGAAATAATGATGATGATTATGATGTATGTTATGGACTACCTTTAAGTCCACATCACACACAGGTTAGCCAGAGGAGAATGCTACTTAGCATTAAGTTCGCCTATACTATTACTAAGTACTTTTAATTTTTTGCAATAAAAATAAATCTATCTATCTAAGTCCTCTGGGGAAATATAAAGGTAACCTAATAAGCACCTATAGTACATCTTTCACATCCGCTACAAAGAAGTAAAGTATGACAGGTGACAACACACTTTTTGTTCCATAACTCAATCAGTGCTGTCTCCGCAGGTCTTAACAAAAAGTCCTTATCAAAGTTCCGTGATCTAAATAGCGTAGTAGTGGAACAAAACGTAAACAAGCCTACAAAGAAGTGATAGTGGTGATAGGTACATTTTCATCGCTAAGGTGTGTTTACACTGTTAGTTGTCAAAGTTCTAAAGATATTGGTTTGCGCAATTAAAATATTCCTCCTGTTACTGTTAGGAATCAGCTGGGAACTTCTGCAATATATATTTTGTGTCGTAGAAAAGACCTTATCTAAACTGTATTTTGATGAATGATAATTTGTTAATTAATCAGCTGGTTAAATTTTGACAAAAAAATAAAGTTTTAAGACTAAGTTTTAAGACAGGTTTTAACCATGTACTCCACATCAATTTTTCATGTACATATCACTTTAGTAAAAGTATATGAAATCTGTGTTACAAGTAAGCGATGCCAAATGAATTATTCATGTCACAAAGTTTACACACAGATTTGAAATTGTACATGTTAGAAACAAGACTGTTTTAACTACGAGTACTACAAACATTTACTACTACATATAGGCGAAGTGACAATACATCCGGCACGTTTTGATCAAAGGAATTTAGAGCACATTAAAAGTTCACAATAGCAAACCTTGAACTTTAATTTCGTATGAAACCTTTACAATCTTTCTTTAAACTAGATCCAATCTCCATAGGTCTCTCATTTAAAGTATGACGAAACTTTTGCAATATAATTAAGTTGTCATAGATATGATAGATTCTGATGACAATATTTGTTAAGTTTGTACGTTGTATGAAGTGGTCTTGAGATGGACATGGATGTAGTTTACGTAAACTAATGTAAGGAAGGAATTGCGTGCAAAAACTGTCGCTTCATAATCAAAACTGAATAGGGTCTATCTGTTCTGAAAAGTGTTAAATATAACTAATGTCTTGCTGTATTCATGAAAGCATTTCGCATTTACAGACTTGAGAGTGATTGTTAGAGCTTATTGAGTTATGTTACAACTTTCATTCGCAAATTTTGAATCAGCAATATTACGCACTTCATTTAAACCATTTGCTAAAACAATTATTTGTCGAGTAGATGATTCGCAACACTTCTTAGATAACAGATAGTTTTAGCAGCCCAAAGCGAACTAATCTTGCAGCTGGACTGGCGCTGTAGTCGGAAGCCGGATACATCGATACAATATGTTACATCATTAGCCCAACTAGTGTTGCGACCTCAATCACGTTGCGCAATGTTAATAGAACAAAATACGTGACTTGACCGTTGTTTTGATGGTTCATCTTGTTTGGTAATTTGATGAGAGGTGAGAGTGAGAGGAAAAGTGAGATCGTAAATCACAGATATTATCGAAATCATGCTGATTTATGATGACAGACAGTTCAAAGCCCGAAAATGAAAAAGTTTACCACGAATATTACACTATTCTGGGCAGCGTAACACCGTAAGTAACTTAGACATAATATTAGCCAATAAAAGCACAATACGATTGCAAAAACACCTAAAGATATTATATTACTAATGTAACTAATGCACTAATAGAATGTTATGATTATGACATACCTCCACATAAAATATTTGACAGATAATGACATAGCTCCAATAGCGACCAAGCGTTATTACATACATTATGTATGATTGAATTATTGAATGGATTATCATAAATTTATCTGGATATAACTTAGTATTCAATTTCTATAGGAATTCATGGGAACGCCCCTAAATATTAAATCTAAACCGAGTGAGCTATTGTGTGACATAATAGACAAATCTTATTTACGTACGACTTGGTTTAAGATAATTTGTTCAAGCTAACGAATGTATTCTTCAAGTTGTACGTTATGGGGTTTAAATTTAAATAAAGGTTCTAGAATCAATTTGGGCAGGGCACATGTGAATGACATAAACTTCGTAATAGTAGTCTAACTAACTGTGCTCGAAACGAGAGAAAACCAATGCTGAAACATCCATCACTCCAGCCTCTAGCAACGAGAATCACAGTCGTTATCACAGGCGTCATCTAGCAGGGTAAAACTGAATAAGTATTTTTCAGTCCTATGGAGAACAGGCCCAAACAATTTTTGATTGTGAATTTTGTAATTCTAAAATACAAGTTTGTTTTCAACCGACTTTTAAAAAAGGAAGAGGTTCTTAAGTCATCTGTTTTTTTTATCTTTGTTACATCAGAACTTCGTCGTGTATGAACCGATTTGGAAAATTCTTTTTGAGTTTGAATATACACTTTCAATTTGGACTCATTTTTTCAAAACACGATTCTGATGGTGGGATCCATGAGGAATTAAATAATTGTAATAGTCTCCTGGATCTCATCTATGCCAGATGCCCTAAATTTCAACTTGGTTGGTTGGGATTTAGTTTCACTTAATATTGTTTGCCTGTTTTGACCCAGATCTGATGATAGGATCCGTGACATATCGAGGTAAATACTCATTTCACCTACTTCCACTTTCGACGACAGACTTTTCCAGCTACAGAATGTTTCACCGCCAAGACGATAGATTCACTCTAAATGGGTATTTTCAGCAACATTACAAGGATTTTATCAATAAAGCTGGTTTGTATGTTGTTTAAAAATTAAAGAATTATTATTTTATTATTCAGCTTTGTTTTGAGCTGTACCTCATTAGTGCTCTCAAGATTAGTGATTATGGCCGTGACATTTCTGACAAACATTTTACCAAATTGATAGGACGCATTTGTATATTCTCAGCATAATTCGTCAAGCACTTATGTTTAGCTTGTAAGATTGTAATTGTAAGATGCTATAAGATAATTACGTTAGCTAATTTACATCGTGTATTTGTCATGCAAAGTTGATAGGCTACAGGTTACTGTGCTAATGGATGAGTTGAGTAACTTGAGTAACACATTACAGTTTGATCGTGGCTTTATGGTAAATACTTTTTTAAGTAACCCTTATTAACCAACCGTAACCGGCCTTCGTCTCGTGCCCCATCGATCACGACCTTCGCTGTTTGCTAGATTCATCATCTACGTTTTGTACTATCAGCATCAGAAATGTCAAGCTTGTTTGTATTTCTGATTGTTTGATAATCGAATCCCTTGTAATAGCTTGGCCGAATCTTCGCTAGTTTTGATTTATATATTTATCAAAATAACGCATATATACAAACGCCTTCTTAACCCATCTAATAATTATTTTCAAAGAGATCGTCTGATTTAAAACCATCAATCGGCTTACAAAAGAAAACAATGCGCACGCAGTACCAATATTTACACGATTCGTACTAGTTTTTACAAGACTTCCCATCTTGGATGTTTCGTTTCCTATTCCGAAGTGTTGCGTCACGAAAGCCTGCCGGAAGAAAGTGTAATGTTTTCGCTTTTAGAACCGTGCGTATATATGTTCATTAACATAATCTCAGCTCGCAAGCATGGAAAGAAGATTCACACAGATCTATTAAACCGTTATTTATTTACGTGATGCCATCGGGTTGGAGATTTGTTAAGATTGATGTTTGCAATAACTTACTAGTCATTTTCCCTGTTTGTAGAATAAACATGCCCGTTTATATAAATACGTTGATTGGTATACGTAATATTTCTAACTGTCGACTTCTTTACCCATAGGTTCATTTCTTCTAACTAATGATAAGTAGCTTCCTTCACTTCCGAGTTTTTCAAACTAATCATGTTCTTTTGGACAATGACAACATAGTATACAACGAAAACGTGCTTGTCAGTACGACATTACCGACCATCTACAATACATCATTTCACTTTTACTAGTAAAACACCGTTGGAGTTTCCGTTATGTTACGTGAGAATAGTGCTAGCGTGCCCGACTCGGGCGCATTGCAACGATGTCAGTGTCCTTGACTGAGATACTGTTGCGGTTGCACTAAGTACTTACTGGCATGCTTGCTCTAAGTATGGTAACACTGTTTGGGGAAATGTTTCTAATTGGTTCATGCTAAATAATTAACGAATTTTAATTAGACCGTTAGTTGTTATATGCAATGCTATTATTTAGTTTGCAATTTTTCATTCAAATTTTAACTCTGTATAATCAAATCTCGTTCTTGAACCAGAAAGATTAGATTTATTTGGCGCGCTCATAAGAATACTATGTAGGTAGATATAAAGGTAAAAAAACTTACGTTTATAGGGAAGTCACACTTTGTTAATGCGGAAGATAAGAAGCACACGTTGTTACAGAAAAACGGACCAGTATATTATGTCGTTCAGCACCATAAGTCCATAACAATGCTGGTTTCAGTAAGGCACGCAGGTTTCAGTAGGCATACCATTAGGCTTGCCTGTCGCAGCAGTGCCCTCTGTGCCCTAATGAGTTTAGCTAGCTTTACAAGATTTTTTTTTAATAATCTTGCAATATTTATATTACTTACGAGTATATAGTACGTGTATGTTTGTCAAATCCTGCAAGCTAGAACACTGACGTTCGATTAAGCTGAATTTTCAATCTTCTTCTTAGACGTAAGTTTTTTACTGCTGGACATCGGCATCCCTCATGAATCTCCCAAGTGATCATGAGGGGGTTGTTGGCTACTCACCGAACATACTCTCGAATTTTGCATACACCTTTACTTTTGATTACTATACAATATGCAGTACTTTAAAAATGGCTACAAGATTATGCATATTTTGTTAAACCCCATATTATATGGGATACTAAATGAATGATAACTTAGGAGTATTTTATTGTAGTTTTATTTTCACGATTTGTTATTCCTCTTATGTAGGTATTTAATTTGTCTGTTTCTAAACTCGTATCTTATCATTTTTGCAGAGCGTCCCGTCGTGGTCGCGCGGCGTGGAGGCGGCGGAGGCGGCGCGCGCGCGGCTCGTGCGCTGGGCTTGCGGCGAGCCCCCGCCCGCGCCCGACCCGCCGCGGAAGAAGATGCCGCACGCGCTGCGTCGCCGCTGGCCGTTGTGCCCCTGTCTGCAGGTAAGCATACATAATAGCGCATCATCATTTCAGCCGTAGGTCGTGCACAGCTGGATATAGACCTGGCACATAGAACTCCAAGTTCTGATTGTGAGGAGATCGTTGCTAATTTACCACGCTTGGCAGGCGGGTTGGGGAGTTCAGCACGGAGCGTTGATACACGGAAATATCCTGCCACTCATTTTCCGAAGGTATCCCTTATGTATGAGATTTTTACTGTATTCGTGGGCAAGAGAGGAGAAGCAATATTTTTCTGCCTGTGCCCTACGGCTCAGTGTCATCTCATAATAGTGCATAAGAAACAAAAAACAAATCATCGTCCTCATCAACAATTCTTTAATTTTTCAACAAAAAAACCGACTGCAATGATATCATCTGGCGTCATAAAGATACACAGGCAGATCTTTAAAGCATCATGGTTCAAGTGGTAGGAGGATGACATGTTATGCCGACCCCATGTAACGTGGGCTAAAGGGGAGAAAATTAGCACTAACCATAGCAGGCTAATTCCCTGTTAACGTATCCTATCATGCCACACGCATGCGTCGAAAACTCTTTCAATTGGGTACAGAAACCATGCAACTTCAAAATCCATTATACCGAGCACTATAAACTGCCCAATCAGAATGCAGATTGCAAACTGTTGTGTACACTGGCGGAAATGGTCTGTAATATGGAAGACTAGCTGCTTTCTCCATCTAGAATTTGTCTTAGATTACGTAGGTATGTCGATTAATCAAGACCGGCACCGACAGAAGTCGAAATAACTTCAGCGAAAGGGCTCCATAGAAACACACGGTAAATGCAAAGAGCCCTGGCATGTTAATGCAAATGAACTAAATAAGCCTAGATTTATTACCGTGGCGAATTGTTCCGGAACGCTGCTAGAACTCGGGTAACCCAACACCACAGTATTGACTTAAGTCCCGTCTGGTACCTACTTGAAGAATGTGTTACGAAGAAGGTCGGCTACCGGTGGTTTATTTCTTTTGCCTGACTAAAGCAAGTGTAGAAATCTTTGATTTTTGTTCAAAATGGCAAAATCATCCTGCGCTATGCATCGTTCTTCTCAGTTCGTTTCGATTCCCATGCGGGGCGTCGTGGATCTGGATGAATAGAGACTTCAGAATCTGATCGACAATCGCGTTGGGCTGTAGTTTCTTGCCTTTTTTCTTTCCACAGAGGTAGTGATTTTAAATTGGTTTAAGTTATAACCTGTTTTTCTGAAAAAATGCTAAAAGAAATATAAACTTTAATTAATAGACCTGAAACGTGACGATGAGGGAAAAGTGCTGTTGTATTGGCGGCCTGTGTTCCATCTAAACTTAGTAAGTACCTCAGTATCGGTTGCTGAGATCATTCATAACTAACGTACTTTCACCACTCTCCTATAAACTATCAAGGATACAAGGTGCTTTAATTGGCACAGTTTGTGTCAGGTGGATTGTTGGCCATTAGAACTGGTACTGTGTGGGCTTGCGAAATTTATCACTAAATGTTGATTGAAGGTTTTCGTTTCGATTTAGGGCCCGAACTCCGCCTTTGGTTTGTAACATAAAGTGTTTGCTTTAACTATTCATAGTCGTATCAAGACTATCAATAGGTAAAGCAGGGTAGTGGGTAGTGACTTTTTAAATAAAATGGATTAATTTAATAATTATT
The DNA here is from genome assembly GCA_963082625.1 of Pasiphila rectangulata. Lineage (NCBI taxonomy): Eukaryota > Metazoa > Arthropoda > Insecta > Lepidoptera > Geometridae > Pasiphila > Pasiphila rectangulata. Next base: position 10,610,151 of record OY720249.1, read on the forward strand.
TAAAGATTGATATTTTAAATCAATAAGTATTTTAATCGAAGTTTTATATATTCTTAAACTAAGTTGGTACGTCTAAATTTAATCAGGCTTTAACTGGTAGCGCCATCTAGCGTTAATTCAATACGAAGTAGTTGAAAGGTTGTTTTTATAAGTATTGCTGAACACACAAAATAGATAAACTAGTAACAAATAAATATCAAATCTGTCCAAAATCTCTGAATAATATTCGCTGGTAATCGTTTTACTCTTTTCAAGGTCATTGATATAACACCGCGATATGCGATATGGCACCGCGTGCATCCCAAAAATCTGGCCATTATTTGGCTTTCCTTAATATTAGTAGGTATATCCATGAGAGAGGTCTATATCCAGCAGTGGAAGTCCTACGGCTGAGATTTCTACGTTTAGAAACATGGAAATTAATGTATTCCAAATAAAGAACTGGCAGACCGTTTGCATAATACTGTGTCACATCTCGTTTCTATTTGAGCAAAATTATACTTTTATTAATTATTAATACGTTTTCGTAAACATCTAGTGGATAAGTCGGCTATAATATGGATAGTAGTTTTGTTTTCACTGTAATGAAAAATAAGTCTAGTCCGTCCGACGAGGTTTAGGAGGCCTAATTATAACCATATGGTCACTTTCCAAAAAAGGACCAAAAGTCCTATGTATACGTCGCCTTCTTAATCCCACTAAGGACCGATTTTTCAAACCTTAGATATGCTTATCCAACGAATAGAGAGTGAGACAACAAAACGGTATTGATGAATGTTAGAGAGGAATAGACAATATCTGACTGTTTTTCTGAGGATTGAAAAATCGGCCCTTATATTATAAAGCCGAAAGTTTGTTTGGAGGTTTGTTACCTCTTCACGCAAAAACTACCCAACGGATTGAGCTGAAATTTTGCATACGTATAGATGTGGACCAGGAATAACACATAGGCTACGTTTTATCCGGGTACAACGCATGCGAAGCGGCGGGCACACGCTAGTACTAGATAATCTAAAGGGCCTAAAACCATGGCCTAAAAACAAAAGTAGGAAAATTCTTAAAAAAATTAGGCTCTGGTGGAAAATGCTCTGTAATTTGAATCTGGAATTTAATTAGTTGACTAAGGTACATTTAATTTACACCCGCTAAGTAACTAGCAAAATAGCGGATGCCGCTTGTCCGCTTGATGAGTATAGAAATTAAGGTGCTTGGTACCGTATTAATGAAATGTCAAAACATACATTTTTTAATGTCACAAGTCTTAATTTTTAAAACGAAATAATCTCTAACCTACAGTTACGAGTACGCTTACTAATTATTACAAAAGTTGTGGGGTGCCGGCAGATAGAATGTTACCCCTCCTCTCATACCTCCTAAGGGATACCTCCGGAAGATGGGCAGCAGCGTCCTTCCTTGTATCAACATCCCGTACTGCGCTCAACAACCCGCCTGCCAAGCGTGGTGAGTATGGCAACTACCCCTCATGGAGATCCATGAGGGAGGCCTGTGTTCAGTAGTGGACGTTTTACGGCTGAAATGATGATGATGATGATGATGATTACAAAAGTAAAGTATTTGTTATGTAAGTACATAATATTTTACATCAGTGATTTCACAGTAGCATAATTTATGTAAATTAGACAAATGTTTTAAAGGCCATGTTTTACGGATAGCCGCAAGTTCAAGGGTCAATGGTATAAGTGAAATTTTTTGTAGACGTTTTTCCAAATCTCTGATTTACGAATATATTATTTGGGCCTGCATTCTGCCTATTTCATTGATTGTGTAAGTATTGCGAATTTGCATTTTTGGCGCTTTACAGCTTGTAAAAAATTACAAGCTTTTATTCAACTTGCCATGTATGTACGTATGTAACTGTAAAACGTATGTAAATGTTTGTTCGGGTGGAATCTTTCAACTCAATTACTCCAATTCAGTTATCATGTGGCACATATTCGACATGATTGAATATATTGGTTGTTCATTATCAATTCACCGTCAATGTAATTAATGTTTTAGCTAGCATTAATCCCCTTTCAGTCATACAGAATCGGTAAGTAAAACTGCGAGGCCTGTCAATTTCGCAGCAGTTGGTAGGCAACTATTTGTAATAATAAGATCCTTTGACTGAGAACAGTTAATTTTTTAACGGATTTTTAATCTAGTTGAACAAGTATGTGAAATAAATTAGGACCATTATTCGATTACAGTTTATAGAAATAGAATGCAAAACTTAATGTTATACAGAGATCGGTTAAGCCATTCATGAGATATGGGGGTTGAAAGTAGGGGTGAACAGTCGAATGTTTTCAAATATCCCCAAGTGTTGTATCAAATGCATATGGCATGATGTGTAGATAGCAAAACTGAGGGAACACATTACAAAAAAAAATTAGGTAACCTCCGAGATTAGATAAAGTGTCGGCGGGTTACTTAAAATTTTTAATTTTATAAACTTGTGTCCGAAATAGGTCTTCAGCCTTTCTTTTTTATGCTACCGCTGTATATTCCGCAGACAGGAAGCTTTTATTTTTTATCAACAGATCCTTCTCCTTGTGCATTCCCCATCATAATAATTTGCAGCAATTCATACCGGTCATGTCGTATGTTAGTGAACGAGGTAGTCGACTTTTCTCTGTATGGTTCATGCAGCTCGTACTATACAGCTAGCGCAGATAAAATCTGGTCTTATTTAACACCGATTAATATACTATTCAATATCAAAGAACGCTGAGCCGTTTAATGTCATTTTAGGCTTTAATTAGTGAGTTCTTTAGGCGATTTCAATCTGTTTATATCGATGCTGGAAAGTAGAGGCTAATAACTAGGCATGGAATCAACGCGGGCACAGACATGCCTGGAATCAGAATTCGCAAGTGTGGGTTACTATTGTTTATTCGGTGTGTGGAGAAGCGAAGTGAATGGAACTTAAAATACTATAACCTATGTAGCCCTTAGCTCTAGATGTAGGGTACGTTGGTGCATTGTTTTCAACAATTAAACTGCTGAAAGTAGGACGCAAGTAGAGCAATCTCAAATGTATCGGTTACCATACACTGTTTACATTCCACCACGGTAGTATCATCGGATGAGTATAGAATATAATCATTTACAATCAGTTGATGAGCTGAATTAGATTAAATGTAATTCTGACAGTACATTAATGAATAATGAACCATTCGTCTCAAACAGAGTACAATCACTAAACAACATGTGATAGATAAACTAAACAGTCCCATCATTGACGTGAAAGCGATTTGGGCCAAGTTCAAGAGTTGGGTCAACATTCAATTGAATCAATCAAAAAGATCAATGAATCAAATGAGATGGAAACGTCGAAACTACAATAAGCCTGATAAGAATGAGAACGTTTACGAAAGGATTTACGCAATGATTAGGCTCTTTAGTTAGCGAAGGTTGGCGGACCTTTGAAGATGATTCAATAAATATGTTAATTTATGATATAGACCTTTAACGATTGCCGCCACTAATCCAAAATACGTCCTAATTTACTATGACGCCACTATGAATTCCGTGTGCAATGTGTGACTGTAGTATGGTAGCTAACATTATACAGATTTGGCTCCTTAGGTTTTGATAAATTGCATTGGTAAGTGTTTCGGGTGGGAACTGTAGTCACTCACACACACACACACTATAGCTTCCTAAGAACAAAATATTCCTAACTACAACTACAAAAAGAAGGTACATTTCCCTTAAGAGCTAAAATGTATCCCCACCCTAAATCTAAGCTACATGTTAACAATTTGGTAATGTATAGTAATACGCACGCATATCGTAAAAGGATCGTGCAGTGATTATGGGGTATAACAAACCTTAGGAAGAGGCGAGGTGACAAGCTCGAATTAATTGTTAATGGTCGTAGATTAAAATAATTTATATGTATTAGCATTTTTTATAGCTACGAGTATCAGAAAACACGGAACGAATGCAATTAGAGCAAGACAATAGTCAGATAAGTACAGGAAACATGTTGTCGTATTTGTCGTGTCTCAAACGACTTTATTTGATTGAGACTTATTGTTCGTATGGAGCTTTGTTATTAATGAAGTAGCTTATCAATTGTTGTTGTTTAATTGCTGTGCCAGTCAAATGATCTGTTATTTGTCGTAACATTGTTGATTCATTATTAATATATGTACATGTAACCTGGTAATTATTTATCGCGTGAATTACCTTTATTGTTTCCCTACGTTTTAGTATCAGTAATGGTTCCGGGAAGACTCGAGACGACTCTATAAATACCCGGTTAAATTTATATCAATAATGGTTATGATCTTAACAATAAGTTATTAATATACATATAAATATTTTTTCCTAAAATAGTATATCTTGTCACCTAAATCTCCAAATAGAATTTGGTTCTGGCACTCCGCCCGCCGCTGCCGGGGCACGCTCGCTGTGCTCGCTCGGCTCGTGCGTTGTTGTTACGACACAACCAATCCTAACCTAGTTTTTGTGTGAGGAGTTTGATATTACTTGGTGATTAAATGTTGGTACTCTTTTAACAACAAATATACTTAAAATAGGTTATTGCAGATAAGTGACAAATCTAAACTTAGGTAACAGAAAATATAGTTGCCCTTAATAATGTGTTCTGATCGTATTCAAATACATTGTTGATTCTTTTTTAAGTGGTGCACTAGCACCAGCTAGTAATGTAGTAATGTTTTAAGTTTGTAAGTTCATGTCGTTCCTCTGGTACTAGATCACATCTGTCTTTAATAGGTACCAAATTTAATCAAGATATGAAAACGTTCAGGCAAACAGACAGAAGTTATTTTCGCTATTAATACAAGTTAGGATTAAAAAAAAAAAAATTTGTTACTGATACTTGTAGCTCCACAAAAAAAAATAGTTGCTGATACTTATAGCCGCCGTGGGGTGCCGGCAGTAGAATGATACCCCTCCTCTCATGCCCATGGATGCAGTAAGAGCCTGCTAAGGGATACCTCCGGAAGATGAGCAGCAGCGTCTATCCGTGTATCAACATCCCATACTGCGCTTACCAACCCCCCTGCCAAGCGTGGTGAGTATGGCAACTACCCCTCATGGAGATCCATGAGGGAGGCCTGTGTTCATCAGTGGACGTTTTATGGCTGAAATGATGATGATGACTTGTAGCTACATCCTACTTTGGGACATATTCAACTTTTACTTCCAAAAATGTACCCTAACTAAACATTCCATCCATGAGACGGTCACAATGATTGCCTCCGACCTTTCTGCTCTTGTCGGGTCCTTTAATTACCAACTAAAGCGATAAGGTCGTATACATGTTAGGAATCGACTCCTTGTTATGCCAGTAATGCTCCTGCAGTCGGTAAAAGGGAACGTCTGGAAAATAATTATTTGTTTCACAAATTCAATAATAGAGTTAATTTACCTCGGTAAATAGAATTGATTTTTAAAGATTACTAATATGTATAAAGATACAACGGTGAAATTATCTTAGTAAAATCGGTGAAATGGTGAAATCTAAAAGCTTCAATTTCTCGTTTGCTAGAAAGAGCGTGAAAGGTGCCAAGTTTAAGGTAAGGCTAACTTATCGCGTTATCTTCTAGATAGGCCTAATTACAATTAGGTCTATTTTACAAGCTTTTATTAAGCTTGCCCTGTATGTATGTATGTATGTATTAATTATGTTTGTTCGCGGAATCTTGCAGCTCAATTTTGAAGCAGATATCTTCAACCAATTGAGCTTAAATTTTGTATACATGTTTTCATTGGACGACAATGCCTGGTCAGCTATGTGACGTCACTCTGAATCCAACATGGCGGAACACCCAAGATGGCGGACTTCTTATTTTTAATGTACTCCTATATACGGGTATAAAATGAGAGGTCTTGCTGAGAGTTACTCGGAAAATTAAATGACATCACTCTAAATCCAACATAGCGATATACTCAAGATGGCGGACTAGTTATTCTTAATGCACTCTTACAATATGGGTATCAAATGAAAGGCCTTGCTGTACATTGTTAAAAAAAAATGTAAATCAATTAGATCAAGTTACAGGTACACAGGTTAATCTCGCGACAAGCTTTTTTATCACACAGATTGTGTAAAGACGTTTCGTATTTACATTGTTTAAAAAAAATGTAAATCAATTAGATCAAGTTACAGGTACACAGGTTAATCTCGCGACAAGCTTTTTTATCACACAGATTGTGTAAAGACGTTTCGTATTTACATTGTTTAAAAAAAATGTAAATCAATTAGATCAAGTTACAGGTACACAGGTTAATCTCGCGACAAGCTTTTTTATCACACATATTGTGTAAAGACGTTTCGTATTTACATTGTTTAAAAAAAATGTAAATCAGTTAGATCAAGTTACAGGTACACAGGTTAATCTCGTGACAAGCTTTTTTATCACATTAATCGTGTAAAGACGTTTTAAGTTGACATTAAACTTTAATGGAAAATGTTTATTTTATTATTTTTAGTAGGTACGTTCAAATAAAAGCTTGTTTGTTAAAAAGTTTTTTTTACTCGTAATTTATATTCATAGAAGTACTAAGTTAGTCACTGCATTGGACTTGACAATAGCGGTTATCTGAATACATGAGTTATCTCGAATATCGATAACTTTCGCTATTGCACAGATAGATTGGCTATCTGAAACTTTGTTGGCTGTATTGTTTTCATGTAGACTAAATATTATAGACTAGGATTCGAGCCAGCAGAGGGGGCACTTGATCCATTTTCGAAATAGTTTGGAAGTTCTGATTGACTGACTTACAAGACCACCATTCTTGTCAACAGATTCTGTTTATAGCCAAACAAAATGATCGTGTTCCGAATAAATATTATCTATTTGTATTTTTTCACGATACACGTGATGAATAGCCCTGAATTACCATGAGCTTAAGTCCAGTACCTGTCTACACCACTTTTTTCCATAATTTTTAGGGTTCCGCAACCAAAGGGTAAAAACGGGACCATATCACTAAGACTCCGTTGTCCGCTGTCTGTCTGTCTGTCACCCGGCTGTATCTCATGAACCGTCATAGCTAGATAGTTGAAATTTTCACATATGATATATTTCGGTTGCCGCTATAACAACACACACTAAAAACAGAATAAAATAAATTTTTAAGGTGGTCTTCCGTACAAAAAACGTGATTTTCGTTGAATAATGGTACGGAACTCTTCGTGCGTCAGTCCGAATCGCACTTGGCACATCTTTAAACAATATGTGGTGTTCTCCAAAGGAAGTTTATTTAGGTTGACGGTCGTTGCATTCGAAACGGCCCAGTAGGTACATGAAGTCATCGACGGGAATATACTCACTCTCAGGACTATAGGGCTGTCACACTTCACTATCGTAAATTTAACACTTTACGGCACGCAGGGTAAAAATAGTAAGTTTACTGTAATAGGTTTGTTCTTAGCACGCTTGTTCGACTGTTTATGGCTACGAAGTATCATCTAATAATACTTTTATGAGATGATATTAGTAAGAAAGTGTGAGGACAATGTAGGGATGTTTTTTGTCAAATATTTTTCCACATGTTTTTTTATGACAGGTTATTGTTAGTAAAAGTGATAATAATATCAATGCCTAAGAAAGGGAGTTCTACGGCTTCGCACTTCTGGGTTCTATTTAAACTAATTCAACTCAGATGGCGGTAGCAACATCCAGTTATTAATTATCGCAAAAATGGAATCCCATCAATGTAAACTGGCTTCTTGACCTCACATTAGCTTTGATTTCTCATCGCAGTAATGTTGTGCGTTTCTACACTTTAATAAAACTAGATATCTACATTGAAATTCCTGTATAATTTTACACATATGTACATGCGTAGTTTTCATAATCAGCCGCTAAAATTCCATTGTTCTTTCTGTAAATATTTGTTGCATTGCTCATGACCCGCTTCTGTTGTGTGCTCTTGCATCAACTGATAAGGATTTATTTATTCAGCACTGGCAATTGGTAAACTTGAATTTGGAAAGGATGGAATAGAATTCTTATTTAAGAGAGTTTCCTTAAAATTATAACTGCTGTTTATTCTTTGTATTAACTAGGTAGGTAATCTAAATTTCTGACAAAATAGAAGTTGAAGATTAATGTGTATTTTGTTTTAAATACATAGATATGTACATATGTATATAAAACAAAGTCGTGTTAGTTACACAAATTATAACTGGACCGGCGGTACCGATTTCAATGATCTTAGATGTTTTAGAGTTATCTGAGCCCGGGTTAACAATTATAGACTAATAAAAACTCGGTTATAGGAAAAAATATAACGTAAATTTATTTTCACTTCTATTTTATACGGATGATATTGTGATGACATTTTTTGATTGTCAATTATCTAAAGGTTCGTTTAGAAAGTTTATATTGTGATATACGTAAACTCGAGATGTTTATATATAAGTAGTAGTATAGTAGTAAGTAGTTGTTGAGTAATAGAGTAGTAGTAGCTAGTAGCTGTAGAGTAGTTGTAGATGTAGAGCATTTGTAGAGTAGTAGTAGTAAGTATCTAGTTTTAGTAGTAGGTGCGATACGAAGTTCGCCGGGACAGCTAGTAATTTATAATAAGTTATAATATGTTTGTTGTGGTAACCCTACTTTCTTCACTCAATGAATTCGCGAGACGCCAATGACGATACGTCATTGACGCCCGTGACATGACCTTAGAATGAACCGCGGCGCCGAAAGATTGATATGACTCATTCGAAATGAAATCCCACCGAACTCACCCTTAATCCATTATTAATCTTATCAGGGAATTCTGGAATGAAGATGGTTTGTCTGTGGATTTCTAAGGGATCGGTGGTTAGTGTGGGGTGCCGGCAGTAGAATGTTACCCCTCCTCATGCCCGTGGATGCAGTAAGAGCCCTAAGGGATACCTCCGGAAGATGGGCAGAAGCGTCTTTCCGTGTATCAACATCCTGTACTGCGCTCGCCAACACGCCTGCCAAGCGTGGTGAGTATGGCAAATACCCCTCATGGAGATCCATGAGGGAGGCCCGTGTTCAGTAGTGGACGTTTTACGGCTGAAACGACGGTGGTTAGTGTAGATTGCACTAAAAATTGCTTGCATGTTAAAAACTAGGAATGTGTGTTCAATAAATGTCAATGAGCAAAAAATCAGTAAGAAAGAAGAAAGTATTTCCTACAGATCCTAATAGATGGAGCTAGCAAGCGCAGCTAAAAAAAAAAAAAAAAAAAAATGATCACTATCGTCGTCTATAAGGTTCTGCGGAATAATGTTTAACGCTTTTTCTCTTGAATGAAAACGCCTTATGATTTCCTTAATCGGAATCTGAAAACTACTTAAGATCTGACATTGGAGCTACGACTTTGAATATGAGTTTAATCAGTTCGTAGTGTCAAGAAGTCCACTAAAACTAAAGTGCCCTTCTTGTAAGGCGCTACTGGTACATCCATATTACACTGGTACATTCTCAGCAAGCCCTTTCATTTGATACCCATATTGTAGGAGTGCATTAAAACTAACTAGTCCGCCATCTTGGGTCTTCCGTCATGTTGGATTCAGAGTGACGTCACATAGCTGACCATGCATTGTCATCCAAACAAAACGTGTATACAAAATTTCAGCTCATTTGGCTGAAGATATCTGCTTCAAAATTGAGTTGCAAGATTCCACCCTAACAAACATAGTTACATACATACATACATGGCAAGCTAAATAAAAGCTTGTACTCCTCAATGAATGAGACTAACCTGTAATGCCGCAAAATACCATCTTTACGCGTAATTAATGCTTCTGTATAATTTATTTTATTAGAAGAGTTTTGTCGCACGTGCGATTATGCCGCTTTTATAAGATTAACAAGAAGTAACAAAATTGTCATTTTTAGTTTAAATTAAAAAAAAACACAACAAAATAATCAACTTACATATCTAACATAGCTAGTTTGTACAGCGTTCTAGAGTTCTGTATCATATTATCAATTATAGTAAACTTAACTTTACCTAGTAAGTAAGAAGTGTTCGTGTTTTTTCTGCCAGTACGTTTCCTCATCGGCAACATTTTAACTCTCCTTTTAAGGAAGGAAGCCAGCGTCGTGTTCCTTGTTTCGTACTTTAGCAATTTAAATCATGATTTTAATGCCACGGCTCGTTTTTCTGATTGTATTACGCGACCAGATTATGTTCTCTTGATGATTTATTTGTGTTGAAACGAAGAATCCTGACAGTTTAATGTAATTGGAATTTAAATTATATTGTTCTGTTGTGTATGAATTTCAAGCAGTGTCAATATTTTGGTGCCCCTTTGTATTTATTCATTATTGTGGGAAAGATGAACGGCTGCGTGAAAGTTAAAGTTGAATACTTGGAAGATGACTTGAGATAAGTTGTTGACAGATCTCTTGGTAAACCATACGAGGGTACTTACCTACTTTGGAATCTGTATTGTTGATGTTTACTTGTTTCTTTCTTTCCCAGAGTATGATTCCTTTCAATTATTGTTTTTATCATGGTCGAGTTGACGGTTGGTTGGAATTGGTATTTTAGATGAGCTTTGATTTTTAGAAAATGTTTATAAAAAATGCAATATTTCCTTCATAATAATAGATTTAAAGATAAACATGATGTTTTATAAAACTGCATGAATAATGAATATGAATGAATTAATAATGCTAGACAATTCACTCAGTATCATCTAGCCCCAACCTAAGCCATAATACTACATAGAACGATATTTTTTAATATAGAAGAGAGAAAAAAACATCCAGAACACCCTGAACAAATATCTGCAGAACGTACACACATTTGTTCGAGGCGGGAATCTAACCCGCAACCTGTTGCGTCACATGCGGACCTTCGCCCGATGCGCCACAGAGGTCGTCATAAGACTACTAGTACGTCATGTCTAAATGATCTACTATGATTTGTAGTCATTTCTGATGTGTTTTTCTAGTTTTATTGTTCTTGACCTTTCTCTTTTCCTATTTTCTAGAATGATGAGCCCCCCGAGATCACGTACTGCGTTGTGGGGGGCGAGGGGGGGCTGGCTCTACAGGCGGTCACCCCCACGCACCCCATGCCACCTGAGGACGAACTCGACGCCAAGTTTGCTGAACTGGTGGTAAGTCCCTTTAATTCAAATGCTTGAGACCAAATCTAAACTGACGTTCCCGCGTTGGGATGTATCGTGCATTGGGTTTGCTAAGGTCGGGTAGATTCACGGACCTTCCTGAATCCTCGCAAGATTTAAGAAGGAAGAGAGCAATAGCGAAACAATGATGCACAGCCACTAGTGACCCTAGGTCAAAAACGAGACTACAAGACCTAATCGAGTCATGCCCTTCTTCAACATCTGGCAAGGCATTCTTCATTTTTTAAGGAGTTAGGTTTGCTAAGGTCGTGTAGATTCAGGGAGGCCCCTAAATTTACCCGACCTTAGCAAACCCAAAACAAAGATACCCATATCAAAGATTTTGAGCCCCGGGCCGGGGTTCAAAATCTTTGCTCTCCTTTCTTCTAATCCTTTAACTTCTAGCGTCTCAGCTAATCGTTTCACTTCTTGCGTCTTAGCACACGTAATAACAAAAACCCAAAGTAAAAGAACCTAGGATTTTATTGTATCTAGCCAAGGTAGCTTCTAGGATATCCTGCGACCATTCTACAGTAAACAATAAATTCTTGGCCGGATAATCTCATTTTTACTGCGACTTCCGCTCATTGTCTTACGTATGATGACAATTTATTTTTTCTTCATTGAAATAAAGTACACGTATTTTAAACATTACAGTGAATTTCTCACAATTTATTTATTATTAGTAAACACAGTTTTCATAATACTAGTTTTTACCGCGTTTCTTCTTTGATTACGGGTGCCGTTCCTATCATTCTTTGCTGAATTTCGTCATTGTCTGTCTCGATTTACATACATCTTACGCAATTGTAGTGTTACTGACAATGCTCATAGAAAGCAGACACATTGGCCGATTTGTTTACATCTCGTGATCTTGTACAATTAATCAGTTCTCGGCTCAACATAGGGGCATTTGTCTACATTACTTGCTACTGGTACTGTTACTTGCCTGATTTTTTTAACATCTTCTTTCAGTGCTTTAGTTTTGCTTTAGCGTTTAATACTACACATTATGCCGATTCTAGATTTTTTTCCGTGTCATTTACGAGTATCTCTTCTTCAGCTCTTTTTTTGGAATTCACCAAAAATACGTTTTTAATGCTAATATTTAAGAAATACTTTAAGTTCCCGTGAGTATTTATGTTTTCTGCGTAAATGCATCCAGTCTGTACATGCAGTCTAAAGTTATTTTGTTGTAGTAATCCGATGATTTTGTTGTCAGCTTCCAAGACGAGTACGTCGAGAACAAGTTTCATAATTTGTGCATCTATCATCATTTCTGTCCACGATTCCATCTGCCCTAGGAAATTTCTTACCTATTGCTTAAGTTAATAGTGTGTGTACCTTATGAAATTTCAAATTGTGTACGTCTACTTAAAAAGCGTTTTATGTTCTGATAAAATCAAATTGCAATGTTGCCTTCACACACGGCAGCGTGTCTAGCCAAGTTCAAGCAAAGCAAACGGGCGACGACGCAACCATGTGTAAATTACCCCAACCCAACCATTTGGAGGCACTTTTTGATCCTTTCATAACTCAAAACCTATTTATTAAAAATACACATCTGAAATTTACAAAACAATTACAAACAATCTCAAAACAAAATCAAATAACATTATTTGACAAAGGTGACGATAATATTTCATTGCATTGCCCTACATTTCACATTTTAGAGTATCCAAATATACTTCGTCTTTCACTTGCATAATAATATTATAAAGATGTAAAGTTTCTGAGGTTGTAGGGGGTAATCTCTGGATCTACTGAACCGATTTTCAAAATTCTTTACTAATAGAAAGCCACAGTATTTGAGTGGCATAGGCTATAAATTACCGCCCAACGAAGTGGGCACCGGGTCAGCTAGTCATAAATATAGCGCAAACTATTTTCGAGATATCAATTTTAAAAATCGGCATTTTCATCTACAGTACTTGGCACCCATATAGATCTCTATCCTTTTGTAGAAATAATTATACTGCTATACCACAAAAACAACAGTTGAAAAAGTGATAAAACTCACCTCATATATGAAAAAAAATAGTGGTATGATCATTATTTGAAATGAAATGAAATAAAATTTATTGTAGAAACTGTGTACAAAAAAGATCTTAAAAGCTATGTGGAACAACAGTTTATCCATTAATTATGGACGTACAATATTTAACTTATATAACTAGGTAATTTATTGATTATAAAAAAAATTAATGTCATAAAACATTTATCTAAGAGCCACCTACGGAGTTTTGTCTTAAATTTACTAGTAGGCAGTTCTCTTATATCTCTAGGAATTTTGTTAAATACTTTAACAGTCATGGTAGAGCAATTTTTCCCACTCAGTGCAGTTTTGAGTGGAAGCAGTAAAAGCCTAGTGGGATCTCTATTTTTTATGACTGAGTTATTTTTATCTTTGAATTGGTTAATGAATGAAGCGTGCTCTTTTACAAAACAGCCAATTTGGAATATGTATAAACTAGTGAGCGTTAAGAGTTTATGTTTCTTAAAGAGAGGCTTGCATGACTCTAATGGGCCTATTCCAAAAACGGCTCTTACACACTTTTTTTTGAATAATGAAAGCTCTTTTGATGTGCGTAGAGTTACCGAAAAGCAAAAGACCATACCACAGTACTGAGGTGACGTAGACAAAATATGCGGTCAATGCCGTTTGTTGGCCTGATGTGCTTCTTAATCTTTTAAAAGCAAAAACAAAACGATTAAGTTTTTTGCCGATTTGCTCTATATGCGATTTCCAATTTATATTGTAGTCTATGGATATTTAGAGGTACTTCACCTCTAAAGAAGAAAACGTTCACTTTGTTGTCCGTCTGTCTGTCTGTCTGTCTTTCTGTCAAGACCCTCGGTCATAAATTGGATGGGTAACCGAATGTTTTTGTGCATTTTTAAAACTAATTACTGATTTACTAATTTGTACTGAAAAGAAAAGAGAAAGAGAAGCTGTATTTATATGTTTAATTGATCACAAAAAACATAACTGTAATCAGCTGTATTGTTGTCCATCAGTCTTGTCTGTCTTACACGGTGAGAAAATTAGAGAAATACTGTACAACGTCTCTCAGTTCAGCTAATTTATAATAATTATTATGTTCCTACATATCTACGGAACCTTCGGTGGACGAGTCCAGTTCGCACTTGTCCGGTTTTTTATTTATATTTCGCAAACCCATTCTATGAACGAGTATACAACCAATTGATTCTAGCAACATTCAATTTCCGTAACACGTTATAATGCTGTCCGCCGCAGATGTTAACTTATCAAAACCATTCAAGCCGATCTCGCCTATTCTCAGATAGAAATGATTATAGTCGTTCGGGTAATAGCTCTGTTCAAAATGGGCAGTAAATCAGAGTCAGTAGGTGTTGTTGGGACAGATGAGCGCACGCCCGCGGACACCTGGACTAGCTACAATGCTACTTTCACAATGCTCCGTTGTCCGTAGGGCTAGGTTACCGTTTCCTCGTGGGTGTTTTATATGACTTATGTTAAAGACGAGGCTATCTATTTTATGAATCTTCTGTCGATCGGTATCGGTATCGTTGTATAAGGCTTCCTAGTTGTAGAGCAGCGTACGTTTTGTCGGTCGTACATATTGTTCTCTTACTGTTTTGGACTATGTCATGCATGACTACCTAATTAAGAAGTTTCTAGTTATTTTTCAATACTTGTTGTGTTTATTTATTGTATTGTTTAAATTTGTGTTTTTGTGAATTGTTGACAAGTTTTTACAAGCTTTTATTTAGCTTGCCCTGTATGTATGTAGTATGTATGTTTGTTCGCGGAAACTTGCAACTCAATTTTCAAGCAGATATCTTCAACCAATTGAGCTGAAATTTTGTACACATGTTTTCTTTGGATGACAATGCATGGTCAGCTATGTGACGTCATTCTGAATCCAACATGGCGGAACACCCAAGATGGCGGACTACTTATTTTTAATGAATTCCTATAATATGGGTATCAAATGAAAGGGCTTGCTGAGAATAACTCAAAAATTAAATGACTTCACTCTGAACCCAATATGGCGGAACACAAAAGATGGCGGACTAGTTATTTTTAATAGACCTACACATACGTAAAAATAAAAGGGCTTGCTGAGAGTTACTCGAAAAATTATATGACATCATTCTAAATCCAACATGGCGGGATTAAAAAGAAAAAGTACTAAAAATAATAAAATAAATAGTTTCCATTATGTTTAATGTTAACTTAAAACGTCTACACAATTTATGTGATAAAAAAGTTTGTCGTGAGATTTAAGCAGGTACGTACTCGTATTTACATTGTTTAAAAAAAAAATTAAATCTATTAGGTCAAGTTACAGGGTACACATGTAAAGGACAATGCTCATGGATATATGGAATCCCGTACCAAGCTGCATCAAAAACAAACTTGGTTTTTTATAGTCTATACTTATCATATTAACTCCTATAAAAGTTGTTTTTGTAAACAAACTGGGGTTTCGGAGTAATTTTATGAAATCGAAAATAACCTCAAAATCAGACAAGTACCTTTGCCGGGTGATCCCACGACTCGACATATTTGCATAATGAAATACACAGAAAAAAGTTCACAAAATATAAACAAGTTCTACTTCTCAACTCGCAATACGAAAATAATGATTACGATATGATTATCATTAATCTAAACACTAAAACACAGACTAGAACGTATTCGCATGAGCGCCGGTTAGATCTGTCTAACATCTATCTAATGTCAGTTGTCAGTAATGTGCCCGCTAAGATTTAGGGATGCGATCGATAAATTGAAATCTTTAGTAAGAAAATCGATTTTATGTCAATTAGCAATACTAAATCGATTTGGTGTACTGGATTTACTTAATTGTTACTATTATTCAACGAGAAGATAGCAAAGGTTAAATATATATCATCCGGAAATTGTTTTTGAAGCAAACGTTAAGATATTTATTAAAAAAGAAACGATTGGAATGACTGTTTAGTCGAGTCATCATATTGTTTCTAATAATGCACTACATCCCTATAACCGGTTGTGTGAACCCCACGTAAAGGAATTAAAAACAATTTTCATACTTTTATACTTTATATTAAATTCCGGGTTCAAAAATCAATTCCCTGACACGTAATGTCGTAAAAAAATATAAAAATAATTACTATAAAATTTTAATCTTGATGCGTGAGACTTTTTGGTACCACTTTTGGGCATCTCCTTTCGCGACAAGCTTTTTTATAACATAAATTGTGTAAAGACGTTTTATGTTGATATTAAACTTTAATGGAAAATGTTTATTTTATTCTTTTTAATACGTTTAAATAAAAGCTTGCTTGTTAAAAAGTTTTTTATACTTTTAATTTTTATAAATATTTATATTGTGGTTTGTTGCTAACAACAAACAAAAATAATAATGTTCTATACCCAAGTCATTAATTTTAATCGGTTGTTGCTTCCTAAGTAAATTAATGTGGCATTTTTAGGGTTCCGTAGTACAACAAGGGACCCTAATAGTTTCACTTTGTCTGTCCGTCTGTCTGCGGCTTTGCGAAGATACTATTAGTCCTAGAAAGCTGTCATTTTGCATGGACATATAAAATAACAACGCCGGGATAGCGCTACAAAAAATGCTAAAAAAGTTATTGAATTGGGGTACGAACTTAATTTTTCTGCATTTTTCCATCGCGTCCTTAATGAATTCCTTAAGGACGCCTTCCTTAAATACTTGGTATTTTATAACGACTTAGGGGTTGCGAAGACATTATTTTTAGGATTCCGTTTGCGGAATATTAAAGTTAAATGGAATATTAAAACTTTTTTTGAGTGTGTGTTAAATGTAAAAAACCATGAACTTTCTAGGAAAACTAAGGGTTAGGTTAAGCTAGCTGTTTTAGGTTTGGAGAAATTGTTGCTCAAATAAGTGATGCGGTTTACCAAAGATACCGGAATACTTTAAACCGAAAACTCAATTCATCATCATCATGTCAGCCGTAAAACGTCCACTACTGAGCTAAGGCCTCTCTCATGGATCTCCATGAGGGGTAGTTGCCATACTCACCACGCTTGGCAGGCGGGTTGGTGAGCGCAGTACGGGATGTTGATATACGGAAAGACGCTGCTGCCCATCTTCCGGAGATGTCCCTTAGCAGGCTCTTACTGCATCCACGGGTAGGAGAGGAGGGGTAACATTCTACTGCCGGCACCCCACGGCAAAACTCAATTATTACCTGTTAATATGTTTTGGTACACGTAAACAACATACACCAACTTCTGTTGTAAGAAGTTGGTGTATGTTGTTTACGTGTACCAACATACGCTACGGCCTACGGTTAACTACGGAACCCTACAACCCTAAATAGAACGTGGTCTTATTTTTACCCGACTGCCGAGGAAGTATATTGTACTTAGAAACGCCCGAGACTTTCGCAGTGATGGTGTTGTTCGGCTTTTGTTTGGGGCCCTAGTGAGGACCAAGCTTGAGGCAAGTTGCTGCGTCTGGAACCCCTTCGAAAGTACGTACGCTCTGTTACTGGAGAAGGTTCAAAAGGCGTTTCTTAGGTTTATGTACAAACGAATTTTTGGTTTTTATCCCTATATGTACCCAACCAAGTTTCTGCTAGGCTGTCTTGGCTACAACTCCCTACAAACTAGGAGAGCGTACGACCAGACTGCAACACTGTGCAAAGTGTTACGCGGAAAGATTGATGCCCCTGATCTACATAATATATTATTTCTTCTCCATCTTCCAAATAATTATCTTCGGAGTAGAAGTCATAGACTTTTTTCTGTGCCCTATAGCCGAACCGTAGCCCGCGCCAATTCTCCTCTGCCTCGCACCCTCGCAGCCCTGAACAGACTTCTTGACCAGAACCCTGACTGTGATATTTTTGCTGATGAGTGGAAGAAGATTATGTTGGTATGCATGAGGTTTTGGGAGATTGAGGAATGAATGTGTGATTCAATCTAGAGGTATACTTGTTTTATTATTTCGGAATTTTACTAATTTATTCTATTTTTATTCTATTCTAGTTATTATTTATTTATTTATTTATTTATGAGCCTGATTCTTCCCACTGCAGGGCAAAGGCCTCCCTTCCCTCTCTCCACTGGTCCCTATCATGTGCTTTCTGGTGCCAATCTTCGCTGTAGGAGTCTATCTCGTCCCTCCATCGCCGCCTAGGCCTTCCACGTGGTCGTCGTTAATTAGTGTAATTGATTTATATAAGTCGTGCTAATTAATTAATAAAATAAATAAATAAATAAATAAATATATATGTATATGTTTTCTTGTTTGTTTGTAAATTTCTTTATTCCCACGTATCTTCCAATCGACTAGACGGATTTCTAAAATAAAGGTATCGTTAGATTCGTCTCAAAAACCCAATTGTCCTTAGTTAGGTATTTAAAAAAACCAAAATGGCGGATTTTTGACGCTATTATTGTAAGAAGTTCAAAAATATTTTTTAACAAAACCTATCGAGTAGGGTATCAAAGTAAAGGAAGTTAAAAGGAGATTACAAGAAAAATATATATGTTTTGATATTTGAATGAAATAATTACAACCATTTTAATACAATCGTTCGAATAAATTTGTAATTAATGCATTTAAATGGTCGTATTTTGGCTTTATATCGGCCAAGTGTGTGTTGGACCTTGCAGTTGGGTTTTTTGTTTCGCTTATAACGTAATAACTTGTTTTATTTTTACTTTCAATTATATAATGCTTATCAAATTACTCGCATGTCAAATATCTACATATTCTTGCACCTCCGGAGGCAATTCATGTTCATTTAATATGACTAGATAGATATCTGATACAGATTTTGGTCGATTAAGTTATTAAATTATCAGTTCATAAAACCAACATGCTGTCGCAATTTAGGTACATTTAATTCTCATTTTTATCGTTCAATAAAAATAAACTGTACATGATAAAATTTACTCATTAAGTAAAACTGGTTATTTATGTGACCGTAATTACCCTGTTTTGTAATACTTTCTTTAAAACGGTTTAATTATATGATTGTGGTTGCGACTCGTATTTGCAGTGTTAAATTTGGTGCAAAACGGAAGTAAAAGTCTTGGTGTCATGTCACACCGCAAAAAGTTTAAAATACCAGTTTATTTTTGATCGTAAGAGGACCAGCTGTGATACCTCGAACTTTAATTTGTTTATAGACCTTTGCACTCTTGCGTCTTTACGTTTCGCGGGCCTGAGAAGCTAGCAAAGTAACAGGTAGTTCATAGGGTAGGTCGCCTGTCCAAATATTATATTGCTATTTTATTAGCTTCACCTGTACCTATGTAACTGTAACGGAATCTTTGAACGTTCCTTTAACCCAACTAAGGACATCAGATTTAAATTAAACTTTCCATACTTATCAGGGACCGATGACAGTACAATAATTCGGCGTGCTTTTTAATATTAAAACTATTATTATTTTAATAGACGGTTGCATAAAATTCTACTGTAATGTTATCCCGTGAGGTTATATAACTTACATTGCTTTCCCTCGAGTGTCGATGACAGATCTGTTGCGATTCGAGAAGGATGACTCCGGCGCCGGTCACCGGATGATAGTCATTACTGTGTCTGTTATCTAGATACCTATCTAGTCCAGTTCAAACGCCGACTAATGTCTTTAGTTGTTTTGTTTCCTATTTCTAGCTAGTAAATTATGTGCGCATATTAACACGTGCATTATCGGCAAAGGGAAACATCGTGAGGAATATCGCGGCTTAGTCAGCTTCAGACGCATCGACCTGATCTATTCTCTGGATAAAAGCAGACTGCTGGGCAAGCCTATCCATTTAACAATCTCCCAGGCACTGCAGCATTCAGTACAGCAGGAGTACAGTTCCTGACGATGCATAATTAATCTATGGTAGATGTAAATAATACGCTGATGATAGATTTAGCTTTCCGCTTAACATTTTCTGGTCACAAGATGGTAATATTAAATTAACGTTGCATATACGCGTTTTCGGCAATTGTTTGTAAACACTAAAAATTAAAGTATTTACATCAACTGGCACAAGGATCCTTAAATGCATTTAACGATTAATCGTATATAAACAAATTATTTAATTACTAGATCGGGATTCATGAGGAAAAGTAAGTAAGTATGTCTGGCTGTGGATGTTCTACAGCTGAGGTGATGATGGAAAGCATGCTGCGGCAATTGTCTGCGGAGAAGTGAAAATGCGGTTGTCATAGCAGGTACACAAAGGTGTCTAAGAAACTTATTTGCATTAATTCTGAATTTCGATCTAGAAACAAGTTTCCAGTCATTTTCTGATGTTATTGAATGGCTATCGTGCATTTGTTTCTGAGTAGCCTTCGTCCAGTCACGAGAGTATTCAGTTCTTTTGTCACTAGGTGATTTAATACTTACTTCTTAATCCATAGAATGTTGGAATGTGGATCGGTTGGGTATTAAATTATATCATGCGTATTCGTTTGGTTCTAAGTAATATAAACCGACTTTGAAAAATAGGAGGTTATCAAGCCGTCTGTATTTTTTTTATCTTTGTTAACTTAGAACTCCGTCGTTAATGAACACATTTGGAAAATTCTTTTAGAGTTTGGAAAGATAAACTCATCCAATTCAATTATTCAATTCAACAAATCAATTATTTACATCCCAATTTTTCAAAACTCTATTCTGATGATGGGATCCATGAGGAATTAAATAATTTTACTATTAATTGTCTATTAGAATCAAGGCTTAGTTGATGCTCAAAATTTAAAGTTGAGGTTTGGTTAGGTAAGGTTAGGTTAGGTTTTAATAAATAATGTTTGCTTGTTTTTAAATCCAGATCTGATGAGTATTTATGATTAATCGAAGGAAATACTCAAATGTTATTATGTCTTTGTTGAAAAATTAAAGAAATGTTTAGTAATATTGCATTTCGAATGAATGTCAATTTTTTTATTGATTCAATGATATGGTTTCTCATGTCACAGCATCTATACATTGCGCTTTCTTGATTGAACTTGTTCATTTTATTGTCCAGCTTTCCAACTGAACATGTACTCGTATAATTCGCACAACTTTGTTAACAGTTTTCCTTAGTAATTTTATCTCCTATCGTAGTCCAAAACCTGCTAACCAAGTAATCAAAGGTTAAAATCCACTCTCACCCGGCACACCCTTAGCTCTACACCAGCCAGTCTGACAGACGGAAAACGCATTTATATGTATCTGGTAACGTGATAGCTTCACGCTTTCCATCGTACTGTCTGGCTAGGGTTAAAATGTCTGCCATTGATACA
Source organism: Pasiphila rectangulata (assembly GCA_963082625.1). Classification (NCBI taxonomy): domain Eukaryota; kingdom Metazoa; phylum Arthropoda; class Insecta; order Lepidoptera; family Geometridae; genus Pasiphila; species Pasiphila rectangulata. Next base: position 10,631,514 of record OY720249.1, read on the forward strand.
CCCTTGATTGACATACCTGGTTTTGAGTTAGTACTGATCCGGACTTGAATAATCTTTGTCGTTATGTTATCTTTAAACTTTCCATCGAATATGGCATATTGAGGTCTCTAAAATTAAAATTAAATAAAACAAAGAATATTGTAAATATAATATGCTAAGTTCATTTTAATAATTACCTAATAAATAAATTTGTTCCTGAAATAGTAGATTTGTCACCAAAATTATCAATTACCCTAATAAATATATTTGTTGCTAAAATATCTGTCACCTAAATTGAATCACCAAGTAGAATTTGAGTTCTGGCAAAAATTTAAAGTTGCCTTTCAAATTAGCCTGCGGTTCTCATTGGCCGAGTTTAGTTAATCGCACATTTAACTAAACGACATGTATCGAATAGGGGACCGGACAGTAATCGAAAAAAAATCTAAGATATAGTTACATAAAATGTTCATAAAATTTTACGATTTTCCTACTAAAATTTTCATAAAATAAATAATGATTTATATTTTTAAATCAAAAAACAAAATTTAATAATTACGATATTTATAATCTGTTTCGCATGTCAAACGAAACACCAATCACAGCGAGTGACGTCATTTGTGTATGGGCGTCATCATGTTGAGGTGAAGTTACAGACATTCCTTCACAGTTTTTTTTTCTTGCTAACGCCAGCCATTTTTGTCTTATTTCGGCTTTTCGAGGTAGACATAGACATAGACATAGACATTGTTTTTATTCACACAGCGACATAGAAAATACATAAGTACTTGCAACAAAGATTAAAAGAAAAACACGAAACACATACTAATTAAGAAACATACACAAACTAAAGTACCTAAACTGAAAAAAGCATGTGCAGTGCCCGCCATGTGCTGTGTGAAAAGCCACGAGCTCAGCTTAATGCTGCGGTAAATCCACAGCGCTGATTTTCAGCTCAAGGCTTTCTTGACGAAGGAACCGGAAACTGATGCACCACATTCTAAATTGTCAAATAATAGAAAATAAAATTAAAAAAAAAAAAAAATCTTACTTGTGCCGGCTATACACAAAATAAAAGCTTACGTTATATAAACAAACACAGAAACCAATATTTTTATATATGATGTAATTGCATAATCCTACCACAGTCGTATAATATTGAAAAAGTATGAATTTGTTTAATTATTAACGATATTTTCCAAAGTAGCACTTTATTTTTTATATTTTTTAATCCTTTAATAAATAAATATATATGTATATTAATAACTATATTATAATAAGTAGGTAGGCACATAAACAGTAAAAACAATCTAAAACAGGAATGAGTTAGTGTCAACTCTGATCATGCACCTGTCGGTCTATTAAAAGTTTTTTGTACTGAATTTTAAAATTTTGTATACTTTGAAGCGTAAGTAATGGAGGCGGTAACGAGTTCCAGCACTTCGTAGCAGAAAAACGAAAACTACCTCGGAAAGCTGCAGTACCATGGCGAGGTGTACGTAGCAGGAGGGAAGACGTGGCGGCGGCGTATCTGTTATAGTCTCGTGCCCAAACAAATTTAGAGTACAGATACTGAGGGTTCTTCGATTTTAATACCCCAAACATTAAAACTGCGAGATGGAGATTCCTTCTGTTCTTCATCTTTAGAATATTATACTTATTAAGAAAAGGTGTGATATGACTTCGCGGGGGTACATCGAAACAAAATCGAGCACAAGCATTCTGCACTCTCTGTATGTGTAGGTACATCAATAAATAATTTATTTGGAGTATGTAGTTTCAGATGTGTTCGTATGTACATTGAGGTAGGTACAACACACCAACGATATTTTTTCCTTTCCATATCTTCCAAATTTCACGAAAGCTTACAAAACGCACTTGATTAGTAAAGTTAGTTGTTTTTTTTTATTAATGGCAACTTATTTATTTTTAAAGTAGGGATACTACTGCCAACTTCACGTAGCTGGTTCACGGTACAGATAGTTTATCAAAGATAATAACACCACTGGCAGAGTTGCAGCAAGTGGCATGCATCAGCCATTAGAAATAAAAGAAGAAGAAGATAATAACACCAGTTTCAAAATTATGCACGGGGGCGGTTTGTTCTGAACTGACTTTGACTGAACTGTCATCCACAGATGACGTCACGCGGTCGCTTAGTAGTGTTTACGCGGCAATTTTAGCCATTTGAATTTGATTTATGGTTTTGGGTACAAATTAAGCTAAATTTAATTAAAACTATATTTTTTGTGAGAATAATTAACCATGAGGATTAATAAAAAAAACTTTTTCAAAAGTTGTCCGGTCCCCTATTACGGAGGCAAGATAATGGTAATAAATCTAATCGTAATCAGAGTCAACTTAAATTAATTAAAAAATACTCAGCGCAACATGTTGACGGCTGCTACTAACAAACAACTAACAAGATTATACCTACATATTTTTAAATGTCTGTCTGTCCGTCCGTCACCGGCTTTGCGAAGAGACTTTTAGTCCTAGTTTATTTTTTCCCGATGTTCATCGACGGTTCACCCCGCGACCAAGAACGCTGAAACGTGTTCGTTACGTCGAAAAAGTAATAAAACGGTTACGCGATAAAATCCTGTACTTTTAAAACTAATATGTTAACAAATCGCGAATGTTTAACAAGTTATATACCTACATAGTTCCTATTATAATCAAACAAAACTATCAAATTAATTTGTTATAAATCATTGTTAACAACTAGATTGCAAATAAATCTTCATATATAAAAATGCTCTATGCCGTCTGCTCACTTTCAAAGGTCATCAGGTTTTCATAGCACTGCCTTGTTGATGTCATCGGCTATTGGATGCTAATTCTTTTCGAATTGTCCTTGCTAGTAAAGTTGTTTCTTTGTTTGTTTATTATTAATTGGTTCCTGCATTATTTTATTACGGCTTGTTAAACATGAATCGGGATACCAGTATCTATTGTCTGATTTCTACTCTCAAACGTACGATATTTCGATATTATACATATAATTATATTCAAGGATACGTTCAGTTCCGGGCGCTTTTCGTTTCTAGATTGCTTATAATAAACCTGCGATTTCTCCTGCAGTTGGCTACAGTTTTAGTACCTTGGTTGCCGTATAAGTTCCGGTAAATATGCACGTCAGTATGAATGGTGGTTCGAGTCTTTATCTTGGCTGTAATGAAACCATCAGCGCCACTTTAACACGTTGTGAAATAGAGAGCGTCTTTTCGATTAGTTTTCTATTGCTGTTTTCCCGTCCCTAGATTACGCCGTCCGTCTTATTGCTTCCATTTTCTTCTTCTCAATGACACATAAAAGCTTTGATTCAAATAAATCATATAAGCAAAAAGTTTTATGTTGGTTCATTCATAACCTTACTTGCTCGTCAGATAGGCAAAGCTTTTTTTTTATAATTAAAACTGCTTCTATCCGAATTTTTAAACGCCTTGTACCCGGTAAAAATATCCTATGAGTTAATCCTCGTCTACATCTTATGTATAGAAAGTTTCAGCTTGATCTGAGTTTTTGCTTGAAGAGGTAACGAACATCCATCCAAAACAAACTTTTGTTCACTAATTGTAGACAGGGACAGGTAACCAAGGTCTGTGTCTCACGGTCTGTTAGTGGCCTATTTACTTGAACTTGTCTTAGCATTATCTGGTTATCATTTACTTGATGAGTTGTTTGACTTTTGTTTATTCTTATGTGGCGCCTTAATGGTTTGGCTTTTGAGTTGGTTCATTGATTCACCTACGTATATCTTTATATTTTGCTAGGCTAAGGTCAGCGCTTCGGATTAATATGTACCTTTCTTGGTAATCAGTGTTCACATTCTTTCAGCTTATCTTTTTAAGGTAGCATTTTCTAAGAATTACGACGAAATTTATGTTTAGGTACGTGATTGTGAATCATACCATACCGGATTATCTCGAGATGTTGTATAAGGTCAACGTTCTGTAAGATCTCTAATTGTCCGTCTCATTATGTCGCAATTTACTTTAAACACGCTCTTTAATAAGCTAAGGTGAAATTGTAAGAAAAATTCCATGTCATAAATGCTGGCCTAAAATCTGAAATATTTCGTAATGAGACACTACCACTGCAATCCCGTATTTTAGGACTTGCTTCTGGGGTACAGAAAAGTGTGTTGATTTTGGATGCTCTTTGATATTAGTTATTATCTTTTGGTAAATAAAGTTGATGCATTGGAAATTATTGATATTAAACTATGACATAATCACATACCAATATTTTTTTTCTATTACGTAAATCAAGCATAGATATACATATTACTCATACTGAGTACGTAAGTGCTTTTCAGTTTTTATGATGTTAATTAATTTTAATAATTTCCTAATAGCAACCTGAAATATTTCCTACAAAACATGTTGAATATCCTCGTATGAATTTCGAACGAGTTAGAAAGTTGTTTACATGTAGTGCTATAACCGGACAAAACCTTTAGCTTGTTCCTGTCAACAGTGCGTTTATCATCCATCACCGTGGATCTGTTTGTCTTTGTGTCACGCTCATCTGTCGCTCTTGACGGCTCCTAACTTTCTTTGCTGGATGCTCTTTGTTGGATCGTGTAACAGCATTGTCAAACACGACTCTGTTTGACCATGCTGTATTTTACTACCTATGATAGTTTATTATTATGTTTCGCATTTTATTATTATGACAAAGTTGCCGTAAGTAAAATACTCAAGAAAAAATATTTTAGTCCATATGATTAATTAATGAAACTGAAAAGTATTTTTATGACTTCTCATAAAGGCCGTAATCAGATGAATGCTCATACAAACCAGTCGGTGTCTACTTCCGCAAACAATGGAGGTAGCTACCAACATAACCATTAAGCTTCCACAGCACCCCAGGGCACTAAGCAATTATATCACCCACCACTTACCCGTTACCTATTGCGAAATCATTTTGAATTAAAGTGTTCGAAAAATTAGCTTTTGTTCTCGGTCTTGTTCATTGCCTTCTGTTGCATCTGATTATTATTACTTCTGGTGCGAATTGTGATGTTTTATAATAAATTGTTTAATTATAGTGTGAGGGAGAATTCTGTTATGTAGTAATTTAAACTAGAAAGTCGTCGCAACTACGCTACTATTATCTTATAAGGATTTCCAACCAGTTTATTATCTACCTTACATGTGAATACTAGAACTACCTTTAGTATCCACAGCCATTGCTTGCTTTTCAAGGCTTTACTTCCCGCCTTTCGACAGAAAACAACGCGATTGTAAGCTCTCAATCACTATTTCGAAATCATGCTTGAGCTTTGGCAACTGAAGTGAAATATCGTGATATTGATGCGATCTTAATTAGTACAATTTTGGACCGTTTGTCATTTTCAACGTCCACAATCGTAAACATTGTATCTCATACCTTTAAAATATTATTTGTACATGTTCTTATGAAAGATTGAGCTTCCATACATAATGAGAGAAATTATATTGTCTCTAAGGTTTATGAGATACATCGCTTTTCTTAATTTTGCATATTTAAAGGATGATTTTCTTTCCATACTAGTTGCCGACAATGACGAGTATGAAACTGGCTAAACGTTAATACTCGTTTAATGATCTAAGGTTTCTAATGCAAACGTGAAACTATCAATTCTATTCAAAAACCACTTTCTTGATGACACTTACGTTTTTATTTCTTGCTTTGATTATCTTGGAGTTCATAAATCCATCCAAGCTAGTCAGTCGTGTTTCTTTCTCTGTCAAGAAATCTAGTACAACCCATTCTCTGTCAGTCGCCACATCATTGCTAACTATCTAACGTAACGACTTTAGCTGGATAGTTTACCACCCTTTTCAATTAACTTTCCAATATCCAGTGGACAGTTCAATAGCTCGTAAAATACTGGAGAAATTAAGATAACTAGGGCCATATTTATAACATAGCAAATTCATTAAAATGCTAAATGCTGGCTATACATTATGAAATCTCTTAAGTTTATTTAAAAGCATCAGAGTGACCTACACAGAGTGGTCTATTCAAGCTGAAAATTATAATTGATGATGAATGCATCAAGGTTGAGTGTGAATAAATATATGAAGTTTTGATTAGATTCATATAATTGTAGGTGCGACAGGTATTAACGGCATTGACAATCCTAAGTTACACCTTTTTTGCTTACACCTTTTAGTGGTTTTAAGAAAAGTTGCAACATACGTATTTAACACCATTAGTTAGCTACCTAACATGTATTCTGCACCTTTTAGGTATGGAATTTGACATAGCTGAAACAAGGTTGTTTAGCCAACCATCTAGTTCTAGATGGTCTAAATAACAAGCCCATAAAAGTTATACTGCATTTTAAATGCTTTTATATGGAAACCTGTCCGGATCGTGCCTACATCCGTATATCCGTTCTTGGAATTGTTGAACGTCTTGCTTGCCTTGCCAGTTATTTCGGGTTCAACGAGTTTTCTTCACATTCACCCAATGCACCTATGATTCTTTGTTGTTATTATAGTACACTGATTTTGTCTTCCTTGGCTCCATGTACCAAAACAAATATTTTTTGTTCCTTTCCAGGAAGAGCTGGATCTGACCGCGGTTAACAAAGCCGCCATGATGGCGCTACCAGCGGCGAAAAAGTGGCAGATCTACTGTAGCAGACGACCGCCGCCGGGGCAGGTGATGCCTCTGGCTACGGCGCCGCAGGTCGAGGAGTACATCAAGGCACTGAACGAGATCGCTGATGTAAGATTTAGTAGATAGTCAGTAAATTTGGACGAGCCTTGAAATTTAACCGCCAAACTACGGAACCTTTGACATACTTAGTCGAAATTCTTGATAAGATAATATCGGATGAGTAGCGATTTAGTACCATTTACTTATGTACCTTTTGTTACGTGTACACTGAATGTGTTTAATGTTTAAATGAGTTTTTACAAGCGTTAATTTAGTCCTGTCTCGGTGTCTGTCATAAAATCTTGCAAGTTTAATTTGATCCACTCCCTGACATCCGACTGAGCTGCAATTTTCCAAACTGCTATATATAGAAAGATGATAGAAAATGTTTTTTTGCACAACTTATAACAGGAGACCACAGAATACAGAATATATTCTGTATTGTGTGCAGGAGACAATCAAATTTAAAGCTAGTTTTGAAGTTACTTTTGAAGTTATGAAGATGTACAATATAATTGTCTTAGCCGACTAGCCGAGATCTGATCTGAGATGATCTGAGCCGGTCGGTCTGAGACTAACAGTTTTGCTATCAACCATTCCTTTCTCATAACAATATTTATCCTCTAATCATAACAATATTCCAGGCCTTCGCGTCCTCCGAAGGCGTGCCACCCGCCGAAGCTTGCGCTCTAGTCGATGGTCTGAAGACTGCGCTCCGCACGCGAGCGCATAGCTTCGTGATCCGTTTCATCAAGCAAGGGGGGCTAGGAGCTTTGTTGGACGCCCTGCAGCGAGCCCCCAGGGACGACGCGCTCACCAGACATAACCTCATAGCGGGGATCAAGGCGTTGATGAACAACTCTGTAAGTTATCTACGTTGTAGCTTTCTTATTCGTTTCGCCAAGATAGGAAGGAGCTTTGCATTGAGCGCGTAGGGACGACGCGTGAAAGAGTTCACGAGCTCAACGGTACGCGTTGTCCCTACGCGCTGCATTTTGTTAGTTTTTTTTTGACCCGTTCAAACCATTACTGACGTCCATGAGCAAAAATAAGAAGATCTAGTAAAGGCTACTAATCGTTCAGCTGTCTTTACCATTGTGTCGTTGCTTGGCAATGAAGGTATTTTAACAACCACCACTTACTTCCGAGGGTTATGTTTAATTGGAACCTATGGCTCGAAATAGAGATAATAAACCTTGGGACCCATTTCAGTACTACACCTCAATGAACATAAGTAATTATATCTGGTAAAGGATCAATAGTTTAACTGTCACTACTATGGTCGTTTGTTCCGTGTGGTGGTGAAGTTGTTGAAGGTGAAAGTTTATCTGATCCTTCACGTTTCTGTAGCTTGATTAAAACAACTAAGTAGACTTTAATGATATAGATACTCGTAGACTATGTTAGCAAAATCTCAAGTTAGAAGTAGATATACTAAACATATTTCTTCAACAATTTCAGACTGGTCGAGCTCACGTCCTAGCACACCCGACCAGCATCGATCTAATCGCACAGTCGCTTGACACTGAGAACGTGAAGACTAAAGTAGCTGCTTTGGAGATTCTGGGGGCGGTCTGTCTCGTGCCTGGAGGTCATAAGAAGGTAGTTGATAGTTTTGTTGGAGCCCATGTAGCCATGCACTATGTTTAGTAGATACACCCACTTTTGAAGTAGATTCTAATAGTCAATTAGATTTATTACTACTCTAAACTTCCTGGTTCGTTTTGGTATTAATCATTTCTAGATTTTATGACCCTCGAGATTTTCGAGTGCAATGGTTACAATTTTTAACTACATGCACCTTACATATAAATGCTCTGGCTCATTATAACCATCACTTAACACTAGAAACCCCGTAAATTAGGGGCTGCTTAAATTTAATCAGCGTAAAACGATAGTCAAATCAAACATTTTCCAACACAGCTAGACTCAACATTTTGAATCGCATCAAAATTCTGCTTAAAGGTGTTAGAAGCGATGGTCCACTACCAGAAATACGCGGGTGAACGCGCCCGCTTTCAAGGCATAGTGAACGAGTTGGACCGAAGCACCGGCGCCTACCGGGACGATCTCGGTCTCAAGACCGCCATCATGTCCTTCATCAATGCTGTACTCAACTACGGCCCGGGCGAGGACAGCCTGGAGTTCAGGCTGCATTTGAGATACGAGTTGCTTATGATGGGAATACAACCAGGTAAAACTGCAAAGTTCATTCATGTAAATCTGAAAGATGACAGGGCAGCGAAAAGTACCTTGCGCTACTCCAAATTGTGTTATTTGATATCCTTTTTTAAACAAATTTAAAAAGGATATTTCTATTATTAAGTGATCCTTATTTTATTACTGAACTTAAAATACATCTGGTTCAATGCCTTATAAAACCGTTTTAGCAAACGTCAATGAGAACTATGTTAGACGCTTTTGTAATACCATGTTTTACAGTACATCGATCAATCGACTCAGCTCTTTTGATTAGTATAATAAACTAAGCTGCAATAAGTTAGTATAATAAACAAGCTACAAATCCTATCTTAACAGTCTGTGGAATCACACTGCTGAGCAAAGGTCTCTCGCCTCTTTTTCTAAATCTTCCGGTCAACGGTCTACTTATTTTGCAGTGATCGAAAAACTACGCAAATACGAGAACGAAACCCTGGATCGTCACATTGAATTCTTCGAGATGGTCCGCCTCGAAGACGAGAGGGAGCTGGCGCGGCGATTCGACAAAGAACACGTGGATACCAAGAGCGCTGCTTCTATGTTTGAGCTGCTGAGGAGGAAGCTGAGCCATACCGCCGCTTATCCACACCTGCTGTCTCTGCTAGAGCATTTGTTGCTCCTGCCATGTAAGTAGAATATACATAAGTGTAAGTGGGACATCTCAAAGGCGAGAGCGCGCTGGCGTGGCGGTTCGATAAACAACATGTGGATACCAAGAGCGCTGCTTCTATGTTTGAGATGGAAATCTGAAAGATACCGCCGCTTATCTACATCTGCTGTCCCTGCTAGAGCTTTTGTTACTGCTGCCATGTGAGTAGAAGACTTAAGTATAAGTATAACATCTTTAAGATGACTGGTCCGCTTCGAAGACGAGAGGGAGCTGCGATTTGACAAAGAACACGTGGATACCATTAGCATTTGTTGTCATTTATATTTATATAGGCTATTCGAAATTCAAAGTTAGGATGGTCTTTATTGTTTTGTTTATCGTCGCTTTTTAAGGTCTTGGTCATGGGCCAGATCCTAAAATAAATGTCATCCCGTGAACGATTTTTATTTAATACGTAAATCTGGTCTTCAGGTGAGTAGAGATAGAATTGATATCAGTTTTTGCTACTACCCTCAATCTTTTATGAGCATCAATTATTTTCATGTTTACAGACATTTTAAATATTGTTACTCATCGTAAATATTTAAAAATGCGGTATTAGTAGTTAGTTTTAATCACTCGATACTATCACAAAACCTTTTAACTCCTATTGAGTGAACTTTTTATTGGATATGACTAGTTTATGAAGTTCTTTCTAAATATTTCGCCTTTTCTTCCAGTGGAATACAACCCCCAGTCCCAACACTGGCTGCTGTTCGACCGAGTGGTGCAACAAGTCGTGTTGCAGCAGCCGGCGGCGGGCAGTCGCGCCAACAGCGAGCAGGGCAGCGAGCGCGGCTCCACCAGTGACACTACCAAGGTAGGCTCCCCAGTACAAGCCCCAGTCCCAACACTGGCTGCTGTTCGACCGAGTGGTGCAACAAGTCGTGTTGCAGCAGCCGGCGGCGGGCAGTCGCGCCAACAGCGAGCAGGGCAGCGAGCGCGGCTCCACCAGTGACACTACCAAGGTAGGCTCCCCAGTACAAGCCCCAGTCCCAACACTGGCTGCTGTTCGACCGAGTGGTGCAACAAGTCGTGTTGCAGCAGCCGGCGGCGGGCAGTCGCGCCAACAGCGAGCAGGGCAGCGAGCGCGGCTCCACCAGTGACACTACCAAGGTAGGCTCCCCAGTACAAGCCCCAGTCCCAACACTGGCTGCTGTTCGACCGAGTGGTGCAACAAGTCGTGTTGCAGCAGCCGGCGGCGGGCAGTCGCGCCAACAGCGAGCAGGGCAGCGAGCGCGGCTCCACCAGTGACACTACCAAGGTAGGCTCCCCAGTACAAGCCCCAGTCCCAACACTGGCTGCTGTTCGACCGAGTGGTGCAACAAGTCGTGTTGCAGCAGCCGGCGGCGGGCAGTCGCGCCAACAGCGAGCAGGGCAGCGAGCGCGGCTCCACCAGTGACACTACCAAGGTAGGCTCCCCAGTACAAGCCCCAGTCCCAACACTGGCTGCTGTTCGACCGAGTGGTGCAACAAGTCGTGTTGCAGCAGCCGGCGGCGCGCAGTCGCGCCTACAGCGAGCAGGGCAGCGAGCGTGTCTCTACCAGTGACACTATAAATGTTTGCCAAAAACTTTTATCAATAAACAGGTTTTGCCTTAAGACTGCTGAATTTTGTTATAAGTAATGTCTATTCAATAAATATTAAATCTTCACTAAAAATAGATAAAACTATCTCTTGGTAGGTTTTGAACGTCAGACGACATAATTAGTAATTTTACTTATATATTTTTATATATACCTACTAATTTTTGATTTGACGCGTAAACTTTACATCAGCATCACATCACATGAATAAAATATCCAACAACACCCGAAAGGGGTTGTTCTTAAAATGAATTAAGGCTAATAATTATTTTTTTAATTGTTGCAGATCTACGACCCAGATGTATCGCCATTGGAGATCAACGTCGGTGAAATAGTCCATCTTCTAGCGAAAGAAGAAGAGTTAGTTGCCGCCAGAACCAAAGCGGAGAATCTCGAAAGAGAAAACTGTGATCTTGCTACTGAGCTGGCTAAGAAGGTACGAAATTACTCTATTTTAATAAAGTAGAATTAGATTTAATTTAAAAATATGATCATCTACATTACGATCGGAATCCTTTCCACCACCTAAGCTTATGGTTTTGGAAATATTGATCTTATTATATTGATTAAGGCATAATATATATTATACTGAACTTTGTAATATTGAACTTATTTTTTTTTACTTAAAGTTACCATCATAAAATAAAACAGCTTCGCATTATGTAACCAAAAATTCTAAAGATATTTATTTTATATTATCAAAGCCTTGTTTGCAGGCCCTTTTATATGATCAAACGTTACGGTTAAGGTACAACTGCTTCACCATCGTAATATCAATGCATGCACTAACACTAACAGGAGAAGCAAGTCGACCAGCAGAGCCAAGAGAAGGAAGAACTGGAGAACAATGTGGGAAGGATGAAGGAGCGACTCGAGAAGGAAACCGCTGCGCATATGGAGTCTACTGAACGCTACAGGGCGGCGGCACACCGAGCTACGCAGTTGGAACATCAGGTGACGTCACTATACTTTTGACATGGAAATAAAGTGAACGATTTTGATACTTAAGGATGAACGAGTCGCCCATCTCTCCATACAAACGTGGAAGGGTAACTACTCCACTGTTTGACGTTAACCATCCAACACTAAGGATTATATCAATTTTTTTCGTCATAATCTATGTTTGGATACACCCCAAACCGTAAAAAAAGTATTTATTTCAAAAATACAAGCTTGTAAACTTTCGTATTTCAGCACTTTAGCCCAAATTTGGACGAAACTATATAATATAAGGAGAAAGAAAACTCAAAAATAAACGCCGTTCCGACATAGTTTAATTATTCAAAAGTTGAAATAAATGTTATTTTGAAAAGATTACGGTCAAGTTTTTCTATAATAAATAACCCTTGTGCTAAAAGTCTATTCACATATTTTGCGCGGTCGCTTTACGAATGAATCATTGTGCATTTCATTCTAGCGCGCGGGTAAACACACTATGTCGGGTGAGATAGCATACATTTAGGCCGCGCCCACTGACGACTTTGCCTCTGCGACTAGTTGAGCCTTAAATATCAGACTTTCAGGCAAGTTACACTTAGATATGGGATCGAAGTTTGGGGAGATATATTTAGGTCTTTGAACATGTTATTATAGAGGTAATTACGGAGATACCTTTACCGTGCCGTAACGCAGTTTTTAACCGGCATGGGTACCAAGGTGTTGATAATTGCGAGAAAACTTATTATTCACACTCTAAAGTCCCATACACCACCATCCAAATACAGATATGGGTAAGTTGCAAGTTCAGTATGATGAGCAAGATAATTGGTGTACCGACAGACGGTCATGATGAGCTCACATGTGCTTTAAGATCTCATTCCATTACGGTTTTTGGGCTATGAATCCAATTAAATGCTGATATACACTAAGGAGATGGTAAAGTATTATATATGCGAGGTGTGCGGTTATAAGCCATTTAATTCATTTAAATTCCTCATGCATGCAGATATCTACATTGTCGTTACAAAAAAATATGTAAGAAGTTGTTTTTAAACTGCTTGTTGTGTAGAAATTAAACTATGACCCTAATCCTAAATATTCATGTAATTCCAGCTGAATCAAGAGAGAGTGGAAAGGGCGAGGTTCGAAAAACTAGTCAGTGAAGGAAGCATACCGGATGACGCCAAGGTACATTTAATGTCTTTATGATTTGCTATATTATTATAGTTTAACCCTTACAAGATCTTCGTTGTTTTGTTTTATTTTAGTTTTAAAGGTAAAATATTTCTGACATGAGATTAAGCTTAAACTTTGGGTGTCTAATAAAATAATAAATACATATTGCATATTTATTATTGAATACCATAAAAATGCCGTTGGACAAAATGGCGTATTTTTCTCCCCGTATTTATAAAGAAACTGTCTTTAAAATCTTGTCTTGTGTTCAAAAAAATATTTGTATTTTTTGAGCCTTTACCATAAACATTCTTCATTTCAATTCCATTCCAGGTCAGCAATCTGAAGAGCGCCGTCATCGAGACATGCAGCATACCACCTCCCCCGCCTCCACCGCTCTGCCCCCTGCCCCCTCCCGCGGCGCCGCTCCCCCCGCCGCCGCCCGCGCCCCTCGCCCCTATGCCGCCCCAGGCCCCATCAGCACCGAAGCCCAAGAAGAACGTGCCAACACCAGGGAACCCACTGAAGAGCTTCAACTGGAGCAAGCTGCCCGATGCAAAACTCCATGGAACTATCTGGCAGGAGCTGGACGATACGAAACTGTATAACGCGATTGATCTGCACTCTATTGACAAGATGTTCTGCGCTTATCAGAAGAACGGGGTACAGGTATGTGTTACGAAAGACTTTTTACTTTTATCTAGTCAATTAAGAATACATTGCGTCAAAGGTTTAGCCCAATGCCCATGAATAACATACCAACACCAGGAAACTGACTAAAGAGGTTTTAATGAAGCAAGCTACCTAATGCAAAACTCCATGGAACTATCTGGCAGTAGCTGGATGATACGAAACTGAATACCGAAACGCGATTGATCTGCACTTTACTTATTAACAAGATGTTTTCTGCGCTTACCAAAAGAACGGGGTACAGGTAATGTTAGTTCTGAGAAATTTATGCAGTAGTACGAAACTCTGTCGCAGATACCGACAAATAATCTTAAATGACAAAGGTTTGTGGTGAAATATTTTTATTATTAGTGCTGGACAAAGGCCTTGGGTAATTAGGGGCTTCCAGACGTATCGAGCCTGAGTTGGTTCAGTCCTCTAGAAAATCTTAAAAATACATTTTAAATAAATCTACAACTGATCTATTTCTGGCGTGTTCTGTTTATAGAGGTGAGGAAACCCGCGGCTTAGTTAGCTTCAGATCCATTGACCTGTTATTTACTCTGACTAATAGCTGACTAAGCTGCGAGGATGGTTTAGGTACTAGGCAAGCCTATTCCATCTAACAATGTCCCAGGCACTTCAGCGTCCCGTACAGCATGATTACCAGTTCCTGACGCTGTATAAATCATCTTTATTAGATGCAAAGGCTCTGTTTATAAAATAACAAAATGTTAATGTCTAACTCACAAAAAAAATTGAGCCGTCATGGGACGCCTGGTAGACGTAAAACATTTTCACCACATTCGCCACAGTCGCTACAGTAGCACCAGTTGCCATAAGTCACCACAATCTCCACAGGCACCCCAACCATGGGAACGATTGACGAAGGACAGTCGCCCTATTACCAACTCGCACATTTACAAGCGTCACCTCTCGTCCGATCAGTTTTACCCCCGCAAAAGATGTTTTACATCAAAAATTAATCTTATTTCCAGAACGAAGGTTCAGTAGAAGACCTGCGCCAGATGGGCTCGAAGCCACGCAGCAAGATCCTCTCCGTGATCGACGGGCGACGCGCCCAGAACTGCACTATCCTGCTGTCCAAACTCAAGATGTCTGACGAAGAGATCTGCCGGTACGTACAGGTTTTCATTGATTCGATTAGAACTTACAAAGCAGTCCCGTTTTAACGGGTAATTGGTTCGTAGTTCAATTGAGGTTAGTGACCATCACAAATTACGTCACACGAATAAGAAAAGTTTTTTGGCGGCAAAAAAATAATTTACTCACATAAACTTATCTAATAAAAAAAATACAAAGAGAAATCATGTTTTGCAGGGAGTCCCACATACACACACACACATACACACACACACATACATACACACACACACATACACACACACCACACACACACATATTTATACAACACACACTTTTATCACGCACCTTACGTGACATCAATTTTTAAACTTAAATAAAAAAAACACTTTCCTCTATGCACAATCAATCTAAAGCCATCAAGTGAAAAAAAAAACTTAATAACACTGGCCGACGAACAACTGTCGAGCATTAGGGCTAAGCTGGAAATCAGCGCTGTACAAGCATAACGCTCGTCGGCATGTTGCTGAGCTTGTATAATTTTTTACGGTAACCCTCTGCTGACCCTGTATATTATATTTCCTCAGTGCCATACTCCGAATGGACAGCGGAGAACAACTACCCATTGACATGGTGGAACAGCTCCTGAAGTTCACACCCAGCGCAGAAGAGGCTGCGTTACTCGAGGAACACCAGGACGAACTGGACAGCATGGCTCGCGCGGACCGCTTCCTCTACGAGATATCCAAGTAAGTATTATTATTATTAGCCTTTAGGGTCCCACTTCTGAGAGGCCTAACTCTCATCTCAGCCGTAGGACTACTATCCACGCTGGACATAGGACTCCCTCATAGATTTCCAAGATCACGAGGGGGTTGTTGCCATACTCACCACGCTTGGCAGGCGGGTTGGTGAGCGCAGTACAGGATGTTGATACGCGGAAAGACGCTGATGGCCATCCTCCGGAGGTATGCCTTGGCAGATTTTTACTGCATTCACGGGCAAGAGAAGAGGGGCAACTTTTTGCTGCCTGTGCACCCCACGACAATTCCCTCTATGCATCCCGATCTCTAGCTACTTGCCTCCAGTCGGTTGACTGGAGGTAGTGTTGATCAAGTTCGTCCTGCCATCTAGGCTTTCCGTCTACCTCGTCGCCTTCTCGCATGGTCACTGCGCCACTCGGTGGCTCACTATTAGCCCCAACTCACTTGGCATGCGGCAGAAGTGGCCAGCCCAGTCCCTTTTAACCTTAGCGGTTTTTAGGGCTTCTTCCGCTTAGTTCTGGAGCGCAGCTCGATGTTTCGGATCCTGTTCATTTGCTTTACACCTAGGGTGCTGAGTTAACGACATAATTAACTTTAATTAATAAATAATTGAATTAATTATATCGCTAACGACGTTAACGATATAATTGTTTCCTTGGAGTAACTATTGTAATTACTACAAATAAATTAATATAAATCACCCTACCCACAGAATTCCGCACTACCACCAACGCGTTCGAACACTCCTGTTCAAGAAGAAGTTTGCAGCAGCAGCCGCCGAGGCGACGTCGCGAGCGTCCGTCGTCCTCAGGGCGGCGAGAGACATGACCAGGTCGCGCCGACTCAGGACCCTGCTCGAGATCGTTCTGGCTCTAGGAAACTACATGAACAGGTGAGGAAACTGGATCAACTGTTGAAGAAATCAGTTTAAACAATATGGAAAGAGGATTTTATAATCAGGAAACTAGCGTAAATTCTGCAGTCGATGCAACGGGCTAGATTACGTCATTCTCAGGTCGGCGATAGACATTAGATTGCGCCGACTCAGGAGCCTTGTCGAGATCGTGCTGGCTCTAGAAAACTACACGAACCGGTCAAGAAAGGTCTCGTAGAAGTTAGCAGCAGCGGCCAAGTTGAGCTTAGGAATGTTTTGTTATTTATCTCAGAATCCTGCTCAAGTAAGCTGTTTAAAGAATAGGTCCATAAATTACACGAATAGCCTGTTCGTTTATAATATCTAAATTACTTTTTAAAACTTTCTACTAGAACTAATCGTGTAATTAGGTACTTGATCAAAATTATTATGTGTTAAAAGCTTACTAAATATTTGTTTCTTTCGCAGAGGTGCCCGCGGCAATGCATCTGGCTTCCGTCTCTCGTCTTTGAACAAACTTGCTGACACGAAATCCAGCGTCACACGGAACACAACGCTTCTTCACTACTTAGTTGAAATGCTAGAGACTCAGGTAAATATTTAAAATTTAACCCAATTTGAATAATGTCCTAGGTTAACGAAAAAGATTACAAAGGGTTTTGAGCAAAAATATATGAGAACTGTTTGATTTCATGCAAATTTTACCAACCAGGCATTACCTACAGTAAGTGATATTATACAGCCGCAACTATCACCATCCAATATCTTCATACGCCGAAGTAGTTGACAAACTCATAATAGCCTGTTCCTCCATAACTATCAATCATGCATTTTTATGTCATCATTAGTTCATCATCACATCAGCCTATGTTAGTCCACTCTGCCTAATTCAACTTTTTATTTATCAACATTATCTAACGCTACATATGTTACGTCCCTACATAACTTGATGTAGTAGGTAGTTAGACATAGCATTTCTTCCGTCGTGAGTATTCATATTTGTGCTGTAAGCGTCATCATCATCTCTTTCCAATCTAAGTACAATTATTAAGATTGAAAATAAACTGTAATATTTAGCCTCTAATCCGAGCGCTGTAAGATATTATTGAGTAGGTGCTTCAGGCAGCCTGGAAACTTGCAAAATACTTCTTCGATATCTGAATGCAGAAACCTGAAGGGCGTTAGGGCAGATGAACTTACAATATCAGTAAGTTCATATGAAATAATATAATTCTTGTGTAACATTAGGCCCTAGGTCAATTTATGAAATACAGTTCTTTGCGATTTCTGACCCAAATGACCTACCGATGTCGATTACATTACATTTGGACTTAAAAAAACCTGATCCTTTCACAACATATTATGTATGCTGAGACAGGGTCTCTCTTTTAGCCCCACGCATCGAGCACATATCCAATAGAGGGGAAATAAGGTCATAAGAATTCCGAAACACATTAGTGCATGCACTAAAGCAATGACAACTGTGTCTCGCCTTTGACAGTACAGCGCCAACAGCCGACCTGTGTACTTTTCCGTACAATTATAAAATATTTTTGGCGGAATTGTTGTTTAGACAAAATAAATGACATTTCCTCTCTATTGGGTATGTTCTCAATGGCCCCACACAGCACACTATTTTACCATTTTACCTGTTCTCTCTTCATTTGTTTTGTTTTTCTACCTTTCCTGTTCTTTTGTTGTTTGTATGTGTTTATACTCTTTTCTTAACTCTTTCTACTGTTTCTTATTTCATAAAGGCTTGCCATTGACCACCTCATGCCTGATGTTTAAGCAACTATGTTTTTTGTGTTCAAAAATATATTGTATTTCTTTTTGCATTTACAGTTCAAAGACGTGCTCCTGCTCGAGGAAGATTTGCCGCACGTCCGCGCAGCCGCCAAGGTCTGCGTCGAACAGCTGGAGAAGGACGTCACAGCGCTCCGCAACGGTCTTCGCGAGGTAATTCAGACAGGCTTTCCGATTTAGAAAACCTGCTTTCTACACTTAGTTTCCTTTCAATTGATACCAAACTTGGGTATATTTGGAAACATTCGATTATTCACTACCAATTCTTTCACCCTCGTGAAACGTGTTTAACAATCACCGATAGAAAATCTTAATATAAAAAATGCATTGAAATCGGTTCTAAAAATTGGTTCTCTCGTTAAGGAGCTACAGTGCCACAGACAGACAAACATAGCGGTCAAACTTAAAAAAAAAAATGTTTAACCGTATAAGTCCGTAACTTTGCGGTCATTTAATGCAATATCTAAAGCAACAAGAAATATAATAGTAGTAACAAATCCGCTTATCTACATATATTCATTGAGTGCTTTATAACATTAGAAAATAAATACGACACGTGTTTTGCCTCTTTACAAGGCCTAAGAAATCGGCTCAGGGAGCCTATATTTTTTGTTTATTTAGTTTAGGTATACAAAAGTCTAAATTAAACTGGTTGTTGCTGTTCTTAAACATTTCTTGACTGTTATTTTTAAACGATATTCTTGTTTTTACAAGCTTTTATTTAGCTTGCCCTGTATGTAGTATGTAACTATGTTTGTTCGCGGAATCTTGCAACTCAATCTTGAAGCAGATCTCTTCAACCAATTGAGCTGAAATTTTGTATACATGTTTACTTTGGATGACTATGGTCAGCTATGTGACGTCACTCTGAATCCAACATGGCAGAACACCCAGGATGGCGGACTACTTATTTTTAATGTACTCCTATAATATGGGTATCAAATGAAAGGGCTTGCTGAGAATAACTCAAAAAAATTAAATGACGTCTCTCTGAATCCAACATGGCGGAACACCCAAGATGGCGGACTAGTTATTTTAATGAACTCCTACAATATGGGTATCAAATGAAAGGGCTTGCGGAGAATAATTCGAAAATGAAATGACGATACTCTGAATCCAACATGGCGGAACATCCAAGATGGCGGACTAGTTATTCTTAATGCACTCGTATAATACGGTTATTAAATGAAAGGCCTTGTTGAGAATTATTCGAAAAATTAAATTACGTCACTCTAAATCCAACATGGCGGTATACTAAAGATGGCGGACTAGTTATTCTTAATGTACTCTTACAATATGGGTATCAAATGAAAGGCCTTGCTGAGAGTTACTCGAAAAATTAAATGACATTACTCTAAGTCTAACATGGCGGTATAATCAAGATGGCGGACTAATTCGACAAATTAAATAACGTCACTCTAAATCCAATATGGCAGTATACCCAAGATGGCGGACTAGTTATTTCAGGATATCAAATAAAAGGGCTTGCTGAGAGTTACTCGAAAAATTATATGACATCACTCTAAATCCAACATGGCGGGCATGAGATGAACAGACAAGAAA
Source organism: Pasiphila rectangulata (assembly GCA_963082625.1). NCBI lineage: Eukaryota > Metazoa > Arthropoda > Insecta > Lepidoptera > Geometridae > Pasiphila > Pasiphila rectangulata. Next base: position 10,651,500 of record OY720249.1, read on the forward strand.
CCAAATGTCCAATGATAACTTAAAAGTAAAAAATAAATTAAAAGTAAAAAAAAAAACGTTTTAACAAGCTCAACTTAAAACGTCTCTACACAATTTATGTGATACAATACAATACAATTGCTGCAGATATTTGTTCAGGGTGTTCTGGATGTTTATCTATTCATATTAAAAAAAATATATAATTATGTATGTAGTATGATGTATTAAGCATATCAGTCGTCCAATACCCATAACACAAGCTTTGCTTTGCTTGGGGCTAGATGATGCTGTGTGAATTGTCCAGCGATATTTATTTATTAATTTATTTTATTATAGGTCTCTAAGGAGCTGGAGTACCATTCAGCAAGGCCGCTCTCCGCCGCGCCGCAGGACGCCTTTCTGCCCGTCATGAGGGAGTTCCACGCACACGCTGTCTGCACCTTCACGCAGCTCGAGGACCTGTTCCAGGTGAGTCTACATCTATAGCTTTTCAAGGAGCTGGAGTACCATTCAGCAAGGCCGCTCTCCGCCGCGCCGCAGGACGCCTTTCTGCCCGTCATGAGGGAGTTCCACGTACACGCTGTCTGCACCTTCACGCAGCTCGAGGACCTGTTCCAGGTGAGTCTACATCTATAGCTTTTCAAGGAGCTGGAGTACCATTTAGCAAGGTTTGCAACCTTGAGTTTTGGAATGATAATTGTAAATCTTTATTTTTTTTTCTTTTAAAAAGAAAACTAACCTTTTCCTATTGAAAATGGACGTCTACTAGAACTTAGCATGGCCACTCGTCCTGATCCATTGGTCCGCGAACACCGCTATATCCTTCCCCGTGACAGTGAATATCGCCTTCACGAATAGATTTGTGGACAGCAACAGATGCCCAAACTGATCTTTTTAAAATATCTAACAATGTATTTTATAGGCCCAAACCAAATTTGCAGTGCCCTCGCAGGGTGCATGTGCTAATTATAAGATCTAAGCTGTATAATATGTGTACATGTTAGCAAAATAAATCATCATCATCATTATTTCAGCCATCGGACGTCCACTGCTGGACATAGGCCTCCCTCATGGATTTCCAGGTATTGCGGTTGGAAGCGATCTGCATCCACCGTCGACCTGCGGTCTTCACCAGGTCATCAGCCCATCTTGTTGGTGGACGCCCTACGCTGCGCTTGCAGGTCCGTGGCCTCCACTCGAGAACTTTTCGGCCCCATCGGCCATCTGTTCTGCGAGCTACATGGCCTGCCCATTGCCACTTCAACGTGCTAATCCGTTTGGCTATGTCGGTGACCCGAGTTCTTCTACGTTTCTCCTCATTTCTGATTCGATCGCGTAAAGAAACCCCGCAAAATAAATGAAATATGAAAAATATGAATTCTGTTACCAGGACATGAAATCCCGCCTGGAGTCCTGCGCGCATACCTTCGGCGAAGAACCGAGCACATCGCCGGAACTGCTGTTCGGTGCCATGGACTCGTTCCTCAGTCAGCTGTCGGAGGCGCGGGCGGAGTGCGACGCCATCCGACGCCGCCGCGGCGAGGAGGAGCGGCGCGTCAGGCACGAGCAAGAGGTAAGAACCGAGCACATCGCCGGAACTGCTGTTCGGTGCCATGGGCTCGTTCCTCAGTCAGCTGTCGGAGGCGCGGGCGGAGTGCGACGCCATCCGACGCCGCCGCGGCGAGGAGGAGCGGCGCGTCAGGCACGAGCAAGAGGTAAGAACCGAGCACATCGCCGGAACTGCTGTTCGGTGCCATGGGCTCGTTCCTCAGTCAGCTGTCGGAGGCGCGGGCGGAGTGCGACGCCATCCGACGCCGCCGCGGCGAGGAGGAGCGGCGCGTCAGGCACGAGCAAGAGGTAAGAACCGAGCACATCGCCGGAACTGCTGTTCGGTGCCATGGACTCGTTCCTCAGTCAGCTGTCGGAGGCGCGGGCGGAGTGCGACGCCATCCGACGCCGCCGCGGCGAGGAGGAGCGGCGCGTCAGGCACGAGCAAGAGGTAAGAACCGAGCACATCGCCGGAACTGCTGTTCGGTGCCATGGGCTCGTTCCTCAGTCAGCTGTCGGAGGCGCGGGCGGAGTGCGACGCCATCCGACGCCGCCGCGGCGAGGAGGAGCGGCGCGTCAGGCACGAGCAAGAGGTAAGAACCGAGCACATCGCCGGAACTGCTGTTCGGTGCCATGGACTCGTTCCTCAGTCAGCTGTCGGAGGCGCGGGCGGAGTGCGACGCCATCCGACGCCGCCGCGGCGAGGAGGAGCGGCGCGTCAGGCACGAGCAAGAGGTAAGAACCGAGCACATCGCCGGAACTGCTGTTCGGTGCCATGGACTCGTTCCTCAGTCAGCTGTCGGAGGCGCGGGCGGAGTGCGACGCCATCCGACGCCGCCGCGGCGAGGAGGAGCGGCGCGTCAGGCACGAGCAAGAGGTAAGGGTACTGACATACAGCCGCACTCCGTGGTCACACTCGCGCAGTTCCCGTTCCCGTGGGAATCATTTCAGCCGTAACCCGCCCACTAAGGCCTCCCTTAAATGCCATACTCAGCACGCTTGGCAGGCGGGTTGATACAAGACGCTGCTACCCATCTTCCGGAGGTATCCCTTAGCACGGGCTTATCCACGGGCATGAAAGGAGGGGTAACATTCTACTGCCGGCACCCCACGGCAATAAATAAATAAAATAAATAAAAAGCCTTTTATTTCAATAACTTATAAAACAGTTGGGTATTAGATTATGATGAAGTTAACAAACAAAATATATAAGTTAAGGCCCCTTTCGGGTAAAGGCCTCCATACTTTTCCATGCGTCTCTGTCTTCTGCTCTTTCCATCCAGTGCGTCCCCGCTACTTTTTTTATTTCATCGGCCCATCTTTCTTGAGGGCGGCCTCTGGCTCTTGTTCCTGTCGGTCCAGTCCACGCCGTCGTTCTTCGGGCCCATCTGTCGTCTTGCTGGCGCGCCAAGTGGCCGGCCCATTTCCACTTTTGTGTTTGGGTATATGTTAATGCATCTATCACTTTTGTTTTTTCTCTTATATCTTTGCAACTTTGTCTATCTTGTAGCCTGATGTTCAGTATGCTTCGTTCCATAGATCGTTGTGTTGTCTGTATTTTTTGTCTGGTGTTTTCATTGTAGATCCAGGTTTGTGATCCATAAGCTAAGCAAGGGAGTAAGTTAGTGTCCATTACAATTTTTTTATATTTTACTGGTATATTTGATTTAAGGATTTCTTTATGGCTCCAAAATTTTTTCCATGTCATGTTTATCCTTCTCTCGACTTCTTCTTTGTGTCTCTTCTTGTTGAATGATATTGTTTTGCCAAGATAGACATAGCTCTCTACATATTCTAGTTGGTTTTGGTTTATTGAGATAGGGTTTTTAGTGCTGTTAGTTGCTAGCTTTGTCTTTGATGTGTTAAGTTCTAGTCCTATTTCCTCGCTTACTCTACCCCACGGCAATACAGGGATAAAATATAGCCTGAGTGACGTAATGTTTTATCCCTATATTCCCACAGGAACGGGGGGATAATGTAGCATTACAATAGGGAAAGATTTTTGAAATTCGGTCCAGTAGTTTTTGAGTTTATTCGTTGCATACATACAAAATACATTAGTATGGACTAGCTGACCCGCGCGGTTCACCCGCGTTAAGACAAAGTTTACCTCTATATGTTATAGCATAAAGCCTCCCTCGATAAATCACCTATCCAACACTAAAGGAGTTCGATTCGAGGCAGTTCCTGAGATAAGCGCGTTCATACAAACAAATTCTTCAGCGTTATAGTATTAGTATAGATAATATACGTAGATGTATGTACGTACGGAGGTTATTAGTTATTTATGTGTTTACTGTTTCTCATTTAGTAGTTTTACTTCTTAGATTTACGTAACAGCGGCGACTGCGGTCTGTGCTCAGTCTTGTACTGGAGACCAAGATCCACATTAGGTCGCTAAGCCATAGGATTGGGTAAATAATAATTCTATCTGCTAAATGACGACCTCTGTGGCGCAGCGAGCGAAGGTCCGCCTGCGACACAAGAGGTTGCTGGTTCGATTCCCGCCACCGGACAAATTTCTGTACGATATGCAGATATTAGATCTGCAGATCTTGCAGTATTTTTTGTTGTTCTGGGTATTTTTCTATACAATATATAAGTATAATAAAAAATGTATGTCTTACTATATGATATTATGTATATCAGTCATCTAGTACCCATAACACAAGCTCTGCTTATCTTGGGGCTAGATGATGCTGTGTAGATTTATCCAGCATTATTTATTATAATATAATAACAAAAACACGGGAATTTATAGCGTGATACCACAGATTACAGAAACCTTTGATTATTGCCGACGTTGTTTTTGTTATTAAGTATATTATAATGAATTGTGATCGCGAAAGCTTATGAAAAACTACAGCATTATTTATTTTATTTATTTATATAATTTAAGCCGTAAGTGTCCCACTGCTGGGCAAAGGCCTCCCCCTCATTTCTCCATATATCTCGATCCGCCGTTAATTCGACCCATGCGTTATTATATTGGTCTAACTCGTGGGACACTTACGGCTTAATGTAATGTAATACAATGTAATTTAATATTTTTTTTTGTCGCAGCTCAAACGTCGCACGATGGAGCGCAAACAGTCGTCGCTTCTCAGCTCGGTGGGCAAGTCGCTCGGCAAGTCGAACGGGTCGGACTGCAACTCGGACAGCTCGCGCGACGGCACGCTCACCAGCGGGCAGAAGGGCGAGTTCGACGACCTCATCTCCGCGCTGCGGACCGGCGACGTCTTCGGAGATGACGTCGCTAAGTTCAAAAGGTATGATTATATTAATTAAGCTCCGTTGTCTGAGGCTTCGTTAGACTGACAGGTGGCTCGCCTGCGTAGTTTGTCTATAGACATCGACTACATAACCACTGATGCTGGTTACATTGTCAGTAAAGATAAAGATAAATTTATTCGCACACAAACGTTAACAATTTACATAATATTATATAACATGTCTTAAATAATAATTTGTCACTGATCTATGGGAAGGCATAGGTATCCAAACTAGGTTAGAACCTGTGCGATGGCATACCTAGAACTTCCGCCGCAATGTAGTCTCAAATAACTTAGATTATTAAGGCAATTTAGAGAAAAAAAAAACAGAACTTATAATAATAACTAAATATAAAATATATAAAATCTATGTATGAAACTAACAAACAATATAAAATTTGACCGAGGTGGGTGTCAGTGGTTATGTAGTCCATGTCTCGTCCATTGGGACGAACGGTGTCAGACGAAAAAATGAGATATACAGCAATTCGATACTAAATCCATGCCTTAAAAATTGTATGACCTTGGTTGGGTCAAATTTAGAACGAATTCCGACCAAAAAGTCAAATATATTCTGTCTTTTGGTTGTATGGTCGATGTTTAAAAGGCCTGGTGATCTACTATACTTACGGACCTGCTAGTGAAGGCGTCAAGCGCGCAGTGTGGCCGGTAGCGACAATTCTGAACGGTCGTTTTACTTCGCTACTCACCGTGATCCGCAAAGCTCTCCAGAGTTTAGATATAGCGCTAAGCAAGCTGCCTGTCAGTGCGTACGTTACGAAGATGCATAGATACTCAGCTCGGTGGGCAAGTCCAACGGGTGGGACAGTTATAATCAAGCGCTGTTGTCTAAGGCTGCGTTGGACTGACAGGTGGCTCGCTTATCGACCACATAACCACTTGATACTGTAATGGACGAACGGTGACTGTTAACAGATCTGACAAAAAAATCAGATATACAGCGATTCGTGACTAAATCCATCCCTAGAGTTGAATGACCTTGGCTGGGCCAAATACGTCGTCCGGTGGTTTTTATAAAGAATTCTGACCAAAAAAAAGAAATATAAGCTGTCTTTTGTTTATATGGTCGATCACTAAAAAGCTTGGTGACCTGCATATACAAACATACTAGTCATCATCATCATCATCATTTCAGCCGTAGGACGTCCACTGCTGGACATAGGCCTCCCTCATGGATTTCCAGTTGTTGCGGTTGGAAGCAATCTGCATCCACCGTCGACCTGCGGTCTTCACCAGGTCATCATCCCATCTTGTTGGTGGACGTCCTACGCTGCGCTTGCCGGTCCGTGGCCTCCACTCGAGAACTTTTCGGCCCCATCGGCCATCTGTTCTGCGAGCTACATGGCCTGCCCATTGCCACTTCAACGTGCTAATCCGTTTGGCTATGTCGGTGACCCGAGTTCTTCTACGTATCTCCTCATTTCTGATTCGATCGCGTAAAGAAACCCCGAGCATAGCCCTCTCCATAGCTCGTTGAGCGACTCTGAGCTTATTCATGAGGCCAATCGTGAATGACCACGTTTCGGTTCCATATGTCATCACTGGTAACACACATTGATCGTAGACTTTCGTCTTAAGGTTTAACATACTAGTGAAGGCATTCAAATATTATTATTTTCACCATCTCCTCAAGGCAGGGGCTACAAGACTGTCGCGGGTGTCTTGAAGAGGAGGAGCACGGAGAACAGTGTCAGTAACCACTGTGTTACTGACACACTACAGGAGCTCATAAAGTCGTGTCCTCCTACAATATCTGCATACTCTTCGGCGATGCTCATGGAATGCATAATACACCCCGATGCGGGACGTCAGTGCAGATCTGGTGTCCGCCACGAGAATGAGATTATGATTTTATTATTTAAGGCTCGAGCAGACCGGATGCGTATGCGTAGACGTGCACGTATCACTGAGTTGTAATGTATGGAACTGTACGTCGACGCGCACGTCTACGTTACGCAAGCGGTGTGTCCTGTCTCATACAGTTCCATACCTACATTAAAACTCTGTGGTACGTGCACGTCTACGCTTACGTCTACGCATACGCACCCGGTCTGCTCGAGCCTTAAAGCTTGGTTGTCTAAGGCTACGTCAGAACTGACAGGCGGCTCGCTTGGTTCGTTTGTCTAAAGAGATAAACGACATAGCCACTTGACCAGTTTAATGATGATCTAATGACACCTTTTTAGTGGACGGACGGTGTCGCTCGACAGATCTGACTAATAAATCAGGTATAAATAAATCGAATGACGTTGGCTGCGCCAATCAGAACATAGCGTCTTCAGGTGGTTGACAAAACGACTTTGTGTATTTAGTCTGGTATATTTTGTATACTTAGTCGTATATCATGACTTTCAGGACGACCTCATAGGGTTCATAAAGCTACGTAATTGGTTAAAGCACTTCTAGCTTTGAAATAGAAAATATTGAAAATAATTTTCATTTCCATTAAGTATACCCTATCTAACGCTTCACTTTCTGTAGTAATTGAAGGCAGTGAAGCGTTTGGTAGGGTTTAATTAAGAAAATTTGGTATTACTTACAAGAACGTAAGTTTCATTATGAATTACGCTTCAAAGGCAGGGGGGCAATTCTCGTGCATCTTGATCATAAACTCAACTCATTCATTTATTTCCATAGTTTGCAAATTACAAAACATAGACACCACACCATACAAAACACATAGATCCAAGTGAATCCGAATCGATAAATTTCATAAAAACTGTCACAATATCTCTTGTGTTTGTGTACTTTCTGCATTCTCGTAATTTCACGATGGACAAATAAATATCTATTACAAACCGATCGTGATGTATCGTCTGGTAAAGTGCGGCTATTAAGATGATAGTATATTTTAAGAGTGATGTGAGATGAGCAAAGTATCACGCAAAATCACGATTCACGAGAATTGGTCCCCTGAAGTTTGACATAGTTTTGACTAAACAATGTTGAAACAAATATTACCCAAAACTTTGTGAATTACCTACATCGAGTAGAAACCACCAGCATAGGTGTTTCAAACTAGTTACTTACATCAATTTATTGTGAGCAGATGAATAGTTGCTATGTCACTATAGATAAGCAATGAAAAACCGCGTAACTGACGCGGATTAGGTATTGCAGTCCGTAAAACTTAGCTTTATCACTGCGACAGCTGGCATCAAAATCCCGTCCATCAAGTTCTGAATTTTGTGACGGTATAAATGACCTGTGGCAATATCGTACTTTATGGGACTGCACGATTAGTGATGTGCGATGGCGATTTGTCATCGTAACCAACATCGTCCAAGCCCTATTTGTGTCGGTTGGAATTAAGTCGCAGCGATCAAGCCAAGTTCTACAAACTATAGGAAGCTAAGTAGTTTTGCAAATTTATGCTTACTTTAAACCAACTGGAAAATATATGCTTATTTAAGAAGAAATTTCTTACTTGCAGATCAAGGAAAACGTCAAAAGTCAGCCTGAAAGGCAGAGATTCCCCACCACGCGGCGTATGCCGAGAAGACTCCAGAGAAAGACAGAAGAATTGAACCAAAAACATCTAGAGAAACTACTGAGATTTACAATAATTTTATAAGAAGGAGATTGAACGAAGGTTGAATGCATTACGTGCTTTACAAGCGTTTGTAGAGATTTTTTTTGTGCAAAATGTGCACATTTACAAATAAATAACACCATTGGCATAGATGTCAAATAAAAAAAATAGTACGATTTATAGGTAATAACTTATACATAGGACCAGACGAATAATTACGATTGCAAATGTAGGTGATTAACGACTTTAAACTGTTTTTTGTGACGATACAAGCGTTGAAGTTAAAGCTGTCAAATACTGACTTTTAGTGTTAAGAGTATAAAATTATATTCATTGACATCTACAGTCGTAATCACTCAAAGGATTTTGTCTCTGATGTGTATTGGACTGTAACCGTAGGCGTAGGATTATTAAAAGTGATATAATGTGTATGATAAATGAAACGTGATAAGAGTGAATTGATACGAGTCACAAAAGTGAACGGGATAGAAATGACGGAATTAAAAAAAATAGAAAATTCTTGAAAGCCAAACCTCGCTCAAAATGCAGACGACGCATTTCGTATTATGTGGCGTGAGTGCAGTTTCATGTAGAATAGACAACGAATGCGAACTTTTTCGGCCAATTTTGTATTGTTATTTGAACGTGCTTATTTGGTGCCTAATTTTTTATCAACTTTTTACACAGATTTTTTTACTGACTATAGAATTTTAAGATCTTCTACCAGTGAAAATCCCAACGACAATGTCTATGCACACATTTAGCTCGATACAAGCTTTTAGCTCTTCTGAGTGTAACTACTAAACAGTAGATGTTTTTTTCTGAACGGGATTGAAGTATTTATGAAGTAGGCGTTATGATAAACTTATTTAATAATAAGCTTATTTGTAACAAAGGATTTGAGTGCACTGTTGCAACAGTACGTTATATGTGGTTCAGACTTCTATACAACTATTAGAATTAGTACTTACAGTGCGTATGTGAAGGCATGCCATAATAGTTAGTACGTAGCAATCTATACTAAGTAATCTATTACTGGTGTATCGTATCGGTATTTTCTTTGTACTTTATGACAAGCAGAATGAAAGACTGTTCATGTTCAAACTAAACTACATTTTGATAGAATGAATGTTACATGTACCATTGCATAAAACACATTTACATTCCTCCAAATCATCATCTCATCATCTCGAGGACTTCCACTGCTACATCCAAAAAAAGTAAAAGTAAAAATGTACATTACAAGAAACATTATTTGCTTATTATATATAAACTTTAACTCGTCAACTACGTTACTGTTTTTGCTACAATTTTAAATCAATTTTAATTAGAGGTAAAGGAAGTGGATTACTACAATCCACACTAGGTTTCTAACATGGATCTCCAAGCATTGCGGTTGTAAGCGGCTTGAGTTTTACCGGTTCGAAGCCTTCATTCGAGAACTTTTTGGCCCTATGGGTCATCTGTTCTTTACGCTACCTGGCTTTCATCTGAATGTTATATGCTATTAAGCATAATTACATAAATAGTTATTTGCGGTCGTTGAACCGTGTGATCGACAAAACGAATTCATTTTGTAAAAACGGGAATTACTCACGTAGTATTGTTACGTCGAAGATTATTCCGACACGTTTCAATTTTTAAGAAAATCATCATCATGGGATTGAATGCAATAATACAATACTACGTGAGTAATTCCCGTTTTTACAAAATGAATAGTATATCGCACGTTCATTTTGAAAGTGAAAAAACGAATGTTCTCTTTCAATTTAGTTCAATAGAAGCAGTTGTTATTAAACAATACGGATCATGATTACATTAGAAAACAGTGAACGAAATACTAAATTGAATACGAAAAACATCGACGAATGTACCGAGCATCACTATTCTATTTGAAATAAGCCATTTTTGTCATAGTTACTTAAAAAGGTAGGAAGGAATTTGTAATGAATATGGACTGATTTACCTAATGCTCTGCAGGTAGAGACGAGTTATAGCTGACTTGGGACAACGCATAATTTTATGATAACATATCTAAGTACCTTTTACACAAATTACTACAGAAAAGGCGGCCTCGACTAAGGGAATTGACCTGAGACATGCCACCGTAAACTTGTGTATATGTAATGACGAAATACCTATCTAGTAGGAATTGATAAACATTTTGGATTTTTGTAAGTCATGATTATAGCATGAGTGTGTAGTAATTTTTGATGAATATACATTTTGTAACCACCTTAATTATTTCCATTTTATTTTAATCTGTAAATATAACTTTTAGTTCCCGCCAAAATTGGTTACCGTGATGATACTTGAATGCGATTTTTAATATAATTTTATAATAATTATATCTATCGTATCTATGAGAGTTTGTCGTTTTTGTAAATGTTTACTGTTTTGTTCAATATTGCTTAAGCTCATAGTATATTAAAATAAATACTTATAGACTTATTTAAATAAATTGATTGAAAATAATATTATTTTTTTATTTCAATTCACCAACATTATTTCCTTATCTAGAATTTATCTGCTTTGAAAATTAGTCAATATTATTAAATGATACGGCACAAATCACTATACTCCACTACACACATACACTGTTTTAGTGCACATACAGAGAATTTCATCAGTTTTCTTGTAAATTGGAAAAAAAATGCTATTTCTATTACAACGCCCAGAAAACACAAACAACAAATAAGTTGAGAAGGCATTGTTTTAGCGTGTAACGTCATCCGGTTTTATGTCTCATATAGGAGGATTTGAAAATAGGGTTGGTATCAAAGATTTGAATCGTTAGATACGCCCTTACCGCGATGAGACCGCGCCGTTTTGTTTCCACACGAAATGAGATAGCCCGCTCATTTGGAATCAATGTACTTCTAAACACAGTGTTAGCTGGGCGTGGTGTGTGTTATTTTTTCATTCAAACTTTGTGCGAAAATCTTGGATATTATTAGTCTTTTTCACGTAAGATGAGCTCTGTGACAGCAGAATAGAGCAGGATAGTTATGAGAAAAAAAAACTACTTACTGGGGTGGCATGTTGACACGGATCAAGTTGAAAATATATAGAAAATTAGAGCCCTATACGCTGTTAATGTGCCCTAAAAATAAAATAAGTGCCTATTAAGGTTTAAGAGTGATTCGAAAAAATAAAATGCCGCTGCAGTAACGCCTGAAAACGTTACTGCAGCGGCATTTTTTATTCTATTAGCCTTAGTCAGATTCAAAGTAGCTTAAAAGGTAGCTTATATTTGTGCCTTTTCTTGGCCGGCCAGCGGCATTTGTGCCCCCAGTGGTTTTTCGGTGCCGGCCCTATAGTCCATTCCACGTAGCAGTGCAAAAGAGACTAAACAGTTATCCCATTTAAGGGTTCCGTAGTACAAGGAACCCTTATAGTTTCGCTTTGCCTGTCTGTCGGCTTTACGAAGAGACTATTAGTCCTGTAAAGCTGTAATTTTGTATGGTCATATAGAATAATCACGCCGAGATAACGCTACAAAAAGTGGTGTAAAAATAGTTAACAGGAATTAATTCCGTTTGTATGTTTATTGGAGTACAAAGTTTTTGTTAATTTATGTCTAAATGTTGATCTCATGCCGATTTTACCAAATATTAGGACACATTTATTTATTTATTTTACACATTTATTTATTAATTATGTGTATGCTTGTTTTACAAATAAATAAATTATCTTATCTCTTATCATTTTATAGCTACTTGTTTCTTATACGAGTACCTATAGTCTATAGACGCATTCTAACAGAAAATAAATACCTACTTAGGTAGCCTATATAGCGCTCCATTTTATTATAATCGCCAAAATACTCGTAAATACAGACTTGTCAGACCTCACGTCACCAGTTACATTACACTTAAATGCTACGTCACCTTATGGGTTAAAATGTAAGAATCCGAATAAGACCTCAGGATCATCTTCACATTACACCAACTAGTAAAATTGTAAATAAAAACAATAAAAAAAAATTAAGAAAAATACGAATTCCCTATTTTTTTTCTTCCAAAACTATCATTTACCCCTTTCGGGCTAGCACACTATAAGTTATACACCAATAGGTATACACCAATACACCCTGTATAAATCTAATAGAATGGCCGCAATTTGTAGTCACAACATAAAGTCGTCAAATAGCCCATTACTTTCAAAGTTGCATTATGTTTGCAATAAATAAAGAAGATTCGTCTCATCAATGAGGTAGATTCGTCCATAAATAAGGCATGAGCTGTCCTTTTCAGAAAGAATTTGGAAACACTCCTGTTGAATTCAATTCGGAAAAGTACGCCTAATACGTGACTACTGGTATTGATGCGGTCGAACAAATTTTATATCACCATCGTTCTGGATGAATAGGTATGTAATATTTTTATATACCTACTCGTTGCTTAGAATACAAAAATATAAATTCTTAATACAATTTACATGGTAGGTACTCTAGGTAGAGTTCGCGCAAAACTTCTTGAGCTCTGTGAACGTTGCGGCAAATGAAAAGTTGCGCATGTTGACATGTTCATTCAATATTGCCAACTAGGTTATAAATAATCTTGCCACATAGTCGAAATTTTGTATTAAAAAATTGGCTTCTTGCGATAATAAAGGTGAATTCGTTCTAGCATTTAAGTTATTATTAATCCTTAATTTAATATAATAATTGATTTTTAAATATGTTTGTTTTAATAATTGAAAAATAAATAAATGCATAGTAAAATGTGTGCTAAATAAAACGAAAATACACCAAAACTCGCGCTGGCAACCCTAATTTCACAGACTGAGCCCCTCTCGAACCCCTTTTATCATTCCTTCCCCTCAACGCCCTAAAAACTGTGTACTGCGCAGTCACTGAAGCTAACTTCACAGAGCTCAAAAAGTTTTGCGCGAACTATACTTACTTTTAGAAAAGTTGGTTTTGCCTGGACGCTAATAAATGTAGTGATTTTGGTGAAATGTATGTAAAATATAATTTAAATAATGTAGTAAAAAAATAGGATAGCTTAAATGCATCTACTAAGAAAATTACACATTACTCCCTCCGTGGCACAGTTGGTCTAGTAGCCGACTGATACGCAGGAGATAGCGGGTTCGATTCCCGCCGCAAGACATTGATTGTTTTTCTAAAGATCATGGGTCTGATTAGATGGGCTGTGTCCAACATTATTTATTTATATACGAGTAATGATGCTATTTACCAGGTTACATATTCTAGTAATATACTTCATTTTTATTTATCATAAAAATGATGGAAGGGAAGCATGTTTATTCCCAGCTAGCAACCCGCCCCCGCTTCGCACGGGTGTATACGTATGAACCAATCATCGGTCTTCTTGTATGTATAATTAAAAAAAAAATCCAAAGTCGTAGATTAAAAGTTGTTCAGTTTGGCAGGCACAACAACCCTCTCGGATTTTTAGAAACCAGACACGTACATGGAATCCAGACATGACACAATTTACCAACATTGCTTCTTGTAGTGTCGGAAACAGTGCCGGATTTACCGATAGGCTGAGTAGGCTAACTAAGACCAATTATTTTTTGGCATTAGAGAAACAAAATAAATTAGAAAACTAGTCTCGGAAATTAAACAAAAAAAACTTTAATCATACCTACTAATAACAGAAAGAACTGATGTAATGAGGACAATAGAGCACAAATCATAAAGTTGCAATTTTATTGTTTCCAACTTCTTAAGACATCTATGAGTACTATCAGGACATTTTTTATTATTAAGACAGCCATTGACGTGATCAAAAGTGTGAAAGGAGTTCTGAGGTGCTTTTTTACAAGCTTTTATTTAGCTTGCCCTGTATGTATGTATGTATGTATGCATACATATATGTATGTATGTAACTATGTTTGTTCGCGGAATCTTGCAAATCAATTTTGAAGCACTTATCTTCAACCAAATGAGCTGAAATTTTGTATACATGTTTACTTTAGATGACAATGCATGGTCAGCTATGTGACGTCACTCTGAATCCAACATGGCGGAACACCCAAGATGGCGGACTACATAATTTTAATGTACCCCTATAATATGGGTATCAAATGAAAGGGCTTGCTGAGAATAACTCAAAACGGAACACCCAAAATGGCGGACTAGTTATTTTTATGGACTCCTACAATATGGGTATCAAATAAAAGAGCTTGCTGAGAGTTACTCGAAAAATTATATGACATCACTCTAAATCCAACATGGCGGGCATGAGATGAACAGACAAGAAACCAACTGTCCAGTGATAACTAAAAAGTAAGAAATAAAATAAAAGTAAATACTTTTTATCAAACAAGCTTTTTTTAAATAAAAGTTAGTAGTATGTTTAAATCATACCTACTAAAAATAACAAAATAAACATTTTCTATTAAAGTTGAATGTCAACCTAAAACGTCTTTACACAATTTATGTGATAAAAAAGCTTGTTGCGAGATTTAAGCAGGTACCTACTCTATTCGTATTTACATTGTTTGAAAAAAAAAATCAATTAGATCAATTTAAAGCTATACAGGTTAATCTCGTGACGAGTGTTACATACTCTTTGCTCGTGACAAGCTTTTTTATCACATAAATTGTGTAAAGACGTTTTAAGTTGACATTAAACTTTAATGGAAAATCTTTATTTTATTATTTTAGTTGGTACGTTTAAATAAAAGCTTGTTAGTTAAAAAGTTTTTTTTTTACTTTTAATTTATTCTTTAAAAGTCTCCATAAATTCGAGGCAGTCGTCTACCTTTTTGCAGCAGAACTCGATAGCCTTATTGGTTTTCTTTATCACTCTCTTCAACAGCTTGTCCATTTCTACCATGATTTCTGACAGGAACTTTTTGGAGTCCAATGGGAGATACAGAGATCGGGCACCAGTACCATCTTCATTGCTCTCTGTATCTTTCTTAGGAATGATAAGCGAGCCTCTTCTTAAAGAGTTTTGGGAACACGCCTTGCAGGTCCACTCCAAATTTTCCTTAGATCGTACCACGTTCAACTTTTTGTTAGTCAGATCTGCACACGTATTTGTAGCATGCACCGTAGTTCCACATTTGTTTCATTCAAGTCCAGGTTTAGTTTTTGTTATAAGTTTAGCACAATGACTTCACTTCGGTGATCTCGACATAGCTATTACGAGTCACGCCAGTATACTCGGCTGTTACAGTTATGGTTACGGACGACGGTAAGCGATACCTACGCGTTTATCGTTCGACAGTCGAGCGAGGAATGACTATGTAATAGCACAGTAATAGCCTACTGGCGCTAAATTTGTAAATCCGCCACTGGTCTAAAAATATAATGTTCAGAGCAAATTATAGAAGATTTGAATCTTTAGTTCAGGGTGGTTTTTCATTAGACAATGGTTAGTTATTAACGCGAAAAGTTGTCGTAGGTACCTACTTGCTATGCTTTATCTACGTGTGAACACTTGCCCCCGTAATTATGTATTATTTTGCGTCGTAAGTAAGTATTTTGTCACGCGAAAGTAATTTCGCTTTATCTCGTGTAAGATATTAATTCTAGTTGTAAAGTTAACACGACAAATATGTTCAATATGAACTACTCAAGATGTTGAGAAACTTATTAAGATATATATTAATACCATGTCGGCTAAAACGGTTTCGCAAATAATGCATCCTTTTTAATCATAATTTAAATTAGAAAAATGGTTACTATGAGTTAATTCATAAAAGATGCTGTCGCGGACTTTTTGTAGACCTTTTGAAGAGGAACCATTTTTTAACTTGCACATATGTAACATATGCACATATGTTAATGGTTTACGCGACGCACGCCAAAAAAACAACTCGCATTCGGCATGAAATTTTCCGTTTATTGTAGATAGTAAGTAATAGCATGATAGTATGATATGATAAGTTTCATATTAATCTGATGCAGTCGGCACGGTGGCACATATGACGAGCTCCGTGGCGCAGCGGGCGAAGGCCCGCCTGCGACGCAAGGGGTTGCGGGTTCGATTCCCGCCTCGGGACAAATGTCTGTACGATCTGCAGATATTTGTTCAGGGTGTTCTGGGTGTTTTTCTATATATAATAAAAATATCTATATAATTAGTATAATGTATTAAGTATATCAGTCATCTAGTACCCATAACACAAGCTCTGCTTAGCTTGGGGCTAGATGATGCTGTGTGAATTGTCCAGCATTATTTATTAATTAATAAATAATGCTGGACAATTCACACAGCATTTTATTATAGGTCTCCAAGGATAATTTCTATAGATAACAGCTTATCCCTAATATGAATTATTATTATACTCCTAGCTAATAAGCAGGTATTTCGTTTGTCTCGTAATTGGTCCCAATACAGTGTATTTCGATTATTTATTATGGTAGTAGGTACCGTATTATCCTATCTAAGAAAACCAAGCGTACTTTACCTCTAACGTCAAATGTCTATTCAATTCTACCCATTGGGGGTAACTACGCTACCCCTAGCTACATCTTAAGTGATGAGGGTTGTTATATCTTTACGGCATATATAATAGGATTTATCGGAAAGTAGTCTAGAAAGGTTGTGAAAGATTTATATTATTCTATCTCACACACACAACACAATGTTAGAACCATATATTTATAAGAACCCTTCCTAGTATTGGGGATCTTTGATAATAATCCTATACCTCTATTATATAGGATTATATATTATATAATTTATATAAAAATGCGGTCTTAAATATAAAGGCATTATGTTTCACTGCTCATCCTTCGAAGTTTAAGGTCCGTATTAGGTACAGGACAAAACTTAAGCGAAAATCTCTACTCTCTACGATAAGGCTCTGATTTTAAAACGTCTCTTCAAAACTTGGAATTTAGGCTAACTTGAAATTGGTTGATTACATCAGAGAGTCTAAATTAAGAATGGCTCAAGTCTCCATTCTGATTTTCATCTAGGGATTTACTATGAAACTACACTTTACCGTTCGATTTTTAGACCGTAACGTTTTGAATGAAACGACGTAGCACAGACTATGATGAGGAGAACAATTAAATCTGAAAAGTGGTTTAGTACCTAATTAATAACCTATTACTGAAATAAAACAAATTGCATAAGATTTACTCTCCCTAATGTAAAACAGGTTGATGCCAACATCAAATTTAAAGGTGAAAATTTAAAACTTGTATACCTACAAACCTCCGCACTTAGTCCACCATGTGCGGACCCCATTGAAGCTTATTGTTTTAAATTTTCACCTTTCAATTTGATGCTTGAAAAAGTTTGCAATTTTTTGTCAATAGTTTAGTGATTCCCTAGTTGGGTTGGGTGTCCTCATACCACCGAGGAAGAATGCGCACCCGCAGCCTCGGCAAGACTGCGCGTCAAGGAAACATAGCGGTTGTTTTAAGGCCTTTACATTATATAGGAGTACGGCGTGTTACTTAGTTTCTGTAATCTGTGGTGGTACGGTATAGTAATCCCTTCTGATTTCCATTGCAAAGCTATATTTTTTCAAGAGAGAATAATCTCGGACAAAAACATCGTCCCCATATCTCAAAATATGTAGTATATTTTGAGATATGGGGGATTTATTTATGGGGGGGGGGGGGGGGCTTGGGGGATTTATCAAAAATCCGCCAAAATAATCGATTTGTGTTAATGCAAGCTTCTTATGTTTCAAATTTGATCAAAATCAGATCATCTGTTCAAGAGTTATACTGGGACAAAAAACTCTATACCACAAAAACATCCCAATAATTAAAAATTCCCCCACAACCATCAATTTGTATTGATGCCATCTTCTTAAGTTATAAATAACATCAAAATCCGATCCATTCAAGATTTATCCTCGGACAAAAAACCATTAATGGGATAGCATTTGAGGTATGGTGGATACCTCAAAAGCTATCCCATAAATTCAAAACAAAATTTTATTTCAAAGATTTCAAGTACAATCTTAACAATAACTTGGTAACTAGAGAGCGTTGTTCCGCGCGCGGTCTCCCTAACCCGGCATATAATGTTGCACAACAAAAGAAAAATAGAACAAAATATAGGTCAGAGCACATATTATAATATACACTAGGTCAGACATCGCTTGTAAGTCAAAAGGTCCCGTCTCAGCTTTGTGCTACTTCACGTGAACTGAACACAGAAGCGCTGGTCTATAAAAGAAATGCTGGACATTTAGCCCCGAAGTAAACAGAGTTCAAGCTCTGCTTAGGTACCAGACTATGATTAGAATACTTAAAAAAAAGCAAGGCCTTTACATATATAGGGTTTGTAAAGGGTTAGGTACCGGAAATAATCGACTGGACAATAGTTTGGATTGAAATAAACACATTAAAATAAATTTAAAAATTGTTGCACTGCTGGACAAAGGCCTCCCTCATTGATCTCCAAGTACTGCGGTTGGAAGCCGGCCGTCTGCATCCACCGCCGACCAGCTGTTCTCACCAAGTCGTCTACGCATCTTGTAGGTGGACGTCCTACGCTGCGCTTGCCGATCCGTGGCCTCCATTCGAGAACTTTGCGGCCCCATCGGGCATCTGTTCTGCGCGCTATATGGCCTGCCCATTGCCACTTCAACGTGCTAATCCGTTTGGCTATGTCGGTGACCCGAGTTCTTCTACGTATCTCTTCATTTCTGATTCGACCCCGTAGAGAAACCCCGAGCATAGCCCTCTCCATAGCTCGTTGAGCGACTCTGAGCTAAGGAAAATATAGTTCTCTTATATTATCAAGATAATATTATTATTTCTGAGATCATAAGTTTTTCCGATTGAACATTTTTCTTGGAACTTCTGTTTGTTGTTTGAATAGAAAATATCGAGTTGAAGTCGGCGAAATAAAAACCCGCCAAGAGCGAGTTGTGTTCGTCATGATGGCACGTCATGCAATATAATTTGTGTTAAAGGCGTTTATATTGGTTGGAGAACATTTATAGCGCCAACTCTTGTCTGATAGCGGAACTTATGTAGATTTTTTAAACTTTCGATGATTAGAGAGTTCGTTATAATTTTCCAACAATTTTTAATACACTTCTATCATCTTTTGAATTGAAAAATTTTTTTAGACACTCTTTTCCGCCGGATTTGCAATCATACTAAGAATATTTTTATGTATGCAGTATTAGTGTATAGCGTTATCTAATACCATTTCAAACTTGAAGTCGATAGTATCAGTAGTTCCCAATATATCCAACTGTGACAGACAGACAAAGTCACACCATCAGGGTTCCTTTTTACCATTTTGGTCCGGAACCCTAATGATAAAACGGAAAGCTTCAAGTCAGATAGCGTAACAACCATACGCTATAATTCTCAAATCTCTTAAACATTTGGCTGGTACGTACATTACATGTAAGCGGAGTTATTGTATTGTTTTATTTATACGTTATTTTATTTGGAAAACAAACGCTTTCTCACAAACAATTTTCTTTACTTTATTTTAGTTTATTATGTATCATGTAGCCGTGGTGTACCCGGCGGTAGAATGGTGCTCCTCCTCTCTTGCACGTGGATGCAGTATGAATCTGCCAAGGGATACCTCCGAAATATGGGTAGCACTGTCCTTCCATGTATAAACATCCCTTACTGCGGTCGCCAACCCAAACGTTTGTTTTCCGCTCGCCTACAGGCTACAACGCTATATCACTAAGTCGCGATTTCCCTATACTGAAATTTTCAGTGCAAGACAGGCAGCTTAGCTTGCTTGGCTTTTTCGATGATTTGTTATGCTTATATATAACGCAGACTGCCATATTCGATCAGAATATCGAATTTTTTTCACGTTTTGCCTAAACTTTAGAGATTAAATTAGCGAAACTAAAAACGCTATTGGGCACGATAGCAAAAAAAAACTGTCGTTGAAATGTTCGTTTACTTCGGTCGATTTTACAATTCTATCGACGCTATACTTTTTCAAAACCATTTTAATTCCAGTATCGTTAAATAGAGTTTCGTTTTTAAGAGTAGCCCTAACGTACCGTGCTGTTTATCTATCAGAACAATTTACAATGAAAGGTATCACGTGACAGCCCTGAAATAACTAGGCTGTCACGTGATACTTATCTATTGAGAGAGTTGTATCGTACGCTCGGAGAATCTGCTCGGAGGTGAACTTGAATCAATATGAATATTGGATCACAAAACCCGAGGTCTGCGATTGACGGATTGTTTTGCCTTATTTTAACTTAAACTTTCACGGGCTGCTCCTGAAAACGAAACTCTATTAATTCCGATTTCTATGAAGCCGTGTTGGCTGAGTGGTATGCACCTCCGACTTTCAATCCAAAGGTCGTGGGTTCGATACCGGACGAGCACCAATGAATTTATTTGAAAAATGTATGTGCACACTTGACACGTGTTTTAACGATGAAGGAAACATCGTGAGGAAACCCGCGGCTTAGCTAGCTTCAGACGTTTTGTCCTGTTCTTTCCTCTGAATGAATAGCTGACTATAGCTGAGAGGATGGTATAGGTGCTGGGCAAGCCTAATCCATCTAACAATGTTCCAGGCACTGCAGCGTCCCGTACAGCATGTTACCATACCACCAGTTGCTGACGCTGTATAAATCATCTATAATAGATGCAAAGGCCTTAATATTAATTCATCATATTCCGTTTTCAGAGCAAAAATCCATGTTTTATGACTTTGTTTTGGCTAGGTACTCTAAATGCAATAAAGGTAGGTATACTGGGAATTCGCTATTTCTCGCTATCCACGAAAAATGTGCATTGTGTGAGAAATACAATATATTTGCAGCAAAATTCCATACTTGAGAGGATGAAATACATCATGTACAACATATTGCCGAAACGTGATACCTACATATTTTGTATTGGATCTCTCAAATATATATTAGGTATTACGTTACTTACATTACTGCAAAGCCCTGAAATAAAGCACTCGACGGAAAATTGTAAATAGGGAACTTATCCTTTTTCTATAATGGGACTGCCTCCGTGGCTCATTGCTGTTGGTATTATAGCCGACTGACATAGAAGGTAGCGGGTTCGATTCCCGCCGCGAGACAAATGTTTGTAATTTTTCCGCAGATATTTGTCCCGGTCTGTGTATTTTTCAATGTATGATTTGTAGGTATTTACAAAATAAAACGGACAAGTGCGCGCGTGATTTGCGCCCCAATGGTTTCGAAGTTAGTAGATATAAATATTAGTTGAAATATCTATTCTAAGTTGGACCACAGTAGGGCGCTCGGCCATTGTTGTCACTTTATGTTACGACCTACTTACATGTTATCTCTAAGCAAGGGGGATAGTACGTATAGGCTGGGCAAGCCAAATCCATCTCAAAATGTCCCAGGGACTGCAGCGTACAGCATAAATACCTGTTGCCGACTCTTCATATATACATATTAAAGTGAAAAGCCTCACTAAATTATAACACGATCAGGTCTGCGGTTAAATTGGTAGGAAACTCAAGTCATGTCGGCCAGTTTTCAGCTCAAGTGCGCATGGCAAATAAAATCGTATTCACAACACAAACCTGCCATTCCATGTTCCAGCTCTTTGTCCCTCAAATCTCGGATTTGCCATTGTTATTCTAAAATAAATGTTAGGTAGGTCCGCCGAATAAATGCTAGAAATTCTCATCTCTGCGTTGCATATTTCAGGATTTTTGTTTTGGTAGCGGTAAAGAATAAGTTTTTTTATTTTATTTTATTTTATTTTATTCGGGAAAACAAACAGTACAATAACATAGAAAATTTAGAAAAGTAAGAGTAACACTTAAACCAGTGAAGTTTCCACCATTACTTAATACATTTTACGAAAACAAACGTGAACGTGAACGTTATACAAAAACACAAGAAAATATCAAACAATTTTAACTATGGAATGGGTAGGTACTTAAAATTACAATATAAACTAACAATAACAAATAATTAAAAATTTAAAAAAAAATTAATAACATTTCTAAACCAGCCCTTCAAGTAGCCATGGAGGAAGAAGAGGAGGAGAGGGGAGAGTTGGCAATGCTATCATAACATCTTTTACGGAACTCATTGGCAGTTATGTTAAATATATCGATATCAATAAATCTGTCATTATATACGTCACATACTCTGTTTAAAAACATATTTTTTTTATACTTTGTTCTGGTAATTGGGGTCCAAAAAGTTTTCTTTTTGCGAGAAGACAATCGGGCACAAGACAGATAAATATTTCCCAACAATAACTCTGAATCTATCAAATTTGTTAGAGTTTTAAACAAAAACATTTGGTCTTTAACAATGCGACGATCTTGTAGGGTTTTGATGGGTTCCACAGCAGTAAACGGGAAACGGTACTTAAAATGTTTCAAAAACTTATTTTGTATTTTTTCCAACGCATGAATGTGTATATTATACTGCGGATTCCAGACCACAGATGCGTATTCTAGAATTGATCTCACAAAACAGTTATAAAGGAGAAGTAACGTTTTAGGGTTTTTGAATTCTCTCCCTATCCTTAGCACAGTATTTAGTTTATTTTTCAACGAGTGCTTGAACATAAATATAAAAGCCACCTTTTTATAAAGTTTTATAGAAGCCTTTTCGTTTGTCTGTTTTAATTTGAGCAGGAATGACTGAACTGAACAAATGACATCGGTTTTTTTGGGGCTTACTTTATTTTGTTGCGAAATAAACTTCAATTAATTTATTTGTATTGTACAAGCACACAATTAAACTTAACATACATGTTTACTTAGTATAAGAACAATGGCTTGTTACAATTACTTATAATTTGACTAACAGGACGTGCACTGAGTTACAAAAACTACTGGCTACTAGATGGCGCTGTAATCGGTGCTCAAACTGATATCACCTTATCAAGAATTTCAGCGGTACCCGACATGGGTTCTGTAGCTTAGTGGTTAAAGCACTTCCGGCTTTAAGCAGTGTCAAGGATTGATTTGGCGGACGTGTGTTCGAATCCCACCGGAATCGTAAATTTTTGATAAGGTTATTCATTTCTTTGAAATGTTCTACCTAAGTGTGGCCTATAAAAATTACAAATTATAAAAACTAGTGCTGTTGACCCTGCTTTCCTTTTAACTCCATGCAACAAATAACTTTAAGTACGTCTGCTATTTATTGTAGAAAAATCATTTACTATAAACAGTTTCATTAGATAGGTTTTTTCAGTTGGTCTAATCCTTAGAAAAGCCGCTGCCTTTTATAAATTTATTATAATAAATGAATGAAAAGTGAATACTTACATATAATTACATTACTTTGAAAGGTGGGTACCTCAGGAATTGAGTGAAGCAAATCGACAAACGCGCGTCGACAGCTGCGTTACATTACTCTACCGGCACAATAATAAAGGGATTTTAAATCAAATCATTACCTGTGATGAAAAGTGGATCCTATTATGATAATCGGAAGCGCTCATCGCAATGGCTGGACCCTGGCAAACCAGCTAAATCAAGCCCCAAGCAAAAACTGACTCAAAAAAACTTGTTGAGCGTTTGGTGGACCAGTACCGGTGTCGTCCACTACAGCTTTCTTAAATCTGGCCAGACGATTACAGCAGATGTCTATTGTCAGCTACTGCAAACCATGATGGAAAAGCTAGCTGCTCAACAACCGAGGTTGGTCACTCGCTCTAGGCCACTGCTGCTTCAGGACAACGCTAGACCACACACTGCTCAACAGACGGCTACCAAATTAGAGGAGCTTCAATTGGAATGTCTAAGACATCCACTGTACTCTCCGGACCTTGCTCCAACAGATTACCATTTTTTTCGAAATTTGGATAACTTCTTGCAAGGGATAAAATTCAACTCCGATGGGGCAGTCCAAACCGCCTTCAAAGATTTTATTGATTCCCGTCCGAATGGTTTTTTTAGTAAAGGGATCAATGAACTGCCTATGAGATGGCAAAAGTGCATAGATAGAAGAAGAAGAAATAGAAGAAGAAATACATTTATTAGACACACACACACTAAACTTAAAAATAACTATAGTAAAAAACATCTGACTTACTTCTAATTTTAATCTAGGAGTACCTACCTACCCTGTTATATATTATGCGACATAGTGACAAATAGATGGTAAGCAGCTCACTCAGCGGGTCAAAGCAGTAAGAATACTATTTCAAGCAATGAACAAACCAGTTCATAAAGTTGTGCGAGTCCAAAGGGGCCTGACTCAGCATTATGCTTCCACGCATAAGGAATGCTAGGAAGCGCTGGTTTTCAGTCAGCAATGGTATACTTTGGTTAATTACATATTTTATGTAAAAAGAATAAACGACTTTATGATCCTCTCATACAAAACGCCAATTACCTACATATGTAACGACCTTATACTTAGAGAACGAACAGGTCGGTAAGTCTGAAGCTGACTAAGCGGGGTTTCTTCACTATGTTTTCCTGCATTAAAGCACCAAAGATTTTAATCGTTAGATACGCGCCGTTTTGTTTCCACACGAAATAAGTGAGCACGCTCATTTGGAATCATTTTAGGTACCTCTAAACACACTGTTAGCCGGACGTGATGCCACAGTTTTTGATATCAGGGCACATCTCACGATTTAAATGTTTGTGAAGCACATGTTAAATGAGCCCTTTTTATTTAAGAAAGACCTGCACCTAGTAATTCCAGTGATTTTTTTTAATATCACAGCGGAAAAAAGTGACCTTGCATTTTGCCAAAAAGTTATTAGTGAGCCCCATTTTGACATTTTTATTCATGGGTCAACACTGTTCGAGGAATGTTGTTGACGTCACTTCTAGTAGGCTGGGCTCAAAAATATCGTAATTTATTTGAATGTAAAACACGGCTATTATATAAATTTTATGTAACTGAAAAATGGCTTGTACACCGGAGAAATTTCTTTGTCGATATCCGTTGAGCACAGGTGCTATTACATATGCGTTAATTTTCCTGGTAAGTGATTTGAACAAAGCTGAATATTTCCTTATTCTTCTTAAAACAAACAAACAGTAATGTCGTTTCTAAAATAAAAAAATATACTTAAAATAAAATTAAAATATTCTACCTATTAAATTAAATATTACCTGATTTCGTACTGCACCGCACCCCTATTAAATGGCGCTTTATAAGTCATCTATAATAGATGTGGTCGCAAGCTAAGGTGCACTTAGGTGTGATGGTTCAACGTGCTCAACTACAGAAAATAACGTTTATTACAACAGTGAGCGTCAGTTATTAATTCCCAGCCCTTTCATGAGGGAATCAGAATTCGAAAATGAAATTAATCCTGCATTTATAGTGGTTATAATGTTAATTGCTTAGTCCGTTATAAATTCAATAAGGGCCCCTATGGACCAGATGGCAATTACTAGCTCGGCCAGTTCTCAAGCTGATCTCGGGTTTATATCTTTGCATTAGATCCATACCTTTAATTTCACGTCATGTTGCATCTTAAGACATCATCAGACCCAGCGCCAACCGGGTCCAGTTGTGAATCTAAAACATCCGAGATCCCATTCCATGAATCATCATCCACAGCTCGTAGGTACCTACTGCTGGGTGTAGGACTCCCTACATGTACGCTATATAAGCCGGTCCTGTGCTGTGCTAAGCCAGGAATTCCCCGCGACCTGGCGAATGTCGTCGACCCATCACGCCATCGCACGACCACGACTTCTCTTGCCAGTCCTTGGCCACTTTGGTCAAAGTTTTGCTCCGAATCTAGCCAAGTGTCCAGTGTCACCTGGTCTAGCAAAGTGTCCAGCCTAGTTCAATCTCAGTATTACGAATTCGGTCTTATAGGATGATGCCGAGTATGTCTCTTTCTATGCCCCTCTTGTACCTGTATCTGTCTCCTTAGTAAGCGTCCATGTCACGGCACCATAAGTCATAGTATCAAAAGGACACACAAGATAAAAACATGATTTAAATACTCAAAAAAAAAAACATCAAAATCGGTAAAGTCGTTCTCAAGATAAGGTGTGACCAAGGGACCTTGAAGATGTCTGATCCCTTAAATATCAGGCTTAGAAATAAACCTTGTTACTCAATGTAGCATTATATTAGTGAGTTAAGTTATAAAATTGGTTAAGTAGTTTTTGCGTTTACTCATTACAAAGAAAAATACATAAATACAAATCTTATCTCTATAAAATAATTACTATTATTACTCGATTCCAACATCTGACAACACAATTTTCGCACGAGTGGTGATGAATTATTTTTTCAGGCCGTGGCAACTATATCCATTATAGTGATTGCATCAGAAATGAGTGATTTCAGCAGTTGCGGTTCTGCCGACAGGTATAACCATAAGTGTACCTTTTTATTTATCCCGTTTTATTGATTTCAAAAAATAAGTCATCATCTCAGCCGTAGGACGTCCACCTCTGGACACTGCTGCACCTCCCTCCCACATGGATGTCTATGTGGTGAACAAGAGAGGATGGTTGCCTAACACACCACCCTTGGCAGGAAGCTTGGCGAGCGCAGTACAGGATGTTGATTCACGGAAAGACCCATCTCAAAGAAAAGAGAAGAACTTTTAATAATTCTGTGACTCATCTTTTACAGGTCATCATCTTTGCCAGATTCTATCTTTATCGAGCATGCCGACACCCCAGGTCTGGAGACAGAATAATTAATAATATAATAGTGAAACCTATTTATATTTTATATTTTTAACGTAACTTTTTGTCCTTTTCCAACATCTGTCACACCTTGTCCAGGCTTTAAATTTTGGATCGCTTTCCCCCTCCTTTGATATTCGAGTGAAAATAAAGAGTGGTTTTTATTTCCAAAGTGGTAAACCTATACTTAGGTAAGAATAGCTTAGCTATTCGGTTGCGAACTCTTTCTCATTAGGCAATCGACAATTTCGAGTGAAATATACGTTTCTATTTGCGTCGACAGATATTTTTTAAATTTCAGCGTGCATGAACCAACTTCTGAGAAACGCTTATGGATTTAGCGGCGCCGCCATTATATACTGCGTAATCTTGCTGTTCATCCATCTGTGGTTCATATGGGCTATCAAAAGCGTAAGTTATCTGGTTTATATTATCTAGCAACACTTTTATAAGTATATGCGATACTTCAACAATATATATATATGTTATATATATGTGTTAGCAATAAGTTTATCATATATATATGTTAGATTTAAGGTACATATATGTATATCTATGGGCCGTAGAATAAGTTATTTAAGATCTGTGTACTTTTCTATTGTTGCCTGAGAATAAAGATATTATTATTATTATTATAACCAAACTAGCCGAAGATGCGATACCATAACAAACATACACTGTCTCATGTGTCTTAAATTCGGTATTGGTACTGTCACTGTCACGATGAGCAATTGTCATGTGAGCCGAATGGGCGAGAATACCGAATGTTTCATGTTACGTAATTTCGGGGAAACGGGGAGTTATAATATAAATATGAGGACATTGTGTAATATCGACCCAGTGTGTGATAATAATAATATAGATCTTAACAACTCCAACAACCTATCAACATCTGTCTAAATGTCGTGTGAATATAAATTCATATATAAATAGGTACTTAAGCAAAAATTATTTCATTTATTTTGCTTAACATGTACATATTTTATACAGCTTAGATCTTAAATAGCCTTAAGTATATGTACCCTGCAAGGGCACTGCAATTGTGTTTGGGCCTATGTTAACAATATAAAATATATCGGCAAATTCTAAAAATACAATTACGAATAAGCCAATAGAATTACGAATATAAGATTAAAATAAAAATGTCAAACGTGGCATACAATAGAAAAATTCAGAAATAGTATAGAAAATTTAAATAAAATTTAAAAGTCAGTTAAATTAAATGTCAAAAGGTTATGTAGTAAGAATAACAATTTACAAATACAGTACCTATCTAAAGTAAAAAAAGAGCCAAGAATCATTATTGCATGTCGGAGAGAAATTGGTCAACTGTATGATATGATAACGTTTTTCTAATAAAAATAATTTTAAATGTGTGCAGAACAATGTGGTCTCTTCCTCATTTTTAATTTTGTCGGGAAGTTTATTATACATTTTTACCAACCTGTAATTTGGGCTATTACTTACTACTTATTAGCTTATGTTTAGTCGCAGGAAGAATAAGTTTATTTTTATTTCGTCTGTTATAATTACTGTTGATGTCAATATTTATGTCAAGATTTTTATATACAGTGTGCAGTGCGAAGCGTTCGGTAATGCACGTGCCACACACTGCAGCTTCGAATTACGTCATTCGCGTTGCGCGCGGCTAGTTGTCGCCGCCGATACCACTATGGGCTCTAAACCGCTCATAGTCAACGAGCTGTTGGCGTTTATAGTGCACGCCATCGACACCATGGACGAGGTCAGCATATTGCGAATCTGCAAATCAAACTTCAAAGAAGAGGAGGTTTGCACAGGCAAGGCGCTCCTATTCGAATCGCTCGGGAAGACCGACCAGATGCCGTCTCGGAGAAGGGACGGAGGCGAAAAAAGTCTGCAGGACATAATTTGCCTGCTGAAAGGAACAGATCCTGACGACGTTCCTGACTTCGTCGCAAAGGAGCTCCATAAGCTACCTCCTGTGACGTTCGACCACGTTGATGTCACCAGATTACTCAAAGATATAACGTCATTGAAAGTGAATTTGGATGACCTAAAAAACCAGTTCAAGGAGTCGCAGAATACCATTAGTGAACTTCGTACCGAGGTAGCTTCTCTACGTGTTGCCGCATCGGTATGTGTGTCACCTCCGGTTTCTGCGAACGTCAACACAAAGCGCGGAGCGCATAACGTGTCGATATCGTCGTTTGAATCGGCGATTTTGAACGCATCACCGGCCGCAGCTGACGTCGCTGCCGCACCGCGCTCCCCCCGCCCGCCACCTGCCTCCCCGCGCGATGGCCCGATACATGCGCGTGCGCCTTCCCCCGCTCGTGCATACGCTGCAGTCGCCGCCCGCGGTGCCGTTAGCTGCCCCGCACCCGCCGCCGGTTCGGAGCAAGCGGTGCCCAAAAAAATGAAGGGAAAAAAGAAGCAGTCATCCAGTACTGCCACTGTATCAGCTCCAAGGAAGGAGCCGTGTAATCCGGAAGGCTTCACTGAGGTGGTACGGAAACGCCGGAAACAATCCAGCCGGAACCGGTGTGGTACCGCCTCTGGAACGTGTTCTGGATTCCTAGCGGAGGTGCCTACTACCCGACTATATGTCTCACGGGTTCACTACGCCGTGCAGATTAAGGAGGTGGAGGATTACCTCACGAAGAAAACCGGATACTGTCTAAGGGTTGAAAAGTTATCTTCCCACCATAGCGTGAACTTTAGTTCTTTTATGGTGAGAGTTCCAACGGACAAACTATCAACTTTTATGAGTGAAGAGTTCTGGCCAAAGGGAGTTAAATTCCGACGGTTCATCGGACGCCTGCAAGCGGACACCGTGAATCGTCGCTGTGAAACAAGCATGCGTCATACGTCGCCGTCCTAAACGTGTGTTAGTAATAAGTTTATACTATATATATGTTAGATTTAAGGTATATATCTATGGGCCGTAGAATAAGTTATTTAAGATCTGTGTACTTTTCTATTGTTGCCTGAGAATAAAGATATTATTATATTATTATTATTATTTATGTTTTCTTACGAATAGAAATTAAGATAAGAGTTGTTTTATATTAATATTATTTGGCGATCTATTATGTAACCTCTGTTTGACTATTGGTATCTTTCCAAAATAGTATGGACTCTGTTATTCCTAATATTCTATTATCAAGTCAAGTGATCACGATGCTAATTTCAAACTACTGTATAATATCAATCTTGTTTACACTTGCTATAATTCTTAAGAAACTCATAAATGAAAGGTTAGTAAAATACTTTGGACGAAACAAAATCCTAGCTAGTAACCGGTTTGGCTTAAGGAGAAAGAAATGATCTGTTGACACAATCAAAGGCCTTGTTAACCAAGTCACTAATAACCAGGATATTTGTTAATCTGCTTATTATATTAGTAATTCTATAATACATTTGTATTAGTAATTCTCTTGACTTGGCTGAGGCTTTCGATACCGTCTCAATGCTGTAAGTTCTGCGCAAGTTAAAATTAAATGGTATTAGAGGGATCCCACTGAACCTCTTTATGGACTAAACAACTTTTTAAGTAACCGTAACTGTTACAGTAGTAAGTTACCTATCAACTTTGGTGTTTCGCAAGGTTCTGCAAAGTTCTTGGGACCACTTTATTATATCAAATCTCTTTGCGAAGCTCGACTAGATAATGTTGCGATTGACACAGTTATTACAAAGACAGGTTAAACATGGGAGGAAGTGAAGCAATCAGCAGATAGGTCCTTCATAAAACTAATAAAAAAAAATGTTTCAGGGAAAATCGTCTGTGGTTCTGATGTGGGTGGTGGTGACTAGCATGTGGCTGTTCCAGTCGTTCTGTCTGTTCATCGTTTGCCTCGGCATGTATATGAGGGAAACTGGTCTCGCTTCGTTCATCATGAGTGCCTTGTTTGGAATTATTGCTTTTTGTTAGTAGATCATTTTTATAAATTCTCAATAACACATGTTCCTACTCATCACTCATACTTCGCATTGCTGCTACTTGCAAACGCAAATGCAAAGTGGAATTTGATAAAAAAAATATATTCATCTGACGAGTCTATTGAATTAGTATACAGTAAAGTATTTGTCTATACAGGGGAAGGAAAAAGCTAGTTTCTACTACATTATGACTACCAGCACATGTTTGTCCTGTTAGTCATATTGATAGGACCAAATAGCATGATAACTCGGAAGTAGCGAAATTAAATTACCGCTATCTTCTTCTTATCCCTGCCCTTATCCCACTTTATCATCTCTCAGTCACCATTTGTCTAAATTATATAAATTTAAATATTTATAAAGCTAACAAGTTTGTTTGGTTGAACGCGCTAATCTCGAGAAGTACTGGTTTAAAAGTATTTAATAAATAAATAAATAATGCTTGACAATTCACACAGCATCATCTAGCCCCAGGCTGATGAGATGACTAATATACTTAATTCATTATACTACGTAGATAGTTGTTATTATATACAGAAAAACATCCAGAACACCCTAAATATCTGCAGATCGTACAGACATTTTTCCCGAGGCGGGAATCGAACTTGCTATCTCTTGCGTCGCAGGCGTACCTTCTCTCGCTGTGCCACAGAGCTCATCCTCATTTAGTGTTGGATACCGTGGGGTGCCGGCAGTAGATTGTTGCCTCTTCTGTCTTTCCGTGGATGTAGTAAGAATCTGCCAAGGGATACCTCCGGAAGTTGGGCAACATTTTTTCGTGTATAAACATCCCGTATTGCGCTCGCCAACCCGCCTGCCAAGCGTGGCGAATAGGGCAACACCATCTTGGAGATCCATGAGGCAGGCCTATGTCCAGCAGTGGAGGTGAACAGTTGTCCTACGGCTGAGATGATGATGATGATGATGATGTTGGATAGCAAATTTAACGAAGAAGGATATCGGCTAAATAATGAAACAAAAATGCGAGCAAAGCAGCGGCTAGTAAATATTATAATTTCAGCCGTAAACATCCACTACTGAACACTCCTTCTCATGGATTTTCATGAGGAGCACTTGCTATACTCACCACGCTCGGCAGGCGGGTTGGCGAGCAAACCCATCTCCGCGCAGTACGGGATGTCGATACACAGAAAGACGCTGCCCATCTCCCGGAGGTATCCCTTAGCAGGCTCTTACTGCATCCACGGGCACGAGAGGAGGAGAACACTCTACTGCCGGCACCCCACAGCCAGTAAAGATATACAAGCACAATATTTGTCTCTTTCAGGCATAGCTGTGTACGGTATCGCCGTGGGATTAGGTCTGTGGAAACAGATGAAGGCGAACTCGGGGACGTGAAGAACATGTGCTCGCTTGGAATAGGAATTTGACTTAAAAATAAAGAAGAAATTATACAAACAAGTATTATACTTTTAAGTAATTGTAATTATTACGGAGCAAATTTTTTTTTGGGTTCCGGCTGTAGAGTCATGCCCCTCCTCTCATGCCCGTGGATGCAGTAAGAGCCTGCTAGACTGCAAGAGGACACCTCTGGAAGATGGGCAGCAGCGTCTTCCCGTGTATCAACATCCCGTACTGCGCTCATTAACCCGCCTGCCAAGCATGGTGAGAATTAGTTACTTAGAATTGAAGGTTTTAAATTAGCAACTTCATACTGCCGCTCTCATTACAGCGGTGTCTGTATTTTTATTAGAGAAGAAATAGAGTTTATTGAGATGATTGACAATGAAAAATTTTCGAAGGAATATCTGATAGAAATATATGCCATAGAAGTAACAAAACTAAATTTAATATTTATAAGAATATGTAACTACGCCACTCTACACCAACGCGGCTTACTGTGCTTGAGTAATAAAACCTATTAAGCATGTGCCTACCCATAAATGTGTTTTACTTACAACAGTTAACAAGAATAACAACAACTTAAACATATTTTCTATTTTGTGTATTTACCTACTTCCTGTTGAAAGGTTATGTAACAATAATTGTTTAAGGTTGTTTGTCCATAGCCTTAGCGCTTATAACGTAAGCGTCAGCTTGTGTTATCGCATAGCGTGTGTCATCTTGAACTTTCGCAGTATTTG
Organism: Pasiphila rectangulata; assembly: GCA_963082625.1. NCBI lineage: Eukaryota > Metazoa > Arthropoda > Insecta > Lepidoptera > Geometridae > Pasiphila > Pasiphila rectangulata. The sequence goes on from OY720249.1 coordinate 10,684,411, forward strand.
GTGCGGCTGGGTTCAGCAGGTTCCTCCGATGACTGTTCACTACAATTATGAAGTAGATTGTTACTGAAAATATATATAAACTTTAATTAAAATGTAATAAAACCACTACCTGTTATGCCATACGGAGCTGAGCCGTGGCCACTCACGGTTGGGCTAGTTCACCAGGTCAAAGTCGCTCAGCGAGCCAGAGCTACATATGTTAGAAGTATCTCTGAAGGATAAAATGAGAAACTAGACAATTCGATAGAGCATAACCTCATTTTTAGAACTGGATGCGGCAGACCTTAAGTGGGGAAATGGCGCCGATTTGGGTAAGCCGAATCTGCGCATACCACTGCTCCCAGCCGTGGACTTATATGGGCGGATTAAAATATTGCCCGTATGTTAATATGAAGCTGAAGGGTTTGTTTGATTGTTTGAACGCGCTTATTTTAGGAACTACTCGCACGAATCGAATATCTTTTTTGGGTTGGATAGCCGATTTATTGAGGCTTTAGGCTATACCATTAACTGTACGGCAAAAAGTTTACGAGCAGAGTATCAAAACGCGTACGAAGTTGGGGGAAACATCTAGTAAATAAAAATAATGATGAACATTTTACGCAACACTATCTAGCCCCAAAGTAAGCAGAGCTTTTGTTATAAGTACTAGGTTATAAAAAATGGAAAACTAATAATTGCAAAACTAGGTTCTGTAGACATTGGCTAAGTACATTTTCTAACTCAGCGAGCCCGTCTCGCTGAGAACGATTTAAGTTTCCTTTGTATAAATATCTGCGAAAGCGAACTGTTCATTTGAGTTCCAGTTACAGTCGCTTTCTGTTGTTGTCAACCGACTACTGGCTTTTTGGCAGCCTTGTTCCGAAGTCTATAGATTTCCTTGGCCACCATACAACCTCTGTTTTTAGCTGGGTATGCCTCTCCGCAATGGACGCACTTTGGTTTTTCTCACGCTGGTTTGTTGCATTCTATGGTTAGGTGTTTACCTGTGCATTTAACACATCTAGGTTCTTTGGCGCAATACGTATGTGTTTGTCCATACGCTTGGCATCTTTTGCACTGAGGAATTAGTTTTGTTGATCGAAGTGGTTGTATTTCGACCGCACACCCCAGTTAATATTTTACAGTATAAACTTACCAATATCTTCTTGGTTGCTAAAAGTTAGCATAAACATATTGAGTGGTTCCTTTGATTTCCAGCTCAGTTTGTTAACAGCGCCGTCAATCTTATATCCCTGACTTGTCAAGTCTTGTATGATCCTATCAGGTTTACAAGTGGCAGGCAATTTCTTAACCATCACTCGTATTGGTCTTTCTTGCTTATTTTAGTTAGAATGCCAGAGACATTTATTGTCTGACAACATCTTTGATAAACATCTGTAGGCTTCATCGTTACAGGAGTTAATTTTACCGCTCATCATTTTTACTGTGAAGGTGGCGCATGGTTGATTTTTTGACACGAAGTCGTAGAAGTTTTGATAGTCTTTTACTCCGTCGACTATAATAGGAGGTGGAAACAGTACCTTCTTTTTATTTTCTTGTGTTGAAGAAGTTTTAGCAACATCCTGTGGTGAGAGTGAAGGAGAGGTGTTCAATTTTCTTTTCTTCCTTGTATTGGTTCTCATCCACTCGCTTTCCTTAGCGAGTCTTTCCTCGTCAGTCTCGTATTCGACTTGCGATGAAGAACGTTGAATGTGTTCTATTACTGGTGGAGCAGACTTGGTTGTTCCAGTGCAGTTCAGCTGCTGCTGAAGATTTTAATTTCAACTTTTTAGTCAGACTATGAGACTTTCTAGTTTTTCGCGTTCATTTCGTTGAAATTCACGTTCGTCTTTGAAGCGTTTGTATAAAAAATGCTCTGTTTCTGTATTTATCTGCAGGCGTACTATACCATCTTTAGATGGTGATGTATCCATTGTTGAGGCATTTAATAGCGTCGCCTTAACAATATGATCTGGTGTCTGTTAAGTATACATTTCAAGTGTGATACATTCAGCCATTTTGGAGAAATCTTGACAGACAGACAGGTAGACAAACGAGTAATCCTTTAAGGCTTCCGGCTTTTACTCTAAGGTTCGGAACCCAAAAAAATAAAAATACTTGTGCAATATTTTTTTGCAATCCTTAGACGGACTAAAAGTGAAATAAAATTTAAATAACTTACGGATATACCAAAGAATACCGAATATGACGGCGCCGACTCGGTTCCTCTGCTTGCGTGACGTGAAGACGAGCGCTAGCAGTATCATCATCATGAGCATTAGTACCACGAATATCAGCGCGTACCAGACCCATATCAGGCAGAGGAATGCATCATCCTAAACATAAATTGGGAAATACTTTGCTTTACTGCTATATTCAGACAAAGGATCATCTATTTTATTTTATTTGGAAGTCAAGCAGTTTTAATAGCTTATAAGTTAACTAATTATATGTATAAATATATAAAGCGGATGAGTGCGAGCGAGACTTTCCGAAATTAGAGGACTGAATATTTTGGATCTTTGCTCAACTATTAGAGGGTAGATAATATTTGTTTGCTATCCGCTTTAAATGCCTACCGTCTTTTTGAATTGTGGCGAATGTATCGCGCGCTCGCTTCGAGTGCGTGACCTACAGTTGACTTTCGTGATCTGACAATTCCAGTCGCGTCTCAAGATTTGAGATTTTGTCCCGTGGACATTGGAAGCCTAACTCAAATAACTCTGCCGTGCAGGGTCTGTAAGACGTTCTTACAACTGTATCTCTGTGAGACGTTCCCACAAGTGTGCTGTGCCAATTTTGATAGTGTTTTGGAGCGCTCAGTGTTATCCATCGCCGCCGCCGTAGCCGACCACGTGCCCTGCATGAAGAAAGTACGTGGAAGCTTTAAGGTTGGTAGTAGACGTAATTATCTACCCATTTGCGAGCAAAGAACCACTGTCCAAAATTTACTACTTAGTTGTTATAGCTACATATATTTTAATTCATTTATTAATTAATGGTCCTTCAACAACAAATCCTTAACCAGCCCTATACTATTACGCCTACAGAATATTTAATGAAATATTTATTCTAGGGAGTACGATGTTTAGCCGTTCTGCCACTAAACCTTTTGGGTATCAGTCGGCTATTAGACTAATTTATTGGAGCCACGGAGGTCGTCAGTATGAAGTCTGGGAAACCAGTTCGATTGCTCGCGTCGCTATCGTGGTAAACTTGTTTGATTATTACAAAAGATATACAAAAGCTTACCTTGGCTACCCCGCAGAATAAAACTACACTTGCCGCAAAAAATACTGCGACCAGTATCCATATTGTCACTAGCAGGTAACTTATTGGAACGAAAAACGAGCAGCCGTACGCCATGGGGTGAAACTGAAAGAAAACTCGAAAATATAATTCAATTCATATAGGGTTAAGAATCATTTTGCTTCAGCGGAAAAAAATAAAGTTGTTACGGTGGGACAAATTTTAAGATTTTAAGCTGTTTGTAGCTACGATATGTACCAGTAAATAAACATAGCTTAAGGGTCGAGATTTGTTATCATTATCGTTTTATAATAATAATTTATTTCGTATATAAGGAGGACATTAATTGGACCTTAATATTTGATTTAATTTGAAAATGTCATCAACACATAGACAATAAACGTAAAAATACTCAAGAACCGCAATTTACTCTCTGGTTCATCAGTTAAATCTGTTTTAATTAATATTAACGAAACAAAATATTTTGATCACAATAATTTACTTTGATTTTTGTATTATTTTATTTAGAATGTTCTTTCGGCGCTGATACAGGAGGCCAATTCTCGTGATCCAAGTGACACTCCAAATCGATTTCACAAAAACCGTCAATATCTCAATTGAAACGAACTTTCCGCATTCTCTCGATCAAACAAAAGACAAATGTCTATTGCAAACCGATCGTAATGCATCGACTGGTAAAGAGCGAGGTCGAGATAATAGAAGACAGTAATACTGATGTGACAAGTACGGAGTAGACACTGAGAAATGAGATGAGACGAAGTATCTGTAAAAACACGATTCACGAGAATTGTCTCTGATTTTTTTTTAAAATTTTACACAAAAAGGAATTAACTTCCTCTCCGCTCTTTAAGCCTCGTGTTATTTGTAACAGGTGTAATAAGTATTTCCTATCCTATCCTTCTAATATAATAAAAGTGAAAGTAAGGATGTATGTATGTATGTATGTTCCATTTTCATGTCAAAACCGCTGAACCAATTTGGATGAATTTTAGTTTAGAAGTAGATTAGACCATGGAGATGGACATTGGCTACTTTTCGTTGCGTAAATTAAATAAGATGGGGTTAAAATAGGGGATGAAAGTTTGTATATAAAAAATATTAAACACATGTTTCAGCGTTAGTTGTAGCGTAGCTGCAGTGTAGTAGTAGGTTAGTTGTAGGGTAGTACTAGGGTAGTTTTAGGGTAGTATTAGGGTAGTAGTAGGGTAGTTGTTTGGTAGTTGTAGGGTAGTAGAAGGGTAGTTCTTGGAAATCGGCCGTGACTTGCGAGAACGAACCTATACCTTGTCCGTCGTTTGGATTTGATTATTAAAGTATTACTACTTACATCGCGTTGTGTATAATATAAACCCATTAGTTCGGCTATTGTGTAGTGCAACTGTGTGAGTGTTTGTACGCGTGCCGGGACACCTAGAAAGCTATCACAGGGCAATAAAGTCTAGAATTATTGCTAATTTTTTTGCACTAGAGGGTATGTTTGTGTGTTTTACGGATAAATACTGACAGATTGTGGTGTAATCGAGAACAAACTTAATCAGTGGCGTCCCTGGTGTTAAGTAGCGGAACCTTGACTGGAGTGCATTAAAAAGTGTGACGTTGAGACACTTTTATATTATTTTTATGCCATCTATTGAACATCGGAGTAAACTTTGCCATTGCCACCTCTCTGCAAGTAGCGGAACCCACGTCTGATGCAGCTACACTAGCGCCATTTGGTACAGATTTTACTTACCAAGCAGCGCCATCTCTCAGCAAGTAGCGGAACCCGCGTTTTGATGGATTAAGCAAGTGCAAATTTTTTACGTTTTTACTTGGCAATTAGCGTCATCTATGAGTGGATAGCAAGAACTTTACTAACGCCATCTTCCAAGTACTGCCTGTACTACATTGCTTTATAGGTTGCATAAACCAAATATCAATTATTGAACCCAAGGATGGCGAAGTGCAATGCTTGCGGCAAATTCTTATCTGCAACAGGTGTCGCTGCCTGCATCTGCAGCAAATGTTCGGGCCTGTATCATAAGGCCTGTGTATCATTACCAGAGGTGCCTCCGGTTGGACAAGGATGGGTTTGCCCGGAGTGTAGGTCGCGAACGCCTAAGGGAGATAATACCCCGGTGAGACCGGCTGCCGCACGAGATGCCCAGGAAAACTTACAGGGCCCTTTGCCAACTGCCCCGACGACTATGGTGCCTGGCTTGGACATGATGCGAAATGAGTTCTCTGATTGGATGGTGGAGATGAGGGAGTTCCGAAAAGAGATGGTTGAACTCAGGGCTTCTTTGCGAGGTCTAACCACTCGTATGGACTCTATTGAGAATAGATTGGATGTCATCGAGAAAAAACATGATGGACCCCACGTTGAGCTTGCCAATCTGCAGACCCAGGTCTTGGCATTACAACAGGAGCTGAACGAACGCGATCAAGATGCCCTGCTATCTGATCTTGAAATCGGTCAGCTACCAGAGGAAAGGGGGGAAAATGTGTTTCATACCGTAACCGTTCTGGCGACGAAGCTTGGCGTAGCGATAGAAGAACGGGACATTGTTTTCGCTGAGCGTGTGGGAGCGGTGGCGCAGGGTACAGGACCGGGTACTCTGCCTCGCCCCCGGCGTATTGTGGTGCGCTTCGTACGCCGTGGTCTTCGCGATCAATTTCTGCAGGGTGCGCGTACTCGACGCACACTGAGTGCAGCGGATGCTGGTAGAGCTGGTAGCGCCTTGCCTCGCATTTTTATCAACGAGCGACTCTCGCGATATAATCGTCATTTATTTTACCGGGTACGGGAGGAATGCAAGAAGGCTCAATGGCGATTTGTCTGGACCAAGCGGGGACGCGTATACATCAGACAGGCGGACGGTAAACAGGCGTATCCCATTCGAACGGAGGCTGACCTGTCACGGGTTTTTGGTATATAATACAGTTTGCTAGTTATGTCACCGGTTTATTAAAGATAAACAATATTAAAATTATCAGTTTTATGGCATTAGTTGTATGTTCCTTTGCCTATAAGATTTTATCTAATGTGTTTCTTAAATTGTGTAACAATCTGTCATTAGCTTTTAAAATGCGTTGTATTCTTAACAATATTTTATTAAACTACTTACTAGGTTTTATTAGGTTAGTAGGAAATATTGGTCTTTCCATGCGTTGTAGTTTGATAAATACATGCATAAGAGGGCTACTTTTAATTTTTAACGTATTTAGTGTAATTATAAATTTCACATATAAACTATTTATTTGTATGCTACTGTATGATTCTGCATGTACAAACAATACAAACGTACTACTCTATTATATATATTTATTAAAAGACTGTTACATGAATCCACAAGTAAAACCAGTAAATTATGTTTCTGATTGCTATTGCTATCTTGTAATAAATTTAAATATACTGTTTTTATTTTTAAATGGCTGGTGGTATGATATTGATAACTTTGTGGCTTTTGGTTTTTTGTTTTACCTTTTACAATTCAGAGCTAAAGTATGTGTAAGCCCTCTTGCAATGTTAAGATTGGTTTTAAACTTTTTTTTCCAATTCACATGTAATCATTATTTCGTACGATGGCTGCAAAATATTAAAATTAAATTATTTTTAAATAAGATCTCCTAAATTAAATCTTAAAGTTGGTTTCTTCAACGCTGGGTCTTTGAATACCGGTCACGACGAATTCATAGTAGCCGTGGATCATACAAAACCTGACATAATGGCTATTAATGAGTCTTGGTTGAGGCCAGGCCAAGAAGACTGTGCGCCTAAACTCTCGGGGTATCGATTGTTCCTATGCCCTAGGCCTGATCATATAAGGCAAGGTAGAGGCGGTGGGGTAGCGTTTTACGTTAAAAAGGGCATGCGAGTTCAATTACTTCACTATCCCTCGGCCTCTACTGTAGAGCAGATGTGGTTGAGGTTGAACATCTGTGGTAAAATAATAATTATTGGCACAGCATACAGGCCGCAATGGTTACAGGTTGACACACTTCTAGATGCTATTGCTGAATCTATTTCTTCTTTTCTTAATTGTGATAATGTTATTCTACTCGGAGATTTTAATATTAATATGTTAGAGGTAAATGATAATAAAACTAAGTTGATGCAGCAATTTCTAGATGGTATAAATCTTAAACAATTAATTACGCAGCCCACACACTTCACGTCTCACAGTCAAACTTTAATCGACTTGGTTTGCTCTGACGCTAGAGTGACTGATGTAATGGTGAAGCATACCCCGGAACTAGGCGCTCATGCGATGCTTCTAGTACATTTCAAAATAAAAAAAGATAGGCCTAGTTCTCGGTTTGTCACTTATAGGCTTTTGAAAAATATATTAGTGGATCTTTTCAGAAATGACTTAAACGGGGTGGACTGGACCTATTTTCAGCGTCCGTTGGGGATTAATAAATTAATTATTGACTTTACTGGCATCATAAATATATTATATGACTTACATGCGCCGCTTAAAACTAGACAATTTAAAGGCTCACCGCATCCGTGGATAACGGATACGGTCAAGGATATGATGGCAATTAGAAATGAATATTATGATAAGTATAAATTAAATAAATGTGAAATCCTGAAAAAATGCTACTTGGATTTAAAACATGTTGTAATCTCGGCTATACATAGTGAAAAAAAAGCTTATTTTTCTCATCAAATCAGTAGTAATATTAATGATTCAAAAAGGTTATGGAAAAACTTAAAAACTAATATTTTACCTAATAAAAAAGAGGCTGATGAGCTTCCTTCCCAGTTTGATAATCCAGATAGTATAAACGATCATTTTCTGGATATACCAGGAAATGGTTCTGTCAGTATTTCGCAATTGACTTTCTTTGAACACCATAGATTTTGCACGGAATCAGTGACTTTCGCCTTGAGCCCGGTCAGCCAAGATATGGTTTTAAAGATAATAAAAAGCCTCAAATCGAATGCTCAGGGTATTGATGGCATCAGTTTAGATATGCTTTTACTAACTCTACCACAATCCTTAGAAGCTATTACTGCAATCATCAATTGCTCTATTATAAGTGGTACTTTCCCAGAGAGTTGGAAAGTGGCGGTCATCAAACCTATACCAAAGAAAGGTATCCCCGCGTCAGTCACTGACCTAAGGCCTATTAGTTTACTTCCTTGCTTATCTAAGGTTTTGGAGAAAGTGGTCAGTTTGCAGCTTGTCAAATATTTAGAAGAGCATAATATCCTGCCGCAGTACCAGTCAGGTTTTCGAAAGGGCCACAGCACTGCAACTGCCCTTCTTGATGTGGTCGATAATTTGTTGTCTGCTCAAGATCGTGGCATGTGCAGCATACTTGTTCTGCTGGATTTTTCACGGGCTTTCGACTCTATAAATATACCGCTGCTCTTATCGAAGCTTGCATTCTACGGCTTTGATGCTAGCACAGTCAAGTGGTTTGATAGCTACCTCAGCGATAGAAAGCAATGTGTTGAGTTGAAAATTTCGGATGGAAAAACTCTACGATCATCCCTTCAGTCAGTGCCTAGAGGAGTTCCCCAGGGATCAATCCTTGGCCCTTTGCTTTTTATCTTGTACAGCGCTGATATAATTGGTAACATTTCACACTGCAAATACCACCTATATGCTGATGACCTTCAGCTCTACCACTCTTTCCCTCCATCTAGCTTTCTGTGTGCGGTCAAGGAAATTAACTTCGATTTAGAGCATATTTATCAATGGTCCCTCTCTAATTCACTTGTATTGAACCCCAAAAAGTCACAATTTATTTTAACAGGATCCAGATTTAATCTACTTAAAATAGATAAGGACAAATTAAAAGTTGTAGTGGGTGGAGAACAAGTGAAGTATGTTTCTGAGGCAAAGAGTCTGGGACTGATAATTGACGCTCAACTTAGGTTTGAAAGTCAAGTAGCAGAAAGTGTGCGTAACTGCTTTTACAGGTTGAAAACCCTTTACAAAATTCGTCCATACCTGAGTGAAGCGATCAGAATTACTCTATGCGAATCTCTTGTCTTGTCAAAGCTTAATTACTGCGATGTAGTATTTGGGCCATGTCTTCTTGGCCGGACTGATAAGCTAGTGCAACGAGTCCAGAATGCATGTGCTCGTTTTTGCTTCTATATTCCGCCTCGATCACATGTTACGCCATTTTTGAACTCTTCAGATCTGTTGAAGATGAAGGCTCGTCGGGATTTGCACTTAGCAAATCTTCTGTTCGGAGTCTTAAAATCTAAATCACCCCCCTACCTCTTCAATAAGCTTAAATTGGCGGCTGACGATAATTCTGGGTATCCTAGCAGGTCTTGTTCGAAGCTTGTCTTTCTGACACAGATGCACAGAACAGTAGCTTTCCGAGGATCTTTTCGTTATGCAGCCACTCACTGCTGGAACAATCTCCCACCCCCATTACGTGCTCTTAAATGTTCAAATGCTTTTAAATTTAAACTTAAGAAAATATTATTATTTAAACAAAAAAGTACCTAAGAAAAGCCTTTCTCAAGATGCATCCAATTTCATACAATAACATGTAATTTATTTATTTCTTTCTTTACTATTTAGTTTTTTAGATGTAGAATATAAGTGTAAAATACAGGAATTTAGATAATTTTGTTGCCTTCTATTTTATTACTTTGTTGCATGTCAAAAAACACAATTTATAATTATATACACATAAACTACTTACATATATAAAAAATATATTTATTGATCTTCCTAATTTGTCTAATTATTAACTCGATACGCCTTATAATGTTTTTAATATTTTATTTTTTATTTTGTTATAGATTCTGGGTTAACGTCAGAACCCCTGGACCAAGTGCGATATTTTATGTTTGGAAACTATCAAATTTTAATACCTTTTTGGTACTATTTGATACCTAAATTAAATTATTTAGTACCTCGATGAACAGTGAAAAAACCAGAAAAGAAATTGGTCAGACATTCTGACGTCAGGTTGTCTGGACCACATTTTTTTCACATAGCTAGAGACATTAAAACTTAAATATTTCTTTGTCAATATTTAATACCTTTTTGATACCATAACATACTTTTTTTTTAAATTTTTATAGCGTCGCAGTAAAAAGTTACGGGTGAATTAAACTTTATAGGAAGCAAAACTTATTTTATGGATATTTAATTTGCCGCATACATCACACTAATATTATAAAAGCGAAAAACCAGTCATATATACATATATATAAAATATATATATATATACATATATAAATATATTACTAGCTGCTGCCCGCGGTTTTGCATGAGCTTTTCAAGTAGCCTATGTCCGTCACCGGGATATTGTTTACCTCCCTGCCAAATTTAGTTAAGATCCCTTTAGTCGTTTAGGTGTGAAAAGGTAACAGCTATTTAGACAGACAGACAGAGTTACTTTCGAATTTATAATATTAGTACCTATGCATGTGTATGTATGATTGGATGAAGATGGCTCGGGATGGGGCTCGTTGGCGAGTTTTGGGGAAGCCCTATATCTAGCAGTGAACTGATTTAAGCTAATGATATATTAAATAGTTTTAAATATATACACACATCAACATTGTCTAGGGATATTCAACATTTTGTTGATTCTTACAAAAACTGAAAATTATTTCTTAGGAAAACTAGGTATGGCAAGAATCTTTATTTTGTATTGTTTAATAATAATTATAAAATACAACTGTTTGTTATTATTTTTTAATAAAAATTAACGTAGGAACAAAATCTCGAAAATTCCGAAAATTTACAAGGTTTGATAAATTGTGTTAAAACTATTTTTACATTACCATGACTTTATAAAATTACCTTTTTACAATTTAATAATCGGTGTTGCCTCCCCTGACGTTGATAACACATCTGCACCGGTTATTCATACTCAAAATTAGGGTGTCAAAGTCTCGCTCGGGGTATGCGATCCCATGTTCGTTCTTTTTAAATGGCAAAAAAGTTGGTCTTCTGTGGTCAAATTTGAAGGCAAATTGCTGAAAGCCCTTCGCTGCAACATTTCCCAAGCGTGTTCAATTGGGTTTAAGTCAGGTGACTGTGCAGGCCAGTCCAAAACCGCGACATCATACATCATGTTCCTGAAGGGCAGCTGACGCCAATCGCGCCGTGTGTGGAGGGGCATTATCATGCATGGGCTGAAATTCCTGGCCAATTTGAACTCTATGAGGGATGATCACAGGTTCTATGACCTCGTTCCGGTATTTTAGTGCAGTCATGCTGCCTCTTATCCAAATGAGTTCGGTTCGCGCGCCAATACGAATTCCCGCCCAAACCATGATTGTCCCATAACGGTACGAATGGACCTCTTGTGGATGCTGGAGGCGACTTTCTCTGCCTGGAACTCTCCAAACACGTGTTCTTCGTGAATCGGGGTGGAATCCAAACCGAGACTCATCAGTAAAGAGAACCATTGTCCATTGGCCATTGTTCCATATCAAATGTTCTTGAGCCCAAAGAAGTCGCCTTCCGCGATTGCCTCGTCGTAGAGCTGGCACACGAAGCGGCCTACCAGAATGAAGATTGACTTCATGTAGCCTTCTTCTGACGGTTTGGTCGGTGACTGACAGCTGATGGTCTGACTAAAGCCTTTGCACTAGCTGCTTTGCTGTGAGATTGGGTACCCTCCTGGCAGAATTTTGGAGAAAACGATCCTGTCTAGCGGTGGTTACTCGTATTTTTCCAGTGTTGCGCTCTCTTACATCTCCAGTAATACGATAACGTGACTACAATCGAGAAATTACGTTTTTATTGGTGTTTAGGGTATTGGAAACCACGCGTTGGATAGCACCGGCTTGTAACATGCCTATCGCTCTTATCATTTCTTCTCTGCTTAAATGTCGACGTTCCATGACATTACGAATATCACAAGATCCGTTAAAATTAAAAATTACTTAGATAGCACTTATTGTTAACTAAATAAAAGTTAATTTATCTTAGTCAAAAAAAGTCAAGTAATTAACGTTGTTCAATTTAAATCGGAGTCCCCATTCTATCTTTTGTTTATTGTGTTCTATTTTTATTCTTTAACCAAATTTTGAAAAGGGAACAAAAGAGGTTTAATTCCATATATAAACTTTTTCTAAAGAGCAAATAGTTTGTAAGATTTTTGAAAGCAAATCATTTCGAAATGGAATATCCTTAGACAATGTTGATGTGTGTATATGCATTGTGGATTAGAAATAAATACACTCTAGGTACTTACCTACCTAATACTTATTATAAAGGATAACTTTAATAATTAGAATTATACTATACATGATATTATTGATATGAAAATAATTAGTCTTTTTTGGCGAATATCAAACAATGAGCAGCCAACTGTAAAAAAGATGGCTGCTCATTGTTTAATATTCGCCAAAAAAGACTAATTATTTTCATATCAATAATATCATGTATAGTATAATTCTAATTATTAAAGTTATCCTTTATAATAAGTATTAGGTAGGTAAGTACCTAGAGTGTATTTATTTCTAATCCACAATGCATATATATATGTATTTAAAACTACTTAATATATCATCAGCTTATATCAGTTCATTGCTAGATATAGGGCTTCCCCAAAACTCGCCAACGAGCCCCATCCCGAGCCATCTTCATCCAATCATACATACACATGCATAGGTACTAATATTATAAATTCGAAAGTAACTCTGTCTGTCTGTCTAAATAGCTGTTACCTTTTCACACCTAAACGACTAAAGGGATCTTAACTAAATTTGGCATGGAGGTAAACAATATCCCGGTGACCGACATAGGCTACTTGAAAAGCTCATGCAAAACCGCGGGCAGCAGCTAGTAATATATATATATATATATATATTTTATATATATGTATATATGACTGGTTTTTCGCTTTTATATTATTAGTGTGATGTATGCGGCAAATTAAATATCCATAAAATAAGTTTTGCTTCCTATAAAGTTTAATTCACCCGTAACTTTTTACTGCGACGCTATAAAAATTAAAAAAAAAAAGTATGTTATGGTATCAAAAAGGTATTAAATATTGACAAAGAAATATTTAAGTTTTAATGTCTCTAGCTATGTGAAAAAAATGTGGTCCAGACAACCTGACGTCAGAATGTCTGACCAATTTCTTTTCTTGTTTTTTCACTGTTCATCGAGGTACTAAATAATTTAATTTAGGTATCAAATAGTACCAAAAAGGTATTAAAATTTGATAGTTTCCAAACATAAAATATCGCACTTGGTCCAGGGGTTCTGACGTTAACGATTCTGGACTTTAATAATTATCATTTATTCATAAACCTGGTTCGTTTTCGGTAATGTTTTGAGGTTCAGACTGAAAATCAGCGTCGGTATCGCCCTCGGTGCGGTAGCGACATTTGGCTGAGGCTGAACCTACTTAGCCGCGCACTTGGGAAAGACCAATGTTTTGTAATGTTGTGTATTTTATACCTGTTCTGTGTGTTTTCTTTTTGCCTTTCTGTATGTGCGTGTGTGTTAAGTAAATAAATCTTTATCTTTATCTTTATCTTTAGTTTTAGGGTAGTAGTAGGGTAGTTTTAGGGTAGTTGTAAGTGGTGGTTGTAGTGCGATACGAAGTCCACTGAAGTTTACGGGTTCGATGCCCGCCGAGGGACAGAACTCCCTGTTAAACTGGTAATTATTATTTACACACTATTCTTTAACACATAAGGCATTTCACATATGTTCACATACATTTGTAATTCTTTATTGCACATAAAAACATTTACAAAAAGACTAAAGAAACAAACATGTACAAAGGCGAGTAACCCTAAAGAGTTTTCTATCAGAAAATCTGTGAGTTCTGAAGCAAAACAATGAGTGTACAACATTAAATGATTAAATAAAGCAAGAAAAATTACATGCGACAGATTTACACTCAATTCCTATAGTTACTTGATTAAGATTATTACTATATTCGATTATCGGGTGTTTATTGCGTTATTACCTTTATTTTTATCCCAACGTTTCGATCGGATTGCACCTGGTCGAGGTCGTGGAAAGACTGGCGTGCTGAAGTTGACGCCAGCAAAGCAAGGCGTCTTTTTAGACTACCCCCAATTGGCCATACTCACTACGCTTGGCAGGCGCGTTGGTGAGCGCATTACGGGATACACGGAAAGACGCTGCTGCCCATCTTCCGGAGTTATCTCTTAACCGATTATGCATCCACTGGCAAGAGAGGAAGAGCAATATTCTACTGCTACTACCCCACGGCACGGCTGTGTGTATATTTATATATTTTTTAAAATCTTTAAGCACGAAATATATTTTTGAGTGGATTTTATTTATAATGGCCCTTATCTCATAAATACGGATAGCACCCTTGTCACTGTCAGCCAGTATCCAATCCAGGTAGGTATGTGTGGATATTTAAGGCAGATTATGTCAATTTACACATTCACATTACATATTCAAGTGAGATTTTGATTATGAAGCAAATATTTCACAATGGTTCTCTGATAGTGATTCTGGGTTTTATTTATATAAATAACTAGCATCTGCCCGCCGCTTCGCATGCGTTGTACCCAAATAAAAAGTAGCCTATGTGTTAATCCTGGTCAACATCAATACGTGTGCAAAGTTTCAGCTCAATCCGTAGCCTAGTTTTTGCGTGAAGAGGTAACAAACCTCCAAACAAACTTTCGGCTTCATAATATTAGTGGGATAAGGCTTTAACCCGTTCCTTATTTCTGTTGGCTAGATGACGATAATCATTCCGCGTCCACAGCTGGACATAGGTCTGCCTCATGGACCTTCCAAGTATTGCGGCTGGAAGTGGCCTGCATCCACCGCAATGTCCAACAGTGGACGTCCTACTGCTGAGGTTATGAGGTACTTACAATACAAATCGCTGCAATTATCAAAGACCCAGTCTTTAAATCCAAACCAAGAAATGATTCCACGGTCGGTATGTCGTCCAAGGCAGACATATTGGAGTGTTATGTAAACATTCACTGTAAATGGACTTTATCATAAATGCTATTCAGCAAATGAAATGTATTTTAACGAAAAATATCACGTCGCAAATAGGCATCTTTTTTGACATTAGCCAATTGTGCACAGATAATTAAACCATAGCCGTAGAGAAAAAACTTAGACGAGATAGAAAAAATCACAATGAGGCTAAGGCCGCACTACGGTTTTTTTCCCGCAAGTGGTAAACCGCGAAACCGCAAAACCGCTCGAGACGCACACACTACGGTTAAAAACCGCACCAAACTGGCCATGATTTTCACAGTTTGAAGATGGACTTCAAGAGAGCTGATGTACAAATTTTTGCGCGGTTTTTTCCCCATAGCCATTCGGTTACAAAACGCGGTTTTAATATCAGTCGCGGAAAAAACCGTTAGTGCGGCCTCTTCCATTAGTTCTCTTTACTCAGAAAATCAGGCGGTTAAAATCCGCGGCGGCCTAGCCGTAGTGCAGCCTTAGCCTAACACTTTTGGGATAAACTCTTTGAACTATATAAAAGCACACAACTCGGTAAGATTTTTTTTATTGCATATACACACATCAACATTGTCTAGGGATATTCAACATTTTGTTGATTTTTACATAAACTGAAAATTATTTCTTTAGAAAACTAGGTATGGCAAGAATCTTTATTTTGTATTGTTTATTATTAATAATAAAATATAACTGTTTGATATTATTTTTTAATAAAATTTTAAGTAGGAACCAAATCTCAAAAAATCAGAAAATTTTCAAGGTTCGGTAAATTGTGTTAAAACTATTTTTTACGTTGCCATGACTTTATAAAATTACCTTTTTACAATGTTATAATCGGTGTTGCCTCTTCTGATGTTGATAACACATCTGCACCGGTTATTGATACTCAAAATTAGGGTGTCAAAGTCTCGCTGGGGTTTGCAATCCCATGTTTTTTTTAAATGGTAAAAAAGTTGGTCTTTTGTGGTCAAATTTGACGACAAATTGCTGAAAGCCCTTCGCTGCAACATGTCCCAAGCGTGTTCAATTGGGTTTAAGTCAGGTGTCTGTGCAGGCCAGTCCAAAACCGCGACATCGTGTTCCTGAAGGGCAGCTGATACCAATCGCGCCGTGTGTGGAGCGGCATTATCATGCATGAGCTAAATTCCTGGCCAATTTGAACTCTGTGAGGGATGATCACAGGTTCTACGACCTCATTCCGGTATTTTGGTGCAGTCATGCTGCCTCTTATCCAAATGAGTTCGGTTCGCGCGTCAATACGAATTCCCGCCCAAACCATGATTGTACCACCTCGGTACGAATGGACCTCTTGTGGATGCTGGAGGCGACTTTCCCTACCTGAAACTCTCCAAACACGTGTTCTTCGTGAATCGGGGTGGAATCCAAACCGAGACTCATCAGGAAAGAGAACCATTGTCTATTGGCCATTGTTCCATAAAAAATGTTCTTGAAGTCGTCTTCCGCGATTGCCTCGTCGTAGTGCTGGCACACGAAGTGGCCTACGAGGATGAAGATCAACTTCATGTAGCCTTCTTCTGACGGTTTGGTCGGTGACTGACAGCTGATGGTCTGACTAAAGCCTTTGCACTAGCTGCTTTACTGTGAGATTGGGTTCCCTCCTGGCGGAATTTTGGAGAAAACGATCCTGTCTAGGGGTGGTTACTCGTATTTTTCCAGTGTGGCGCTCTCTTACATCTCCAGTAATATGATAACGTGACCACAATCGAGAAATTACGTTTTGTTTGGTGTTTAGGGTACTGGCAACCACGCGTTGGATAGCACCGGCTTGTAACATGCCTATCGCTCTTATCATTTCTTCTCTGCTTAAATGTCGACGTTCCATGACATTACGAATATCACAAGATCCGTTAAAATTCGCTTCGAGGGTACAAGTGAACAATATTGGTGAAAGAGGGTTGCGTTGTTTTACGCCTTTTTTATTTCAAATGTGGGGCCTGTTGAGTGAAGTTTAATATTCGCTGTGCTTTGTTTATATATTATTTTAAGGAGATCTAAGTATATATGTTTTTCTACATTCTAGTTTTGCAGAGATCTAAAAATTGCGGGGTGCTTAAGGCTATCAAAGGCCTTTGTGTATTCCACGAAGGCTATGTATAGAGGTTTATTATGTTCGGTATATTTTTCGATGATTTGATTTAGTATGTGTAGATGATCTATTGTAGAAAATGATGGACGAAAACCGGCTTGTTCAGGGGTCTAGGAGGCTACTAATGCGGTTCTGTATCACTTTGATGAAAGTCTTATAAATATGTGATACTAAGCTGATTGGTCGATAGTTACTTAAGTTGCTTTTGTCCCCTTTCTTATAAAGAAGGACAATGTTGGAGTGGCATAATTGCCTAGGAAAACGACCAGTTTGCAATATGCTGTTATAAAGATTAGTTATATGAGGAAGTATAACTATCACCTATTTTTAAAGCTTCGGAAGTGATGCCGTCTTCTCCTGGGCTTCTGTTTTATTTTAAAGATTTTAATACGTCTTGAACTTCTTTTCCTGTTATAAAAGGGATACTGTCGGGCTTAAAGTAGTCAGGGATATCCAAAGAGTCATTGTTATCTGTGTAGGTATAAGTTTTTATAGAAATGGGTACAGATTTCTATTATTTTTCCACGGCTGTTATGCTTAGTCCCGACTTGGTCTTGGAGACAGTTGATCCAGTACTTACCTGTAGATATTCCCTGCTAAGCAGTTCTAAGACATGAGTGCTTTTCAATAGAAGTTTTAAGTAAATACTTATTTAATAATGTAAATTTGTGTTTCGTATGTCTTTACTTATGCTACGTTTAACACTTCTATCGAAATTGCTATATTCTACGGTTTATATTTGTACGGTTTATATTTTTCTCTTTCTAATATGAGTTTCTTGGTTTCATTTGATAGCTTAGCTTTATTTTTTATTTTGCCTTTTAGTTTTTTTAGGAGCTATGATCTATTGCTTTCACTATGATATGATATTGGTCATCTACGTCTTCTGTTTTATTGATTTTTAGTAAGGAAAATTCATTTGAAAGTTCTGAACAAAATAGATCTGAGTTTTCGAAAAGTGTTTGCTATGGACGTCTTTTGACGGATGTTATAAATTGCTTAAACCTGTGTATTTTAAAATTGAACTTATTTAACTTATTTGTTAGGGACTAAAAGACTATTGATCTATTGCTATTCATCTTCTTGATGGAATTTCGTGGTATTATTCTAAACGCAATGTTTCTAAATTCTAAGGTTTGACCTTTTCTTAGAAGCACAAAAGATCCTCGTTAGGGCAAACGTGGCGCAGATACTTGTTTTGTTATTCCTTTCTATTGTCCTTATCTACGGTGTATTAAATTAAAATCAAAGGAAAACATTAGATGCTTTAAATGATGAAACTTAAAATAATGCAATAATAATTTAACTACGACTTGCTGGAGCATGGGTCCTACTCTAGAAAACGATTACGATATTATCGTCAGAATGGCCATCTTTATGTTATGGCCATGAGAGTTAGTTTGACTTGATTAGGATTTCGATTCATCGAAATTTGCATTCAAGAGTAAGCCCCCTGGACAGGACACCATATACGACTTGAACACAGATGGAGCAAATAAAGTGAATGGCGTCCAAGGACTGGACACATGGACGTCCACTGGCTGATTAATGATTATGTGTCTCACGACCTGAATCTTTCAATGGCCAATTTTGTATTAGATAACAGCAAGGAACTGACGTTTGACAGCGATGATAGCAAGATTTACGCCTGTTGCAAACCTGTCGCGAGATACGTAATCAGTCTGCGGGACCTATCCTATACGAGATGGGCAGACGTCATCGCAGGGCTGATGTGGATTAGATAAGCACAGGATCTAAGGCCACCTATACCCATTATTTGGGTATAGAGGCCTATCATCATCACCATTTTAGCCGTAAAACAGCCACTACTGAACACAGACCTTCCTTATGGATCTCCATTAGGGGTAGTTGCGATACTCACCACGCTTAGCAGGCGGGTTGGCGTGCGCAGTACGGGATGTGGATGCACGGAAAGACGCTGCACCCCACGGCATAAGTGCCCTCTAATGATATACGACAAACAAGAAAACCATTCAGGTAAACTTGCTGTTTAATTAATACACCATCTAAAAGTAAACTACCATACGACGTCCATAAAAGCGAGTTGCAACATTTTTCGTGCCTCTGCACTCATAAATTTTAAAACCCTCTTTCCGCGTTCCGCTTTCGGAATTATTTACATTGTCTCTACTCATGTTATATCAACACCCGCTCTTCTCTAATAATTAAAACCGCAGGTTTCTGAATTAATTAATTAGACTTCTTATCTATTTCAGATCCAATTCCGAACATAATAAGGAAGATGTTTAATTTTAAGTAAATGTCATAAATTTCAAATTACGTTTACTTATAATTATTATTATTATTATTATTATTATTATTATTATTTAGCCTCCACTGTCCCACTGCAGGGCAAAGGCCTCCCTTCCCTTCTTCCACTCTTCGCGATTTAACGCTGTGACAGGCCACGTGCTCATATGAGTGTCCAGCTCATCCCGCCATCTCCTCCTGGGTCGTCCGCGCGGCCGACATGCGTTATATTAAGGTCAGGTAATATATTTTTGAGGGTTCCGGACCAAAATGGTAAAAAGAACCCTTATGGTGGAACTTTGTGACGAGCTCTGTGGCGCAGCGGGCGAAGGTCCGCCTGCGACGCAAGGGGTTGCGGGTTCGATTCCCGCCTCGGGACAAATGTCTGTACGATCTGCAGATATTTGTTCAGGGTGTTCTGGGTGTTTTTCTATCTATGTAGTATAATGTATTATTACTATTGTATGTAGTATATCAGTCATCTAATACCCATAACACAAGCTCTGCTTAGCTTGGGGCTAGATGATGCTGTGTAATTTGTCCAGCATTATTTATTTATTTGTCTGTCTGTCTGTCACAGATAGATATCTTGGGAACTGCCGATGCCATCGAATTTATATTTGAAATGGTATTATACAACGTTTACTAATATTGCATGTATGTAAAATATGCTGAAATATAAGTATTCTTATTAAGATTGCAATGGGGACGAAAAAGGGGGTCTCAAAATGTTAAGTGGAGTAACTAGGTCATGTCATCATCATCATTTCAGCCATAAAACGTCCACTGCTGAACCCTATGAAACTTACAATAAGTTGCAGTAAGTTCTTATATCGCACATATGCAAGTTTTAAACGTCATGTAGCAGAAACATGACAGTGGCATTGATCTAAATAATAGGTTGAAACTTATTAAAAGTTGTTTATGTCTCTGCAAACTTGAGATGGTTTTAGTTATATTTAGAGCTCAAGTAATGTTGCTGAAATTCAAATTACTTAAGTAGTTGAAATGTTCATAGTTTATGTCACTGCAAACTTGAGATGGTCAAAGTCATAAAGAGAACTAATGTAATGTTGCTGATAATTTTATTTTCGAAAGTAGTTAAAATGTTTATATGTTACTATGACATCTGTCAGATTTCTAACTCATCATGGTACCAAATTCTAAGCAAATTAAGCTCAAACTACAGTCGATGTAGTATAGTTTATTGCGTATTTTAATAGCAAACTCAATCGACGGCCTTAGACTTGGTAGGCGGGTTGGCGAGCGCAGTGATTGATACACGGAAACACGCTGCTGCCCATCTTTCGGATGTATCCCTTGGCAGATTCTTACTGCATCCATGGGCAAGAGGACGGCAAAATTATATAGCAGGCACCCCACGGCTAAAATATAAATAAAAACTATGTTTTTTTAAACAATTAATTTATTATAATTAATGACCACAATTTCACATCAATAAATAAATTAGACTAATCGGTTGATAATTATTTAAGAAAAAAGACAATTTGAATTGCTAGATATTACTTAGGGTTTGGAATTTAGATTAAGTTGTAATTCTTAGGTTAGGTACTTCAATAGGTACCTATAGTTGATGTGATGATAGATTTCTCAGTAAGGGCATGTCTGTAAAGTAAATATTATAATAATAATAAAAACAAGGCCTTATAATAAATAACCGTTTTCTAAGGGTCAGCGCAGACAGAACGGAGCGCAACGGAGAGGATTTTATTGACGCACTTGAAAATAAACTTTAAAATTATTACATTAAAATGCTTGAACCTGACAAAAAATGCTCGCGCGTCCTCGAAGATACGCGGGAATCCCCGCGCGGCGTTTTGCATTTTATTTTAATAATTTTAATGTTTATTTTCAAGTGCGTTAATAAAATCCTCTCCGCTGCGCTCCGTTCTGTCTGCGCTGAGCCTAAGGCGATTTGGTCTGTCTTTTTGTATATTTATTTAAATTTATTTCCTATTTAAATTTGTCGCAGATATTTACTAATAGTCGAATAACAAAGTACATATTACAATTCACAATACCTACATAATTCAATTATCACCATTACGCTAAAGAAACATATAACAATAAAAATATAATTTTAAGGTATAATCTTAAAACGATTGCCTGTTCCGTAGAATTAAGTCCCTAATCTCTTCTCAGCAGCAGGACTGCTGCCCACGTTGACTGCTGGATATAGGCCTCCCCTCATATATTTCCAAGATCATGAAAAGGTTGTTGCCATACTCTTCCACCACGCATGGCAGCCCGCCTGACACGCGTGGTGAGTATGGCAACAACGATCGGAATAGCGGATTGGCGAGCGGAATACGAATGTGTGATTTCAAGGAAAAAAAAAACGTTTTCGGTGGGATTCGAACTCACGTCCGTCAAATCGATTTTGAAATGGTTTTCCTAAATGTGATTAAACACTATAAAAATTACAAACTATGGAATACGTGATGTTGATACACGGAAAGACGTTGCTGTCCATCTTCTGGAGATATCTTTTGGCAGATTCCTACTGCGTCCACGGACAAGAGAGTAGGGGCAACATTCGAGTGCCGGCACCCCGCGGCATATGTCCCTAATGGATATTCTTACATAAATGCTTATTGTCCCTAGAATAAATTGGTGTCAAACATCGTGCGAATATTATTTCTAATGGACAATACAGTATTTTTTATACATATTTACTTAAAATTTAAATACTGTCAAAGTAAAAGTATGTACGACAATAATGATTTGTTAAAAAACAACTTACAAACAGATATATTATTTTTATACAAGGTGGCCGAATAAATATTGTGTTTTGGTGAGGGCTCTATCATTAACCACAAATTGACCAGTAAATCGGACAAATCTACCACCTTCTATTAGATAAAAATTATGATATGTTCCATTCTAAACGTAAATAAAGGTAAGATTTCAATGAACAGTACGCATTTATAATTTAATTACATGGAACCTTATTAAAAAATCTAATTACATCGATGTTAAACTAAACAATTTTTTTTCACCACAATATAAATAGGTAAGTAGGTATATATTTACGCTGTATATCCTCGTAGTAATAAAATTAATAAAAACGATTTACCTACCTACACGTAATTAAGTATTAATGAACTAAACATTAACATTATTTGATCAAGATTCGTTTTTAGAATAATATCTAATAAGAAAAATTGAAATTATGGGATATCCTACTATAAAGATATTCTTTGCACTACATATCTCAAAAATAAGTGGATTGTCTCACAAAGCAGAAGGTAATTATAAGTTAAGATTCAAAATACATTTTCTCTTATCTCTTACCTTGGCACAAAATCTATATCACAGATCTATGACTAATTTCACCATATATGCAGGTTTAACACAGACGTACCAAAAAAAATCGGAAAATTACAAGCTATCGGCTGGTTCGTATCAAAGTAAAAAACTGTTACGTAAATAAATTTCTAAGAAAATCAACACAGTCGCCCACTTGGTTGACGTAACAAAATTGAATGCCAGTACGTAGGTAGCAAGATATACTTACTTACCCCTTGCATGTTCATATCGTTGAATAGTCAGGCTGTTTGCTAGTTTTTACAACGCACCGCTCTGGTTTAGAATTATTATGCAGAAATAACCAAGCATCTAGAATCAATATTTTTTTGCAGTCAAATATTTTTTTTATCCTTTCTTCCAAGAAAATAATTTGCATCATTATTTCAGGTACGTCTGTGCAGACCCTGTATAAAACATACTTTCGACAGCACCTCGCTACCCTTTCGTTGCACGAAACTTTTAACAGTATCCGTAGTCGCGATAAACTTGGAAAGTGCTGTCTACAGGTGATTTCTATTTACCCTTCCGTTGACCTAATTCTCTTTACCTATGCACAGCGATATCAACGCATGGATATTTGGTTTTTATTCCATAATAATTGTTCCCTCAAAACAGTCCCTAGATATTAGTCTAACATTTATCCTCATTCATTTCAATTTTATCATCACATAAATAGCTTTTTACACTTTCTGGCCCTGTCGTATCGTGTTCAAAGAATCTGCCAAAAGTATCCCTTAAAAATCCTTTCGGCTTAATTTCCAATTTCGTATCAACAGAAAGTTTCCTCCTACCTCTGGAAGGGTAGCGGTCAAAGTCTAGCGAAAAACTATGACCTATCTTTGGTTTTTGATAAGAATATTTATTATCAATTTCGAAATTATCAGTACTTATTTCATCAGTGGGATGAGGTTCGTAGGCGACATTGCCGTAAACGTTTTCCTGATCGTCTTTTTTAGCTTTCGAGAAAAGCAGTCGATCGGAATCGATGTAAGTAAGGATGGGGGACCCATTTTTAACTGTTCCGCTGGATCCCTCGCATATCTCTATTTTCCGGTTGCTGGATTCTTCTTCAAAAAATAAATCGCTGGATCTCTCCCCATCTGATAAAGATTTATTTTCTTGTACGGTTCCCAGTTCGGGATTTTTCGTGAGGATTCGAGTGTCGTAGTTGGTTCCTATTGGATCGTCAATCAGCAATAGCTTCTTAGGAAATTGGTGACTGCTCTCGGATGAGAGGTGCCGTGAGCTGGGTAGCTTGTGAGCTGATACCAGCGTGTTGTTGTACCTCTCCGAATTGTTCTTCCCCTTGGAATGGACCCCGAAAATGGTTTTTATTGACTGCTGGAACTGAAACAAAAGGAATCGTTTAGCAAGGCCACATCACTAGAGTGCTGTCTTAATTTCTTTGATGGAACAGCAAAACTAGCTTGATCAATCTGAGTGGGACGCTCGGGGGCGACAGCGCTGCTCGCGACAGCTAGCGGCGGTATCGTATTCCATGGCGAAATCCAAGAAACTTACGTAATAGATTCGATAGTGTACCTCTACAACTGACTTAATAAAAAAGTAACCGGTGGCACAAAATGCCACCGTGATTTTTTATTTAGCCAAGGCACTTTTAAATCTTAACGCTGTGCTGGCTTGTCGAGCGGGCATTCTACCTACACGGTCGACAAGTAGCCTAAAACCATTCAATATAACGCTTGAATGATTATTGTTAACGGTCAATTGATTGGATTTTAATGTTGGTTTATATATATTAATTTTTACCAACTAATTATGTTATTATTATACTAATTTATGGTAATGACTGCAATTGTAACTTAAAACTTTTTTTTGTATTAATAGGAATTCTACAGTGTGTTATTTTCCTTTTGAAACGTTTTCGTAACCTTGTCTGTCCCACCTTTTTTGTTTATTCCAATAAATTTAAAGGACTTTTAGTCGCGCAGCGACTATGCCAGTCCTTCTTTTCATTTATCTCCGCCCTGAGAAATTTTCTGCGTACCGCAATAAAACTTGAGTTCGACTTAGAAATACTACTGAGGTAGTTTAGTGAAATTATCCTTTTACTCACCTGAGTGTTCATCCCTACGTAGATCAAAGGATTGTAACAGATGGAGCTCTTAGCCACCAGAGCTGGAATAACGCCCACGCCAGGTGATACCTGCCAAACGAAATTGGACTCAGATACAATAAATTAGAAACGATTTTTTACTTGAATGTACTGCTTTGTAATTGTATGAATAAACTAATGCTCCGACAATAAATTGCGTATTTATGGTGTAAGGCTTAATTATAAGGGCTTATTAAGATGGTTGCAATTAACAGCTCGTGACTTCATTCACGCGGTATTATTAAATGCTCCTTATTTTTTAACCGACTTCAAAAAAGGAGGATGATGTCTATTCGCCTGTATTTTTTTAAAATCTATTCTCGTACCTTGAACGACGACTTAAATTATTTGATATTTAAAAACTTTATTGCACATTAAAATACTATAGTACAAAAGGTGAGCTGATATAATAAACATTCCTAGATTTAAACATAAAAAGCTTAAGCATAAATAACTCTTAAGTAGATAAAGTCTGTTAAAAATTACTAAAAAACATAACTCATTGTGATCTCAAGCCGGGCATGTATGGAACTATGTCTTTTGTATTTGATCTCTTCTTTACATAACGTGGTTGGAATAAATAATTTGAGTTTGACTTTAATAATCAGCTGCCTCTATAATGTATAATTTATCAGCAATGAATCAATCAGAATGCCAAGATATTTCATGTGATCTGTAGAGCTTAGACAAGAACATACACAATAAATGATAAAATCAAGGTTTCAAGACGTAGGCTTAAGTTTCGCAAAGCTAATGAAATGAATTGAGATTAACTTTTCCGATGACAGCTGTCAAAATATAAACGGCCCTATCTCGAAAACTACTCGTCCTACACATTTCGTTTTATGCTCAAATGAAAGGTATTGACGAGATACTTTTTTAATGACAACTGTCAAAATTTCAGTACACAATTTGGTTTTGAAAAAAAAATCGTAGTACTAATACAGATCCTTGTTTTCTTTTGAAATTGCTTTGTAGTTAGGTTGTACCTATCTAGATTTCAATTATGAGAAGGAATCAACCTAATGTTGTGCTGTTTAAGTCACACTTTTAGTAAGCATAATTAATAATGTGAAATCATTAAGGAGGTTTTGAATTTGCTGGTGGTGCACACCGACCTCCTTACTGTATTGTCCTTCGTGCATTATGTATGAGGTCCTTCTATTCCACTCTGATTTGCACAAATCCACAAAACGATCAGTTTCTACTTTTTGTTCCACTCTAATCCATCAATGGACCTCTAGAACAAATTAAAAAAAAATCGATTTTCTCATCGGGCGATGAAAGTACTTAGATATAACATACAATGCTTTCCGTAACCAACTGATTCGAATAAGCGCGAGCAACGAGTAGGAGTCCAGGCTACGTTGAACGCGATAAACTCAAGATAAACTATATGACTAAGATATAACTCACAATGCCTTCTGTAGCGAACTGTTCCATTAGCGCGAACAAAGAGTAGGGAGTCCATGCGACCGTAAACGCGATGATCATTGTAAACACCATGGCGGTGGCGCGCGCCTCCGCGCGGCTCACTCGGCCTAGCCTTTGGGAGTTCTGCCAAGAAAACATACCATTAAACATTTACTTATTCATTATGAGCCACTTTCAACCCACTGCTACTGCTGGGGAATCCCCCATTCATTTCATTATTTTTCCATTATTTTCTTTCATTCATTTCTGCAGATATTTGTGCAGGGTGTTCTGGGTGTTTTTCAATATATAATAAAAATATCTATCTGTGTAGTATAATGTATTAAGTATATCAGTCATCTAGTACAAATAACGCAAGCTCTGCTTAGCTTAGGGCTAGATGATGCTGTGTGATTTGTCCAGCATTATTTATTTATTTATTCCCTCTAGTCATCTTGATTTTGAGCCGCTTCTGTCCAGCCGACCGAGTACTTACCCATTTCGCCCCGTCATCTCCGTTTTAGGTCTGCCTCGTCGCCTTCTCGCCAATCCAGTTGCAACTGCCTTGGCCTATATCTTATATTTTATTTAAACTTAAAAGACGTGCAAAGGTGCCCATGCGCCACAAATTAACGTTTTCTTGAAAATCTAGACTTTTCAGCTTAGCAAGCTTTTTTATCACTTAAATTGTGTAAAGACGTTTTAAGTTGACATTAAACTTTATTGGAAAATGTTGATTTTATTATTTTTAGTAGGTACGTTTAAATAAAAGCTTGTTAGTTAAAACGTTTTTTTTTAAATTTTAATTTGTTTTTTACTTTTTTGTTATCACTGGACACTTGGTTTCTTGTATGTTCATCTCATGCCCGCCATGTTAGATTTAGAGTGATGTCATAATAATTTTTCGAGTACCTAACTTTCAGCAAGCCCTTTTATTTGATATCCATATTGAAAGTGCATTAATAAAATAACTAGTCCGCCATCTTGGGTATTCTGCCATACTGGATTTAGAGTGACGTTATTTCGTTTTTCTAATAAGTCCGCCATCTTGAGTTACTTTCAGCAAGGCCTTTCATTTGATACCCATATTATAAGGAGTACATTAAAAATAAGTAGTCCGCCATCTTGGGTGTTCCGCCATGTTAGATTCAGAGTGACATCACATAGCTGACCATGCATTGTCGTCCAAAGAAAAGATGCATACAAATTTCAGCTCAATTGGTTGAAGATATCTGCTTTAAAATTGAGTTGCAAGATTCCGCAAACAAACATAGTTACATACATACATAAATATATACATACATACATGCATACGTATATACAGGGCAAGCTAAATAAAAGCTTGTAAAAATATGGTCTGTGAATTTACATAAATGTGTATCGCAGTGCACACAATACGGGCGCCACTGAAAACCAGCGCTCCAGAAGCACTTGTGCTGATGTAGCAAATGCCTTATTGTTTCACCTCTCTATCATGTAATTAAATAACTGTATGTACAATGTAAGTGGTAACAATAAAACTTTTTCTATTCTATTCTATTACGTAATCAATCATCCAAGTTAAGCAATGGTACCTATGCGCTGCTCCACCACTGAACAAATATTCGACTACTAAACTACTACTACTAACTAATACTAATAACTACTTCTACTAACTTCAACTAACAACTACTACTACTTACTACTAACTACTACTAAATACTACTACTTAATACTTCAACTCAACAACTACTAATTATGAATGTACTAATACCGCTTTTAGAAAAAAGGGATTTGGTGGAAAATTTTGGGTCGTATTTTAATGCCGAATCTCTATATATAGCTTATATATATATGTTCAATTAATAAAAACAATTGGGGTGGACCACCCTAACTATAACACTTAGAGGTATCAAAAATAGTTTACCTACGTCTTATTCTACTGAATATAGGTACACACAAAATTTCATAAGAATCGGTCAAGCCGTTTCGGAGGAGTTTTGTTACAAACACTGTGTCACGAAAATTTTATAGGTATATTACCTCTAGATAGGATTAGATACTAATTTGTAGAGAAAAAAATATATGAAAGTCGAATATTTTTAATTGAATCACAAAACAGCATGATATAAGCAAGGAGCTGGAGTGCCAAATTTTCAAGTGAGCCTTCCTTATGAACGAACTTTAACACAAATTATAATTGTATGATGACACGGAATCCTCGGTGAAGGAGACCGACTCGCCTTTAGCCGCTGTTTTTATCATCTAATGTACCAAACTATTCCATCTGTTTCAAGGAGTTTGAACCAATATCACTTAGTGTTTGCTAGAAATGTTGCCAGTTATGACGTTGTTAAATTAAATTGCTTCAAACGGCCCGTAAAATTAGAGAAATGCAGTTGGTGCTCCGTAACACAGAACACAGAGTCTCCGTAAGATCAGTGAGTAACTTATTGAACTTAATTATAATGTTTGCTCCACTAATAAATATTATAGCGGCATTTTACATTACTGGATACCTCAGATCGAAAATACAACAACAAGACTAAGTAAGAGATTATACAGGGTGTAAAAGGACGACTACCGAAAACTTCGGGGGGTCAATGTACTCATCAATATGAACAACTTTAACTAAGGAACTTTCGCTGTAAAAAAATGTGAAGAAACCGCTGTTCCATACAAAAGTGAAATACCTACCTACTTTGCTAAAATATATGGAACAGCTGTTTCTTTACATTTTTTTAGAGCAAAAGTTTCTTACGAAAAGTTGTTCATATTGACGAGTACATTGACCTCCCGAAGTTTTCGGTAGTTGTCCATTTACACCCTGTATATCTTTAAACATCTCCGCTATGTTACTAAACCCCAGCTGCTCAAACCAATTTACTACTCACTATGGCAATCGGTAGTAATTTATTGCGTTTCTGCATGAGGTGGAGCACATAAAAGTTGTGCACTTTAGGCCGTTTCACTCCCCATACCCACTTGTTGTACCGGGAATCGGAATTACTAACTGTTCGCCAACTATTTATGTATCAAGTTATCCAGGCTCATTCTAAGACACCTTTTGTACACAATTATGTTCTAAATACACAATTATGTGCCGTGGGGTGCCGGAAATAGAAAGTTACCCCTCCTGTCATGCCCGTGGATGCAGTAAGAGCCTGCTAAGGGATACCTCCGGAAGATGGAAGAGGAGCAGCGTCTTTCCGTGTATAAACATCCCGAACTGCGCTCGCCAACCCGCCTGCCAAGCGTGGTGAGTATGGCAACTACCCCTCATGGAGATCCATGAGGGAGGCCTGTGTTCAGGAGTGGATGTTTCACGGCTGAAAATAATAATAGGCATAATAGGTTAGTATTTATTTTTATCAGTTTCATATTCAGTTTTCATATAACAGTTCAGCGTATTTATATTTCCCCACACTAGCAGTGTAACCACGAGTCGTACGTTTAAATATAAGATAATAGAAAAAGAAAATAAGATAATAGTTTTATTCATTTAAACAATGGCGCATCGACGAGGATCGACTTGGTAATATAATCTTACAATCAACTTTGCCGGACATTTCATTTGTATCCACAGATTTAGCGATTTTGTTTTCTTGGAAAGTTTGTAATAAGTCATTGGGCAGTGATCATCTTTTGATTCTTTGTACATCATTAGACGTGTTTCGACAAACATTGATTGGTCTTCTTACTTGACTTATTTTGAGAATGAATTTACTAGTTCTGGCTGTCAGGAGTTTTATGACATGTTTGAAACTACAATACAGACCGCGGCTGATAAGTATATTCCATTCAAAACCATTCTACAACATATCTATCTAATACCTACATAATACTGCTGTGGGGTGCCGGCAGTAGAATGTTACCCCTCCTCTCATGCCCATGGATGCAGTAAGAGCCCGCTAAGGGATACCTCCGGAAGATGGGCAGCAGCGTCTTTTCGTGTATCAACATCCTCTACTGCGCTCACCAATCCGCCTGCCAAGCGTGGTGAGTATGGCAACTACCCCTCATGGAGATCCATGAGGGAGGCCTGTGTTCAGTAGTGGACGTTTTACGGCTGAACTGATGACCTACATAATTATAATAAAATCGTAAACCTTTCGCGCCTGTACATTAAATATTTTTGCAAATAAACAAGTTGGATACATGAAGAAAAGGTAATAAAACGTAAAAAAAACTATTTTTGAAGTTTTTGTCAGTTTTTCTGTTTGTCAGTTTGTTTGTTTGATCGTGAGCGTATCACGCAAAAACCACTTATTTGATTTAACATATAACAAGTGAATAATGTCAAGCATTATTCTGAATAACATTTAGTTTTTACTTCATCAAAATCGACTCGCAGAATCAAAAGTTATTTAGCTTTTTAAGTTTAGTTGGAAATCTCATATCACTATACCGCCGCGAAGCCTGCACCTAGCGTCACTTCACGGGTTCAGGCGGGCGGTGTGTAGGTGTGGAAAACCTGGTATTTCTAACCGACTTCAAAAAAGGTTTGATCAACTTGACAGTTGACTGTATATGTATCATCATCTCAGCCGTAGGATGTCCACTGCTGGACAAAGGCCTCCCTCATGGCCGATGTGTTACAATGTTTAAAGTAGCTTATTGATTAAGTTAGTTCTGCACGAATTACGCTGTAATAATTGATGCTTATCTTGTATACCTCGTTTAAGTGAATGTATATTATTTTGAGAAATAAATTTCTGAAACTGCAGTTGCATACCTAATAAATACCTAAAATGTGTTATATTTACTCTAGAAGCCGTAGTGCAGCTTGTTTGTGTGTAGCACTGATGATTAGGACTGAGCCAAAATTACAAATTAGATACCTATTTATGATTTTCGCTTGTGATGTACCTAAAGAACCCAACATTGCCCCTAATTGACAGAGGTTGGATTTAATTACTATCGGCAAACTTAATTAACTAATTGGGGTTACAAAATTGATTACCGAACCTGACATTTTCACGTTACTTAAAATACATTTTGAAGCTAGTTTTTTGTAACTAATTGCATGATGTTAAAAGTGTTTTTTGGAAACACTAATTAAACTATGATGTTGTGACGACCTCTGTGGCGCAGCGGGCGAAGGTCCGGCTGCGACGCAAGAGGACGTGGGTTCGATTCCTGCCTCGGGACAAATGTTTGTACGATTTGCTGATATGAGTTCAGGGTGTTCTTCTCATACTAAAGATATCTATAATGTATACTACCTATATAGTATAATGTTTTATTAAGTATATCAGTCATCTAGTACCCATAACACAAGCTCTGCTTAGCTTGGGGCTAAATGATGCTGTGTGAATTGTCCGGCATTATTTATTTATTTATTATTGGGTACAAAGATAGCGATAGTTGATACAAGATACGGCATTCTATACTTTACAAAGGTAAATTCGATTTCTAGGGAAATCTCTTTTTGCGACCGCATAAATCAGGGGTTTGAGCTAGGCTTACAAAGTTTGACTTAAATCATCCATGTTAAATACGTTTATTTTAGTCGAGTTGTTTAAAATAAATGCCCATTTAATTTTTGTTTGTATTCGTTTTTAGTATTATTATTTTTATTAGGTTTTATTTTTTATATAATGATAAAATTTATTTTATTATCATTTTTATTTAATGGTTCAAATATGTACAACATATTATTATTATGTAGTTATTTGAATATACAACAAGATACCCTTATGGTATCGCTTTGTCTGTCTGTCTGTCTGTCCGTCTGCCTGCGGCTTTGCGAAGATAAGATCAATTTATTTCACATAAACCAACATTGCTTACTACATATTTTTTTTTTATTATTTAGTTAGGGTTTTAGCCAAACATTTACTATACCACCCAGTAAATCAAATTATCTTAATTATATATAAGATTTCTAATTAGATAACTAAAAAAAAACCTATCTAATATATAATGTAAGTAATTCTAAGTAACATAGGTACAAATTCAGCAGTTTCTTGGCCCCCTCGGATAATGGTGAGGACAAGACACTGCTACAAGCACCAACGTTACTATTATTAACCAATTACCGGTATTTAAGCAAATGGGCGTGTGAGAGAGAGAGAGAGAGAGAGAGAGAGAGAGAGAGAGAATTAACTTAAGTATAGATCGTTGGGCTCTCTCTAGCCTTAACCTTGGTTTTACAAGCGCTACCCCAAGCTATAATACAATACGCCAAAACTGACTAGCCCAACGAATAGTAGACAGTTTTTAACAATTTTTCTGAGGCAACTTGGCGTAGATTCTTGAAAACCCAGATCAATTTTCTAAGACGACCAGCCACTGAATCAATTTGAGGAAGCCACGTTAGCTGATTGTCAATTAGTACTCCAAGGTACTTGATTGAGGAGACTTGATCGAGTACTGTACACCGATACATATGGGTAGGCGACAAATCACATGTGTGAGCTTGAATTTTGAAAGAATTATGCGGCAGGATATCATTTTTAAGGATATTGAAGCAAATATATTTAGTTTTATTAAAGTTTAGTGTAAGGAAATTTTAAACTGATTAACGAGAATTTATCGCGTAATTACTTTATTTTATTAAGTAAATTGTTTTGTAGCCAAGTCAGAACGTGATGTAAACGTTTTTCAGCATATGCACGGACTTGTTCCTGAGAGCCTTTTAACACAGGTTACAGAAACTAACTATTAGTCCTAGAAAGCTATATTGTTGCATGGACATATAAAATAATGACGCCGAAATAACGATACAAAAATATCTGAACAATGAATTAAATTGGGGTACCTCCCATACACGGAACATGGTGATGAACTTTATTTTTCTTGATTATCCCATCGTGTGGGGTATTGTTGAATAGGTATTTGTAAACAGTGCCGGTTTTAGCACTACCAGCGCCCTGGGCGAGATTTATACGGCGCCCCCTAACTGCAATTCAAACCCATATGAAAAAAGGAAAAAGATATAATGAAATTACCATTTATTAAAAGAAATAACCATTTATTTAAAAAAAAACTAATAATATTTTACTTTTCTAGCCTTTCTGTCGGCGAACTCTTTAATTATTTTATCGAAATCGAGGTTTTCAGCAATTTCATTCTCGATTGACAAAGTTGCCAAGTTTGTCAATCGGGATTGCGATATTGTCGATCGCAGATAGGTTTTTATCAGCTTAAGCTTAGAAAAACTCCTCTCCCCACTAGCAACCGTTACAGGTATAGTTAATAATATGCGCATTGCTATCCATACATTTGGATACAGTTCTTGTAAGTGATAATGAGAATAGATGTTTGATAAAATTTAAAACAAAAACAGGGGTAGCCACATTCTGATCAGGCAAAAAAGATTTCAGACTTATGAGATCATCACACAACATACATCCATCTATATCTGATTTAGAGTCTACAGTTAATTTCAATTGGAGAGTTTGACAAGGTCAAGTTTTTCCGGAATTTGTTTTATATTGTACAAAAAAGACCAATATTCCGAGTACTCATTTAACTGTTCAAATCTTTCATTGACTGAGATAATGTAGTGTCCAAAAGGCAGTTGAAAAATTCAATCTCAAATTTTTTTTTGGGTGAAGCTATAGGTTCATCGTGGGCAGTTTCACCAGCTTGACGCTTAACATATCGAATTCTTGTCGTGGCTCAAATAACATCAACTCTCTCTAATTTAAACGTAAAAAAGAGATAGATAATGTTTTTCTCGATGGTCGGGGATTCTCGGTAAAATTAAATGCATGCAGGCCTCGCTCAATGAGCGAGAGGAAATAAAGAGGCGCCTGCGGCGCCCCTTTATATCCGGCGCCCTGGGCGGTCGCCCAACCGCGCCCTACCCTAACGCCGCTACTGTTTGTAAAACCATTTCTCAAGCTCGTACTCACAAAGGGCCGCTACAGTTCTCAAAGCTTTACATACGTAGTTAAGTTTTGTAATCCTAGAGGCCAGATATACTTTGTTTAGTCATCTATGATCATGTCAGGGTATTTTATGCAGCCAGTACGGGATAGAGCTGGCAATTGTCAGTCCAGTTCACGCATATTACCGTAACAGGGGAAGGGTAGTGTTATACTGTGATTTGATTATCAGGTTCGCTTGTATTGAGTATATAAATACAGCTGACTAAGCTGAGAGGATGGTATAGGTGCTGGGCAAGCCTAATCCATCAAACAATGTCCCAGGCACTGAAGCATCCCGTACAGCATGATTACCAGTTGCTGACGCTGCGTAAATCAATATATAATAGATGCAAAGGCCTTACTTTTTGAATTGAGTGATAACAAATTATCTTCTACCCAATGAGTTACAGTTGCAAGGCTTAGATTATTTATAGTATTTAGACCAACTGAGCAACCGAATTTGTTAAATTAAATCGTTTTTAGGGTTCTGTACCCAAAGGGTAAAAACGGGACCCTATTACTAAGACTGCTGTCCGTCCGTCTGTCTGTATGTCTTTCTGTCACCAGGCTGTATCTCATGAACCGTGATAGCTAGACAGTTAAAATTTTCAAAGTTGATATATTTCTGTTGCCGCTATAGCAACATATACTAAAAATAAAATAAATATTGTATTATAATATTAATCTGGGTTAATACAATAAACGTAGTTTTTGGCCGTTTTTAGTTCGTTATTATTAACGAATTAATAAATTACAAAAAATACATACATATATGTTTAAGTTCTTATTATTATTTTTCTTATTTAAACTTATTTAGCCGTGGGGTGCAGGCAGTAGAATGTTACCCCTCCTCTCATGCCCGTGGATGCAGTAACAGCTTGCTAAGGGATACCTGCGAAAGATGGGCAGCAGTGTCTTTCCGTGTATCAACATCCCGTACTACGCTCGCCAACCCGCCTGCCAAGCTTGATGAGTATGGCAACTACCCCTCATGGAGATCCGTTGATGACTACGATGATTACGATGAGAGAGGCCTTTGTTCAGTAGTGAACGTTTTACGGCTGAATGATGATGATGATGATGATGTATTTAAGTATTCTATCTATCTACTATGAACTATGAACTATCAATCATCTGGTTTCCATAGTACAAGCTTTGGGACAAGACGGTGTTGTGTGAAGTGTCCAGCATTATTTATTTATTTATTATTATTATCAATTCGTTTAAAAAGGTAACGCTTCAAGAGAGTCGTGAAGACCTGAAATCTACTGAAGTCTTACAGCAAGAGCGGAAACTAAACTCTACACTATTGTCTTTTGCCTGTATTTAGTTCTATGATAGCAGCGCGGCGTCAATCGGATTTCAGTGGCAGGGTGGATTCTAGCTCCGTTTGTAAGGTGTCCCAGCGTGTCATACAAGTAACTTATTTTGCGCCTTCTGCGTTTCTACAGCTTATGTTCCTTAAATTGAAAGCAGGTGAAATGATTTGGATTGACATCGTTACATCAAGAGATTTATTCGTCAGCTGCAATCCAAAAATTAAATTTGTTGCCTTAAATTCTGTCTTAAATTTAGTTTTCCATAAATTAGACGATATTCAGTAAAAAGTTTGATTCGTCAGCTGCCATTCAGAAATTCAACTTTGTAGCCTTCAATTACCATTAATTACACGATATACCCTTGCCTAAATTAAGAAAGGTCTTACGGATCCCTCATTAAAGCGTTTATTGTTTAACCCCCGTCAAAAAAGAGGGGTGTTATACGTTTGATCTCTATGTATGTGTGTGTGTGTGTCTATGGCACCGTAGCTCTTAAACGAGTGGACTGGACTGA
This sequence comes from Pasiphila rectangulata, assembly GCA_963082625.1. Lineage (NCBI taxonomy): Eukaryota > Metazoa > Arthropoda > Insecta > Lepidoptera > Geometridae > Pasiphila > Pasiphila rectangulata. The sequence continues at coordinate 10,720,501 of OY720249.1, forward strand.
TTTGCATGCAAGTTTTTTTTAAAAGCAGGTTATCTGGCGGTGGTTTTTAAACATGTTTTTTTCAAAATCGGTTAAGAAGCGTGCATGATATGGGGGTGAAAGAGGGGATGATTAATCGAATGTTTCCAAATATACACAAATGTGGTATCAAAGAGAGAGTGAGAGGGCATGATGTGCAGATTAAAAAACTGAAAGTTCTATAGAAATCAGTCGAGCCATTCATGAGATATGGGGTATTTTCAAACATGTGGTATCAAATGAAAGGACATGATTGCAAAACTAAGGTTTTGCAATGAAAACAAAATTACAAAACAAAATTAGGTTACAGCCGAGAATAGTTAAAGTGTCGTTAGTTAACTAGTTTTAAAAACTAGTTTTTTATGAATGTTAACTGCAAGATAGTGTCCACCAGCACTTTTCTTATTGTCTCTAATTAAGGGGAAAACACTTTGTTACTGTGCTCTTTAACAATAAATATAATATCATACTTGCTGTGTACTATGTTAAGTAAAAAGGTTTTGTTCTCTTGAGCTTTCTCAACTATGTACATATGTCGGTATGATCTCCTCGAGGCTAGATCGCCTCGATGTTTACATAATGCTGAAGTCTATGTTCATGACTCATGACTATATATGACTCATGACTATATATATAACATGACTGCATATTGCTGTGTGACTTTACGACGACCTCTATATTGAGGTCCTGATGGAGGTCGTCGTTTCTTACGGCGCATTTACTGCTCTGAGTACTTTATTTGAAAGCTTTGAATGATATCTACATTGCTCTCTTTCGTACATCCCCACAGTTGTATTCCTTATGGAACTTATGGACTTATGTCCATACTGGCATGAGAACTTGCTTGTAGGAAGTACTTCATTATGTAAAGCCATCGAAAAATTCCTTCCAAGCACATCAAGTACATCATTTTGAATCGAATTTCTAGCTCTTATTTTTTTAATTTTGTCATGAGCTTTTCAGCGAAGTTTGGCGTCCAGCGTCATGCCCATACTAATACCATGGACCAAGGAAATACATTGGTACATGCTAATACTTTGCTTTTTTTTGGTACAGCATGATTTTATTCTCGATAAATACAACAGGGTGGTAAACTTCTTTGTAAAATTCATGTGTATTAATTTTGGTTCTTGTAATTGGATCCGCCCGATTTATGTCTAATCATATATTCTATTTAAAGCTTTTCGTTTAAAGCTTACGTTTTTCCTGCAGCCAGCATAGAAGTATCCTCAGCGGAAGTTGCTATGGCGTTGTTTTCTATTTAAGGGATATCACGTGTCATACTTTGTCGGAGTGGCTATCGTTGACCGTTAAGCACACGCGCGCGCACGGACCTTGTTTTTACCCCCCCCTATCTCGGCAGCGTATTCTTGAATACGTCTGTCGAGTTCGGCCCCTCGGCCGATCGCATTTCGCGAGTTTCTCGCGAAATATCGGAGAGGAGCGCAGACGGCCACGGAAATGGAAGACGATGGTGGAAGATGGAGTCCCCCGGACCCCGGCTATCTACCAAAAGGTCGCGCGTCGGCATACGACCCCAGGCACCATGCCGAAGCACCGAAGGCCCAGCGGCGACACACAATGTCAGACCGCAATAGTCGATCACGGTTGGTCGTCCGTGGAGGTCGATCACCGTTGATCGACACCACCAGCTCGGAGAGGGAACGCATCTCCCTCGCCACAAGAAGCCCCCCGAAGAGGTGCAGCCCGCGGGTGCAGACGCCTTCTGAGGCGATGCCCCCCCCGCCGCATCCCCGCAGCCCCCGCAAAGCCTGCCGCCTTCGCCTCGCTCGCTGTCTCCTAAGTCTGCGCACGACGTTGATCTCAACGTCTATGCGCAGCTTAGGAAGCAGGGGTTGATGAGCGAGGGCCTCGCCGAGCACATCAGGAGCTACCTGCAGGGGCAGGAGAGGCTACTGCGCGGCACACCCGTGCCCGCACCCCAGCCCCTGCCCCCGCCACCCCCCCAGGCAACGGAGAGGGAATACCCGCCGTCACCACCGCCATCAAGCCACCGCCGTCGCAAACGCGGCGATTCCTCTACGCCCGAGGAGAGGAAGAAGCGGGCTACCGAGTGCGTCGTCGTCGAGGAAGAAGCGGCGCGCACGCCTTCCACGCCTTCCACCACGAAGACAACATCGACATCCTACGCGTCACTGGCGGCCTCGCCGCCGGCACGCCGAACACCGCCAGCCCCACGAGACACGCCAGCTCGCCCAACGGTAGCAGCGCGTCCAGGAACCCCTCGTGCCCCGGAACCTACTTGCCCAGGTACGTCGGTCGAGCCAGCCCAGCCATCAAGAAAGTCCCGCTATCCACCCATTGTCGTGGAGCAGATGCCGAACTGGCCACGGCACTTTAAAACCATCAAAGGCCTTCTAGGCCATACACCCAACGCCAGGCCCTACGGCAAAGGCGTTAGATTTTCCCCGGAGTCGGCTGCGGAGCACCGCGCCATCCACGAATACCTCACGGAGTTGGAGGAGCCACTCAGCTGGTTCTCCTACTCCCGACCCGAGGAGCGCCAGGTGAAGGTCGCCATCCGTGGCATCCCAGCCGGCACCCCACCAGCGGAGATAGCGCTGGACTTTCTTTCGATGGGCTTCGAGGCGGAGCTCGTCAAACCGATCCGGGCAAGCAAGGGCCGCCCCGGATGTATCTTCCTGGGCGTCTTCAAGCCGACCCCAAACCTCCTGCCGGCGATCTACGAGGTGACGGAGGTGCTGCTGATGCCCGGGATCAAGATCGAGAGCTGGAGAGGTAAGCGGGGCCCTGCGCAGTGCCATCGCTGCCAAGGGTTCCGCCACTCCAGCCATCACTGCCATCGCCCCCTCGCCTGCGTCCGTTGCGGAGGACCGCACCGCGCAGGCGACTGCCCGAAAAGCAGGGAGGACCCACCAAGCTGTGCCAACTGCAATGGCCCTCACACGGCCAACAGGACCAGCTGCCCCACATACAAGCGGGAAGCCCGCAACAGGAAGGCGGGCACGACCGCCTACACCACACCCAGGGGTGGCCGTGACAAGCCACCAGCCAGACCGCAGCAGCCACAGCTCAACACTGTGGCTCAACCATCCCAGACGGAGCACGGTGGCTCCCTCATGGCCCCGGCAAACGACCCCACAGTGCGGTCGAAGCCCCTTCCCAAGCGGAGGAAGAAGAAGGTAAGAATAGCGACCTTACCTTCTTCAGACACAGACGTCCCCCCCCGCTCTAAAACACCCCCGCACAGCGACACGGCGGAGCAGCCGGCACCCGCCGAAACCATCGCAACCATCACCCAGCAACCCGCACAAGACCCACCGCACCCCACAATCCAGCACGACGACGTGCTGGAAGCAGCTATGCAGATCCTGAGCGACGTCCGCACGGCGACCCGGCAGGGGACGAGCTCGGTCCCGCTGCTACTCAGCAACATGGAGACGCTCGCGCAGCTGCAGCTGCGACAAGAAGACCTCCTCACCACGCCCGCGAAGAAACGCGGGCCCAAGCAGTAGGCTCAGTATGAGCCGACCCGAGGACCCCTTAGCTTTAGCTAAGGGCGGACACATTACCGCAGCAAGGGGCTCACGCCCGAAGCTGCTTCCCCACGCGGACTTCGTCCGCGTGAGAAGAAAACCCGGCGGCTGATACTTTGTCACAAGCCTGTGCGACGTCAAGAAAGATAGTGGTGCAGAGTTATTTATTTTCTAGAGTAATTTCCATAATATTTGTTATTATGTGGACTTGGTCAATCGTTGATTGTTGTTCTTGAATCCAAACTGATGTTCTGGAATTAGTTTGTTTTAACTAGTTGGTTTGAGCCTAAAAGTTTTTCGAATAACTTTGAAATTATGGGTAACAGAGAAATCAGTCTGTAAGAGGAAGTCTTGTGTAATGTTTATTCTGGCTTCGGAATCATTATCACTTTAGCAACTTTCCATAGATCTGGTACATGTTTTAAACTGAAGGCAGCGTTGATTAAGTTTATTAGTTTTACTATATCATTATCTCTCGCCAGACTTCCCTAGGTGTATCAAGTTCTATGTCTTGATTCTCATTGCATAACTCCGTTGACAATAGTTTATAGTTTTCTAAGCTTTCGTTTAGTCTTAAAATGTTTTACAAGTGTCTTGCAATGCTTTGGCTTTTTGATCACCACTGACGGCCCATTCTTGTGATCTACTTTTTATTGGTGGAATTTGGGTACTAAGTCGTTTCATATTCTTTGTAGCTTTCCAAAGCAAGTAATCTTTACTTCGGTCATTGGCAAAGCTTTGTAAATATGTACTTATTTGTTGTCAGCCAGATGATAATAAGTTAGATACGTGGTGAAAGCCGTATTATTTTTTTTTATTATGTCAAGCCCCGATATATTCAATTCAGTAACAATTACATAGTACTAACTATAGTTTACAATATGAATTGTAAGCTTTCTGTCGGTGTATTGTGATTATTTACCTATTATGTTTACTTATTTAGTCTATTCATTGTTTGCCCGAACCCACCCATTGAGCAATCGTCATCACCTATTCCCCCACTCCTTGCGATTTTGCGTCACTCAACAGCGCGCGATGCTATTTTACAATAAAATTATAAAGTAAGGTGTAAAGTGTGAATGTAGAAAGACATTTTAAAAACTCCTCCGACACCAAAAAACGTTACACATTTTACGCAATAAATTATATTTCTTTTCTTTGATGTGGAGCATTGTAAGTCGACGTCAAGTCAGTCGAGCGAATGCTTCTCTTAGCGTTACGGATGTTACCACAACAGAAAGAGAGAAAAAAGTGGTACAAGGCCTGTAAAAATAAATATTTACTGAAACTGGTACGTCTGGAAATTTAATTTCAAAGTGCGGTGAAATGCGTCACACGGTTGAAACGTAACATCTATGAAGTAGTCCGGTCAATTTAGACCAAAAAACAAGAGTTCAAGAATATCATCATCATGGGATTGAATGCCCGTCCGCGCGTGGGGCCGACACGACACTGGCGCTGGCAGCGGCGCGTGCCGCGCGAGCTTCGTAACGTTCGGCGCGAGAGGAGGGGCGCGGTCGGCGCGGCGGCGTGGCGCTTGATGTGCTTGCGCTGTTGCAGGCGTCGTTGTTGGAGTAGTGGCGCTGGCATATGTGTCTCAACAATTTAAGTGAAGTTAAGAGGTCATGTGGGGTATCCTATAAAAAGAGCTTCATTTACACATTAGTAAACCGTTTTTAGTTATCCTTTAAGCCGTATAGTTCCCGACTTATTGACAAAAAAAAAATAAAAAAATCCGTTATCCCCTTGTCTCCGAAGTTTGCAAGATAAACCCCAGAAACTTTTATAGCTAATAGAAGTGTATGTAATGATTAAAGGAAAATTATAACGAACTCTCTTACTTTTATAGTTTTATAGAAATCATCGAAAGTGTAAAAAAATCTACCTACATAAGTTCCGCTATCACACAAGAGATGGCACTGTCAAGGTTTTCCAACAAATAGAAACCGCTTTCATCTTTAGTATGGCACGGAACCCTCAGTGAGCGAGCAGACTCGCTCATGACCGGTTTTATTTTATATTATCATACAAGCTCATACAAGCTACGTACATTGTTGTGGAAATAATATATTTTACAAGAAAAATGCATCATCTTAGCGATAGGACTGCAGTGCTGTTAACGTCCACTGCTGGACATAGGCCTCCGTCATGGATCTCAAGGGGAAGTTTCCATACTCACCACGCTTGGCAGGCCGGGTTAGCGAGCGCAGTACGGGATGGTGATACACGGAAAGACGCTGTTGCCCATCTTCCGGAGGTTATTCCCTGGCAGGCTTTTACTGCATCCACAGGCAGGAGGGGTAACATTTTACACCCCACGGCAATTTTTATTAATGTACTCAACATTTTCAGCAGTACGGATTTTCAGCTCAATGCGGTTCATACTTAGTACCCCTATAAGCTTACTTGGTAAAAGGTTTGCTTAGTTTAGGACTATAATGTCAGTAGTTAGCCTAAAAATAATTTTCTTCCTGTTTTATTTTTATACAGAATATTTGTGAGGTTTGTTGACTACTCCAATCAAAATGAATTGTAATAAATTTTTCCAAGAAACCAATGATATAATAAGGAAGCTTATTTAAAATTTTAAAGTTTATTTCAGGGGTAGCCATATGGCGGACCGCGGTCGGCATCCGGACCGCCGACCCATTTTGTGCGGACCGCGAGAACACAGTAACTTACACTAAAGACTACTTCCGATATAACTAACTTCTGTGGCGCCAAAAAGATTGACGCGAGCTGTACGTAATTTAATAAAAATGTATCCCCCGCATTATCTTTGTTGACGTCAATTCGAAAACGGCCGGGCGAAGTTGTAATGTAAAATGTTGTAGAAATCCTCAGCAGCATTTACTCTCTGTATCCTGATGGTGAATGGAGCAATGAAGCTGCAATTGTTTTCGGAAGTGATAAAGCTACTCTGCAGATGGAAATTATCGATTTCCAAGAAAACATAGTTTTAAAACACAAACATGCGGAAGTTTCCAGTGAAGAATTCTGGGTAAAATTTGTGTGTGGTAATAAATATCCAGAATTACAAAAATTAGCTTTGAAACTTCTTACTTTGTTTGGATCGACATAATTATATTTGTGAAGCAGCATTTTCGAAGATGAGGTTCATTAAGAATAAATATCGATCTCGACTGACTAATGAACATCTCCAGGATTTAATGTCAATAGCTTGCACCAATTTTACTCCAAACTTCAGACAGATAATTCGCAACAAAAAATGTCATTTTTCGCATTGATACCTATGTAACCAAATACCTTTGTTATTTCCTTAATTACATTTGTTTAATAAATATTTTTTCTTATAAATAAAATGTGCGGACCACGATGGTCATTACATTTCTTAAAACGGACCCCGAGCGAAACTAATTGGAGACCCCTGGTTTATTTGATTGGTTGAAGCATAGAAGGTGCATTTTTTATTATTGTTTACTAGCCGCACTCCGCAGTTTCACCTGCGTTGTTCCCGGTTCCGTGGGAATATAGGGATAAAATATAGCCTTTGTTGTTTAGGGATAATGTAGCATTCTAATGATGAATAAATTTTGAAAATAGGTTCAGTAGTTTTTGACTTTATTCGTTACAAACATACAAAATACACCATACAAATCTTTCCTCATTATAATATTATATTAAATAAAGTATATACAGATAGATATAGATTAGAAAGGAGATTTAAAGTCTGCTAGGCTAAAATAGACTGGCCGGGGCATGTCAGTTGCATGCATCCGCAAATGCGTCATCCCAGATCGCCCCACAGTAGGTGTCCCTGAGGACGAACGAAGAAGCAGGCCTAGTACACGCTGGTGTGACATGATCTGGACACATTCAGGGTTGATTGGTGGGACTTCAGAGGCGATCGATATTTCTTGAATGACTTGTGCTCAGTAGTGGTAAGAAAAATAATGAATGTCTCACCTGCTTTAGGGTTCTGATGATGTTGACGTAGCTGAACGTGATCACCGTCAGAGGTACTATCTGGCCCATCGCGAACAGGAACATGATGTACGTCAGGGTATTCATGGACTGTTCGTGCCAGTTCACGGAGCAGCTGTGGGCAACAACATTATAATAAGCTGTTTTTATTCGGGTATGATTTTATCAATCACCAAATAAATATTCCTAAAATAGTAGATCTGTCACCTAAATTGAATCACCAAGTAGAATAAGGTTTTGGCACTTCGCCGGCCGCTGCCGCGGCACGCTCGCTGTGCTCGCTCGGCTCGTAAAATCAATCAATGCCAATGTAAGGCTTGCGTGTTATTTACGACCCATCACCTCGAAGTGATGAAAAACTTAAAACTTTTATAGTTCATAGCAGTTTATGTAGATTAGGGACAAAACCAAAGCTAAAAATAATAGGGATATGGATCCTACCTTGTATCTTTCTAGGTATCTTTGAATATATCAAAGAGGTAGGTACTTTTTGCCCTTTTGGTTTTGTTGTTTCTAAAATATATTTTGACTGCTTCTACCCGCAGCTTCGCACGCGTTGTACCCGGATAAAAAGTAGCCTATGTGTTAATCAAGACCTATGTACATCTATACGTGTGCAAAGTTTCAGCTTAATCCGTAGAGTAGTTTTTGCGTGAAGAGGTAACAAACCTCCATACATCTATACAAACAAACTTTCGGCTTTATAATATTAATGGGATTAACAAACGTATTTAATATGATATTGGGTAATATTTTTTGATTTTCAAAGGTTCTTTAAAGTTCAACAAGTTAATGTGATTTATATTTTCGGCTTCGTTGACGTAGTTTCCCTACTCCATGAGTAGCAGAGTGATCAGGCTGCAGCATCATATGAAGACGATTGCAGGGTTCACCTCATCATTAACAATTTACCTTATATTGCAAGTTCTTGACGTAGTTTAACATCTTAAAAGTAGCGTAGTAGTCAGGAACATGCTGGAGCATAATCAAGTGTGTCGCAAGTGTCAAGTGGACTGCACCCTTCGAACTGTGTTGTGATTTTCACATCCCATGAACGGCGGAATCTTATGAGAGCCTAGGACTATCCCCTTAGAACTATATGATCGTACCTTATGTTGGCGGCTTCGTTGACGTAGTTTCCCCACCCCATGAGTGGCGGAGTGGTTAGGGCGAGGCTGTAGCTCCATATGAACAGGATCGCGAGGCATGCTCCCTTCGAGCTGAGGTGCCGCGTACTCAGCGGGCGGGTCACCATTAGGTACCGCTCGAATGATATCACCGTGAGGGTAGTGATTGATGTAATACCTGGGAAAGAGACAGATCTCATTAAGACTTTACGACATATGCATATATATATATATACATATATATACATATATCTGTAAACGCGACATAGACCTCGATGCCAATTTCAGACAGTTCATAGACGAAATCCCAGGAAAACTAGCAAAGAGTCCAGATGTGTTCTGTGCGTCTTTTTTTACTCAAAACAAGACTTTTACATACAGTTTTGTCATAACGGAGTTGTTTCCGAAAATACAATGACTTCCCGCCTTTTTCATTTAGAATTTGGAGTCAACCCAAGCAAATAGCTTTAAGTACCTATCTACTTTGTTTCGTCATGCATTATGAAGGTTTTGTTACGATTTAAATCTTATACAAATACAAATACAAATCATTTATTCGCTGGAATGTAGGTACAAATAGGTCTTAATAATGTCAATATAAGGTGATCCAATACATTCTGCCTTAATAAGGCGTGCAAATTAAAAAATGAAGTTAAGTAAACATGTCAAAATTAATACGATATAAATTGGTCAGTATAATAATTAAAATCAAATCAAATTTTAAAAAAGACTAGAAAAATAAAAATAACAAATATAAGAAATGTCCAAAGATATATACATCACAAAATTAATAAATATAAATGAAATAAAAATAAAAATGACAACAACAATCAAATTAATTTAAGATTTTAAGTCCAAGTACTCATTTATGTCATAGAAACATTTATCTAATAGCCAATTATTACATTTTTGTTTGAACATATTTAAAGGGAGATTTTTTAGGTCAATTGGTAGTTTATTAAATACTTTAATTGCTTGGTGGTAAACATTTTTGTTAATTAGTTTTACCCTGCATAGTGGAGCGTAAAGTCTGTCTTTATGCCTGGTTCGGCTTTCTTTTCTATCCACGTTCGCAGTAAAATAATGAGGATATTTTTTGACAAACAAGCATAATTCCCTGATGTACATGCATGGTAGTGGAAGAATTTTATACTTCTTGAACAAAGGTTTACAGCTATCCGTACTCCAAGCGCCACAGATAGCTCGTACGCACTTTTTTTGAACAATGAAGGCCGTTTCTATGTCTGTAGAGTTTCCCCACAATATAACGCCGTACATCAATGTTGAAGAGACATATCCGTGGTATGCCTTGAGGGCTGCGTCTGTTGATACGCGGCGTTTTAAGCTTCTTAGTGCAAACACGAATTTATTTAACTTGTCACAGATATGTTTAACATGTGCTTTCCAATTACAATGCTTGTCTAACTTATGTTTGACAAAAATTTTTAGGTATTATTACCTAAAAATTTTGCTGTATCGACTTCAGTTATCGAGTTTTTATTGTATTCAATTGCAACCTTCATTCTCTTTTGTTTGTATGTCCCAAATTGTATGATATTAGTTTTATTCAAATTAATTCTCAAATTATGTCTAGTCAGCCACTCAATAGTATTTGATAAAGTATTATTAATTTCGGTCTCAAATGTCATCTTATTGTCACCCTTAATAATAATTGTAATATCGTCAGCAAATAAAATAGTCTTATGTCTGGTTGTATTCGGGATGTCATTAATATATATTAGAAATAAAAATGGTCCTAAAATACTACCTTGTGGTACTCCAAATTTATTATGTTTAAAGCTTGATCTAACCGCAGTTTTTTCTCTGTTGTGGATTTTAGCTACTTCAATGCATTGCTGACGTTCGTTCAGGTAGCTTTGAAGCCATTCATTTGCTCTACCTCTAATGCCATATTTGCTTAGTTTGTAAAGCAATAATTTATGATCGACAAAATCAAATGCCTTGGACATGTCTAATAACAGAGCAATTACTGGAACATTGTCATTTATAGCATCCATTACTAATTTGACAACATTAAAGCATGCTAGAGAGGTAGAACTGTTTTTACGGAAACCGAACTGTTCTGGCCTAAGTATGTTTTGCTTCGTAACAAAGTCTTGGAGCCTTTTCAACATTACTTTTTCAAATATTTTAGAAAATATAGGTATGAGGGTCACTGGCCTATAGTTATCCATGTTTAGTTTGTCACCCTTCTTAAAGAGAGGTTTAACAATGGATTGTTTTAGTAAATTAGGAAAAACACCTCCTTCAAAGGATTTATTAACTAGGTAGCTAAGTTTTTCGCTAATATAGTTTGCGCTCCGTTTTATAATCCTAGTGCTAATTCCATCTATTCCTACCGAGTTGGTGTTCTTTAAGGTCATGATAACTTTATGGATTTCCGTTGGGTCCGTAGGATAAAGAAAAATAGTAGAAGAGAAAAAGTCAATATTACTATCTATGTCAGCCGGATGAAAATCAAAATTATTATTATTAGTCATGTCTATAAAATATTTATTAAATAATTCACTTATGTCATTAGGATCTGAATATGTCAAGTTGTCGCTCATTATTTTGTCAATTTGTTTTACTGGTTCTATGTCACCTATGTTATCATTTATTACTTCCCAAGCTGCTTTACACATATTCCTACTATTTTCTATAAATTTCGTGTTTTGTAACCGCTGTGACCTGTAAATACACTTTTTCAAAATTGTACTATAGTTTTTGTAAATGTTTTTATTAATATGTTTGTTTGAAAATCTTCTAAGTTTTAAATACAGGTTTCTTTTTTGCAAACGTGATCTTTTTAAACCCTTTGTGAGCCATCTACATTTTTTTTGTTTATTCGACTTTCTTATCTTGTATAAAGGAAAGCAGAGTTCGTAAAACATTGTGTACAGCTCATGAAAGTAGTTGAAAGCTTCATTTAGATATTTCTTTTCCAACATCTCTGAGAATGACAACGCAGCTATGCATTCACAAAATTTTAATACATTTTGTTCACAGAAGTCTCTTTTATTTTCATACCATTAAATTGTTTCGTACTTTTTTTTTGCTGGTATATGTAATGTTTGTGCAGTTTCGTGGGCTAAGGCTAGGTAATGTATTTTTCCCATCGCATTTTTAATGTTACTAGCAAAAATGTCCAAACATGATTTTTTGCGTGTCGGTGTATTAATGTTTACCTCAAAATTATAATTTTTTAAAATACTTAAAAGTTGCTGGCTATATTTATTGTCAACCATTAAGTTCAAGTTCCAGTCCCCGCATAAAATTATTCTTTTATACTTTAATGTCATTTTTACTAAAAGATTATCTAATTTTTCAAAGAATACTTGTTGGCTACTGTCAGGCGTTCTATAAATACAAATTAAAATTAAATTATATGTCAAGAGATCAATTCCAGTACATTCGAAACAGTATTTACATGCTAGATTATTTATTCAAGCGTTTTAAATTCATAATTATTTTTTAACAAAATGCACGCACCCCCCCGTTTTTTATCAGAGCGACAGAATGCAGAAGCTAATTTAAAACCTGGGATTCGCAAAAATCTTTCTGATCCCTTTTGAATAAATGTTTCAGTGAAGCATAATATGTCAACGGTTATACTATCTTGCTGTAGTCTTAACAGAGCTGCATAAATTTCCTCCATTTTATTAATAGCCCCGCATATATTTTGATGCAATAATGTCAGCGTGTCATTCACGAAAATGCCTCTGAAGGTTTTGGGAGGAAACCTTCGTGTTATTTTTGTATTCAGACTGTTCAGTACTCGGAGCGGCCGGGCGGAAGTAGTACGGGATAGTGCCTTTTTGTGGTTCGTTCGCGACTCTATTAATAGACGGCGCTGCACATAGCGATCTAAGCCTGTTTGTGTCCAAATAATACTCATTATATGCTATGTTGTCAATTTCAACATTAATTTTAAAACTTAAGTTACGTCTAAAACTATTTGATCGTAAAAGATAGGATTCGCGAAACATTTCAATAAACTTACAATTATTGTAATAATGTGTTAACAGTTTAATCTTATTGTTAAGTTTTTGTAAATTCAGAAAACGATTGTATCGCACGTTTACTATAAAAACTGTTTGTCCGTTTAAGCGACACAGAAAGTTGCAAATATTACTGTACAACGCATATGGGTTACTATCATTTGCACCTAAAACAAGAACAAAAATGTCTTTTTCACTATTTGTTAGCGACGCTACGTTGCAGTTCCCCAATATTTCGCTGGTGGTCGCCGAAGGCTTTACCATACCGAAGACCTCGTACTTGTCGTTCCATTTGCCGGTCCTGTCATTGGAGAGCTGCTGAGTCAAGTAACTAGCTTGTTGATCACCAAGGATTATTACCCTGGGTTTTGTCGTACTAGTGGCGCTCTCTGGTGCCACTTGATTTATTCCCTTCTCCGTTGATGTAGCGGCTGGTTGAGACTTAGGTTCCGAGAAAGTGCTGCTATTCATCCTTGACGTAAGTGTTGAGATGTTCTTAAGGCGGCTTGTGTTACCTTCTTGCCTAGTAGGTGTCTCTCGTAGACTGCTATTTACGTTGCTGTTATTTATAGGAGAAAGACGGGAAATTCTCATACGCATATTCGATAATTTTCTCATTATTGGTGTGGCTGGAGTACTTCTAGGAGATGATCTCGAGGAAGTGAAAGTTGTTGATTCACTTGTAATTTTTTTTAGTAAGTCAATTTGCGCAGATTTTTCAACTAGTTCCCTTTTTAATGTGCAGCAGTATGAATTGAGGTTTGCTATTTCCTCGTGTGCTGTATAATCTTAAAGATACGACATACATATATAAATATATATATATATATATATATAGGTATATATTTTGTTCGCGAACACGTTCGCTAACGTGATCACGCAACGCGGGGCAAGCAACGCAAAAATATTGGGGTCTATGGGCGACGCAGTGGTTATGTTAGGAGGTTAACACACAACCACGCACCACGCTGCATGTTGCGTGTCGACGCACCTACGCGCGTTCTTGTGGGAGTGCAGATCTGCATCATCATACAGTGTAATTTTGGACTACAGATAACCACGATGCCTAATAAAATAAGTTGACAAGTGCGAACGAGACTCGCGCTCTAAAGTTTCCGAAAGGAGATGTTTCACGAATGTATGGAATCCAGGCTAACTAGGTGTACACATGCACAAACTTGGCTAAATATTTATTAAACATTTTCCCACTACCAGTTTTTTAATATGTTGCTTCGTTTGATGCATTTTCCTAAAAATAACTAGCCTAAGTCGAGCAACACAAAACTGTAGAACAATATGGCGGACCAATACAGTTGGTGACGTCATTTTGACAGCTGTTGACATAATAGTGAAATGAATGATTTATGATAGAAGCTAAATCAAATCAACCTGAGGTATTTCAATTTTCGAGTATCTAAGTACCTCAGGCTACCTACGTAAACTACATTAAGAGCCTTAGCTACTGTTAAAAAACTTCAAAATCTTCAACTCAAACACGTAAAACCATCTGTCAAAATCATTAGGCAGTGACAGTTACAAGAATTTATTAGAAACTGTCTTGGCTGCCTAGTAAAAATGTTACCAGTGATAATTATGCCTCGTATTTAAAACATTAATAAAACAATCACTTTAGTTTAAATTAAATAAAGAGTATTTTTTCCGAAATCACCGATTTTTGCGCAATTTTTCAGTCTGGGTACATAGACCTAGCCCATTTTGAAACATCTCCTTTGATGATTTGATTTGATTAAGTATTTATGCTATGGAGTAGGAAGTTTTATTTTCTCTGTACAGCAATACCTAAAAATTTGCCATAAAATGTCTTTCATCGCATGTGCTGCAGAACTTATTCATGGTAGAAATAAAACATGTTCTAAAATATTAAAGAACATATCGGCATTTCTACTTACTTCTTACGTACTTCCCTACTAATATATAAAAGCGAAAGTGTGGATGTATTGTATGTATGTATGTACGTTCCATTTTCACGTCAAAACCGCTGAAACGATTTGGATGAATTTTAGTATAGATACATGTAGATTAGACAATGGAGACGGACGACAGACATGGCTACTTTTCGTTGCGTTAATTAAACCAGAAGGGGTTAAAATAGAACATGAAAGTTTATATTGAAAAATCGTTATTTTTCCCTTAAAAAACTTTGTTTTTGCATATATATTAGAATTAAAATATAGAAAATATAGATAATGAAAATTTGTTTGGCAATAATTTTTTTCACTTGAAATTTCACATACATACAAAAATTGTTCATCAATCATGTTTCGGCGTTTCTAAAAAATCACCCACTGAGTGGCAAATTAGGGGATAAAAGTTTGTAAAAATGGAAATCATAGTTTTTCACTTGATTTATAAGAAATTTTGCATAAATAACGGGACATAAAAATAATCAAACGTATTTCAGAATATCTAAAAATCAGTAGGTAACGTAACGGGAAACATAATTGTTTATTTGAGATCATTGAAGTATTATTACTCTGTTTGAGATCCTTCAAATGAGGTGTTTTCAGTAAAAAGTAAAAACTTCAAAAACAGTTCCCTCGAACCATACAGATGGCGTTAGTTTTATTTTACTGGTAGGAAACATAATTTGACAATGACAGCAATTGTGATTAATCACAAACTTGCTTTCTCCGCTTGCCAGCTCCATCTGTTAAGTTTAATAGGAAACACTTTTTTGTTTTTTACTGAAAACGGCTCATTTGGTACTAACATTGTCAAATAAAAAAAATAAACACGTGTTTCAACATTTTTCTCAAATCATCCCCTGCTGTGTAGTGCCGGCAGTAGAATGTTGCCTCTCCTCTCTTGCCCGTGGATGCAGTAAAAATCTGTTAAAGGATACCTCCAGATGATGAGATGGCAGCAGCGTCTTTCCGTATATTAACATCCCGGTCTGCGCTCGCCAACCGCCTGCCAAGCATGGTGAGTATGCCAACACCCTCTCATGATCTTGGACATCTAATGAGGGAGGGAGGCCTATGCCCAGCAGTGGCCGTGGGCAGCATTCCTACGACTGAGATGATATGTACAAACGTTGGGAAATAAAATAATTAAATACATGCTGCAGCATATCTCCAATATCTATTTAGTCATGTAGCATATTGTTATCAAATATTGCAATTCTGATACAACTCTAAAATGTCTCTTTAATGTAACCGTAATCGTGCGATGGCACTTTTACTATTTATGGGTTAGGGGAACATGGGTAGTATAATTTAAATTTAATTTAACCGTGAACACGAACCTTGCATGTTTGCAAAACAATTTACGATTTGCTTAAACGTATCTGAATTAAATACATAAGCATCAGACTTGCTAGGGAAATGCTTCATTAATTAAAAATAACACCAGTCAAGCGAGAGCAATTACTCACACGGAGGGTTCCGTGCCATCATACAATATTAATTATAATTTGCGTTTAATTTCCTCATCTAAGGGTATGCCCGAAAGCTTGCCAAGGTTGCCTCATACTCGTAAAGATATACGAGATGAACGGCCTTAATATCTTAAAATTTTAAATCTACATTTCCATAAAAGTTGCATTCTTCAGTCTGCATTCGTGACTTGGGGCTGATTGAAGATGTGCGCCTTGACTTTCGTGATCATATTGTGTCTATGTGTAAGAAAGCTAACAGAGCTCTAGGCTTTATCATGAGAACGGCTTCGCATTTCAAGTACATTGGTATAGCAATTATGCTTTATAATGCCTTTGTACGCAGCAAACTAGAATTTAGCGCAATAAGCTGGGATCCTCGAGAGAGTAAATATGATATAATTATTAAGAGGCTTCAGCGCAAATTTGCTAGATATATATAAACAGGGCGTCCCACGGATATGCCACATGGAGGGAAAGTACCTTGAATATTGTAGATGGAACATTTTACTGAAAGAAGACATTATTTAAATTTAAAATACAATTTAAACTGCATTCATAGATATTTAAATAATAACATGGTTGAACCGGGAATCGAACCCGTTACACGAGAAAAATAATCAACCTGTAGTTTTAGAAAAAGTTTTTCGCAATTTCTGACATTTCTAGTACTCAAACCTCAGTCGGCCCAGTAGAGACTTATGATCCTAATAAGAAAGAGGATCGATTGGCATCAAAAAAAGTTTTTGTGTAAAATGACCATTTTCTTGCTGACTGTACATTTTTTCCAAAATCTGTAAATGCAGTTCAGAATATCTTCAAAATTTATGGATAGTCTTCTAAAAACGTTTTCCTGTAACTATAACGGTTAAGGTACCTGCCCTCACTGTCCCGTCTCAAAAATTCACCCTGTATATATATAAGCGTATGTATGGATATTATCCTTAACTCTTCCCTTCTCTTTTAGTGACAGGTATGGTAGGAATGGATACACTTCACTTCAGACGCGAACTGCAGCTAGCAATTCACTACTGCCTAATTTTGCGAAATAAAGTGAACAATCCGACCATACTTAGTAATATAACTGTTTATGTCCTAAATGACTACACGAGAAGCGGTAGAAGGCACCACCCTGGTTGTTTGCTTGTCGCCCGACTCGAACACAGCATGCCAACAATGCTTCTACATTACGGGCACTCGCATTTTCAACAATTTCTTGCACGAGTTTCACCATGTAGACCTTTTTGATGATAGTCTTAGTTCGATTTATATGTCGTTAAGATCATATTTAACTTTTTATTAGATTTTTAGTATGATTTTATATTTTTGTGTTCTGATGCAGATTTTTTCTTTTCTTTTTTTCATATGTTAGCTTAGAAGTTTTAGTATTTATGATGTTTTGTAATCCTAGATAGTAAGCATTTTGGTTGTCACTGTATAGCTAATATCAAACTATGTATAAATGAAATAAAAAAATAAACTACCGTTGTAGGGACAACTACCCTACAAATACCCTACAACTACCCTACAACTACCTTACAACTACCCTTCAACTACCCTACTACTACCCTACAACTATGTAAAATTTCTAGTTTTTAAACTGAAGAATAACGATTTTCCCATACAAACTTTCATCCCCTATTTTAAACTCTTTCTGATTTAATTTACGCAACGAAAAGTAGCCTATGTTCGTCTCCATGGTCTAATCTACTCCTATACTAGAATTCATCCAAATCGGTTTAGCGGTTTTGACGTAGTACAAAAATGTCAAAATGGGCTCGGAAGTACAGACGAGAAGACACGAACAATGTCGCTTTCACTTAGTTCTCCTGAAACTATTAAATCGTCGTCGACGTTTATAAAATCTTTGAATGTTGGCTGTTGATTATTGTCGTTGCTATTGGCTAGGTTCCTATCTTCAGGAACAATTTCGAAGTTTTCTTCCTTCTCTAGCGTTCGTTTTTGTCAGTTATAGAGGTAACTATGTCGTTAAAATCAAAAGAACGAATCCCAGATATAGAGGTTTTCTTCGTCCCTCTAACAGAGGTAATTCAGTGCCAAAGTGCTTGGACCTCAGCATGAGTTCCAGTTATGGAGGTTTCTCACTTATCCAGGTCCCACTTAACCAGTTTTCACTGTATATTAGTCATCTAGTACCCATAACACAAGCTCTGCTTAACTTTGAGCTTTGGCTAGATGGTGCTGTGTGAATTGTCCATAGTTATTTTACTTTGTTTAAAGTATTATAATGCAGCCCCACCCTTAATTCCCCTTTTAACCGACTTTAAACAAAGAAATTAAGGGTTCAGTAATTTGTTACCT
Organism: Pasiphila rectangulata; assembly: GCA_963082625.1. Taxonomy (NCBI): domain Eukaryota; kingdom Metazoa; phylum Arthropoda; class Insecta; order Lepidoptera; family Geometridae; genus Pasiphila; species Pasiphila rectangulata. Next base: position 10,738,826 of record OY720249.1, read on the forward strand.
TAGAACTCCGTCGTTTATGAACGGTTTTGGAAAATTATTTTTGGTTTCGAGTAGATACACTGACGACTTTGGTCGAAAATGAAAAATGACAAGGTATAATAATACCATCAGTCACCAAATAAAAATGTCAAATGAAAGAGTGACAAAGTAAAATAATGTCCAAATGAAAAAATGACAGTAGAAAAATGTCCACATGAAATAATAAAACCGGGCAAGAGCGAGTCGGACTCGCGCACCGAGGGTTCCGTGCCATCATATAATTAAAAATTTAGTAACTTTCCAAAAATTTTGAAATCCCCCCTTTTACCCCCCTTGTCTAAAAACTATGATAATTAGAGAGTTCGCTATAATTTTCCTATAAAGTTTACGTACACTTCTATTATCAAAAAAAGTTTCACGGGTTTATCTCTGTAAACTTCGGAGATAAGGGGGGAGGGGGGGGGGGGGGGGGGCGGTCGTTTTTTTAACATTTTTGTAAATTACTCAAAAAAGGTACGATTTAAAGAATAAATAAAAACTGTTTATTAATGTGCAAATGAATACCTTTCATATGATACCCCACACGGCCTACTAACTTCACTTAAAATTTTTGAGATCCCCTATCCCTGCAATCAAAATAAGAATATTTTTTTTACATTTTCATACATGCTATATTAGTAAAAAAGTGTTGTCTTTTACCATTTCTTTCAAGTCGCTAGCATCAGTAGTTCTCGAGATATCCATTTGTGGCAGACAGACAGACAGAGTGATTCTATAAGGGTTCCTTTTTACCATTTTGGTCCGGAACCCTAAAAATGACCAAGTATAATAATGACAAGGTATAAATTGCAGACTTGTTCCATCTTAAAATGAAATAATTGTAATTTATCATCATCTCAGCTGTAGACGTACACTACTGGACATAGGCCTCCCTCGTGGATCTACAGATTCAGATCATGAGAGGTTGTTACTCACCACGCTTGGCAGGTGGATTGGTGAGCGCAGTACAGGATGTTAATACACGGAAAGACGCTGCTGCTCATCTTCCGGAGGTATATTTTAGCAGATTCTTACTGCATCCACAGGCAAGAGAGTAGAAGCAACATTATACTGCCGGCACCCCACGGCAGATATAATTATAGATAATTTATAATACACACTATCACTTACACACTAATCCCAAACGAAGCAGAGCTTGTGTTATGGAAACCAGTTATTTAATAGAATACACTTTTAACTGACTTCAAAAAAGGAGGATGTACTCAAGTCATCTGTATTTTCTTTTAATCTTTGTTGCCTCAAACTCCGTTGTTAAACAGAAACCGTGCCATGACTCAATCCCTTCGTGCGTTAGTTAAACTGACGACCTTGTTTAGAAATTATGCATTATACTTTTGGTATAAAAATATGTCCTTTTCACGCGATTGAAAGTATGTTAATTTCACCCGAAAATTTGCCGGTGTCACTTGGCGATAGCTCCAGACACAACAAGTAAAAGGACTTCTGTTTCCGAGAAGCTATTATCATAATTATTTATTATTTTCTCTGACAAAGTTTCATTCTGTGCGCCCAATTAAACTGTCGAGGAATTATAAGGCTACAAATATAATTATCAAGGAATAATAATGCTACAATTATTAGACGTATTACTGGTATTAGCTTTGGGGTGCCGGCAGTAGAATGTTACCCCTCCTCTCCTACCCGTGGATGCAGTAAGAGCCTGCTAAGGGACGCCTCCGGAAGATGGGCATGGCAGCAGCGTCTTTCCGTATATCAACATCCCATACTGCGCTCACCAACCCGCCTGCCAAGCGTGGTGAGTATGGCAACTACCCCTCATGAAGATCCACGAGGGAGGCCTTAGTTCAGTAGTGGACGTTTTACGGCTGAAATGATGATTACTGGTATTACGGCTGAAATGGACGAATTATAATTCTCAAGGAATATAATAATAACTTGCCTCTGCCTTTGTGGTTCTATTGCTCTATTGCCTGATTGCCTCTGTGGCTCTACTGGTCTAATAGTCGAATGATACGGAGGAGGTAGGCGATTCGATTCGAATTCGCAGGACTCGATTCCCCTTGGGACAAGTCCTCACGGGACAAATGTTTGTAATTGTAAATTCCGGGTCTGGGTACTTTTCTATGTATGACTCGCCAACCCGCCTGCCAAGCTGCTAAGGCCTGTGCTCAGTTGGACGTTTTACAGCTAAAATGATAATGATGATGATAATTAAGTATTTAGGTAGTTTTACAAGCATCTGGTGCCCATAACACAGACTCTGCTAACTTTGGAGCTAGATTACTATAATATGCAAAACATTTGTTATAAAGGGGCAGACAGAAAGTCTCTTGGAGTTTTCCCGGCGAATGGCGTCTGTTGAATAATAATTTGGAAAAAATATTGTTACTGTGAGTCAAGATTATTGTGAATCCTACGTAGATCACCCCGATAGGTTTTTAGTTTCAGGGTGTTGATGCCAGGGGTGCCAGTAGAATGTTACTCCTGCTGAATGTTAGCCTGCTAAAGAATACCTCCGGAAGATGGGCAGTAGCGTCTTGCCGTGTATCAACATCCCATACTGCGCTAACCAACCTGCTTGCCAAGCGTGTTGAGTATGGCAACTGCCCCTCATGGAGATCCATGAGATCCATCCATCAGTGGTTTTATGGCTGAAATGATGATGCTAGGGGAGCGCGATTTTGTGAAGTGCACAGACTACTTTAACGAGTTTAATTAATTACTTATCTAGCCTAGTGGGAGCAGATTGCATCTCAATTATTCATGAAGAAACTACGAATAGGTACCGGTTAGTTAATTACTAAATGCAATTTTAACAGGTATTGCGAAACAGTACTTAGATTAATTTGAAGGTAGTAAAATTATTCTAAGTTTTAAAATTATTTTTAAGCTAAAAGTGAAGGTCTTTCTAATAATATATTGTAAATTATGTGAAAGGTCTTTGAGGTGGCTGTGAGGTGCAGGCAGTAGAGAATTGCCCCTCCTTTCTAGTCCATCCGTGGATGCAGTAAGAATCTGCCAAGGGATGCCTCTGGAGGATGGGCAGCAGCGTTCTTCCGCGTCACCCTGGACTCGCTCTTGGCCATGTGGAAGGCCTTAAAGACCGTAAGATGTCCACTGATAGACAAACTTTGTCTGGACGTCTCACGGCTGAGATGGAGATGGTGGAGAGGCAATTTTAATAAATTGATACGTCATGCTGTACGGGACGTAGCCCGTGCCTGGGACATTGTCAGATTCATTATTTCAGCCATAAAACGTCCACTGATGAACACAGGCCTCCCTCATCTCCATGAAGGGTAGTTGCCATACTCACCACGCTTGGCAGGCGGGTTGTTGAGCGCAGTATGGGATGTTGATACACGGATAGACGCTGCTGCCCATCTTCCGGAGGTATCCCTTAGCAGGCTCTTACTGCATCCATGGGCATGAGAGGAGGGGTATCATTCTACTGCCGGCACCCCACGGCGGGCAGTATGCTAAGTATAGAGGAAAAATTTGGCCAAGTGCATGTCGGGCCACGTGCTGTGTAGGGTTCCGTAGTTACTCCTAGATCTGTTGTTAGAAGTTGGTGTATGGTTTTTACGTTTACCAAAAGCGACATTTTAAATACGCTCGACAAGAAACCTTTAACATTTTAAATTGAACCTATTCAACGATACCCTAAACGATGGGATAAACAATAAAATTAAAACCGTGCAAGTGCGAACATAATAACTACTATAAATTATGTTCTGATATAGTAAAGGTTTTCAAAATGCACAAAAAGATTCCGTCACCCGTCCAATTTATAAACGCACGTAGGGTTGCTTAACCTCGATGATTGATTTCGTACATTTTTTAAAGACGATTTTTTTTATGATTTCATTGCAAATGTATAGTTTTTAGATTTTTCTCTGTATCTACAGTATAAGACGATATACCTTGCCAAATTTCATAGTTCTAGCTCTAGGGGAAGTACCCTACGAATGTTGATTCCTTTGAGGATGTCGAAACATGCGTTTTTTGCGATATGGTGGGTTAACTAAGAATATTATAATTTTTACAGCTAAATAAAGCAAAATTTTTAAAGAGGTTTTAATTTGCGTATATGGTTTTAATTTAAACTCGATAAATTTACACGTTCTCGAGATAAAAGGTCTTGAGAGACCGACAGACAGACGGCCAACAAAGTGATCCTATAAGGGTTCCGTTTTTTTCCTTTTGAGGGACGGAACCCTTAAATCATCCCCATATATGTATGGGAGGTACCACATATTAAAATATAACATATTTTTTTTCTCAGCATTTTTTATTTATCGATTATTTATAGAAATATAGAAATAGAAATAGAAAATATTTATTTGCACCTTATTTTAACAATGTACACATAATTATAATTAATAAAGTAATACGGGTTTAAATGATAACTTACAACAACTTCAATACATAGGACATATTTTATATGTCCATGCAAAATTACAGCTTTCTCGGGCTAATAGTCTATTTAAAAATCTGCAGACAGACAGACATAGCGTAACTATACATAGTTAAAGTTGTTTGATGTTTTCTTTTGTTTTTGTTTAATAACTTAACATAGCTTCGCTAACTGTGGTAGAGATAAACCATTTTAAAATGCACTCCCCTCCACAAAACATAATAATTACAATGTGTGAGAGGAAATACTTATTGCATCTCTATACTTGTGTGCGTACTGCAACTTTACTGATAGTTTCACGGTGGGTGCCGCACAACCTCACCGATGCTCGGAAGCAGGTCCGGGTGGAATGGTGCCGTGATAAACAAATGATAAGCAAAGAAGCAGGCGCTTCTAGGCGTGTTTACGACATTATTACAAGTGATAAGTCCTGTGTTTATTAATACGATCCAGATACGAAGCGCCAGTCAACATTTTGGTATTTCAAACGAATAAACGTTTACCAAAGTGAAGAGATATAGAAGCGGGAGGAAGATTTCAATCGAGAGCTTTATAAATATGGCTGGCTTCTCAGTATCAATTCCTTTACGGCACCAAAAAAGCATCAACGCCAAATGGTATATTACAAAAATGCTTGGCAGAAATTTCTCTATTGTGAGCAACAAGCGACCAAACACAGGGCTCCACGGACTACTGCCACGACAGATGAGGGACTTCCTGGGCAGCACGCCCCGTTCAAAATCCTTACAACCCTGAATTAGCACTGTCATGTGTGACTTCTTTTTATTTCCGAAAATAAAGAATTAGCTCAAGGGGGTACACTTATCGTCCCCGGAAGATACGCTGTCAGCTTTCAAGCAGGCTGTAAACGAGGTGTCTGCGGCGGACTGGAAAAAGTGTTTCGAAAACTGGTTCAGATGCACGAAATTTGTATAGAGGCTGGTGGAGAGTACATAAAAAGATTTGATGAAAATATATACAACAAAATTTATAGAAGAAAATAACCTAACACTTTATTTTATTTTTGCAAAACTTTCATGAGGGTCGCACGTATCTTGTTAAACTGTTAGTTTTGGCAGGAAACATATTATTATTATTATTTTTTACCGCCGTGGGGTGCCGGCAGTAGAATGATACCCCTCCTCTCATGCCCATGGATGCAGTAAGAGCCTGCTAAGGGATACCTCCGGAAGATGGGCAGCAGCGTCTATCCGTGTATCAACATCCCATACTGCGCTCACCAACCCGCCCACCAAGCGTGCGGAGAATGGCCTGTGTTCATCAGTGGACGTTTTATGGCTGAAATGATATTATTTTTTAAACAGAAAAAAAATCATTTCCGTAAGTAGGTGCCTACACATATGTACCTATTATAAAAATTGTGTTATCTATGTTAGTACGTACCCAGGAGGGCCATGAAGAAACCGTACAGGACACACATGGTACGGCCGAACACCCACCGATGGAACAGCGCCGATATCAAGGTAAATGGATTGCCCAGTACAGACACCGAGAAGTCCGAACATACCAGGTTGAACAGGATAATATTGAGAGGGGTCCATAGCTGAAACAAACAGAACTGTTACTAAGGTCATCATATCAGCTGTAGGCCTTCCACTGCTGGACAAAGGCCTCCCTCATGGTACTCCAAGTACTCATGGCGGGGTTGTCGCCACGCTTGGCAGGCGTGCGCAGTACGGGATATTGATTCACAGTAAGACCAGGCGTCCGTCACTCGCTCAAGGCCACGCGTTAAATGCCTACCGCTTTGCGAGGAGTCCGCGATACGCCAGTAGTTAAGGCTGCCACACGCCCGCTTGAGCGCACGCACGTTAAATGTTAAAACGTTTCTTTAGATGCCGAGATCGCGTAACTATTGTGCAGTGGATGGATGCCAAAGTAAAAAAACTAATGAAAAATTGTATTTTTTTTCTTTATTAGCAAAGATATTTTAAATCTTCTTAGAATCATTTTTTGTCTTTCCTCTAAAAATGGTCAGAACGTATGAAGGTACTATGTAAATATTCGTAAATAAAGGAGTTCAGCTATTAAAACAGTATTGTTTGTATAAAAAATAGCTACCTATCACACACAAAATATGCCTGTAAAACTGTGGCTTTAAAAACAACAGTCCTAAAATCAAGCCAAAAAGTAGTAGGTACCCACCGGAGAACAAAGATTCAAATCTTTGCTGGCGAAGTATTTGAATACCTAGGTTATAGATAAAGTGTGGTGTTATGTCCTAGTTCGTTATGTCAAAGAATATAACTACTACCATAGTACACCTATTACTATACTGCGTACGGAGAGTAGGTAGGTCCTTACCTCCCTATACAAAGGTCGCTGCTTTTCTTAACCGACTTAAAAAAGAAGAGGTTGTAAAAATAACTGTTTTTTTCACCACATTCGTTTTATTATAAAATTATCGTAGAAGCAACCCTAGCGACTCATTCGATGCCGCGTCACAGATTACTTGCAAGTAAGTGAGGCGGGTACACTCTTTCGCTCTGTGAACTGCTGGTATTATTAATACAATTTTGTAGGCTATTATAGCGTAGGTATTTTCGCTTTTGTATTGAAGTGATGTATCTGTTAGTTTCTGTAATCTGTGGTAAGACGCTGCTGTCCATCTTCCCTATTAAAATAAATACACTAGTTGGCACAGATACAGAACCTCAGGAAAGAAAGGGACGAACCTAGCGTTTATGATGGCGGGCGGTATTTTGTGAAATCTGACACGAATTCATTTAATTATTGCATATTATAGAGACACGTGTACTTATTTATATCTAAACAAAAGGTTAAATCATCAATCAAAATAAAATTAAATATTGACAGCAAACGTATACCTTTAGGAGTGTTCATAGACCTGAAGAAGGCATTTGATACCGTTAGCCACACCCTGCTGCTAAATAAACTTAGTGAAATCGGTATCACTGGGGTTGCACACGAAATAGTCTAATCGCACCCAAATTGTAAAAATTGGTCAGCATCAAAGTCAACCAAGCAGTATAACCTATGGCGTGCCCCAGGGATCTATATTAGGTCCCTTATTGTTCCTTGTTTATATTAATAGCATGCACGAAATCGGATTAAAAGGTGATGCTACTTTATACGCTGATGACACTAGTTTGTTTTATTTTGGAGAAACAATAGATACCGTTATTGCCGACGCACAATATGATTTAGACTTGCTTCACAAGTGGTTTCAACATAATTTCAAACTCACAATAAATATTTCAAAAACAAATTTTGTAATTTTTACGGCAAAAAATAAAAAAATACCACATTTTACAACGTTAACAATTAATGATTTGACTATAAACAGGGTCTATAATGAAAAATATTTAGGCTTAATTTTAGATAGTAACATGACATGGCAACCTCATTTGCAAAAATTAAAATCAAAATTGTCGTCGCTCATGGGATGTTTGCGTAGCTATGGTCGTTGCCTGCCACGGTCAGTTCGATACACAATATATAACACTTTAGTAAAACCACATATTGACTACCTGATAGAAGTGTGGGGAACAGCCACTAAAACAAACCTAGACGTATTACAAATAGCTCAAAATAAACTAATAAAAATACTTTTTAACTATGACTATCTAACCTCAACTAAAATACTTTACAAAAAAACTAAAATAATGAATATATTCCAATCCTACTTATACTACAATTGCATATTAATCCGTAAAATACTCATCAAAGATATACACATCCAAATAACATTTACCAAAAAACAACAATTTCAAAAGATTAGATTGCGTAATGCAAATGACATAAAACTACATGCTCCACGAACTAACTACGGCAAAAAAAGTATTATGTACGAAGGTGCTCAGTTATATAATAAATTACCGAAGGACATAAAAGAAGCCAAAACAATGTCAACGTTCAAAAAACTTCTAAAACATCATGTTATAAAACACAGTAGAGTATAAAAACAAAATCTTTAACTGAAACGTACCTACTTAACTTACCAACATACCACATCCAGTTGCGCTTGCTCTGTGTTCTTGACGAGCGGAGCAGTCGCACAATCATTTAGTAGGCATGATCATTGTTTGAATACCCACAATTTGTCACTTAAATAACTTAATTATCTATTCAAATTTCATGCAATGTAATTATTATGTAAGAGTTAGCCCTAGATAAATGTTAAATTTAAATGTTGTGTTCTCATGTAAGTGAATTTTATTCTTATGAGAAATAAATTATCTTAAACCAGAAATCAAACGGAACCTTATCTCATACCGTGTACAGAAAACCGACGCACACGGACAGATATCTGAATGCTGCTTCACATCATCATCCATTACATCTTGAGTCAGTAGTTTCTTCCCTTATGAACAGAGCCCATGACCTCTGTGACCCTGAACATTTACCCGGAGAGCTGGAACATGTTCAGGAGGTTCTAAAACGAAACGGATACAGGACTAATGGATGGCATCCTAATCGCAGGCGCAAACAGAAACACACAGATGTAGCAAGACAGCCAGCGTTCATGCCTTATGTGAAAGGGGTTACGGACAAGATTGGGAACCTGCTGAAGAAGTTTTCGATTAAGTCTATCTATACTCCACTCGCAAAAGTGGCTAAGCATCTGCGTACGCCAAAGGATGTAGTACCTTTGCAGGTTCCTGGTGTTTATAAGATCGATTGCAGCTGTGGGCGCTCCTACATAGGCCAAACGAAGCGCACTGTCGCCGAACGTGTTAAGGAGCACATAGCTGCGGTGAAAAATCGACAAATAAACAAGTCTGCTATAGCAGAGCATATAGTAGACTCAGGACCTAATCACTGGATTTAATTACACAACCCAAAAATCCTAGCCAACGAGAGGCACTATTATAAGAGAATGGTTCGGGAAGCGATTGAGATTAAGAATCATCCTAATTTCAATCGTGAAGACGGCTTCAGACTCTCTGCCTCATGGAATCCAGTGATAGCAAAGTGTATTCGGCGTGAAAAATCAACTCAGTATGTGGATACAGTCAGTGTAGTGTGCTGTCCCAGTGGGAACCAGCCCTAATAATTTTTATGAAGATCAAGTGAGGGTAGTTCAACAAACGCCTTCGCTTTGCTGCGGTACTTCCATCACATCAGTCTTCCCGGGACCATGCTTGGTGCAATCCAAGCGAAACGTCGGGAAATAATAAAGGTAATTTACGCGATAAATACCCGGTTATACATATGTATGTTAATAAACAAAAGGTTTTTTGGAAACTTGATTGGGAACCATTTGTTTTTTATCGAACGGGTGAACGAAGCGAACGAATTTCTTTTAGTGGCAACTAGGCGTTCGGTTGAATGTTTGTATCATCAACATCATCATATTAGCCGTAGGACGTCCACTGGTGGACAAAGGCCTCCCTCATTGATCTCCAGGTACTGGGGTTGGAAGCAGCCTGCATCCAACGCCGACCTGCGGTTCTTACCAAGTCATCTGCCCATCTTGTAGGTAGACGTCCTACGCTGTGCTTGCCGGTCCATGGCCGCCATCGAGAACTTTGCGGCCCCGGAATGTTTGTATGTATGAAATTTAGTTTTTGAGATACTTATGGGGGTTTAATCGATTTTTCTTTGTCCGAGAATAATTCCTGAAAGGACGGACTATGCAATTTTGATGAAATTTATTAAATTATTGTGATGTGGTCTATGGGACTTGCTTGTTAGCTCGCACTGAAAGGTTGATCCAAAGAGTGCAAAACGCTTGTATTCGGTTTTGTTTTCAGATCCCACCACGGGCACACGTAACTCCATACCTTAATGCCTCAAATTTATTAAAAATGAAATCTCGTAGACTCTTGCATCTGGCGGCCCTTTTGTTTGGTGTTATTAACTATAAAACCCCTCCTTATCTCTATAGTAAGCTGAACTGGTTTCAAGAAACATCACGTTACATGAAAAGGTCTTGCACTCAGGTGCTACTGACGCCAAGACATAGATCTGTCACTTTTCGTGGATCATTTCGATTTGCAGCATCTCGCTGTTGGAACGACATACCGCCACCAATACGCAACCTGAAAACAGTACCATCATTTAGGTTTGCCCTTAAAAATCTTTTATTAAGCAAACAGAAGGGTACAAAAGATAAGTGACAATACTTTGCTGTTGGGCACTTGCCCCCGTGGCGAAGAACCCAAATATTCACTTTGTCTCTCAAACTCAATAAGTGTTTATTCAATAGAGCAAAACGCTACTCAGCTTTCTATTAACAACTCATCACACACAATGTATGTGTTCAGTTTCTTTTGACTAGTTGTATCCCGTTAGTCTTTTATTTCTTGTGCAAAAGTTATTAATCAACAAGGCTCAGTAACTGATGGGCGGAAATGCAGGCTGAGTCTGTCGGGTGAGTGACTGGAGAGCCCTCTCTCTTAGCCTAAGTATACCTGTCCTGTCGCTGACTCTGTTATCTTTATTTATTTATTTTATTTACAGTTTATACCCAATCTCTTTCGCAATCCACACTTATTGTTCTGTATAATTTAAACTCCTTATCTTTAATTACAAATGTAGTTACAACGTGTTTCATATTTTTAACATTACAAATTAAAATTTGGTTTAATACCTCCAGTGGTGTAAAATAATGACCAGAGAACAGACGCAAATCATGATGGTTGACGCCCCTGTCACTGTCGTCCTGTTTGTCACTGTCGCACCGTTTGGCCACCGTCCGGTGGGCGCGCTGATCTAGTCTGCGTTCGTGATGGCAACTTGGTGACGTCTGAAAACCAGCGTTGCGTACCGCTTCCAAGTGGTACGCAGCATTATGCTGAGACGTCACCTTTTGGCTCACATCGTCATATAGGGCCTTACCCACATAGTTTGTAATACTGGTTTGTTTTTTCTATTTTGATGTTTTATGTTATTTGTTAAATATTTTTTTGATTCTGTTGTTTACCTGTATGTCTTGTGTGCCAATAAATGTGTTTTCTTTCTTTCTTTCTTTCAAATTTAAAATCTATGGAGATAACATGCAATGCTAACCGATTGTCGTGGGGGATTTTTGATAAATACTCGTAGGGTATTTTTTTAGATATGGGGCTTAATTTTTTTTTGTCCGAGAATATCTCTTGAAAGGATCATACGACTTTAAAGAAATTTATTACATTACTAGCTGTGCCCGCGACTTCGTCTGCGTGGACTTAGATGTAGTAGATCGTAAATAAGCCGTATGATACTCGTATAGTGACCGCAATAAATAAGCAGACGTATCAGAAAATTCGAAGAATACTCGAGCGGGAGTCAAGTAAGTATTTTTAGTTTGTTAATTTCCGAAACAGCAGGTACAATAATACAATACAATACAAAAAGATTTATTTGCATACCAAAGGAAAAAATACACATAAAGTAAGTAAACAATCTTATGGTAGGCAAAATGGACCTAGCTCAGCATGGTGCAGTTTGTACGTAAGGTACTCAGAAAATTTTACGAAAATAAAATAAGTTGCTCAATATTTTTTTTAATATTTTCTTTGAAGAGATGTAAAATACTCTCCACCATTTTTATAAGAGCTTGGGGCCGCCGCACCGTTGCTATCTAAATTTCTCAGCTGTTCATGGTTTCTAGTATCATTGAATAAAGTCCTGACGTAATTCTCCCAAATACTCAACTTTTTCCCCACCGACCGACGTGGCAGTTTTTCCGTTTTCTTTTTCAAGAGTTAGTGTTGTATTTGGTTTCTTTGACCCAACAAACTCTTTACCTTTCTGGAACATGTTGAAGAAGTCATGCTTACTCTGTAGTTTCTGAATTTCTTGACATTCATCATTTACCCTTTTATCTTTGGTTTGTTTGAACATTTGTCCTATTTCCTTGTCTAATGTTCATTTTCAATGTCTACACTCTTCATTGCTCGTCGTTCAGTCATAAGTTTGAGTAGGTATGTCTTCCGTAACCCATACCTTGTATTCCTGAGGAAGTTTCGATACTGTTTTGAGGTTAATCGGTGTCTATTAGAGGTCTTCCTACTCCTTTTTTGAAATTCTGCCACTATGGGATTATGATCAGAATAATATCAATATAAATCGATTTTCGTTGAGGAATTTCGATAACGTGGAATTTATCCGAAAATTTATATTTTGAGATATGGAGGATTATTCTTCGTAATAAACCATCTGATTTTGATATTATTTAAAAGTTATGGAGGTATCATCAATACAAATTGATTAAGTTAAGGCTTTTTGATAAGTTCCGTATTATCAAGAACTTTCAAAATCAATGTTTTTTTTTTAGATATACGGTTTAATCGCCTTTTTTAGTTTAGAGATAATTTTTGAAGTAACTATTCTATTTTGATGAAAAATGCGTAGAGAAGGTAATCAAAATATTGAAAATAGAAAATTTTACTCAAGAGACATTTCTTCAATTACAAAAATCTACTACTGGGACTAGCAATAAAAAATAACGAAACTGGTGATGTTGCTCACATTAAAAAAACGGATAGAAGCACGAGCAGTTCAACTTTGAACGGGGTTCCATGTAACTAAGATTAGAAATTTTAATAGGGACGGATAGGCACTAACCGCGCCTGGAGGATCAATTTCCGCTATATACCTATTTTACACCAATATGACACTTACATTACAGACATACATATATAATCGCGTTTATTATCCTATCTTGACATTTTTCAGTAATTAAATATTGTATCAAATTAGTGGTTTTTGCGTGATACATGTATGAACAAACAAACAAACGACAAACAGACAAAAATTTCAAAAATATTTTTTTACGCTTATTGCCTTTTACTCATGTAACCCACTTATTAATTTGCAAAAATATTGAATGTACAGACGCGAAAGGTAGTTTTATTACATGTATAGATATTAGGTACCAATTAGTAGGACTTTGATCAGGTATCGTGGAGATTCTACCCGATTTAATTAAACCAGAGTCTTTGACTTTATTTCTCTAGGGCCCCCGATCGCAACTGAATATATTGGTTTTGTAAGCAATGTTCGTTACAATGAAGAGAAATAGTCTTAATAGGATGTCAGTCCCAGTGTACATTTGTAAGTTTGATAGTCGAAGTTTCGCCTGTCTGTGCTTGTTTTACATATTTTTAATTTATTATGTTGCAAGCTTATCTAAGTTTTCTTGGTTACAGGGGTATAATATTGATCACAGATAAATTGGCACAGTAATTTTCCCTGTATAATAACCCACCTCCCCAAAAATAAACGAGAAAGGAAATGGTGTAAAGAATGCAAAACTCAATATACATAGAAATCGGTGAAGCCATATATAAGATATGGGGGGTGAAAGTGAGGATAAATAATCGAATGTTTTGAAATTTACCCAAGTGAGTAGGTAGGGAGTAAAGAAAGAGGCATTTGGTTTTATACAAAAGTCTTGTCTGTGGCGCACGGCAACACATATTCAGTTGGCGAGGAACAACCCAAATTACGCCAAAATAAATTCTGTGATTTAGACCGAGGCCAAACCACTTTTTGTTGTTGACAAACATCTTCTGTTAATAAAGTGGTATATACCCTTCATACATTTTGGCTTGTGAGAACGTTTTCTAGTTTCTCGATTGATAAACAAAATAATGAGATAAGTTAAACGGTGTGCTGGTATCTCTGTCTGCTGTGGAACTTTATCGTAGGCTCTCTTATTTATATTAATTATTATAGTCTGAGATCCATTTACCTGATCACTACGTAACACTAAAACACGGTTCGATACCGGCCGGATACCAATAGCATTTCCGTTCTTGATAAAATTGTGTAAACACTACAGGTGTTAAGGAAGCCTAAATCAGCCTAATCCATCTAATAGTACTGCAGCGTTCCGTACAGCATGAATACAAGTTGCTGATGCTGCATGAATTATCTGATAATTAATACAAATATGTTTATTTCTAAAAACAAATTTCTAATTACTAGGCACATAATATGATTAAGCAAAATATTCGTAACAAATAATAGTAAAGAGAAGATGGAAAAATAACCCTGTTGTGGAGTCAAATAGGCTGATATGTACCTCGCTCTAAGTTTAACACTTGTGTTTAGACGCGAGGATTCACTGCTTCGGCTATGGCTACAGAAGGTTAAAGGATGATGTTGATAATAGAAGAACAGATTATCAGAGTATAATATTTAGAAATAATTTAAAGGTAATGGAAGTTTCATCAAGACAGGAAACGACCTCGCGGCAGACCGAGACGTCGATGGAGAGACGAACTCGACGCATACATGGAAGACTGGACCACAGTAGCTCAAGACAGAGAAAGGTGGAAGGAAGGAAGGGAGGCCTTTGCCCTGCAGTGGGACAGTACAGGCTCTTAATAATAATAATAATAATCGAAGTTTAAATGGATACATTATAGTGGAATTTAATAAAAAGAGAAATTAAGAGTTGTAAAAGACCAATTTACTTCTTTGGAACATTATATTTTCTGGCAAAGCGCTACGCTTTAATTACTAGGCCTCGCCCGTTGTAAAGTGAGCGTTATTTTAGCTTGATTTATTGCTTGTATACTTATTTTTGTTTTAGGTTTCAGGTTTTAGGTCAACTCTCAGTGGTAAGTGCCAAACATATTCGGCAACGTTCAAATTATATTATATCCATCTTTTCAGCATTTTTACCGCTTTCTCGGCGTAATAATTTTATATGTCCATATAAAATTACAGATTTTGACAAGTGGACTAGCATTGTAACCAAAGAATACAGAAAATATTTCTGTACCAAAGAATACAGAAATATTTTCTGTATTCTATGATTGTAATGGTATCTTGGCAATAACTTAAGAATAAAAATACTAAACATACATCTTGCCCCCAAAATTTGCAGAGCTTACGTTAAGGGTAGGTACCAAATGATTGATAGAATATTACTTAAATGTATTTCAAGATAATCTGTGAATCATTTTAAGCGGTACGTTAATGTAGCGTATAGTGTAAAGTCGGTAAGTGGACCATGGATTGGGCTTTAAGTATGCATAAAGCACACTGCATGGCCCGCTTAGCGATATTTAACTGGTGGACCAGCCGTACCATGAGTGTCCACGATTTAGCACCCAAGGTCACAAGCAGGTATTATGCTATAATCTTTAGTTTTTCTAAGTATGACCCTCCACTTATTACTTTAGGAATCATAAACGAATACTCACTTGACGATCTTTGAACATCAGCAAAATGACCATCAGATTAAGAAAGAACCCGAAGAACCCGATGAGGAACAACGTGAAAGCAGACGTCACGTAGCCCCATCGCGGCATCAACAGCGGAAAGTCCTCGTCATATGCCCTTACCACCGTGTCGTTGAAGTGGTCAGGGTATGACGTCATCATTAAACGCTAGCCAACATGGTTCACACTTGCTCGTTCATATCTGGAAACAAAGAAACGTCTTTTATAACGGTAATATGGACAAAAATATATATTTTAACGCGCTTCATATTTGTTTCACAAGTATGTATGTAACGGAATTTTTGAAGGATATGTTCACCAACTCTTAAATCGTCAATATAATTTAAACTTTGACAATACAATATATGCTATAATTTTGATGCCAATACTATAGAGGTATGTATATAAGAACTTTGGAATTTCTTTACGGGATCGAATCAGAAATGAGGAGATACGTAGAAGAACTCGGGTCACTGACATCGCCAAACGGATTTTAGCACATTGAAGTGGCAATGGGCAGGCCATGTAGCCCCAAGAACAGGTGGCCCCAAGAACAGGTGGCTGTTGGGGCCGAAAAGGTATTAAGTGGAGGCCAGGCCATGTAGCTCCAAGAACAGATGGCTGTTGGGGCTAAAAAGTTACCGAGTGGAGGCCGACCGGTAAGCGCACCGTAGGACATCCACCAACGGACGAACTGGTAAGGACCTTGAAGCGCCTGTCATAATTTATAATTTACCTCAATAATGCTGGACACCAAACACAGTTACAATTAGTCCCAAACTCACAAAAGCTTGTAATGTATGTAAACCAGATGGTTGTCTTGTATACTTTATGACTTTTCTTTTTTGCGTTGATACATAACATAAATGTAACATAACATAAGTGCCGTGGGGCGCCGGCAGTAGAATGTTGCCTCTCCTCTCTTACCTATGGATGCAGTAAGAATCTGCTAAGGGATACCTCCGGAAGATGGGCAGCAGCATCTTTCCGTGTTTTTTCACTACCCTATACTGCGCTCGCCAACCCGCCTGCCAAGCGTGGTGAGTATGGCATCAACCCCCTCATGACAATACAACAAAAAACCAGGCCCCGAGTCCCCGGCGGCCCCGCTTATCCTGGCTACGGTAGCAGCAGTCACGGTAACGGCGGGGCTAGGGGTGCTAAGAATCCCCGGGAGACGATCGGTTACCAACCCCTACGACGACCACTGGCCCTGGTAACACACAACATCCGCACTTTGAGGACAGACGATAAGATTTTTGAGCTGGAAGAAGAAATTAGTAGATTACACTGGTACATTTTGGGGCTATCAGAAGCCCATAGAGAGGGCGAGGACACGATATCCCTCAAGTCCGGTAACCTACTATACTACCGGGAGGGCGACCAACAGTCCCAAGGTGGTGTCGGGTTTCTCGTTCACAAGTCACGCATTAACAACATTGTCACCATCGACAGTGTGTCGAGCAGGGTCGCGTACCTAACACTCAGAATATCTAAGCGATATTTGCTGGAGGTCGTTCAGGTATATGCGCCGACCTCGTCACACCCAGATGAAGAAGTAGAGTCTATGTATGAGGACATCAGTAGAGCGATACATACGAACAACACTCACTTCACTGTTGTAATGGGGGACTTCAATGCAAAGCTAGGCATGAGAAGCGATGATGAGTTGAGAGTGGGGCAATTTGGGTATGGGCAACGGAACCCCAGGGGACAGAGGCTGGCCGATTTTCTGGAGAAAGAAGGACTCTTTATGATGAATTCTTTCTTCCAGAAGCCGCCTCACAGGAAATGGGCCTGGATGAGTCCCAATGGTTCTACGAGAAATGAGATTGATTTCAAGAAACGAATATTCAATGATGTCTCTGTGATTCACAGGGTGAAAACCGGCAGTGATCACCGAATTGTAAGGGGCACATTGAATATGAACGTTAAACTTGAAAGGTCCCGTTTGATGAAATCTACGCTCCGACCCACTCGCGCACATATCCAAAACCTCGAGAGCTTTCAACTCGAACTCGCAAATCGCTTTGACTGTCTAGGAGTAGATGCATCGGTGGACGAGATCAATAACAGGTTCGTAGAAACCGTCCATACGGTTGGGTCCCAGTTCTTTAAGACCCCCCGTACTAATAGACCTCAGAAACTTTCTGATGACACCCTAAACCTCATGGCTGAACGACGTTCTTTGCGACTGCAGTCTCCCGATGATGCTCAGTCACACAGGCAGCTCAATAGACAAATTTGGAAATCCTTGCGGCACGATATTCGTACCTTTAATACAGCCAGTATTAAAGATACGATAGAGCGGAATAAAGGCTCCAAAGTGTTCCCGAGAGATAGTTCTATTGGGCAGAGCCAGATGACGAAGCTGAAGAGGGAAGATGGCAGCATAACGTCAAGTAAAGCAGAAGTGTTAAGGGAAGTCGAAAGGTTCTATGGACGGCTCTACGATTCGGTCACGAAACCTGTTTGCAGTGCGGCCAACGACCCAAGAGCTAAACTGACCCGACATTATACCGAGGATATCCCGGACATCAGCCTGTACGACATCAGGATGGCCTTGAAACAGCTTAAGAACGACAAGGCGCCGGGTGAGGACGGAATCACTTCAGAGCTTCTGAAAGCGGGTGGATCACCGGTACTTAAAGTCCTTCAGAAGCTATTTAATTCCGCCTTGCTTGAAGGTACGACGCCAAAAGCATGGAACAAAGGCGTGGTGGTTCTGTTCTTCAAGAAAGGTGACAAAACCTTATAACAGACCCATCTCGCTGTTGAGCCATGTTTATAAGCTGTTTTCAAGGGTCATCGCGAACCGTCTCGAACGCAGGTTTGATAACTTCCAGCCTCCCGAACAAGCCGGGTTCCGAAAAGGCTACAGTACCATAGACCACATACATACGCTGCGGCAAGTCATACAGAAGACCGAAGAGTATAACTTGCCGCTATGTCTTGCGTTTGTGGACTATGAGAAAGCCTTCGATTCGATCGAAACATGGGCGGTGCTTGAGTCTCTCCAACGATGCTGAATTGACTATCGGTACATGGAAGTGTTGAAGTGTTTGTATACAAACGCCACTATGTCAGTCCGAGTACAAGAACAGAGCTCGAAGGCGATTCCCTTAAAAAGAGGCGTAAGACAGGGAGACGTAATCTCTCCGAAACTGTTTACGACCGCTTTAGAAGATGCCTTCAAGCTCCTGGAATGGAAAGGGCTGGGCATCAATATTAACGGCGAATACATCACTCACCTTCGATTTGCCGACGATATTGTGGTCATGGCAAGTCGAAGAAGAGCTCAGCACGATGCTCGAAGGCCTCAATCGAGTCTCCCAGCGGGTAGGCCTTAAAATGAACATGGACAAGACGAAAATCATGTCAAATGTCCATGTCGTGCCTGCCCCAGTTATGGTTGAGAACTCGGTTCTTGAAGTTGTCGACGCGTACGTATACCTAGGACAAACAGTCCAATTAGGTAGGTCCAACTTCGAGAAAGAGGTCAATTGTCGAATCCAACTCGGATGGGCAGCATTTGGGAAACTTCGCAACGTCTTTTCGTCCAACATACCTCAGTGCTTTAAGACGAAAGTCTACAACCAGTGTGTGTTACCAGTGATGACATATGGAACCGAGACGTGGTCCTTCACTATTGGCCTTATGAACAAGCTCAGAGTCGCTCAACGAGCTATGGAGAGGGCTATGCTCGGGGTTTCACTACGGGATCGAATCAGAAATGAGGAGATACGTAGAAGAACTCGGGTCACCGACATAGCCAAACGGATTAGCACGTTGAAGAGGCAATGGGCAGGCCATATAGCGCGCAGAACAGATGGCCGATGGGGCAGCAAAGTTCTCGAATGGAGGCCAAGGATCGGCAAGCGCAGCGTAGGACGTCCACCTACAAGATGGGCAGACGACTTGGTGAGAACTGCTGGTCGGCGGTGGATGCAGACGGCTTCCAACCGCAGTACTTGGAGATCAATGAGGGAGGCCTTTGTCCAGCAGTGGACGTCCTGCGGCTGAAATGATGACATAACATAACATACATATATAAATACCCAGCCTCTGCAAGCAAGCAGGAAAGCAACTATTTGTCCCCCGGCGCGGCAGTAATCGAACTCGCAACCTCCTGTCAAGCGGAGATTCGACCAACTGAGCCATGAAGGCCCCAATAATGGTATTTAGGGGGCCACCTTTACCCCCCTTATTATTATAAATTAATTAATGTCCTTTACATTGATTTCTATTAAGTGACCTTAAAATTCATGGACTATTTTTGTGATTATGGCACGCTGCCAGACCTATCATGGTCTCAATTATGTACAACCAGTGTGGGAGATGGCCTGGGTAATTTAATAAGTCATCATCATCATCACCGGACAACTAGGCGTTTCGGCTGAATGTTTGTATGTATGTATGTGTGCGACTCCCTTTTCCGCATTTAGACTCCAGGTTGGTCCATTATGTGTGAGGTGTCTGGCTAGCATAGCTATGCTAACTTGCAGCGCAGAATCTTCCTGGGGTCTTCACAGGCTTCACGGAGTGAGTAACCTCGGTTGTTTGAGGATTTGTTGTCGTTGTGCTGTTACTCCCTTACATTCCAGGACTACGTGGGCAGCTGATTCGACCTCCTTCAGACATCCTCTGCAGAGGGGGCTGACACTGACATTGTACATTATTAGTTCGGTTTTGGTAGGGTTAACCGATAGCCCATGGTCGTTACACCAGGTTTCTATTGATCTAATGGCAGTTTTCATGAGGTCACATAGTGTGTTTTAGAAGCATCCAGTCGCAAGGATTGCGAGGTCATCCGCATATCCTATTGTTAGTAGGTCTGGTCCGTTGAGTTTATGGATAAGTTCGACCACGACTATGTTCCATAGCAGTGGTAAGAGTACGCTTCCTTGTGGGCATCCTCTGGCCACTATGCCTCGGGTGGTTGTGTTAATGGTAACTGGTATTGCTCGGAATTTAGCATGTTGTTTATCCATTCTGCCAGCGTCTTTTCTACTCCATAAGTTGTCAGCGCTCTGGATGCTGGCGAATTTGGTTTCGTCAAAGGCACCTTCGATATCTATGAAGGCGCCTAGTGTTGGTTGTTTTGTTGATAGTCCACCCCCTATGCTCACGCATAGGGGCATCAACAGAATCCGCCCTACACAACGTGGTATCACTACCACGTTGTGTAGGGCGGATTCTGTTGTCCTTTACTGCAGGCATGTTATTGCGGGTGTAGTGGTTTGTGAAGAAGTATGTTTTCTCTGTCACATAGTCTTTGATGCGGGTGACCTGATTGATGTTTTTAATGTTTGTGCCAAAGCGTTTCGAGCACTAGTCTTTTCTGATACGGATAAGCTTTTTAAAGGTGTTTTTCATGTCGTAATAGTTTTCCCAGTCTACGATATGTTTGGTATTGATAGCTCTAGCTAGAATTTTGACTGATGGGGTAGTTTTTGAGAAATGGGGGTTTAATGAGGCGTTTTCATTAAAAAGTAAAAATTTCAAAAATAGTTCCCTCAAACCATAAAGATGGCGTTAGCTTTCATTTAATGGAAGGAAACACAATTTGACAATGGCAGCATTTGTAATCAATCACAAACTTGTTTTCTCCGCTTACTAGCTCCATCTGTTTGGTGTAGTAGAAAACACTTTTTAATTTTTTACTGAAAACGGCTCATTATGTTTTTAATAATTGTTTGTTTGGTCCGAGAATAGAAGAAGAAGAAGAAGAAGAAGAAGAAAATCGTTTATTGATCCACAACAAGCATAAGTACATAAAATTAATAATACCTATAGTAAAATTTGTGGACCAAAAGGTCCTACCTCAGCATAATGTTAATCCTTAAATGTAAGGATTAACGCTGGTTTTCAGGTAGGACCTTATGTGAGTGTCGCACATAAAAAAAAAAGAACAAAGTAAAATAAAATTGAAATATTGGTTTTTAACTGACTTAGTAACTAAATTAAACTTATAAAATTAATGGAAAGCCCATTCAACACTGGATCAGCTCAACAATAAACTAAAAACAAAAAAAAAAAAACTTCAAACGGACGGCTGACTGGCAACCAAAACTGGCTTGACTGTGACAAATAACTTATAACTTGACACCAATTCCGTGTTTCTGAACGAACTCGTATCCGAACGCACTTCGTCCGCGCGTTTTTCGCGTAAACAACAAGTTTGACATTTGTTGTCAGAGTAGTGAAAAAAGTGTGAAATACCTAAACCAAGTTAACTTCTGTTATGTAAAACCCCGAGAAATCAATAAAACAAAGTGAACGCGTCCAATTAAGAATACGTCTCGAACGGATAATCCCGAAGTAAAATTTGAATCTTAAGAAGAATACGTCTATACTATTCGATTGACTTGGGGTTCTGGATAAGCCCCCACTAATCAAAAACTTCCAAAACAAATATTTTTTTAATCGACTTTGGTTAATCGACTTTGTAATTGATGATAACTTTTAGACTAATTATTATTTTTGATAAAAAATACAAATTATAAGTTAGGTACGTGGTGTAAGCCGTATTATATTTATTAAATGATGTCAAGTCACGATAATTTCAGTGTTCTCATTAATGTGTGTGTGATCATTCAGTGATAAAAATTACAAGTTAGGAGTCCAATTAAAAATAGGGCTTTGGAGAACTTCAGCAAATCCAGTCAAATGCAATGGGAATTCATTGAAAAAAGTAAATCTCGCTTGTTCTAACTTTGGGGCGTACAACTAGTATGGAAATAAAAAATACCGTTAAAATTTTCGAATCTTATGAGATTTGAACCCGCACTTTCCGAAACTGAACACCCTTAACGCGAGCTGCCGTATGGCCACAGAATCACTAGTCGTTAGGTCGAAAATCTTTACTGCTTATCGATTATTAGATACAATTTCAGCCGTAAAACGTCCACTACTGAACACAGGCCTCCTTCATGGATCTCCATGGATCTAATGAGGGCTAGTTGCCATACTCACCACGCTTGGCAGGCGGGTTGGCGAGCGCAGTACGGATGCTGATACACGGGAAGACGCTGCTGCCCATCTTCCGGAGGTATCCCTTAGCAGGCCCTTACTGCATCCACGGGCATGAAAGGAGGGGTAATATTCTACTGCCGGCACCCCACGGCAATTATAATTATATGTATTTGAGATGTGTAAATTTATTAGAAATCATTATTCGCTGTTCGAAAAAGACGATAATGCTAAGTTTAAACGTAATATTGTACATAAACCACTGATAGTGCCACGGTATAGACTAAAGATGACAGACAAAAACTGCTATGCCATGGCAGTAAGGATATATAACAAGCTGCCGAAAAGTTTTAGAGATATGCCTGATCCAGAATTTACTAGGAAACTTTATGATTGGCTGTGCGAAAAATGCTTTTATACAGTAACAGATTTCTTGACTTTTAAATTTTAAACAAATATATTATGAAATTTAATTATATTGTATGATTGTTACATAATGGAATTTTTGTAAGTATATATTTTATGGATAATGACTTTATTGATGCATAACTGAAATTTTAATTTTAAATTATGTAATATAACTTTGTGTAAAAGCAACCTATATACATACTTGTACGACCGGAAGGTCGAAATATAGTGATACAAATATGTAATATATATGGATAACTGGCAGATAATGCTTTAGCATTAAGTCCTCCTTACACAATTGTTATGTGTTAAGGTGTTAAATAAATTAAACAAATAAATACATTATTTATTTTTACCTTACAGTGAAAAAATTCTAAAAAGCATACATTTGGAATAAGTAAGGCCTTTGCATCTTATTATAGATGATTTATACAGCGTCAGCAACTGGTATTCATGCTGTACGGGACGCTGCAGTGCCTGGGACATTGTTAGATGGATTAGGCTTGCCCAGCACCTATACCATCCTTTCAACCTAGTCAGCTATTAGTCAGAGGAAAGAACAGGTCAATACGTCTGAAGCTAACTAAGCCGCGGGTTTCTTCATGTTTCCTTCACCGTTAAAGCATGTGTTAAGTGTGCACATACATTTTTCAAGACAGAAAAATCCATTGGTGCACTGCTGGTATCGAAACAACGACCTTCGAATTTAAAGTCGGGGGAATAGAATAATATAATAGAATCATAAAAAAAGTACAAACTCAATCATTGAGGTTAAGCAACCCGCGGTCATAAATTGGATAATTTACAATAATTATTATGTTCTTACATATGTACCTATGAAACAGTCGGTGGGCGAGTCTTGCTCGCACTTGCCCGGTTTTTATTTAATGTAAATTCCATCTGATCTCGCATAGAATAACGTATTTAAAAGGACTTGATAAAATTTAGTCGTGTATGAATTTCAACCATGAAAATGTCGTTTCTTGTCACCTGTGAAACCCATTTGAAAATGGTGTAAGATTATAATATAATCTTACACCATTTTCAAATATTATCTAACGAGACATTATGTCAAGAATATCAAGTTTCTCAGAAGCGGTAACCTCACTGATGATGTTAGGTCAAGGACAAAACCTCGGTACAGCGAACCGACCTCCATCAGATTTAATGGGTATGAGATATGAAATATACGTAAACATATGTACATACATATCAGAGCTAAATATACAACTCTCTGAATGAATCGTAGATCCGAGTCAAGACACTGCACCCGAAAACGGCTAGGTGTTTATATATATAAAATTATATATAATATAATATACATGCAAATTATAAGATTATATATATGTATGTATATATATATATTTATAAGATTATAATTTGCATGTATATTTTATATATATAAGCACCTAGCCGTTTTCGTTATATATATATATATTATATATTATATTGGATCGAATTGTGAAATGTGATGAAAAGTGGACTCTTTGCGATAACCGTCAGCGAAAAATGCAATGGCTGACCCCAGGTCAAACGCCGCAACAGTGTCCTAAAGCAAAGCTTACTAATAAAAAGGTAATGGTAACTGTTTGGTGGTTTCAGCATGGTGTTATTCACTAAAGCTTTCTCCGATCTGGTCAAGCAATAACGGCAGATGTCTACTGTGCTGAACTCCGATCAATGATAGCAAAACTAGCAGTGAAACAGCCCCGACTCATGAATCGATCTTCACCATTATTGCTCCATGATAACGCGAGACCTCATACAGCACGAGAAACCGTTTTAACTCTACAGGAAATGCAATTAGAAACCATTCGTCACCCTGCGTATTCGCCAGACCTTGCTCCAACGGACTACAATTTTTTTGTGATTTGGACAATTTTCTACGTGATAAAAAGTTTTCTTCTCAGGAGGCAGTACAAAATGCTTTCACACAGTTTGTCGAATCTAGATCACCAGAGCTCTTACCCGCCGCTTCGCCCGCGCAAAGTTAATTTGACATATTTTTTCCAAGTCCAGACATCCAGCCCTGACTAAGGGACTCAGGCAGACCGTAAATTAAAATCCTATTATGACATCATGATCATTTTCACATCACTACATCTAGTAAAATTATAAATAAAAGATTAAAAAAAACGAATTCCCGATTATTTTATTTCTAAAACTACCTACTTGTTTTCATGGGCGCGAGATTTACGCCTGTTGCAAACCTGTAGCGAGATACTTAAGTAACCTGCGGAACAATTTCATAAATTTTGATTCCACAATTTCTTTATCTGAGGGTAGAAATAAAAGGTAAGGGTTCAGCACAAAAAAAAATAATACACGTTAGCACCGAGTCCACTTTATGTTAGTTCAGTTTTATGTTTCATTGCGGTTTGTGGCTTCGTATGTTATCATAGCATATGTAAGTATACAAAGCTTGCTAGACACGTCATGGATGGCTAGATAGATACCTGATCCATCATTGAGTTCTTTATTTTTGACCTGTTGCAATATGGACAGCCTCCGTGACTCATTTGGTTTAATAGCCAACTATATAGTGGGTTCGATTCCCGCCACGGGACAAATATTTGTAATTGTTCTGCAGATATTATATTATTAGGTATTATATTAGAGGTTAAAGTATGAAATTGTCGATTTGTACCGAAAAATTGTTTTTATTTTTTATTTTATTTAACGTATTTATTTAATCAAAATAAATTACCATTATTAACTATAAAATGCTGCCATCAAATAGGAAGGTCATTTATGCCTTTGCGATAGAGCTCTGGTGATCTAGATTCGACAAACTGTGTGAAAGCATTTTGTACTGCCTCCTGAGAAGAAAACTTTTTATCACGTAGAAAATTGTCCAAATCACAAAAAAAATGTAGTCCGTTGGAGCAAGGTCTGGCGAATACGCAGGGTGACGAATGGTTTCTAATTGCATTTCCTGTAGAGTTAAAACGGTTTCTCGTGCTGTATGAGGTCTCGCGTTATCATGGAGCAATAATGGTGAAGATCGATTCATGAGTCGGGGCTGTTTCACTGCTAGTTTTGCTATCATTGATCGGAGTTCATCACAGTAAACATCTGCCGTTATTGCATGACCAGATCGGAGAAAGCTATAGTGAATAACACCATGCTGAGACCACCAAACAGTTACCAATACCTTTTTATTAGTAAGCTTTGCTTTAGGACACTGTTGCGGCGTTTGACCTGGGGTCAGCCATTGCATTTTTCGCTTACGGTTATCGTAAAGAACCCACTTTTCATCACATGTCACAATTCGATCCAATATTCGATCAATTCAACAAGGCAACACAAGTTTCAACATGCGTTTCTTTCTGCAGATCAGTTAAATCATGAGGCACCCATTTTTCATATATTTTTTATTTTGTTGATTTGACGCAAATGAGTGAATGAGATTGTTGGTAAGGTGAAACCATGCCGCTACTTCCTGGGTGGTTTGGCTCGGATCGGCTTCCACCATCTCTTTCAATTCATTGTTGACCTATGTTGGCGGTCTTCCACGTGGTTCGTTCTTCAAATCAAAGTTTCCATCACGAAAGCATTTAAACCAAAATTGCACGGTGCGTTCATTAGCAGTCCCCTCTCCAAACGCAACTCGCCGCGTCGGAACTCGTCGTCAAAAATCACTCAATTTTTTTAAGTATCCATCTTTCTTGTCTAAGCTGAATAAAAAAAAACAACAGAAAGTCGATAATCGAATGTTGCACATTTTTTAAAAGAAGAACTTCATATTTTATATATATATATATATATAGATTTTTGAGTGAAACTTTATTGACATGGTACCCATGTCAATAAAGTTTCACTCAAAAATCTCAAACTATGAAGGTTCTATGTCAATTCGAAGTACCTATTACAATAAAACGGCAATTTCATACTTTAACACCTATTATATAAATATTGTGTCATAATAATAACAAATTATAAAACTTATTCTTCCGAATATTTTCGAACGATTATAGAACCTTCCAGTGGCAAAACCGAGAGGGAAGGACAGTAGGTTTTTAGGTTTTTTTATAACCATCCGAAAACACTGCCTGTAACAGAACCGAAATCGAGAGAGTAGGTTATTAGGTTTTTTTTCTAACCAACCAAAAACTCTGCCTTTGACAGAACCGAGAAGAACATACCATGTAATTTGGGTATTATTTATTAGATTTTTTCACCAGTGACCAATTTCCGCGGCTAACATGGCGGTGCTGGCTATATAAAGTAGGTAGGTGAATATTAAGGTACACTAGCTAAGGCTAAAATATTATAAACATGAAAATTATTCTAATAATTATGAGAATAATGTTTATGAGTTAATAATGTTATGGATTTCTTTACTTATTGCGAATCACTTTATGGATTGTAATCATTATGGATACCGATATTAGTGGAAACTATATTAGGGAACCTTATGTTATAGATTATGATTATGAATTTATTTTTATGAATTATTATATTAGGGATATAAATTTTCGGAGACAAAATAGAGAACCAGAGATATAAGTCTGTATTTACAAAATATGTATTTACTTAAGTGTTCTGTCAATCATTTGGTTTTCATGGAGTGTTCCATGGTGTTCAGCAATATTATAAAAATATTTTTTTTATTCTACTTAATGACGAGACAAGCCGAAGGCCCACCTGATTTTAAGCGGGAACCTCTACCTATAACAATTTCAATGCCGCGGTGATCACGTTCACTAAGCACGTGACCAACGCTGCATTGCATTGCGCCCGTCACCCACATTGCTTGTTTACATTTATGTTTGCACAAAAAATTTAAATTAGATTTATATATTTTTTAAATGGTAGCCTTAGTTATTCCTTAAACATCAGCTGCCAGTGTACTTTTATATGACTTACGTAACAACCTATAATTAAGACATTATAAACAAACACTTTAATTATATGAAGTTGCATGTTTGTATTTTCAGAAAATATTTTGTACTAGCTTGTGCCCGCCGCTTCGCATGCGTTGTACCCGGATAAAAAGTAGCCTATGTGTTAATCCTAGTCAACATCTATACGTTTGCAAAATTTTAGCTCGATAAGTACGCTAGTTTTTGCGTGAAGAGGCAACAAACCTCCATACAAACACACATCCAACAAACTTTCGGCTTTATAATATTAGTGAGATGTTTGTGTTGATCGAACTGCAAAGTCAAGATTAGTTAGAATTAAAGAGATAGTCTTACAAATAAGTGTACTTGGAAGCGGCTCACCTAGCAAAGACGTTTCAATTACCCTACCCACTCAAAGCAAAGTAAACGGCAAAGCAACCGCTATGTTTGCGAATCACTCCGTCTCTGTCCACAAGACAACTAATTATGCAAATTAACTTTCTGAAAGCATCCTGAATCAAACTACTTTATTCGCAAAGCGTATTAGCAAAAGCCGTAAGAAATTTGTATTCATGGTTCCGTTTCGGAAAAGACAAGTTGACTGTGTAATATAAAGGATATAAAAAAACTACGTAGCGTCTGAGTTTTCATTTATTACTAGATACTGCCCGCGACTTCGTCCGCTATTTTACGTGGAAATCCTATAATTAGGGTTCCGAAACTCAAGATGAAAAAACGCAACCCACAAGGATCACTCGTTTGTCTGTCTGTCTGTCAAGGCCCTTTTTCCCCGAAACGCTAAAGGTATAAACTTGAAATTTTATTCCAGACATCAAGGTCTACTGGCAGATGATGCAAAGTTGACGAGATGACGAGCTCTGTGGCGCAGCGGGCGAAGGTCCGCCTGCGACACAAGGGGTTGCGGGTTCGATTCCCGCCTCGGGACAAATGTCTGTACGATCTGCAGATATTTGTTCAGGGTGTTCTGGGTGTTTTTCTATATATAATAAAAATATCTATCTACATATGTAGTGTAATGTATTAAGTATATCAGTCATCCAGTACCCATAACACAAGCTCTGCTTAGCTTGGGGCTAGATGATGCTGTGTGATTTGTCCAGCATTATTTATTTTATTTTTTTAGTTATAGCAACAAGTACATTGTATTCAATTTTTGTATGAGAATGGCAAAAATGGAATACCTCAAGGGTGCTTCCAGAAGTCTCACGACTCTGAAATTTGGAATTCTGGGAGCTTTTAAGGCACAAGAAGAGGGAACATTCTGAAATTTTTTTTTTAACCCCATAATATCGTATTAAAGTTTCAAGAATTATTATTTAAAGATTGGAAGTATTAATATCCACAATAATTATGAATACATTCTAAAATTATGTTTAATGTGTCTCTTTGATAAAGTTTATAACTGGAAGCGCCATCTAGCGTAAATTCAATATTAAATAGTTAAAAGGTCATATATATAATATAGGTTGAACGTCCTACTGCCTAGCATAAATACATATACAATAAATCTCCTTATTTCGCAACCCTTAGGGCGCGAGTCTCGCTCGCACTTGTCCGCTCTATTTTTCAAGCAACTCCTTAATTAATTTTAAACGTCCATAGTTCAATGCATTTGTTGAGAACATATTGATAAGTTACAGATCAGGTAGCACATGCTTATAAAACTCATAAAAGTCCCTAGCTACCTATCTGCCAGTGAAAGTCTTGTGAATATCGGCTCAGCCGTTTAGAAGATTAGCAGGAACAAACGGACAGAAAGACAAGGAGACAAAATCTTTAAAATTCGTTTTGTTTTATGGTTATCGTATGTATATACAATTATACATTCATCATATCATCATTATATCATCCACTTCCCCAAGATAAGATACTTATAAAAGTGGAACCTTCTTCGCCTGCGCGTTTGGCGCGAACTGAAAAAGAAGAGGAAGAAGTTCATAAATACCGCGAGGAAAATAGAGACATCATACTAGGTTACTAATTTGTCTTCACGTTGTGATCTATACTAATATTATTGTTCACTGTTTTTAAAGTTCTTTATTTACCATAAAATATACAAAATATACTAAACCGTGTTCAGTACAACTTATTCAAAGAAATAAATCAGCAGGCTATAGCGCCTATAAAAGCTTTTTAACAAAATTACTAATTATAAATATTACTAATTTGTAAGTCTGAAGTTAAAACAGGCATTTAAAACACATAACTTAGATTATTATAACATTTATATGTGCACTTTGTTGTTCACTAAACACAATCTGGTATGTTTTATCTTTTACAATGGAAATATTACAATAATAACAAGGCTTACAAAAAGCAGCAAAATCACTGATTTGTGTAGGCTCATAAGGGACCTAGGGAGCTCTATGACGGGTATCCAATTACGCTGACTCTATATAGAACCTTAATGCAACTTGGCTCCCTGGGTCCAGATACTTGAACATTCAGTTGGTTGCATTTCAGCGGATATATTCAATCAGTATTTCGATTCCGTTTATGACGAGGTAAATTTATAGGTACCTGATTAAGGATGACTTGATTTATTAAATTAATTGATTCATATCGCTTTTAGCAAATTAATAAAAAGAAAAAGGAAAACATCAACTGATCCACATAAACAAGAAAGATAATAATACTCGTAATGCATAGGTTTTTGAATTTTTGATTGCCACAGATAAATGTTACGTTACAAAGTGTCCATTCTTAGGATAGAGCCCATTCCTTGGACACAGGACTATTCCGATTTTGATGTAAGTGTGTTTGTTCATTTAAATGCCACAGAATTTTATATTTTATATATTTTCAATACTGGATGATACCTCCGGAATATGAGCAGTGTCTTTCCGTGTATTAATATCCTTTACAGCGCTCGCCAACGCGCTTGCCAAGTGTGGTGAGTATGGCAACAGCCCCTCATGAAAAGAAGATGAAAGGTTATCATGGCTTACTGCGACTATGTTGTGCTCAATACCTATTTTAATGTTGTTTTTATTTACTTTTTAAAGTCTGCAAAATGTGGAAAACGTGTATAACCCTGCAGAGTTGTAGATAGGCTATTTTTACCTTATTGACTATGCGAAGCAAATAAAGTCACATACGCCTTTCATTGCTTTGTGTAGTCCGGTAGACAGACAATTTGTTATGTGGGTCACTTGAGTGAATAATGAATTCTTAAATGATTGAATTAATGAACATTTTATTGAACACAACATAACAGAAAAAATGAAACGTTAACTTTTTGTATTTAACTGACTACGCATTAAATAGGTCATGTTACTGTCTGTTATTGTTTGTGATTGTTTATGAAGTAGAACTTTTGAAGTGAAGAGTTCATCCGGGGAAGTATTACTATTTATTTCTAGATATATAGATAACTCTGTATTGTACTTAACTTGATATTAACACATGACATAAAATAAATATAATAATATATAATACATATAACATAGACAGAAAATTACAATATAAAATATAGAAGTACAATGGGCGGCCTATCACTATTAGTGATCTCTTTCAAGCAATCTTAAATGGACTAAACCAACAAGAATTAAAAAAGCACGGAAAAGCATTTCTACCGCCAAGAGTTAATGTCTGCGTTGTGTTGTGTTCCGGTTTGAAGGGTAAGGGGGCCGGGGAAATTACGGGCACATGCGACCTTACAACTCTATGACTCGGGGTGACGGGCGAAAATACCACGTGCTTAGTAAACGTGTTCACCACGGTATTGCAATTGCACAGTTTATAAAATATTTATATAGCGCCTGCAACTATACACACAATGTTTCTTTGAAATATATCCGGAATTGAATTGGCTTGATTTTTTTGTTTTATACTTCAAATTGGTATTGATTTAAACGATTTGTTAACTATTGTTATGGAAAAAAAATCCCGACTGGCTCTTTAAAAACAGATCTTAGATTTAGAAAAGGTCTGCAATCAGACATCAATTTCAAAATCAATTTCTAGTTAATTTGCCTTGGAGTGGGACGACTCAATTAGATTATTTATTATAATCTAATTGAGTCGTCCCACTCCGACCTAAATAAGCCTAACGCTACAACGACCAACCCGTCTAACGTCTAATCCAAGGTTTATTTGTATGATTTGCTTAAATTTAATTCACTTACCTTTTTTTGTCCTACTGCTGGGCAAAGGTCTCCCTCAAACTACTCTAACCATACCTATCCCATTTTACTTACCTACTCCATAAAAACAGTCTTGCGGCCCATTTGTGAGAATGTGACAATGTCCCCTTTGTCCAATGTCCATCTTTCAGATGATACATTTTCAATATTGATAAATGTATAACTTACTTAACTCCGTCCGAAATGGGCAGCAGCGTCTTTCCATGTAGCAAACAACATCCCGTTCACCTCTGACAACCCGCGCGCGTAAGCGTGGTGAGTATGGAAACAACTACTCATGTATTTGGAGTTCCATGAGGGAGACCTATGCCAAGCAGTGGACTTTCTATAATCCGAGATGATGATGATGATGATTCAAACTTTGCAATAGTAAGATATTAATAAAGTATAAGGTGACTATAAACAGGAGCCGTATGATGAATTATTTATATTGTACGAAATTGAGACCGGTGTTAATCTTAAATTTTCACTGTTTTTGAGATTTCTTTAAAAGTGTAAGATTAGAATACCCACCACACCAAACACTGAAGCACCATCATAACTTTTACTACTTAGAAATCTAACATCGCGAAATTTCCGCTTCGCAAATCGGGAGGTTCATCTCCCAAGACCGCTCGCGCGAAACTGAGGTCCCGATGGAATGTATCCCTATTTTATATAGGGATGTGTGCACCCACCTGTTGAGATCTTTGATTAAGTTCAAACTTACTAAGGCTACAGAGTTCTGTGAAAGACCTTTTGAAGAATGTTCGAGTCTCGAAACATATGAAACTGTTCATTTTCTTTCATATTTCATTTGTTTTTTTAGGGTGCCGTATCCATGTTGACAGACCCTGTGTTGTGTGCTATTACTAAGCAATTTTTTCTGTACTAAATAAATGACATACCCAACATTACTCGACATAAAACAATATTATTTGCTGACGATACCACAATTATTGTGAGGGGGAAATAATTTTCACCTTGAAAGGGAAATTAACAAAACTCTATCTAAAACAATTTAATTTATGACTTTTGTCAGCCTATTACCTACAATATAGAGGTATAATAACCTACAAATTAATTTGTCTAAGACAAATATTATACTGTTTGGATCACGTAATCAAAAAGTTTTTTTTTAAAAGCAGTTAATTATATTATACTAAGCGTGAGGTGAATTTCAATTCCTTCATGGTAGGAGTACCTACCCAACGCCTCGCTACTTTCATGAACTCTGGTTTTTGGCCGAAAGGTGTAGTGTTTAGAAAGTTTATTGGACGCCTGACACTATACACCGCACACACGTCATCACATCGGCGACGTGTCTAATCCAATGACCTGACTATGTAAGTGTATTTAGGTGTATTGTATTCTATATTATGTATTTTTTTCTTCTTCTTTTGATTTCTGAATGTTCCAAAATGTGTATACGGTTTTCTGTTTGTGCTGTTTTTTGTGAATCAAATAAATGTATATTCTATTCTATCTATTTTATGTATTATTATTATGTATATGTATCTACAATCTTGTGATGTATTTTTATATGTAAACGTAGTTTGATAGTCCTTACCTTGCTGTGACACAGTTTATAACTAGCACGAGAGGTAAGGTCTTGATAATTGCGGTAAATATGTTGTAATGGTTTTCATAAATAAAAGATTTTATTTGACTAATTTAGATATGTTGAAAATCAGAACAACGCATAATGGCAGGTTTTATGTTCACCATTATAGACTGAAGCTCTTTAAAAATAATGTTTATTAGCAGGCGCTATGAATATCTCTTTCTCGCCTCTTCCATAACTCTATCTCTTCTATATCTCTAAATAGTATAATTGAAGTCAATTTCCGCATCTGTCTGGCTTTTTTGCTTTCTTCTCCTCCTAAAACCACGCAAAGGATTTTGATACTATATATAACTAGCATCTGCCCGCCGCTTCGCATGCGTTGTACTGGAATAAAAAGTAGCCTATGTGTTAATCCTGGTTAACATAATACGTGTGCAAAGTTTCAGCTTAATCCGTAGCCTAGTTTTTGCGTGAAAAGGTAGCAAACCTCCATCCAAACAAACTTTCGGCTTTATATATTAGTGGGATATAAACTTTATTTCAGGCAACAAACTTAGTTTAGTACAAGATGTTATAATATTTAAATTACGGCCCTTATAATCATACACCATAAAGACTAACTAACGTACATAGTATATGTGCTGGTCAAGCCTAACCCATATTACAATGCCCCAGACACTGCAGCGTCCCGAATAGCATAAAAACCAGCTGCTGACGCTGTATACATCATCTATAAGGGATGTTTTAGGCCTTACTTACTTGTTGGTATATACGAAGTGATAAGTGGTAATAGTCTTCTTCCATATATTGCTAACCTTACTCAAACTTGGCCGGATATGTTTATTATTTTGTGTAACTATCCCGTGGCTTTTAAACGTGATAAGCAATGCACGTTTTAATTAACCGACTGCAGTGGAGGAAACTAAGGTAAGGTACTCGTGAGTTTTGGAAATATATTTGTACTGCCATTTTATTCATAATTTCAGCCGTAAAACGTCCACTACTGAACAATAGACCTCCCACACGGATCTCCATGAGGGGTAGTTGCCTTACTCACCACGCTTGGAAGGCGGGTTGGCGAGCGCAGTACGGAATGTTGATACACGGAAAGGCGCTGCTGCCCATCTTCCGAAGGTATCCCTTAGCAGGCTTTTACTGCATCCACGGGCATGAAAGGAGGTGTGACATTCTACTGCCGGCACCCCATGGCAAAAAATGATTTCTATCAAAAATAACCGAATTTGATTTATCAAATCTAAAATGTAGTTGAAAATACCCAAACGTCTTTATGTATGCTTATTACATTATGTATTTATATCATGGATTAATCCATCAGAACCGGGTTCTAAAGCATAACTATGCCTTGAGGGACTCCAGGTAGACACTTTAACATTATTTCATTACATTTTATTTTATTTTAATGTAAGTATATAATCTATATTATAAAATAATAAATATAATATCATCATCGGGGGGATGATGAGGATGCTGATGTGAAGGTAAGTATCATGATATGGATGTATTAAAGAAGAATTTTGATAACCATTTGTGGTTTTCTTCATCAGTTCCACTTCTTTCTGAATGGAAATGCTAGACCTCTAGCTATAATGTTTAAGAGGAGTCCCTGGATTCCTTATGAACACCATCATCAGAACTAAGTATTGAAATAAAATTATCTAATTGAAAGTATATCTATTCGAACTCAAAAAATATTTTCCAAATTGGTGCCGAGGTTAAATTAAAGCAACGCTAAGTAAGCAAGCTTTTAGTGTTTAAAGCTTTTTTACCTAGCATTGCTTTTTACACACAAAACAAAGGAAGGCCTTTGCATTTATTATAGATGATTTATACAGCGTTAGCAACTGGTAATCATGCTGTACGGGACGCTGCAGTGCCTGGGACATTATTAGATGGATTCGGTTTGCTCAGCACTTATACCATCCAATACCATACCAGAAATGGGTCGTATACCGAGTTTAGATAAGACCAAAACGAGAACTTGCCGGTTGTATGATGAATACTTTTTCCATTACACATTTTTCTTGCTTAATTTTCGCCCGAGGGCCTACAATGGTAGATAATGAACAGGAATAGGGGGCTTACTGCCGATTTCACTGATTAAATTGCGAAGAAATTAGTTAAAACTTTACCAGATAGGCTCCACATATTCAGCCACAAAATAGTCACTTCAGTTGCACTATAAGGTCTGTAATATAATTTTACGATAGAATACCATACACTTCGCAACGGATACATTGACACACGAGATGTTAGATCTAGAATCGTCATGGTTATGGCAAGATAGCACTTAGTAACCAAGAAGTAGTTTTATACGTCGAAATATACCTAAAAAACCGTGTTGGCCGAGTGGTATGTACCCCCGACTTTCAATCCGAAGGTCGTGAGTTCGATACCGGCCGTGCACCAATGGATTTTTCTTTCTTGAAAAATGTATGTGCGCACTTAACACGTGCTTTTACGGTGAAGGAAACATCGTGAGGAAACCCGCGGCTTAGCTTCAGACGTATTGACCTGTTCTTTCCTCTGAATAATAGCTGACTAAGCTGAGAGGATGGTATAGGTCCTGGGCAAGCCTAATCCAACAAATAACAAAAAAAATATGTCCCAGGCACTGCAGCTTCCCGTACAGCATGATTACCAGTTGCTGACGCTGTATAAATCATCTATAATAGATGCAAAGTCTTTACGTTTTTATACCTTTACGGAAAAATATTCAAGACGCTTAAGCTTTAAGAAATTAAATATAATTTCCAAAATTAATCTCTAAGCACGTGAATTTCACAAGACTCCTTTACAACACGACGTAATATTACCTCTAGAATAAGCCTTAATCCACAGTCCATTATAATTGGTTTCATAATACCTCATTTTATGAGTGGGCTGTAGACAGGTGATCTTCTTGGTTATAAAGCATAGTTATCACTAAACCATATTTTTGAAATTTTTGCACCAAAAAAACCTCATCATTTCAGCCGTAGGACGTCCACTGCTGGACATAGGCCTCCCTCATGGATATCCAGTTATTGCGGTTGGAAGCGATCTGCATCCACCGTCGACCTGCGGTTTTCACCAGGTCATCATCCCATCTTGTTGGTGGACGTCCTACGCTGCGCTTGCCGGTCAGTGGCCTCCACTCGAGAACTTTTCGGCCCCATCGGCCATCTGTTCTGCGAGCTACATGGCCTGCCCATTGCCACTTCAACGTGCTAATCCGTTTGGCTATGTCAGTGACCCGAGTTCTTCTACGTATCTCCTCATTTCTGATTCGATCGCATAGCATAGCCCTCTCCATAGCTCGTTGAGCGACTCTGAGCTTATTCATGAGGCCAATCGTGAATGACCACGTCTCGGTTCCATCGGTGATGACATATGGAACCAAAAAAACCTACTTCAATGCTAAAATCTAAAATGTCGCTGAAAATAGCCAAACTTGTATTAAGTATGCTTATGATATTACAGTACTTCCCTCGATTTATCATGGATATAAAAAAATAGAGGAGTTCCTCAAGTCGTCTTGTATTTTACAAACTTTTATTGAGCTTGCCCTGTATGTATGTATGTATGTATGTCACTATGTTTGTTCGGGTGAAATCTTGCAACTTAATTTTGAAGCAGATAATTAACTATTAATAACCAATTGAGCTAAAATTTTGTATACATGTTTTCTTTGGATGACAATGCATTGTCAGCTATGTGACGTCACTCTGAATCCAACATGGCGGAACACCCAAGATGACTACTTATTTTTTAATGTACTCCTGAAATATGGGTATCAAATGAAAGGGCTTGCTGAGAATAACTCAAAAATTAAATGACGTCACTCTGAATCCAACATGGCGGAACACCCAAGATGGCGGACTAGTTATGTTTAATGGGCTCCTATAATGTGGGTATCAAATTTGGTAGATGATTAAAACTCTTAATTGCCATGATAACATGTGGACTCGAACTATGCATTTGACAGCGACACGATAGGAATAGTCCTTTCGTAAAGCTCGTTGCCTGACGCTCAGGCGCTCTTAATCTTCCTATTGTGGATTTGTGGGTATAATAATCTTGCTGCGACTTTATAACTAATATGTGCTTTTAAATACATTTCTAATATCTTCTCCGAAAAAACCCTACAAAAGAACGTGGTATCATTAGAACCCTTAAGGAAATTATCAGGATATTAAGCTGCGGGTGATTCATCAGCATCATCATTTCAGCCGTAATACGTCCACTACTGAGCACCGTCCTACCTCATGGATCTCCATGAGGGGTAGTTTCCATACTCACCACGCTTGGCAGGCGGGTTGGCGAGCGCGGTACGGGATGTTGATAGGTACACGGAAAGACCCTGCTGCCCATTTTCCAGAGGTATCCCTTAGCAGGCTCTTACTGCATCCACGGGTATGAGAGGAGGGGTAACATCCTACTGCCGGCACCCCACGGCATGCTCCTTATGGTTATTATTTTCGCCTAATTTATAATTTATCATGCACTCGAAATTGCGAATTCGATTCTAAGAAAGGCCTTTGTATGTATTGTAGTTAATGCTGTATGGGGCGCTGCAGTGCCGGGGACATTGTTAGATGGATTAGGCTTGCCCAGCACCTATACCATCATCTTAGCTGATTAGCTATTATTTATAGGAAAGAACAGGTCAATACTTCTGAAGTTAATTAAACCCCGCGTTTCCTCACGATGTTTTCCTCACCGTTAAAGCCACTATATTCCAAATTAGCTATTTCTGATTATTTTTTAAAGATCAAATTATGTATTATATCCGAAAAAAATATAATTATGTAATAGTTTAATAAAAGATTGTGAATATTTATCGGTTCAAAATACGATATTTTTACTTCACCTGAAAATAATAAATAATAAAGGATGGACAGATTTGCTCGTTTTTGCTCTCGCTCTCAAAAAACATGTTAGAAAATAGGCAACGATGTTTAGAAGAATATTCAATGGTTAGTTTTTCTGAATTTTTTGAAACGATTTCCTCACAGAATTTAAGTAGGGTGCGCCCGCGCACACTCCTTCAGAAACCCGGTGCTGGAATAACCTGGCCTTATAGCACGTGTTAAATGTGTGCATACATTTTTAATAAAAGAAAAATCAATTGGTGAACGGCATTGGTATCGAGCCCACGACCATAGGATTATTATACTAACACTCCTTTTTAATAGCTCATTCTAAAAATCACAATAAACAAGGTGTCCCAAGAAATAGTGATATCATAAAACTAGGAAGTAGAGAACTTTGAGGGCTATCCGAATCACCCCATGTATGTTCTGCGATTTTACGTATTTTCTGAGTTATGTTATTTTTTTATGAGTACCTACGTTGAGATTTTTATTTATGGTGACATAAATTATTGTGATAGATGCTTGATTTTGAGATAGGCCAGTCCGGCATGGTAACGTTAGAGCCTTGAAAAGCGTCGAAAAACAATTTAAATGACAAAAAAAAAAATAACATGGTATTTTCACAACATCTATACTAATATTATTAAGAGGTAAAGTTTGAGATTTGTGAGTTTGTGACGTTGTAGGGGGTAATCTCTGGACCTACTGAACCGATTTTGAAAATTATTTTACTAATAGAAAGCCACAGTATTTCTGAGTGTGCTATAAATTTACCTGAAAAATTAAAAGACTTTTTCGTGGTAGTTGGATTTGCAAAGTAAGTCAGAGAAAAACGGTTGAACGAAAACGTTTCTTACGAACGCTGCCTTAATGATGAGAGGTATATGATTGAGTTCTAGATAAAAGTTTAAGAGCTTGATACTGCCTACAAAAAAGTCAGCGACAGCCTATATCTAACTTTCATATTTAAGTTACAAAGAGTAGTTTTTTTATAATTAAAAAAGAATTTAAATCGTAAGGTGAAGTTTATTGGTTTTATTATCGATAATTATGAATTCTAAATAGTAAAACCGTCTCAAGTGTTTAAAACAAAAGACTTTTCCCTTTTACTGCATATAATTTGGACAAATGGTTAAGGAGATAATACGTATGTATGGACGACACAGGTATGGAACCGCGACCATGTCGTAATCTATTCAGTAATATTTCTATTAGACGGCTTTTTCCTAAACAATACGTTAATATTTTAAGGCTACACTGGTGGCGATTCTGTTGTTGCACTAACTAGCTAAAGCCGATTTAATTGACGTAAAACTGACTAAAATCACGTATAGCTATTCGGTTAGTGCCGTTCTAAAATTAAAACGGAACAAATAAACACAAAAACACAATTTTATGCTGACAGCTCTAAATTTAAGAACGTTCTCTTTTGCCCGCACTATTAAGCGCCAAAAATTATCTCTGGTGGGTATTGAGCTGAGAAAGCAGTGTTTTTCTCATGGGCAGTTATATGTTGACTTATTTTGGGTTATAACTCCTCATTACATCTACCTCTAATATAGTAAACAGAAAAGTTTTGAACAATTTAAATAAACAATTATCGACGTAGCTCAGAAAGTTGCGAAACTGAAATGGAGCTGGGCTGGTCATGTCTGCCGCATGCCCGAAGGTCTGTGGGCTAAGATCACCACCCAGTGGAACCCCGACACGGTAAAGACGCCGCGGCAGACCGAAGAAACGATGGCGTGACGAGTTAGACGAATATGCATGATCGCATGGTCGTACATACATACATATGTGCAGATCGAGAAGCATGGAGATGGGGAGGAGACCTTTGCCCAGCAGTGGGACACTTACGGCTAATTGGAATTGGAAAATAAACATGATTTATTAAATTATAATAATTTTATTCACTTATTTCAACAAACGCGGTAATATTGGTAATATAGCCAAATTGGCATGCAAATACATACAACATACAAATTAAAATAAACATTAAAATATAACCCTCCTTCTGGCAGTCAGAAAATAAATCATAGCATAGCATATCGTACAGTGCCGTGGGGTGCCGGCTGCATAATGTTACCCCTCCTCTCATGCCCGTGGATGCAGTAAGAGCCTGCTAAGGGATCCCTCCGGAAGATGGGCAGCAGCGTCTTTCCGTGTATCAACTGCGCTATCCAACCCGCCTGCCAAGCGTGGTGAGTATGGCAAATACACCTCATGGAGATCCATGAGGGAGGTCTGTGTTTTGTAGTGGACGTTTTACGGCTGAAATTATATTATTATTATACTCAGTACTGGTTAGTACTGAGCATAATAAAATTTCATATAATTAATGGAATCAGGCGTTACTTTGCGGAAATCCATGACAATAAAATGCAATAAAAATATTTAGTTTTAATTCCGCCTATGCTGAGATGCAGGAGCACCGCCCTCCCGCCCGCTAATTATGCACATGCAGGGAGAACATGCAGCATGCATACCCAAACCTACACAAGACACGTATGTTATTTTAAAAAGATTACACTCAAGTTTTTCTATAATAACCCTTGTGCTAAAAGTCTATTCACATATTTTTGCGCGGTTGGTTTAGGAATAAATCATTGTGCATTTTATTCTAGCGGGCGGGTAAACATCTGAATATGTCGTAGAAGTGTCATAAACACACTATGTCAGGTGAGATAGCATACATTTAGGCCGCGCTCACTGACGACTTTGCCTCCGCGACTAGTTGGACCTTAAGTGAAAATATAGAGGTTGAAGTTGGGGAATATTTTTTCCACGTGTCGCATAAATAGTTAGGTAACTACCAAAATTATTAAACACACGTTTCAGCGTTAGTTATAGGGAAGTTGTGGGGTAGTTGTTATCACAGAGGGACCCAAGGAGGTATGGTGATAATGGTGCATGATGGCTATGCACCATCGTGAGTTCCGCGAGACGTAGGTGGCGTTAGTTATGGACGCCCCGGGACGTGCTCAGGCAAGGTGCGATAGGGGCTCCGGAGTGTTCTTTACGAGGAACCGGAGCCCCTAGTGCACCGAGGCCGGCCATCCGGGTGGTTTTAGTGAGTCGTCGGGAGACAACCTCAGATAACCATGCTGTGCCCTTACAAAACAAGTGTATTTGACCTAACAGATTTCCACACCATCACAAAAAAAATGGGTATTTGTAGGGAAGTTGTAGGGAATTGTAGCGTAGTTATAGGGTAGTTGTAGGGTAAGTTGCAAGTAGTGGTTATGGTAGGTGCGATACGAAGTTCGCCAGGACACCTAGTTATAAATAAAGTAAGCAGAGCTTGTCAGAGGGTGCCAGATGTTAGATAGAATAAGTAAATATTTTTGTGTTAAAACATACTTAAACATACAAACATAGAAAAATACCCTCACGGAGACGAATATCTGCAGAATAGCTAACATTTGTCAGTATTATATAACGATTTATCGTTACGTATCGTATTATGTTAGGGAACTTCCTAACTCGATTAACAAAAGCCATCGTTATTTTTTGGAATTAAACTCGTTTCACACAGAAATGCCAAGCCTTACGTTCAAAATTCCATAATCCAATTAGTGTATAAAAGCATACGGATTTTGTTAACGAAGTGAAAGTGAAAATCCAGCTTTTGTAAATGGCACGTGTGTGGCCGAGTGCTATATATCCTCGACTTTAGATCAGAGTTTATTACCGGTCGTGAAACATTCTAGTATGTGTTTTTTTATTATTTCTTCCACCCTCTGCTGTTAGGCTTAGCAGATGACTAAACAGGTTTGCTACCTTGCTGAGTATAGCTTTTGGTACATATAAGCATTAAGTACTTATTTAATTAGGAAACTCAAGGAATATACCCTAGGTATGTATATCATATTTAAATAACTGACACGCTCGTCAACTAACAGCAGCATGGGGAATGTGGCAATATCCCCACTTGATCAGTACTTGGTAATACATGTAATAGATGAAGGTAATTGGAGCCCTATCCTGCCCAGCAATGGACGATCTACGACTGATATGATGATAGACCACTTCTGATAGGATGGTATAGGTGGCAAGCCTAATCCATCCAACAATGTCCCAGGCACTTCATCTAACAATGTGTGTAGAGGGAAAGAAGCGAACAAGAAACCTCACTCTTTCACTTCTATTCATTGTTCTATATTTGTCTTAATATTATGCTTAATTTAATGTCCGCAAGGATATTGGATGATT
Source organism: Pasiphila rectangulata (assembly GCA_963082625.1). Taxonomy (NCBI): domain Eukaryota; kingdom Metazoa; phylum Arthropoda; class Insecta; order Lepidoptera; family Geometridae; genus Pasiphila; species Pasiphila rectangulata. The sequence goes on from OY720249.1 coordinate 10,781,412, forward strand.
AGGATATTGCAAGATGACATCATTTCTTACCGCGGTTGAACCGAGCAACACTAGGCCAAGGGTCAATATCATTCAAATAAGCGTCTATGGAGTAATAGGAATGGAGGAAATTCTGCTTCGACAGCCGAACAGTGCAGACGTGTTACTATTTTTTCTTTAAAAAGTTAATTCGCTACCATTCAAAACTAAGCCTTGGTCTCTTGAGCTAATTGCTAGTATTGTAAAAGTAAAAACTCTGCAGTTCCGACATTTAGTTCCGGAACGCAGCGACGCACCGTGACCTTGGTGCACTGCCGGCCGACCCACACCCGACCTACGCCGAACTGCAGCCGATCTCAACCGAACTGGTCAGTATGAGTGTGCAGCGCTCACCACAGTCTAAAGACCAACCCGCTGGTACAGGATCACAACTGGACTTGCAACAACGCTACAATTATGATTCTGATAACCAAATCACCTTACGGAAAAGAAAGCAACGGGATTGCAATTGCGAATGTAATCAAGTTGTCAGCCTGCTACAAGCTTTCCGCCACGACATGATCTCAGCACTGGAAACTAATCTAAGACCAATACGTGATGATTTATCTGCAGTTAAAAACCAGATAGATGACATCAAAATCTCAACTGAGAAACTCTTGGCGGAAAACAAAAATTTAAAGGAAGAAATTGTTCAACTTCAGGCGGCCAACACCATTACGGACACAAAGATTTCTGCTATGGAAACTGAAATCTCCAAAATAAAAAATACAACGCCAGGAATTTTTGAGAGTGAAAAAATCATATACGAAATGCAAGAAAGAGAACGTAGGAGAAACAACTTAATAATAGTTGGCTTGGCAGAACCAACAAACACGGAGGAGTCTGTACGTATTATAGAAGATTTGCGCTCGGTACAAAAAACTTTGGAAGCTTACCTTAAAATATCCCCGGAATTAACAAGGGCCATACGTCTCGGCAGCTCCGCCACGGGAAAAGTGCGGCCCCTAAAGGTATGCTTCAAAAATTCTGATGAAGTAAAGCAAGCATTTAAGAATAAAAATAAACTACCACAGAATATTCGGATATACTATGATCAGACCCCCACTGAAAAGAATCTTATGAAGGAGCTCAGCAAGGAACTGGCCCAACGGAAAGAAAATGGCGAAACAGACTTACTTATAAAGTACATCAAAGGTACTCCAAAAATCATAAGAGACTCAAAAAACTCAAAAACGCAATAGTTACCCCACAAGAAGACCAAGAAGACCCAATCACGTATCAACTAAGTGACACATATCAAACCTTGTATACGACTAAATCAAGCTTAAATTTTCTGTACCTGAACGCTCGAAGTATATGTAAACCTGGTAAATTTGATGAGTTGAAATGCATTATTCGCTCCATTGATAGCAAAACTCACATCATATTACTGACCGAGACTTGGATAAAATCTAAAGAAGCAGCCGAAAGTTACCATATATCAAACTACACCCATTATTACAATATTCGAACAGACTCGAGAGGTGGAGGTGTCTCAATATACGTCCACGACGACATAATACACAGTTTAAATGAAGAAACATACATCGGAGGCATCAACTACCTCTGGATCAACCTTGAAAAATACGGACTTTATATAGGTATAATCTACAATCCAGGTAATGTAAACATCAGCGATTTTCTCCAAACTTACTCGGCTCAATTAGAACAGAAGAAACGAGCTATTGTCTTTGGTGACTTTAATTTAGACCTACTCAAAACTGAACGGAACGTAAAACTGTATAAAGACATGCTGAAGGAGACAGGTTTCTATATTATCAACAAAAATGATGAAAGTCATTGTACTCGTGAGACAACTTACACTAAAACAATTATTGACCACGTGTGTACAAATATCAAAATGAAATTTCACATGGCAATACTTGACTCGCCTCTGTCAGATCATAAACAGATTTATTTGACTATGAAAAAAATTACGCCTCCTCCAAAACGTCGAATTCAGTATGAAGCTATAAACTACGAAGATCTTTATAATACAATGAAAAACAATAAATGTACGAGTAACACGACACAACACCATTATGAACACCTGGAGAAACGCATACAAAACGCCATCACAGACTGCAAAACCACTAAAACAAAGATAATTAACCCTCCCAGACAAGATTGGATTGATAAAGACATAACAAATAAAATAAGGACGAGGAATCGAATTTGGCAAAGATTAAAACATAACCCGGACGATGAGAACTTGATAACACAATTTAAGCTAGAAAGAAAGGAGACCGCTGCTAAAATACGAAATTCAAAAAACAACTACTACAACAATGCTTTCACAAAACATAAAAGAGACCCAAAGAAGATGTGGAGCCTAATTAATGATCTTGCTAACAATAAGACCAAAATGAATCGTACTCCCCCGAAATTAACAGTCGACAACGTTACTATTACAAACGGTGACGAAATATGCGAAGCCTTCAACTTGTTTTTCTCAACAATTGGTTCAAAGCTTGCTGGAAAAATTCCTATCACACATCAAGCCACAATAGTAAACACACAACCTAATGCTTCTCTTAACAATTTTAAGCCCTGCTCCATGGATGAAATTTCTAAAATTATTCGTGAGCTAGACCCAGACTGTAGTGTAGGGGTAGACGGCATAACTACGAAATCGCTCAAATGTATCACCAGTATCATCCTAGAAAACCTCACAAACTGTATTAACTTCCATCTAGATGAGGGTACCTTTCCAGATGCCTTAAAAGTTGCAAAAGTCACCCCTATTTATAAGAGTGGACTCAAATCTAATCCAGGTAACTACAGACCAATTTCAGTTTTACCGGTTATTTCAAAAATTCTCGAAAAAGTTATATACAAACGTCTCAATAAATATCTCACAAAAATTGATTTTCTGTCTGACAGACAATATGGTTTCCGATCTCAATCAAACACCCTCTCGGCAACAGCAGACTTGGTCACCAAAATTCAAACCAACATAGACCAAAAAAAAAATTGTATTAGGTATCTTTATAGACCTTAAAAAGGCGTTCGACACAGTCAGCCACTCAATTCTGTTACAGAAATTAAAAGATATAGGCATAACTGGAGCTGCGCTGTCTGTGTTCGAATCATACTTGAAAAATAGGTTTCAAATTGTTAAAATAGGCGACCACTCTAGCCAACCACATGTTATATCCTTTGGTGTCCCTCAAGGATCAATACTGGGGCCTCTTTTGTTTCTTGTCTATATCAACTCCATAAACGAACTTACGCTCCATGGAAATGTGTCGCTATATGCAGACGATACATGTCTCTTTTACTTTGGTGACTGCATTCACAAGATCATAAATCAGGCTCAGGAGGATTTGAATGTCTTATTTGAGTGGTTCCAAAGTAAACTCCTTACAATAAATACAGATAAAACATGTTATGTAATTTTTAAGTCTAAGAATAAAGTAGTTCCCGACCATAAGCCACCCGAAATCGATGGAAAGATGATACACCGAAAACAGCACGAAAAATACCTTGGTCTTAGACTCGATACCAATCTTAACTGGAACATACAAATTGAACACATACGATCTAAACTCACTGCTGTACAGGGATCGTTAAGAAATATAGTACGCTGTCTTCCCCTGCACGTTCGACATTTAATTTATAATTCACTCGTGAAACCACATCTCCTATATCTAATAGAAATCTGGGGAAATGCCTCAAAAACAAATTTAAAATCTCTACAAATATCACAAAATAAAATAATTAAAATGTTATATCATCTAGACTACTTAACGCCTACTACCAAGGTATATCAGCAAACAAAAGTAATGAATATTAAACAGCTTTATACCTACAGTATCTGCACACTCATCAGGAAAATTTTAAATAAATCAATACACACTAATATAACTTTTATAAAAGTGCATCAAACACACAATCTAAATACTCGTAAGAAAGACCACATACTCCTACCAAGAGTGCGAACCAAATTTGGAAAAAAAACGCTGAATTTCGAGGGAGTACAAATTTATAACCGTTTACCTAAGGAAGTGAAGAATGCGGAGTCTTACAGCAGTTTTAAATTTAAATTGAAAAAACACGTAATTAATGACATAAATTTACTCAAATAACAACTAGTCCTGCTGCCATTGCTTTCACTGTGACAAGACTGCCGAGCTCCGCATGGCATGCATTGGTGTGCGTGACTACGAATTCATATTTGAAAACTGTTGTGGGTAGCGTTGAACTTTTTAAGCATCTTTTATCAGCTTTACCTGTATAATGTTGTGTTTTTGTTTTTTAGTTTTATAAAACTTTTTAAATGTTAGTAATCGAACATAATCTGTAATTGTTTAGCTGCTCGAAGTTATATTAAGTTACTTATTTCAAGTTTCTTTCTCATATAAGTGAAATGTATTTTTCTTTTGAGAATAAATAATCTATAAACACAATAAGCTTTTTCTGTGAGATTTTGTTTTATAAAAAGCTTAAACCTATGAATCGACAGTTCGGTCGCCTCAGATGGAAGCTTATTATAGAAACGCACACAGTTTCCCATAAATGATTTATTTACTTCTTGGAGCCAAAATTTAGGGATGGGCAATTTATTTTTGTTTCTTGTATTTATGCTATGTACTGATGTACACACAATAGATCATCACAAGAGATAGATAGATAGATAGATAGATAACTCTTTATTGTACCCAGCTTAATTCTAACACAAACAATATAATAAAGGAAATAAAGTATAATTAACGAAAAGCAGAAGCACAATGGGCGGCCTTATCACTGCGCATATGCGATCTCTTACAGGCAACCTTTGGATGGACAAAAACAACAAGAAAGTAAAAGCACGGTTTCGTCATGGTATAATTAAACTAGAGTACGTAATAGCTATAAATATATACTTAGCTAGTATAATTACATATTTAATAATAATAAACAAATAAATAATCGAATGTTTATAAACTACATATATAAATAATAAGAAATATAATACATAATAAATATATATATTATAAACTGATAGGATATATGACGTTAACTTTGTGACATATAGTGGTTAAACACTAGCTTTTTGAAGATAGGCAGAGATTTAGCTTTCCTGATGAATGAATGAATGAATGAATCTGATGATCTCTTGATTAAATAAGTTATATTTTTGTGTGCGTACAGTAATCCTTAAGCATCCTTAGTCAATTTGGATATATCTAAACGAGAAATGTTACATTGGTTGATTGTTATCGGCTTTGGCTTGGGGACTTTAATTTTGTACGACAAATGAATCAGATCATGATATAAGAAGGCAGGTGCAGAGACTTGTCCATAATTTTCTACAAGGTCACTATCTGAAACTATGATCAGATCGAGGACCGTGTCATTTGTGGATGAATGATGAGTAGGTTTAGAATTAATAATATTGAAGTTGACGGATTCAATTATGTTACCAAGTGTTGTAGCTTTAGGGTTGGATTTAAGGCAGGTGTTAAAGTCATCCATGATGATTGTATGAGTGAAGCCTTATGTAACGTCTTCCAAAACAGTCTCTAGTTTAAAAAGATAACTATGAGAAGAAGTTATATTGGGGGGACAATAAATCACCCCCAAAATAAATTTGATTCCAATATCGACTTCTATGAAAAGATGTTCAGGAGAAGCGCTATATGGAGAGGGAGATGCACTAACTACTTTCAAACATATATTACTTTTGAGATATATTGCCACTCCACCGCCACCCTTGCCAACGCGGTCATTCCGTATAAGAACGTAACCAGAGATAGGGGAAAAAGGGGATGGGAGAGTGGGTTTCAGAAAGGTTTCAGTTATAAGAATCGCATGAATGTACCCAGACTCAAAAGATTCAGTAAGATCTGAAATGTGTCCTAGGAAGCTCTGTGCATTTATATGGCACACATTAAATGTTTTGTTAGAACGACTATATATATTTTCGAGTAACTTACCCAATGATAAGACTTCATCAGCGGTACTGATACTCGCGAATGAGAGTTCAGAATCAGACTCGGGTGTTAAAAATTATTCCTTAACACTAGCAGACATATTAATAAAAGTAATATATGATAACTAATGTTAAATAAATATTGATATATAAATATTGATATATTATAATATAATCACAAAAAAAAAATTTGGCAATACTAACTAATATTACAAACTTTACAGATTAAAATATGCATAAACCTGCCGGCAAAAGAAAAATATAAGTACAAGGGCAGAATTAAAAAATACTACTAAACTAAATCCAAAACATTCAACTAGCCTAGGTACAACATCATAACCACCCAACAAAACTCAAATTTAAAATATTACCTATGGTAATTACTCATAAAAGAACATAAAAAACCACTTCAAAATAAATATATATATGTATCTACGCAGAGCATAACACTAGTTTTGAAATTACTACATAAGTTAAATGAATACTAAATAAATTAAATGCAAATATTCTTGTCAGTCAAATTACAGTGAGAAACGTCATCCATCATCAAAATATTCCTGCGTAAAAAGAAACGTATTTTTGACTTATGCGAATGAAGTGATCGAATTGAAAAGTCAAACAAATGTAGCTCAGTAAACGTCACATCAGAAAGTAATTTGTTAATTTTGTTTGAGAAGAGGGTTGCCGCTGGCAATTTGGTCTTATCTTTATTACAGTTCGAACAGTACACAGTGGGTTCAGACTCCCAACAAACTGGGGAGCAGAGGCAAACAAACTATTTGTTGAATCTCGGTCTAGTGGAGACGGGAGCGTTTTTGCTGCGAGTGTGCGGGGGCTCAGATATTGACGGGCATATATGAGGTGCATTAATTTTATGCGTAAAGAGCATTAGGATGAACGATATCTTATTGCAAATTATATTTATAGGACCATAATATTATGGATGGTGATGTTTCGGAGGAACTTGTTGTTGATTGTGATAAAATGCTGATTATCGTGTCTCAAAATGATATACTTTGTTTTTGCTCAATCAATATTGTCTTATTGCATAGCCGCTTGGGGTGGAGCCGCCAAGACACATATGTTGAGAGTTGAAAGATCTCAGCGAGCAGTTATATAGGTTATGACGTCCAATCCTCGACGCTTTCCCACTGCAAGTCTCTATTCCCTATGTCAAGTACTCACAGTGCGACAGCTTTTTATCTTGGCAGTAATCTTACGGAAGCACTCCTACCTATTTTTCGACTGCAACTTGCAGCTACAAAACGTCGAAATCGATCCGACATAGTATGCAGGATAGTCATGAAAATCAATGATTGCCAAAAAACATTATTTCTTTCTGAGCAACTCATTGTTTAATAGAATAAATAAAGAACTTAACATTTATCCACTTACTCTCTCCAAATGTAAAACCAAGTGTTTATCATGGGTATTTACACTGAATTACGACGAAAATGAATATTTAGTGAAACCGTCAAGCACGACTTTAACACATACACACACACAAGCGCACACGCATGCACATTTACACACAGAGTTTTTTAACTTTGTACTTGAAATTAACTTTGTAACTTAACTTCTACTTTGTAATTAGGGGGCCAAGCCGCCTAATATGCATAGCACTGTCTGTCTGTCTGTCTGTCTGTCCGTCCGTCTGTCTGTCCGTCTGTGTATTTGACGTATACAACCGAACGCGTTGACCGATTTACATGAAACCTTTTTCGTTAGCACCGTATTATTAAGAAAAGGGGACTGATTGATTTTGGTCCCTGTGACCCTAGGGTCACAGGGACCGGAGTAATTGTGACCTCAAAAGGTCACCAAAAAAATAGAAGTCTTCAAATGGCCGAAAACGTCCAAAAACCCAAAAATTTCATTTTTGACCTTTGGTGACCTTTTGAAGCCTTCGCGCCCTTTTCTGGTACCCCGTACCAATGCTTGTTTAGCCTTAAGTAATCTTAATTTTTAAATGTTTTTCATAGTGGAACTTATGATTGTCATGTTCGGAGGAGGGCGCTGACTCTGCAACACAGTTTCTTTTAACTTTTGCAGTAGTTCAACGTTTCATTGTTTTTGTTCCTAATAAAAAAAAAATGTTTATATTTTATTTATTATTTATTCTAGTTATTACAACTCGTTCATCGATGCATCTTGATTCCATTATTCCCGACGTTTCCCGGTTTTACCGTGTTTTGATATTCAAAATGATAATAATGAAATTTGTCATTAATCGAAATTTTTACGATAATTATCGCTGGAAAAAATGAGCCGTAATCGGCTCATGGTAATCCATTGAAGTATTATTACTAACTCACTGCCGATTACTGATAATTAATTATAGAATACGCATCTGTGGTCTGGAATCCGCAGTATAATATACACATTCATGCGTTGGAAAAAATACAAAATAAGTTTTTGAAACATTTTAAGTACCGTTTCCCGTTTGCTGCTGTGGAACCCATCAAAACCCTACAAGATCGTCGTATTGTTAAAGACCAAATGTTTTTGTTCAAAACTCTAACAAATTTGATAGATTCAGAGTTATTGTTGGGAAATATTTATCTGTCTTGTGCCCGATTGTCTTCTCGCAAAAAGAAAACTTTTTGGACCCCAATTACCAGAACAAAGTATAAAAAAAATATGTTTTTAAACAGAGTATGTGACGTATATAGTGACAGATTTATTGATATCGATATATTTAACATAACTGCTAATGAGTTCCGTAAAAGATGTTATGATAGCATTGCCAACTCTCCCCTCTCTTCCTCTTCTTCCTCTATGGCTACTTGAAGGGCTGGTTTAGAAATGTTATTAATTTTTTTTTTAAATTTTTAATTATTTGTTATTATTAGTATAAATTGTAATTTTAAGTACCTACCCATTCCATAGTTAAAATTGTTTGATATTTTCTTGTGTTTTTGTATAACGTTCACGTTCACGTTTGTTTTCGTAAAATGTATTATGTAATGGTGGAAACTTCACTGGTTGAAGTGTTACTCTTACTTTTCTAAATTGTCTATGTTATTGTACTGTTTGTTTTCCCGAATAAAATAAAATAAAATAAAATAAAATAAAATAAAATAAAATAAAATAAAATAAAATAAAATAAAATAAAATAAAATAAAATAAAATAAAATAAAATAAAATAAAATAAAATAAAATAAAATAAAATAAAATAAAATAAAATAAAATAAAATAAAATAAAATAAAATAAAATAAAATAAAATAAAATAAAATAAAATAAAATAAAATAAAATAAAATAAAATAAAATAAAATAAAATAAAATAAAATAAAATAAAATAAAATAAAATAAAATAAAATAAAATAAAATAAAATAAAATAAAATAAAATAAAATAAAATAAAATAAAATAAAATAAAATAAAATAAAATAAAATAAAATAAAATAAAATAAAATAAAATAAAATAAAATAAAATAAAATAAAATAAAATAAAATAAAATAAAATAAAATAAAATAAAATAAAATAAAATAAAATAAAATAAAATAAAATAAAATAAAATAAAATAAAATAAAATAAAATAAAATAAAATAAAATAAAATAAAATAAAATAAAATAAAATAAAATAAAATAAAATAAAATAAAATAAAATAAAATAAAATAAAATAAAATAAAATAAAATAAAATAAAATAAAATAAAATAAAATAAAATAAAATAAAATAAAATAAAATAAAATAAAATAAAATAAAATAAAATAAAATAAAATACAATAAAATAAAATAATTTACCGAGTATCGATTATCAGTTTGCATGCGCTAGATTGTGTCATAAACAGTTGTTTCAAAATCTCCTCAGTTTCTGACGCGTAAACGCATACTTAGAATGGAAGAAGTCAGTTTTCTGTTGACCAAACCATTTGAGCGTCTAGATGATGAACTGCTGAGCACTGATATGATAAACTGTTGATCACAGAGGACGTGGTTGGTTTGCTCTGAACCAAATTAAGCGTAGCAATGACGATGCCTAGATATCTCGTTATCTTAAAACCTCTTACAAAACTACATTAAAGTCCTGTTTGATGATGTCACCCCTAAAGTCTTGGAGATTGCTATTGTTACGATCTTGCACAAAAAGGGAGACAAAATTAAATAAGAACAATTTCAAGTTTACAAATTGTTTTCCAAAGTACTGTGCAAAAAAATAACTAAATCCCTTGATGAGTATGAGCCTTAGAAAAGGCTGGCTTCCGAAGTGGATATTCTACTACGAACCACATCTACACAGTCAAATAACTGATAGAGAAATGCTGCGAGTACGACCGGCCCATGTGCTTAGTCTTTGACGACCACTAAGGGCTTTCAACAGTGCCGAGCACTGCGCCGTGTTTGCGTAACGTAAACAGTATTTTCGACATATCTTCACAGTTTAAAATTTTGAAAAGGAAACCCTTACAAAATTACTTTTTCTTCGCACCAAAGTTATATTTCGAAACATTTACACAACAAGAACAAATTAGTGAGGCCATAAAAATGAAAAATAAACAAACAAAGCCAAGTGCGTATCACGCGATGTTTAAGGCTACGGAGTTACCTGTAGACCTGTTTTTAGTAATTGGTTTTCCAATTTCTCCGAAACTGAAAAAGCTAGCTTAACCTGTTATAGTGTTTTATAGTTTTTTCCGGAAAGTTCATAACCAACATTCATTAGATAGCTGAAAGCTGAGGCAAGGGCGGTATAATAAAGGTGTTCGTTATTTTCCCAAATTTGTAACATAATTATTTCGAGATCGTCTGAACGTAGTTTAGCCAACGGTCACAGACGCGGGAGCGGCGCGTTTCAATGTATACATTTTCGGAACTGGACACTGAACTCCAAGGCAGCAGCGCGGGGAGCGGTGTACGAGCAATGCGCGGCTGTCAAGCGGTGCCCGCTCGCCTACATTAACGAAGTTTCACATTGGTGGCGATCCTGTTATTGTTTTAACTAGCTAAAGCTAATTAAATTGACGGACTAAAATGTCATAAAGCTATTCAGTTAGTGTCGTTCTAAAATTAAAACAGAAGAAATAGACCCGATTTTACGCTGACAGCTATTAATTTAGAAGCGTCAGATCTCTAACTATAATTATTTTAGGAAGTGTAAAACAGAATCGACATCATTGTTTTATTTATCTTTTTGAAATATTATGCATAGCGCTCTCTGTCTGTCTGTCTGTCCGGCTGTCTGTCTGTCTGTGTATTTGACGATTACAACCGAACGCGTTGACCGATTTACATGAAACCTTTTTTGTTAGCACCGTCTTAGTGAGAAGAGGTGACTGATTGATTTTGGTGACCTAGGGTCACAGCGACCGGAGTTATTGAGACCTCAAAAGGTCACCAAATAAAATAAGTCTTCAAAAACCCAAACATACCATTTTTGACCTTTGGTGACCTTAAGAGGCCTTCGCCCCCCTTTCTGGTACCCCCGTACCAATGCTTGTTTAGACTATCTCGTCGGGTTTTGACATATCGTTTACGAACAAAAACACAAATTTCTCATACAAACTACGCCGCCCTAGCGCCGCGCGATCTGCCCGTTGACTTCGAGATGGGATCCCCGTTGCCGCGCAGATCCCCGGGCCGCGCCGCTGGCTTCGTGACCGAAGCCTCAGTGGTTATTAAAACAGTTCCTGCCCGCCCGTTTGTGACAGCGTGGAATTGTTGCAGAACCATGTTTTGAAATATCGTATTCTGTGTAATTTTATGAGATTAACGCTGTCCCGGCGAACTTTGTACCGTCCAGAATCAACTACCTACTACCACAGCTTCTAACTACTACTCTACTTCTACACAACAATTACTACTCGATTACTACCCTACTTCTTTCTAAGTTACTACTACTCTACTTCTACCCTACTACTACTACTACTAAAAAAGTATTTATTCGGAACAAAAAACTTGGGTACAAAAACATTAAGAAAATGTTGACTGCTGCAAAAGTTACAAGAAGAACTGAGTAGCAGAGTCAGCGCCCACCTCCGAAGTATAGGATGTTCCTACTAAAGAACATGTACAAGATTAAAATACAAGAAAAAAAATCTTTATACAAGAGTAAAACTTAAACTTTAATGCATTAGAAAAATCACTTTTAATATAATTTTTTCTCTATTATATTTAATGTACAAAAAAAGCTCGGATTTAATGGAATCTTATTTGTGTATAAGTGTATTCGCGTGTGTGTGTGTGTGTGTGTGTGTGTGAGAGAGTGTGTGAGTGTGTGTGTGTGTGGGTGTGTGTGCGTGCATGCGTGTGCGTGCGCAAGTGTACGTACATATGTGTGTATGTAAGAGTTTAAGTGGGATTGTCTGAGAATAAACTACTAGTTTATTCACTGATTTTCACTAGTTTTTCAGTGTCATCATAACTGAGAGTTTTTAGCCACTTTGTTAGTTCAACTTTTCATTTTTGGAAGGAAAGGGGGTAGATATTTGTTATTTTATTCACCCTACTGTAAAGGGAACTGCTTAAATGATAATATTGTCTTCCTCTGACAACAGTTCGATGAGACTCAGTTTGGCAGACTATTATATTGGAGCGACGTTTAAGCTTTACTATTTTCGGGTCATAAGTATTTTCACAGTGCTTTCGCAGGATGGTAAAAAGAACAAATAGTTGACGAACTGTAAGCACATCGCAGGTCGAGTACAATAACTTTGTTGGAAAGTTTCTGTGGTTAGAGAACATGAATTTAAGAATCGCTCTCTGAGACCTTTCCAGTCTAATCATGTGGGTTTTTGCAGATCCACCCCACGCAGTGATGCAGTACGACAAAACAGATTAAGCAAGCGCACAATATACCATTTTCAAGCAGTTTTGATTTGCACAATTTCTTATTTTTTACTCTTACTACTACTCTACTTCTACCCTACTACAACTCTACTTCTATTCTACTTCTACCCTACTACTACTACTACTACTGTAGAGTAGAATTCATGTAAAGTTGTAAATTTCAACCGTTCAAGAGAGATCCTGCAACAAAAATTGCGGACATACATACAAACATTCAACCGAATCCAAATAGCTTCTAAAAACCTTATTTGCTTCGATCACTTGTACGAAAATATTCTAACAAAACAACGAAAAAAAATTGAGCTTGATAATTAGTTAGCATACCATACTGTCTTCGATCTACGGTGTCATTGTGCTATTTACCTACTACATGAACGTAAACAGCGAAGCGGCACAGAGCGACATGACCACTCGCTGTAATGGCTTGGCCGGTACTGATTTGCTCGGAGCGGAGCACGGCCGGCCGCTGCGCCGCCAATTTGTAGGTGTTTTGACATTTCAGAAAATATTATCTCCATAAGAAAGAGGCCAATTGAAATGTTTTGGTGTAATTTTTATTTGATTTCGTATAGTTTACTCATACCTGTTGTTTTAGATTTTATTAAGAAGTAATTTTGGATTATTTTTTTATCGATGAAATTATCCTCAATCGCTTTTTTTTTACCATTCTCTAGGTAATATCATGAACTTTAATATGTATGAATTTCAGAATTCTAAGTTAATCTGGTAGTCCCAGCCTTAAAACCACTAACCTACCCGTGGGTGAAATAAAAATATTTCCTAGATTGTCACGTTCAAGGGCGTCGTCGTGACGCAATACTGAATGTATTCATTATTTTCATGAATAGGGATAACGGAGGCCTTAGAAGTTAACAAAAGGACATAAATATTATACCTACATATCATTACTTTTGTGTGGGACTCACGAGGACTCTATACAACAAAGCCAACTAAAGTCGTCAGCAAAATATGTCATACACAAGAAACTGAAAAAAAAGTATTCTGTTTCTGTTTCTGTCTCTGTCGGCTGTTTCCGACAGAGACAGAGCCTGCCGTCTGTTCATTGCTACTTCAACGTATTTATCCCTTTGGCTATAACTGTTAACTATCTCACTAATATTTTTTAGTCGAAAGTTTGTTTGTATGGAGGTTTGTTACCTGTTCACGCAAAAACTAGCGTACGTATCAAGCTGAAACTTTGCAAACTTATAGATGTTGACTAGGATTAACACATAGGCTACTTTTGATCGGGGTAAACGCATGCAAAGCGGCGGGCACAAGCCAGTCTGTATATATAAATCAATATATATAAAACTCTTCCGTTACTGACTGACTGACAGACAACGCACAGCCTAAACCACTGGACCTAGAGACTTAAAATTTGGCACACATATACCTTGAGTATCCTAGAGGTGCACTAAGGAGGGATTTTTCGAAATTCCCACGGGAACGGGAACTACGCGGGTGAAACTGCGGGGTGCAGCTAGTATCCTATATGGTTGGTGGTGCTGCAACGGTTTTTTGCTGGTCCACCGCTCTTGATGATGCATGGTGCGGGGAGCTGCTTTGGTGCGGGGGACGTCTGTGTCGGTATCAGAAGGTGCGGTTGCCATCCATACCTTCTGTTTCCTGCGTCTCGGTAGGCGGTTGGACCGTGCTGTGGGGGCGTTGGCTGGGGCAATGGGGGAGCCACGGTGCTCCGTCTGAGATGGTTGAGCCACAGTGTTGAGCTGTGATTGTTGCGGTCTAGCCGGCTTATCACGACCCACGCCTTCCCATGTTATGGTGTAGGTGGTCGTCCCCGCCTTCCTGTTGCGGGCCTCCCGCTTGAAAGTAGGGCAGCTCGTCTTGTTAGCCGTATGAGGGCCTTGACAATTGACGCACGAAGGTGGGTCATCTCTCTTCCTTGGGCAGTCACCTGCAAGGTGCGATCCTCAGGACTGGACGCAGACGAGAGGGCGATGGCAATGGTGGCTCAAGTTCCTGAATCCCTGACACTGGGCGGGGCCTCTCTTGCCCGTTCAGCTTTCGATCCTGATAACTGGCATAAGCAGCACCTCCGTAACGTCATAGATAGCAGGCAGATTAAATAAAAAAGTAATGCTGGACAATTTACACAGCATCATTCAGCCCCAAGCTAAGCAGAGCTTGTGTTATGGGTACTCGATGACTGATATACTTAATACATTATACTACATAGATAGACATTTTTTATTATATATAGAAAAACATCCAGAACACCCTGAATAAATATCTGCAAATCATACAGACATTTCTCCGGAGGCGGGAATCGAACCCGCAACCTTTTGTGTCGCAGGCGGACCTTCGCCCTCTGCGCCACAGAGGTCGTCAAGGTTGGGGGTCGCCTGCGCATAGACGATAGATAGATAGATACAAAACGCTTTATTGTACACCACATTAAGAGAACATTAACAATTAAGAAATAAGGTAAAATAACACAGGAGTACAAAGGGCGGCCTTATCGCTACGAGCGATCCAGGCAACCTTGGGATAGAAAGGAAAATAAAGGACGCTATATAATGATGGCGTGGCGTAAAATAAGGAGATTATAGGAATCAAACTAACATAAATAAATAAATAAATAGTCATAGATTAGGTACATACGTATTTTCCGAAAGTACATTTATATTAGATAAACATATTACTAATATTAAATGAAATACAAAACATTACAAAATAAGTAATTATAGTGATAAATAATATTCATATGTAAGCTTTTTGAAAATAGGCAGAGATTTTGTAGTTCTGTTGTTCAGAGGGAGAGCGTTCCACAGACGAATAGCTTGCACAGTGAAGGATTTCTCATAGAAAGAGGTGGAGTGAGGAGAAATTTTTAAGGTGAGAGTTTCAGAGGATCTCTAGGAACGGGAATGGGAGTCTGAGAGAAACTCGAAACTTTGCGGTCAACGTCGTGCGTAGCTTTCGCAGACAGCGAGCGCGTGGCAACTGTGGTGGCTTCACCAGGGGTATGTCAGGGGGGGGGGGAGGCAACGCCGTGGGTGGCGATGGCACCCTCAGGCTGGTCTTCTTGGTGCTAGATGTGGACAGAGATCGTTCACTGTCCGAGCTGGTAGAGCCGTTGCGGGGTGATCGACCTTCAAGGGCGAGCAAACCCGAACGGATATTGCTGTCCAACACCTTATGTCGCCGCTGGGCCTTCGGTATTTCGGCATACAACTGTGGGTCGTATACCGACGCGCGATCTTTTAATGGGCAGCCGAGTCCGGGGGATCCCGTCGTCCACCAACGTCCTCCTGCTCCATGGCCTTCTACGCATCTCACCAAAACACTTCCATAAAAACTCGCGGACGCGATCGGCCGAGGGGCCGAGCTCGACAGACGTAGGTCTATTCTACCTATTCTAAGAATACGCTGCCAAGATCGAAAATGCGGGTAAAATGCTACGAGATCCGTGCGCACGTGTGTGCTTCCGGTGACTATAGCCACTCCGAGGGACTTCACCATCTGTGGTCTTCTTCATCAGTTTCACATCACCAAATTATATATTTATTTATACTTTTTGAATGCAAATGCTTGAGTTTGAGCTAAATATGCCGAAATTGCTACTTATCTTACAACATTTAAGGAGTTTCCTTGATTCCTCATGGATCCCATAATCATCAGTTTTGAGTTTTGAACCTAAATCAAAAATTATCTATATCTATACGAAATAAAAAATAATCCATATTGGTTCAGAAACGACGGAATTCTTAGCTAACAAAGATCAAAGATTCGAAAAACTCCTCCTTTTGTTTGAAGTCGGTTAAAAAGCACTGTATTTATTTTGGTTTTATGTTAATAATATACATACAAAGAAGTTGTTTACCGAGTGTCGAGGAAAACACGAAGGAAAACACTCCGATAACGGCAAAATATTGCTTTTTCCTTGAGTTCGTGAGCTAACAGAAACTACAAAATACCATTTAAACAAGGTGTTAGGTTTTAACCATGTACCTACGTTTTTAAAGAAAATGTGAAATTAGTGAATGCCTTGACTGAATGTACTGAGTAGGTAATTCAATAAAAATTAAACATAGTAGGTACTCGTAGTAGCTAGCATAAAAAAACAGTTCAGATTTTAGAGGAGTGGGTTATTATTATATGTATAGAGATACTTTTTGATGCTCACTCTACTAAGAAACGATAATAACTAAAAATTTATTTTAACCTTTTGTGTAGGTACCCAAGAGGAGTCCCCTACTGAAGGCTTATGAGACCAAAAGCCACTGTACTAGCGTACTTCCTTTTTTCGTACGGATTTCGTATTAATATTACACCCTATCTATTCTAAGCACCCTATAGATAAGGTCGACATGCGTCTTATTTCACTTATAAGTGAGTAAAATGTGGTAAAACCACGCACTTCAGTATATTTTTCTCCTTCAAAATAGGCAGTGATATAACAAATGTACTCATTTTAGTCTGGGGCTATTAATCCTACAACTAAGACGTGAGTTGTGTGAGAAAATTTATATTATTTATATTTTAAAGAAGTGCTTTGATTGCTGATGATTTTTAATAGAAAAAGACTTCAAGAAGAATTACACTAAGTACTTACTAGTAGTGACTTGATAACTTTTAATTGAAAAACATATATTAGGTCTAGTACAATTGTTATCTTATAGTAGTGTTTGTATGTAATATGGTAGTACCTTATCGGTGCATCAGTTTTGACGTGTAAAGGGAAAATACATACATACATCCACACATTCACTTTTATACATATACATATGTATATATAGGGATGATTTTGCGTGTATTTAGAAAAACATAATACTTAAGCAATTTTTAAATGCTGTGAAATGAAGTGATAAATAAATAAATAGAAATAAATAATGCTGGACATTTTACACAGCACCATCCAGCTCCAAAGTAAGCAGAGCTTGTGTTATGGGTACCTCATGGTTGATCGAAAACTTGTATACTTTTTTTTGAAAATACATATCATGCATAGAAATTACCCAGATCCGGGACAAATCTGGAGAAAACTAACGAACAATTGTCCCGCGGCGAGAATCGAACCCGTAACCTTCTGCGTCTCAGCCGTCTATTAGACTTAATGCGCAACGAAGGACGCCAAGTGATATGTGATATGGGTTTGATCATCATATAAAAACATACTTACGAACATTTTTTTAAATTTCCAAATACCTTGATAGTTCAAGTAAGTAACATTTAATTTAATTTTTACAGTGCCAGCATCTCTTCTTATTTCAGCTAACTGCAGTTTCCATTAACTCTTAAACCAGTTTTACCGTCAGCTTGACCAAAATGAATGAAACGTTCATTATTGCTTCTTCCTTCGACTGTAGCGTGTCTGAACATCACGTTAATACCCTCAGGCACCGGCATAATACAATAATTACAAACCAGACAATATTCGGGTGCAAAATCCTTTTTTTGCTAAGGGAAATGTTTCATTTCAAGTAAGTAGTCGTTTTAGAGTAAGGTACCTTAAAAAAGCTTTGCGCTACACTTATAAACTAATAGAAAGAAAAATTAACTTCTACGGCGTAATTTCTAAAAACAGTGAACACTGCGTGCAAAATTTTGCAAAATTAAAACAAAAGTAAGGAAAAAAAACTTTTTATGAAAATAAATTTAATAGCAAAAATTAAATAGAAAAAAAAATGTTATGGATATAACTTAACGGGTAACTAAGTTTATCGAGCCTAAGCTCTCCTTGTAGTCTCCATATAACCAGACTTCGGTGAGTTTTTTGATAAGGTAGATCACTTCTTACTTTTACACAAGCTTTTATCTGTAGGCATTTCGGGTAAACCGCGTCGCTCCTATGCAGCAAGTCGACATTACTATTTAATTAGCTCACACTTGTATAATCGGATTAACAAAAATATATCGATTTACAATCTACCCCTATACAAATGCAAAGTTAAATGTGAACTATGGCTACAGTCTTTAACGTATGATGAAACCGAACATCTATTAGAGGTTTCAAAATAATAATCAATATAAATAAATAAATTAGTTATAAATTTAATTGTCCAAAATCACATTATTTGGGGAATTCATTCAAACACAACATAAACACACATAGGTACTCTCTTACTTCACTTTACACATCTAAGTTATTTAAATAAATATTTTAAAATATATCAGTTGTGATCGCATTATAGAGCCTATTTTTATTTTTATTTCTTTATTATATAGTTTAAGAACCTTTTTTTTGTATAAATGCATGTACATTTAGTCTGGAACTGTACTTATATTTTATGATGCGGAGGAGGGCAATGGTATCTGCGACACAGCTTTTGCTAATGCAGGTACCATGGTTTCCTTGTTTTTATTGTACCCTAAATTAAGTTCCGAAAATAAAGATTTTTATTATTTTTATTATTAAAAATCTAGGTATTTCAGGTTCATTGATAGGCTGGTTTTCTTAATTACGTACATATATATAAAAGCTTGTGTAAAAGTATGGAGTGATCCACCTTGAATGGTGGGGTTAATTACTTTTTCTGTTGGTTTTTAGGGTTCCGTACGCAAAGGGTAAAAACGGGACTCTACTGCTAAGACTCTGCTGTCCGTCTGTCTGTCTGTCTGTCTGTATCTCATGAACCGCGATAGCTAGACAGTTGAAAATAGCGTTCGTGTGGGCTAGATGTGTTTTAGTTTTTTAATTCTATTTTGTAAAGTAGTGAATATAATTCTAAAAAACAAGCATATTTCCTACTTATTAGAAATTAAACTTCAAGATCGAAGACTAAGATATTAAGATAATGAAAAGCGTTCAGTACACATTTTCAGCATTACATATTTTGTCTTGCTTGCTACCTTTTCATGAGATTCTTTACTTGGATGCTAATGAAATGCTTAGTACTCCCCTTTCTGAAGCACTGGTCTGTTTTTTGCCACATATTTTGTTAACTTTGAAATGTCTGCAAAATATTAGGTATACAAAGTTTGTTTTTTTAGTGTCACATATGTAACAAAAAGGAAGTCGTATGATTCGATGTCTGAACTGAAGCTGCATGAGTATGATTCTATTGATATCTACGCCAGGCCGCTGAGTCTAAGGTCTGATGTCATGGCGTTGTCCTATCCGGTGCATTTCATGTTCAATTGGGAGTAAGTACTTACACAAATTCTTTATTCAAATATTGGCCATAGGAAAATAAAATAAAAAAAGAGATAATGAAAATAAAATCGATGTGATACTCGAAAAAAATCTATATAGCGAGTGAAAGACGAGAGTCGTTTTACGTACCTATTTATCAAAATACATTGCTTCGTCTAACAATAAGTACCTCTTATTTTCACCATGGCAAAAAAGAGGGTACCTGAAATGTATGAGTTTTATTACAGTATGACTACCAGCTCATGTGTATCCTGGTTGTCATACTGATATGACAAAATAGTATGACAACTCGGAATTAGCGAAATTTTCCGGGAGTTGTGATTTCGTAATATTTTTAGATATGCTCTTTCTGCATTTCAACTTTGCCATCTCGTATGTTTGTATGTTTGCCGCTCGCGCCGCCGCCATATAAGACTAAATAAGGCAAGTTGCGTGTCGGGCTACTCGCTGTGTAGGGTTCAATTGCTACCCAAGATGACTGTTAATGAAGTTGGTGTATGTCAGGATGAACTCTTTTTTATTGATTTTCCCATCGTGTCGGGTATCGTTAAATAGGTATTTTAAAAACTATTTAAGTTTTGCAAAGACAATTACTGATTTAGGGTTCCGTTTCCGAAATATTAAAGTTTTAAACTATTTATCGAGCAGTTAAGATTTTAGAGGGGGCGACACTTCGTCTTAATACTAAACTGCTAGGCTCTGCAAATCTGAAAAAATCATGAATATTATATTGTTTTAATCATGAACTTCCTTGGAAAACTACAATGGTTAATTAGCTTTTCTTAGGAAATTGTCGCTGAGATAAGTGATATAAGATAGCTGTTTACCAAACATACCGGAATACTTAAAACCGAAAACTTACTTGAAAACGTACTTGTTAACATGTGGTAAACGTAAAAAACATATCATCATCATCATTTCAGCCGCAAAACGTCCACTACTGAACACAGGCCTCCCTCATGGATTTTGATGAGGCGAAGTTGCCATACTCACCACGCTCGGCAGGCGGGTTGACGAGCGCAGTACGAGATGTTGATACACGGAAAGACGCTGCTGCCCATCTTCCGCAGGGATCCCTTAGTAGGCTCTTACTTCACCCACAGGCATGAGAGGAGGTGTAAAATTCTGCTGCCGGCACCCCACGGCAAAAAACATATACCAACTCATAACAACAATAGTCTTTTTTAAACTTTCGCGATCACGATACATTATTAAAACATCGAAACGTCGGGCAATAATAAAGATAAATAACGCGATAAATACCCGGTTGTAACAACAAATCTACGGGTAAATACGGAACAATACACTACACAGTTTTTGTACGTGAAATTTCTAAAATTACCTATCGCCCGGAAAACTTCCTGGTAAAACTACCAAATGACTCTACAAAAATGTATTTCGATAAATAAACGTTGATAAGCTATTTTTGTTTTTAAAGTGTAAACCCACACTAAGGTAAAATTTATAGAAATGAAAAATGCAATCAAAAATATCTCCGAAGATTTCTGCTAGATGTCGCTAGTCGGTGCTACAAAACCGATAAAGGCAATCAAGATTTTACCGTCGGAGACAAAATTTTGGTTGCATTTTTGATATCTATAAACCTCGATAAAATGGCATATTTTAATAATTTCTGTTTACTATTTATAAAATTAGCTGCTTATTTTTAGTTTTGGTTTCACGATCTACTGCCCGGAAAGCCTGATGTCCAACGATCATTTCTACAGCAAGCCATTCTCTAATATTGTCTGGTGTTGCCTCTTCTGTACGGCGATCTTCTGTGCAGCGTTTTTTTATTTCCTTAGACGTTGGGAGATCAAGCTTGTAGATGAATTACAATGGGAGGGCGGCTTTGCCTATGAAGTATTGATGGTAATTGGAGCTTACTGCCAGCATAGTGAGTGGTCTCTTATTAACTTTCACGATCACAACCGATTACAAATGTATTCAGTTAACGGTTATTTATCGCGTGATTACCTTTAATTTTAACCGACTTCGAACCGGTTGTATCTAAATGTAGTTTATCTAAATACCTAAGCACTGATGATCATACTCGTACCTAATGACCCTGATAATGATGATGTGAATCAAAATCAATAAGTGTTTATTCAATAAAGCAAAACGCTACTCAGAATAGTCAATTTACATAAGAAGAACAAGACACATTTAAATTGAATAAAGCACATAAGTGAATGCGTTCGCTTCAGATAACTTTTTAACTAACTAAAATGAACATCAGGGTCATTGAAGTCCGATTTAAATTTATAAAAATTACCTTTTCAGTACCACCGATAGATGCTGTGCTGTACTCAAGACGAGCAGCATATCTTGCCTTCTTCATGTTTGCTTATTTGATATACACGTACTATACAAGTAACCTGCTCTCAAACCTGGTGAATGACAAGAATATTGGCATTGATGTGCATGACCTATTGGAAAGTGACATGGATTTTGTCATTCTTGAAAATGTCATGTGGATGGTGAGGCGTAATGTAAGTTAAATAACAACAATTCTTAACATTACACACGAAAAATCTACACAATAGCCGCCAACATGGCCAGCCATATAACATAAGAATTTATCAATTAACTTGATACTGGCGGAATTGTGTAAAACCAAACACAAAAAGCCATAAAATAAAAAGACAACAACATTACACACAACACGTGAATAGCGCGCCTACAAAGGGTTGCCACAGCTTGCACACCACCTTTTTTTGACTAGAATTAAATTTAGTACCAGCAGATTTTAATACTAAAGCAAACACAACACGTCAATAACGCGTCCACAAAGGGCTTGCAAAAAAGCTTTCTTCGACTAGAATTAAATTTAGTACCAGGAGATAAATTTAATATTAAGATAAAGTATTAATATTGATTAAATTATATTATATTGTATTAGTATTAATATACGCAACTATGTACTTATTCAAAGGTTATGTAACCCCACGCGTCATAATAAAAACATGTCTTATTTTATTCTTGGGCTTGAAACCACTTAACGAATGTATTTATATAAGTATTTATATTTTATTTAAGTTGCAATTCATTACATTTCATAGTTATTTTCAGATCGCTGATTTACGTAATAACAAGAATATATCCGAGGCTTACAAAAAGTTACTGCACATGAAACCAGTTACAGTGCTCGAAGGTCTACGCGCCGTTAAGAAGGGTAACACTGCCTTACTATCGGAGTTTCAGACCATTGAACCTTACATACGTTCAGGTCAGTTAGCGAAATAGTTAAAAATAAGCTTTAAGTTTAACGCATTTACTGGATATTTTTATTTTATTTTTTATTTATTTATTACAGGAATATTACATGTTTGTTAATAGTGTTTTAAATCCTATGTTAGGTTTATCTAAACACTAAGTTCTCGAAGTAATTTACACAACTACCTAATTAACTTATAAACTACCTAATTAATTTAGAACTATCTAAACTACCTACAAATGCAACAAAAACAATGAATGCAAAAATATTTGTAGTGCGGTGTGAGCAGACGCACACACACTTCCAAGAATAGATACTAACTGCACTCGGCAGTCTCACCCGCATAGTTCCCGTTAATGTCTCCGGAACACGGAGATAGAATATAGCCTACCTCTATGTTACTCAGGGCTAATGTAGCATTCTAATAGTTAGAGAATTTTTGTTCCAGTAGTTTTTGAGTTTATTATTTACAAACATACAAAATACAACATAGAAATCTTTCCTCTTTATAATATTACTATTTACTATAGAATATTATATAAAGCTAAACTACCACTCACTGACTCACTGACATCATTGTTCTCCCACTTCCAGATGGAATTTCAGGAATCTGTAAACGGGGTAGTGTAGAGGGTCGGGGGGTGAGTACGAAAAAAATCTGAAACTACCCCTTTTCCACCCCCTTAATTTTTTTTTAATTTTTTTTACTTTCCTTCGCGTGCTGCGAAGCAGCTCGCGCACAACCTACCCTCGACTTTTTTTAAACAACCCTCGCGTGCTGCGAAGCAGCTCGCGCACCACCCGCTCACTAGTATTACTATACCAGATATAAATAATGGATGATGATGTAGATAATGCACTAAAAGCTTATACATAACTAGTAAAACTAAAAATATAAATAACTTCATATGCGTCACATAAGAGAGAGAGTGGGTCGTAGGTACCTATAAAATTAATATGAGCGCGCGGTGAAACTGCGTGATACCTTCTAAGATATTCCTTGAATTAAAATGGTGTAAAAGGCAATTCTGTTTAAATTTTAATACTAAGGATGAATAATGTAAAGTATGTAATATTTTAGTTATATGTTTGATATATGTACTTAACTATGTTGTGGTTATTGAGTTTTATTTTACCAATAATGTACGCCACCGTCTACTCTTCTACTTTAATTTTATGTCAAAGGTTGCCTGGTAGAGATCGCTTTTAGCGATAAGGGCGCATTGTGCCTTATATTTTTAATGTTTTATATTATTTTTTGTTTTTATTATTTTTTGTTTGGTGTATATACAATAAAGTGTATTTGTATTGTAACGTACTTATTGGGATAAGGATTGATCTATGTTATTATAAACTATTTCACAAATTATTATAATGCATTGTCTAAGAAAAAAAATATATCACCATAAAAATTGGGTTTAGCGTGATGTTTTATAATTGTTAAATTAGAAGCAGTGGCTCCTGAGATTAGCGGGTTCATCCAAACAAACATACTCTTCAGCTTTATTATTAGTACAGATTAGGTAGATCGTAGGCACCAGTCATTAACTCTTCTCATCAATCACGGGCATTGGTCAGACACTAAAATGAAATCAGAAAAGAGTAAGACTAGGAGAAAGAAAGTAGTGACTTTTGTTCACGGTTCTCGTTCAACGATCTTGTTTAAATTTCAGTTTTCGAGACCCACGAGATATGCAGCCTCACAAACATCAATCTATTTACAAACATGAGGAAATACTTTTACGTGTCAAAAAGTTTTCCGTACAGGGAGGAATTTAAAATTGCGTAAGTCTTATTCCATTTTCCTCCTCTTTCAATCTGCGGCCGTGACACCACCCGGGACCCCAACCGAAAACCAATGTTGCATTAGAGCTATTACAGGTGCTTCGCAAAGCTGGGTTGGGGACCATTTTACCCAACACTTCTTTATTTCCTTTCCGCTTCTTAAACTTTGTACCTATTTTTCAGAGATGGCGCTACATTTATTTATTTATTTACTTTAATTATAACGGTACAAAACCAATTACAATATTTAAAAACAAAATCAAAAACGGACACAATTAAAAGTAAAATAATAATCATCATTTTACATAATATTAATAATAATAAAAAATAATAATTATATATCAATGGAAAAAACGTAATCATCCATCCATCTCACAGAAACACAAACACTGTTATAAGCATATATTTATATCTCCATGACTTATATTCATTGCAGATATAAAACCCAATAATATCGAATAATTGCACGAAGTCCGGCTAGGCACTTGACCTGTTTTTTTTTCAGACTGCAGCGAATGGAAGAGACGGGTGTCCTCCGAAGGATGAGAACAAACTTCTACTCCTTGACAAAGTGCATCCCACTCACTCACGTGCAAACCCAGCTCAGTCAGATCTTACCCCTTCTCTCTATACTTCTGACCGCGTATCTGGTCAGTGTGGTTATACTGATGGGAGAAATAATGCATAGTAGGATGAACAGGTTGTGGCCGTATTTAGATTAATGTAAATAAAAACAAATTAGGCCATTTGCGTGTCGGGCCATGCACCTGTGTGGGTTCTGTAGTTACCCGTAGACCTGTTGTTAGAAGTTGGTGTATGTTTTATTAGGTTTACCAAAGCATTAACAAGTGTTAACTGAGTTTTTGGTTTAAAGAGTTCCGTTTTAAAGTTTTGGCAAACCGTATCACTATTGGTATTAATTGATTGACAATTTCTCCAAAACTTAAACTTTCCTAGAAAGTTAATGGTTCAAACTATATTAATGATTTTTTCCCAATTCGTGTTTAAGATTTAAGATAGATGCTCGAAATAAACTTTTAATCAAAAAATTGTCTTCGCAACCCCTTAATGGTTTTTGAATACCTATTTAACGAAACCCAACACGATGGAAAAATCAAGAAAAAAGAGTTCATCCTCATCTTACATATCCCGAAAAAAAATATTTTTAAACTTTTTTTGTACCGTTATCTCGTGCTTGTAAGGAAACTAGTCTCTTAAGACTTCTGGCAGCAGGGCAAGGTCTGTATTGAAACTGTTAACTATATATAAATTTGAGTAACATTAAAATGTTACATTAACTTTAGTCTTCTACTTAATTCTAGCTTAATTCCCGGAGTTTTCCTCGTTGGTGAACACGGCATATTTAATAAGCACTTTTATATAAGTAATTAGAAAGTTTATTATCAGCCGAGTGTTGTACACTCGGCTGATAATAAACTTTCTATTTTAAAGGGTATGACAATTTCTAAGCTTTCACTCTAACTTTCCTTTTAATGATCAAACTCTTACTAGATTTTTCATCAGCTTTGTAATAAAAACGATTCATATAGGTACCTACTGCATCATGATGATATGTTTCTCGAAACGTTTTTAGTAAACCATTTCCATTTATCTTTATCTTGGTAATTAACTTGGTCTTTTTAATATAATTGAATTAATTTTAAAACGTGGCAAACCAACTTCTAAAGTGCCACTTGTTTCCGTTAGACTTTTGTTAAACACAGCGTAAAATAAACGACCTTTTTAATCGACTTCTAAAAGAAGGAGGTTCTCAGTTCGACTGTATGTTTTTTTTGTATGTTCGTTTCGCGATTACTTTGCCACTTATGGATGACCTAATTGAAAGTGTATCTATTCGAACTCAAAAATAATATTCCAAACCGGTTCATAAGCGACGGCGTACTAAGGTAATAAAGATTTTTAAAAGATACAGACGACTTGAGAACCGACTTATTTATTGGAAGTCTTTAAATAAAACAGCTTCATTTCAGTAAAAATCTACTTTGTTGGATTTTAATATTGTCTAAAAGCACCGTATCTTCAACCGGATCCCAGACCGAAAGGTGAAGAAGAACGGGTGTCCAGGAAGTAAATTCCTTCACTGCCAGCCTTAGAGGCAGCTCCCATAAACGCCACTTCGCTTCTATTGCACTTACCCTCGTAGTACATCGGCCAATTCGGACATTTTCGGGCTGAAAATTATATATATATTGGTGTCGATTATATATAGATAGATGATAAATTTAATTGTAATAAAAAGCATTTATATACAAATAAACCTATAATAGCAAACAAATATGGAGATATGCTTGAGTCACAAAAGGGTCAGAAAAAGTATTAAGTACTGAAGCTATATTATAAGAAGAAGATTTTAATTAGAGATTTCCCGCGACCACGACCACGTGAAATCCGGTCGAAATATATGTAGTTCATAGTTCTTTATTAATAACACACAACATGTTACAGGTCACTGAATCATGAATTTAGTAAATAATACATCAAATAAATTAACATTAAATTACAATTACAATAAATCAGTTTAAATTAATAACAATGAAATCAAATAAGATCAAACGCATTTTAAATTCATAAAATCATTTACATGAAAAATAGATTGGCATAACAGCCACGTTTTCAATTTAGCTTTAAAAAAATGAGTGGATTGTGCGCTGGTGATAGAAGTTGGAATGCGGTTGTAACAGCCGTCCCCATCACGTGTGGCAACTTGGACGTCTTCGCTTGTCGTCGTGGAAGTGCTTTTAGCCGCGATGCGCGTGCCTCGTCTTGTATCTATGACCGTCCCCGCACCTTGAATATTTGTCCAAATTGTTACGAACATGCAGTGCGGATTGGTATATGACAAGGGCGGGCACGGTCAAGATTCCTAGAGACTCAAAATACGGCCGTGCAGACTCATCTTGAGGTATTCTTACTATCGCCCTTACCGCTCGCTTTTGGAGTCTGAAGGCGCGCTCCCAATTGGATGTACGCCCACAAAACTCCACTCCATACAGAAGCAGCGGATGGACGTTTGCAAAATAAATACCTCGCACCATGACTCTGTCTAAGGTATCCGAGAGGCGCCACAGAGCAAAGCATGATCGGCCTATCTTTTTACATAGTTTGTCTATGTGCGCCTCCCATGTGAGACTCATGTCTAAAGTAAATCCTAGAAATGTAGCCATGTGGACCTGGTCACTTTGCCCCCCAGGCTCATAGCCATCGGCATACAACAATGTCCAGCAAGGTTGAAATGCATGAAGTTGGTTTTTGTGACATTCAGAATAGGACCATTTTGATAAAACCACTTCTGCACTTCACCTGCAACGTTATTTAGTTTTTGTTGCGATGAGGCTTCTACAATGGCCGCAACATCATCTGCATACATAACTAAGTGAGCATCTTTAATGCAGTCGGGGAGGTCGTTCATGAGAAGGGAGAAAAGTATGTTCGAAACCGAGGACCCCTGTACCACGCCAATAGTGGTTGACATAGGGTTTGACTTGACCTTCCCTCCTCTGCCCGTAACAATTTGCATGCGGCTGGTCATGGAGCCGAGCAGCAGTCGCAGAGCTGGTCCCCTTATCCCATAATGAGCCAATTTCGCAGCAAGGACGGCATGATCCGCGACGTCGAAGGCTTTTGACAAGTCACAGAACATGACCGACACCTGCACCCTTCGCTCCTTAGCCTGCATTACGTGACATATGATCTCTCTTGTGACATCTGTCGTGGATTTTCGCTCGATATGCGTATTGCCGATTGGATAGAGACTCCATGCTCGACAGATGCGCCGTCATTCTGGTACTCAGCCCGCGCTCGAATATCTTGCCAATGGCCGGGATTATTGACACGGGACGGTAGTTATTGACATCGTCCTTACTACCCTTGCCCTTGAATAGTGGGGATACTCTTAAGTTTTTTAGAACTTGCGGGTATTCACTAAATCCAAGATATTTATTAAAAAGTGTCGCTAGGATAGGACATAGCGGTATAGCGGCTTTAACCAATAAGGATATGGATATGTCGTAAATTAATATCCTTCGTTGGTTTATTCGCTACCCCTGTTGTAAGTATCTTAAATACTTCATATGGAGTAAACCGTTCAAACCTAAGTGAGCGGTCCGCTGGCGAGCGGCTCACCGCCAGCGCGCGCACCACTGCCTGTACGTCGGCGGCAGGCGCGCCGCACATCAGCGGAGCGCTCACAAAATGCATGTTCACGTCCACAGCGGCGACTTCGCTCACGAATTTGGATCCATCGGTCCTCATCGATCCTCTTTCTAGAAAGTCTGTGTTGTTCCCTTGTTTCAATCGGGATAAAGAAAGTTATTACGCGATAAATACCAGATATTTCAATAACGTGATAATATAATTAGAAATTGTGACGTTCTAAATTTAGAGCTGTCAGCGTAGAATTGTTCAGTTTTAATTTTCGAACGGCACTAATCTAAGTTATAATATTAGTTCATTGTACGACAATTTCATTAGCTTTAGCTAGTTACCGCATTAACAGAATCACCACTATTATGGGTCCGCGCTACCAAGAGCATAAAACTCTTAAACTCTGGTATTTAGAGAAAAGTCTACCAAATGACTGAATTAAAATACGTCTTTACGAATGAAGATGAAAAAATCTAGTGAAACCCTTACGTACCAGTTATTTTTATTGAGAACGCCTAATATAATGCGCCCCCGGCTAGGTGGAGCGAAAACCTGCGAAAAGCGGCCGGCAAAAAGTGTATGCGGGTGGCCGAAGAACGTTATCAGTGGCGCTTAATAGGAGAGGCGTATATCCAGCAGTGGACTAATGTAGGCTGATGATGTCTAATATAAGTGGGGCCGATTAGTTAGGCTCCTTTATGGTACGTACGTATGCTAATTAGTTACCCTTACTTTTGTAGTCATAAGGTGCTGTTCTTAGGAAGTTATTGTTTATTTGGTCCATATCCATACATACCAGGAAAAGCTTTCGGCTTCGTGATTGACTCCGCAAAAAACTCCCAGGCTCTGCTGTGGTCGCAAATGTAGAACATGCACCCTGGCTGGGATAGGCCTCCGTTCGGGTAGAAATCTTTGTGTCCTGGAAAATGCAATGAAATTAAAATAAGCTTCTTTTATTAAGCATTTCATAATATTACTAGCTGGCCCGACAGATATTTTCCGATCGCAGTTGAGGCCACTCCTCAATTGAATAGATATATTTCCACAAACTATTTATGTAATAAGTTAAGATATTAAAATCACATTACTTATTATGTAAATATAACCTTGATCATGTTATTAAAGTATGGAATGCATTGTATACCTAAACTACAAGATTTATGTATAGAATGTGTTTTAAGGATAGTTGTATGATAATGCCTACCCCTCATGGAGACCCATGAGGGAGGCTTTTGTTCGTTAGTGGACGTTTTATGGCTGAAATGATGATGTATGTTATGAAAAGTTTATTATGAACGTTATTTTAAGCAAACAGTCTGATCTAATATAAATAGAAAATTTTAAATTGTAAATGGCAAATGAAATATTGTGAAAAATATTAAATATTGTAAATATATAAATGTATTTTTTAACATGAGTACTCCTCTAGCAAAGAACCAAACGTAGGATTATGATACAATTTTAATTTATAATCAACTAAGGGTACGGACGACATTTTGTTTGTAGTTGTTAAATTAAACAAAAAATAAAAAAGGCCACTTCTCCAAGTATGCGTCCTGTCTATCCCTCCATCTCCGTCTAGGCTTTCAAGGTCATTGCCGGCATATTTAAAACTAAAAATCAAAAAATATAAAGTGGATAGGACCACGTGAATGTTACCGGAGAGTGGGCTTCCATCGCAACTTAATGCCGATCCAATCACGGAAGGCGTCAGGGTCTTTTGAAAATGCGTTAGCAGGATGATCTCGTTTCGACAAGGATATGAGGAGTCTGTGAACGATCGGGATGGTTGAAGGACCGTAGGGGGCCTCTGCTAAGCAATGAAATGATATAAGTGGCGAAAATAAAGTATGTTATCTTGGTTAATTAGGTGACATGAGTGAATGGAATGAAATAGATATAACTTTATGTGTAAAAATCTTTGTCGAATTAAGGCGATCTTAAAGATTACGATTTCTTACAGAGTACATGAACTTTCTTACATACAACATGAACTTTTTTACAGACAACAGGAATTTTCTTATAGACTACAGGAACTTACTACCACTCAACTCTCATCTCATGGTAAAAAGTTTAATGAACTACAAAAAGCTTTTTAATATTTTCGTTTATTGGTATGCATTAACCACAGAACCGCCTAGTGCATTTTTGCATTGTTTGCTTATGACGCAGGGAATCGAAAAAAATATGACGCAGGGAGGTCCTGCGTCATAATATTATTTAATTTTTTACATATTATCGGTTTAGAAATAACCTATAAGTACTCAAATATAGGTAAAAGCTTCAAGAATCGTACAGTGTATAAATTAAAATAATACTAAAAACTGAAAAACTTTTACACCCGCATTACACCGAAGCCTCCTGGGTGGAACTTATAGTGTGAGTATAGTCGCACTTGACGGCTTTAATATTGATATTTTTGCGCCGTGCGCAAATGCAAACTAGTAAATAAGTGAAATGTCGAGAAAGGACTCGTGTTTGTGTTTCAACACAAACACCTTATAAAGAGAAAGAAATAAAGTTCAAAGCTCACTTCTATTTATAGAACATGAACAGGTTAAGTTTCTAGAAAGACCGGTTTTAAGAAAAAATAACACATTTGTAAACAAGGTTGTTTATCTGATAATCTTTTGTGTGTGAATCTAGATACTTAAGTTTCTCAAATATTCTAATAAGTGCGATATAAATACGTGCAAAGTCTTTATTTGGCTACGCAATTGAACAGTGCGATATATCCGAACGACTTCAAAGTGTACACACTGGTGATCACTGATCAGTGATTTGTGTACAAGTACTATAGTGTTGAACAGTGTCCTGTGAAGAAGCATACTAGTGTGAATCTGCTGTGAGATTCTTGTTGGTGTGATCTGTTATTAATTTTGGTCTAAATTGGACTACATTATTTTATCCCGAACCCCAGTTTGTATACAGTATACAGTAGAAAAGCAAATAAAACCTTTACCTACAGGCGAACTCAAGCCTAGGATCCCTCCATTGCTATGAATCACATCAATGAACGCTGCATCAGTGCGATCCAGTCGTTCGTCTGCGCTGACGTTGTGGAAGCAAGGCCCTGCAGGATCCAGAGCTGCGATTCTCCCAAGCAGTGTGCCAGTTTGTCGGTAAACCCGCTTACCGGCTGCGCCAGCTATGTGGGACCCAAGGCTATGACCAATAAGGGTGATTTTAGATGGATCGTGACCGGCTGCGGAAAAAAATCCTACTTTACGACAGTTTTGACAGTTTTACGTGGTTGATTTCGCCTAGACTGATTAAGAAGCTTACGATGGTGTTAGATCGTGGTACCTAATACCTACTCACTAATATTTAAGGTTCCGATATACCAACATCATAATATTATTGACCTCACTATTATTTTTAATAGTCAGCGTGTTCACTGTTAAAAATAATAGTGAACACTATTTGTTTAAGGTCCACGCTGCAAGTAAATTGGGCTATCAAATCTACCTTTAATATATGAAAAGTTAGCAAGTGATCAACTCAAGACCCATGGTATACAGAACGCTGTAGACTGATAAATTGTAAGAATTATCAAAGTAAAATTAGCGTTACCTTTTACTAAATGGCTTAATGAATCCCCTAGCATTTCACCCATAAACCTTGAATAAGTGGAGCTTCTTAAGTACTCCAGTCTTATGGTGTGCCTTCCATCTAGTGCAAATATCTTCAGATTGCGTTTCTTCAATAGTTCTGTTGATAAGGCTTGAACCATTTCTCCTTCTGAGCTCTCTCCAAAACCGTGAATCAGAACAACGATATCATCATCATCATGCACGAGGCTTTTGAAATTATTGGTATCATTTAGAATGTTCTTCACCTGGGCATTTTTGGTAATGAGGTCTATCGTGATGTTTTCTTGGTTGGAAGCATTTCGTGCTTGCATTTGGTCGTAAGATAGTCCAAAAAAATTCTTGAACATTCCACCTAAAATAGTGTAAAATTCCATGTTTATTGGCGAACGCATTGATCATTAAAACGTGACTCTTCTGAAGTTCACTCACTGAAGAGACTGTGGTCTATTTCTAGGACTATTATCTTTTTGCATGTGTATAATTTTGACGTCGCCTATATTTTTATACTATAATCAATGTACACACACACACATACACACACAAATACATACACAACCATGATATCATGACAGAACTATTCGATGCCTATTTAGGAAGGGCAGAAGAATGCAGCACAAGATTTTTAAACTTAGTGTAGTTTTTCTGTGTATACTATAAACCGTTACTACTAGGTAGTTACTATTTTTAATTAATTACTGTAATGTTCCTAAACCACAGCGTCTACCAGCGATCGTCCGCAAGACATCACTCCATCTAGCTAGTGGGCGTCCTACACTATGCTAACCAAGCCACGGTCTCCACTCAAGAACTCGTTTACCCCAACGGTTATTGGTTCTTCGACAGATGTGGTCAGCCCAATGCCACTTCACCTTGCTAATCCTATGTGCTTGTCGACGACCTTGGTTCTCTGTTGGATAACCTCGATACGGATTTTGTCCTTCAGATAGACTCCGAGTATAGCACGCTCCATAGCTCGCTGAGACTTTAAACTGGGAGACCAGCCGTACCGTAAGTGTCCACGTTTCGGCACCGTAGGTCATGACAGTTAGGACGCACTGGTTAAAAACTTTCGTTTTTAAGATTGTGATATATGTGATGAGAAAACCGGACGTAGTTTCCCAAATGCTGTTCAGCCTAGCGGAATCCTCCGCTTGGCCTCCTTCTTAGAATTGTTCCTACGTTATTACAAAATCCGCCCAAAAACAACTTCAAGTAGGTGGCTATTCACATAGACAGGTCCCGGATCAATGTGATCATTGATCATGACTTTATCCAAATTTTTCAAATTCATGCCGAGACCTATCCGTCGCGAGGCTGAAGATAGAAGCTAATTTTGTAATTTTCGCGTGTTGAAAGGAAACAGCAAAGTGATTCCAGGTTTGATAAAAAGCTATTAGGTAACCAAACCGAAGGTCTATCTATAGTACCTTCAGCTACACAGCAACTGCAAGTAGATTCAAGATGTGATAACGAATATACGATTAATATATTATAAATTATTATTTAATTAATTATTAAGATAACTTAAGTCAAAATTCCAGATTTTATCAAAGTTTTTGGGTTCCTAACCTCAAAACGAAAAACCCGAATCCTCTTAGGACTCGTTTGTTTGTCTGTCTTAACTATCGGTATGTCATTCTCCGAAACGACTGAAGGTATCTACTTTCAATTTTATCAAATCAAATTTAAACAATACATCAAAGTCTGCAGGGAAATGGTGCACATCAAAAATCAAGGTATTAAATAAATAAAAACAAAAATCTCTTATTTCAGATCACGTGAAATCCACGAGTTACTTACAATTTTTTTTTATTATTAGGTTATTCGGAAGTTATAGCAGTTACTTATACAAATGTAAAAGTTTTGTATGAAAATGGCAAATCAGGAAAATCTCTAGAGCCTTTCCTGTAGGGAGGGAGAGCTTTTGTAGCACACGTAAAGAAAATATTTCTGAAATTTAGAAATTTCGTTTTATAAGCCCCCAATACCGCATTGAAGTTAGAAAAATGCGTTTGAAGGCCTTGATTAATTCAGTAATTAATTAAAGATTGCAGGGTATAGAGAAATATATAAATCGAAGTCTTTTCTAAAATTAAAAAGTTTATAACTGGTAACGCCAACTAGAGTAAATTTAATACGAAGTTGAAAGGTTATTAGGGGGCGAAGCCCCCTATAATGCATAGCGCTGTCTGTGTGATTACAACCGAACGCGTTGACCGATTTACATGAAACCTTTTTTTGTTAGCACTGTCTTAATGAGAGAAGGGTGCTGATTAATTTTGGTCACCCTAAGATCACAGGGACCGGAGTTATTGTGACCTTTGCCCCCTTTTTGCAGTAGCAGTAGAATATAATCCCAAATCAATCTAACTTTGGTAATAATCTTTGCTATTTCGAGTAGAATGGTAATTTTGAAGTAGGTAACTGCTTTTCCCTCATGTTACCTTAGAGACCGAGAAGTTCAGCCCCTTTACTATTTCTATAGTTATTTATTATAAGATTTGTTAAAAGAATATGTTTTGAGAAAAAGTTGAAAAATTAACTTACCTTAGTTCTTTTGCGAGGCAAAGTTTTCTCAGGAGTAAAACTACAGTTTGAATGTACCTACATTACCTGAACATGTTTTATAACTTTAAACTAAACGCTAGTATGAAAATCTTAATTAAATATAGTTCGTCATTAGGATAATATAAAAATTAGGAAGGGTTCCCATCCTGTACAACTAAAGTCTTGTACCACTGGTACACGATAGAGATCCATGAGGAGAGGCCTATGTCCAGAGGTAAACGTGGACAGCAGTCCTACAGCTGTCATGATGATGATGATAACATTGATAAAGCGCATTGAAGTGTAGCAGTGGTCCGTCTAGCATATTGTACACATAGTTTCCACACGAAATGAGTAAGGTCACTCATTTGTTAACCGGACGTATTTTTTTACCAAAGTTCTTGCACAATAAATGGTAACAATAACAGTTTCGTATATTGGCAAAACCAGTGTGTCTGCGTCGGCATTATTGTTAACACACATATTAAAGACAATGCCACAGTTCTTGGAGTCAGGGCGCTTCTAACGATTAAAATCTTAGCATACCGCAGGCTAATTAAGTATTTCGCGACAGGTTTGCAACAGACGTAAATCTCGCGATCGTTGCTGTCAAACGTCAATTTTGTGTTAATAACTTCTTCTTCTTCTTTTCTTTTTTAATGGCTGATGCATGCCACTTGCTGCAACTCTGCCAGTGTCATAACATTACAGCAAGGAATTGATTTGACAGCGCGATCGCGAGATTTATGGGTTTGACGACTTTGACGAATCACAAAATAAAAATGTCAACATGAAAGAATGACAAAGTATAAAAATGTCCAAATGAAAAAATTACATAGCAGAAACATGAGAGAAAGTATAATAATGACAAGGTATAAAAATATCAAGGATAAAGTTTGCTAAGTTAAAAAAATTACTACATACTTAGAAATATCATACTTTTTGGACACCTGTCAAATGTGACAGAAAATGACAGCAAATGTCAAAAATTACCTAATATCATCTTTGGAAGCCAAGGAAAGAGTAACTCTTTCAATGACAGCTGTCAAACTTCAAACGGCAATATCTCGAGAACTCCTCATCCTAGACTTTCCATTGTGGGCTCAAACGAAAAACCTCGATAAGGTCTACTTTTTTGATGACAGCTTTTAAACTTCAAACGGTGATGTCTGGAGAACTACTTAACCTAGAATTTTAGATTAGGGCTTGAATGCCCTATATGCAAATGAGATCTACTTTTTTGATGACAGCTGTCAAACTGCGCCGGTGTAGACCAAAAAGGGACTGTCTCAGCTCCATGTTGCCCTACACCAAGTACAGGGCAACGCTGATTTTCAGACTGCTTCTGGTTAGATGACATCACGGTATTAATAAATATTAATAAACTCTTTTTAATAAACAATAGATTCATAAATACATACGGTAAAATAAAAATAGTAAATAGTACTAAACCCACACAATTTATCCGAAATCGGTAAATCTATAATGTTTCTTGTGATAAATAAATAATAAGGTAGAAAAGAAAAAAATATACAAAACAACGAAGAAGAAGATACGTAATCAGCCTGTGGATCGAAATGACAATTTGGCGAATGTTTTAGGGAATTAGTTGCCCTCGGTTTTCTTCACACGCATTGTGTCCCGCCCTTGACTAAGCAAAATTTCATGACGGATGAACGGTACCATAATATGGTACCGAACGAATATATTATATTCTTATATTATAATATTTATAGGTAAATCAAAAAGTGACAAAAAATGTCAAACAAAATCTTTTCAAAGAAAATATTTATTCGTGTAGATTTTTGATCGGCCGATTATAAAGGACCCAAAAAACACAAAAGGATTATGTTAGCAGGTAGGGTCTACGCATATTTATAGGACCGCTTACAAAACCATTTGAGCGACGTGTCGATACAAAACTATCCTCAATAAATGAGAATACCTTTTGCGAAAAAACGCTGGAATATTCGTTCAGATTTTGCAAAAAATATTCTGTGAGAGTACATACAGAGATTTTATAGGAACATATAATACTGTACATATATAACAAAGAGATAACGTTTGGTTAGTTGTATGTCTGGAGCCTTATCCGGAAATACTCATCCGCATATTGTCATTCCTTGGTGGGATGGAGTTATCGGTTAGTCATCAAACAGCCTGTAGCGGTACCAATAATTAATTTAAGAAGTTAATTGTACAACTTTTGGCTTAAGCTTTAGCATATATTTAAGTAAGAGTAAAATACCCAAATTCAATACCGTTTAGTAGTAGTAGCAAAATTTAATATCGAAAATGCCTCACCTTGAATATTTTTTTAAATATATAGAAATATTTCTCAAGAACAATTGTGATGTTTATTTTATAACAGGTATTTTACTCAAAGATAATCTATTAATTTTATAACGGAGTTGTATCAGTAGTATACGCGTTGGCCCATGGACTGGTTTTAACAAAACTAAATTGTCTGTGATAGCATCTTCCTTTTTTATCTATGTATGAATATAGTCCAGTCAAAATAGCCGATAAATGTTTTTATTTTTAAAGGGATTTATGCATTTTAGTTTAAAATATGCCATTAGGTACTGCTATGTATGCTACTTATGCTATGTCGAAAGTCCCCATCGATTTCACTTGTGCGTTGTTTTTTATCCGAGGTCAAAGGTCGAGGTAATGTTATGCGATGCAAAACTGATACAAAACGCTCGATTTACTATGGCGTGAATGAATTAAGTTTCCATTCTACCATTTCAACTGTCTAACAGTTAGTCATCACAAACCAGTAGAGAAACAATCATAAGGAATGATTTGCTGATGCTAACGTTATAAAAAAGCAGCAAGTAGTGATTGAATTTTATACATACACCCATTTGACGTGGCAGTAAATATAGGTTGTATTGCAGGCAGAACGGAATCCCTGACCGACTTGAAGGTGAATTTGGCAGGCTCCTGGTTTTCAACTCCTCGTGTCGGGCAAACATTGACTGTCAGAAGCAGGCAGCACAAATCTAATATTTTCTTGTGTTTTCCTGGAAAATGTTACATAGTCATTAGACTTAACAAAATCGCGATCAGAAAATATTGGTTTTGGTTTTCACTAGACATTTCAGTTAGATAACTAATGAAAGCTAAGTTATGGGAAATACATATGAGAAATACCTATGAGAAATACCTGAGTTTTGCAAGTAAATAATAAAATTGCTATTTCAAATTAGACCACAATTCTTCGATTGCCCCACCGCTGCAAATGTATAGTAATAAAACTTAAATGGATTACTTATATTTTATTATACCTACCTACATATTGTTATCATATATTTGACGACCTCTGTGGCGCAGCGGGCAAAGGTCTGTCTGCAACGCAGGAGGTTGCGGGTTCGATTCCCGCCTCGGGATAAATGTTTGTACGATCTGCAGATATTTGTTCAGGGTGTTCTGGTCGTTTATGTATAATAAATAATATCTATCTATGTTATTGTATTAAGTATGTATATCAGTTATCTAGTACCCATAATACAAGCTCTGCTTAGCTTGGGGCTAGATAATGCTGTGTGAATTGTCCAGCATTATTTATTTATTTTAAATGTTGGCTATACCGGCTGTATTTCTACAAAGATCGCCAAGTAAGTCATCAATTCCCTGCCCTTCTCCCTTAACTCTATGCGGGGTCGGCACATGTTTCCCTCTTCCACTCACCTCTCACGTAATTTTATCAGTTACTCCTTTATTTCTTAATCTTCACTTACATCGATCCATCGATAATTTGTCTCCCTCTTGCATGTGTTGCATTGCAATGGCACCGTCTGTCCACATTCACTCCTAACATTCATGAGGAGGGATGAATCATTCTTCCGATATGATTCATCCCTCCTCATGAAGTGAAAAGTACCTACCCGTTATAAATAAAATAAATTTTGTAAATCTTATGTATCTAAAATCATCACCTTTACAGGGTGAGCGCCTTTCCCAAATCACTCCATGTCTGCGATATCCGACCAATTGTCAAATACCTCACCATCGCTTAGTTTCATTTATCAGTATCCTATTGCTGAAACGAGGCAATAGGTAGGCTATCTAGTACGTCTGCTGTTGGACATAGTCTTTCCTCAAGGACATCGAAGCATTGCGGCTGGAAACGGTCTACTTCCACCGCCAACCTGCATACCTTGGTCGCACCAGGTCTTCCGCCCATATTGTTATACGTCCTGCGCTGCGCTTGCCGGCCCGTGGCCTCTTCTCGAGAACTTTTCGGCCCCATCTGCCATCTGTTCTTCGAGGTTACATGGCCCGCCCATTGCCACTTCAGCGTGCCGTTTGGCTATGTCCGAGTTCTTCGTAAGTATTTCTAAATTTTTGATTCGATTCATATTCCGAGCATAACTTTTCATAACTACTTTTTTCTACAAGTAGTCAAATCTGTCGTTCTGCAGATTCAATAGACTGGATCGTAAAAATATTTACATGAATTTCCTATTGCTATAAGATCCTTTCCAAGGTATTTGTAGAGTATTATTATCTAATAGAAATATAAAAATCTTACCGTGCACCATTTCACCGTTTGCAACACAACATCACATAGCTCATGGTGTTTCACATGTATGTCATGTGTGGTTTACGCAACGAATAAAATCTAAATAATGATACAGCCCAATATCTGACAGATGCATGTTTGATCTGAATTCTGAACAATGAATTGCGTACGCCTACGAAAACTATGAACTTAGGGTTATTTATTTCATCGAAGTTACTTTTTTATATCATTCGCTATATATATACTAATACTAGCCGCACCCCGCAGCTTCACCCACGTAGTTACCGTTCCCGTGGGATTTTCTTCCCTCCGCCTCTAGGATACTCAAGGTATATGTGTAACCGAGATTTATAGAAATTTAGAAATTCATTAATTCCTTTTGAGAGCTTCCGTTGCGTGCGCTGTGTAAACGGTATATGTTACGCAGCCATTAAGTATTGCGGAATTGGTTGTCCATATAAAGTTTCTTTTTTAAAGTCTGCGATAGCATTATGTCTCTTTTCTTTTAAGATGTTCTCACTATAACCGTTTTTATGGTAAAGGTTTTAGGTCGACTCTTTTTTTTTGCAAATTTGCGAAGATATTTTTATATAAGAGTACCTTATTCATCACACACTTTGAACAGAATTGCCTTTACACCATCTGAAGTCAAAGAATAGTATCTTAGAAGATATCATAGTTTTACCACGCGAGCATTTTTATTACAGGTGCCTACGACCCCACTCTCTCTCTCTCTCTCTTATGTGACGCAGACGAAGTTGCGCGGGAAAACTAGTAGGTAATATGATTGGAATTCTCGAGGGGAAAATGTGTCCTCCCCGATAATCCTGATACAGCACCATGTTGGCAGAAGCGACGAGCATCAAATTTAAATCTTTGATCAGAATGGCTTCGAATGAAATGAAGCCTGAAGTTCAGAACCGTTCGCATGTTATGATATTTATTACTTTTTAGCCGAATTTAACTCTGAGTTCTTAGATGTATATAACTAATAAAAAAGTGTTCGTTTTATTTAACATGCTATTAATGAAAAAATACCAAATAATTAAGCCTTTTTATCTGTATTGTAAAATTACGGTTGTTTATTGCAGGTTTGATTCCTGATTCAGAAGGACTCATTAAAAATTATTTGAATGCAATTTATTGTTTTCAAAATCAATTGGACCCGAACTCGTTTTATTACTGAAAGAAGATCTTTTTTCAGTAAAATTTTATCTGCAATATTATCTGCAAGGTACTTTACTTCCATATGGCATAGCCGTGAAATACTCAGTATAGGTTTTTTACAATGTGAGTGGAGTAAAGTCTTATGTCTCGTAGTTTTTAGGGTTCCGGACCAAAATGGTAAAAAGGAACCCTTATGGTATCACTTTGTCTGTCTGTCACAAAAGGATATCTCGAGAACTACTGATGCTATCGAATTGAAACTGAAATGGTTATAGATAACACTTTTTTACTAATATAGCATATATGAAAATGTTAAAAAATATTCTAATTATGATTGAAAGGATATAGGGGATCTCAAAATTTTAAGGTAAAGTAGGTCGTGTGGGGTATCCATACAATATGAAAGGTATTCATTTGCACATTAATAAACAGTTTTTAGTTTTTCTTTAAGCCATATCGTTTTTGAGTTATTTACAAAAATGTTGAAAAAACGACCGTCCCCTCCCCCTTATCTCCGAAGTTAACCCATAAAACTTGTATAGCTCATAGAAGTGTATGTAAAGTTTATAGGATAATGATAGCGAACTCTCTAATTTGAATAGTTATTTCGACAAGGGGGGTGGAACGGCGGCTTTCAAAATGTTTGTGAAGTAACTAGATCATGTGGGAAATCATATGAAACGTATTCATTTGCACATTCAAAAAAGATTTATAGTTTTCCTTTAAGCCGTATAGTTTTCGACTTATTTACAAAAACGTTAAAAAAAATTGCGTTCCCCCTTATCTCCGAAATTTGCAAAGATAAACCCTTGGAACTTTTATAACTAATAGGAGTGT
The DNA here is from genome assembly GCA_963082625.1 of Pasiphila rectangulata. Lineage (NCBI taxonomy): Eukaryota > Metazoa > Arthropoda > Insecta > Lepidoptera > Geometridae > Pasiphila > Pasiphila rectangulata. Next base: position 10,823,096 of record OY720249.1, read on the forward strand.
ATGTAAAGATTACAGGAAATTTATAACCTTCTAATTTGCATAGTTTTTTTAGAAATCATCGAAAGTGTAAAAAATCTACATAAGTTCCGCTATCAGACAAGAGATGGCGCTGTCAAGGTTCTCCAACAAATATAAACCACCTTTATCACAGGTATTATATGGTACGATGGCACGGAACCCTTCGTGCACGAGTCCGACTCCCTCTTGCCTCTTATTTTTTGGGGTATTATTCGCCTTTAATAATATATATAATAGGTCTTTACCTATGAAATTGCCGTTCTTCAGTACTGGTACTTTCAAATAAAAAAAAGTTTGGCATGGCTTTGTATTCTAAATTCATATTATTTTTGGTTTAAAAACATGACATTCTTTTTACAAACTCAGTCTTTTGTTTATTGATTAGCGTTGTATTTTCATTACATTTGAACATTTTTCCTCATAATGGATACCTTAAAAATTCGTATAATTATGGAATATGAGTTTTGCCGTGGCACCAACGCGACACAAACGGCACGTAACATCAAAAACGTTTACGGAGAAAACTGTACAAACGAACACATAACCCGTTATTGGTTTTCCCAGTCCCGTTCTGGAAATTTTGACTTGAAAAATGAAGCTCGTGGCCGTCCGAAGACTATTGTCAACAATGATGAATTAAAGGCGATTTTGGAAGCTGACGAAACTCAATCTACAGCTGAGCTAGCAGCAGCTTTTGATGTTAGCATCAAAACAATATTGATCCATTTTCGACAAATTGGCAAGGTAAAAAAGCTTGATAGATAGGTACCCCACGAACTTAACGATCGCCAGCGCAACGTACGCGTTGAGACCTGTCTCGCGCTGCTCAACAGACAAAGAAATGAAGAAATTTTGAACCGAATTGTTACGTGCGGTGAAAAATGGATTCTGTTCGACAATCGAAAGCGCTCAACAAGTTGGTTAGATCCTGGTTCAGCACTAAAGCAATGCCCTAAACCAAAAATGACCCCTAAAAAGGTGATGGTCACTGTTTGGTGGTCTAGTGCGGGTGTGATTCACCACAGTTTTTTACAAAACGGCATGAGCATTACTGCAGATGTGTACTGTGAAGAACTGGAGACAATGATGGAGAAGCTTGCACATCTGCAACCAGCTTTGGTCAATCGGTCGTCCCCACTGCTCCTTCACGACAACGCGCGACCCCATACTGCACAACATACAGTTTCGGTAAAGACCTAATATATATTCATTCATTCATTTAAGTTCGCGCCCAGTTACAACAAAACCAGCTAAGCTTGGCCAATCGCTGTCCGCCGCCACGTTGTTACAGTATTAAATATTTTATAATATTTCCGCATCCATATGTCATTCTCTCATTCACTGCGACTTTTTCTTCGACTTCATCTGGTCGAAACGTCGGGATTAAAATAAAGGTAATTACTATATTGGATTTTCGGGTATTTATCACCCGAAAATCCAATATAGTAATAACATGTCGTGATCGCGAAAGTTAAAAACATTCATGGGCTAAAATCATCCCATTTTGGATTAGTACCTACAAATGTTATAACAGCCTGATATACCTCTATTTTTAGGCTTCCGGACTAAAATGTCGCTTCAGCTAATTTTTATAAGCTATTTTTGTTTTAAAAGTGTAAACCCACACTAAGGTATCATTTACAGAAATGAAACATGCAATCAAGATTTTGTCTTCGACGTGACTCGAACCCGCAATGTTCAGACGAACGCCTTAAACGCAGGCTGCCTTAACCATTTCGGCCACGAACCGTCGCGTCGAAAATCTTGATTGCCTTTTATCGGTTTTGTAGCACCGAGTAGCGACACATTGCGGGTTCGAGTCCCGTCGAAGACAAAATTTTGATTGCATTTTTCATTTTTATATTTTAGTTAGGATCCACACTATTAGTAGAAAAAAAATATGTCATTACGAGCCAAACTGATCCTTATCAATGACATGATTTGTGTTCCGGTACAGTACCCGTGTTAGTTCCAACTGGATATTTAATTATTAGTATAATATCCTTCGTATTTATAATTCCTTCATGTCGTTTATTACCTGTTGTCGTTCCTACGTTTCCTATCTATAAATATACTATATATTTTATAATGTATTATATTTGTTAGAAAAGTAACGAAATGGTGCCGACGAAGGCGGTCGACGTCACTGTAAAGATGAAAATACATAAATATCTTGTTAGAACAGTATGTAAACATTGATATTACCAAATTATTTATTTTCCTCTGAGCACACTAAAATCGAATGAGACATTACATAATTTTAATAATAAGTTAATGTCTCATTTGATTTTTGTGTGCTAAGAAAAAACAAATAAGGTTATTATTAATTTACTTATTCATATACAGAGTACAACATTACAGCAGAGACAAGAGGTACGAAGGACTCTTCATTATATACTAGGATCTTACATATGTGTAACTGAACACCAAATAATACTCGACAAAAATTAAGTTAAAATAGGTACAACCACAGTACAACATTAAATTTAAACGCCCCAGTACCCAATGGCCTGTGATGGGCCATGCTTTGCAATGCACAAATGTAGGCTGCGGTCACTTAGCGTTCACACAATGGCGCGTGATTCATTGCTGCCTGCCGAAACACTTGCGATGGACGTGGAAGAAATTACAGCCGCGGCTATTTGTTTATATACTGCTTACAAGTATTATCTTGAAAAATGTATGAGCACACTTAACACGTGCTTTAACGGTGAGGAAAACATCGTTAGGAAACCCGCGGCTTAGTTAGTTTCAGACATATTGACATGTACTTTCCTCTGACTAATAATGACTAAGCTGAGAGGATGGAATAGATGCTAGACAAGCCTAATCAATCTATCAATGTCCCAGGCACTGTCGTACAGCATGATTACCAGTTGCTGACGCTGTATAAATCATATTTATTAGATGCAAAGCCCTTACAAGTATTACAAAAAAGTGTACCGCCGCAAAGTTATAAAAAAAATGGCTCAAAGGGCAGTGTATTTCGGTAAGATTATTATTCTTTGCTATATAATTATTTTCTAAAGCAAAATTATGAGTAATTTTTCGAAACCACCAGGTTGTAATTCAACATATGTACATCATCGATTTTGAAACGACTGACCTTCACTAGCTACTAGCATAATAAAATTGCTACATGCAATTTTACTATGAGAAGCTAAGGTAATTTTCTTGGTAATTTTCCTACGTGAATGTGTAAAATTGGCTTTTCTGTCCGTGCTTTGGGATTTTAATAAATATCTTTCAGCTGTAACGGCCGGACCGCCACAGCTAGACAAAGGCCTCCCTCACTGAGTTTCAAGTACTGATCGTGAGGGCGGTTGCTCCCAAAATCACCACGCTTGGAAGGCGGGTTTTCGAACTTAGTATGGGATGTTGATACACGGAAAAGTGAAAGTAAACGTCTAAAAGACAAATATTTATTCATAAGAGCAATTTACAAAAGAAAATCAAAACAATAATATATTGAACTAGCTAACCCGTGCGGTTTCACCCGTATTCGGGTGGGACGGAATCTGCTCCAACTCCGTCAAACGTAACATAAGACAAAATAAAATTGTTAAATGATGACTATAACGACCGAGTTAGGTTCTTCTGTTCACTTCTTTTCCTAACTCGCGTGTCATCTGAAGTGAACAGATTCAATTATGTGCTTTATTCTATTTATTTGTGTTGTTTTATTTTGTAATTTGTGACGCGTCAATAAGGTCCATGCGGCCGCACTGAATAAAGTATTTTTTGATTTTTGATTCTTGATTAAGACAACGTTAATTGGAAAGGATCATTATTGTAGCAATAACGTGATTGGTGCTACAGTTTTGACTAGTCCAGCAGTAGGGCAAACAGTGCTGAACCTCGCATCCCCTATGATACCAACGGATTTGCCTTTTAACTTATAAATAATTAAATTTCCAGTGAAGGTATCGTTTGCGGTAACAATATAAGGCCCAGGGGCAAACATTTAAGCACGTAGGAATAGGTTTACGACTAGATTATTTTTCGCACGGGGAACTACTATATGTTGCCATATCGAGATCTGGTTCTGGTGAAAATCAATATATACTTCTGCCGGAAGAAAATAAAAGTAAAAATATAGTGTACGCAGAAGTACTATAAAAAACATAGTTTCGAGTTCAATCTACATGATATAAGATTATAAGACCCAGTACTTTTACCTAACGTTTTAAAGTTTCACTCTCACTGATAAAAGCTTGATGTAGGTAAAAGCTTAAATAACGCTTTTAACGTAGGTATTATTTAAAAATATTTTTACCTTCTACGTAAACGAAGTCGCGGGTTAAAGCTAGCTTAACTATTCCACGCGGACGAAATCGCGGGCAGAAGCTAGTTCTTGATAAGGTGATGTTAGTTTGAGCAACCGAAGAGCGCCATCTACAGGTAACTGCTAGAGTTCTCGTGTTCATTGTCTGAAGTTGCATTCACTAGCAATGACTAGAGATGTCGCTATAGCTAAAGGTTGTCTGGAAGAGATCGCTTCTAGCTATAAGACCGCCCATTGTATGTTGTTATAATTTTGTTTGTATCCTTATATTTTTACTTTCTATGGTGTACGTACAAAAAAGAGTTAATCTATCTATTTATCTTTCTATAGTTTGTTATTTTTATAGTGTTTAACCACACTTAGGTAGAACATTTTAAAAGAAATGAATAACCTAATCAAAAATTTTCAGTACACACAGTTACAGTACTATTCCCCCAGAATATCACTCCATACCTTAATGTGGAGCTTACGTAAGCACTATATGCCGTTAGAACAGCAGTTGTACTAGCGACTTTTCCTAGCATAAATAACGCATATGAAAATTTACTTAGTTTTTTACAAATATAGTCAATATGATCAGTCCATCTTAAATTGCAATCAATATTATATTAGTAGATTTAATGTTATTAATTGTATGTCAAGTATTGGTATGTCACGATCTCGGTTTGAAAATGTCATTATTGATGTTTTATCCAAATGAATAATCAAATTAATCAGCGTCAGCCAATCTATTATGTTTGTTAAAGTATTATTAATGCCACAGCTAATGTGCATTTTGTTATTATGCTCAAAAACTATGGTACTGTCATAAGCAAACATTATCATTGGATGATGTGTGGTATTTGGGAGGTCATTTATATAGAGTATGAATAGCAAGGGACCTAGTACACTCCCTTGTGGTACACCATATGATGTTTGTTTAAGGTCAGATGTGTATGTCCGTTCTTGTTTCGACACTGGGCACAAACGTGTTATACGTGTTTTTTGCCATCTCCCTTTAAGGTCTCTTAAGATCTAGTGTTTGCATTTTTAAATGTTGCAGTAGCGGAAAAACCACACCTCTCAATGGTATATTATACTCCGAATCCATGATTACTTCGCCACATTACATAGTGCAATAATAGGCACAACTGTTAAAAAATAACGCTAGCAAGTGTTATACTTACAAAATGATAAGCAAACATTACATTTGTGTCATACTTTTGGTTTTTGCAAGTGGCTCCCTCCTAACTGATTTGAAAAACGTTTTACGTCATAAATTGTTAGGAAACATTATAGTCGCAAACCAGGAACAGATTTTGATGACCAATTGCCTTCCGGACGTGAAGTAGTTTGTAATTTTTATGGTGTTAAACCACTAATCTAATCTAATCTAATCAACCTGTAGGATCCCACTGCTGGACAAAGGCCTCCCTTCCCTCTCTCCATACTTCCCGGTCCAAGGCGTTGGTCGATCAGTCAGCACAGTACATGTCCAGCTCATCCCGCCATCTGCGCCTGGGCCGGCCGCGCGGTCGTTGTACCGCATCTTTGCCCACATTTTTTCCGACATGCGACATACATATCCGGCCCAGTCCCACTTCACCACACTTTAAGTAAATGAAAAAACATTAAAAAATTATGATTCCAGCGAGGTTGTATCATGAATCCAGCTGTGGGTCAGCTATAATATGACAAAATTTCAATCGGTAGGAAATGAGTAAAAAAATGGTTTCTACGACATTCGTCATTTCAGCCATAAAACGTCCACTGATGAACACACGCCTCCCTCATGGATCTCCATGAGGGGTAGTTGCCATCCTCACCACGCTTGGCAGGCGGGTTGGTGAGCGCAGTATGGGATGTTGATACACGGATAGACGCTGCTGCCCATCTTCCGGAGGTGTCCCTTAGCAGGCTCTTACTGCATCCATGGGCATGAGAGGAGGGGTATCATTCTACTGCCCGGCACCCCACGGCGTCTACGACACTAATGAAGTGAAAAAAAAAACAACGGAGGTGCTGCTGTAGGGCATCACAGAGGACGAATTTAAAAAATGTTTTAAGCAATGAAAATATAAGATTGGATAAGAGTATTAGCGCCGATGCAGAGTACTTTGAAGGTTATTGTTTAAAAATACATAAATTAAAAAAAGGATCTTTTTGCGTACCCCTCGTATGTGCTGCTACTGCTCAACCCACATAAGGAATTACAGCTGATGTTCACGGGGCTTCATGATACAACTCTCTTAATCATTTTACAAATTATCGTCCGAGAGGAAATGATCGACGAGATTGGACTACATAATTATTATATTTTGCGAAGTAATCTGTGCCATATGCGTTTATAATGGGGTGCTCATTAATTTTCCAACAATACCACATCATTTCCAATGTCATCTGCTTTGTACAGAGTCGTATTTAGGTACAAACTCAAGTGCGCTGATCACCGTTATGTAGCTTATGCGTATTTTTATGAAATGGAGAGGTAAAATCTTATAACAAACTTCCCGCAACTACAAAAAACGTTGGTAATATTCAGCGGAGTTTGCTCAGGAAAAGTTTTGTGTACTTTGTGTACCTTAGATTGTCACTCAAGCTACACCAACCTAAATTATTATAACGTAGATATAATTCAGTCGACAATTTTAAATTTCACCTTTTTGATAGAACTTCAAATGACTGATTACTAAACAAAGCGTTACCTTTATGAATAATAAGTATACTCAAACCTAAAACCAAATAAACAAAAATGAAATAGAAATAAAAAATGTATTGAAATTATACTCAGGCGTATAAAAAAGATGTTACTCAAGAAGTGTGGTTACGCCGACAGCATTGCGAGCGTAACTTAATTTAAACGTTAGATAAACGACATTGCATAGTTAATTATCTATAGGTAAACTAAGGGTTGGTTTACTTTTCTGGGAATTTTGTGTAATCCCATATTGGGCTATTACGCGATGTTCCTACGTGTCCGTGTGTGCGTACACTATAATCCACACGACGGATATTTTGCTGCGTATGCACTCTGCATTTTTTCTAATGTCGGTCACCTTGACGGACAAGACAGTTGCAATCAAGACGCCTCGCTGGTCGGTCGCACGCAACTCAATTATATTTCCCGCATGTGTCCCCGTCGCGATTCGTTCTTTGGAATCGTGGGACACTTATTACCGAGTCCCATAATATATTTGGGAAAGGTCGCATTACCACAAAATAGTTGCCAGCCAAAGGAATTCGCCTCTCTGTGTAGTGAAGTGAAAGGATTCCCGCGCAGCCCTGGACCCTCAGAGATTGCTGGACTTGCCAGGTTAGTAAGCCTTCCTAATTACCTAGTGATTTTAGCCTGTGCAACGTCGTTATAATTACTATACGCATCTTTGAGAAACCTAGAATTATTGGATTTCAGCCAGTCCATCCCACCTTGGGAAACGCATATTAACCAAATGATATAATCGGTTAGCTTTATGGTCTATCGTACCATGCATCGCGGCATGCGGCCGGTTATATCTATCATATATTTGGTCCTCACGAACCGGATAGAAATCTAAAATTTTGGGTTTATTACCACGTGTAATTGCATATAATCATCATAGGAAACTCGTCCTTATTGCGTTACATGTAAGGTCCATTGTGTGTCCGCACTTGTACACGAAGTCCCGTTATAAAATTATTTAAATTCGCATTTTTCCTAACTGATTAACAAATAGGTGTGTATAAGTTATTTACTACTTTAGTGTTTCATGTTGTGAAATAGATTTTACGTTAAATTGCGTTAATTACGCTAATTTTTCATTATTTTATTTAATTGACGGTGGTTTCGTGGAAAGTTTCGTGGCACAAAGATTGGTCTGGTTAACTTTGTTAGCGAATCCAAGTAAGGATCGCCACTATAACATCTTGTTGGTTTATTTTTAACCTAATAACTAAACATTGAGTTTATTTCTTTACATCGCAAAAATATTACAGTCCACACCGCATTTATTGAAGAATTTTAGTAGGTTCTGAAGTAACTTATTTACTAGGTTGTTTGTTCTTAAGACAGGATAAATTATTTCTCACTCTTACGTTCATAAGTACCTATTATTTCGCATGCACAGCAATTACGCTCGTGCTACCTATACTGTTCCTATATCGTGCCAGCTTGGTCAGTTAGTGCCTATCTATACTTACTAACGCTGCTGGTAGGATAGGTATTTATTTGTTTTATCCTTACGCGTCGTATTGCACGTTCGCTAGGGTTCCGCATGGTCGGGAAAATAGTTCCACACCTATTTATTTTTTGTTTTACCCGTGTGTCGCGTCGTATTGTACGTCCGCTTTATTGCTTGAAATAGAGTTCCGTTCTATATACCATATATAAATCATAAAAGTACCGTTTGTTTTTTACAAGCTTTTTTTTATTTTTCGATTTCGCCATTGTCGTGTCGTATTGAACACACGCTAGGGTTTCGCATGATTGGAAAATTGGTTCCGTACCTACCTATCTTTTGTTTTTTAAAAAATATAAATATTTAATACTTTGTTTTGCATCCATTAGCTTAGGCTGGAATTTCGCTTGGACGGATAAGTGGTTCCGTACCAATTTTATATTAAAGTTTTTATTTTTTATTTTTTTATTTTTAAACACAAATTTTTAGTTTAAAATGGAAGACTTAAATAACAAACTTAAACTTTACGAAGGCAAATGTGCTTCATATTTTGGTCGCGTTCAAAAAATATATGATTTAATTTCAAATCTCAATGACGAAAGGTCGAGAAATACTTTCATTGCGAAAGCCAGAACAGTCGATCAAATTAGAAACGAAATTATAACTACAATTGATAATATAAATATTTTGTCAATGAAAATTAATCCCGACTATGAGGTTAATTACAACACGTTGTCGGCCTTTGACGATCTTTCGTGCGAAATTAAAAATGTATTGAGTTCATTGACCCCAGCTCCCCCTACTAAGGATTATGCTATGAGTAGTACTAATTCGACGAGTAGTAGACTCGGTTCAAGTTCAGGGTCATGTCATATCAAAATACCGAGAATCGAACTGCCTACCTTTGAGGGCGACATTCAAACTTTTCCGTTTTTCTATGAAACATTCAAACGTGTAATACATTTAAATCCCGATTTATCGGACTCGGATCGTATTCACTATTTACTAAGTCATCTCAAGGGCAAGGCTCAAAGTGTTGCCGCCGGTATTGTCCCCGCTGCAGAGAACTATCGCGTAATCTGGGACGCGCTTATCGCAAAATATCATGACACGCGCGCATTAGCAGTTAGTTATCTCAATCAGCTGTTTTCTATAAAATCAGTTGGTACTTCGCCTGCTAATGTTGAACAGGTATTTGATAAATTCATTGCAATTGTGGCAGGACTCAAGCAATTGAAAATAGATAACATGGATGATTTTATTTTCACGTACGCGGGTCTTAAGTTATTAGACTCCGACATCGCAAAACATTACGAAATGTCGCTTCGCAATTTGAAAGATCCTCAAGGGGTAGATTATAATTACTTCGTAAAGTTTGTACGCGAACAAATAAAAATATTATATCGCACCGCGCCGTCGAATGCTGAAAAGTCGACCGCCGGCCGCAGCGGCGCCAGTGCGGCGTCTGCTACGTCTTCTAGGGCGCATGTATCTACATCACCTACATGTTCGCTCTGTCATTCATCGCATATCCACTTATATAAGTGCAGTGCCTTTTTAAAATTAAACGCGAATGACAGATTTAAATTCATTAAGGAACACAATATGTGTGTCAACTGCCTTAGTGCGCAGCATACAGCGTCTAAATGTCAGTCTTCTGCCACTTGTAAGAAGTGCCAGGGTAAACATCATTCCTTGTTGCATTTCGAACAAAGGCCACAGAAACCAGCTGCTAGTGTCAGCACCGCACCGGCTACTAGGGCCGAAGAACCTGAGCCATCGCAGGAACGGGTTTCTTTTTGCACGCACTCAGCCACGGTTCAAAGGTCGTCTCGCACTACTGAAGTGCTAGCTACTGCGAAGGTATTAGTGGTAGGTAGGAAGGGCAAGGATGCTGTTATTCGCTGTCTTCTGGACCCAGGTTCCCAGAAGAACTATATAACTACTCGATGCTGTCGTAAGCTCGGGTTACCTATCCGCGAGGATTCGGTGGTTACCGTCAAAGGTATTGGTGGTACCTCTCAACCAGTACGAGGTTCAGTTGAACTCAAATTTAGTTCGCGTTTCCGTGTGCAGCCCAAGTACAACATCGACGCTCTGGTTCTCGACGAGATAACGGGTCAGCTCCCGTTATGCCCGATAGATGTCGCTAACTTCAATCACATTGATTCGAGGCTACTTGCCGACGATACTTGGGCTACGCCGGGGAATATTGACATTCTGTTAGGAGTAAAACTTTTTGCTAAGTTATTGCAACCAGGTCATATATCTTCTACCGCGGGATGTCCAGACGCATTACAGACAGTGCTTGGCTATATATTAATGGGAGACGCACCTGTCTTGGAACGTCCGAAAGCCACCCTGTCGTTTTTCGCTACTTCCCCTTTGGAAAGCTGCGACTTGCGCAAGTTTTGGGAGATAGAGGAAGTTCAACCCTCTTCTATCACTAGCGTGGATGATAAATACTGTGAACAGTTTTATTGTTCCACCACTACTCGCACCCAATCTGGCAAGTATGTCGTTGCTTTGCCATTGAAGACAGACGCATCGGCGTTAGGTAATTCTTTCGAAATTGCACGTCGTAGATTTATTAGCCTCGAACGAAAACTTAAATCGCATCCTAACGTCAAATTACTCTATGATGACGTCATAAGAGATTATCTAAAAAATAATTACGTTTCCCTTGTGCAAGGAATTATTCCTGGCGAGGTATCTTACTACATCCCGCACCATGCTGTACTTCGCGAAGACAAGGCAACCACCAAGTTACGCGTGGTTCTTGATGCGAGCGCGAAGACAGCCAATGGTACATCACTAAATGATATTCTCTACGCAGGTCCCGTTCTTCAGTCGGACCTTTTTAATATTCTTTTAAATTTAAGATTCTACGCTGTAGCTATAACGGCTGATGTTAAAGCTATGTACCTCAGAATTTCAGTACGTCCTGAAAATCGTCCTCTTCAGCGTATACTATATCGCTTTCACGAAGACGAGGAATTGCAAATTCTGCAATTTTCCGTTCTTCCCTTTGGGTTCAAATGCTCGCCCTTTGTCGCCATCCGCACCATTCAACAATTGTGTAAGGATGAGGGTCAAAATTGTCCTCTCGCAAGCGAGATTCTAAATAGAGATATTTATATCGATGATATCGCTAGTTCTATTCCTAGCATTGCGCTAGCAATAGATTCCGCTCACCAACTGATTAAGTTGTTTTCACTTGGTGATTTTGAGTTGACTAAATGGTCAAGTAATAGCCCTGAGGTTCTTCAGGCTATTCCCGAGTCACTGCGGCTCGCGCACAGTGTCGATCTAAGTAAGGATCCGACTCTAAAGGTTCTTGGGCTTCGTTGGTTTCCCGACGAAGACTATTTCGCATTCCAAGTCAATTCTGACAATCGCCCTTGCACGAAGAGAAATATTCTGTCGTCTATCGCTCGCCTCTTCGATGTTCTGGGTTTAGTCGCGCCCATGATCTTGTACGCCAAGCTATTGATCAAAGATCTTTGGCTTGTAAAAATTGGATGGGATGATGTCCCACCCAACCGCATAGTTCGTCTGTGGCAGCAGTTTCAAGATGAACTGCCGCATATTTCGCAGCTTAAATTCACACGCCACATTGGCGTAATTGAAAACTGTAAAGTTTCATTAGTTGGGTTTGCAGACGCTAGCGAGAAAGCCTACGGTGGTGCTGTCTACGCCCACGTAGTTAAACCAGATGGAGACATAACCATCTCGCTAGTATGTGCAAAGTCCAAGGTCGCTCCTCTTAAAGTTATTTCGCTGGCTCGTCTGGAGCTATGCGCCGCATTGCTTTTATCAACTTTGATAAAGCGAGTTTTTGATCTTTATTCCTCCCGATATGCCATTGAGGCTGTCGTAGCATTTTCAGACTCAACTGTAACTTTGAGTTGGATCCACTCTTCGCCACATCGCTGGCACACGTTTGTGGCCAATCGCATAGCCAAGATTCACGAAAATCTCTCGGCAAAACACTTCTTCCATGTAAAAGGATCAGATAATCCTAGTGATTGTCTTTCCCGCGGTTTGACGCCAGCCCAGCTTATCCATCATCCACTGTGGTTGACTGGACCGCCCTGGCTCAAACTACCCCGCCACAAATGGCCTATAAAACCATTCGTTCCAGGTGAGACGCAAGAGCTTCCCGAAATGAAGCCAGTGGCTCTACCTGCTTTATCGCCGGCAATGTCAAAGGTGAATTCTCCTGCCGAAGACATTCTGTATAACCTCTCCAATAGGTTTTCCTCCTGGAAAAAATACTTGAAAACAATTTGCTTTGTTTACAAATTTCTAAAGCTGCTTCCTATAGGCCCAATAACCGCGCTCGATTTGAACTTTGCTGAATCAGTTGTGTGGCGAACTGTTCAACGAATTCATTTTGAATCCGATTTAGAGCGATTAAATCGCAACAAGTTATGTTCTAAGCCAGTACAGAAACTAAGTCCGTTTCTGCATAATGGACTTATTCGCGTTGGTGGACGTCTAGCCAACTCAGATTTAGAATTTGAGTCGCGTCACCCAATTCTACTTCCTCGACAGGACCACGTAGTGGAACTTTTGGTATCCCACTATCACGCTAGTAATTTTCACACAGGTCCAAACTTGCTTCTGTCTCTCTTACGACAGCGCTATTGGATTTTGTCCGCACGGCGTATTGTTCGTCATATAACTTTTAAGTGTAATGCTTGCTTTCGAGCCAAGCCGCGACCCGTGTTTCCGGTCATGGCAGACTTGCCACACTCTCGCGTCGAAAGCGCTCCTAAAGCGTTCTCTCACACTGGGTGTGATTATGCTGGCCCGCTTATGATAACCTCCGTTCGCGGCAGAGGCCAAAAGAGTCGCAAGGCGTATATATGCCTTTTTACGTGCTTGACAACGCGTGCTCTTCATCTGGAGGTCGCCTCAGATCTAAGCACAGCAAGTTTCTTGTCGGCATTTAAACGTTTTCTTTCTCGCCGTGGTCCAATCGAATGTCTTTATACAGACAACGCCACCAACTTTATTGGTGCAAAATCGTATCTTCGTGAACTCTACCAATTCTTATCGCATGAATACAGCACATATTGGGAAAAGGAACTGGCGGATAATAAAATAACTTTGAAAACTATCCCGTGTAGAGCACCCCATTTCGGTGGATGCTGGGAAAGTGAAGTAAAAAGTGTAAAAACGCACCTTCTTAAGGTAATTGGACAACAAATACTCACCTATGATGAGCTTAGCACTATGCTAACTCAGGTTGAAGCTTTGTTAAACTCGCGACCGCTCTACGCGCTTAGCTCCGATCCGTCAGAACCCGCCGCATTAACTCCTGCACATTTTCTTAACACGAAACCACTCGTCTTTTTTCCTGCTCGCGAGGTAACTGAAACGCGCTTACATCTTATTTCGCGACAGGAACTAAATGATCAACTTGTTCATTCTAAATGGAACACACCTGCTAATCCTTTACGGACTGGTATGGTTGTTGTTTCTATGCAGGACAACGTTATGCCTCTACATTGGCCGATAGGCTTAGTGACTGAAGTCTATCCGGATAAGAACGGGGTAGTTAGAGTCGCAACGATCAAGACTCAGAGTGGGTTTTTTCAACGGCCAACAGTTAAGTTGTGCCCTTTGCCAACACAATAAGTTTTGGTATCTAATTTTTATAATGCAGAAGTTAGGTTTAATTAAATTTATTAACTAGTTTATAAAATTCCTTCATAAATTTAGTTTCTTTCATAAGGTAGAGTTTTCATGATGATAATATGCAATTGTTAATTGTTGTTTCCTCTTTTTTTGTTTTGAAAGATTAGGACCTTTCAAGCCGGGGAATATGGTTACGCCGACAGCATTGCGAGCGTAACTTAATTTAAACGTTAGATAAACGACATTGCATAGTTAATTATCTATAGGTAAACTAAGGGTTGGTTTACTTTTCTGGGAATTTTGTGTAATCCCATATTGGGCTATTACGCGATGTTCCTACGTGTCCGTGTGTGCGTACACTATAATCCACACGACGGATATTTTGCTGCGTATGCACTCTGCATTTTTTCTAATGTCGGTCACCTTGACGGACAAGACAGTTGCAATCAAGACGCCTCGCTGGTCGGTCGCACGCAACTCAATTATATTTCCCGCATGTGTCCCCGTCGCGATTCGTTCTTTGGAATCGTGGGACACTTATTACCGAGTCCCATAATATATTTGGGAAAGGTCGCATTACCACAAAATAGTTGCCAGCCAAAGGAATTCGCCTCTCTGTGTAGTGAAGTGAAAGGATTCCCGCGCAGCCCTGGACCCTCAGAGATTGCTGGACTTGCCAGGTTAGTAAGCCTTCCTAATTACCTAGTGATTTTAGCCTGTGCAACGTCGTTATAATTACTATACGCATCTTTGAGAAACCTAGAATTATTGGATTTCAGCCAGTCCATCCCACCTTGGGAAACGCATATTAACCAAATGATATAATCGGTTAGCTTTAAGGTCTATCGTACCATGCATCGCGGCATGCGGCCGGTTATATCTTCCAAAGTGTTTACATGATTAGCAAACAAAGCTAATATTCTTTCAAAACCAATAGATTAAATTGTTTGTTTTTCTGCGCTATACGTAAATTATTTTGAATATTTTTTGAAACTATTTTGAGATTAAAGCATTCACTTATGTTTCTTCAATATAAATGCTTTTAAAAATAAAAATAAGAAATATCTTTTTTTATACGCCTCAATGACGAGACTATCCAAAAGCCCACCAACAACTGCAATACCGCGTTGATCACCTTCAGGAAGCACGTGACCAACGCTGCATTGCATTGCGCCCGTCACCCTGTGACATAGAGTTGTAAAGTCTCATGTGCCCGTAATTTCACCGGATCCTTACCCTTCAAACCGGAACACAGCAATGCAGGCATTACTGCTTGGCGGCAGAAATGAGTAGGTAGTACTTCGCCGGATGAACTCTTTACAAAAGTTCTACTACTCAAACTATCTAGAACATCTATGCAAACAACAAATTTACTGTTTACTGTTAAATGTGTTTATCTATGAATGATATCGTCTCTGTACTTGATATAATTATTATTTGATACCTTTTTTTTTATAATGTTAAGTTTTGTTGCGTGTGCTCAGTGGATATGCCATCTATCACAAACAAGGTGACCATGGAAGACCAGCGCTGTGGTATAATTTACTTTGCCACAGCACAAGCTGAATGGTGACCTTTTTTGTCACTTTGACTTAGTTCTTAAGAATAATTTTATAATTTTGTTAACTGTCCGTAACAAGTGACAAAATAAACATATTTTTATCTCTTATCTTTTTATCTTTATCTTTTTAAATATTTAGTAACAAATCCGCTAACCTATATCTATCTAATGAGCGCTTGTAAAACCACCTCATTCACCTCTTTCTTTCTGTTCGGCGGTTGAGGAGGCAGCGCGTCCAGAGAGCGGTGGTATTGTTCGTTATTGGGCATCTATTTCTGCGTCTTTGTTGTAGTGTATTCCTTGACGTACGGGGAGCCGATTTCTCCTGAAGTTGCCTTGTAGAAAGGCGAAACAGGCGTCGAATTTTTTTTTGAATTATTTTTCAAGCGCTTATTAGAGATAAAGGTTGCGGATTTGTTACTACTTATTTTTTTGTTGTTCATTTAGATATTACTAGCTGCACCCCGCAGTTTCACCCGCGTAGTTCCCGTTCCCATGGGAATTTCTAAAAACCCCTTCTTAGTGCACCTCTAGGATACTCAAGGTATATGTGTGCCAAATTTCAAGTCTCTAGGACCAGTGGTTTAGGCTGTGCGTTGTCTGTCAGTCACTCAGTCAGTAACGGAAGAGTTTTATATACATATATTGATAATGGATTCCCGCAAGTCACACTGAAATCAATTAATTTATATCTAGAACACTCAATTCAATTAAATTTATTTAAATTATTTATAAAAAATACAAAACTTCATTAAAAATGGGTTAGCCGTTTAGGAGATACGATGCCACAGACAGACACATAGATACACAAATACAGAGGTACACATATTTGACTTGTTCCACCTCCCTACCCCGTCGTCTTTTATATCGGGTTAATATGCCGTGGTATGTCCCTGGATTCAGACCGGATTTTCCACTTTGTCAAATACACACCTTAATGGCGCTGACAAAGTACCGAATCAGCCTCCAATTTTGTGTCCCACCCATTGTGTTGTATCAAAAGGGGTTCATTACGTAGTTACCTAATTGTGGGTTTTAATAGAATTATTAACTGACAAAATCGTACCGTTGTGGTAAACGGTTGTCAGGTAATAACAGTTAATTTGTTGACTGCCATTATAGACTATTCATTTTCGGATGAAAATTTGTGTGCAATATGCATAGCGCTATCTGTCTGTCTGTCTGTCTGTGTATGGGACGATTACAACCGAACGCGTTGACCGATTTACATGAAACCTTTTTTGTTAGCACCGTCTAATTGAGAGAAGGGTACTGATTGATTCGAGTGATTCTGGTCACAGGGACCGGCGTTATTGTGAACTCAAAAGGTCACCAAAAAAATAAAAGTGTTCAAATGGCCGAAAACGTTGAAAAACCCAAAAATGCCATTTTCGACCTTTGGTGACCTTTTGAGGCCTTCGCCCCCTTTTCTGGTACCTCCGTAACAATGCTTGTTAATAATGAGTTTAATGCTCCACGTACATCAAAAGACTACGTCTATATTCGTGTTAGTTTTTCGTGGCTTGTGAAATAAACAATAAATTAGGCCAAGTGCGTGTCGGGCCACGCTGTGTAGGGTTCCGTTGTTAGTTGCAGATCTGTTGTTAGAAGTTCGTGTTTTTTTTTTACGTTTACCAAAACATACTTTTTGTGTTTTCGGTTAAAAGTATTTCGGTATGTTTGGTAAACCGCATCACTTATTTGAGCGACTATTTCTCTAAAACTAAAAGGCTGGCTTAGCCGTTATATTTTTTAAAGATAGTTCATGATTTAAATAAACTCATGATTTATTTCATATTTGTAAAGTCCCAAACGAATTATTTTTTCTGCATTTTTTTCTGTCCCGTTATCTTGGCGTCTTCTCTTTATATGTTCATGCAAAATTACAGCGTTCTAGGACTAAAAGTCTCCTTGTATAGCCGCAGACACATGGACAGACAGACAAAGCGAAATATAAGGGTTGTTGTACTACGGAACCCTTAAAATCAAACGACTTTCTTCTTTAATTGAATGAAGTATTGATTCTATAATGATTCTTTAATTGAATGAAGTATTTACAAATAGACCGTTAATTTTTTCGATTAATACAAGCTAAAATAATCCACAAAAAAATCAATTAGGTACAGTCAATTTTACAAGAAGTCAGTAAGTTCCTTTTTAGAATGAATCCAGCGAAAATATAATAAACCATTACAAAAACAGGGAAACATAAACCATCCCAGTATCCAATTTCATTATTTTATCTTACATTCGAAGCAAAACCTAATAGTATCTTACTCGTAACAAAGAGTCTGCAAGCTTTCCAATGCAAAGAGAGCACTCTTGTTACGACTTTGGCTCTACTTTTAACTGACTTAAAAAAAAGAGGAGGTCTCAATTCAATTCAATTCAATTCAATACGTTTATTTCAGCTTAAAATACATACACAGGTACACAACACAGATACATATTTCAGCCATAGGTAGATTGAATAATTAAATAAAAACATCTTAAACTAATGACAAGTCGTCTGTATTTTTTTATTAGAAAAATTATGTTTGATTTCGAATACATACACTTTCAATAAGGCCAATTTTTTCGAAAATTCAGTTCTGATGACGGTATCCATGAGGAATCGATTGAACTTCTCAAATATTGTAGGTAAACATAATTGAGAAGTTATATAGTAACAAACACAGGTATGTAGTGACTTTGGTATATTTAAGGTCAATCATTTTCATTCAGAAAGTATGATTTGGTAAAATGGAACTGATGAAAAAGTCCTAAATTCCAAAAGCAGCAGACGAATTTTTGTCTGTTGCTTTTGGGCTTTTTTCTCCTCATATAATTATTTTTGTTGAATTTTAATTATTTTGCGTAATTTATTGCAATATTTGCGATACCGACATTATACGGTTTTATGTAGATCGCTTTCGGGGTATTTTTTAAGCCTTCGGTGCAGTTGTTCTATATCGACGTAAGAAAACGTATTTGCTGTAAGTAGCAAGAATGGCGTAAGTAGGTAGACTGAATACACAGCCATATTCAGAAAAAAGTTCTGCGTCGAATGGTTTAAAATTCTGGGTCTCATATCGCTACGACGACAAAAACTTTTAAAATAGGGTATAATTTTGAAAAGTTTACGTGTTCAATTTGCTATAAGTCACTAAAAAAACAGTGTTTTAACACTCTTTTTACTTACAGCAAAAGTGCGGTTCATTATTTAATCATCTGATATAACTTACAACATTCTTATGGAATGAAAGTAACATGTGAAAAGATTACTTACAGCATTCCTTTGGGGTGCAAATTAAATACAAGATTACTTACAACATGCGAACAAAAGAACATATAGAAAAAAATAATACTTATGAATTTAAAAGAAACAGTAGTATCTCAAAATAGATTCCACTTTCATCAAACACTTTTTGAAAAAGATAAGAGTGTAATTTGATTGAGCTTCGACTTGTAAAAAGTCTTCTAAACACCGCATGGTAGTAACATGTCTAGCAGCCGCAAAATAGCTGTTTACAATTTTACGGTTTATGAAAGTGGTATCCGCTTTAGTTTTTGCAATATTTGGTCTGAAACTGAAGCTCATCGAGGAGCAAACGAAATATCTTCTTGTCTGCTAAATTTTAATCTAGAATCCCTTGCAGAAAAGTAATAACCTTGCTCCTTTACGCAGATTCGTGCTTTGGCCAAAACTAAAATAAAACCGTACTAAGCATGCTGCGATACGCATTGAAACGCTGCATAAATTTAGAAGTCATTCAAATTAATTTTCTTCTTCCAGGGCATAGGTACATATATGCCAGCTGATAGTATGCATGCAACTATAGAACGTGTAGTCAGGAAAATGACGGTATGGGCTCCATCCCACTGGGCAACGGTCATAGAAATGGCAAGGAAAAATCCATGTCCCTATGAAGTTACCGTGCTTGCAGGAACAGATTTCATGGGGTTTGAAGATGTTGTTAATAAAACAGTTAAAAAAACTACAAAAATTAAGATATCTCACATACGTATCGCAACGTTTCAAAAAAGTAAGCCAGATGTAATGCTCGTAAAACACTCCGTGGCCCCTTATATTGAAATTAAACTTGGCGACATTGGAGACACAGAACCAAAACTTAATTTATACCCAGCTAAGTTGCCAATTTCTGTCCAGAAGTACAACGATCTAGAAAAAAATATCTATACTAATATTATAAACAGGTAAAGTTTGTGAGGTTGTAGGGGGTAATCTCTGAATCTACTGAACCGATTTTAAAAATTCTTCTACTAAAAGAAAGCTACAGTATTTGTGATTGTCATAGGCTATAAATTACTGCCTAACGAAGTGGGCACCGGGTCAGCTAGTTGATAATAAAATGATATATAGCCACAATGGCTAGGTATCACTTTAATAACAGCTAAAGAATATTTAGATTTGAAGTTTAATAAAAAGACAGTCGATTGTTTAGCAGACACAGATGAAGAAGAATAAGTTTAGGATTATGTTCCTTGTACTTAGGGCGTCTTGCACCAAAGTTAAACGTATTTAATTTGGCGTTAAACAAAATTAATTTGACAGATTTGTATGAAACTACTGTCAAAATAGTGATTTAAATTATATTTAAGCTTAAATAACTTTTGGTGCAAGACGCACTTTAAATAATAATTGAATTCTAAGAGCGCAAGCTAAATTTTATGTAACAGTAATAAACAAAATAATAAACTTACATCATTTTATTTGTACCACACATACAAACTATTCTTTATTTATATCAATTAAGTGGTATCAGTATTTTTTTAAAATTAGTCTTACATCTCTTTAATAATACGTAATTTATTAAATATTTCAATTACAGCATTTTAAATGTCAGTAAATATACGGAACTTAGCTATCTCCATAGAAGTCACTAAACTACTCACAACGTTCTTTAAGTCTTTAAAATGAAAAGTCAATTGCTGTAAGTAATGAAAAGCCTACTGCTAATAACTTTAACAAAAAAAAATTCATTGCTGTTCATGAGTAATATTTCAACAAAACCGTGTTCCAAAAATCATCTTTCTGTCACTGATAAATAAAAAGATATGATTTTTTTTCTAACTTTTTAGAAGTTTTTTGGCTCTGGTGAAAAGTTGGGTTTTGGCTACTTACAGCAAATACGTTTTCTTGCATCGATATGCCGGATACATAACATAAGGAGACCAGGAGTGAGTTAGGGTTTTAATATGCGCTTTCGGCTGTGTATAAAGATAAAGATAAAAAACGTTTATTTTGTTCCACACATTACAAATGATACAACAAAATTAAAAATATACAGACATGGAAACAAAAATGGAAATCGCTCAGCATGTGCACAGTAGCGATGGCGCTACGTGCGCTGGTTTTCTGCGACACCTAGTATGGGGACATAACATAACGGCTGTGTTGAAATAACATTTACTAGGTCTTATTATTTAATCGTATGACATGTTTAAAAAGGCGTAGGTAACAAAATATAAAAAAAATTAAAAATATTCTAAAACTAAAAAATAATAACTACACTATACTTAATTTAATTCATAAGTCAATGTTTAGGTTCCCCAGCCAGGATGCTTCAGATGTAGATCTATTAGGTCAGACCAGGGTCCTAGGTACGAGTGGATAGGCCTGAAGCAGCATTTAGGAGGAAGACGAATTTCAGCATTCTTTATTTGTTAATTTCTTAAATATAATACATATTATTGGTGCATGATCAGTGATTTGTGTGTCCAGAACAAGAGCATAGGTGGATGTAGGATTGCTATTATTCAGAACTATTTGATCAAGGCAATGTTGATTAACATGTGCAGGTAACATTGCATGAGAGGCCTTTAAGTTTAGGCACTCGTCAGTTACTAAATCATTATTATTCAAAAGGTTTATGTCTCTTACAACAGTTTTAAAATGATCTGATGAGTTAAGACATAAATCCAGACAATCGAAAAAAGGGGTCAATATTTTCTATGAAGATCATCTGTATAAGCCAATAATTGCCGTCTTATCAGGAAATTGTATAATGACACAGTTTGCGTCTTTAAATGTAGGGGATTCAACAATACAGTGATGATTACTTTTAATAAATACTACTAAACTGTCATTTTAGTTTTTGAACGGGATTCGTGATTAGCCTGGTAGAAATGGGACGATGGGTATTTACTGAGTCAACCTTCGGAAATAATGATAAACATCAAACGAGATTTTCGTGCGTTGGTGAAGTATAAATATGTTGATGTTCAATATTACAATTAATACTACGTATGTATGCGTGGAATAATGTTAGTCCGGAGCTACATAATGTAATTAGCTACTTGTTCTGGTGAGCAAATAAACGACTTCGAAACAGATATTAGTCCTATGTCTTCATTAGCTTGGATGAGATTATCTTAATATATACATTATATAAATAATAAAGTTAAGTAAATAATAAACATTTTACCTAGAACGTAATTATAGGGGTTTACCAAAGCCACCGGAATAATGACGATATTGTGTTATAGGACCAATTAAGATACTATCATCACCTTGCTCATCTACACGATATTTACTTTGTATGCAAGTGAGCCGTGGGGTGCCGGCTTCGCATGTTATGTTGTGATATGAATCGAAGTTGAGATGGCATTCGCAGTGCATATTTCATCACATTTTTTTACCAGCTTGTCCTTAAAATCCTTAAACAATTTACAATTTATTTTTATTTAATCGTTAAGTACCACAAAGTAGCGCCTCAAGTAATTCTGCGTTAGATTGGGCTCTGAGGAAGAAGCATGCAGAGGTGCCAAGGCTCCACTAGTAGTGCCCCACTAATGTATCAGCCGGCGAAATGGGGCGCGAGGAACTCGTATGGATAAGCTCAGCTAGCGTCTGAGCATATCCATGCGGGTGACTACGATAGTGATACGAGGGACTTGCATGCGCCTATCCTAGGACAGGCGCATGCAAGTCCACGGGTGGCATCGGAGGCGCTGCGAGCACAGCATAAGCGTCAAGTGGTCAAGTGTCGATAGATAGGTACTTTGGCGCTTTCCACCCAGTTTAAGTAGAACGATGATCGATTTGCTCGCGGAAGTCAAATTTCTTGTCCATTATAACACCAAGATTAAATATATTTGTAACTTTGACTATCGTCATGCTATAAATGGCGTATGATGTTGGTTTGGAGTACCTACCTTTTTCTGGTGAATTTTATGTGAAAGCATTTAGAGGCATTAGGTATCATCTTATTTTTTCGACACCAGTCCCGTGGTAAGATCGCATTGTAGAATAGACGTGTCCTCTTCTTGTGATGTGATAGTTCGGTAAATTTGAAGATCGTCTGCATACAATTGACAGTTTGATTTTATGTTAGAACAAAGATCGTTTACAAATACGAGAAAGAAGAGTGGAGAATATGTGAACCCTGAGGTACGCCTGACGGTACTGCTTTGGCTGAAGATTTAAAGCCCCTTACTAATACCAACTGGGAGCGATTACGAAGGAAGGATTCACACCAACGAAGTAATGAACCACAAATACCTGCATGCCCGAGCTTCTGAACGAGTAGGATGTGATCAAAGGCCTTCGAGAAATCCGTATAGATTGCGTGAACTTCTTTACGGGTTTCGAAGGCCTCGTTTATATCACTAACATTGTCAATAGATATGAGGCGGTTGATCGCCCCGGGAGGAAACCATGTTGCTCTGCAATAAATAGTGGCTTAAGATGAAAGAAAATCGTTTTCTGGACCAACGACTCAAAGATTTTTCCAAAAGCTGAGAGAATGGATATCGGCCTATAGTTTGTAATATCGTTTTGGTCTCCTTTTTTGTGAATTGGGATGATATGTGCGAGTTTCCATTTAGTGGGAAAGAAACCCGAGGCTAGTGACATATTGAATATGATATGTAGAGGGGCAACTAACTGAAGGGCGCATGATTTTAAGAACAGGGGAGGAATAGTGTCAGGCCCATGTCCCTTATTGATATCGAGATGTTGGAGTTTTATTTGATCGATTTTTCCAATCGATCTAGAGAACTCGGTAAATATTCGGAGAATAGTTCACAGATGTTTTTGCCGCCCTGAGCAGATCCTGTGTTTAGTAGGAACATTTCGTCTGGGATATCGTTACAGTTTGTTCTGAGAGATTTTATGTATGTCCTGAAATACTTGGGATTCATTTTTTCGGTCCTTCATTAATAAAACTCAATAAAAATAAAAATTCTATCAAAAGTAGATGACTTTTAATTTATTTTCACACTGAATCAATAGTTTATCGCAGCGCTCATGCATCAATCGGTAGGTTTCTTGGTCTCTGGGGTTAGCGTGCATTTTAAACTTACGGTGATACTTAGCTTTTTCCTTCAGAGCTTGTATTAATCCTCGGCTAAACCAAAATGGGTATTCATTGAGTCCTTTGCGTTTCAATGGAGTATGTAGTAGTTATAATTGGTGTAATTAAGTTATAGAATATATCAACAGTTTTGTCTACGGTGCGACAAGGTTTAAAGTGATCATTCCAATTTATTTGTTGTAGTTCTTCTTGTCAGATCAAATACAGTGTAATTGGCCTATTGATAGTTGAAAACTGTTGATTTTTAGATTTTGGGTGTTTTTGCTTTATAAATTTTATTTTTTATATCAAGTGCTGGGTAATGACAATCAACATTAACATTTGGAAACGAACTATTTGATACTGCCACTGATTTACAAGAGTTGGTGAATACCAAGTCCAACAGACGATTGTGTTTGTTGTGAATTGAGTTCAATTGGTCCGTTGTATAAATGGTGTGCATGGGAACGCACTGGGAAGCATGGATGTTGTGTATCTGGTGATCTTGTGTGTCTGGGTGCCACTGGATGAGCGGAAGATTGAAATCGCCTGTTAGGAGTAACACAGATTTTGCAGGCATTTTATATTGAACTACGTCTGTAATATTTGAAAGAACGTACTCAAGTCGACCAAGTATAACAGGAGGTGCTAAGTAAATATTACAAATATTTTGGATATGAACGCCGTGTTTAAATTTCATAGTGGTCTACAGGTCCTATTGTGAGGAATCCCATTTTAGTTTACGTGAAGGTAAATATTTTTAGGGGCTGCAACGGGAACTCCACCTTCCTGTTTTCCACTAGAACCATCATAACGGTCGCAATTGAATATTGTGTATCGGTTATGAAAGAGCTCGTGGTCGTAGACAGAACTGTTCAGCCAGGTTTCCGTAAGCAAAATTACATCCAACATCTGCTTTAAAACATTATTAAGTACAATTTGTGTTTTGGTCCCTAGACCCCTAACATTTTGGTACAGTATTTTTAAATTAGGTACATTGTGATATTGTGTAGTTTTGTAAAACCATAAACAAGTAACAAAAACTAAGTAGTAATTAAATAAAGAATAAAGAACACTTGACTTTCAATTTATATGATACAAATAACGTTTATAGATAGTTCGAATGTTCAATGCTTGTAACCACGAAACTCTTAGAGTTCACATCCTTACGCATGTGAATCCTGCCTCCTCGAACCCAGACAAACTCAAACACTTTATCTTTAGCGGCCTTTCGTGCTGCTGCGTGGAGCTGTTTGTTTGCGGGCGATAAGTGCTCACAGACACAAACTGGTCTCTTGTCACCGGCAATGCCCAAGTTGGAAGAATTCAGCTTGTCGTATATTTCTTTACTGCAGCTAGGACTGTATCGCGAACAAGTGGGCTGGAAAGTTTGACAATAATAGAGCGGGGCCTTGTAGACTCCTGGTTGACTTTCGCCACGCGATGGTAGTTAACCGCTTCGTTATCAGCCAGGTTGCAGCCGATAGTGGTTGCCAACTGTCGCACAGCCGTTTTTAAGTTTTCACTTCTAAGTTCAGGTACACACTGAATTTCTAGGTTGTTTTCTCGAGATTGCTGCTCGTACCGATTTAATCTAGAACTCAGATCGGACACTTCTGTACGTAGAAATCTGCTCTCTGTCTGCAAGTTACTTACAACTTTTTTTGTACTATCGAGTTCTTGTTTAACTGTATCTCGCTGTATGTATTTCGCAGAAATAAGGTTCACACACTCCGTCAGCTCTATTATCTTATTTCGGGTGTCTGTGCTCTCGATGTTAAAGTCTCGTCTTATATCAACAAGAAGTCTTGATAATTTTATTCGAAGTAATGCTTGAAATCGTCTATATTATTGATGACTGATGATTCTGAGTGTTGCACATCTACTCGTCTGCAATCAATACATCTCCACGATGCCTTGTAAGTCTTCGATTCTTTACTAAAATTTTCTGGCGCAATCCCCACGCATTGGTAATGGAAAGTTGATTTACATTTAGCACATACTTTGCATTCGCTAGCTTTTATTGTTTATACTTGGTACATTTATACTCATTCATCATTTAAGATTGCTACAAAGTGGCGAAATCGTATGGAGCTGGTAAAACTTTCGATTTGTCAAAACCAAATCGACAGCTGTCACTTGAGTTTGAAGTTGGCAATTTCGAATTGACACTGTCAAAATTGATATTGGCAGGGGGTAGGTTTCAGTTGTTGGTGGGATTATCTGGTATAAAAATTAAACTTTCCTGGTCGTATTTCCTCGATTATCAGCCAAATTCATCATTGAAAACAGTAACTTTTTGGTTTGGGTTTTACTTTTCTTATACAATTGCTTTGAATAACACTGTAGATTAATTTAATTTGAATTAAATAACAGAGAGGTTGTGGTAAAGATGGGGTTGCCATCGAACTGGTATGTTTCGTACTGCATCACTTAGTTGAGCGACAATTTCTCCGAAACTAAATAAGCATTTATTATTTTACAATCGGAACTCTAAATTAAAAAGTTGTCTTTTCTACCAAGCCGTCAAGAAAAATCTTGTCTATCTTACGTATGGCAGGTACCCCAAATAGTTATTTTTTCAATGTGGATTTTACTGCCATCTCTGCGTGATTATTTTATATGTGTAAAATTACAGCTTTCTAGGACTAATAGTTATGCACAGCCAGACAGACATACAAAGCGAAATTATAACTGTTCCACCTACCCATCTCATAATAACATAACTTGGAATGCGGCAAAGCAGCTCTGAATAGCTTCACGAACAATTAGTTTAATTACGTTACCCACAGTTACGTTACCTTGCATCTGACAAGAAAATGTCTTTATAATACACGGCATACAATTTTAGTCCTCAGAACCGTAATTTTATGGCTTTGCTGTGGAATTATGGTTCGTTTGTGCTCATTTGAAAAATAATATTATTTCTGCAAGCAAGTACTACCTACCACGTAACGTCCATGTAAATATCGTACTTATGTTCTGTCTGAAATTTTCTTTATGGTCAGTGTTCACAGCGTAGGTCTTGTCTTGTCTTTTTATTTTATGGCTTTTTGTGTTTGGTTTGACACAATTCCGCCAGTTTCAAGTTAATTTATAAATACATTTCAAACTGTCTGCTAATAGACTATTTCGACAAAAAAAAACCTCACAGCGTAGGTACGACTCAAACAAGTATTGCAAACCGAAGTTAAAAAAAATGTCTTTCCCGATTTTTGATAATTTATACCCGTTGACCAAGGTTAAAGACATTATGGCCGTCATAGCTAAGAAAAAGTGGACATGGGCAGGGCACATTGCTAGAATGGACGAAAGTCGCTGGACGAGACGCGAGTCCTTGAATGGAGAACCACAGCGGATACCAGAGGGACAGACGACATCCGACGACACGGAGGCCTGGACTGGATGAGTCGGACAATAGACCGTGAAGAATGGAAGAAGAGGGAAGAGGCCTACATCCAAGACTGGATCACCAAAAGGACACCATGAGGATGATGATGATGATGCCCGTTGACTGACTACCTAGTAAAGGCCTCCTTTTTTACACGCCTACGATTTGAACGATTTTGAACAATTAATTTGATTTGAATTGTTATTTCGTATTACGCTGACAAGTAAATGGTATAATTGTAATGTTAAATAGCTAATTAGCAAGAACTAGGTCTTTACTTCACACTTCTTGCGTAGGTAACTGAATTAGGTGAAAATAGACCTGTGCTGGCGTAGCGCTATGAATTCGATAAGTGGAATAAGCGGTGTTAGTGTCACATTCAAACACTATAAATTAAAAACACTTATTTTTTATAATGTACAACTAAAAGCAAATTTTTAAATAAAAAATGGATAACAAACTCACACAAACCTCTAGTGTAATTTAGATTAGCTTAATCCAATCCAAAATTGTATACAATCAATAATATTATATAATTTCTTTGTAATATTTGACACTATGCAAATCTTCTCTCGTCAACATTTGTTAATTTTCTTCTTTAATAGTGGAAATTTACAGAAAAACTTTATTGGAGCTCTGTAGTACAACAAGGGACCCTTATAGTTTCGTTTTGTCTGTCGGTCTGTCTGCGGCTTTAGGAAGAGACTACGGCTTTAGGAGAGTCCTAGATAAGATTATTATGCTGAGATAACGGTAAAAAAGCAAATAAACAATTAATTCGAGGCAACTCCTGTAAAGGACTCTACATGTAAAGGAGTAACGTTAAATAGATCTTTTAAAAAAATTGAGGGTCTGTGACAATTTTTCGATTTAGTATTTCGTTTGCAAAATATAGAAGTTTTCAATATTCAGAATCGCCTCTAAAATCTAAACTGCTAGCTTTACAAATCTAGAAAAAGCAAGGATGTAGTATTGTAATAACCATGAACTTTCCAGAAGAACTATAACTGTAAAGCTATTTTTTAGGGTTCCGGATCAAAATGGTAAAAAGGAACCCTTATGGTGATACTTTGTCTGTATCTCTGTCACAGATGGATATCTTGAGAACTACTGATGCTAAACGACTTAAAATTGGAAATGGTCAAAGATTTTTCACTAATATAGCATATTATGTTGAAAATATTCTTATTATGATTGCAAGGGGGCAAAAAGGGGATCTCAATTTTTTTAACGGAATTTACTAGGTCAGGTAGGTATAAGATAAGATAAGATAATTTATTTATTTGTAAAACAAGCATTCACAATATGAAAGGGCTTCATTTGCACATTGATAGACAGTTTTTTTTTCACCCGTATATTTTTCAAATTATTTACAAAAATGTGTAAAAAAATACGGTTCCACCCTTATTTCCAATGTTTGCGGAGATTAACCCCTGAAACTTTTATAGCTAATAAATAGAAGTGTGTGCAAAGATTACAAGAAAATTATAGCGAGCTCTCTTATTTGCATAGTATTTTATTTAGACAAGGGGGGGGGCGGAAAGTGGGTTTCAACATTTTAAGTGAAGTTACTAGGTCATGTGTGAACTATCTTATTTGCACAGTTTTTTTAAATCTTCGAAAGTGTAAAAATCTACATAAGTTCCGCTATCAGACAAGAGATGTCGCTGTCAAGGTTCTTCAACAAATATAAACCGCCTATATCATAATTATATTCTATGAAATTGTATGTTGTATGATGGCTCGGAATCCTTCGGTGCGCGAGGCCGACTCGTTCTTGGCCGGTTTTGTTTTTATTTTCGGTGATTGTTGTCAAAATAGGTAATACGGTTTACTAAACATGAAGTAATACCTTAAACCGAAAACTGTCAAAGTTGTGTCTGTGTTTTGGTAAACGTAAAAAAACAGACACAAACTTCTGATAACAGGTCTACGGGTTACTACGGAATACTGCAAGCGCGTGGCCCGACACGTACTTAGCCTAATTATGTTATTTTTGTCTGTGATCAATACCATGTGAAAAACACCAGTCAGTTAAAACTTTTTTTTTATGTTTAGTTTAAATAAAAACCTATTTCATGTACATTTTATGTCGGGCGGAGGGTATAGGGATAGGGCACCATCACACAGGTTATCCTAGTTTGGGCACCTATGTCATCCACACAGGAAATACATCTTAGATTCTAAGCAATCTATGTTTTTTGTTGATAAACCAATAAATTATCCAATCGTATTATCTTCAACTTGCTGTGGGGCACCGGCAGTAGATTTTTGCCCCTCCTCTCTTACCCGTGGATGTAGTAAGTACCTGCTAAGGGCTACCTCCGGAAGATGGGCAGCAGCGTCTTTCCGTGTATCAACATCCCGTACTACGCTCACCAACCCGCCTGCCAAGCGTGGTAAGTATGGCAACTACCCCTCATGGAGATCCATGAGGGAGGCCTGTGCTCAGTAGTGGACGTTTAACGGCTGAAATGATGATGATGATGATTATCTTCAAACGTTAGATGGACGTCGAGCATTATGATGGCCTGATAAAAAGTGCTCAAGAGCATGTCGTCAATTTTTCTGTACTGGAACTAAACATTATGATGTCAGTACAGTGTTGTACTTAAACGAATACACAGTGCGCGAAAACCAATAATAATTTAAAGAGTTACCTTTAACGTCAAGTTATATTTTATCCAGTTCTAAATCAAACCTAACTAATAATAATGTCTACGATATTTTTTACGATCAACGGAAAAGGATATCAAGGTAACAATTTTTTTTGTAATGTCTATAATTTTATTTTATTCCAGCAAAAGAGAGAGTTTTCCCCTAAAAGATTTTTTTAAACATATAATTAAAAACTTGATATACACTTATTTCAGAGGAAAATTTCCGTTTTGATATGAAAACTTCTGTACAATTTTGATGTTTTATAGTGGCATAACTAAATCAAAATCTAATCACTTGGGCATACTTTCTATATTTTTTTCTAAATCTATGGTTTAAAGTAACACATTATATTTCTATGTTCAATAACACCAGCTGAAGAATTTACCCAGTAGCATTGAAATCCCGCCCTTTCAATTTCTGAATTTTGTAAAAGTTTATATGACCTGTGGCAACGTCGTACTGTGGGACTGCACACATTAATGTGCGATGAGAAGAAGGTAACCATCAAGTGTAGAAAAAAAACACAAGAACGATAATATTGTAAGAAAAAAAGAGTTATTTAATAATCTACAAGACTGCTCCAGTCACTCTGACTCAAGATTTCGACAAGAACGATTTAGGCAGTGCACCTCTAAGATAATAACATCATGTTACTAGTAATAAAACCCGTCTTGAATTTACTGAAAAAAATCCTTTCCTTCAGCATGATTATAAGATAACATGATTTAAAGGTATTGATAATAGGCCAATCAAAGGTATTGATAATAAACAATCTATGATTATATATTATAAATATCGTCCCAGCCCTAATCGTATAACTTTGCATCTGTCACAGCAATCAAGCTGCGAAGTTTATTAACTATTATGTATAGTAACTATTATGATGAATTCTTGTTTGTGCAGTGGACGGGCGCTTCGGTCCCGAGGTGTCTCTGAACGACTACATAAGGACCGTGGCTGACCTCCGAGGCACCAAGGCCATGTGCCACGAAGGAGGCTGCGGTGCTTGCGTTGTGGCCGTCAGAGCTCCTTTACCACCCTCCAATAGCATGAAGACACTCGCTGTTAACTCCGTGAGTATAAAGCGGCGTTTCTCAGATACACTGCTCCTTAGATTATCAAAACTAATTTCAGTTCACATTTTTTGCTTGTTGGTTTCTCGTTTTCTGGTCACTGCAGATGGTAGTACTGAAAATCAGTGTTTGCTCTACGAGTAAACATAAGAGTAAACATAAGCTGAGTTACATTTTTGCCTTACTGCAACTTACACTTTCAGTATTTTTGTCTTATGTTTTGGGCAAAGGTTTATAATTTAATGCATTCAGTTCAGCCGTAAAACGTCCACTACTGAACACAGGCCTCCCTCATGGATCTCCATGAGGGGTAGTTGCCATACTCACCACGCTTGGCAGGCGGGTTGGTGAGCGCAGTATAGGATATTGATACAAGGAAAGACGCTGCTGCACATCTTCCGGAGGTATCCCTTTGCAGGCTCTTACCGCATCCATGGGCATGAGAGGAGGGGTAACATTCTACTGCCGGCACCCCACAGCATGCATTATTTTTGTATTATTGTTTTTAACATTTGTTTATTTTGTATTTTTGTTTTGCTTTCTAATTAATAGTTTGTATTCTAAAAATTTTTAAATTCTTTTTATTCCATTTTGCGCGACTGGAACGCGCGCCAATGTTCGAACTCGAGGGCCGCGTAATGGATACGCGGCTTCATGGCTACGTCATGACGCGGCGCTAGAGCGTCGCGTACTGGTAGCGCGCTAGCGCTGTTTGACAGGTTGTAGCCTGTTCAGTACAACACAACGCGACGCTATAACGCGGCGCTAGGCCAGGACGCTTTAGCGCCTTGACGCGCGCTAATTACGCTCTCTGTTTGACAGGGCCTTAAGAATAACTGAAGATTCTTTTGCGCTTGTTTCCGTTACTTAGAAAAAATACTTTTCTGAAGCCCAGCGGCTTTAATTAGTTTTTTCTTTTGTAAATTGACATTTCCATGTGGGCTTTGGGTACGAATGAATTAAGCACTTTTGAGTTTATAAAAATTAAATTGACCTGTAATGTAAAGTTAAGATAACTAACTGCTTTAACTTAAATACATTATGAAAATATATAAGCATTTAAAAAACTATTCGAATTATTCTGTTTGTCTTTCTGTGTGTCTGAAACAAAGATTTAAATCGTTAGATGTTGTTATTATATTACTATAATGAGACCGCCCCGTTTCGCTTCCACACGAAATTAGTAAGCACGCTCATTTGCACGGACGTGCTGTATATTTTTTTTAAAACGAAAGTTTGTGTATGTGATTGCAGAATAAAAAAAGCAATAACAAATTAGTTTATTGGCAAAAGCAGTGTGCGTGAGTGGCGGGATTATTGTAAATACACATTTAAAGACAATGCCACAGCTTTTTGGTGACAACCAAACCAATCTGTTACAGTTAGAATTTATTGTGGAATAAGAACACACGCCACGTCCGGCTGTTCGTGCGTGTTCACTCATTTCGTGTTGACAAACCTAAATATTTAAATCTTTGATTTCAAACTTTGCTCGCATCGAGCTGATGTTATAAGAAATAACTTGGGCTATAATTTAGACAAGGGCAAAACCGTTGGCAGCAGCTGGTAAACAAAGAAATAAGTCTAGTCCCAATGTAATCTAAGCTTGTGTTAAGGGTACCAGATGATTATGAAAGTACTTAAATACTACCTAGGTATTTTCATTTTGTAACTAAAAACTTACCGTGCATAGAAAAATACCGAGACCGGCAATAAATGGTGAGTTGCTAAGGTTTTTGAAGAAGACAGCAAACATTTGGCCCGCGGCGGGTATTGAATCCGGAGGGCGTCAAAGTTAGTGAGATCAGCGTTTATACAAAGTTTGAAACTTGTCTTATGTTTGTTTAGTTTGAGTTTGAAAACTAGATCAGTATTGATACAGTTCTTCTTAGAATATGGCGAATAGTAAAATCAAAGTGAGGGAAACTTAACGTTTTGTTTCAAACTTTGTTTTCTTCGAGTTTATTATCAGAGAATTCAGTTTGAGACTACGTATTGATACAGATTTAAGTAGTCTACAACTATTTTATAACATGCCAAATTCAGAGCCTAAAAAAACATTGAACATTTCACTTTCAAATGATTCGTGAGTTACACTATTCATTGTTATGTTAAACGGGTGTTCTACTCACGTTAATTATTCGTTGAAAATAGGTATCCAACGTGTTCAGTTCCTCCCAGGGGAACTTTCGTCAGGGAATGGAGCTTTTTTACGCGGTACCGTCTCCTTCCCTCTCACGCGCTCGCGTTGCACTGTGCGCCAGGTAACGTTGCGCGCGACTCGTCATGCAAGAGCGGGGGGGGGGGGGGGAGCGGCGGTTGCGGTAGTGGGATGAGTATGGCTTTAGACGTCGGCGTCGGTTCTTCATCACTACTGCCGTCTTCGGAGTTTTGTGTAAGTGAACAAAATACACTGGTATGATCTCTACTAGGCTCGATTATACAAGACTTAGTTTTGAACACCACTATACCTATTGAATACATGAAGGTGATCGAGTACATCCTGACGAGTGGCTATTTTGCTTGGCGGGGAGATTACTATTTACAGCTTGAAGGAGTAGCGATGGGCTCACCAATAGCGCCAGTAATCGCCAATATCTTTATGGAATGGTTCGAGAATGATGCGCTGCAAAGTACGTCCTGCAGACCCAGGCATTGGTGGCGCTACGTGGACGATGTATTCACAATTGTACAGGAGGAACGTATTAATAGTTTATTATTACACCTCAACTCTAGACACCTTAAAAATTGCATTTACAGTAGAGCGAGAGCAGGACGGACAGCTACCTTTTCTGGACGTGTTGGTCAAACGAGAACACACCGGTCGCTTGTCACACTCAGTATACCGTAAACCGACACACACAGATAGGTACTTACGCGCCGATTCCCACCACCATCCATCTCACCTAGCGTCCATACCTAGAACTCTCATTAACAGAGCTCTGAAACTGTGCGATCCCCAACACTTAGATACAGAGCTAACACACGTAAGAAAGTACTAGAATAAAACGGTTATGGGTGGAAGCAGAGTTTTCGAATAGCCAACTCATCCGCTAGAGAACGCCAAGTATCAGTAGAGAGAGCTGCTGCATACCTACCCTTCGTCAAAGGGGTGACGGATAAGATCGGACACTTGTTACGCAGAAAATATAGTATCAAGACGATATTCCGGCCCCTGAATACTTGTAAGGAATTTTTTACACTCTCCTAAAGATAGAGATCCCCTAGCCACACCGGGCGTTTACGAAATTCCATGTGACTGCGGTAGTTCGTACGTGGGTGAAACTAAGAGGAATATCTCTACTAGGCTAACGGAACATATACGGGCAATGAAAAATGCAGATGTAGAAAAGTCAACCATCGCAGAGCACGCGCTGATCGCCGGTGCTTCCCATTACATCCGTTTCGACAAGGAGCGGGTGGTTTCTCGAGAGAAATTCTTTGTGCCTTGGAAGATACGTGAAGCCATTGAAATAAACAGAGTCCGCAATTTCAATAGAGACCAAGGTTGGGCACTTCCATCCGCCTGGATTCCCTGCCTTCACAGTACCCGTGCCCCCAACAGAACATTGGAGCCTAGTAGAGATCATACCAGTGTATTTTGTTCACTTACACAAAACTCCGAAGA
Organism: Pasiphila rectangulata; assembly: GCA_963082625.1. Classification (NCBI taxonomy): domain Eukaryota; kingdom Metazoa; phylum Arthropoda; class Insecta; order Lepidoptera; family Geometridae; genus Pasiphila; species Pasiphila rectangulata. The sequence continues at coordinate 10,857,789 of OY720249.1, forward strand.
GAGCAGTACTGATGAAGAACCGACGCCGACGTCTAAAGCCATACTCATCCCACTACCGCAACCGCCGCTCCCCCCCCCCGCTCTTGCATGACGAGTTACGCGCAACGTTACCTGGCGCGCAGTGCAACGCGAGTGCGTGACAGGGAAAGAGACGATACCGCGTAAAAAAGCTCCATTCCCTGACGAAAGTTCCCCTGGGAGGAACTGAACACGTTGGATACCTATTTTCAACGAATAATTAACGCGAGTAGAATACCCGTTTAACATAACAACATGGATCAGTAGGTACCATAGAAAGCGATTCTCTGATGCTTTCTTTGATCTAGTATTTACAAAGACTGTATTGAAGATATCATACCACAGGCATAGTCTTTCGGGCAGAACTCCAGCGCTAAATCATATTCTAGCTTTTATTTTTGCATATTTCAGGGTATAATAGCCACAATATGCATCCGCAATTATTTCATTTTCAATACACTAATTAAAAAAAAACCTTCATCATCATAATTTTCAGCCACTGCTGGATGTGTCAACCCACTGTTGGAAGCAGGCCAACTCTATTTTTTGCCACTCTTTCCGGTGTTGAGCCGATCGCATCCAGGTCTTGTTGGCGACCTTTACGATGTCATCCGCCAATCCAGCAGGTGGTCTGCCTGTTAAAATAGTTAAACATCTGGTACCTACCCTAACAGAAACTTTGCGTTCTTTGCACTGTGTGTTCTGTCAGGCATTTAAAAATTACCTTTATGATTTAGCATAGCGGTGACACAGTTTATTGAATAGTACGCAAGCAAACTGCGTTTTTCGCAGTCAGTATTTTTATTAACCTATTCATTGTGAGAGCTCCAACGATCGTCGGTCATGCTCCAGTGATACCCCCGGGATTATATGCCTAGAAAGGCATTCGAAGTCCAATATTTTAATATTATAATTCTGTTGTTCATTTGTGTAAAATCAATACAACTACTTTATGTGAAAGTTTCTTTAACTCCAATACCATTTACCCCCCCGAGCCAGGCTGTGATAGGGTATCACAAACCAGAACCCACCTATGAGACTTCTTATCTGAATACTCAGTCGCCATGGCCGAAATCGGCTAGGAAACATCATCATCATCATCATCAGGGTAACACGACCATAGACTATCAGATAGATGCGCTCAGAAGCATCATCACAATGTTGTATATTTCAGTGTTTGGTATCAGTGCTATCTTGTCACGGCTGGGAAGTGACAACTGTGGAAGGAATTGGCAGCAAAAGCAGCGGCTACCACGACATACAACACAGGCTTGCGACTTTCAACGGTACCCAGTGCGGGTTCTGTACTCCCGGAATGGTTATGAGCATGTACAGGTAAGGAATAATTAAAAATATTAAATATACAAAAATAAAATCTATATTTTTAACACTATTACTGGTAGCAGTCTTTTATACAGCGACAAAATCAGTTAATGTTTATTTAATTAGATCCAAGTGCATCATAAAAAGGTCAATTTTCGAAAGACAAACAAAACACATTAAAATTAAATAAGGAACATAATTGAATTCTTTCGCTCCATGAAACTTTTTTTCTAAGTGAAGGAAACAAGCAAAATGACGCTGCAGTGCCTGGGACATTATTGAACATGAATTAAGCTTGCACCTATACGATCCTCTCAGTTTAGTCAGCTATTAGTTAGAGGAAAGAAGTCAATATGTTTGGAAGCTGACGAAGCCGGAGGTTTTCTCACGATTTTTTTTCAGACGTATTGAGCTGTTCTTTTCTCTGAATATGGGTGACCAAACTGAGATGATTGCTTAGGTGCTGGACAAACCCAAATCCATCGAAAACACTGCAGCGTACAACATGAACAAAATAATTGCTGTCAGTGGCTTGGTCGTCTTGTACAAGGACTTCACATTGCCCATTAGTAATTTATTGATAAGTCTTTTCAGAAGTATTGTTAATAGTCTCTTGTCGGAACCCCGGCCTCCTGTTCCGTGGCCTATCAGAATGTGGACATCGTCTGTTCCCAAGTGGCGATTTCGTCCACAGCTTGTCTAATATAGTTCTCATTTAATTAGTTCGATAATTTTAAATAAGTTTGTAATTCATACTCCCGGTACGGCACTAACTTCATTTAAATTCTCCAAGCCTTTGTTAAAACAAAGCATTTAACATATTTAGAATTTTTTTAAACAAAGATTTTAACGACTTCGATATTTTTTTGTCTTTTTGTTAACAACTAGCTTTTTTCCTGTGTCTTTGTCCGTGTGAGATTTAAAACTGCCGCCTGTCTGATCTGTACCTGTCTTCGGAGCTTTAGCAGATTCTACGGTAGCCAAAAACATTTTTGACTACTTTTGAAACTCAATTATAACACAGTAAAACCGGCAAACGCTGCGGTAGACGAAAAAAGAAATGTCTGTTTTTTACTCAACTTGACTGACGAACTTTGGCAAACACTGCGCTAGCCGAAAATAGTTTTTAAACTAACAATGTTAAGTTTTGAAATGTTAAGCAGAGGCTGCAGCATGTCCTGCCCATCTCCACTTTAAGCTCGCGATCCGCATACCTACATGCGACTTTCGTGCGCTGGTAAATAAACATAATGGTCCGGCAGGCAAGATGGGCAGACGACATAGAAAAAGCCGCAAGCAAATAATATACTCTACTATAGATGATGAGTCTACTTTCAGTATAATCCAAGTCTACTTTCAGCCTCTACGAATCAAAGAACATGAAGCTAACGTGCGAGGAAATAGAGAACTCATTCGCAGCCAACATATGCCGGTGCACCGGATACCGACCCATCGCAGATGCATTCAAGTCTTTCGCCTCTGACGCTGATAAAACCCTCCTTGACAAAGTTTGCGATCTAGAAGACCTCGGGTTTTTCAAACAATGTGGATTCAAATGCGGAGATAAGTGTCCTCACAAAAGTGTTAGAAAAGTTGAAACCAATGACTTTGTTTATGCTAACGATAATAAGATGATTAAAGTGGAGTATGGACAGCAGCGCACATGGTACAGGGCGATTTCTATGGATGACGTTTTCAAGGCTATGGCGAATGGAGATTATAGGTTAATAGCTGGGAATACTGGGCAAGGTACAAAGATAATTATTAGTTGGTATGAGATAAATTTACTTAATTTAATAGAACAATATAAATTACTAGCTGTCCCGGCGAACTTCGTACCAACTGCCTCAAAATCAACCTAACTAGCACTTATAACTTCTCTACTACCACCTATCAAAACTAAACATCCAGCCTAATCAGTCCAGCGTTCTCAAGTTTTAGCGAGACTAACGAACAGCATTTGATTTTAATATAAAAATTATACAGCGAAGTAACGCTTTGAAATTGTGTTGACTAAAAAGCTTTTTTAAAATATTTCTATTAGTAATAAACCTTTACGGACTTTTCCAACTTCAAGAAACAAATTTTTGAATACACAAGGTACATGTCGTAATTTGGGGCTTACTTTCAAACAAGAAAGGCCGGTAGTTAGTTTCTTAGGCAAAACAAGCGTGTTAGTCTACTGCTTAAATTAAAGCTCAGTATTTATTATGTAGCATTATTTATGAGTATTTGTATACCTCTGAAACACAATTAACAGAAACTAAAAGAGATAAGAAGAGGGGGCTGAGCCGGTGTCGCAGCATTTTGCCCAAAAACAGAACACACCGCTTGCGGTGGTAATAGAGGTAGTTGCGTTTAGTTGAAGTCCGATTTTTTCGTACCTATAAAGCAAAAATACATTGTTCATCCCATCTATTCGAAAAGGACGACTTGGTTCGCCGTTAAGTGCACCCAAAGGTGGTGTTTTCTATAAGAAACTTTTAGCGGGCAGTAATGAGTTTTTAATCCTCTAAAGTGCGCCGCAATTATGTTTGCCGCGCACTATTTGAATTAGTTCGCCGTAATTATCTTTGCCGCGCACTTTTTTAATTTGGAACATCTTAGTGTTCAGCGCAAAAGAAATCGAACGCAAATATTGTTTGAATATAGACTGGCTGATACGACGGCCCATAGTCGTGGGTCGTGGCATAGCCGGATGAATAAAAAACAAAAAAATCAAATTAAAAACGCGCGAACTACAGCCCGCGTTTTCGTCAATTTTCACGGATTGTTAGAAATTCATGGTTTTGTTTTGAAAAATGAGTTGGTCAAGTGACAGTGAAGGTATAGAATTCACTCCTGAAAGTATTAGAACTGACGCAAGAAATGTGATGGATAATCTATTACCTGAAAAATCCCGGGGGATATATATGAAAGCCTATGGTAATTTTATTGAATGGAGAAATGCAAGAGGCGCCAAGAATTTTTCATAATATGTGTTTTTGGCCTACTTCCAGTACTTAACCAAAACTAAACAACCTTCCACTCTTTGGAGTACCTACTCAATGCTAAAATCAACAGTCAGTTCTAACCTTTTATTTTCTCATAGAGGGTGATGAAAAGTAGAGTGTATCACTCGGGCGCAAAATATATTTTTGGCTCGGGCGACGTACTTTGAATCCCTCGCTACGCTCGGGATTCTACGAAAGAATCCCTCTCTTCGCTCTGGATTAAAACAAGCGCCCTCGCCGTAAAAATATTATTTTGCCAGAAAAAGTAGTATTTGTGTAAGGGATATGATACAATCTACTATTTTTTCTGTCGTAGCCTTAAAACTACTATATAGCTGGAGAACTTTGAATGGCTTTTTATACTGTTTGTTTTATTTTTTAAGGACTATTATGCGATGGTCGAAATAAAAAAAATGTTTTCAGGGATCTACCCTATCACGGACTATCCATCCAATTTGATAGACATCTTCAACGTGGCTGATCTGAAGGAGCACACAATCGACGTCAACCTGATTCTGGGCGCGGGCATGCCCCTGTCTGAGATGATGGAGGTCTTCCTACAGTTCTCTACAGACATGGAGGAATTCAGATATCTGAAACAGTTTCATGACCATATGGATTTAGTGGCACATATTCCTGTTCGTAATGTATGTTTCTGCACCTGGTAGACACCGTAACTGAGGATTTATTCATCCGCTCTTTTTACATCCATAGCAATCATCGCGGCGATATCCGCTAGGTAAGACTATCGCTGAGAGCTATTAAGAAGAAAAAAGAAGAAGAAGAAAAACATTTATTTACCACATATTTTAAGAGCAACAACGTTGCAAACCATGAAAATGTTACTGAGCAAAATACAAAGAGCCGGGTCCAATAGACCTAAACTGTTATAGCTATCTGTAAAAAATAAAATAATACCTTCCAAATCTAAAACATAAACAAACTACAAACGAGGGGTTGTTTGAAGTTACAGTCAGCATCAATTGTATCTCAGCCTCCAAACTGACCAAAATTATCTCATTTACAAAAGTTTTTATTAACTGTGTCACCATATTGATCTCTGCACCCAAAGTATTTAAAATATCTCAGCATAAAAATTTTCATATTCATCTCATCTGTCGTCAGGGTTTCAAACTTATGTCAGTAAGTAAATCGCTCAACAGTATCTAATCATTCACGTGATCTAAAGTACGTAAAGGCGCCCTACGTATGTATTTGACAACCTTTCGGTGTTAAAAAAACGATAAGTTTTCGATTCGAAATTAGGGTTAATTATTCCTCTTTACTTCTAAGCAGTTTTCTCTTCCATGCTTATATTATCTCTCTTTTATTTTAAGCATAACGCCAGTTAGTGACTATCAAATTTAAAACCTTTGAAACCAATTACTTATAGAGTATTTCTAGTATATGTCATTTTATTGTCGTCAGCACTGGAAATGTTTTGGAATCTCAAATATATGCCTTAATACACAAAAAAGGAACACGAGTTGATTTGGCGATACATACTATTGACCACTTTTAATGCCTTAATACCGTAATATACACTGAGCAATAATACATCAAGCAATTTGACTGACCTTGAAACGGAGATTTTTATGAAAGATCGTTACTTAGATTTTTCTAACACATTGGGTTCTTAGATCTATGAGTAGCTTGAGAGCATATATATTATATTTTAATGTCTGTAAGTGATATCGTTTTGGCTACCCTGGACGCTGAGATACAATTGATGCTGACTGTACCTACCAACTTCTTTTCGAATTTCAGATCGGGACTATTGGAGGCAATCTATTTCTGAAGTATTTAAATAATGAGTTTCAGTCGGATTTATTTGTTATCTTTGAAACTGTAGGGGCTATGTTAACAATAGGTGAGTCATTATAAGCTTTTTTAGTTTTTAAAGTGTAAACTCATACCAAGTTTTCATTTTATAGAATTTAAAGGTGTTCTTCAGAACGTCACGGGTTCGTCTCCCGTCGGAGACAATAAATTTTGATTGCATTTCCATTTTTATTTTGTTGAATTTAGGTTGACTCACTGTGACCCAATTACATGTTTTATCTAGCACAGCGTCCTTGGAATACACATTGGCTGCCTTAACAGCCAATGTGTTACAAGCAGTATTTATACGGCATAGACAGGCCCACTAGGTAACTAGTATCAATGAATAATAATGAAAATCTGATAAATATTTAACATTTCTTATAAATATATTAAATTATATTATTAAAATAAAATTATATTATTATTAAAATTAAATTAAATTATATTATTTAAATTATTAAATTATATTATTCATATAAATATATTATAAAATTATATAATATATTCCATTAAATATCTTGTGTACAGTTTTACACCATAAATCAAAAAGGTATCCCCGATCCCTGGAATAAGTTAGAAAAATGTTGGAGTTCTAACCCTACATCTTATTAGTAGACGCCATTGTTCATCATCATCTCAGCCCTCATACCTTGTTCCCTCTGATCTAAGATAAAAAGTTTCCAAAAAATTCGACAACTTCCTCCAAAAAAGCTTCGCCTCTGGTGTTGCAGATGGGTGGTCCCATTAGGTAGCGCGTCTTTTCCTCTATCCTCTTATAACATAACAAAAAAGTATAATATGGGTAGCGGGCGCAATGCAATGCAGCGTTGGTCACATAGTCACACTTCGTGACCGTGATCTGATCACTGAGGTATTGCAGTTGTAATAGGTAGAGGTTACCGCTTAAAATCTTGGTAGAGGTTACCACTTTACGCTTTACATAATAAAATGTAATCTTCACAATAAAGCTTACTATAAAATATCTGATTATCAGAAGACAATAATGCTTGGAATGAAATTTGCTTCAACTCCGAAACAACCAAAAAACGAACTATTAAAAAGAACTGTGTTTTCTAATCGCTTCTTATCACAGTGCTTAAAACAGGGAAGCTCAAAGATTCATTCATGTGCCTTTTTCCTGTTAACATAAGGTTATGGATGTTTTTTTATTGTAAGTTGTCGTTTCTATGTTGTGTGATTTCAAAATATGGAAATAAATGAATAGATTTCTGAAAAAATCTGAATTACATCAGGGCATCGCTTGTCTCGTCATTAAATCGCATAAAAAAATACTCAACATAGTTTTTAACTTTAGCAAAAACACAACGCTGGGGGTTCAATTATGTTCATATTAATAAAGCACTTTTCAGCTGAGAGCGTCACTAACTCGCGAAAAGTAACCTTGGCAGACTTTCTGAGAATGGACATGACGGGGAAAATTATCACGAACGTGTTATTGCCTCCCCTTTCCAAGTGCTGTTCAATCAAGACATATAAAGTAAGTATATTCCACTACTGTTACGAGTACGTGCCTACTGGCTCAGTTGGTCTGATAGTTGACTGATATGCAGGAGGTAGCGGGTTCGATTCCCGCCACGGGACAAATTTTTATAATTGTTCTGCAGATATTTGTCCCGGGTCTGTGTATTTTTCATGACAATGACAACTATTTATTACACCTGTTTTCCATAGTACAAGCTTTGCTTAGTTTGGGGTTTGGGGTGTTATGTGTCAGGCATTATTTATTTATTTTATATTTACGAAATGTACAAATCTGTATAAAGCTACGAAAATATAATAAGAAAAAATATATAAGTATCCGAAGGTTATCCAACCCGCCTCTATTCTAAGCCTTTAGTAAAAACTACTTTGAAACCTATAAACTGTTTCTGTATTATGGAATTTATTAATCTTTAGTGCCATATTATGGCAATAAATATTTTTAATCCAAGAGAATATTTAAGAACTGAACTGTAGGTACAACTGGTTGGTAAAGGGTTGCTGTTATCTCATGCATGACCTAATTGCATATTATTTCGTGCAATATTGATGTCATGTTTACTACAACATTTTACGCGATAAGTTATGTTTAATTCCATCTGATGTCTACTTACTGTGTTTTTTTTCGAACGGACAATTCATGTTGTTGACCGCAGATGCCCTTGACAACGTTACCAGACTATTAAACTTACTGTGTTGTTCTTACTGAATACGAGTATGTATTATACTGCACTCGTAGAATTTCATCATCCCACTAATATTATAAAGCCAAAAGTTTGTTTCGATGGAGGTTTGTTACCATTTCACGCAAAAACTAGGCTACGGATTGAGCTGGAACTTTGCACACGTATTATTGTTGATCAGCTTACACATAGGCTACTTTTTATTCGGGTACAATGCATGCAAAGCGGTGGGCAGAAGCTAGTTATTAATAAATATTGCTGGACATTTCACCGCTCCATCTAGTACCCCGCTTAGTAGGCTTATGCATTGCAAGGCATTTGTATATTTTGTCCCTCAATTCAACTTCATGTGTCCTTTTAATTATATATTTTGCTTCGTGCTACAATGACAGAGCATGAAACATTTCATTCATTCCCGTACAGCATGATTACCAGTTGCTGACACTGTATAAATCATCTATAATAGATGCAAAGGCCTTACAATGGCACTAATGCAACTACAAAAGATAGTGTTTCAATGATGAACTCATGCTTTTAATTTTAACTTTGTGCATCTCCATCGTTCTATTACAGATAATGCCACGGGCACAAAACGCTCACGCAGTAGTTAATGCTGGTTTTCTCTTCAAGTTCAAGCCAAACTCCAACTTGTTAGAAAAAGCCACAATTGTTTACGGAAGTATTTCCCCAACTTTCATCCACGCGAGTAATACAGAGAAAGTACTGAATGGCAAAGACCCGTACAGCAACGAAACTCTGCAATTGGCCCTGAAAACTTTATCTGAGGAGATAGCACCTGAAGAAGCATCGCCGGAACCATCCGCCGCGTATAGGAAAATGCTCGCTTTGGCTTTGTACTACAAGGTATGAAAGTTCAACAATTGAAACCCAACTTGTGGGACGTAATTGGAAGAAGCATTTGAAGTATAAAACGAGCTTCGATTCTGTTGCATAATGTTATACTCGAATTATGTAAATATTATATGCTATAATAACCCTTTGCTTTACACTTCCAGGCCATTCTAAGCCTATGTCCTGATGATAAGATAGACCCAAGATTTAAATCTGGAGGAGAAGCTATCAAGAGGCAAACCTCCAAAGGCTTGCAGGTCTTTGACACGGATAAATCCATTTGGCCCCTGAACAAACCTGTCCCAAAACTAGAAGCTTTGGTGCAATGCAGCGGTGAAGCGACTTACGCTAATGATCTTCCAACGCAGACGGATGAAGTATTTGCAGCTTTTGTTACTGCTGATGTGCCGCCTGGTAGCATCATCGCTGATTTTGATCCTTCTGAAGCCATGGTACGTAACCAGACCCCAAACAGCGAGCATGTAGGTGGCATGCCATCGGGTACCTATGTCATTCATAATAGATAGATAGAAATCTTAAGAGTGATGTGATCTCCGTCAGCATATCGATGGTTTCATTGATGGACCCAGGTTGAAGCGTCATTTACACTTTAAGTAACATAGATCAACAATGAATTATTGAGTTGAAATGTTATGATTATAATATGCCACGCCCAACATCATCACTAACCTGAAACGTAAGTTATAAAACATTATCTAATTTTAAATTATTTGTTCAAGAAATTGCCAGGTGTGTTCGCATTTTACTCAACCAAAGACATACCAGGAGAAAATAACTTCCTTCCACTCGGTCTCCCATTCTTAGCAGTAAAAGAAGAGCTATTGTGCGAAAATGAAGTGAAGTTTTTTGGACAGCCAGCAGGAATTATAGTAGCTGATAAAGAAAAAACTGCTAATAAAGCTGCTAAGCTGGTTAATATCAAATACACTTTAGTAAGCCAGAATAAGCCTCTTATATCTATGACAGATGTTCTCGCTTCACCTGAAAAAGATAAAAGAGTAAAAAAAGAAATATCCATGGACCCTACGGATAAAGGTGATGATGTAACAACTGAAATAACTGGAGAAATGAGCATGGGCTCACAATATCATTATTATATGGAACCACAAACCAGTGTGGCAAGACTTACAGAAGATGGTATGGAAATATTTTGTTCTACTCAATGGTTGGATTTGAACAATGTAGCTGTCGCGGCATTACTTAAAGTACCAGTAAATAGGTAATGAGATTAAATGTTTTGATTACTACTAATTTAAAATAAAAGATACTAAATCTATTTGTACCAAAAATCCTTGAAACACGGTCTTAAAAAAGTATGTTATTATTCACAGACAACCGATATTCGGATGAATATACACCCTGTAGGAAGAACATTGATTCGATGATCGAACTAAATGCATTTATTTGTTTTAGTGTACACATTATAGTGCGTCGAGTAGGTGGCTCTTTCGGTGGTAAGATTTCTCGATGTGCTCAAATATCCTGTGCCTGCGCGTTGGTGACACACTTGACAAGAAAGACATGCAGATTTGTAATGCCATTGATGACTTGCATGAAGGTGGTTGGGAAAAGGATTCTGACGGACTGCAAATTTGAGGTTAGTCACATTTTATAACCGTAATAGAATTATGTTAAAATTTCACATCCAAGTGAAACTTCAGATAGTCAAATAAAACTAGGCAAGAGCGAATCGGATTCTCGCACCGAGGGTTCCGTGCCATCATACAATATAGTATATGATAAAGGCGGTTTATATTTCTTGGAGAACCTTGTAATAATTTTCCTGTAAACTTTACATCACTCACTATTAGCAATAAAAGTTACACGGGTTTATCTCTGCAAACTTCGCAGATTAGGGGAAACGCTATTTTTTCAACGTTTTTGTAAATAAGTCGTAAAACTATATGGCATAAAGCAAAACTAAACTAACTTTTTATTCATGTGCAAATGAATACCTTTCTTATGATACTACACATGACCTAGTAGCTTCACAAACATTTTTTAACCTCCCTTTCTAAAAAACTATGCAAATAAGAGAGTTCGCTATAATTTTCCAATAAACTTTACATAGAATTCTATTAGCTATAAAAGTTTCATGGGTTTATCTCTGCAAACTTTGAAGATAAGGGGGGGACGGTCGTTTTTTCAAAATTTTTGTAGATAACTCAAAAACGATACAATTAAAGGAATCTAAATACTGTTTAATAATGTGCAAATGAATACCTTTCATATGATATGACCTAGTAACTTCACAATTTTTTTTAAAACCTCCCTTTCACCCCCTTGTCTAAAAAACTATGCAAATTAGAGAGTTCGCTATAATTTTCTTATAAAGTTTACATATATTTCTATTAGCTACAAAAATTTCACGGGTTTATTTGTTGCTAACTTCGGAAATAAAGGGGGTAACGGTCGTTTTTAAACATTTTTGTAAATAACTCGGATACAATACGGTATAAAGGAAAAATAAGAACTGTTTATTAATGTGCAAATGAATACCTTTCATATAATACCCTACACGACCTAGTAACTTCACTTAAAAAGTTGAGATCCCCTATCCACCCCCCTGCAATCAAAATAAGAATATGTTTTAACATTTTCATATATGCTATATTAGTTAAAAAGTATTTTATTCAACCATTTCAAATTTCAAGTTGATAGCATCAGTAGTTCTCGAGATATCCATTTGTGACAGACAGACAGACAATGTTTCTATAAGGGTTCCTTTTTACCATTTTGGTCCGGAACCCTAAAAACACTAAACCTTATACTTAGAGAATCTGGCAATCTTATAGAAAGAATTATCTGTCTATAGCTGTATTATCTAGCAGCGTAGAGTCATTCAATGTTTTGTTAATTTTGAAAGCCTATACTTTGACGGTAGGTATCAACTGTTGTTGGAAAGAGCTATACATTGACTATGCATTGACGTGCTGAAAGCACAAGTTATAAACAGTTTTACCTCCTACTGTGGTTCTGTGCCTTTTAATTATTCGGAGCATAAAACGAAATAATGGGAAACCATAAATAAGGTTTACGTACATACATACTATCAAACGTCAAGCCGGGTTTTCACTATACGAGTATACTCGGACCGAGTGCACTCGGATGACTACTCGGACGCTACTCGTACCGTGTAAACACGTGATCCGAGCGCACTCGGATTGCGGTATCCGATCAGAGTAGACTCGGACCCGGTTCTATTTTTCTAAGTTCACTCGGATTATTTTACAAAAACAAAATGGCGCCAAAAAGGCAATCTATTCTTCGAAGACAAACCGAGGCTTCATGTAATGAATCTGATTATTATATTGAAATACCAGATCATATGTTTATGCCACTGCAAAATATTACGAATCAGGATGTAACTTCGGCACCAGAAACTCACAAGGAAAATGAAGGAAAAGAAAATGAAGTTCAGGAACAAAATAATACTTTAGAGCAAGCAATAAAAAGCATTGGTGGGATTACTCAAGAACCAGACCAATAATAATCTTATGTATAACTAGCTGCACCCCGCGGCTTCGCACGCGTTGTTCCTATGGAAACGTTTAAAGGTGATTTCTATCATTCATTTATAATATTAGTGTGATGTGATATTAGGTATTTAAGTATGATTATTGTGTGTACCTAACTTGAATTGAAATAAAAATAATATTAATTGATAATGTTATACTTTATTTTACTAACTTGTATAAATTCCTCTAACGCATCATATAGAGCATCTAATACTGGAGGGAGAAACAGAGATATGGAGCATTTTGGTACCCGAAAGTGACTTTCTAAAGTACGGAAACTATCACCAGTAGCTAGATATCTCGATACTATTTGGAGTTTAACTTTAGCAGGTATTGCTTTTCTCAAATGAGTATCTGCTTTCTGTATTCTTGGTGTTATTTTGTCTAACAGATACTCAAATTGTTCGCTGTTAAGTCTCAAATGATTTCTAAACGTAGCTTTATCTTCCTCTTCCACTTCATGAATAAAATTATTTGAAGCACCCAATTTGTCACGTCTTAAAATCCAGTTCCGGGTCCAAATCTTACGCTTCCTTTGATTTTTCTTCCTTTCATGATTTTGAACTTCAGCGATTAACATATCTGCTACAACTACTATTCCTTGCAGCAGCTGATCAGTCATCTTGATGCAAACGGAGACAAAATTAAATGCTACTTTGACGCTGATGAACTCGTAACGTGTCAACCTAATTCCGAGTTAACTCCTATAAGATCTAGCTCGTACGAGTGCACTCGGTCCGAGTATACTCGTATAGTGAAAACCCGGCTTCAGTCAGAAAACGTCAACAGTACCCAACCCATCCTTTTCTGTCATTTCAATTGATTCATTCGGAAATATTACATTGCATGTTTTGGTATACAATAACTCACGAGTAATATTACTAGTTACTTAAATTACTTACAGGTCGGTGTTAACAAGGAAGGCATTATCCAAAACTTAAGTATCGACATTTACCAAGACTCTGGCTGTTCGTACAACGAAACTTTTCCTGCCTTATTGTTAAAACCATTTCAAAACTGCTATGACTATAAACGATGGGCGATCCAAACTCACAGCGTTATTACTGACACTCCTTCAAATACTTGGTGCCGAGCTCCTTGTAAGTACTAATAAATAATTATCAATGAATATCATCCATACATAGTATAAAACAAAGTCGCTTCCCGCTGTCTATCTGTCCTTATATTTGCTTAGATCTTTTAACTACGTAACGGATTTTGATGCAGTTTTTTTTAAATAGATAGAGTAATTCAAGAGGAAATTTATAGTTAGGAAAGTTTATAATTATAATAATAATTTAATTCATTTATTCAGACAACAGGGTCCATGTGGTTAGTATCAGGCTTAAATTAGGTTAGTACTTAATAACTAAAACAGATTTGGTTCTCTGAGTGAGCTCCCACATCAAAGGACAATTAAATTTTTCTGAAATAACATTCAGGATACTGTTGGAGCTCCCGCGTACTGTGCGTTTATAATGTACATGGATATTATAGTAGAGAAACACTGATAATTTCAGAGGTTTCTGATGTGAGGTCGTAAATAAAGACATTTTTATGCGCTCACATTGCAAACGCTGGCTGAACCTTGCGAGATAAATCAAAATAATGTACTACAGTATTATACACTTTAAAAAGTTTTACAAAAAAGTCCGCGATGGTATTCTGTAGTATATTTAGTATCAACATTGCACCCGTGCGAAGCCGGAGCGGGTCGCTAGTTACATATACACAAAAAAAAGTAAGGCCTTTGCATCTATTATATATGATTTATACAGCGTCAGCAACTGTTAATCATGCTGTACGGGACGCTGCAGTGCCTGGGACATTGTTAGATGGATTAGGCTTGCCCAGCACCTATACCATCCTCTCAGCTTAGTCAGCTATTATTCAGAGGAAAGAACAGGTCAATACGTCTAAAGCTAACTAAGCCGCGGGTTTCCTCACGTTGTTTCCTTCACCGTTAAAGCACGTGTTAAGTGTGCACATACATTTTTCAAGAAAGAAAAATCCATTGGTGCACTGCCGGTATCGAACCCACGACCTTCGGATTGAAAGTCAGGGGTACATACCACTCATATACACAAGAATATTATCATAATATTATTATTATTGTTTTATTTCAGTCACAACAGAAGGGATAGCAATGATAGAATTAATAATGGAGAAGATAGCTTTCTATACAGGTCAAGATCCGATAGACGTCAGACTTAAAAATATAGCACAAGAATTAGACGAAGAAGCAAATCCTATTCCTGAAATGATAGAACAAATTAAAAAAGATTCCGAATTTGAATCAAGAAAACAAGATATTGATGTTTTTAATAATCAGAACCGGTGGAGAAAACGAGCAATAAAACTTTTACCAATAGCTATAGACATATTTTATGTTGGTAACTTAAATTCCATTGTCAATATTTACAAAGGCGATGGGTCTGTGATAGTCATACATGGTGGAATTGATATGGGTCAAGGGCTGAATACAAAGGTTGCTCAAGCCTGTGCCTTTGTACTTGGTATACCGTTAGACAAAGTAAGTGTAAAGACGACTAGCAGCTTTACTTCTCCGAATAATAGCATAACTGGAGGAAGCGTTGGAAGCGAATGCGTCGTTTACGCTACTATGAAAGCTTGTGAAATCCTTAATGAAAGGCTAAAACCATTCAAAGAAAAGACGGATAATCCTAAGTGGGAGGACGTTCTCGTTGAAGCTTTTGCAGCAGGGATAAATTTGCAGGCAACCTACATGTACTCACCTGTTAGAGATGATGTGCAAACGTATTATGTTTATGCTGTTGGTGTTATGGAAATAGAAATTGACATTTTAACCGGTAACCACGATGTGAGACGGGTTGATATTTTGCAAGATACTGGAAGAAGTTTGAGTCCAGAAATAGATGTTGCTCAAGTAAGTAAATATTTTAAAAAATACCGCGTATTAATCTCTCAATATTATAATGAGGAAAGATTTGTATGTTTGTAACGAATAAACGCTAAAACAACTGGACTGATTTTCAAAATTCTTTCACCATAAGAAAGCTACATTATCTCTGAGCAACATAGGCTAAATTTTATCCCCGTACTCTCACTGGAACGAGAACTACGCGGATATAACTGCGGAGTGTGGCAAGTAAACCATATAGTTATGATGCTAAATGAAACTGATACTGAACTTTTCAGATAGAAGGGGCATTTATCATGGGTCTTGGCTACTGGTCTTCAGAAAAGTTGGTTTACGACAAATCAAATGGTCAAATTCTAACAGACAGGACTTGGACCTATAAGCCTCCCGGCATAAAAGATATCCCAGCTGACTTTAGAGTATACTTCAAACGCAATTCTAGGAACAGATTTGGAGTTTTGCAGTCCAAACGTATGTATGTAATTATTTATAAATGTTTCCTGGAAAAGATCGTTAATAATGATAATGCCGCTCATTAATGTTTGCTTTTTCTGCAGATGTTTGTTTCGGATCTGGGTGTTTTCTATATATAATAAGTGTGCCTATGTATATACAGACAAAAAGTATATTTATCAATCATCTGGTTCCCATAGTAAAAGCTTTGCTTTAGTTTGAGACAAGATGGTGCTGTCTATATTCACTATTTATTGTTCTTCTACTTATTTGTTTTTACTTTATCTGTTTTATAAAGTAGGTACTCGTACGTCGGTACTCGGTCGTCGTATTGTTAAGGTAGGTGGATCAGGCTGGCACAAGTCCGCCAAGTCCGGACTGGTATAAGTAAGGAACTTTACCCTGCATTGGGGGTTACCAGCTGATAAGATAATAATAATAGTTTATTCAGAAAAAACCTTAAAACTAAACAATTGGTACAACTTAAGGTACTAAGCACAAAAAAGAGATCACATAGGTAACAAGAGGAGTTTTAGTGCTTTTAATTAGCCGCACCGTAGTCTACTATCCTCTGTACTTACAGCAAGACGTCTTGCTCTTCCATAGTTTACAGGCGTTATCTAAAGTTAATGAATTACAATAGAAAAATTGTTCTCATGTAATGTATGTAGTTTTATTAAATACAATTTTAGAAGATAGATAAAATGTTAAGTTGAGTTTATTAAAGAGTTATATAATCATAATATATTATTAGCTACATAATCTAGGTATTTAACTATAAGCCGTGTTGGTCGAGTGGTATGTAACTCAGAATCTCAATAACGTGGGTTCGGCACCGAAAAAAAATTATTTATTTTTCTTTCTTGAAAAAGTTATATGCAAATTTAACACGTGTCATTTAGAAATAGTACATTAAACAAACACAGATGCTTCGGGGAAGTATACAAAGTAATGGGATGTAAAGCTCATACTAACAGTCATGAGATGATGAATACTATAATAGTTCAACAAACTATTCAAAACATGTAACACTTTTGCCAAGAACTGTATGTATATTTTTCTGTGCAAATTTCACCTTAAAGAAGGAGTGTACAAACTGAGTATCAATGTATGGAAATCCAAAATTTTTTTTAAGGGTCAAGTGTACGTAATGCCGACAACCCGTACATTTCACTCTTCTACTTCTTTCATTGTTTTATCTTTTGTAATTGTTCTATTTTCTTTGTAAACTATTTGTGTATTTAATAACTTATTATTTAATCTAGCATTTAGTAACTTTTGTAACTTGTACTATGTGGACAATGTTTTGGGCCATAGTATTAATTACCGACCCTGTAATTTGACAGTATTTCTACAAAAATTAAAAAAAAGCTTCGGAAGCTGACATTCAGCGAAACCGTCAACAAGGAAAAAGTGCTAGATTAAATCTAGGTTAAAAAGTGCGCATTGTACGTTCACAAACATTCATTATGCACACCTAAACAACGAGTGCAATAAAAAATAATTAAATTCTCGTACTTAAATATTTTCGACCGAATATGAATGAATAATTCTTTTTAATTGGGGCCTTTCCTCGAAGCAGCGATTAATTGAATATTTTCTGAAATTATTTTAGTTTTACTCTTAATAATTAAATGTATAACTTTTACAAGTGTATTTGACATTTTAGGGTTTCGTAGTAAGTACAAAAATTAACTCTTATAGCTTCGCTTTGTTTGTCGGTCCGTCTGTTTGCGGCTTTTGTGAAGAGACTAGTCCCTAAATGCTGTAACTTTGCATAGACATATAAAAACGCTAAAATAATAATTAATTTGGTGTACCTTCCATACGTGTAAGAGGGGATGACTTTTTTCTTGTTTTTTCGTGTGGGGTATCGCTGAAATAGGTCTTATAAGACCATTGTTGCGATATCTTCTAAACAATTGATTTTCGTTTCGTTCCGTTTGCGAAATATTAATGTTTTTTAGAGTGTCCTAAGCTTTACAAATCTAAAAAAATCGTGGATGCAGTTTTAACCATAAACTTTCTAGGAAAACTATAACGTTTGACTTTATGTTTAGTTTTGAAAGATATGTGGCTCAAATAAGTGATACGATTTACCAAACATTTCGGAATACTGTAGGCCAAAAACTCAATACCTGTGTACTATGTTTTGTATTACTTACATAAAAAAAAAAAAAAACAAAAAACAATTTCTAAGAACAGGTCAGGTTGCTACGGAACCCTATACGGCGCGTGGCTCGACACGCACTTGGCCTAATTTATTTCATTAACTAAAACCATTAATTGGACGTAGGTCGTCCTTAGAATCCATAAGCAATCTATTTTCAATAGATACTTAAGTAGGTATGTCTGGGGCATTGGCGTTGTGAAGACCGTATTTACGTGAACAATTTCTTTCGATGCGTACTAAGTCTAAACTAGGGTTGTTGCGAATATCAGCATCAGCATCCGCATTGATCGATGCTGATTTTCAATGCTGATGTTCGAGTCGCGACATGACCCGAAGAGGCGGGGCTTGAGGTCCAACTAGTCGCGGAGGCTCACCTGACATAGTGTGTTTATCCGCGCGCTAGAATGAAACGCACAATGATTCATTCCTTAACCAACCGCGCAAAAATATGTGAATAGACTTTTAGCACAAGGGTTATTATAGAAAAACTTGAGTGTAATCTTTTCAAAATAACATTTATTTCAACTTTTGAATAATTAAACTATGTCGGAACGGCGTTTATTTTTGAGTTTTCTTTCTCCTTATATTATTTAGTTTCGTCCAAAGTTGGGCTAAAATCAGTGTTGAAATACGAAAGTTTAGAAGCTTGTATTTTTTAAATAAATACTTTTTTACGGTTTGGGGTGTATACAAACATAGATTCTGACGAGATTAATTGATATAATCCTTAGTGTTGGATGGTTAACGTCAAACAGTGGAGTCGTTACCCTTCCACGTTTGTATGGAAAGATGAGCGACTTGTTCATCCTTAAAGCGCATTTTCATCCATGAGGGAGGCCTGTGTTCAGTAGTGGACGTTTTACGGCTTGAATTTATGTTTTTAGGTAACCCCGTCATGACGATCTTGGAGACCCATGAGAAGGCCTATGTCTAGTGGACACGGACAGCAGTCTTACGGCTTGGAAATAACGATGACTTTATATCTTCATCTGAATGATTTTGTTTCAGCAACTGGCGAACCTTCACTAAATCTGGCCACGGTGTTCGTGCATTGTACCCGCGAAGCTATAAGAGCTATAAGACTAGAAGCTGGCTACCCAAACGAATGGATTGATATAGGTATACAACAAGCATGCCATAGTAAGCCGTGTTGGCCTAGTGGTATACACCCCCGACTTTCAATCTAAAGGTCGTGGGTTCGATACCGGCCGGGACGCGATAGATTATATTTCTTGAAAAATGTATGTTGAAACGAACATGTTTATTAACACGTCTTTAACGGTGAAGGAAAACATCATGGGGATGCGGCTTCACCCATATTTTTAGACAATTCCTCAACTCCTCCTTCACCCAAACTCGACGGAGATTGCCTCGAGCATTCCTCCAAAACATACTCGAGTTCGGTATGCTTAGTCGTTATTTTGGTTAAATCTCAACTCCACTCTGTGATGGGTAATTGTAGGCTTCATCGTCGTAAATGTCATAAATGTAATTGAGAAAATCTCCAAAATCAATTTTAAATAACAGCAAACACTTTCGAGGAGCTTTCGAAGAGCATTTAAAGTAGGTCGCGAGGTACCTTGAGGTATATTTAGCTCATGATTAAAGCACAGCACGTGATATTGATATACGACAAGACGCTGCCACCCATCTTCCGGAGGTAGCCCTTGGCAGATTCTTACTGTATTCACGAGCAAGAGAGGATGGGCAACTTTTTACTGCCGGCAAGGCATATACAATATATTATGTATATTTTTATTATTATTTATAAAATTATTGCAAGGTAACATACCAATAAAATATAGCGAAGAGACTATGGCACACTCTTTATCACCCTATATCACGTAATGAGCATGAAACTGACACGCGTACATATTTCATTTAAAACCATTTCGCCTGGCGCTCCAATTCGAGTTATTAAAAGCTAATCACTCGTATGTTTTTCTCTTTCAGAGTTTCCGTGCACCGTTGAGAACATTTTTATGGCAGCAGGACATAAGTTAGAACACTTCATTTTAAAATAATTAACCGTTAAAGCGGGATAGATTTTTTTAGGAAGAAAAATCTATTATTGAACAACCTACTGGTTAAATTTAACTACTTGGGTCCATGTTGTGTAAAGATTGGGCTATCTGTAGATACATGGGCTCGATTTTTTATTGCTAGCCTTTAGTTAATTTTAACTGTGTCTTTCTTTGGTATGGTTTTAGTTATAGTTAAATAAATAAATACCTACCTTATAATAAACATTAGTCAACAACATTAGTTATTATTATTACAAATTGTAAAATATTAGATACGACATCATAATCATATCAACCGTAAGATTCCCACTGTTGGACATAGGCCCCATGGATCTCAAAATACTGATCAGAGGGTTTGTTACCATACTCGCCACGCTTGGCGAGCGGTTTGTCGAGTACGAGTGTTGATACACGGATTGATGCTGTCGTCCATCTTCCGGAGTTATCCCTTAGCAGATTTTTACTGCATCCACGAGCAAGAGAGAAGTATCATTCTACTGCTGGCACCCCACGGTAAAATATAAGTTACGTACAAGGCCAAATTATATCGTTAATTGAACGGAGGGGATGTATATTCATTAAAATTATGCTTAGCTTGAATGTAAAATAATGTCAAACTAATTTGTGTGTTAGGTAATTCTATTCTTTTGAAGACTTCGATTTGTCTTCAGCTTATCCAATACCACTAATTGACATTCTACGTAGTTGGTAATTACAGAAAGAATGGCCTATGTCCTATTTTTCTGTAATTACTACCTACGTGGGATTTTTAAGTTCTTACGAGCTAATTGCTACTGGCCGCGGTATCACACGCGTGGTACTGTATTGAAAAGCAGGGGAAATAAGGAGATCCCTCAATTCCCCGTGGAATCGATTGTCAGAACTGAGTTTTTAAATTCCTTTTCCTGGTAATAAATACCTACCATACATAGAAAATACCCAGATCCGCGACAGATATTAGTAGAAAAATTACAAACAATTTAACTTGTTAAACTTTTGCGATTGTCAGCAATTATTTAGTTTTAAAGTGCAGGATTTTATTGCGTACATTTTTGGGGTTCCGTACCCAATGGGTAAAAACGGGACCCTATTACTAAGACTCCGCTGTCCGTCTGTCTGTCTCTTTGTTTGTCTGTCTGTCTGTCACCAGGCTGTATCATCATGAACCGTGATAGCAAAACAGTTGAAATTTTCACAGATGATTTTCTGTTGCCGCTATTACAACAAATACTAAAAACAGAATACAATAAATATTTAACGGGGGCTCCCATACAACAATCTCGATTTTTTGGCCGTTTTTTGCTCGATGGTGGTAACAGCAACAGTAAACACTTGACAAATTTACAAAATATTTAATTGATATTTATTTATTTTAATTTATTTTATTGATCACCAACATAGTGTACACTAAAACTAGCTTAGAGTTGCCTTAATAAAATTAATGTCAAGTGCCAGTATAATTATAGATATTCATTTTAAAAAACAATAATTGAATTAAAATAAAATAAATATTTAAGGGGGGCTCCTATACACAAACGAAGATTTTGATGTCGTTTTTTGTTCGATATTGTATAATTTACAAATCACAACCAAAAGTGGGTGGTGCTACCTCAAAAACAAGTTTATTTGCCAAATAATGGTATGGAATAATAAAAAAGGTACGCGATATAATCCTGTAATTTTACAACTAAAATATTACAACGAATTGTCCCTAAGCAAGAGTCGAACCCGCAACCTCCTGCGTCTCAGCTGACTATGAGACAACTGCGCCACGAATGTCATCGATATTTTCCTTTTGATATTATTAATAGTGTTCAACACTGTGATAGTTGCAAGTTATATTAAACCAGCCGCACCCCGCAGATTCACCCGCGTTGTTCCCGTTCCCATGGGAATTTCGAAAAATCCCTCCTTAGTGCACCTCTAGGATACTCAATGTATATATTATGTGGCAAATTTCAAGTCTCTAGGTCCAGTGGTTTAGGCTGTGCGTTGTCTGTCAGTCACTCAGTCAGTAACGGAAGAGTTTTATATATATTATATTGATTTGTAATATCAATTGTTTTCTAAAACTATGTGTCCTTTTCAATAGAGGTCATACACGTACTTCATCAAACATAAATCACAGAAACAAACTGTTTTATGTATCATCCAATTCATGCCTCGCTTTGTGATTGACACAGCTCAACCCCTCTATTTGAAACTTTATAATTCATGCTTTTAGTGTCCTTCTAGTTTTCCAACTTATTTTTAACGGCTGAACTAGCAAATAAGGGTACCTATTGTTATGTTCACGAAGGTAACGTACTAAGAGCGTACTGATTTTTTTTGTTGAAATGAAATGAAATAATTTATTTGCCTCAAGTATGGTTTTACACAGATATTTGTATGTTTATTGTTAGGTATCACACACTTGACCGGACTATCCGGCATGCAAATGTCAATGTTATGAAGTTATACTCATATTACATAGCTACATCCACAAAAAATCTGGAATGAACACAGTAGATAAAACAATTTAAAAATCAATATATAATAATAAAAAAATAATAATAATAATAATGTCATGCAAATAATTATAATTAATGGGTATGTCAAATTTTTAATCTAATAATTCTGAAACAGTGTAAAACTGTTTGTCATATAACCATAATTTTAATTTATGTTCAAAACGCTTTATCGGTAGGTCTTTAATGTCTCTTGGAATTTTATTGTAAATGCGTCCACACATTGCAAAACAGTTTTTTTTATAGAGCTTAGTTTTTGGAATCTTTGAAAAAACAATTCTGTCACGATCTCTTACACATCTAGTAAAGATATCACCAGCTTTACAAAATTGGTCTAAATTGTGTATAATAAGTGTTGGCATATTGTGTCTTACTGCTGCAAAGGCCTCCTCCAAATTCATCCATTCGTCCCTGTCGGAAGCTGTGTCCCACCAATCGTTCTTACAGTATTAAGGTATTTTATACAGGGGAAGGTTAAAGCTAGTTTCTATTACAGTATGATTAACAGTCCGTGTTGGTCCTGGTATTGATGTCGTAGATGGATAGTATAATAGGTATGCAAAACAGCTCCAGTATGTAAAACAGCTTAACAACGTCAAGCTGGATTGTCAATGTAACGCATTCGACAAAACAGCTACCTATGTTTAGATGTAATGCAGAATTACCTGCAGTTATGGCCTAGGTTAGGTTCTGGTTGTATCGCAACAACAACGCACGAGCCGAGCGAGCAAAGCGAGCGTGCCGCGGCAGCAGCCGGCGAAGTGCCAGAAGCCACAAGCGGCAAGATTTGAAACTAAATTTTCCAATTCAACGTTTCATTCCACGCTGTTATACAAAATCGCTACACATTGATCCGCTGCATTGAAAAAGGCAAAACGTTTATGAAATAATGTGTGGCAACGTTCAGTGAATTTGTAATATCGCTAAACTTAGTTAAGTTGTTTTACATAACGGAGCTGTTTTGCATACCTACTAATGGTAATAAAACATCTGATTATACTATCCATCTGCGACATTGATATGACAAAATAGTATGAAAACTCGTTATTATAAATTAGTATGATTTTATCAATTACGTACTTAATAAATACAGGGTGATTCCTGGTTCGTGATCCCAACCATTTTTTTTCTGACTCTGTAAACGATCGCGATGTTACCTGTATGTATTTCAATTGAAACAGAGATGGTTCGTTATTTACGTATTATAATGAAAAAACGTTTTGTAAGTAAAATGCGTGATCATCCTACTTTTCCAATCAAAACTTCTTTGAAAACCAACTGTCAACAAACAACAGTAGGGTGACCATGCTCTGAAATTATCCCAGATTTTTTTTATTGTTTGCTGTACTGACTAATATAAGTCGCAGGAATACAGTAAGTTAAATGCTTCTTTCTTGCTCCACGACCCCTAAATCACCCTGTATTTATTCCTAAAATAGAAGATCTGTCATCAAGTAGAATTTGGTTCTGGCATTTGGCTAGGCGCTGCTGCGGCACGGTCGCTATACTAGCTTTTTATTGGTACTGGATGGGAACCCTTCCTCGGCTCGTGCGTTGTTGTTACACATCCAGTCCCGAAGATGGGCAGCAGCGTCTTTCCGTGTCATCAACATCCCGAACTGCGCTCGCCTACTGTGTATGTATGAGTATGGCAACTACCCCTTATGGAGATCTATGAGGCAGGCCTGTGTTCATAAGTGGATGTTTTACGGCTGAAATGATGATTATGATTTTGGGGGGTACCAGGTCAGAGGTCAACGGGCGAAAGTCCGCTCGCGACGCAAGAGGTTGCGGGTTTGATTTCCGCCTCGGGACAAATGTCTGTATGATCTGCAGATATTTGTTTAGGGTGTTCTGGATATTTTTCTATATATAAAATAAATATCTTTCTATAGTAGTGGTTACGCCGACAGCATTGCAAGCATAACTTATTTAAACGTTAGATAAACGACATTGCATAGTTAATTATCTATAGGTAAACTAAGGGTTGGTTTACTTTTCTGGGAATTTTGTGTAATCCAATATTGGGCTATTACGCGATGTTCCTATGTGTCCGTGTGTGTGTACGCTATAATCTACACGACGGATACTTCTTCTGTGTGTGCACTCTGCATACATTTTCTAATGAATGTCACCGTGACAATGAGTCGCCATAAACCCGCCTCGCAGGTCGGTCGCACGCACTCATTATATATCCCGCACATGTCATCTGTCTCGATTCGAGGCTGACACTTATTACCTAGACCCATAATATATTGGGATAGGTCGCGCATCACCACAAGATCGTTGCCAGCCAAAGGAACTCGCCTTCCTGTGAAGTGAAAGGATTCCCGCGCAGCCCCTGGACCCTCAAAGATTGCCGGACTTGCCAGGTTAGTAAGCCTTCCTAACTACCTAGTGATTTTAGCCTGTGCAACGTCGTTATAATTACTATACGCATCTTTGAGAAACCTAGAATTATTGGATTTCAGCCAGTCCATCCCACCTTGGGAAACGCATATTAACAAAGGATATAATCGGTTAGCTTTATGGTTTATCGTACCATGCATCGCGGCATGCTGCTGGTTATATCCTCCAAGTAGTATATATGTAGTAGTAATATATGTAGTATAATGAATTTTAAGTAGGTAATCAGTGGCAATCAGTCATCTAGTACCCATAACACTCTAGCTGTGCTTAGCTTGGGGCTAGAGGGGAGTGTGCAGAGCGAAGTTGTGTACTGTACGGACATATTATAATACACTCTGTATAGGTATCTCTGGGTATCATTCTTAAATTTTTCAACAAAAAAACCGATTTCAATGAGGAAAATTGTATTTGCTTTAAAATACTTAATGAAATTAAGACTTATATGGTTTTCTCATGGAAATCATTGAGAGAACTGAACCAAATTGAAATGAGACCACCTCGGAAGTGCACTCTTTTGAATAAAAACGTAATTTTGTAATTCGGTCCACAATTGAGGGAGAAATCGGTGAACATGCATAAAAAAAATATACAGTCGAACATAGAACCTCCTCCTTTTTTGAAGTCGGTTAAAAAGGCTTACGTCGGTAGTTTTCAATCATTTTTATATATTTCCATTAATTTGTTTTTTGTAGTCTGTGTGAAATCAAAAACAGATGTAAAAACACATGAAAGTAAACGTTTCGTGTGTTTTTAACATCTGTTTTTGATTTCACAATTTTTGTTTCCAATTACCCTTTTGCCGAGGGGCCAATATCTAGCTTTAAACCCTTATCATTACCATAAGAGTCACCTAAAATGTTAAATCTAAGTATATAATATAGGTATCAATAATATTTTAAGGAAACAATATTTGTATTTTCGGATATTTGTGAATAAACTCAAGTTCTACTGGACCGATTGTGCGCACGTTGTGGTCGCCTCTAATTGGGGGAACACTAGCTCTAACTACCTTTTGTTTTATTTAAATCTCATTATTATGTATGTATCTCTTGTTGGTGGCCCAAATAAATAACCGCGTTTAGGGGCTTGGTACGCCTATACGGTAAATGATCGCTCACAAAATATTTACTTTTACTCATTTGGTAGTTATCCTTGAGTATTGAAAATGGGTAATTTTATAGATTTCCATGTTCTTAACGAACTTAGTGGTCACCTCGTAATTCTGTATTTTTTTAACAAAAAAAAACCGAATATATAACCTTAAGGAACTTTAGTAGTACACTATAACAGTTATTTAAATCCTCATGGATCCCTTCATAAGAATCGAATTTTGAACAAAATGGGACATAATTGAAAGTGTATCCATTCGGACCTAAATTATTTTCTAAATCGTTTAATTAATTGCTCTACTACTATAACTACTAACTACTACTATACTAACACTACAAATTCTCTACTACTACTTCTACTCTACTACAACTACTCTCCTACGACTATCCTACTATTACTCTACTTCAACGAGCCAAAAGCGTATATGAATATATTAAAATAAAATTTCTGAACGCACTCATAATATTAGACAACCACAAAATATCATCACCCTCTTAAAATGTAAGAGAAAATTAATTTACCTTATAATTATTTTTTTATGTAAACTTTCAAGATGTTTTAATATCCTACATGTTATAACGACCAAAAACGAACAAAAGAACACAACAGAACACAAACAGAAAAAAACCAAAAAAATCTCATACATTTTACTCGAGTTATATGGTGATAATGATGATGATGACATTTTTTTGTTTATCAAATATTTATAGTTGCGTTCAGAATATTTATTTGTGAGAAACATAAACTTAAGCTGTTAAACATTTTAGCTAATTTAGGTAGTAGTAGTGAGTAGAAGTAGAGTAGTAGGAGAGAAGTAGAAGAGTAGTAATGGCAGAGTAGTAGTAATAGTGGAGTAGTTGTAGTAGTGCGTAGTTGATTCTGAGGCGGTGCGAAGTTCGCGGGGACAGCTAGTCAATAACAAATAATGCCCAGCATTATACCCACCACTCACAATATCTGTCCTAAAGGCTCGAGCAGACCGTATGCGTAGACGTAAGCGTAGACGTGCACGTACCACTGAGTTGTAATGTATGGAACTGTATGAGACAGGACACACCGCTTGCGTAACGTAGACGTGCGCGTCGACGTACAGTTCCATACATTACAACTCAGTGGTACGTGCACGTCTACGCATACGCATCCGGTCTGCTCGAGCCTTAAACTAAGCAAAGCCTGTGAATATTTTATTTTACATTAAAATTGTTTGAGGAAGCTGTGCTTAAATGATAAACATGTACCATAGACAAATCTATTTTTTACCTAATACGAAGCTTGGAACAACGCATTGCAGAGACGTAGGCTGAACTGCTGATTCAAAGGAAGTCGGGATATCGTGCCATGTAAAATAAGCTAAAGCTCTGTTTATATCTACAGACATCGAGCGTGCCAGTGCCGTAGCAGGCAAACTAAAATTATTGATTTTATTGATGTAAATCATCTTTTGCGGGGGGAAAACCGATCGTACGAGAGGTGACACGTGATGCTTGGAGATGTGCGAGTTAGTACTTTTGCGACTGCCTTAATAACTAGTTACTAGGGTGACTGCCCTAATAACTAGTTACTAAGGTGACTGCCCTTCGTCCATCGTGCCCATTGTGGCGACTGGGGCCTACTATGGCGACTGTAGTGACTAGGGCAACTGGGTCTACTGTAGCGACTGTAGGGACTGTGCTGACTGTGGCGACTATGGCGACTGTGGTGAAAAGGTTTTACATCTGCCTGGGGTTCCGCGACGGCTCAATTTTACCTACACATTGTGTCCGTCGACACCTGTGCGGCCGTCTTACGATAGAAAGATGATGACAAAAGATACCTACGGCAAAAACACTGTATGGAATAATAATTATTATTTTGTCTGCCACGGCACGTTCCTGGCACGCTCAATGTCTGTAGATATGAACGAACATATAACGTTAGCGGCGCGCACATTTAAAAAAGCCAGGCAACTCATTTTGAGACTCAGTATTACTTATTACGTCCATTTACTTTAGTACCCGCTAATGTCTCCTAGTTACTTTGCCTTAAATAAAGCAAAGTAAAGAATATAATCATCATAAAACATTCAAGAAACAGCCCTGTCATTCCGCCGATAAGTACTTAACTTCTTCATTTGCGAGTAGCAAGGTAAGTAGGCGGTCCTGGTACAGTTGCATGGAAAAGCGAAAAGTCTTAAATTAATTTAGTTTTTTTTACTATTTCCAGCCCGTACCGGTTAGCAATTTCAATTTCAAAATTGTTTACAGCATTGATATACGGACAAAAGATTTATATATGCTTAAAATTTCAATCCTAATAACCTAGCCCAAACACTAATGGTTTATACAACTCACGTTTAATGGTGATTAAGGTCATATTGTAGATGGAGTAGGCTTTCCAGCGCTTAAAATATGAAATAGTTACAAACTGTACGTAAATGGTAAATATATACTATTGTGGTAGATTTTTGCAATATACAATATTTTACTATGAATAAATCTGTATCTGGGGTCTTTTATCATTTAAAGGAATCGGATCACTCTCAGCAGATCCGTTCAGCAGATCCAGTTTCGATCTAGTAAGAGTTTTCCCTTTAGAAAACTCTCACTAGATTCAGTTTTCAGACCACCAATACATTATGGATCTAGTGAGAGTTTTTACCTTATTGTACTCTCAGTAGATCCAGTTTCTATTTAGAAATTATAAAAAAAATACAGCCATAAAACATGATAAGCTTTCATCAAAAGCTTGTGTTAGGACCTGTACGTACAAGCTCTACCGCGTCCCCAGCGGTAAGTCATTGCAACCACACAAGTTCTTTGCCGCTCGCCATCGCTACACCACAAATAAATACGTATGTATTTCATTTGTAATAAATTATTAAGTTGTCCACCACACAAAAAACCTCTTAATTTTAAATAGGAACAACCGAAAGCTGGTTTAATTTAAGCGACCACAGCAAAATTCATGGCAAATAATTGAAAAATTGAGTTAAAAAAACATGTGTACATTACTGCCCTCCTTATCATAAACGCAATAACTCGATTTTTGGGGCCTACAGAGTTATATACATATTCGTGATCAGCAAATTGGTGATCTATTGAAAAGCAATTTCACTAGAATCATAGATGAAAAAAAAACATCAACTCTGCGTAATCCAACCTTTGATAATAGGTAAAATATTATCCTTTTGAGTCGCGTTTACTTGGGTAACAGGTTAATTTCACATCTGAGAGATTCGGAATTAAAGAAACGTTGGAACAGAATTACGGTTAAAATGAAAACTTGGATTTGAATCGAACCTTATTGATAAGGTTTACAAAAGGTGATATGATCCAATCAAGAATTTCGGCTCGGGCCGTCAGGGTTCCGTAGCTTAGCGGTTAAAGCACCGGTTTAAGAAAGGGTCGTAAATTTAAAAAAAGGATTTAATTTCCTAGAAATTTAATTAAATTATATTCCTCTCTTGCCCGTGGATGCAGTAAAAATCTGCGAAGTGTTACCTCCGGAAGATGGGCAGGAGCGTCTTTCCGTCTATCAACATCTCGCTCGCCAACCCGCCTGCCGAGCGTGGTGAGTATGGCAACAATCCCCTCAAGATCAGTACTTTGAGATGTATGAAGGAGGCCTAAATCCAGCAGTGAACGTTAACAGCAGTCTGCGCTCATCGGGCAATCAATAAATAAAATGTATGTCTGCCACATTGATGGGAGTTTGAATAGTTATATAGAATAGGAATATATCCTTCTTTACAATACCCAAAACTACCGTAAGAAGCTTTGAGCTTATATATGTTTTATGTATCCACCGATTAATCTGGAAACGTATTTTACACTTCAGACTAAGAAAATCGCCCACCTCGATCACATTCACTTGAATCTTTCACATATTTTAAACTTATTAGGATGTTAATAAATTTTAATTAAGCAGTTAGTATAGTACAAGTAGTCATAATAACCTCGTTTTGAACAAAATCGAAATAAATAAGTGTTTATTCAATAGAGCAAAACGCTACTTCGAATAGTCAGTTTACAAAATAAGAACAAAACACATTTAAATTGAATAAAGCACATCATAGAATTCGTTCGCTTCGGAAAACTTTTTTTTCAAGTTTCCCTCACTTAAGCAAACACATTTCAGATAGCGTTGCTTTATAGATTACAAACAGATATACAAATTTTATTAAGTTTTTAAGCAGATATTTTAATTAACTCTTTATTAAAATAACAACAGCTGAGATGAACGAATATTTTCATCGTTCCTACAAAATCGGCGATTGTACGAATAGATAAGTAAAATAGATTCATAAATCTGAATGTTTTGAAAGTATTCTCTTGGTCTTTTTAGCATTATCTCATATATCATATGCTGCGACAAGAACATCGTTCTTATAGTGTCTGTTTCCCGAAGGATAACAGCAAACCCAGCATCGCGGAAAGTGTTACATGATGTAGATCATTGAGTGACGTTTCGTAACTGCTCCGTTGATATCATCACCACGTAGAGGTCTTTATATTTGTAGTCCTTTAAATCGCCAGAAAATGGAATGGTTAGCAAAATTCGAACCACGTTCGAACTGATAAAAAAAGATTTATGAACACGAAAAACATTAGGTACTGAAACACTTTAGGACCTATTGCTTATTTCATATTCAGTAGGACCTTTTGTCTCTTCGGGTCGCCGTAACAAGAATGCGGGTAAAATAGCATTGTTTTACAACTGTTCCTGAAATGTATTTAGTCAGTTGGACTGTTCACATGTCTTCATGGCTCAACTCCATAAAAAACTAAAAGCCTCAGAAGTTCAAAAGTAAGCGTTATATATAGTCCAGTTATTTTATGACCTCATTGTTATTTATAATATTTTTGAACATCGCGAAAGTTTAATTATAACGTAAATTCATTAAATTGGGTCATGTGTATGTCGGGCCACGCGCTATGTAAGGGTTCCGTAGTTAGCCAACGACCTGTGTGAGAAGTCGGTGTATTATTTTTTACGTTTACCAAAAATATAATGACAGGAACTAATATAATTATCGGTTTAATTAAAGTATTCCGGTGTATTTGGTTGGTATCACTTACCTAAGCGACAATTTCTGAGAAACTTTTGAGTAGCTATCCCAACCGTTTAGATTTTCTTTAAAGTTTCATGATTAGAACCTTCACGATTTTTTTCAGATTTGTTAAGTTTAGATTTTAGAGGAGGGCTCGAAAAAAAGTGATATACTTTATTAATTAAATTAACCCGACACGATGAAAATCAAGTTCATACCAATCTAACGTGTATGAGAGGTACCATAAATTCATTATATTTTCAGAATTTACGAGTATACCGTTATCAATGCGTCATTATTTTATATGTATGTCTATGCAAAATTACAGCTTTCTAGGAGTAATAGTCTCATCGTAAAGCGAAACTACATTGATGTACTACGGAACCATTTAATTCTACATGAACCAAGCATTTTTAGTGAATAACATAGATGAATGATGTAACAATGTTCAATAAATTTACGGATCGCCAATTTTAAACAAACCAAAAAAAAACAATTGGTCGCAAGATCAAGTAGTTTTTTTTTATAATTTACAGATGAGCTTACAGCTTGTGCCAAAGCACCAATATATTCCATTTTATCGAAGTGATTAGAATTTCGATAGATTTTATCGAAATTATATCGAGACGGGTACAACTCTAACAAAAATTGACAATGTAATGTAAGTGATAACCGTCTGTCAAAGTAATTTAAGAAAGAAAATGTACATTGCGTTTTATCATAATTAAGGAAAAACCCCAATAGATGGCAAGCGTCTAGCATTTACGCCGCTATGCAATAAACATGGTCGTCATTTTCATCATTTCAGCCGTAAAAGTCCACTACTGAACAGAGGCCTCCCTCACGGATCTCCATGAGGGGTAGTGGCAATACTCACCACGCTTGGCAGGCGGGTTGGCAAGCGCAGTTTGGGCTGTTGATATACGGAAAGACGCTGCTGCCCATCTTCCGGAGGTTTCCCTTAGCAGGCTTTTGCTGCATCCATGGGCATGAGAGGAGGGGCAACATTTTACACATTTTTATAAACATGGTATTTTTGTTTTTACCCTTTAGGTACGGAACCCTAAAAACAACTCTGACGTAGCCTTTATTAAGTGACCAAAGGGAAATACCCAAGTGTTTTGGTATCCCCTAATTCTTTTTATTGTACGCCCGTCTATAAACCTTCTTCCTGGAAAAATGTGGGTTAAAGTTGGGTCATAAGACTTAAATTCGAGGCGAGAAAGAATTTCGATTAAAGGAAGTGACTAAATACCTAGATGATTTAATAAGGTATTATGATCATCATCATGGTTCCTGGCTCCTGAACACAGTTATTAACTAGTTCGGGAGCCTATGGATTCATTAATAATTGTAACACCCTACTTATGTCAATAAAACATTTTTTACTTTTACTTTTTTTTATAGCAGCCGCAAGACCTCCACTGCTGGACATAGGCCTCCCTCATTGATCTCCAAGTATTGTGTATCTCCATGAGTTGTCACTGTTAGATCGCCTGCCGTTACTACAGTAGGTAATAAATAGTATGTAACAATGACATTAATTGTCAGATTTGTAACTCTTGGTACCAAATTCTGGGTTAGTTCCACTATGCACGAGTCCCGCTTTGCTCGGATTCTAAAATACCTAAATAAAAGTGCCGCTATGCTCGGAATCAGATTCTCGGACTGTAGAAAAGAAAAAGTTTATGTTAAAATATCACATTTAAACTGTACAAGACACATTATTTTGCTGCTTCTTGATATAATTCCATAGTAATAATTAAAATAAATACTATATTAAACAATTAATCAAATTAAATCAACGATTCTAAGTAAATGAAGCCCGAACTACAGTAGTAGCTGTAGTATAGTCTACTGCGTATTTTAGTACCAAACTATCCGCCAGAGGCGCTGTACAAGTTTTTATACATTTTTTTTGACTTACAGTCGCTAGCGCGTATATATTGTTAAAACTCATGGTAGACCTACTGATCATGAGGGGCTGTTGTTATACTCACTACGCTTTGCAGGCCTCTTGTCGAGAGCTTATATAAGTACATTATACACAATTTATCACCATCATCCCAGCCGTTCGACTGCAGCTGTTCACGGCCACTGATGGACATAGACCCTATGTTAGGGTATATGTCACGCTTGGTAGGCAGGTTGGCAAGCGCAATACGGGATGTTGATACACGGAAGGACGCCGCTGCCCATCTTTCGGAGGTATCCCTTGGCAGGTTCTTACTGCATCCGCTGGCAAGAAAGGAGAGAACATTTTACAACCGGAACCCCAAGGCTACAACACATTTTATGTATTATAGGATTTAAAGTCTCACAACAATTATTAATTGCGATAGATAGGTACACGAATAGTCGTAACCTTCTTTCATTCAATTATCATCTCAGCCATAGGACGTCCACTACTGAACATAGGCCTCCCTCATGGACCTAAAGATCATAAGAGATTGTTGCCATACTCACCACGCTTAGCAAGGGGGTTGGCGAGCGCAGTGCAGGATGTTGATACACGAAAAGAGGTCCTTCCGGAGGTAACCCTAAGTAGATTCTTACTGCATCCACGGGCAAGAGAGTGGCAACATTCTACTGCCGGCACCCCACGGCAATTTTCATTCGATCCTTGACCACAATCACGGGTGATTTTCAATAATTTCCATCCACTTATTAACATTCTGCTATAAAAGCAAGAATAGCCTAGAGGCATTGCAAATTGACTCCAGTTCATGTGAAAAAGCAGTCTGGTATTGACTCCAGTATCGATTGCAATTATAGAATAGAAACAACATGTCCTTGGCGAAAACAACAGCTTTTATTTCGCAAATTATCTACTAAGCTTTGAATACGTGTGCAAGCTATAAAAATCGATATATTCCAAACTACCCTATCAATGGAGCAGACACGTTTTCTTATTGCGGCTTTTATTGGGGTAGTCGGTAAACAAAATGTATGTCTGCCACATTAACAGGAGATAAAATAGTTATAAAGGAATAGGAATAAAACCGAAGATCTTCTTAACAATACCAAAAACAACCGCAAGAATCTAGCTTTGAGTTAACATTAGTATACACACCTATATTGATCTGGAAACGTATTCAACACTCGAGAGCAAGAAAATCGCACTTTCACTTTAATCTTTTACATATTTTAAACTAGTTAGGATGTATATAATTTTTATTTATATAGTTAGCTGAAAAAATACCTAAACCCTCGTTTTGATCCTTTAAATCATTACAGTAGTCAGCAACACAATAAAATGATTTGAAGACGCACTTTTCAAATAGCGTTGCTAAATGGATTACTAACAGATACAAAGTCAAGGGTTAACACGTCTTCGGTTCCTCTCAGGGGAACTTTCATCAGGGAACGGAGTGTTAGGCAGCACCAACTCCTTCCCTCTCACGCGCTCGCGTACATAAACTTGGCGGTAAAACACACGCTGTCACCCAGCGCGTTTACCGAGGCACAAAGTCGTTCAAAAATTGACGTTTGAATCCAGTTTTACTCAAATAGTAGTTCCAGAAAGTTACAGAAATGAAAGTCAGTCAGTGGACGGTTACCTTAGCCTAGCCAAAGAAGAACATAATTCGCACAGACCAAAATAGGCTCCGAGTCGCAAATGTCCCAATATAGGTCGGCTAACTTAAGTTGAAATAAATTTGGCGCTGTGTTCCGTATAGTAACCCGAGACCTGTTGTTAAAAGTTATGGTATTTTAGGCAATTAGCGGGCGGGAGGGCGGTGCTCATGCATCTCAGCATAAGCGGAATGAAAACTAAATATTTTCATTGCATTTTATTTTCAATACAATAGTGGTGAATGAAGCGACTTTGGCGACTGTTGAAATTAGGGCGAATGCGGCGACTGGGTTCCCGATCAGTACTAAATTCCGCCTTTTACGTTTCTCAATTCCAACGTTTATATTTTTTTATGTATGGTCGCGGATAACTTCGTTGTTTATGAATCGATTTTGATGATTATTTTTTGTTGGAAAGTAGTTATTATAGGTTTTTAGAAATCATCGAAAGGTTCAATGCCTATGTCAAGGTATCAATGTCATGGTTCTACAACAAATATTTACCGCCATTAACACAGACTATATTGAATGATGGGACGGAACCCTCACTGCACCAGTCCGACTAGCTTTTGGTTTTTTTTTTTTATGAGATTTTTTTTAAAGTCACAGGTAAAGTGAAACACTCAAGATGGCGATGCCAAAATCGCTGAAATACGCTGCCATATCGGGCGGCGTTGGGATCTTCGGAGTCATCTTCGGATGGGTGCTGTTCCCCACTATCCTCAAGAGTCAATTGAAAAAGGTAATAAGATAAAGCATAATTTCTTCATCCTACTCTAAAAGCAGCAGGTCTGAAGCTGACTGAGTCGCGGTTTGTTTTTTATGCACAATGCTTTTAATATCTCATTGAAACTCGCAATTTACATGACACAAATGTCGTTTTCCTTGAAATCGGAATCTGTGTGTTATAATATATGCACGCAATGCCACTATGAGTTCCTTCTTAGAAAAATATCACGTACTCCGCTTAAAACTTTGCTGATGATCACTTATGATCAGATGCCCACACCATAGTTTGGTCACGAAAAGTTTTTAAGAAGAGTCATTTGTCAATAAATAAGGAATATCGAGTTTTCCCCCAGACTCATTGCGTATGCTAGCCATATGCTGGACATTACATACATCATCTAGTTCCAAACTAAGCATGGTAACTAGATGATTGATAGAATAGGTACTTCAATACATTTTTTTGTAAATACATAATGTTGCATCCCTCTAGTGGCAAGTCGTAAAACCACTATCCTATGTTGGATGCCTCGATGGGGTAGTAAAATCTTCTATAATTATATTATAGTCATGAGGTTTGGCCACTCGCCGGTAGATTGCGCTTTTTAGTTTTTTCTATGCAATCTGACCAGCAATATTTCAAGACAGCTTAGACCTAACCTAAAAATATTGTCTCTTAATTATGCACTTATTTGGGTATTTTTCTATGTATTTTTATTGTATGTATATATATCATACATAGAAAAATAACCAGACCCGGGATAAATATCTGCAGAACAATTACAAATAATTGTCCCGTGGCGGGAATCGAACCCGCCACGGAGGCCGTCGAGTAAGAATCTGCTAAGGGATACCTCCGGATGATGGGCAGCAGCGTCGTTCCTTATATCAACATCCCGCACTGTGGTGAATAAGCGCTGAGCGAGTATGGCACAATCCCTACTGATTAGTACCTAAAGTTCCATGATCCCATTTAAATTCAGTTATGATGATGGGGAATAGAGGGAACTCCTAAAATATTGCAAACATATAGCGTTTTTGGCATACTTAGCTATAGGCCAAGGATTTGCATTCAGAAAGTATAATTTGACGGAGTGGAACTAATTAACAACACACAGATGGTTATCGAAACTCTTCAATATTACAAAATT
The DNA here is from genome assembly GCA_963082625.1 of Pasiphila rectangulata. Taxonomy (NCBI): domain Eukaryota; kingdom Metazoa; phylum Arthropoda; class Insecta; order Lepidoptera; family Geometridae; genus Pasiphila; species Pasiphila rectangulata. The sequence continues at coordinate 10,894,581 of OY720249.1, forward strand.
CATGGGTGACGATATCGGAAGATGGCTAAGATAATATTATCCCTAACCATTAATCATCATACTGACCTACATATCCCTATCATCTTCATCATCATAATAGTGTCTACTAGATTCCCTCAAGGCTTAGTTACTCATTATGCCCTAAATTAAAATCCTCCTTTTTTAAGTCGGTTAAGTAAGATGATAGGTACCAGCCTGGCAATGATATAATACAGGGTAATACTGATGTAATATAACGTGTACTAAGCCGAAAGGGGGTGATTCTGACCATCCCAAGGAACAATTTTTAACTCTACGATCATTTTCACATAACAACAACTAGTAAAATTGTAAATAAAAATAAAAAAAAATATGAAAAAAAAATACGAATTCCCGATTTCTTCCCTTACAAAACTACTTGTTTTCATAGGTTACCCCCCCCCCCCCCCCCTTCGGGTTAGTACACATGTTATAATACACCCTGTATACAGCCCCAACAACGACGTTTCGACTCAAACCGGAAACATTTTAAATTGAGTTTCTATGCACGCAAAATCTTCTTAACGTATGCGACATCCGCGCGTAGCTCGCCCCGGCACTATTCTAATTAAACATTAGAATAGAGCCGGGGGCGAGCTACTTTATAGTATTCTCGCTCTATCTATTCGAGTGTAGCAGTTTATTTATTTTATGGAAAAATATAATAACGATTTTTACCTATTCATTTTGTGAAAGCATCTTCATGGGATAGAATGCCCGTCCGCGCCTGGGGCCGACACGACTCACAGACGTCTTGTCGGCCCCAGGCGCGGACCGGCATTCAATGCCATGATGATGATTTTCTTGAAAAATCGAAACGTGTCGGAATAATCTTCGATGTTACAATACTATGTGAGTAATTCCCGTTTTTACAAAATGAATAGTATATCTCACGTTAATTTTGAAAGTGAGATTTTTACCTAGTTATTGATAGAACTATGAGTCACTATCTATAATATTCTACTTTAGTACTGTAATAATGAAGTCCTACTTCCCTTTTTAAACCTATTTCCATCATTCTAAGTAAATTCTCAAGTCCTCAATGTGAAGCAAGCTATCTATTATGATATGGTGATGACTAGTTAAACTGCCTACCTTTCTATGCGAGAAAGAAATATCATCATCATTTTTTTTTTTCATCATCATTTCAGCCGTAGGACGTCCACTGCTGGACATAGGCCTCCCTCATGGATATCCAGTTATTGCGGTTGGAAGCGATCTGCATCCACCGTCGACCTGCGGTCTTCACCAGGTCATCATCCCATCTTGTTGGTGGACGTCCTACGCTGCGCTTGCCGGTCCGTGGCCTCCACTCGAGAACTTTTCGGCCCCATCGGCCATCTGTTCTGCGAGCTACATGGCCTGCCCATTGCCACTTCAACGTGCTAATCCGTTTGGCTATGTCGGTGACCCGAGTTCTTCTACGTATCTCCTCATTTCTGATTCGATCGCGTAGTGAAACCCCGAGCATAGCCCTCTCCATAGCTCGTTGAGCGACTCTGAGCTTATTCATGAGGCCAATCGTGAAAGAAATATGGAAATAAGTAATTAAAACATCACAACATTCAATCTCGCATATTATTTATTCAGCAAATATACTAACTGTTTGAATATGTCCAAACACACGGTTAAATAAAGCAATTGAATAAAGTACATATTTGAAATAGTCTGGTTCAGGTGACACCCGTATTAGGAAAAGAAACTGCAAGAAACTAAAACGTCCGTTGTAGTCACCATTTTACAATTTAAGTCTAATATTCTGTTCCAACAATCTACTTACAGTTTTATCACTAGATCTTTATAAAAATAAAACCGGGCAAGAGCGAGTCGGACTCTCGCACCGAGGGTTCCGTGCCATCATACAATATAATTTATGACACAGGCGGTTTTTTATTTGTTGGAGAACCTTGACAGCGCCATCTCTTGTCTGATAGCGGAACTTATGTAGATTTTTTACGCTTTCGATGATTTCTAAAAAAGTATGCTATGTAGAGAGATTGTAATAAATTTCCTCTAATACTTACATACACTTCTAATAGTAATAAAAGTTTCAAAGGTTTATCTCCGCAAACTTCGGAGATAAGGGGGGGGGGGGAACGCTATTTTTTTCAACATTTTTGTAAATAACTCAAAAACTATACGACATAAAGGAAAACTAAAAACTGTTTATTAATGTGCAAAAGAATACCTTTCATATGATACCCCACATAACCTAGTAACTTTCCAAAAATTTTGAAAACACCCCTTCCACCCCCATTGTCTAAAAAACTATGCAAATTAGAGAGTTCGCTATAATTTTCCTATAAAGTTTACATACACTTCTATTAGCTATAAAAGTATCACGGGTTTATCTCTGCAAACTTCGGAGATAAGGGGGGGGGAACGGTCGTTTTTTCAACATTTTTGTAAATAACTTAAAAACAATGCGGCTTAAAGGAAAACTAAAAACTGTTTATTAATGTGCAAATGAATACCTTTCATATTACCCCACATCACCTAGTAACTTCACAAAATTTTTGAAAACCCCCCTTCCACCCCCCTTGTCTAAAAAACTATGCAAATTAGAGAGTTCGCTATAATTTTCCTATAAAGTTTACATACACTTTTATTAGCCATAAAAGTATCACGGGTTTATCTCTGCAAACTTCGGAGATAAGGGGGGGGGAACGGTCGTTTTTTCAACATTTTTGTAAATAACTCAAAAACACTACGGTTTAAAGGAAAACTAAAAACTGTTTATTAATGTACAAATAAATACCTTTCATATGATACCCCACACGGCCTAGTAACTTCACTTAAAATTTTTGAGATCCCCTATCCGCCCCCCCTGCAATCAAAATAAGAATATTTTTTAACTTTGTTATATATGCTGTATTAGTAAAAAACTGTTATCTTTTACCATTTTAAATTGCAAGTCGATAGCATCAGTAGTTCTCGAGATATCCATCTGTGACAGACAGACAGACAGACAGACAGAGTGATTCTATAAGGGTTCCTTTTTACCATTTTGGTCCGGAACCCTAATAATGTCACTTTTCTATTAAAATTAGGTACTAAACTTTAAAGCATCTAAATTCAAGAAAACACAGATATAATTTGGGTCCATGATTATCTAGCCTAAATAAAGGTAGTTTACACTTCTAAGATTTATAATATTGGCTTAAAACTTATCTTCTAGTCAGTCTGGTAGTTCGGAGACAATTGCCTGTCCCCGCCTTTTGCTAAACTTTCCGTTGCCTACACTCGCCGCACAAAACCCCGCGTTCCCATTGGTGCTAACCAAATAAGGACTAATTATTAAAATTACATCGATAAAATATTATTTGGCTACCAATAAAAATTACAAATAGAATTAACAAATTATAGAAGCAATTAAGATAATTATTATTAGGCAAATAATGAACTTCTGACCTGAATTTCTTTCCTTTTGTGAACACAGATTCATTTGATTGATGAATAACACTTCAATTTGTTATTAAAAATAATGTTATAATTTTTCTATGATTTTTGTTAATATAAAACGTAATAAATTAAACAGTATTCTCAAATGTTATATTGTTGTTTTATAAAACGACAATTTTTAAGAAAATCAAGTAACTACCTTACAAATTCAGCGGGAACATTCGAATTAAGTATTCGTCTAACAATAAATGGATAACATTTTGTACACATACTATACTACCTAATAATTATAACATTATGTCTACAGGAAATGGCGCTATCTAAGAAAACGGACGTGAGGAAAATGTGGGAAGTAATACCTTTCGCGTTGGATTTCAAGGTCTACATGTTCAATTATACCAATGTTGAAGAGATACAGAAAGGAGCTATTCCTATTGTAAATGAAATTGGACCTTATTACTTTGAGTGAGTACTTTTATATTCTAGTAGAAAAACAAGTTTTGTAAACAATTGGTGGTAGGGGTTGTGATGATTTAGAGTATAGATTTAGGGTATGTTACAATATGTGTACTAACTAGAAAGGGGGATCATCAGCCCATGAAAACAAGTACCTATTTTTGAAAGGGAAAAATTTGGAAATTCATATTGTTTTTTCGTTTGTTTTGTGTAGTTTAACTAGTTAGTTGGTGTAATGTGAAGCTGGCCATAATCAGATTTGTTTTTAAATCTCTCTGTGGTTTCGGTAGGTTCGGTAAATCTTTGCAAAAATCATCAAATCCTGAAAAGTCGTATAGCTAAAGTTGTTCCTTGAGGTGGTCATCGAATCACCCCCTTTCGGCTTAGTACACATATTACAATACAACTTGTATTATACACACTGGCTCGATAATGCCCTCGTATTTATTATTATTATTATATTATAATAATATATTTTATTACTTATTATATTATTTTTATTTATCGGGTATTGAATCCTTGCTCATAAAAGGACAATTGAGGTGGTGTGGACATTTAATACGCATGGATGATAGTAGACTGCCCAAAGCCGTGTTCTACTCGCAGCTCAAGGACGGCAAGCGTACTCCTGGGGGCCAGTTTCTGCGTTACAGAGATGCCATAAAGCGTCACCTCATTTCTTGCAATATACCTTGTGATCGGTGGGAAGAGCTGGCCCAACAGAGACCAGAATGGCGCAGCTCTGTTCATAAGCAGTGACAGATTTTGAAGTACCTACATCGTCTAGAAGACCTTGATGCCAAACGCCTTATTAGAAAGATACGTCCAAAACCTTCCTTCACCTACACCTACGATAGCAGTGGCCTATTGCCATTTAAATCAAAATTCGGTTTTGCTAGCCACTCTTGAGCACATCACATCAGCCGACAGTCTAAATAGTTCATCCAGGTTCGCCATTACCGCCGAACTACACAGATTTTACGCTAAAAATACACCATTCCCGCCCTTTCGGCTCACATGACAGCTACTCATAGTGACAGTGACAGTTCGCTATCCAATATCCGTCAATACATAGGACACACAAGCATCGTATGTATGCAATGGTATCGCTTAGAAAAATGTTGGAGACCGTTTTTAGAGATTTTATAAATGCTAACAAACTTTATAAAAATTACCGTAAGATCCACTATGGGCCGATTCAGTCATCAGATATAAGGTCAAATACTTAAACAACGAATAGAGAGTGAGACAACAATACGGTATTGATGAATCTTAAAGAGGAATAGACATTATCTGACTGTTTATCTGAGGATTGAAAAATCGGCCCTAAATAAAATATAAATAGGCGTATACAAACAAAACAATGAATAAATAACGCTACCAACACTTTCTACCCATTTTTTTCTGACAGATAACCACGCCTCAAGTGCTGCTTATGTTGTTAAATATTAACGTCACAAGAACCTCGATTTGAAATGCGAGTGGGAAATATTGTTTGCTTTTTCTTTGATTTTTACCTCTTGGTACAATAAAAAAGCTAGAAAGTTCAAAGCAATTATTGTAGAAATTAACTACTTCAGTAGAGGTTACTTTTACAGTTTTACGATTACATTAAATAGTTTTTTGTTTTCACATCTAATTTGACGTAATTATAATGTTCTTAGATGTCATATTACTTTTTTCGAAGTTTGTCTTTAGTTTTCATATTTAAGGTTCTGTAGTAACAACCATGGACCACATAAATACTGGACTGCTAATGTCCATACTAGAAATCTTCACTCAAATAATGTCAAATTCTCAGCGTATTTCTAGAGTGAATTAATGAATAAACATTTATTTGTGACACAAAACAAAATTAAACTATATCTAATCATTATGGATATTGTTGTGTCACAGATAGGCGTCCAACTCAGCATTTGTTGTTTTGCACATCACAAAACAATGCTGATCTTCCGTTGGAATCTCTATGTCAGAATCCCTTTACACATAATTACAAATACACAATAAATAGAAGTAGTTTAAGTTGGTAGTGCTGTAGAACTACAAAAAAATTAAAATACAAATACCAAAAACACTCGATGATAATAAATACATTTCTGAATTATTCATTTGATTATTTGAGCAAAGGAAGATAAATAGGGTGGCAACAATAAGAAGTAAGATAAATAGAGATAAATTATTACAACTAAATAGAAAGTACATTAACATGGAGATCAACTAATGTTATAAAACAAAAAAGTAACTAAATCGACAGCAAAATTACAGTAAAATGGCAGTGTCGTTTTTAGGAGGCAATATGGATGATTTAAAGATTTTCCAAAGGCATTTAAGGGGATCAATTTTGCTATTAATAGTTATCTTAAAATAAGACATTTTCTCAAGATTTTCTCAAGAAGATAGGCTTGATGTAACATGATTTTTTCTTATCTACCCCATCGCGTGGGGTATATAACAGATATTTTAAAACCAATAACGGGTTTTATGAGTTCCGGTTGCGAAATATTAAAGTTTATCTTCGAGCATCTCCCCCTACCCTCTTTAATAATCTAAACGGCTAACTTAGTAAATCTGAAAAAAAAATCTGGATGTAGTTTTCACCGTAAACTTTCTAGGAAACTACAACGGTTAAGCTACATTTTTTTAGTTTCGGAGAAAATGTCGCACAATGTGATACGGTTTACCAAACACACCGGAATTCTATAAGCCGAAAACTCAATTTAGATATTCCTGTTAATAAGTTTTGGTAAACGTAAAAAAACATACAACAACTACAAATATTAGGTCTACGGTTAACTACGGAACCCTGCACAACGCGTGACCTGACACGCACCAGGCCTAATGTATTATTATTTGAATATGATACATTAAAAACATTTTTTTTTAATTGTTTCGTAATACATAATCAGAGTCCAGCGTAGTGGGACTCATTTTAATATAATTTGTTTATAACTTTCAAACGTAAGATTTAACCCCTCGGGTGAGTCAACTTTTTATTTTTTATTATATTGTTATTTTTATTTTATAAAAATGAATTTTACGGAAGCACCACATTATAATATGTTATAAATTATACACCATTGGATTCGTATTGAAATTTTCTACACGTTTGTGTATTCTACAAAACATAAAATAACTAACCTGATTTAACTTATGCACACCCGTCGGTACACTAGGAGCGTTCAATCCTTAGGCGTCGTCCTAATTCGCGCGATGCGGACGCGCGACTAGAATGTTTGATCGCGACCACACGATGGTCGCATCGCTTACTCGCGCGATAATCGCGTAATCGCGTTCTATGCGACGATGGACGTTCTATGGACAGGACGATGCCTCATGGAGACCCGTCGCTCCATAAAGCGCGCGGGGGTTAAATAAAGCTTGTTGTGCATTACTCAAATAAAATTCTCCTTCATCTACGTTGGACGTCGAAGAAAGTTATACATATGTACCTTTAACGTTATCACAATCTTACAGAGAATGGAAAGAAAAAGTGGAAATAGAGGATCACGAGGAAGATGACACGATAACGTACAAGAAAAAGGACACTTTCCTGTTCAGACCAGACCTATCCGGGCCGGGACTCACTGGCGAAGAAGTCATCACGATGCCACATATTTTTATGCTGGTTAGATTAAATAAACTAAATAAATAATGCTGGACTATTCACACAACATCATCTAGTCCTAAGCTAAGCAGAGCTAGTTTTATGAGTACTAGATGACTGATATACTTAATATATATAATATTTTTTTAATATTTAAAGAGAAACATCCAGAACACTTAACAAATATGTAACTGCAGATCGGGCAACATTTGTCCATAGGCGGGAATCGAACCCGCAACCTCTTGCGTCGCAGGCGGACCTTCGCCCACTGCGCCCCATTATTGTATTTATCATCATCATCCACAGACCACAGATACCCAATGCTGGATATAGGCCTCCCTTTGCTTGCCACTAAAGCTGGTCCTGTATTGAGATTGTATTGCTTTACAGACAATTATTTAGCATTTTGCCTTAAAAAAACTACAACCTACATGCCAGATTTCAAGTAACAGATTTCAAAACAAAGAAGTCGACTCCAGATTCACAAGCGGGCTGTCCACAGCAAGACGGGTTCAATAATAACACATTTCAACTCGCAAGCCTCACATTGCTAATTTTCGAACCAATGAGAAAAATATTAATCATTGTCAATGCTTATGAGTTTAAGAGTCAACCCCGCAACTCTTACAGTGGACGGCTCGCTACAGATAATTTTCATCAACACGGTAGTTTACTAACGGCTTTACAGTCCAGTCAGACTGCACGTCAAGGTCCGTTAACATCTACAGTCATCGAGCGTGACAGACACGTGCCGTGGCAGTCAAAATAATATAATTCCCTAAAGTGTGTATTAACGTATAATATATCTATCGTACAATGGTCGTACAGACACCGACAGACGCAATCTTCTTATCCTTACATATAATGAAACAAAGTCGTGTCCTGCTGGACACGATTGAACCCTGTAGATGTGCTGGTGTCTGTATGTCTACAAATCAGACGTCGTCCGTCTGCGGGGTCCGCTTACAGAATAATATTATTTTGTCTGCCACGGCACATGTCTGGCACAGATACAAACGGACTTTAAAACGTGTAGCACCCATACCATACGTCTCTGTTTAAGGCTACTTGTTTTTATATTTCGTAGAGCGCAGCTATATCCGTGAGCCGAGACAAGCCAGCGATGCTAAACATGGTGTACAAAGCTCTCTCAGGCATCTTTGACAACCCCCCTGACATATTCATGAGGACAAAAGTCTTAGACATTCTCTTCAGAGGCGTAATAATCAACTGCGCAAGAACCGAGTTCGCACCAAAAGCTGCGTGCACGCAGATCAAGAAAGAAGCATATAAGAGTATAGTGATTGAGCCGAATAACCAGTTCCGGTTTTCTTTGTTTGGAGCCGTAAGTATTATTATAATAATTAAATACGTCTCACTTATTAACTTCAACAGCTGATTTATACGATAGTGGTGGTGATTCTACACTAACTAGCTACAGCTGACTGAAAGTGGCGTAAAACAGACTAAAATGACTTACAGCTAGTGCGGTTAGTGCCGTTCTAAAATTAAAACGGAACAAATAATTTTAATTTTACGCTGACAGCTCTAAATTTAAAAACGTCATACCGCTAGTTCAGTGCTAGGAAGTGTAAAACAGAATCCTAATCCAATGACAACCTTAACACCAGCTGATTCTTGACGGGGTTATTGACCTTCGTAAAATGTTGTCGTACAGGTACAAATAAAAATACAACATGTGGTTCTTTTTTATTAAAATGTAAAAAAATATCTGATTATAGCCACAGGATTATCTTCACATCTCACCAGCTAGTAAAATTGTTAATAACAATTTAAAAATACAAATATGCTAAAAATACGAATACCCGTTTTGTTTTTCCTCCAAAACCACTTTAAGCATTTTCATGGGCTGATTTTCCCTCTTTCTAGTTAGTACACATATTATAATACACCCTGTTTATACAGGGTGAAATAATAATACACCCCGTTTATAAGAGGGTGGTAAAAAAGTCATGAATTTCGTGTGACGTGATTTACGGGCAACCCCGAAGGTTAAAATAGTCTACCAGTGGCAGGGATATATATTATCATGTTTTATTGTCTTGATAATTCATCAATCTTCCTGTGTCTATGATTATTACTTTTAGTGATTCTCATTAAATTCTAGTTGAATCAAAAATATATTTATTACCTTTGCACCTGCTCTTTGAATTTTATTTGGAATAGTTAGAGAGTAAACTTAAGCATTTTCCCCACAGGGGGACAGTTAAACCTTGATTATTACAACAACGGTGTTAGTTAATTCTTTTGGCGCCTAACTAAAGCTAACTTAAATTGCATAAAACGGACTAAAATGACAGAAAACTATTTGTTGCTGCCGTTCTTAAATTAAATCGGAACCATTTTACCAAATGTTACGTTGATAGTTCTAAATTTAGAAACGTCATATCTCTTACTAAAGATTTTGATTTTGACAAGCTCTGTGGCGCAGCGGGCGAAGGTCCGCCTGCGACGCAAGAGGTTGCGGGTTCGATTCCCGCCTCGGGACAAATGTCTGTACGATCTGCAGACATTTGTTCAGGGTGTTCTGGGTGTTCTGGGTGTTTTTCTATATATAATAAAAATATCTATCTATGTAGTATAATGTATTAAGTATATCAGTCATCTAGTACCCATAACACAAGCTCTGCTTAGCTTGGGGCTAGATGATGCTGTGTGATTTGTCCAGCATTATTTATTAATTTATTTATTTTATCTTACTAATTAGCTTTAGGCAGTGTAACAACAAAAAAGAAACCAATATTTGTACAGTATATATAGTAACGGATTCTTACGATCAGTTAAATCTCAATTCTATTTAGTCCGTCAGATAATACAAAATTATAGACACGTATTTTTTGAAACAATCTCATTATTATTATAAAGCCGAAAGTTTGTTTGTATGGAGGTTTGTTACCTCTTCACGCTAACACTAGCGTACGTATCGAGCTGAAATTTTGAAAACGTATATATGTTGACTAGGATTAAGACATAGGTTACTTTTTATCCGGGTACAACTCATGCGAAGCGGCGGGCACAAGCTAGTATTTAGATAAAGCGAGTTGAAGTTTAGGTGCGTGTGAGGGTGAGGAGCTTGTGACGTCATAATACTGTTCAAGGAAATTAAAAACCTTGAATTTTTGATAAGGTTTTTCATATCCTTGAAATGTTCTACCTAAGTGTAGTTAAACACTATAAAAATTACACACTATGTCATAATACTGTATTCTTGGATTACGTTAAAAAAGAAAAAATACGTGTCTAACACGTTTTGTTAATCTACATGACAGACTTACAATTAAAATTTAGTCTTCTAGCCTATTTATTACCAATATTTAAAAGTTCACTGGGCATCTCTCGTCATTGCTACTGAATTCTACTTTGACAATGAACAGGCGAATCGGCCCGTCAGGGTTTCGTAGCATAGCACTTCCGGCTTTATGATGGGTCAAGTATCGATTTGAACAAAGCGGACTCGAATCCCGCAGAAACCGTTATTGTTTGATACAGGTTTTGAGTTCTGTGTAATACTTCTCCAAATCAACTAAGTCTAACCTACCCCCTTGCTTCTTAATACAAACATCGACTTAGGAAGAGCGAGGAACTCATTAGCGAGGCATTAAAATGGGTCTTTTTGACACATCATGTCCTATATTTGTATATTTGTATTTTAAGACTAATCCTGTACTTATATTAACACAAGCATTGGTACGGGGGTACCAAAAAAGGTGGCGAAGGTTTCCGAAAAATGCCATTTTTGACCTTTGGTGACCTTTTGGGTTACAATAACTCCGGTCCCTGTGACTCTAGTTTCACCAAAATCAATCAGTACTCATATCTCATTAAGACAATGCTAAAAAAAAGGTTTCATGTAAATTGGTCAACGCTTTCGGTTGTAATCGTGTCATGCACAGACAGACAGACAAACAGCGCTATGAATAATAGAGGGCTTCGCCCCCTAATATGATGTGTAACGTTAGATTAAATAAACATGTTTATCTATATTATTCTACAATATTATATACATTTTAGAAAAACGGTACGGACCCTCACGTGGTGACCGTGAAGCGAGGCATCAAGGATGTCATGGAAGTCGGCAGAGTGGTGGCCGTCGACGGTGAACCGCAGCAGAACGTATGGAAGGACCACTGCAATGAGTACCAGGGGACGGACGGCACTGTGTTTCCGCCTTTCTTGACTCCCAACGATCGGCTGGAGTCGTTTTCTGGGGATCTGTGCAGGTTTGTTGGCTTCCAGTTAAATAGACGGGTACCAAACAGCTCGGACGATGTCCTCGTTCATAGAGTTCACTGGCTCTCAGGGACAGCTTCGAGGGTTGCTCGGAAATTTGTGCAGATTGATAAGGTTCCAGGTAAATAAAAGGCAATAGTCAATGGAACATAGTTCATGCTACTTTTTAAATGCCTAGCTATCGATCGCTTAGGGGTCTCTGCAGAAGATGGGCAGCAACGTCTTTCCGTGTATCAACATCCCGTGCTACGCTCGCCAAGCCGTCTGCCAAGCGAAACTATGGTATAACAACAACCACCTCATGATCTTGGAGATATATGAGACAGGCGTATGTCCAGCTGTGGACGTGGACAGCAGTCCTACGGCTGAGATGATAATGATGTTTTAGAAGTTTCATATTAATTACTCGAATTTAAACTTTATTAACATACTACACTTATATATACACTTATATACTTGTGCCCGCCGCTTCGCATGCGTTGTACCCGGATAGAAAGTAGCCTATGTGTTAATCCTAGCTAACATCAATATAGCAAATTTCAGCTCGATACGTACGCTAGTTTTTGCGTGAAGAGGTAAAAAACCATCCAAACAAACTTTCGGCTTTATAATATTAGTGAGATGATTACTTTTGATGGTTCACTGAGTGTCTGAGTTAACTACAGTTATAAATTTACCTTTACTCACCTAGGTGATTCAGATGCAATAATCCTACAAAAAAGGTAACAAGACAAGCCTTTGTGCAAACCAATTGAGTTAATTCTGTCGTTCTTATATTTTTTGTCTACAATAAATATTACATTAGTTCGTTTATTCATAACTTATGTCGCCTCAAGGAACTTATATCCAACCGTTCCTTGTGTCACCTTAGTGAGCTTTGAAACAAAAGAAAAATCGCTTATACAGGGAAAATTGTAAATATCTCAATCGTTACATATAAAGGCTCTCTGTATTTTGTTAGTCAAATGATGTTTTCTTTGTATTTCATGATCAAATAACGTCTTTAGTATTCTATTTTGTCTACTGATGTGAAAAATAAACTAGGCCAGGTGCGTGTCGGGCCACGCGCTAAATAGAGTGCCGTAGTTAACCGCAGACCTGTTGTTAGAAGTTGGTGTATGTTTTTTTACGTTTACAAAAATATATTAAGTACTCCGGTATGTTTGGTAAACCGCATCACTTGTTTAAGCGACATTTTCTCCGAAATTAAAAAAGTAAGCTTCACTGTTATAGTTTTCCTAGAAACATCATGGTTAAAACTATATTTATGTTAGTTTTTTCAGCTTAAATTTTAGAGGGCGGGGGACGCTCGAAAAAAAGATTAAAACCTTAAAATTAAATATTCCCAACCCCCAGATGATTATTGTTTTCAAATACATAATAACCAATGTAAGAAAATAAATTGCAACTGTCCAAATATAGAAAAAGTCACAACTACAAAATATCTCGGTATCATGAATGATCAAAGGCTCTCCTGGTATGCTCACCTCGAGCTTTTAATGAACAGGGCAAGAAAACTGATTTGGATTTTCAAAGCACTCCACCATGTAGCTGACAAAGAACTAATACAACAGATCTATAAAAGTTTAGCACAATCAGTCTTGAACTACTGCATACCAATCTGGGGCGGAGCTACGAAAACAAAATTCCTTCAGTTAGAAAGAGCACAAAGATCTCGCTTAAAAGTAACTTTCTGTAGACCCTACATAGTTGCTATACTCCAATACTGGTAATTTGACGGTTAGAAAGCTCTACATACTACACGCTGTTTTAAAACTGCATAAGCAATTAAAATATGACCCAGCTAAACTCACGAAGAGAAGAAAGGACAAAGTTACCTCTAATGAGACAGTTTATTCAAAATTTGCAAAACGACAATACATCAAACAATCCAACAATCTGTACAATAAAATCAATAAAAAATTAAATATTTATCCACTTACTAAACAAGCAACTAAAACTATTCTTACTGACTGGCTTCTCAGCCTTTCCTATCAGGACACGGAAGAACTTCTGGAGTTCGTCTCGTAAAATTACCCTCCAACCACATAATCACACACATACCACAGATAATATAATATACTAGTACACATATATACATCCACATAAATATTAAGACACTCACACTTTCCCGTACACATATGTATACACATACATACCTACTCATTCATACACAAAAAGATACATTCATACACAAAAAACACATATAAATACCCATAAACGAAACACGCACAGTTGTATAGTAGATAATTTTTGTAATTAACTTAATCTGTATTTAGTTACTCTTACTAGGCAAGAGCGATACCCCCTACACAGGTATCTATCAACTTAAAAGGGGGTTTCCAATGCATAAAATGTAATGTATAGATTAAGTTACTGAAATAAACCTATTTTATTTATTTATTTTATTTTTAAAATTTCGCAAATGGACTAGTTACCCCGGTAAATATATACATATAATAGATCTAAAATACATACCTATTTAACGTTACAACCACACCATGGGGATTAATATTTTTTTAATATTTTTTCTAATCTGTAGCTTTATATTAAATCGTTTTTTCAGACCACAGATCCATACTTTTATTAGTAGTGATTACTTATGACTAGTGATAATAAGGCTTATAAATCTACTGTGACATGCAGACATACCTTGCATGAGATCGGCTTCAATACAGCCATCCAGTACCCCAAGTTAAAGTATGAAATTGCCGATTTGTACTGAGAGATTGATTTTTTTTTTCATTTAACATATTTATTGATTAAAATAATTACCTATACTTATTTATCTATACATTTCTGCCATCTAATAGGAAGGTCATTTATGCCTTTGCGATAGAACTCTGGTGATCTAGATTCGACAAACTGTGTGAAAGCATTTTGTACTGCCTCCTGAGAAGAAAACTTTTTATCACGTAGAAAATTGTCCAAATCACGAAAAAAATGGTAGTCCGTTGGAGCAGGGTCTGGCGAATACGGAGGGTGGCGAATGATATCTAATTGCATTTCCTGTATAGTTAAAACGGTTTCTCGTGCTGTAGGAGGTCTCGCGTTATCATGGAGCAATAATGGTGAAGATCGATTCATGAGTCGGGGCTGTTTTTAAACTGCTAGCTTTAAAAATCTGAAAAATCCTTATACGTAGTTTTAAACATGAACGTTCTAGCAAAACTATAACGTTAAGCTAGCTTTTTTAATGGCTCAATGAAGTGATGCGGTTTCTCAAACATACCGGAATACTTTACACCGAATACTCAATTAATTCCTTTTAATATGTTTTGGTAAACTTAAAAAAAACATACAACAACTTCTAACAACAGGTCTACAGTTAACTACGAAGCCCTACAAGCGCGTGGCTCGACACGTACCTGGCCTAATGTATTAAGCTTGCTATCAATAAGTTTGAATTAAGATGCTTTGATTTTGATAAAAAGAAATATACTTTCCAAAAGGATTTTTTACTAAACAGGCTTATAATGGGTAGTAATAACAGCAGTATTATAAGATTTTTCTACTACTGTTATTGTTACTGGCAAAACTTACTGATTTTTTTTAAATACAATTTATTCAGGTATTTATCGTGTAAATCACATTTATTACTTCCCGGCGTTTCGGAAATCATTCATAAGACTTCTCACCAACAGGTCCTTCAAACCATGGTACCAGAAAAAGACTTCCTACGCTGGTATATTAACCAACCGGTACATCGCCAACATCGGAGATTTAGCCAACGATCCAGAACTGCAATGTTTCTGCACTGATCCACCCACCCAATGTCCTCCCAAAGGCCTAATGGACTTGACCGCCTGCATGAAGGCACCGATGTATGTGTCCTTGCCACACTTCTTGGGATGTGACCCTGAGGTTCAGAAAGGCGTGAAAGGACTGAACCCGGATGTCAATGAACATGAGATACAGATTGATTTTGAGCCGGTAAGCATCAAACACCGTCAACCCATCGGGATGGTGGACGACCCCTTTTTCTGTACCCTTCTCTCGGCCACCACTCAATGTGAGGAAGACCGTGGGTTGCACCTGGCTAAGAATAGCTTACGACAAAGGCGAGTGGGAAAATCAAAGGGAGGACTATACCCAGCAGTGGGTCGATAAAGGCTGATGATGATGAAGCATCAAACTTTTTTTTTTGGTATTAGTAGTATTAGGTAGTCAATTCCGTATTATATTTATTAAATGATGTCAAGCAACGATAATAAACACGAAACAAAATAGTTCTGAGGTCCCTAACAAAGATTATCAAAAAAACAGACTTCGAAAACGTAGGAGGTTCTCAAACCTGCTTTTCCAAATTGTTTTACTGATTAACTGACACTCGACTTAGTAAAAATGTTCAAGATAAGGTAGCTGTTTAATAAATGGTTGATCAAAGGCATCCTGTATGTTACAAAATTTAATATATTGCTTTTAGCGAAGTTAGATTTTCGTTGATGTATTTTATCATTTCAGAATCTATTACTGGTTTATAAGTAGATCCTTTATTAACTAAATTTACAATATGCTTTTTGATATTTCAAAAGCGCCGTTATTATGACCCTTGTTTTTGGAGTTAAGAGTCTGTTTAAATATTTTATTATTGTTTCGTTATAAGTAAACAATTATAATAGTTTAAGTAAGTAAGGCCTGTCAGAGGAAAGAACATATTAATACGTCAATAAACCCGCGGCTTAGCTACAGAGGTTTATAGAATAGGTAGGCTATCATACAAGTTATTTATACATAGTTATACAGAATAAAAACAATCTAGTACAATCCAGTACATATAGGTAATTATGTGTTCCGTACAGATCGTTTTTATTCTGAATTGAAATTATCGTGACTCAACATAATTTAATACGGGTTTCACCATGTACCTATCTTATTATCATCTTGCTGGCGTTTCGTTGACAGAAGGGCCTTATTCTGCAAGATCGCGTGGCTGGACATAGCCGCCGCGCCGGCGCTGGTGCTGGGGGGACCCTTCCCCCCTAAATCCTCGTCACTTGTCTCATCGCTCACACAAACCGCTATATGTATGTTTATTACAATTATATTTACCATGGGTCCCATCATCAAAACTGGGATTATTAAGTGAAACAAATAACACAACCGCAAGTTTAAATTTAGGTCCTAACACTATTTATATATACCTTGAGGGACTCCAGTACACACTATTACATTATTTCATTTTATTAAATTCAATTCCCTGATGCTAATGATGATGATGATGATGATGTGTAGGTACTTAGTATGATGATAAGTAGATAGGGATATATTATCCTAGCCATCTTTCGATGTCGTCACCCTCGAATTTTGTAATATTGAAGAGATATGATAATCATCTGTGGTCTTCTTCATCAGTTCCACTTCACCAAATCATACTTTCTGAATGCAAATGCTTGATCTTGAGATAAATATGGCAAAATCGCTGTATGTTACATTACAACATTTGATGAGTTCCTTCGATTCCTCATGGATCCTATAATCTTACCTGAGTTTTAAAAAAATTAAATCTAATTCAAAGTACACGTATTTGAACTCAAAAAGAATTTCATAAACGACGGAGTTCTGTAACAAAAATAAAAAAAATGGATTCCTAAGTCCAGATGACTTAGGCAGCCATTTTTTTAAGCCGGTTAAAAATGGGACGCTGCAGCGACTGGGACATTGTTACATGGAATAGGCTTGCACAACACCCATACCGTCGTCTTAGCTAAGTATTGACCTGTTCTCTCCTTTGACACAGCAGACTTACCTCTATAAAGCAGACTTATAAAATAAATAAATAATATGTTGTAAGTCGCTGATTCCACTGTACTCCGTTACTAACGGGGAGCCGATTTCTCCTGAATATGCCTTGTAGAGAGACGAAACACGTGTTGAATTTATTTATTGAGAGATAACAAACAACTACAATAAAATTATGTAACATATGGTCCAAAACCCCATACTGAAGGAGATATTAATTATTTAAAACAAATCACAAGTTAAAAAATGTCCAGTCTAACACACCCTAAAAGCCACCTAACTACGTAGGTACTACTTTTACACGCAGAAGCACTAAGTAACTTCATTCATTGTAACGACATTAGCCGTTCGTCGTATGATTTCGGAGCGATTCGTGAAGTGTCACGCTCGCTCTCTGTTTCTCTACTTGAGTTTCTCAACTAAAGACATGTTCACAAAGAAGCGGGCAATTAATATAATTTATTTTGTACTGAAATAGTAATTTAATTAAGACACATAATTAGACCCACGTTGATGTAATATTATTTACTCAAAATTGCGTGATTTAAATCTTTCGGGTTATTAAGGGGCACGGTGTATAAGTAAGTTTCTTATGTATAGGTACAACTTAACTTAAAAGTTACTTAACTCGTAAGTATTAATTCTTAATAAAAATGCCATTGTGCTATCCACAATTCTATTTGAGTTTTTTTTTCAAGCGCTCGTTAGTTATAGGTTAGGTTATTTAAAACTATATACTTTCATATACTTTCAGTTCATTTATGTATTTTAATAAATTTCCGCAAAGTCACGCCTGTATCAATTAATTTTTTATTATTATGTTTTAGATAACAGGTACTCCAATGTCAGCTAAGCAAAGGATCCAGTTCAACATAGAACTTTTGAAAACAGACAAGATGGAGTGGTGTAAAGATCTACCAGGTACCATAGCACCGTTATTCTGGATCGAAGAGGTAATAAATAAATAAATAAAAGCTATTGGTAACACTATTCTAGGTTAAATGATCACAGATTTTTTTATGAACTTACGTAGTCTATCCACGCAATGAACCGTCATATAAAAATATTTTATTTTTTAAGTCTGACCAACAATTTGTATAACGTTATTTAGTATGCATAGTTCCAAAAAAAAAATAAACCAAATTATTCTTGTGATAAAATGTAGAAAATTAAGTACCCTAAACTGCCTTAGCTTCGCCGACTTGCTCAACATTGCCTAAATGTGTTGTTTTTTTATTTACTAGTCCGCTATAATAGCTATCTTGGCAGGTACCTGGTAATTATTTTGCACGTTTTAGCACCGACTATTCGTTATGGCAAAGAGAGTTTGCCAAAACTTTAAAAATGGTGGGAACTGGTGTTTTGCAACAAAAAGTTTGTTAAGCATGCAAAGTAGCAAAATCCAGAAAATATTTGTAAAATAATGAATAAACAAACTAAATACGTTCGCAAATACGAACCCAGAAAAACACAATTGACATTAGCAGCCAACCTTCGTGTCAATGTTTAGCAAAAGCAAGTAGGTCGATACCCAAATTTTGCCTGAGACCGAGTTAAAAAGAGGAGGAGGGCAATATGGTTATTAATGATTTTTTTTTAATTCATTAATTTTATTTTGATACCTCATAATTTTGTTATTCGTAAACCTATTTGTAAATTTATTTTTTTATTTGTAAGCATTGTTCAAGTTACTGCAGCGTCCTGTACAGCATGATTACCAGCTGCTGATGCTGTACTTATCATCAACAACAGATTTTTTTAAGGCCTGAATCACTATAAGTATGTATTGTATAATATAATATTGCGATTTAGATTTTTTTCGCAACATCAAGCATTTCCTTGAATAATCAAAAAAGATAGATTCCAGTGGAATTCGAGCCCACGTTGGTAAAATCGATTCTTGACCTTTCCTAAAGCCAGAAATGCTTAAAGCTTCGGCCAAACCTGCGCGTCAGCGACGCGAGATGCGGGTCGCAAAACGGGAGCGTCAGCGAAGCGAGATGCGGGACGCGAAACGGGAGCGTCATCAGCACGGCAGACGCTTCCCATAATATCTAATACCGCCATGTACACCTTCGCGACCACAACGAGAAACTACCGCAACGCGGGAAGAGTGGGACGATATTCGCGATTCGCGCCTTAGTCATGCAGGTTTGCACGTTCAGTTGTCAAACTTTGCGTAGTAGACGTCACGTCGCTGACGCGCAGTTTGGGCAAAACTTTAACCAATTTAGCTCCGGCCTGCGTCGAAATATTTGATAAAATTAAGATCATATCGGATCAGCACCAGAGTCTAAACTTTTTGATAAGGTTTTGCATTTTCTTGAAATGTTCTACCTTAGGTGGTTAACACACTGCCACGCACCACGCTGCATGTTGCGTGAATGCGTGAAATAAGTATATCCGTTTGTATAGAAAACACGCACAATCCAAAACAATAGATCTGCACTCCCGCAAGAACGCCGCAGGTGCGTCTACACGCAACATGCAGCGTGGTGCGTGGCAGTGTGTTAACCGCCTTAGTGTGGAAACAATAATATGTATGTTCGAAACGAGCTCTCTGTACAAGAGTTGAAGAAATGCAATGTTTACGTTTAACTTTTAGATTGTTTCTGTGTAAACACGTAATGGTAATAGACCAACATCCACGCTGCAACCTTATCAAACAACTTCCCTTTCAGGCTATCGCCCTCAACAAAACATTCGTGAAGATGCTCAAAAATCAGTTGTTCACTCCAAAGAGGATAGTTGGCGTTGTTCGCTGGTGGCTAGTGTGCTCAGGGTTACTTGGGGCTTTGTTAGGCGTACTTAACCACAATAAAGGTAAGGTCATATAAGACATACAAACAACGAGAAAATAGGTTTTCCTAATTTCTCCTTTATATAACAATAATAATATAAACTTTATTTCAGACAACTATAGATAAGTAAGCAACAAGATGTAAAGTACTAAATCTAAGGCCCAATAATGTAAAGGTACCTTACAGACTAACATACATAAAAATAATATCTTTTCTACTAAGTACACGTTTGTCCGGCGACGTGCGACGCATTCTCAGATATTCTCATTATATTCTCGTACCCCAGTAATATAAACGAACTCACAAAATGCTTTGGATTTAATCTCTGGGGTTGAATATCCGTCCTAAAACGTATTTTATGACAAAGACGCGATTCTGCGAAATAACAAAGGGAAAGCTGAAAACCATTTAGGTTCTAAAGCTGTTTTAACGTATTACACAAGTTCCACAGCGTGCGACTGGCCGGGGTTGGTTTTGTTAGTTAGCAGTGTTACTGAAAATGTCCATGGATGTCCACTAGTTGAAGTATAAATGAAAATTTAGTAGCAGGTATTAGGTGCACGTAAGAAAAATATATTGCGTGAACATAGTGATGGAGTGTTTGTACATCACTCCATCGAACGTATCGGCTATTACCCTCAGGATGATGTTGTTTTCTTCATTCGTATGTTTACAATATTAGGTACCTATAGAGTTCTGTAGTTTCTGCGGACGGGTAAGGGAGATATAACGTCTGTCAAGGCGACGCATTGATAAACAATTATTTGCATGTAATTGTTTAAATAATAGAAAGGAGCGGTGGAGTACCGGCAGAAGAATGTTACCCCTACTTTCATTCCCGTGGATGCAGTAAAAGCCTGATAAGGGATACCTCCGGAACATGGGCAGCAGCGTCTTTCCGTGTATCAACATCCGTACTGCTCTCGCTAACCCGCCTGCCAAGCGTGGTGAGTATAACAACTACTCATGGAGATTCATGAGGGAGGCCTGTGTTCAGAAGTGGACGTTTTATGGCTGAAATGATGATGATGAATTATTTAAATCACAATGGTAAAACTCGGACTGAGAGGGGGCGCCTGCATACAAACTGTCGTAAAAAGCTAGCTTGAAATAAAAAGTCGTAAGCACCAAAACAGTAATTCTCGCCTAAAATAAAAACTATTGGTATCCAACCACCATTTAGAAATAAGAAGAGGCTATAAGTTGGTTGTTATGGGATGATGACCTGGTGAAGACCGCAGGTCGACGGTGGATGCAGATCACTTCCAACCGCAATAACTGGAAATCCATGAGGGAGGCCTATGTCCAGCAGTGGACGTCCTACGGCTGAAATGATGATGATGATGATAAGTTGGTTGGTAACCTGTAAAGTGAAAATCTGTGTTTTTATAGAGCCGTTACTTAGTCATTTTTCATTTTAGACCAAAGTCAAACTTTGTCCAGCCTTTTTCTCCTGTTTGAAGTACCAATTTGAAGTAAAACAAAAGATAAAAAGATCTCATCATATAATAATAGGTTTTATCATTGCTGTAAAATGTCGTAATTCAGTGACTCCAAGATCGCCATTGATGCGTTGTTGTAACACAATGGACATAATGCTTGTCAGAATCCATTTGCTACTGTAGATTTGTAGTTTTTGTCTATAGAATACTTTATTTGTTTTTATTTCCTGTCATGTATTTGTCACCCTGTAAACAACCATTTGTATTATGTAATGTAATTAATTTTGTTGTTTGTATCATCTTCATCTCCTTATCTTCTCAGCGATAGGACGTTTTATGAAGAGGTTGTTGCCAAACTTACCACGCTTGTCAGCGGGTTATCAAAGCAATCATCATCATCATTCATCATTTCAGCCGTAAAACGTCCACTACTGAACTAAGGCCTCCCTCATGGATCTCCATGAGGGGTAGTTGCCATACTCACCACGCTTGGCAGGCGGGTTGGTGAGCGCAGTACCGGATGTTGATATACGGAAAGACGCTGCTGCCCATCTACCGGAGGTGTCCCTTAGCAGGCTCTTACTGCATCCAAAGGTAGGAGAGGAGGGGT
The DNA here is from genome assembly GCA_963082625.1 of Pasiphila rectangulata. Classification (NCBI taxonomy): domain Eukaryota; kingdom Metazoa; phylum Arthropoda; class Insecta; order Lepidoptera; family Geometridae; genus Pasiphila; species Pasiphila rectangulata. Next base: position 10,916,907 of record OY720249.1, read on the forward strand.
AACATTCTACTGCCGGCACCCCACGGCTAAGCAATATGGAATGTTAATACACGAAAACCGCTGCTGCCTATCTTCCGGAGGTACCCCTTTGGAAGACTCTTACTGCATCCACGGGCAAGTTAGGAGAGAGAACATTCATCTCTATAGCAAATAAAAATTACTTTATTTTTTATGTTTTAACAGATAACATCATGTGTGTGGCCGCGTCTGGTGATAACAATAAAGTGACCGATGCCAAACCTAACGAAGAAGACCAGAGGGTAAGTGTATTTAACACAGTTTTAAGTTTTTCTTTCATCTTTACAATGCAGCCAAATCTGCAATAGAGGAAGGCGCCAACTAGCTCAACACAGGATCTATTCTCCTAGAGGCCACTGAGCCAGGTGTGAGTATTTACAATTTATTTTCTCTGTAAAGTTTAATAATAAATATCTTGTGTTTCATAGATTGTTAACTCTGAAGGTATAAGACATGCCTCCGAATGGTTCGTGTATTACACACGGGGCTGCGTCGTTGCCAGTTCGCTTTATTCTAAGGCCTCTGCCTCGAATCTTGCAGGCAGCGGGGCGGCGGCGGCGGTGGCCGCGCGGGAGCGGCAGGATCTTATGCGTAAAATCAAATGGCCGATCCATTTGATTTCCCTCGAAAACAGCGGCGCGGGGCATGAAAACTCCGGCCGCTCCCGCGCCGCCACCGCCACCGCCCCGCTGCCCGCTAAATTCGAAGCAGAGGCCTAACGAGGCTGGACACGCTGCCATTTATTACAATACATACAATTCTTCTTTACCATTTATCGCTATATTTTACAACAACGCCGCCTAGAAAGGATGAGCTGGACTTGTACACAAAGACTGGCTCCAACAAGCACCAGGAATCTATTGAGGTTTTTTCTTCGTAATTTAGCTATTATTAGGTGGGCATCGGTATTTTTCGCGCTATCAATCAGAGTTGCCCCACAGTGGAAACAGAAACGAGAGGACCTTGCTCTAAAACATTTTAGTAGGTACATTTTTAGTTGCGTCATTTCAGAGACATAAAATGATCAAGTCCCGGAGGTAGATATTTCTCAGGTGTTCGATTTATTAGAGTGAAAAATTAATTGAAACTCATTCGGCTCATTGGGCTGCATTCGGCGCAACCACAAAACAACGTCCAAACGTTGTTTTGTGGTGGGATGGGCCGAATGTGTCTGAATTTACAAGAACATTCGACGTAAATACGAATATTTTGAATTGTGAGTCGGGCATTTTGAGTTGCGTCATTCAATTTCAGAATATACTCACAGAATACGTTGATATGAAAAAATAGTATGACCACGCGAAGTAGCGCGCCACTACTGCGAGTCTTTTTAATTTTGCAATTAGTCTTGTTTCAAGGTACCTCCATGAAACAAGAATAATTGCGAAATTGATTTTAATTAAGGATACAATCAGTTACATTTCTGGTAAATTCAGCCGCCATTTAGACCCACACGCGTTCAACTGAATTCCTCGACTGAATTTGAGTCGCCGCTGTGTGGCCAAAAATAGGACTTTTGTATGTAACCGAATGAATAAATTTAGATTAAAGTTTCCTGACATCTATCAAGAATATAATTCAAGGTCGATGTTAAAAACTCCTTCATCATTATCATCCACAGTCTGACCGAATCCGACTGCTGGGAATAGACCTTATCTTAGTAAATAGCGCTAGTTACCAGCGATTTTGTCGATGTCTGTAATTGTATGATCTTACTGCTAGATTTTTACACGACTAAGGCAAAATCCATAGAAGGGGTTCTTCTTAAGATTTAAGAGTTTTGCTCTTGTCAGTCCAACGGACGCTACCCTTTCCATTTATTTATCTCCAGAGAAGCCTCCTTGACCTCCTTGTACGACATTACAGCAACTATCTTCAACTGATGCAATGACAAATATAGGAAGGGTTATGATCTAATAAATATTACGTCTTTTTCAGGACATCAGCGTGATCGGCCAAAGCCAGGAGCCAGCCAAAGTGACCATCTAATGCATCGCCCGACGACTCTTACCGTTGGCCCTCCCATGGAGTCGTCATAGGACAATCTTTTCGTTATCTAGGCATGCCTTTAGGTTTATGACTAGGCGATTAGGGCCCAACGTTCGAAGGTAGAATCAGGCTTATTTTCTAATTGAGTGTGCTGAGTTGGTGACCAATTTGTATGTTATGACATCTTATGAGATGTTCATTTTGTTTGAATGTTAATTTTATTGTGGTCCAAGAGGGAGGCCCTTGTCCAGCAGTGGATATACTACGACTAAAATGATCAGAGATGTTTATTTTTAATTTACCTATGTATCAATGAATCGTAACGTAAATGAACAATTCTAACTAGAGTGAACTTCAATGGAAGTGTCTGTTTATTTTGTGTCACCAACCTAGAAATATTTAAAACTTCATGCACTAGGATTTTGCTATTTTTAAATATTTCGCAACTCATTGAGTCGAATCAATAATTTTACGAAGCTCATTATAGGTTGAGTACAGTCAGAATCAATTGTATCTCAGCTTCAAAACTGACCAAAAATATTTTCTATTTTTTATGACATTTTATTGTGTTCATCACTACAAATGTTTCGGAATTACAAATATAAACCATACTACAAAGAAATACAGTTGATTTGATGATAAACACTGTCTGACACTGCCTAGATACCACTGAACAATTTTACTGCTTATACAGGGTGTATTATAACAAGTGTTCTAACCCGAAAGGGGGGGATTTTGGCCCATGAAAACAACTAGTTTTAGAAGGGAAAAAATAGGGAAAACGTATTATTTTAAATGTTTTTATTTATAATTTTACTAGATGGTGTGATGTAAATATGATCCTAAGTTAATTCAAAAAATTCTAAAAAAAAAGTTCAACGTATTTTTATTTGTAACCTGTACGGCAACTGTTCGCGGAGGTCAATGGCCCTGTCAAGAATTAGCTGGCTTTTAGGTCGTCATTATCGTATAATCAGCTGTTGAAGACAAAACTTTCGTGGTCTTTTCTTGAATTATAATCACTGAAAGGATTCAGTGATTTTGAAAGTCGTAGAACAAAATTTGTTCCTTGGGATGGTCAGAATCACCCCCTTTCTGCTTAGTACACATGTATAACAATGTATAACAATACATCATGTATAACAATGAAAACCTTGGTAACGGAGATATTTATGACAGGTCGTTGCTTAGATGTTTTGAACACTTTGGTTTCTTAGATCATTATGTAATAGTCTGAGAGCGTATATACATTTGAATTTCTGGAAGTCAGATCGTTTTGGCTACCCTGCACGCTGAGATACTTTTGATGCTGACTGTACCTATTTTTCGCCGTCTTTAGGTATTTCTCATATCTCTTGCTCATTGTCCAAATCTGCTTTCTGTAGCAATGATGAGAGATGTCGCGATAGTGAAGATAAACTGTTTAGGGATTAGGGGAATTATGTTAATGGGATTTCGGCCACGGTTTGCATTGCCGGTTCCAGAATTCATAACTTACGGTTGGAAAATACCATGCACCTACATAAAACAGAAGTTTCTTTGATAAGCGACCTTTTCTCTGGCTTAATATGTCGTTTACATCTTTTTATAATAATATTCTTACTAAGATCTTTCACAGCCTCTGTATTAGTTTCATGATATAATATTTATTCATTATCAAGAATAACTATTATTTCTAAATAGAGACGTTTTGCAGAGGCGGGCAAACCTAAAGTCAGGCACGTTTGGTTGCATGTCATGGGTATTTAGTACATAAATAGTTACCACCTAGTAACAAATACGTTCGCTGTGACCTTGTCCTTATGTTGATCCCTTACACTTATTTAAGACCTTTTTTAAAACAACATGTTTTGCAATAGACATTCGATTTGATAATCCAATGAAGATCTATTGTCTCCCCCTACTGGATCCCCTAGGGGAGATATCAGTAAAAAAATCTAATTTCTCACCTCGGCAGGGCAGATATTAGAACTTACTTTTAAAAACAGTAGATACTGTTGTCTCTCCTCAGGACTTACTCAGGCTGTTCCTACATTACTTAATCATAAAAATGAGGGTGTGCTCAATCTATCCCTAGCAGTCATGGCCTCGTAATTAACCGTTTCCATCGTCACGTAACGCATGTCTGGCGTGCACTGCAATGAACAAGGGACTTAAAAGTTCGATTAAAAATAAATTTGAAGGTTTTCTAGTTGTAAGTACAATTTCTGAATAAAGGAATCAATCCACTAGAACGGATCGTACCCTTGACTATGCTATGAACCTGAACCGGAACGCAACACGTGATCGACTGCCTTCCGTGCCCGTATGCATCGCGGATGATGCTTGTATGCCACCATCACCAAAACTCATAGGAATCTGTTCAATAACGTGCAGCACCGCCGGTTATTTTTAGTTTATATATCAGGGTTGCATGGACGTCTCAAAGTGATATCATGTTCTTTTAAAAATAAATTAGAAAATACTATTAGAAAATTAACTTTTAAACAATAATCGTCATAATTTTGGATGAGGAAGAAGAAAACCGGTCATCATACGCTGTTATAACCGGTATACTCGCCGTTATGTCGCCTGCGGATGGTTACGGTTACGTCGGTCTGCAGCGGACCGTATGGGCACCGGCAAAATATTCTCGCTGACAATAAATTGTAAACGTTCCATGCATGGCATGTGACGGCTCATTATAAAGGATTTGTTTTTGTCCGAAAAGTTCCTAGCACGGTCATGCTATGTAATAATCTAGTGAGCAGACACCTTAAGGATAAAATATGACATACGCACTTAGAAGATAGACAAAATATTAAAATAATAGTGCACTACTTATGTAAGAAATACCAGTAATGCCATATTCAAGTTCCTGTAAGCTTCTTAAAATAGCCTCAACCTCTACCAATGCAGTCAAAAGTGTTATTATGTAAGTTAGTAAATAAATAATTCTATCAACAAAAATCGTTTATTTTACATTTTACAGTCCAAAATTGTGAGCAACCTTTTTTATAAAACTTTAGTTATATTAATATATTAACGAGTCTTTTCTTTACAGCGAATATCAATTATAAATAATTCTAAAATTCTAAAACTAGACATGGCATTTTTAGCCTTATGCTACTCCATTATTAAATATTACCACTATTAATAAGAAATTTACTAATGGTAACTTTTACTACGGTGGTTTCATTCCAAATTTCGTTTATCCATTCAACAATTTGGAAATTCGCACAAGAGGGAAATTGTTACGGATTTATAACACTTCAGAATTCGGTAATATGTTCATTCTTTGTAACTTTATTTCCCAAAGGCATGACATTACAGAATTGGTTCATCCTTCATTCGTTTATCTAGTAAAAACGCCACAAGCATTTTAGCACCGAGCACATACCCAATAGGGAGGAAATGTCATTTAGTGAGCAGTAGGTCTACCATGAGTTTTCACAATCTATATTCGCTAACGACTGTAGTTAACAAAATGTATGAAAACTTGTACAGCGCCTCTAGCGGATAGTTTGGTACTAAAATACGCAGCAAACTATACTACAGCGACTGTCATTTGCTTAGAATTTGGTACCATGAGTTACAAATCTGACAGATGTCAAAGTAACGTACTATTACTACTGTAGTAACGTCAGGCAATCTAACAGTGACAACTCATGGTAGACACACAGTTTTCAGTAAAAATAAAAGAATGACAGTACTTTTTCCGCTTGCCAGCTCCAATCCTAACAGATGGAGGCTCAAGGGAACTATTTTTAAATTTTTACTTTTAATTAAAATTCCTCATTCAGCCAAATCACTGCGCTTTGATTGGCAACTCGAGTTAGGCAAGCAAATATTTTTATATTGATATCGATAGTCAAATTAAAGAATAGTAAAGTAGTAAAAAAATAATTTAATAGTCAATGTGAAAGTCCCTACTTCCTCTCTATTGGGCATGTACTCGATGCATTATAATTAGATACAGCGCCCACCGCTGAAATTTTACGGCAAAAAGTATACAAAACTGTCTGTAGTCTATATTAAGTTATATGACAGCAGCGCCGCGTCTATCGGACTTCAGTGGTGGCGCGGACTCTCGTTTATCTGTTTGCTGAGCGTCTAAGCTGGAACCGGTATTATATCTTCCTACATAATTTACTTACTTTGATCCGTTAAATTTTTAGTCAAGTCTTTTTGAAGCTAATCTTAAACTTGTCCAAACGTATAATATTTACTAAACAAAACATTTGGTGTCTATTCTTCCGGCAAACTACCTAACTAAAATTGCGTTAAAAGGACTAAAATGACATACTGCCATTCGGTTAGTGCCGTTCTAAAATAATTACGGAACAATTTTACCTAATTATACATCGACAGCTATACATATAGAAACGTCTTATATCTAGATAAAATAAGCTTTAAGAAGTTAAACAACAGAATCGACACCATTGATTAACGTACAGTCAATTTTAACCTAATTATAAATATTGAATAGTTCAATTACCCCGCTGACTTCAAAATATCACCAGACAAATTCATGTATTTGAAAAGAACTGGCAATAAGTTAATCATAGTCACGAAACAATATCTTATGCTCATATTTTTGGATCTCAGCAGGATTCGACCTAGTCTGTTCAATGAGAGACTTCGTTACACACGCTGAATAAAAAGCTAAACGTAAATTGGCTTATTCTAAAAACCCCCTGCGAAGGGGATTTAAGTAGCAAAATTTTATTACTAAGTAATTTGGTCTAAATCTTTTTCTTCTTCAGCAAACTGTGATTGATCAAAATGTTTGAGCGCAATATCGTCGGCTTGTCCACTCCTTGTTTACTTTGAACAAACTTCGCGAGCTTCTTAGTACCTAATCTTATTGCATAAGATATTACGACGTAAATTGAAGTGAGCGTAAACAAAACGAAAAGTACAACATCAAACATATAGTATTGGAAGAAGGATAAGTCTTTGGCCGGGGACTGAAGATGGTAGGCACCTTTGTGTCTTAGCACATACTCTGTCCAGTAAATGGCTCTTTCGAGTGGCGATTCTTTCTGATCTCTTAGATACAGCTGCCTCTTCTTTACTTCTATTTTGTATCTCGGCTCTGTGATTACTTCAGCGATTGCTTGGTAGAGTTTATCGCTGGTCAGGTGTCTCAGTTCTATCTTCTTCGCGTAGCCGTCGACCTCAGCCTTGGCTGCATTTGAGTCGTGGTCGCAGAAGACAGGAATAGTGACTATGGGGACCCCGTGGTAGACAGTCTCAAACATGCTGAGTAGACCACCATGAGTCACGAAGGCTTTGATCTTTGGATGACCTGAAAGGAAGACATTTATGCGTCAGTTATCTTCAAACCCTTATTTTCGTAATTATGCTTATTAAAAAAATCTTAGAAATAATGGTGTACATATAACAGCGCTCTATCTTACATAATTTTGATCAAAAATATTTGATCATTAGAATTCGCGATACTTGCGAGGTACTAGGTGTCTCGCATATCTCGCAAAGGAAGTTGACACAGCAAAATTGTATCGAATACCTCAGACTATAGGACGAACCAGTAGACGTAATTCACCTCAACCGGGTCTACCGAACATTACATTTTATTGGCGCGACAAACTGTGGCATTACTGGTTGCCGAGATGTCATCCACCATCGTGATGGTTCGATGCCATTCAAAAAACCAACCTGGCCTTCACCTGGCCAAAGGCTGCAAAAGACCGAGGCGCATGGCAAAAGCAAAGAGACACACATGGCTAGTGAGAAAGTGTCCTTAGGTATTCTCAAGAAGGGACAAAATCGCATTCATTTTATCTCTACGTTCTTGCATACTCGCGCTCGCTACGGCGAGAACGAGTGATAGGTCGCGATCATTTGGGAACAGTCTTACCTAGTAGATCCTGCTGTGGCAACCATTTGTACAGCCGCACGTTCGAGGGGATATCTGTCATGTTTTGCTCAACATCTTGCTTCCACAGCACGCGCTGCGGCAAATTTCCCAGCGCGCTCACGATCAGCCGGTGCACTGTGAGCGGCATCGAGCTGGTGCGGACGGAGGAACCCATGGATATGTAGATGAAACCCGCCTCGCCCGCGCCGGCTATCCATTCTTCGATCTCCTGCATAAATACATTTAATTAAGTAAGGAAACTTAAATATGCCCTGGGAATTTGTACCGGCAGTAGAATCTTGCCCCTTTTCTCTTGTCCAGGGAGGCAGTAACAATCTTCCAAGAGATAGATGTCCATAAGATATAGTAAGAGGGGCAGCAGCGTCTTTCCATATCTCAACATCCCGTACTGCGTTCGCCAACCCGCCTGCCAAGCGTGGTGAATATGGCAACAACCCCTTACGGAGATCCAGCAGCCTATGTCAAGCAGTGGACGTCCTACAGCTGAGATGATGATGATGATGATGAAGGAATATGAAAATCTAGAAAAAAAAGTACATCCCACCTTGCTTGTATGGGTGGTACTACCCAAATTAATAATGGTTTTAGCATTTGTGTAGCGTTATAGCTTTCTAGGGTATTCTCTTCGCAAAGCCGATGACGGACAGACAGACAGACAAAACGAAACTATAAGCGTTTCTTGTTTTACTACGAAACCCTAAAATGGCTTATTTATAAGCTGATATCCCATTCAAAAAGGAATTTTAGTCGAGCAGCCGCCATCATATTAGTGGCACAGGGTGGAAACACCTCATAAATCGTAGGACTACCGTCCACGTCCACTTCTGGACACAGACCTCCCTCATGCATCTCCAAGATCACGAGATGGGTTGTTGCCATACTCGCCACGCTTGGCACTGGTAGAGGATGTTGATACACGTATATACGCTGCTGCCCATCTTCCGGAGGTTCCCCTGGCATATTCTTAATGCATCAACGGGCAAGAGAGGAGGAGCAACACAAGTAGTTTAAGAAAGTTGCATTAGTTTTAAGGTCGGAAACTATCTTCCCTTCCGTCTAGCCATTTATTTAATTCCTACAGTACTAATTTCACTATATTTCACATTATTGACATATATTCACAGAACAGATGGCCGATGGAGCCGCAAAGTTCTCGAATGGAGGCCACGGACCGGCAAGCGCAGCGTAGGACGTCCACCTACAATATGGGCAGAGGACTTGGTGAGAACCGCTGGTCGGCGGTGGATGCAGACGGCTTTCAACCGTAGCACTTGGAGATCAATGAGGGAGGCCTTTGTCCAGCAGTGGACGTCCTACGGCTTATATGATCATGATGATGATGAAGTGCCGTGGGGCGCCCGGCAGTAGAATGGCAGGTGCTTATGTTTTTGTGCTTGTATTGTATTGTGATTTGTACGTGTAGGAAAAAATTTTTTTTCTTCTTTCTTCTTCTTATTCTTTAGAATGTTGCCTCTCCTCCCTTGCCCGTGGATGCAGTAAGAATCTACCAAAGGATACCTCCGGATTAAGGATAGCAGCGTCTTTCCATGAATCAACATCTAGTGCTGCGCTCGCCAACCCGCCTGCCAAGCGTAGTGAGTATGGCAACAACCCCTCATGATCTGTACTTACTTGTAGACTCATGAGGGAGGCCTATTTCCAGCAATATACGTCCTACGGCTACGATCATCATCATCATTTCAGCCGTAAAACGTTCACTACTGAACACAGGCCTCTCTCATGGATCTCCAGGAGGGGTAGTTGCCACCACGCTTGGCAGGCGGGTTGGCGGGCGCAGTACGGGATGTGGACACACGAAAAGACGCTGCTGCCTAACTTCCGTAGGCATCCCTAAGGAGGCTTTTACTACATCCACGTGCATGAAAGGAGGGGTAACATTCTACTGCCGGCACCCTGCGGCTACGATGATGATGAGTAATTGAGCCCTTGGATACAGTGTGTGTGTTGTGTACCGATCTTATATCTAAATGGATGAGGTTCGTGGAAGGTCTGTTCTTGAAAACTTTGATCAAATATTTGTGAGGTTGAGCCTAAAATAACTTAGCCTAATAATAAACCAATCTGTACGCAGAGTAGGTATCACTGACAATATACGTAGGAGGATTCGATTGCGGGAAAATATCTGTGAAACTTTCACGATTTTTTAACATATTATTAGTTTTTAATAAATTAAATAAAGATCCGGCCAGAGAGGTCGAGGTCGTCCAAAAGCGCGATGGGTCGACGACATTATCGCAGTCGCTGGGCACACCTGGATGCGAAGTGCACAGGACAGAGGAGGCTGGCAAAAACTTAGGGAGGCCTATACCCAGCAGTGGGTGATTCCGGGCTGAGAAGAAGAAGAAGAAGAAATAAAACCGGGCAAGAGCGAGTCGGACTCGCGCACCGAGGGTTCCGTGCCATCATACAATATAATATATGACAAAGGTGGTTTTATATTTGTTGGAGAACCTTGACAGCGCCATCTCTTGTCTGATAGCGGAACTTATGTAGATTTTTTACACTTTCGATGATTTCTAAAAAAGTATGCTATGTAGAGAGATTGTAATAAATTTCCTCTAATCTTTACATTGACTTACACACTTCTAATAGCAATAAAAGTTTCAGAGGTTTATCTTTGCAAACTTCGGAGATAAGGGGGGGGGAACGCTATTTTTTCAACATTTTTGTAAAGAACTCAAAAACTATACGACTAAAAGGAAAACTAAAAACTGTTTATTAATGTGCATAAGAATACCTTTTATATGATTCCCCACATCACCTAGTAACTTTCCAAAAAATTTTAAAACGCCCCTTCCACCCCCATTGTCTAAAAAACTAAGCAAATTAGAGAGTTCGCTATAATTTTCCTATAAAGTTTACATACAGTTATATTAGCTGTAAAAGTATCACGGGTTTATCTCTGCAAACTTCGGAGATAAGGGGGGGGGGGGGGGGGGAACGCTCGTTTTTTCAACATTTTTGTTAATAACTCAAAAACAATATGACTTAAAGGAAAACTAAAAATTGTTTATTAATGTGCAAATGAATACCTTTCATATGATACCCCACATCACCTACTAACTTCACAAAATTTTTGAAAACCCCCCTTCCACCCCCCTTGTCTAAAAAACTATGCTAATTAGAGAGTTTGCTATAATTTTCCTATAAAGTTTACATACACTTCTATTAGCTGTAAAAGTATCACGGGTTTATCTCTGCAAACTTCGGAGATAAGGGGGGGGGAACGGTCGTTTTTTCAACATTTTTGTAAATAACTCAAAAAAGATACGGTTGAAAGGAAAACTAAAAACTGTTTATTATTAATGTACAAATGAATACCTTTCATATGATACCCCACACGGCCTAGTAACTTCACTTAAAATTTTTGAGATCCCCTATCCGCCCCCCTGCAATCAAAATAAGAATATTTTTTAACTTTTTTATATACCTATGCTATATTAGTAAAAAAGTGTTGTCTCTTACCATTTTAAATTTCAAGTCGATAGCATCAATAGACAGACAGACAGACAGAGTGATTCTATAAGGGTTCCTTTTTACCATTTTGGTCCGGAACCCTAAAAAGGACTTTTTAACAAACAAGTTTTTATTTAAACGTACCCACTAAAAATAATAAAATAAACATTTTTCCATTAAGGTTTAATGTCAACTTAAAACGTCTTTTATATTGTAACAAAAAAACTTGTCGCGTTGCAACTCAATTTTGAAGCAGATTATGTTCAACCAATTGAGCTGAAATTTTGTATATATGTTTACTCTGGATGACAATGCATGGTCAGCTATGTAACGTCACTCTGAATCCAACATGGCGGAACACCCAAGATGGCGGACTACATAATTTTAATGTACCCCTATAATAATGGGTATCAAATGAAAGGGCTTGCTGAAAATAACGGCTAAAAAAAATAAAAATAAAAAACATAAAAATGACGTCGCTCTGAATTCAACATGGCGGAACACCCAAGATGGCGGACTACTTACTTTTAATGTACTCCTATAATATGGGTATCAAATGAAAGGGCTTGCTGAGAATAACTCAAAAAATGAAATGACGGCACTCTGAATTCAACATGGCGGAACATCTAGGACTGGACTGAACTGGACTGGACTGTACTGTCATGTACTGTCCTGGCGAACTACTTCCTTTTTTAATGTATTCCTATAATATTGGTATCAAATGAAAGGGATTGCTGGGAATAACTCAAAAAATTAAATGGCTTCACTCTGAATCCAACATGGCGGAACACCCAAAATGGCGGACAAGTTATTTTTAATGGACTCCTACAATATGGGTATAAAATGAAAGGGCTTGCTGAGAACAATTCGATAATTAAATGACGATACTCTGAATACAACTCGTGTACACATGAGTTGCGATTCAAGCCAGATCATGTTCAGTGTTTTTATCATTATTTTTGTATTGCTTGTTTTGTGTTTTGTGTACCTAAATAAATGAAATAAAAAATAAATAAAAAAAATCCAACATGGCGAAATTCAAGATGGCGGACTAGTAATTCTTAGTGCACTCCTATAATATGGGTATCAAATGAAAGACCTTGCTGAGAGTTACTCGAAAAATTAAATGACATTACTCTAAATCCAACATGGCGGTATACTCAAGATGGCGGACTAGTTATTTTTAATGCACTCTTACAATATGGTTATCAAATGAAAGGCCTTCCTGAGAGTTATTTGGAAAATTATATGACATCTTAATCCAACATGGCGATCATGAGATGAACAGACAAGAAACCAACTGTCCAGTGATAACTAAAAAGTCAAAAATAAATTAAAAGTAAAAAAAAAATTTTTAACAAACAAGGTCAGTCTCTGCAAACTTCGGAGATAAGGGGGAGGAACGGTCGTTTTTTCAATATTTTTGTAAATAATTCAAAAAACCATACGGTATAAAGGAAAACTAAAAACTGTTTATTAATGTTTAAATGAATACCTTTCATGTGATACCCCACACGACCTAGTAACTTCACTTAACATTTTTGAAAACTCCTACCCGTCCCCTGCAACCATATTAAGAATATTTTTTAACATTTTCATAATATGCTATTTTACTGAAATAAAATATCTTTAACCATTTTAAATTTCAAGTCGATAGCATCAATAGTTCTCGAGATATCCAATTGTGACAGACAGACAGACAAAGTGATACCATAAGGGTTCCTTTTTACCATTTCGGTCCGGAACTCTAAGACATGAAAACCAGAGGAGGTTTTCAAGTCGCCTGTATTTCCTTTTGAAGTCACGTGCTTAGTGAACGTGATCACCTCGGTATTGCAGTTGGCATAGGTTGAGGTTACCGCTTGACATCAGTTGGGCCATCGGCTTGTCATTTAGTAGTTTATAAAAGTAGGCTAAAAATCAAAGCACGTAAAACCACTCACCGGATCCAGTCTCTTCGCTTCCTTACAGTGAATGCACGCCACTTCAGCCACATTCGGCAGGTACGGGCGCGGATACGACACTGAATAATGCCCATTATGGAGAATAAAGCTCACGTTCCTAGACATATCGTAAACATGGGGCATGCCTGGTCCAAAATGCCTTCGCAAAACACTCTGCAAGACCGTGACGCTGAGAGTATGCATTGCCATCGCTCCCAGATGCCAACCAGTGTTCATGACCCTTTCAAGAAAGCTCATGTTATCCGTAAACCCTTTTCCGAAGAATGGTGTGACGGAGTAAGGAGCTGGACTCCCAGAGTTGCTCTGCGGCATGGTGTAAAAGCCGACAGTGTTGATGTACATGAAGGGAATCTTGAAGCGGTAGACCAGACCGAGAGCACATTCTGGATAAGCCCCGTCGAGGATCATGAGATCGAAGTTCCTTCTTGAGCTGATAAAGGAACGCGTCTCAAAGTCACTGAGGAACGCATCACAGGCCTGGAAGAAATATTTCTGATTAGTGTGTGCAATTTTAACGATATAAGTTATGTGTTTGGATATAATAGTAAATTAGCAAAAAAACATACCAGGTGTAAAACCTCCACAACCTCCCCTATGGAAAGCTCCCTCTTGGAACCCCTTGACCTTAAGGTAAATATGCCTAATTCGCTATGAATGTTTCCCTACAATATTTTGAGTAGTTCCCTCGATTCCTCATCATCAGAACTGAGTTTTGAAAACAATGGGACGTCATTCAAAGCGAATCTACACGAACACAATAAAAAATCCAAATCGATCCATTAATGCAGGAGTTTTGAGGTAAGAAATAGATATTAGAAAAAAAACAGATGACTTGAGAACCTCCTGCATTTTTTTAAGTCGGTTAATAAATGAGTTTATACCAACGTCTTACCTCAGTCGCCTTTTTTCAGGGGAATAGGCGTGATAGCTTTGAAACATTTCTCAAAAGGTTATTACAAATTAAAAGTTTTTTTGTATACTAAGACAGCTTTTGCTGTTAACGAGCTCATAAGCAAGAGCGGTGATTAAAATTTGAAATAACTTCATTTAATCATCGTTTTCATTTTTCATTTGTATAAGTAAAACCCTCGTATGTAACGAGGGTTTTAAATCATCTATCGAGGATTTAAACATGACTTTAAAACAAGGAGAGTTTTAAACGAGTTTCTTACTTCTACTCCCTAATGAATAAAACTTTTTCAAACTCTGCAGTCTCCGTGTGGATATTGTAAATTGGCTTTCTCTAAATTAAATTAAAACCTTTTTTTCTCCGAAATCTTTAACGAAAAAGCTTAAAAAATATGCATTATATCGCAACTATTCTATTAAGTTTTCAGGGATATTCCAGAAAGCCCTGCGACGATCCCTTGTGAAGGGTGTTATTGGACTTTTTGTCCAAAAATCCTCTTCCGGTTCTCGAAGAGGACGCAAAGGAGATTTCTGGACAAAACGTCCACAAATCCCCTTAAGCATTTACAAATTCTTGTATTCTCATACTGAACCAGATTTTTATTATCCATAAAATCATCATCATCTCAGCCGCAGGATGTTCACTGCTATTATGGATCTCCTAGTAGTTAGATCATGAGGGTGTTGTTACCATATTCACCACACTTGGCAGGCGGGTTAGCCAGCGCAGTACGGGATTTTGATCGCTCGCCCATCCGCCTGCCGAGCGTGGTAAGTATGGCAATAACCCTTTCATGATCTTGAAGGTCGACGAGAAAGGCGAGTGGACGAGGACAGCAGTCCTATGGCTGAGAGGATGAACCAGAGGACTAACGTACCTCATAGCCATATCGCATGATGTCTCCCACAGGTACCGGTTCCTCGCCCTTCATCTTGGCTCCCACTAAGTCGAACACCATGAACCGTCGCACGTAGCTCACCAGCTCAGCCGGGGCGATCTCCTCCAACCCTGGGATGTGGAAGTCCGGTGGGAAGGCGCTGATGAATGTGATGTTGTGGCCTCTGAAAGAAACAACCTATTTTATTCGACCTCATTAGATCATTATGATGCAGGTTGTCTCTCCTGTTGGATCTTCTAGGGGAGATATCAGGAAAAAACATCCTGATGTCTCCCCTAGGCAGGGGAGATATCAGAGCTTACTTTAAAAAAATGATTTTAGGACTGTTGTCTCCCAGCAGGGTTTGTTCAAGATGTTTCTACATTTATCATAAACTAGCTTCTGCCCGCCGCTTCGCATGTGTTGTACCCGAATAAAAAAATAGCCTATGTGTTAATCCTGGTCAACATCAATACGTGTGTAAAGTTTCAGCTCAATCCGTAGCCTAGTTTTTGCGTGAAGAGGTAACAAACCTCCATCCAAGCAAGCTTTCGGCTTTATAATATTAGTGGGATTAGGTAGCCTAGCTTTAGGTACCTAGCAAACCAACCATGGCCAATCGTTATGTTTATGACAAATGTCAAATATGACAGTAAATTATGGCAAAGAAAGGCCGTGGGCGCAAACAAAATTAATCCATTTAATATTGACCAATCTTTCAAACGAATGGTGCTTTTAGCTTTTTCGGTTATGCAGTTTTCATTTTAATATGCTTAGTCTGAGTAAAAAAATTATAATCACAATGAGGTAAAATCGTTGGCAATCTCTGCCAGGCAACCTTTGGGTGGACAATAGATGGAAAATTTAAGTAAAAGAGCAGACGGTTTAGAGTACATTATTGGTAAAATAAAACATACTTAGACCTTAAATTTAAACAAGCATTGGTACGGGGGTACCAGAAAAGAAGGCAAAGGCCTTCAAAGGTAACCAAAGGTCAAACATGGCATTTTTGGGTTTTTGGACGTTTTCGGCCTTTTGAAGACTTTTTTTTTGGTGACCTTTTAAGATCACAATAACTCCGGTCCCTGTGATTTACATGAAATATTTTTGTTAGCACCGTCTTAATAAGAGAAGGGTACTGATTGATTTTGGTGCTAGGGTCATGTAAATCGGTCAACGTTCGGTTGTAATAGTCTTATGCACAGACATACAGACAGACAGCGCTATGCATATTAGGGGGCTTGGCCCCCTAATATATGAAACGTAAATATATAATATATATTCGTGTATACGTATAGTTGATGCTTCCCTAATTTATGTTAATAATTTAGGAGTTATCGCAAAATTATAAATGTTTCACATCTAATATATGTATATGTATACAGAGTCCTATTGATACATATTTTATAAATATAATTATATATTAATACATTAAAAAAAGAAAATAACTACGAGTTTGATACAGGAAAAGTTTGAATACCATACCTTTAACAAGTTTATTACAATTACAATTACAATTAGCCATAAGTGTACCACTGCTGGGCAAAGGCCTCCCCTCCAACTCTCCATGCATCCCGATCCGCCGTCAATTCGACCCATGCGCTGTTATGCCGGTCTAACTCGTCACGCCATCGCTTCTTCGGTCTGCCGCGGCGCCTCACAGTGTTGGGGCTCCACTGAGTGGTGATCTTTGCCCACAGGTCTTCGGGCATTCGGCAAACATGACCAGCCCAGCTCCATTTCAGTTTTGCAACTTTTTGAGCTACGTCGATAATTTGAGTTTTGGAGCGCAGTGCTGTATTACGAATACGGTCTATGCGTTTATAAAATTAAAAAAATTATTTAACCCCCGATACTTTACCTAGTCTCGGAGGGTTTTTGTAATGGTCCCTCAGTTTAGCCATGTACAAAAAATCCCTCGATTTATTATGGATCCCATCATCAGAACTGGGTTAAAAAACGAGCAAACATTATAAAGTGAAACAAAAAACCTATCCGAAAGGTTAAATTTAGGGCGTTAAACTATGCCTTGAGATACCCCAGTGTCATCTATTACAATTATTTTATTCCTCGTAGATCCCATCATCAGAACTGGGTGCAAAAACGAGCAGACATTATAAAGTGAAACAAAAAACCTATCCGAAACGCTAAATTTAGGCTGTGAAACTATGCCTTCAGATACCCCAGTGTACAATTTCAATTATTTAATTCCTCATGGATCATCAGAATTTAGTTTTGAATAATGTAACCACCTCTGAAACATGACCTACCTTAAAAAAAGAAACAATAAAAATTAATTCATGATTGGCGGATTAATCGCGTAACAAATATACAAAAATCATCATTGAAGCGGCCTGCATCCACCGCCGACCTGCGGTTCTTACCAAGTCGTTCCCCCTTCAGCTTCACCATCTGACTCTGCCCAATAGAATTATCTCTTGCTAACACTTTGGAGCCTTTATTCCGCTCTATCGTATCTTTAATCTTGAGAGCTTTCAACTCGAACTCGCAAATCGCTTTGACTGTCTAGGAGTAGATGCATCGGTGGACGAGATCAATAACAGGTTCGTAGAAACCGTCCATACGGTGGGGTCCCAGTTCTTTAAGACCCCCCGTACTAATAGACCTCAGAAACTTTCTGATGCCACCCTAAACCTCATGGCTGAACGACGTTCTTTGCGACTGCAGTCTCCCGATGATGCTCAGTCACACAGGCAGCTCAATAGACAAATTTGGAAATCCTTGCGGCACGATATTCGTACCTTTAATACAGCCAGTATTAAAGATACGATAGAGCGGAATAAAGGCTCCAAAGTGTTCGCGAGAGATAGTTCTATTGGGCAGAGCCAGATGACGAAGCTGAAGAGGGAAGATGGCAGCATAACGTCAAGTAAAGCAGAAGTGTTAAGGGAAGTCGAAAGGTTCTATGGACGGCTCTACGATTCGGTCACTAAACCTGTTTGCAGTGCGGCCAACGACCCAAGAGCTAAACTGACCCGACATTATACCGAGGATATCCCGGACATCAGCCTGTACGAGATCAGGATGGCCTTGAAACAGCTTAAGAACGACAAGGCGCCGGGTGAGGACGGAATCACTTCAGAGCTTCTGAAAGCGGGTGGATCACCGGTACTTAAAGTCCTTCAGAAGCTATTTAATTCCGCCTTGCTTGAAAGTACGACGCCGAAAGCATGGAACAAGGGCGTGGTGGTTCTGTTTTTCAAGAAAGGTGACAAAACCTTACTTAAGAATTACAGACCCATCTCACTGTTGAGCCATGTTTATAAGCTGTTTTCAAGGGTCATCGCGAACCGTCTCGAACGCAGGTTTGATGACTTCCAGCCTCCCGAACAAGCCGGGTTCCGAAAAGGCTACAGTACCATAGACCACATACATACGCTGCGGCAAGTCATACAGAAGACCGAAGAGTATAACTTGCCGCTATGTCTTGCGTTTGTGGACTATGAGAAAGCCTTCGATTCGATCGAAACATGGGCGGTGCTTGAGTCTCTCCAACGATGCCGAATTGACTATCGGTACATCGCAGTGTTGAAGTGTTTGTATACAAACGCCACTATGTCAGTCCGAGTACAAGAACAGAGCTCGAAGGCGATTCCCTTAAAAAGAGGCGTAAGACAGGGAGACGTAATCTCTCCGAAACTGTTTACGACCGCTTTGGAAGATGCCTTCAAGCTCTTGGAATGGAAAGGGCTGGGCATCAATATTAACGGCGAATACATCACTCACCTTCGATTTGCCGACGACATTGTGGTCATGGCAAAGTCGATGGAAGAGCTCAGCACGATGCTCGAAGGCCTCAATCGAGTCTCCCAGCGGGTAGGCCTTAAAATGAACATGGACAAGACGAAAATCATGTCAAATGTCCATGTCGTGCCTGCCCCAGTTATGGTTGAGAACTCGGCTCTTGAAGTTGTCGACGCGTACGTATACCTAGGACAAACAGTCCAATTAGGTAGGTCCAACTTCGAGAAAGAGGTCAATCGTCGAATCCAACTCGGATGGGCAGCGTTTGGGAAACTTCGCAACGTCTTTTCGTCCAACATACCTCAGTGCCTTAAGACGAAAGTCTACAACCAGTGTGTGTTACCAGTGATGACATATGGAACCGAGACGTGGTCCTTCACTATTGGCCTTATGAACAAGCTCAGAGTCGCTCAACGAGCTATGGAGAGGGCTATGCTCGGGGTTTCACTACGGGATCGAATCAGAAATGAGGAGATACGTAGAAGAACTCGGGTCACCGACATAGCCAAACGGATTAGCACGTTGAAGTGGCAATGGGCAGGCCATATAGCGCGCAGAACAGATGGCCGATGGGGCAGCAAAGTTCTCGAATGGAGGCCACGGATCGGCAAGCGCAGCGTAGGACGTCCACCTACAAGATGGGCAGACGACTTGGTGAGAACTGCTGGTCGGCGGTGGATGCAGACGGCTTCCAACCGCAGTACTTGGAGATCAATGAGGGAGGCCTTTGTCCAGCAGTGGACGTCTTACGGCTGAAATGATGATGATGGTATCTTTAATACGAGCTTTATTAAAGGTACAAATATCGTGCCGCAAGGATTTCCAAATGTATCTATTGAGCTGCCTGTGTGACTAAACATAATCGGGAAACTGCAGTCGCAAAGAACGTTGTTCAGCCATGAGGTTAAGGGTGTCATCAGAAAGTTTTTGAGGTCCATTTGTTCGGGGGCTCTAGAACTAACTGGGACCCCACCGTATGGACGGTTTCTACGAACGTGTTATTGATCTCGTCCACCGATGCATCTACTTCTAGACAGTCAAAGCGATTCGTGCGGATATGTGCGCTAGTGGATCGGATCGTAGACTTAAAAATTTAAAATGGAAATGGACCTCCATTTCCTGTGAAGCGGCTTCTGGAAAAATTAACACATACATAATAAAAGTCCTTCTTTCTCCAGAAAACCGGCCAGACTCTGTCCCCTGCGGTTCCGTTGCACATATCCAAATTGCCCCACTCTCAACTCATCATCGCTTCTCATGCCTGGCTTTGCCTTCTTACTTTTACCTTCTAAACCGATTTTGATAAAACATGTTTAAGAACAACCGCCGGAAAACCTGCTTTCAAATAAAAAAAAACTGCATGCAAATCGGTCCACTCGTTTAAGAGCTACGGTGCCACAGACAGACACACAGACACACACACATAGCGGTCAAACTTATAACACCCCTTTTTTTGTCGGGGTTTAAAATAGGGAGTGATTTAGCTAGCATTATTATGATCGTACTTGCGAAGACCAAAGATTAATCGTATGCAGAAGTTTTGAAGCCGCTCAAGCTCATCAAGCTACGATTGGGTTAGATCAGGATAGCTGGCGTCGGCTTTATCTAGGATAGGAAGCAATAGAGACTGAGCTTGTGCAATTTTGGTGCTAGTCGTTAAAGAGTTACGTAGCCTCTGAGAGGCTGAGTTTTTAGGCTTACCTCCACCAATTGTGGTCCTCACGACACCTCTCCTTGGGATTTGAGTTTTGTCAAAAATTTCTTAGGGATTTTTTAACCAATCAATTCTGGACACCATTCCAGAGGTGCCGATATTAATAACCTGTGTTTTGGCAGGGTGCATTTATAATCCATGTCATGTGCTTCAATCTAGAATAGTGTTCAGATCGTTGTTGGTCTTGGCGATGCCTTGATCCAAGACCTCTACAGGAACCTGAGTGTACATTTTCAAATCATCAGCATATAGATAGATATTAGGATGAAGAAATTAGACTAAAAGCGAGTTCTGTTTACTCATGATTGATAAAATATACGATCTCAGACGATATTTGCGGTAGCAAGGTCATAATGGTTATTGTTAAGGAGTTTTAGAAGATATTTGATAAGGATCTCCCAAGAATTTTCAAATTAGCGTGTTACAGTGGAGTGGTTTAAAGTACTTTTGACCTGATTGTTGATCGTTTAAGGGGACGACTCTTTGCAAAATTAAGGACCGGAAGTAGAACAGTAGGCGTTTCCGTCTTGTAGAAAATGAAAAATGCAATTAAAATTTTGTCTCCGACGGGACTCGAACCTGTAACGTTCAGACGAACACCTTTAACGCAGGCTGCCTTTACCGTACAGCCACGGAGCAATTAACCGTCGGTTCGAAAATCTTGACTGCCTTTATCGGTTTCTAACCGAGTAATGACATCTAGCAGAAATCTTTAGAGATATTAATAATACAAAAATAGCTTATAAAATTAACAAAAGCGACATCTCTTCACTGCTACTGACTACTTGTTGTCGGACAGTGGGCAAGAATATCTAATAGGTTTATTACGTCACGTGAATGAAATATGCATGCATTAAGTTAACACTTAAGTTGACACTTATCCTATTTTTTCTGTAATAATGCGACAGTTTAGTTTGATCCATTTACAATCGTTCGCAATCTTCAATTGATTGGATTTTATGATATACATTTTTATCATCGGCGAACAACAAATGCTGAGCTTATTTAAAACATGAACCGATATCAAAATAGATATGAGAAATATAAAAGAAGTCCTAATAAAATCCCTGTGGAACTCTTGAGGGAATAGACACAAAGTCATATCGTGCTCCTCCTATAACAAAAGCTTGTATTCTATTTGATATGTACGATTTGACCCAGCGTAAGAGAGACCTCTTGTATTCCTAGTTCCTCGACCTTGCGAAGTAGAATGACGTGATCGTCGAGGAACTATAGGAACCTAGGATCGTGCGGATCACCGCACGATCAAAATGTAGTCTCTTTATAAAATAGTATTATAGTATTAGGATTAGATGGTCAGACGACATCACAAACGTTGCAGGGCTGACCTGGAAAAGCTTGGCACAGGACCGTGAAATATGGTACAAACATCCAGATGTCTTTACCCAGCAGTGGGTAAAGTTGGACTGCAGTGATGATGATACAGATTAAACATTATGTGTGAAATAACCAGCATCAGCATTAAACAACAAATTTGTTTATATGTTAAGTACCTACTGCTTTAATGTTTCGTTTCAACATCAACGCAAGATTTATGCTTTTGTATGCCTTTCAGAGTTTCGACAGTAACTGCAAGTTACTTGCTGTTGAAACTATTAATAAATGTTTATTTGGCACATTATAAAACGTATAAGGCCGCCAAAGAATACTGTTTCATGTGAGAATACAACAGTTATATACTTTAGGTAATAGAAATTACCATAACCATACTTACCACGCTTGGCAGGCGGGCTAGCGAGCGCAGTGCGGGATGTTGATACACGGAAAGACGCTACTGCCCATCTTCCAGAGGTATCCCTTAGCAGGCTCTATCCGCGGGCATGAAAGGAGGGGTAACATTCTACTGCCGGCACCCCATCTGCTTTGAAGTAAAACCCTGACAGCTGACATGCATTTAATATTAAATATCTGATGCTCATATATTTTGAACACTTTGGGGGCAAAGATATATGAATAGTCTGAGAGCATATACATATTTTAATTTCTGTGAATTCCTTCAAATTTCCTAAACGTTTGAGTGTGTTTTGTTTTCACTATTTTTGAAAATACACATTTTGATTTCTACTTTATAATATTATACTGTAAACTTCCGTTTATTTTGAATTATTCATTCTGTGCAAACTGTGGCATCCTAATTAAAATTATATTATAATTATTTATTTATTTATAACATTTAACATCAACAATAAAGATTAGGAATAGGTCTATAATCTTTTCCGAGGGTACAATCGCAATCATCTATAGTCCTAAAGTTAATCACACATAGAAAAATCGAATTTGGTTACACAATATTGAGCTGTCAGTTCCTCTACTATATATTAATACTAATAACACTATGCCACACAAACACACACACGCATAGTGGTTAAATTTTTAAAACCCCTCTTTTGCATCGGTGGTTAAAAATACAAACGCACTAACTACCCTATACAACATGGTATGTTTAGCTTCTGAAAGAAGATTTTATTTATAAAAAATAAATCATCATTAAAGATCTATAAAGAGGATATAACATGTAGTTATATCCTCTCTATAGATCTATTATGATGATTTATAGAGGCTTAATTAACTCATGCTGTACGGGACGTTGCAATGCTGAGACATTGTTAGATTGATTAGGCTTGACTAGCACTGATATCATTGTCTCAGCTTTTCAATTTCCATTAATTTATTTATTTATCAATGATCAGCTTGTAGTGACCACAAGCCTCCTTCCCTAACCGCCAATCAACTCTACTCTGGTCCTTTTGCATCCAAGTATTGCCCTGGACGGCAACTTTATCGTCCTTCGACCCGGCAGGTGGTCTGCCGATAATAACAATAAGGTAATATGAATCCCCGGGGCCTGATTGAAAAGAAGAGAATACTTGGCTTCTAAAGAATGCAACTTATCGCAAAAGCGAAATCGCAAATACACTAAGCACTTAAAGGGCCATCGTATCAAGTAGGTATTTGGTGCACGGCTATTTGTTACAATTGTTGAAATGGTACTTTGTTTTAGACGAGGAGTGACCTATTTTTCTCTAATCCAGCTTTATGTGAAGCAGAGAGCAAGCTGAAGCGAACACAATGATGAACAGTTGAATAGGTACTAAAAAGATACTTGCTGAGACAATTAAAAAATGGCCAGTTGAGTGTCGGGTCACGCGCTGTGTAGGGTTCCGTAGTTAACCGTTTACATGTCGTTAGAAGTTGGTGTAGGTTTTTTACGTTTACCAAAACTTATTAACAGGTATTATTTGAGTTTTCGGTGTAAAGTGTTCCGATATTGAGTTGAAGAGTAGATGTAGGGTAGTTGTAGAGTAGTTATAGAGTATTCTAGAGTCCACGGACCTGCTGGGTTGTCCCAGCAGTGGGCGTAGAGGTGGGCTCCGACGTGGCGCGTCCCTGGGTGTCGGATAGGGGGTCCTGGCGTATCGACAACCTCCAAATGGAGGTTGTCGATATGCCAGCGCGAACCAATCTCTGGGGGGGGGAGTATGGGGTATATCTATATCAATACTAATATTTTTAGGTTTTTTAGAGGTTGTAGGGGGTAATCTCTGGACCTCCTGAACTGATTTTGAAAATTATTTTACTAATAGAAGGCCACAGTATTTGTGAGTGGCTACAAATATACCGAAAAATTGAAAGACTTTTTCGTGGTAGTTGGAATTGCAAAGTAAGTCAGAGAAACAACGGTTGAACGAAAGCGTCTCTTACGAACGCTGCATTGATGATGAGAGGTATATGATTGAGCTCTATATAGTTTAAGAGCTTAATACTGCCAACAAAAAAGTTAGCGACAGCCTAAGTCCAGGGCTGGATTTAGGGGAGGGCAACCGGGGCGAAAGCCCCGGGGCCTCCACAAACGGGGGGACCCCACAATAGGGACTTCGAAAAAAAAAATTTCAAATCCCATCTAAACCGTCTATCAAAGCTTTCTCTCCTGAGCATTGAAAGCGATTTACTCCGAGAACTGGATTTCAGCGAAATCATCAACGATTTTTCGGCGAAAAAAGCTCGAAAGGTTCCGTTCGTTAACACTAATATTTAATTTAAGATAATTCTTGTTTCCGATTATATTTATAAGTGTTTGTTAAATACTAAGTGAATCTACTTAGTTACACAATAAATTATATACTTATTGAAAAACTCCACTGAAAAAAATTGTTCATTAGAAAATAATTTGGGGCAAGAGGGCCTCCACTCCTTTGTAGCCCTGAGGCCTCCAGACCTCTAAATCCGGCCCTGCCTATGTCTAACTTTCATATTTAAGGTCCAACTAGTCGCGGAGGCAAAGTCGTCAGTGAGCGCGGCCTAAATGTATGCTATCTCACCTGACATAGTGTGTTTACCCGCGCGCTAGAATTAAATGCACAATGATTCATCCCTAAACCGACCGCGCAAAAATATGTGAATAGACTTTTAGCACAAGGGTTATTATAGAAAAACTTGAGTGTAATCTTTTCAAAATAACATTTATTTCAACTTCTGAATAATTAAACTATGTCTGAACGGCGTTTATTTTTGAGTTTTCTTTCTCCTTATATTATTTAGTTTCGTCCAAAGTTGGGCTAAAATCAATGTTGAAATACGAAAGTTTAGAAGCTTGTATTTTTGAAATAAATACTTTTTTTACGGTTTGGGGTGTATACAAACATAGATTATGACGAGATAAATTGATATAATCCATACTGTTGGATGGTTAACGTCAAACAGTAGAGTAGTTACCCTTCCACGTTTGTATGGAAAAACGATCGACTCGTTCATCCTTAAGTTACAAAAAGTCGTTTTTTATAATTAAAAGCTAATAATAACTAACCAATCGACAATTTATGAATTCTTATCAAAATGGGTAAATTTATCGTCTCAAGTAATTAAAACAAAAGACTTTTCCCTTTTAAGACATGACACGAGGAGGTGTACGTAGTACCATATTCCGAGAGATTGGGTGCCTTAGGATCATTATTACATCTACGCAAAGTTTTAACATGACCCAAACTTGTTATACTCCGTATATAATTAGATTTTAGAACAAGATTCTCCCCTTGGTTTACAAGGGAACCTTCATTAGTGGTAGAATCATATGACCACTATTTTGCAATGTTAAACGAAATCTCACCAATATTATAAATGCGAAAGTTTGTTTGTATAGATGTATGGAGGTTTGTTACCTCTTCATACAAAAACTACACAACAAATTGAGTTGAAATTTTGCACACGTATAGATGTGAACCAGGAATAACACATAGGCTACTTTTTCTTCCAAAATTGAGTTCCGGAAGATAGATATGACGTAAACAGTTGTCTTTTGTATGAAAATTTTACTTTGTTACATCTTTACGCAAAAACTACGCTACGGATAGAGCTGAATCTTTGCACACGAATAGATGTAGACAAGGATAAATATGTTGTTTTTTTATTAGTTATCGTTTTAAAATATACAAAAAAAATATTCTTGGTACTTAAAAAGAAAAAACCACTAAGGTTTGTAAAATAAAATATGCTATTAACGAGTCTATGCTAACACAAATTAAGATTATAAAAATAAAAAAGTCGGACTCGCGCACCGAGGGTTCCGTGCCATCATACAATATAATATTTATGACAAAGCCGGATTTATATTATGATGGATAACCTTGACAGCGCCATCTCTTGTCTGATAGCGGAACTTATGCAGATTTTTTACACTTTCGATGATTTCTAAAAAAGTATGCTAATTAGATAGTTTGTAATAAATGTCCTGTAATTTTTACATACACTTCTAATAGCAATAAAAGTTTCAGAGGTTTATCTCAGCAAAATTCGGAGATAAGGGGCGGAACGCTATTTTTTTCAACGTTTTTGTAAGTCATAAACTATACGGCTTAAAGCAAAACTAAAACCTGTTTATTAATGTGCAAATAAATACCTTTCATATGATATTCCACATAACATAGTAACTTCACAAAAAAAATGAAAGCCCCCCTTCCACCCCCCTTGTCTAAAAAAAACTATGCAAATTAGAGAGTTGGCTATAATTTTCCTATAAAGTTTACATACACTTCTATTAGCTTTAAAAGTTTCACGGGTTTATCTCTGCAAACTTCGGAGATAAGGGGGGGAACGATCGTTTTATTAACATTTTTGTAAATAACTTAAAAACGATACGGCTTAAAGAAAAAATAAAAACTGTTTAATAATGTGCAAACTAATAAGTTTCATATTATACCTCACACGACCTGGTAACTTCAAAAAAAAATTGAAAACCCCCTTCCACCCCCCCTTGCCTAAAAACTATGCAAATTAGAGAGTTCGCTATAATTTTCCTATTAATTTTACATACACTTCTATTAGTTATAAAAGTTTCACGGGTTTATCTCTGCAAACTTCGGAGATAAGGGGGGGGGGAACGGTCGTTTTTTTAACATTTTTGTTAATAACTCAAGAATGGTACAGCTTAAGGAAAAATAAAAACTGTTTAATAATATGAAAATAATTACCTTTCATATGATACACATGACCTAGTAACTTAACATAAACATTTTGAGATCCCCTAACTTAATAAGAATATTGTTTAGAATTTTCATTTAAGCTATATTAGTAAAAAAATGTTATCTTTAACCATTTATAATTTCAAGTCGTTAACATCAGTAGTTCTCGAGATATCCACTTGTGACGGACAGACAGACAG
This sequence comes from Pasiphila rectangulata, assembly GCA_963082625.1. NCBI lineage: Eukaryota > Metazoa > Arthropoda > Insecta > Lepidoptera > Geometridae > Pasiphila > Pasiphila rectangulata. The sequence continues at coordinate 10,944,181 of OY720249.1, forward strand.
ACAGACAGAGTGATTCTATAAGGGTTCCTTTTTAACATTTTGGTCCGGAATCCTAAAAAGAATATAATTATGAGGAGTGATTTTTCAAAGGGGCTTATTTTCCATCTTCACAAAAATTTCAATATTGCAAAATAACTCATATGAGCAACAGTTATCAGATAACATGTTATATTTTTCATTGTAAATTAAAAAGTATATCAATTTAATAAACTGTTTATTTTTTATTTTTCCATTATTTTCTTAGTTAAAAATAAAAATAGAATGGAGAAGTGCCCTTTTGGTGTAAACTCTAGACAATAAGCCCTTTTGTAAAAATCCATTTTGGAAATAAGTCTCTTTGGTGTAAACATATTTGGAAATAAACCCTTTTGTACAGAACCTATCCGCTTATGAAAATAATAAGTTTAATGAAACAATAATTTTGTTGTTTATTTCTATTTTATTTTCTTTCCTTTAACTTTGTTTTTTTATTGCATCACTATCCCATCATTAACAAGCGCTGTCAAGTGTCAAAATCTATGGAAAGAGTGTCATTTTTGTTACTGTCAGTCAACCTTGCTGTCTGTCAGGTAGTGTAGTGGTCCAATTCTATGATGGTGAGTAGTGTATAAATGGTTGAGCTGCCTCAATTCAAACTGATGAATACTCAGTTGAATAGATAGACATTTCAAACTGTTATGGACTGGAACTGCTTTCGTTCTATTCAGCTCAGTTCATCGTGTAACTGGTATTGTTCTACATAGTTCAGTTCATCAGATTACTAACTTCTACTATGAATCGTGATCTCTATTCAACGGACTATTCATTGGATTAAATAAAGGGAATTTTTCAGTTTACGGGTACGCTGCCTCATTGTCAGAGATAATATCGATATTCAACCTAGATATTTCAAACTACTAATGTCTGTAACTGGACTTGTTCTACTTAGTACAAATCATCATGTAACTGGTCACCTTCTACTCTGTTTAATAAATCAGATTGCTTACATCTACTATGAATCGTACTCTATTCAAACCACTTCATGTCTGTAGGTACCTTTTAGGTTAGATTAACGAATTTATGATCGAACACCGACATGAATGTGAATTGTTTTCAATTTTACCTCGGTTTACATTTATATTCAGATGAATAATAGCTTTACTTTAGCAGATAGGTACGTATTTATAATAATGAAACAACTGATTCAGTAAAAATAACATTTTATTATGAATACACCACTTATTCAAACTACTTAATGTTAAGGAATACTTAATCTTATGTATAATAGATACATCTAATTGAGTTAACGTAGAATATTATTATCAATACACCATTTATTCAAACAAATTACATTTTTTAAAGCACAAATATTCTTGTGATAGATACATGTAAAGACATCATTACAATTTTTGTAATGATCGTACAAAGTATACAAGTTGGGACATTTTAAATTTTCTAAGTTCACCACATTATAATTACTAAACATTTCTGTAACCCACTTTACTTTTTCGTCACCTTTTACATAAATACATTTATTTTCTAGTAGAGGTGAAATTAGACGTTTATAATTTAAAAATGGTATGAATCCTTCCTTCCAATAAATATTTCTATTTTTCTCAATCCAGTCAACCTGTCTCATTTCTTTTTTGGTTAAATCATAAAACGGATAAGGTTGACGTATTAAAAAACTTTGCACTCCTGCACCATTCAGAATAGCTATCTCTTTGGGTATAAACTGATCTGTTTCAGTTTTGAAACCTTGAACATCAACTATTAACTTCATGATATCTTGCGAACTGTGCTGCTGAGAGGTTTATATTCTATAATACGGTCGTTGATGATGAGACAATAGGCACTCGTCTTGTCGGGAAAATCTTTATCACTTTCTATTTCAAGTCTCACATCAACTGGCCCAGTTTTTAATGTTTCATTTTGTCTTGAACAGTCTATTACAAACAAAGGTGCCTTTTCTTTGAATTGCGTGATATCAAGCAACGGGTCCACTGGAGAGTTGTAATAAGACTGACGGAATCTCATGTACATTTCATATAATATACGGTATTTTTCACCGTCAAAATCAAGTTTAAGTGCATCATATGGATATGTTTGTGAATTTAAAAATAATGTAACGTTAGTTAAATTACAATGATCAAACAGTGAACAATTTCTGTTCTTTTTTTCAGCTGTTTGAAGACCTAATATTACATATCTAGGTTTCTCAAGTTGGGAGGCAGTTTTAATGGACCATGAATGCTTCTTTGTTTTAGGTAAAAGTGGATATTCATATGTATCCCAGTTTCGGAATGCTATTTGTATTGGTCTATCTTTTTCTAACTGTTTTAAGAGTAGTAATCTTTCTCGATCTGACACTTTAATATGAGGTACACGTCATTGAATTCTCTCAATATTTACGATCACTTGATTATTATTATCAAGTACGAGAGCATCATCATTAGATTTACATCTTGTTAAAATTAATTCGTGTTTACAGTTTAATACGATTTTGTTATAGTCTTCTGCAAATCCTAATAGTTTACTGAGGGGTAATATTACATTAAAAAGACCTTTTACAGATTTCGTTCCATTCAAGTTCCATCCCCACAGAGCTGCCTGTTTACTTTCTCCCTCATTCATTGAAACGTAAGATTTGATTGTAGAAGTAATACCAACGTGTCTAATACGATCAATTTCGACGCCATTTATCTCATATCTTATATCATGAAAAAGAAACGGTATAGGGTTATTGTTAAGCTGACACTCCTTCTTTACAAGTTTACCTGCAGCATCCTTCATATAAAGTTCTATACATCCTTCAATGTAAATGGAGCTGGCTGCAGGTAGTAGATAAGTGTCTTGTTGATTAATCGGTATTCGTATTTCATCGTTTTCTTTGAAGCTATTGGTGTATGGAGTATAGGAATGAACTTCATAACCTTCAATAGAGTTGTCATAATGAGGCGCTTCATTAATTTGCAAGATACTCATAGTTGATATCCCAAATTTCTTAAAAACTCTTTATTTATCTTACTGAGAGCTGGTAAGATACGTGCGTGTTTAATGGAATCACGATTTGAACTATTAATTTTTGTCGACGTACCACCACTTTTCTTACGTTTTTTAACATTGAAATCAATCATAATAATATTTTTAGAAAAAGATGCTACTTATTTATTCAAAGTTTAGACTAACACTGAGCTATTATGTTTTAATCATACAATTTATTTGAAATTAAAGCATACGATTTTCAAGAAATTTTAAACATAAATGTCCGCAGTTATATGGATGACTACCCTGATAATTGATATAGTTATAGCTAATGCTGTCACCCATATACTTGATAAATTCAGTCGGTGGTTTAAGATCACCATAACTATCAAAATATTCAATATTGTCATTTCTCTTTACATAGGCTACCCAATGTGTTCCTTGATTTTTAGAGCTATCCAAATTAATTATACCGCATTCAATTTTGCGTGGATGTTTAGGTAGTTGATCTCTCATAAATACTCCTCGAAAATATGGAATATGGTTTTTTGAATATTTCATTATATCAATGTTGGTAAGAGGACGATCAGGTAGCACTTTATTTAGTTTTTTGACGAAGTGTAAATACCCAAACCACCTTTATATGGTTTAAGCTGTAATCCTTTGCCTAGACATACCGGTTCAAAATTCTGATTAATACTTTTTATTACATTCCATGTTTTTAGCGCCGTCTGAAATGTTTTTACCATTCGTGATATAGCGGATGTTTTATTAGCAAGAGCACCAGCAGCAGATAATCCGGTAATTATTGGTATTAACGGCAAGAATCCTCCTGTCTTCGGTAGAGGTATCACACGTGGAATTTTCACCTCAGAATCAGATCCAAGATCTTTAATTGCAGCAATAGCCAAATCGATAGCCAGCTTTTTACATTTTGGTTTTGCTTTACGGATATTTTTTTTCGCATATGCAACAACTTTTTTAAAACTTTTTTTAAGACCCGATCCATTTGAAATCTTCATCAACATTGCTTTGTTAACAATATTCGCGGCAAGCTTTTCTCCTACACTCGCATTGGATAATGATGCTCGCTTCTTAGCCATTTTCATTAAGATCTTATCTGCTTCGTGTCTCGTTTGTAAATTATCTGTTTTCATATATGCAATATCGTGTTGTTTACAATACTCATCAAGTTGATTCACACCTTTGTCACCTCTGTTAAGTCTCTCTCGTAAATTTGTTCCTGGTCCACAATAATTATAGCCTGGAAGATGTAACTCAAACGGTAGATGATTTATAATACTATTCACAAGACCTTTCCCTTCCATACGTAAACAAAGAATGACAATATTACGCTTGATATTTATAATATATTAGTTTTGCTAATCCAACTATTTTCCTGAGGTGGTAAACCTAACCACTTAACAAAAACTTTACTCCCTTTTTTCTTTAGAACTTTTTCAACTAAATACACATCAGGATTTTTAGTTTTCTGAAGCTCTTGACCATAAAACGATCCCAAAATTTTATTTTTTCTTGAGTCTTCCAGCAAATACGTTGGTGGATTAGTATTCTGAACCACAATTACTTTAAATAGTTCCGTCGACCAATTCGGAGTGTATCCTTTATAAAAATGAGCTTTATGCTTACTTATTCGTACTACATCACCCACAGTAAAACGGCTTCTTCTTTTAATTATTGGCTTATTCAGTATATTATATTTTTGCATCACAATTTGTTTTGTATGCTTATTAACCTGGAGTGGACTCATTTGAATAGTTCTATGTTTAGTGTGATTGTAAACATCCACAACTTTTTCTAAGGTTCCGTCTGCCCATTTAAAATTACCTTTTAAACTAAACGTTTTATAAAGTTTACTCTTTATAGTTCGTATTACTCTTTCGACTATAGAAGCCTTTTTAGTTGAATATGTCGAGTAATGGTTTACTGAATGCACTTGCATCAGCTTTTTAAAATTTTCATTGTAGAATTCCTTACCCCAATCTGTTTGCAAGTTTTTAGGCACTCTACCATTAGACAAAATAGATTGAAATGATTTCGTTACAGAATCTTTAGCTTTATTTTTTAGAGGTCTCACCCAAATATACTTTGAAAAACAGTCAATTACGATAAGTATAAAATTATAATTTGAATTATAATTTGATATTTTTTGTACATCAATCAAATCAGCTTGCCAAAGATCATCTATGTCATGGAGTACAACACATCTACGAGGAAAATTGACTCTTGCATTTTTGTGTATTTCGTTCACTACATCTTCTTTACTCATTTTTAGCTTCTGTAATCCTTGACAACCGTTTAACAACTAAACGAATCTTCATCATGACTATGTTATTTATGATTTTATTATACCCGCTTCCTGTAGTTCTTCTATGATGGAAATAATTTCGTTGTCTTGATTTGTATTTCCAGCTTGTTTAGAGGCAATGAGAAGTTTTAATCTCTCGACTAGCTCATTAGGATCATCCCAATAGATAAAATCAGTATTTTTTCTATATTTCTTTAATATGTTTATGTTACCACCAACTTTTTTATTACATTCAACTGCTGATGTGATGAACATAGGTTTAATAATTTGTTTATATTTTTCACCTTTGTCTCCCTTCAACTGTCCATTACTATCATAATCACGCTTATGAGCATTCGTTTTTATCAAGATGTTTTTATAAGCCTTTTTGTCATTTTCAGTAACTAAATCTAGATTCGGTTTTCTATGTAATAATACCTCTTTTAGTCCTTCAGTCAATTGATATTCAGCATTATCAATCTTGATTCTACATGGTTCCTGGTCACCATCGATTGAGGAAATTATTTTAACCAAATAATTACCCATCATTAACTGATCACCGACTTTCCGGACACCGAAAGGAATATTTATATCATAAAGGCTACTCAGATATTTTTTTGTTATAGATTCGTCTTTGGTATCATTGTTTCCCAAATCATCAGTAAAATATGTTGAGCCCGAATCATAATGTTCTGTTTCTGAATCATCATGCGATGATGGTTTATATACTCTCGATGGTGTGGAGGTGATTGCATCATCTAATCTGGCTGGCACGTGTATGGTACTCAAATTCAAATTACATTTTACCTTATTTTCATTAGAATTTATCATTTGTGTTAAAGGTTCAGTAACAGGTTTAAATATTTTATTGAGTTCATGATTGTTTTGATCTTCTATGTCTCTTAGCTGTTTGAGTTTATTTTTTATAATATTTGATGATGTAATTATCTGTTCTTTAATAGTAAGACTCATATTTTGTCTTTGTGCTTTAACGTATCTCTTGCAAATGACGATGTTGTATTTCAGGATAAGTATATAAAGGTATCTAGATTTTTTCTATATCTGCCGTTATTTAATTCAGAGTCTTTATTTATAGTTAAAAAACTATGCCTTTCCCGCCAAACATTATAACAAATATCTCTAAATGTATTCCATGACATATCTGAATTCACATGCTCGTTGTATATATGCTTTAAGTTGATTTCATCTTGTTTGAAGAGCAATAATAAATTTGTGTTATCACGAATCAACTGCTTTGGTACCCTTGAATATGTTTGTGAGAGATAAAAACAATCTATTTGATTGTGTCTACCCATAGTGAAATAATTACGAATGTTGCTCTGACTTTCACAAACCACATCATCAAAAATCATCACTGTATTCGGTAATGCATCATTTGGGTGTGTAACTTCACTATTGTTACTACATACAAGAAATTTTATTACAGGAACGTTTAATAACACTTCCTTGAGAAAACAATATAAACCTTGGGATGGGGTTTTTGTATATAAATGTAAGTGTTCGAATCTAAGACCGTTTTTATGTAACAATAAAGAAACCATTACATTAGTTTTACCGCAATTAGATGGTCCACAAATCAAACAGCGAATGCTATTAGGTAACAATGCACCATGTTTCGATAGCCGTGATTTTGATTCCAAATCAATAGGACTAATATCTAAGCTTAACGTTTGTTTTACTAGCTTCATCGTTATCAAATGATTATTATTGCTACTTGATTACCATTTTATAGTAATAGTGCTCCTACTATTGTATAAATCTTAGACAAATCGAGAATAATGAACTTGAGTTAAGTAAGTAAAATACAGAAATTTAAAAACCAGTATTTATATTCATGTATTAAGGATAACCGACAGCTAACAATAATTACATTGATAACTTATAAAACACAATACATTTTATTTATCAATTATCATCAGGATAGACATTAAATAGAAGTTAATATAAAAATAAGCTAATCATATGCATAGTGCCCCCATGCTACTGTATCTATTTGATTTGGTAATATATAACGTTTGTCATCATTTCTATTTAAAACTAACTTATTTACTTCTTGTGAATACAAAGTGTGTTTTAATGACTTAATCATGTTCATCTTACACTTCAAATCTTTATCGTCTAACAAACAATCTGTGTAATGTTGTGAATTTAAAGATTTTATTACAGACTTAGATACACCTTTGGCTTTTTTTATGACCTCTCTAGCACTCTTAATACAGTAAAGTTTGGCTCTTAGCCCCACAAATTCTGTTATTAATTCACCACCCATCTCATCTTTGAATAGGCCGGGTATTTTGTTATTAATTCTTGGCATTCTATATACATTATTTTCAGCAAAGTTACTGGTATCGAACTCTTTAATATCATTCTTAATGTCTTCATACACATCATCTGTATAAACTAAGTATAACAAACTATCAGTATCAGTATAACAAAGCTTTGCATTGTCGCCATATTTTTGTTTGATAAAATTATAATGGAATTGATACAAATGTTGTTTTGCGTACTCTAGCACAGTGAATCCTACATAGATTGGTCGGTCCAAAATTATTTTTTCTAGATTTAACTGAACGGCAGCAAAGTTTTCAGCAAAAATTGATACCGATTTGAAATTTGGTTTGGCAATCAGTTTTCGAGCACCGATAAATTTATTGGTCACATTATTGGTGTCTTCCCAATGGGATACCAGCTTAACATTCACTTGCTTTCGCTTATTCTCTATAGTTTTACCAAATATTGAGTTATTTAACAGCTTGAAATAGTCTTTTTCAAAATCAGACTTTGAGGCTTGACGCAAACTTGTATTCAACTTGCAAATCTATATATTTCTTAAGAAAACTTTGTTGTCTGAATGTAATAACACGATGAACTTTTTTTAATTTTAGTCCTTGTTTTAAACATTCCTTTAAATGGATGTAATGAATCACATAACAACTTTTATTGTAAAGATTTGCTAATAGTTTTTTAGATTTACTGCCTGGTGGAGCGAGTTTCTCAATACAAAAAGGTAATTTACAGTGTGCATCATGTAAGTGATTGGGATACTCTAAATCTACTTCCAAAACATATCCAAAATCACTGTCATCCGAAACATTTTCAATATTTAAACAATTTATTTGTTCTGGTGACATGAATCTGAAATCAGATATGGGTAATTTCTTCATCATTACAAAACCGTATAAATTATTACAATCAAGATATATGAGAAAACTGGATGGATTTGATTGGTTATATGTCGGCAAGTACTTATTATTTGCTTGAGCATGTCTTAATGTACATTGCGCTAAACCACCTCGAACTCCTTTTTCTAACATTTGATATATTTCAAGATCATTTATTAATTCTAATCGAACACCAGTATAAAGAAGCATTGCATCCCAACTAAAGCCAGGTGCGGTTACATAATAAGCTGGATCTAACTTGAAGTAATGCAAACTCATTGTTCTAAAGTTCTCGAATATATCAGTCAACAACAAAACATCACAATTCACATATAAATCAGTGTATTCACCCATGTTGCTTATGTTAAATTCTTTCCAAACATTTTGTGCATGTGCATATTCGATATCAGAAATATTTTGTTTCAATAAACTGTTATAAAACAATTCTTTAGAAGGCAGGTTTTTATTTTCATATTTGGAAAAACAATCCATATAGTCATAAGGATAAATACCTTTTTTTCTCATTAACTCAAACTGGTAAGTGGTGGTGAAAATTTTAGAAGTATGTTTAAAATCATTGTCATTCAAGCTTTTACTCAATTTATCTAAACTTGCATTCAAAAACTGAAAAGAATCAATAAATTTTACTTTTACGGAATAATTATTCTTAGTACCCATTTCAAATGACTTTGTGATTGTTATGTACTTTTCTTTAGTCTTAGGAATAACATTTAATGAACCATCATATTTTGTTAGCTCCATTATAAATAAATGTAAATCGTAACCAGATAAATTATGAAACACTACTGGTATAAACGGGCAGACTTTGAACGTGAGGTTGCAATATGAATGTGCGGCACCTCTATACTCTCCGGTAACGTGATCATGATCGCAAACCTTATCACCAAACAATAGATGTTTGCAAATATGACAATAATCACTCGAATCGTATTCATTTTGCTGATTTTCGTTTAACTGTTTCATAGGAGTAATAGACTTAATCTTATCATGTATATATTTCGCATCTACCATCAAATATTTTATAAATATTTCAGCGGCGTCTGGACCTCTATATGTAACCAATTTGTTAAAGGAACTGTCGAATGAGCAGCATATGTAATAAGCAAAGCAAGACGGTTTATGAATCTTAAACTTTGTCGTATTCGAGTTTTGGGAATTATCTGAATAATTCACTAACAAACTTTCAAAGTCAGCATAGATTATAAAATGGATTTTTTGTTGTCTGTCAAAATTTCTAAACATTAAATAAGTATCAGGTTTTGGTAATACTTGTAATATCTTGGAACAATTATGTTTTACGAATTTTTCTTTACTCATAAAAGTAAGCAAACAACTTTCACACAGATGAACAGAACCTCCATGCTGAGTTACTTGCCTTCGCACTAATTTCTTCAAATTTTTAATTAAGCAGTAGTGACCATTTTCTTCGCTTTCAATAAATAGTAAATTAAAATGTTTAATTCTTTTATTAGCAGTCATATATAGAGGACCAGTCACGTAATTATTTTTCTTATCGAAACCAAACACATTAATACTTATATCTGAGTTATTCTTTTCAAATATCTTTATATCATGAAATGATGGAGGAAATTTAATTCCATTAACATTAAAAACTTTCGAATAATGCGGGTAAGAGGAACATCTGTCCGAGTTTTTGTCACATGGATAAAGCCCGGCTATAATGCTCCAAAGGAAACAAAATTCATCATTATTTTTCACATTAACACAGCTTTTAGTATTTGCCACGCGAGGAGGTAGTTTAATATATGTACCTCCTCGCAATGGACAATATCTATTAATATTAATTTCTAAATGACTGAGTGATAAAAATGACCAACCGGACTCAGAGTGTTCGAATTCGGTAAGTTTTCTTTTTAACGTTACTTAACCCGTTACTTAATACGATAGTCATTAGTTCACAAGTGTTATCAAGTGATACTGACTAAGTTTACTAAGAATTACCTCAGTGCTCGGAATCTCGTGCGTTCACTTAAATTATCACACTTATCATTATTTAATGTACTACAACGTCGATGGAAATAAGTGTTAAACTGTAATAAATTCACAATCCCACTTTAATCACACAAACTGTAAGAAACTTCGTATTTTGCTCTGGACACAATTGGATACAGTTATGCATAATGAGTCCAAGCGCCAAATTGCATTTTTTCATTTTTTTGCATTTTCGTAATCTCCAAGACATAATTTAGCCATAGAAAAAACACTTATGCAGCAAGCTTCACTCTGAGTTGTATTTTTTAATACCCAGTCCAAGCGCCTTCTATAGCAAACGAGATATTTTGATACGCAAAACAAGCCCAAAAACCAATTTAAAACTAACAACGAAATTTAATAATGAAAAAACACTTTTCCGTTTATACATAACAAACCCAAACGACATAGTGTTACGCATCAGTAGTCCACGCGACATTTATTTGTGACTTGGACTGGTTTTGCAAAACTAAAAACATGAGTTTGGTTTCGAACGCAAACCAATCATACAAACATTTTTCGCATGGTCTTGTAACTACCATGACAGCATAAATACCATAGGGGTAGAAACACAGTAGAAATTGATGTTGAGAGAAAAAAAGGTAGGAAAGGACATACATGTTTTAAAGGGGTTCCCATTTTATCTCCGAAAATCGATTGTCCGAAAATCACCATCAATAACAAGTGTCTCTGAAACATCACCATCCAGGATATTATGGTCCCATAGATAACATTACTGTTCATCCTTATGCTCTTTACGCATAAAGCTATTTTACCTTATATATTATTTCCATAATTTTCATCGTTATAAACATATGCGTCATAATAATAACGAATCATAAAACTTATTTTTCCGAATATTTTCGAACGATTATAAAACTTCCAATTTCCAACCGAGACGGAAGGACAGTAGGTTATTAGGTTTTTTTTTATAACTATCCGATAACATTGCCTGTGACAGAACCGAGATGGAAAGACAGCAGGTTATTAGGTTTTTTTATAACTATCCTAAAACACTGTCTTTGACAGAACCGAGGTGGAGAGACAGTAGGTTATTAGGTTTTTTTTTGTTCAGGGTGTTCTGGATGTTTTTCTATATAATAAAAAATATCTATCTATGTAGTATCTAGTACCCATAACACAAGCTCTGCTTAGCTTGGGGATAGTTGATGCTGTGTGAATTGTCCAGCATTATTTACCTACTTATTTTATTTTTATAACATCCCGAAAACACTGCCTGTGACAGAACCGAGATGGAGAGACAGTAGTTTATTAGGTTTTTTTATAAATAACCGAAAACACTGCCTGTGACAGAACCGAAATGGAGAGACATTAGGTTATTAGGTTTTTTTATAGCCAACCAAAAACTCTGCTTGCGACAGAACCGAGATGGAGAGACAGTAGGTTATTATGTTTTTTTAACCATCCAAAAACACTGCCTGTGAAGAATTTTTCGTCAGGGGGCAATTTTCGTATTATTTATTGGGCCAAGACGGCGCTACTGTCTACATAAAGTAGATACTGGGTACTTTGGTACTTGGTGAGCGGACTGGTTTCCGCAACTAGGCCGCTGATGGGCCCTTTTTGCGTGACGGACGGCGTCTGCTTAGTCCAGCCATCCGATGTCCTCCAGGAAAGCCAGCAGATACTGGGTATATATTTAAGTAAAACTCCAAAATACTTAATACGAGCAACCGTAGTGAGCGGCCGCCTGAGGAATTTTATTGAATTGAAGACTAATTTAAATAAAATTACTCTTGTCTTGACAACAATAAAAAAAATCACTAAACAAGCGGTTTCATTTGCTTGTTGAGGTGCTAAATACAATCAACATACAATGTTATGAATATTACAATTATTCTAATAATCAACATCATCATTTCAGCCGATAAACGTCCACTACTGAACAAATTATAAATCAAATTCTAATAAAATGATTTAGTTAGTTAATAATGTTATGGATTACTTACATTATTTATTGAGAATGACTTTATGCGTGGTAATCATTATGGAGACCGACATAAGTGGTAACTATATTATATATAGATCCTGATTATTCGAGCAAACGATGATTATGAAAAAAAAATATGAAATACTATATTAGGGATGTAAAATTTCGGAGACGAAATAGAGAACCGTTGTAAAGACATGGTTAAACCTCTTTGGTCTAATGGATAGCCTGTTTCGGAGAAAAAACTAAGATTTAAAAATCACTGTTCCCATATAACCCAAAAGATTTTAAGTCATTTTACAAAAAAAAATATTACAGACGATACGATTGATGATGACGTTAAAGGGTTTGATGGTAATTTAGATTTTGATCCAGAACATGTTGAAGAAGAGAAGATTTAGCATCTACTCGATGGCATCTACTCCATCTACTATATCGTAAGTTGTTAGGTACTAGACAGGTTCTGGGGTGAGGGTGGTGTTGACTAATATCATCTTCAATCGTCTCTTTGTCTAAGAAAATACATCTGGGACTATGTTAAAGAATACATGTTTAAATTTTTTTGGTAAAATTAGTTTGTCTTAAGATTGTTTTTTTTGGATATTAATCTTGCCATTACCTGTGTCATTTAATTAGTATTTTATTTAGCTTTCTCAATCCTCTTTACCCTGGTTTTAGATGCAGATAAACCTATTCTATCAAATTTAGTTACACATGAGGAGTCTAAACGACATAAATGTCTCTTGGACTCGTTTTGCAAAATAAAAGCATCGCATTTATCGAGAGTCCAAGTGCATTTTTAGCTATATCTTTTAAAATAAATATTTATTTTGTATTTTTTTCTTGTGATATGTTAAATTACAAATAGAAGCGTCGATGTATATAGATTTACTTTCAGATGAAGCAAATTCAACTCTCCTGTTAATAAAAATGCGTTTATGTCATTTGCCAAAAAAGTGAAAATGGCGCTTGGACTAGTTATGCTTAACAGCATCCAATTGACATTTGAGTGAATTTTTTTTTTTTTTTTTTCTGAAAGTGACGGTGTTACGATTTCTTATCCTTACAAGTGATTCAACAAGAGCCGTTATTGAAACACAATAACTGTGTCTTATTTTTGAGCTTATGGTATAAGAGCTCAGTGGACGAGTGCATAGTAGGATCGCTTTGATCGCCTTACATAGCGAGCGATCTAGTTCGAATCTCCGCAACCAGAACTTTTTGCATATTATTATTATTATTTTTTCTGGACTTGGACAAAGCAAGGCTCAAAATGGCTACTTACGACGAGTGTGCTGGCTGTCTAGAAAAATTGAATGACATACCATCCATGCATTGTTCGCGCTGCACGGCGGTTTACCACCATTCCTGCTTAAATTATACAATAAGCGATTACGATGCGTTGACCAGTGAATTCAAAGCTGACTGGGTCTGCGTTTTATGTCGTAGTAAGGAGCGTAGGGGCGGTGACAACTCGAATACGCCCGTTCGGGCTATACCTTCTCCTCAACATGAGTTTGTCACACAACGTACTAAGGCAAGAACTACGTCTCACTGCTCCTGCCTGTCAGCTAATGGTATCCGAGACATTATACGCGAGGAGCTTCGAAATTCGTTCGAGCAGCAATTCATCCCTCAGCTTCAAGAAGTACGCGCTGCTGTAACAGCTCTCGAAGTCTCAGTGTCCTTCTTTAACGAAGAGTTGGAAAAGGTGAAGGAACAGCAGGCTACACAGTCTACGAAGTTAGTAAGCATGAATAAGGAAATGGATGCTCTTCGTAAAAGCAACGAATCTCTTTCATCACGAGTCGCTCAGATGGATCAGCTATCGCGCGCTTCAAACATCGAAATTCAATGTGTTCCTGAGCATAAGCAAGAAAATTTGATAAAAACGGTTCAACAATTGAGCAAAGTTATAAAATGCAATGTTTCCGAGGCTAATATACTTTACTGCTCCAGATTGGCCAAGGTTAATAGCACCAGTGCTCGACCGCGCTCGGTATTGGTAAAATTCAATAGTCCACGCATGCGAGATGAGTTCCTGGCTGCTGCTAGCAAGTTCAACCGAAACAACAAGGACGACAAACTGAACACTGGCCATCTGGGAATAGCCGCTAACAAGAAATTACCAATTTACGTTGTTGAACACTTGACTTTTGAAAATAAAGCCCTCCACGCTGCAGCCCGAGCAAAGGCGAAAGAATTGAAATTTAGATACGTCTGGGTGCGTGACGGTCGAGTCTACATGCGCAAGAGCGACGGATCTAACTTTGTACACGTTAAAAATAAAGATATATTGAATAAATTGTCATAAAAGCCGCTAAATTTGCCATTATTATAACTAAAGGGCACTTTAAATAATCTCAGTATGTATTATCAAAATGTAAGGGGTCTTAGGACAAAAACCGTTCAGTTTTTCAGTAACGTTGTTTGTTGCGATTTCGACGTAGTCGTTCTTACAGAGACATGGTTGAACAGCGGTGTTTCTGACAACGAATTATTTGACAGTCGTTTTGTTTTGTATAGGCGAGATCGTGAAACTAGCGGGTTCCATAGCAGTAAGGAGGGAGGAGGCGTGCTGATCGCTGTCTCTAAACGTTTTAAATCGTATCGCTTATTTGAATACGAGTCTGAATGTGAAGACCTATGGGTTAAATTGGAAGTTCGTGATGCTAAACACAAGTTACAGTACGTGTACATATGTGGGTTCTATATGCCGCCTCCTGTTAAGATGCACGTTTTCGACAGTTTTGTTATTAACTCTAATCGAGTTTTTGAAGCTCACAATGGCAACACCATCATTCTTGGTGACTTCAATATGAGCAGCTTAATCTGGAGGAAATCGCTAGTCTCGAAACTCACTCCGAAATCGTCTAATAGCATGTTGCATAAAATGCTGATCGACTTTATGTCACTAAATGGCTTGTCACAGTACAATTATGCAATAAACTGTAATGACAAAATATTGGACCTTGTTCTCAGTAACTTGACTGTATTGCAGATGGATGTGTGTGCAAATCCCCTATCAATAATTGACCCTCTTCATCCACCGTTACAATTTTTCATTGCTCTTGAGGCCTGTGAGCGCTTACCACCAAAAAATGACTTTAGATATCACTTCTATAAAGCCGATTATGAGAAAATCATTGAAGCACTAAATAACGTTCCGTGGTTAGACAAACTGAGTACAAGTCCAGTTGACGACATGGTTGCTTTTTTCTATGACACTCTCAGGGCAATTATAAAAAAATATGTACCTAAGTCTAAACCTCGTAACAAAGCTGAGTATCCTGTCTGGTTTTCAGCAGCTTTGATCAAAGTCCTAAAGGAAAAAAATAAATATAGAATGAAATTCCGTAAATATGGAAATCCTCGCGATGCATTAACTTTTGAATTGATTAGGGAAAGATTCGCTAAATTACAGAATTTGCATTATAGGAAGTACTTGGATCTTTTGGAGACATCATTGAAATCTAACCCTAAGCTGATTTGGACCTATGTGAAGCACAAACGAGGCGGTAGTAACAATTTTCCAGCTAAGATGTCATTCAATGACAAGGTTGCAGACAACGGATCTGATGTGTGTAACCTATTTGCTGATCAGTTCTCGTCAGTATATAACACTGACTTTTTAACTGTCCCCAATGACTCTTCTGTGCCTTCCACTACCAACTTCTTGACAACTATTTCAGTCACTACAAGCCAGGTATTCAGAGTTTTAAAAAGACTTGATGCTAAGAAAGGAGCTGGTTCTGATGGCATTCCCGCTATTTTTGCAGTAAGGAGTGCCAGCGCATTGGCGCTGCCTTTAGGTATTATAATAAACAAATCTTTAAGCACAGGGGTTTTTCCAATGGCTTGGAAAAAAGCTCTAATCTTGCCGTTATTTAAAAGTGGCGACACCAGTAATGTCAAGAACTACAGACCAATATCTTTGATTGCTGTTTTTGCCAAAGTGTTTGAAATCCTATTATATCCCACTCTATCCTGGCACTTCAAGCAGGTTATTGCATTAGAACAGCATGGATTTGTTAAATCCAGATCCACTGCAACTAACTTGTTGTCTTTTGTCGAAGACCTTGTTGAAGAAATTGACCATAGACAATCAGTAGACGCGATTTACACTGACTTTAGCAAGGCCTTCGACAAAGTTAACCATGAGCTGCTGCTTAGTAAGCTTTCCTCCTCGGGAATAGCGGGAGTGCTTCTGAACTGGTTCAGATCCTATTTGACAAATAGACAGTCTGTTATTGTTGTCGGAGGTCATTCTTCGATGCCTTTTTCTGCCCTTTCTGGAGTTCCCCAGGGATCCCATTTAGGTCCCTTACTCTTTAACGTGTTCATTAATGATATCGGTAAGTGTTTTCAGAATTCCAAGTTTTACCTGTTTGCTGACGATCTAAAATTTTTCAGGCGGGTTAATTCTGCTCAAGATGTAAGTCTTTTACAAAATGACTTAGATAATCTAATATTGTGGTGTAGTTCAAATGGCATGAGCTTAAACTGTGATAAATGCAACGTAATTCGCTTTACTAGAAAAAAATCAGCAACGTCTAGGTCTTACTCTATAAATTGTGAGCAGCTATCAGAGGTCAATTACATTCGTGATCTTGGTGTCGTTATTGACAATAAATTGCGCTTTAACTTACATATAGACCATATTGCAAAGAAGGGTTTCAAGGTTTTAGGGTTTGTTTTGCGAAATTGCAAGGAATTTAAAAAACCTTCAACAAAGATCACAATTTACAATGCGCTGGTCCGTAGCTCTTTGGAGTATTGCAGTGTTATATGGAACCCACATTATGACATTTACAACAAGCGATTAGAAAGTATCCAAAAAAGGTTCCTTTGGCACCTGGCATATAGTTGCAGTCTAGCAAAAAGACTACCAAGTTATGCAGATAGGCTTCGACATTTTAATTTGCAATCTCTTCAAAGTCGTAGAAAGATCTCTGACGGAATAACTTTGTATAAATTAGTGAATAACTTGATTGATGCTCCTTGCATCTTGTATAGATTAAATATATCTATTCCTAGGAACTTGCCAAGATACAAAAAATACGCTCCGTTTATCAGAAGGACTGCTCGTTCAAACCTCGGTCACTATTCTCCCTTGAATAGACTTGCAATTGACTACAATGCCATACACAACAACGATATTGTTATAACCGAAGCATCAATTAACATACCCCCCAAAAACAATCACGTAATTGATATTTTTTCAAATAGCTTTTGTAGGTTTAAGTATAATTTAATATTAATGTATTCTAATTGTGATTTTAATAATATAATTAGACATTGATGTATTTTAATTTTAACTTAAAGTGTAATAATATTGTATAATTTTTCTTGTAATTTTTTTATTTCTATGCATCTAATGTAACTGGCATGTGGTTAACACCTATAATTGAGGTAACACTAGTCATGTGTTTTATATGTATGATACCTTTAGTTCTATGTGAGTGTTTACTTTGTTGGTGTTACTTAATAATAAATAAATAAATAAATAAATAAACGTTTCAGCCGTTTTCTTTCGATAAATCTCTTTTAATCCATTAATATCATACAGAATTTCATATTTCGTATTAAATGATTTCAATTCCTTTTCTTTCGTTTTCGGTAACTTATAAAATGCGAATAATTCAAATTGTATCTTAAGGCATTTGTGTTTTTGTAATGTAATTTCTAAGATTCTATAAATATCTGTTTCATAAGTAGATAAAAACTCTTCTGGTGTTATAAACATTTCATTTTCAACTTTCACACAGTAAGTAATGATTCGGTTTTTAAAAGCACTTTTAATAATATAAATATTCTTAAATTCGCTTGCAACAATAGTATTCATTTTATGTAATTCTGTTCTCAAATGATATTGATACTGTTTTCTGTTTATTTGTAAATCACATTGATCACATTTAACAAAATTATCATCATTCAGTAGCTCTCGGGTATCGTTCATGTTAACTGTAAAAAAGAATAGACCATAATATATTACAATATAATTTTATTAATACAATCATGATCACAAGAAATATGATTAAAAACGATTATAAAGTAATATTCAGAATAAAATACATTAAGTAATTATTACTGTAAGAAATCAGTAGTTCCTACAGCTGCATACTAAAGTTAGATGAAAAATTGTTTGGCACACCTCTAAACTCTTTTCTCGCAGTTTTGATTACATTGGCTAAATGTGTCCAAAGCTCACAATTAGCATCCGTTCTTATTTTTAAAGATGTCACAGAGTGTCGCCATCTATTTATTGGCAAAACTTTTTCAATTTCGTCTGATCTAAATACTTTAATTTCGACGTAGTGCGAGCCTTTCTTATCAGGTAATACCTGTTTCGAAAGACCGCTTGAAAGTTTATTTATAAAGATTGATTGCAATGCTGGTACTTCGTCACTACAAAAAGGGCTAGACTTCTCACCATCACTATCATCCCCAAAGAGATCCTGTGCCGTCACTCGAACCGGTGTGAATGGATTGATAACAGGCTTCTTCTTCTTCGAGGAATGAGGGGTCAGAGAACGTTTTCTTGGCGGCTCTTCATGCTCAGAAGCCGATGCATGTGATCTGTGAATAAAGGGGAACAAAAATCAGTAAAATAATTTGTAATTACATGCACTCATAGCCTAAGTCACGATTAAGACTAACACATTTTAATGTAAATGACCCATTCAAAGAGAAACAGACAGACAGGTATAATATTAGCAACTGAGTATAGCTCACCTTTTTGTTTCCTTGTTCTCCATCCTTTTCTTCTCTACTTGCACCTCATCGTCCGATGCAGGGAAGATGTCGTCTGCTAGCAGTGGCATAGATCTCGACCTGTTAATGATAGAAAGCATAAGATAAAAATATTTATAAAATTATTGGAGTGCATTTAATAACCAAAATAAAAATTTAATACTTACATTTTATTTTCGGTGTCCAGGTGTGTTGTAGTCGATTTGCTTGTTGGAAGTGATAACTTTGATCCAGCCTCTTGCAGTATTTTTTACTCCAAATTTCATTGTGTGTGTCGTATACT
Source organism: Pasiphila rectangulata (assembly GCA_963082625.1). Lineage (NCBI taxonomy): Eukaryota > Metazoa > Arthropoda > Insecta > Lepidoptera > Geometridae > Pasiphila > Pasiphila rectangulata. Next base: position 10,963,635 of record OY720249.1, read on the forward strand.
AACATGATAGTGCTTGTGCGTTACAGCTGACAGTGCTAAAATCCATACATAGATCATGAAGAATCATCAGTGGCAAACCAAATTTGGGAAAGTACACTCACGACCAAACAATTGTGTTCTATTCGATCAATATCGACCACATGAAACCCATGCATATGAAAATATCATACAGAGAATCTGTGACAAACGACTGTACCTGAAATTGTTGCACCTAGTACATTATAAAAAGATTTGTTTGTATGTCCTAAAACGAGCACTAAAACTATAGTTGTACCAATCGATAGCCTTTATTTTAATTAATATCCATGGATGAAACACAAACGAAGTCATGGGTCAACGATAGTAATAATAATTGATAAACATAGACGAATCATATTGCACTCGCCGTCCCGGTGCATATAAGGTAACTTACTATAAAAAGAAACTGTATCATTCATATCATAGATTATTTTGAGTGATTTTAAACCTTAAACAAGTTTTAGAATGAATGCAAAATTATATAAATAAGAGCCTCTGCAGTTGTAAATCATCGTTTTATCATTTGGGAGCTCTCTTAGCGTGAAGGTGTAAAAAATGTCGGTAAGTAACAATCATATTTAATTTTAATAATCCAAATTGTATTGTACTATTCAACAAGAGGTTAATTTCTAATGTTATGTTGATTGTAACTAATGTATAGTTTGTTTTCAGATGCCGAGCTGGAACTATTCACCCGTGTTCCCAACATATCCGCTGTCACCTCCACTAACTCCCACCAGAATGGAAGATCTTTCTGACCACCTCAGAAACAGAAGTCCAGGGAGTCTCGAACTTTTAAATAACCAACAAAATAAGGCAATCACTACAATGATTAAAAAAGTTGTAAGAGGTACAAAAATTATTAGAATACAAGTATATGATGTCAATCAATTCGATAACGTTGCAAAATCAATATGCAACTGCTCTGCAGAGATTTGTGTCCAACATGTTGTCGAAAACATAACAAGCGACGATATTTATTCTCGTATCAAACATGTAATTCAACTTATATGTAGGAACTTAATGGACAACTCACTGTAAGAATTATTGTTATTGAGAGCTATTATAATTTATGTTGAATCTCACTTTCTTACCGTAAGATTATTCAATTAGAATAGATAACTATTTTATGTAAGACATAGTATTCCTTAAAATGTTATTAAGTAGTTTGAATAAGTGGTGTATTCATAATAAAATGTTATTTTTACTGAATCAGTTGTTTCATTATTATAAATACGTACCTATCTGCTGTAGATTATAAAGTAAAGCTATTATTCATCTGAATATATGTAAATGTAAACCGAGGTAAAATTGAAAACAATTCACATTCATGTCGGTGTTCGATCATAAATTCGTTAATCTAACCTAAAAGGTACCTACAGACATGAAGTGGTTTGAATAGAGTACGATTCATAGTAGATGTAAGCAATCTGATTTATTGAACAGAGTAGAAGGATACCAGTTACATGATGATTTGAACTAAGTAGAACAAGTCCAGTTACAGACATTAGTAGTTTGAAAAATATCTAGTTTGAATATCGATATTATCTCTGACAATGAGGCAGCGTAAACTGTGCGTAAACTGAAAAATGCCTCAATTTAATCCAATGAATACTCCGTTGAATAGAGATCACGATTCATAGTAGAAGTTAGTAATTTGATGAACTGAACTATGTAGAATGATACCAGTTACACGCTGAACTGAGCTGAATAGAACGAGAGCAGTTCCAGTCAATAACAGTTTGAAATGTCTATCTATTCAACTGCGTATTCATTAGTTCGAATTTGAGGCAGCTTAGGTGATATTTAACAAAACAAGTAGCCGTTTCACTCAAGGCACGCTGTCTGTAATCCAGCGTAGAGTTTGTGCCATCTGCCAGATACTGCGTATGGAGATACTGATTCATTTAGATATCATTTTCTTATTTTTGTTAGCTAAAGAAAGTCAGTACTTACGGGTCAGCACGCAACGCAGTAGTAGACCACGGTGAGCAGCATACATATACGCGAGTATATAATGGTAAACATGCCTCAATTTAATCCAATGAATAGTCCGTTGAATAGAGATCACGATTCATAGTAGAAGTTAGTAATCTGATGAACTGAACTATGTAGAACAATACCAGTTACACGATGAACTGAGCTGAATAGAACGAAAGCAGTTCCAGTCCATAACAGTTTGAAATGTCTATCTATTCAACTGAGTATTCATCAGTTTGAATTGAGGCAGCTCAACCATTTATACACTACTATGGTGGGAATTGGTTTGGTTAAGTCGTGTGGTATTTTGCCAGAATAAAAGTGATGGTTTTGAATTAAATCTGCATTATCAATGACTGAAAAGACTGTAACGGAGATAAATAGTGGTGGTGCTAAAATACCATTGTCAGTCAACAAATATTTACCTACCACTAATTTTAAGTAAAAAATATTTACTGGCAGTTGGTTTACGCGATTGGTTAATGTGTGGATATAGGTATAAAATATCAATTCCGAATGTTTCCGAATGCCAATATCGTCGTCTGGTATTTTATAACCATAATCATGTAAGTTCTAAACATAGCACCTCCTTTGGCTTAGGAGTATTTTCCATTCTGCCGTTAGGGTTGTCTACTTCACTTTACCTAAAGATATATATGTTATGAAAATAAACTAAATAACATTGGTTATTCTACCTTACCATTGGTATGAATATTTATGTCGTTTGTTTAAGTTTAATATGCACTGTTACATTAAATGGTATTTTACTATCATTACTAGTGTATTTATGTTATCTGTGATCATCTAATGTTTATGCTGCTAGGTAGTGACCAATTAATAGCTTTTATCGTGTCAATAATAGAAAGAAATCAAGCCAGAGTAAGTACTTAACTTCGAAATATATATAAATATATTTATTTACAAATAATAACATTATTTTTTTACATCTTGTTTTTGCGGCTCCCTTCTGATTTAAAAAAACGCGTCACGTTCACTCCAACTTTTATTTCGTTCGAAATAAACCTAGGTACCTATTCATAAGAAAGGCGAAAATACTAGTTGTAACAATTATCGGCCAGTTTCAGTTACTACTAGGAATTAAATTATTTATTAGAGTTCCAAACAATGTGAAAACCATGTCTGACATTTCATTTGAATCTTATATAAAAAGACATTTAATAAATAAGAATTATTATAATTTAGACGAAGCTTTTGCTGATAAAAATTTGTTTAAAGATGATGAAAATTTGATTTTATAATATTATTATTTATTAAAGATATTATTAAAACATCCCTTTACAATTTAACGCTGCTTTTGCTGATAATATTAATAATTAGGAGTTTCTATTCTGTATTGTAATTTTTTGTTTTTATTATTTGTTGTATTCAAATTTCCAAATTAATATTATGTTACTTTATTAAGTAGGCTTAAGTACACTTATTTTTTTTTTAATTTCAAACTGACTTGTCCAAGAACATGTAATTTGTCAAAGGATATGAATAAATGAAATGAAAAACTCAAATTACAAATTAATTTGTTTGACACCAAATACCACTAAGCTAAGGTAAGGATACACTAAGCTACCACTAAGGCATAGTATCCTTTACTATGTGCGCGACTGTACATCGAGTGTAAACCCTAGGACCCTCCTGTATTTAACACATTTGCCGAAGTTGTTCAAGCGCAATGTCTCTAGGTATTAGAAACTTTAATAATTACATCTTACTTCACACATTTGTTCGACTGCAGAAGTCGAGGCATTGTTGTTGACGGTTGGTAATTGAAATACCTGCGTCAGTGCAGACGGGCCACTAAAAGAGTGGCAACCACTCGCACCTGTTGGGTGCGAGTGGTCGCCGCTATTTTTAACCCTGATGCAAAAAGAGATAGGTGTTATAAGTTTAACGTGTCTGTCTGTGTATCTGTCTGTGGTATCGTAGCTCCCAAACGGATGAACCGATTTTCTTTTTTTTTGTGTCATAGATAATTGTCCGGCACGTCTATTGTCTTTTGCACATAGCTGCTCTTAGTGCGCATTTAAACTGGTCAGTACATGTACAGGATGGGAATCGCATCTGCCTCGCCGTAACACAGTCTTGTACTAGCACGGGAGGCATTAGGTTCTTTTAACTGTATGCATACATTTTGACACTAAATAAAGTCATAACACCTTCACCTTTAAGTAAGTGTATACTGTTAATTTAAGCTTGAAAATTTGTTTTTGTGAAATAAAATATATTCTTAGATAATTTTATCCCGAGTGTTCTTAGCCATGTTTCATGAAAATCTGTTCAGCCATTTGAAGATCATCAAATTTTTTTTTTAAAATATATCAAAGTGTGGTATCAAATTTAATGTCAGTTTTGCAATCTAATGTGATGTAGATTGCAAAACTGAGCGTAAAAATAAGGTTACCTCAGAGTGTCGGGGGTGACTTAAAATTTTTAATTTTATAAACATAAAGAACTTTTGAACAAACAAGCTTTTATTTAAACGTTAGGTACGGTAAGCATTTTTATTGCATAAATTGTGTAAAGACGTTTTAAGTTGACATTAAACTTTAATGGAACATGTTTATTTAGTAGGTACGTTCAAATAAAAGCTTGTTTGTTAAAAAGTTTTTTTACTTTTAATTTATTTTTTATTTTTTAGTTATCACTGGTCAGTTGGTTTCTTGTCTGTTCATCTCATGCCCGCCATGTTGGATTTAGAGTGATGTCATATAATTTTTCGAGTAACTCTCAGTCAGCCCTTTTATTAGATATCCATATTGTAAAAGTGCATTAATAAAATAACTAGTCCGCCATCTTGGGTATTGTGCCATATTGGATTTAGAATGACGTTATTTCCTTTTTTGGATTAGTCCGCCATCTTGAGTATACCGCCATGTTGGATTTAGAGTAACGTCATTAAATTTTTTGAGTTATTCTCAGCAAGCCCTTTCATTCTATACCCATATTATAGGAGTACATAAAAAATAAGTAGTCCGCCATCTTGGGTGTTGAGCCATGTTGGATTCAGAGTTACGTCACATAGCTGACTATGCATTGTCATCCAAAGAAAAGATGTATACAAAATTTCAGCTCAATTCGTTGAAGGTATCTGCTTCAAAATTGAGTTGCAAGATTCCGCAAACAAACATAGTTACATAAATACTTACATACATATGTACATACAGGGCAAGCTAAATAAAAGCTTGTAAAAATACAAACTACTTGAGAGCCCCCTCCTATTTTTTAAGTCAGTTAAAAAGCTTATAAACAGTAGTGAATTTGTCGTTCCATTACAAGCACCTTTAAACAAGTCTATGATTATTCCAGCTACGTAGTAGAGAAACTAACGATTGACATTTGACCTCAGTCTTGAGCTGAGAGTAATATCTACTGAGAACCTGATAGAATGAGATTTTGGCCGAACTCCAAATGAATTCCGATACAGGATATTACTAGCTACTAAAGATATTGAACTGTTGTGATACGTTAGGGAATTTTCAGACGGCAATAATTTGCCGTGGAGTACCAGCAGTAGAAGGTTACCCCTCCTCTCATGCCCATGGATGCAGTAAGAGCCTGCTATGGGTTACCTCAGGAAGATTGGGCAGCAGCGTCTTTCCGTGTATCAACATCCCGTACTGCGCTCGCCAACCCGCCTGCCAAGCGTGGAGAGTATGGCAACTGTCCCTCATGGAAATCGTGAGGGTAGCTAGTGTTCAGTAGCGGACGTTTTGAGGTTGAGGTGAGAAGAATAGTTTAGACGTTATTGCCACTTCTGCCGGGTCTTGATGGTTGTCTATGAATTAACTAATGAATTAACACTTAATAATGCACAATGAAAAACAAATTATAAAAACAAGTGGATAAATATACATATCATGAACTATGTATATTCGTGCTATATATAATGTATACTAATATATTGAATAAATTGTCTATTTAGGCGTTGGGAGTAAATACACATTTAAATATTTAATACTGGGAGTAGGTAAGGTCTTGTTTGTACAGTTAATATGTTATTGTTGTTAAGATTTTTCTAAATAAATTATTAATTGATTGAACTTTAAATGTATTCAAAGTACTTTAAGTTATTTATACAAATAAATATAATTGAAGTAGGTATCTGTTTGTAATGTCTAAATAACTAGTTTTTACTATATGCAAATTATGAAAGTATTATACGATACCTTTAACAGATAATATATACTAGTGTGTTATATTATCTGTGCCTATAATCACCAAAATATAATTAAATTGTTCTTTTGCGCGAAACCTTGGGTCGTACCGTGAGGCACCGCCGCGTCTTTATAGTCTATACCTACTAATAATTATTATAATAAAGACACAAGATTTTTTTTTTGTATTTGGGTGTTTGTAACAAAAAAAACTCGAAGACTACTAGACCGATTATTTACATTATTTATCTTATAAAATGCTACATTATCAGGGAGTAACATAGGCTTTTTTTGGACTCGGTAGGTGGCGCTGCAATACGGGTACGGTGCGCAAAAAAGTTCGCCTAGTCAGCTAGTATTCTATAAATACATACACACACTTAAACACTCGTATGTACTCTTTCATACATACACTTCATTTATCATACACTTGCATTATGACAGACAATCCGATGGATATAACGAAGGACAGAAAAACTTCAGAATTTTAATCTTAGTGTCTTTATTCTATCCCTCTTTCTTGTGTTGAATAAATAAATTACTTATAAAAGCCTATTAAAACGATAAGATGTTCTGCGGCAAAGCCAACAGTTAAATTTTAGGTGTACCTTGAGATCATTCCACGTGCAAGCTCCCAAAAGGGCATCTTGTGAGACTTCGTTCCTCCCATGGTGATCATCAGGATATCACTGCTGTTCACCTGCCCAGCCATAAGCAGGCACATCCAGAGTCCTGCCCAGTGGAGCCCCTGCAAAGAACATAACTTTTAATTATTTGTGGACAGATCTAGCAAAGAAGGTTTGAAAGGGCACTTAGTGCTTTGGCGATATTAGCGTCATCGACTATAACTCTTTAGCAATTACAAAACATTTGTAATTGATATTTCATGTTTTTTAATTCAAATTGGTATTGGTTTTTTAGAGGATTGGTTAAATTATTTCAAAAAATGCCTAAAACCTTAAAAACGTAACTTATCATTTTACATGTGAAGGAAACCGACTTAATTTTTTGCACTTAAAAACCTTTTTCAAAGTGGTGGTTAGATTTTACATAATTAGGTACCAATGTTGTAGTTTAAACGAGAATCACTGTTTTGGCGCTTACGACTACTCATTTCAAGCTAGCTTTTTGCGTCAGTTCGTATGCAGGCGGTCCCGCTCAGTCCGCGTTCTACCACTGTAATTTAAACAATTACCTACATGAATTAATTGTATATTAATGCAACACCCTAAGACATTTGCACGGTCACAAAAGATGCTTGACAAACGGGACCATAGGAGCTAATAGAGTCGTATCCTTCTTCACCAACATCTGCATGATCGACGTCATAATGGTTCCGTTAGAATACCAGCGCGACTTCCCGCTCCTGAGTGGTGCGGGTCGAGTAGCATGTAGCTGAGATGCGACCTTTTGACGCACATTGCTACAGCGATAATTTCTCTGTTTTCATGTTTTTACCTACTGTGCATATTTTTTAACCGACGAAAAAACGGAAAATCTTTTCAAGCGTATATTCGCGTATATATATTTTTGCCGTGGGGCGCCGGCAGTAGAATGTTGCCTCTCCTCTCTTACCCATGGATGCAGTAAGAATCTGCTAAGGGATACCTCCGGAAGATGGGCAGCAGCATCTTTCCGTGGTTTTTCACTACCCCATACTGCGCTCGCCAACCCGCCTGCCAAGCGTGGCGAGTATGGCATCAACCCCCTCATGATGACAACACAACAAAAAACCAGGCCCCGAGTCCCCGGCGGCCCCGCTAATCCTGGCTACGGTAGCAGTCACGGTAACGGCGGGGCTAGGGGTGCTAAGAATCCCCGGGAGACGATCGGCTACCAACCCCTACGACGACCACTGGCCCTGGTAACACACAACATCCGCACTTTGAGGACAGACGATAAGATTGTTGAGCTGGAAGAAGAAATTAGTAGATTACACTGGGACATTTTGGGGCTATCAGAAGTCCGTAGAGAGGGCGAGGACACGATATCCCTTAAGTCCGGTAACCTACTATACTACCGGGAGGGCGACCAACAGTCCCAAGGTGGTGTCGGGTTTCTCGTTCACAAGTCACTCATTAACAACATTGTCACCATCGACAGTGTGTCGAGCAGGGTCGCGTACCTAACACTCAGAATATCTAAGCGATATTTGCTGAAGGTCGTTCAGGTATATGCGCCGACCTCGTCACACCCAGATGAAGAAGTAGAGTCTATGTATGAGGACATCAGTAGAGCCATACATACGAACAACACTCACTTCACTGTTGTAATGGGGGACTTCAATGCAAAGCTAGGCAAGAGAGAGCGATGATGAGTTGAGAGTGGGGCAATTTGGGTATGGGCAACGGAACCCCAGGGGACAGAGGCTGGCCGATTTTCTGGAGAAAGAAGGACTCTTTATGATGAATTCTTTCTTCCAGAAGCCGCCTCACAGGAAATGGACCTGGATGAGTCCCAATGGTTCTACGAGAAATGAGATTGATTTCATCCTGACCAACAAGAAACGAATATTCAATGATGTCTCTGTGATTCACAGGGTGAAAACCGGCAGTGATCACCGAATTGTAAGGGGCACATTGAATATAAACGTTAAACTTGAAAGGTCCCGTTTGATGAAATCTACGCTCCGACCCACTCGCGCACATATCCAAAACCTCGAGAGCTTTCAACTCGAACTCGCAAATCGCTTTGACTGTCTAGGAGTAGATGCATCGGTGGACGAGATCAATAACAGGTTCGTAGAAACCGTCCATACGGTGGGGTCCCAGTTCTTTAAGACCCCCCGTACTAATAGACCTCAGAAACTTTCTGATGACACCCTAAACCTCATGGCTGAACGACGTTCTTTGCGACTGCAGTCTCCCGATGATGCTCAGTCACACAGGCAGCTCAATAGACAAATTTGGAAATCCTTGCGGCACGATATTCGTACCTTTAATACAGCCAGTATTAAAGCTACGATAGAGCGGAATAAAGGCTCCAAAGTGTTCGCGAGAGATAGTTCTATTGGGCAGAGCCAGATGACGAAGCTGAAGAGGGAAGATGGCAGCATAACGTCAAGTAAAGCAGAAGTGTTAAGGGAAGTCGAAAGGTTCTATGGACGGCTCTACGATTCGGTCACGAAACCTGTTTGCAGTGCGGCCAACGACCCAAGAGCTAAACTGACCCGACATTATACCGAGGATATCCCGGACATCAGCCTGTACGAGATCAGGATGGCCTTGAAACAGCTTAAGAACGACAAGGCGCCGGGTGAGGACGGAATCACTTCAGAGCTTCTGAAAGCGGGTGGATCACCGGTACTTAAAGTCCTTCAGAAGCTATTTAATTCCGCCTTGCTTGAAGGTACGACGCCAAAAGCATGGAACAAGGGCGTGGTGGTTCTGTTCTTCAAGAAAGGTGACAAAACCTTACTTAAGAATTACAGACCCATCTCGCTGTTGAGCCATGTTTATAAGCTGTTTTCAAGGGTCATCGCAAACCGTCTCGAACGCAGGTTTGATGACTTCCAGCCTCCCGAACAAGCCGGGTTCCGAAAAGGCTACAGTACCATAGACCACATACATACGCTGCGGCAAGTCATACAGAAGACCGAAGAGTATAACTTGCCGCTATGTCTCGCGTTTGTGGACTATGAGAAAGCCTTCGATTCGATCGAAACATGGGCGGTGCTTGAGTCTCTCCAACGATGCCGAATTGACTATCGGTACATCGAAGTGTTGAAGTGTTTGTATACAAACGCCACTATGTCAGTCCGAGTACAAGAACAGAGCTCGAAGGCGATTCCCTTAAAAAGAGGCGTAAGACAGGGAGACGTAATCTCTCCGAAACTGTTTACGACCGCTTTGGAAGATGCCTTCAAGCTCCTGGAATGGAAAGGGCTGGGCATCAATATTAACGGCGAATACATCACTCACCTTCGATTTGCCGACGATATTGTGGTCATGGCAAAGTCGATGGAAGAGCTCAGCACGATGCTCGAAGGCCTCAATCGAGTCTCCCAGCGGGTAGGCCTAAAAATGAACATGGACAAGACGAAAATCATGTCAAATGTCCATGTCGTGCCTGCCCCAGTTATGGTTGAGAACTCGGCTCTTGAAGTTGTCGACGCGTACGTATACCTAGGACAAACAGTCCAATTAGGTAGGTCCAACTTCGAGAAAGAGGTCAATCGTCGAATCCAACTCGGATGGGCAGCGTTTGGGAAACTTCGCAAAGTCTTTTCGTCCAACATACCTCAGTGCCTTAAGACGAAAGTCTACAACCAGTGTGTGTTACCAGTGATGACATATGGAACCGAGACGTGGTCCTTCACTATTGGCCTTCTGAACAAGCTCAGAGTCGCTCAACGAGCTATGGAGAGGGCTATGCTCGGGGTTTCACTACGGGATCGAATCAGAAATGAGGAGATACGTAGAAGAACTCGGGTCACCGACATAGCCAAACGGATTAGCACGTTGAAGTGGCAATGGGCAGGCCATATAGCGCGCAGAACAGATGGCCGATGGGGCCGCAAAGTTCTCGAATGGAGGCCACGGATCGGCAAGCGCAGCGTAGGACGTCCACCTACAAGATGGGCAGACGACTTGGTGAGAACTGCTGGTCGGCGGTGGATGCAGACGGCTTCCAACCGCAGTACTTGGAGATCAATGAGGGAGGCCTTTGTCCAGCAGTGGACGTCCTACGGCTGAAATGATGATGATGATGATATATTTTTTATGTATGATCACGCATAACTTTTTACAGAGTAGTCCGATTTAAATTTTTCTTGTTTTATTGGAAACGTTATACCCCAAAGTTGGTCCCATACAAATTTGGGAAAAAAATCACACTCACTGATTGTAATATAAGATCACACATAACTTTACAGAGTTGTCCAATTTTAATAATTCTTCTTTATCATTTGAAGTCGGTTCTATTATTTAATTATTTATCTTTTTCTCTGTTTTTTCATTTCAATAAACAATTTTCATTTCATTTCATTTATTTCATCTTGTTTTAGAATTTATTATGCTTAAAGAATATTTTTTTTTTATCTTTTTCTGTTTTTTCATGTCAATAAACAATATTCATTTCATTTCATTTAATTCATCTTGCTTTAGAATTAAGTACCTATGCTTAAAGAATACCACTGATTCATAAACCTCCTCCGTTACTTAAGGGTGAGGCCACCAGGATCCCCTAACCCGATCCCCCAGGGGATCCCAGTGAACTAATCGGTTCACCACAATCCCCTTTACATAAAATTAAGTATAAAGGTTATCACACTGTTTTAATAAAATATTTTATTTAACAATTGTTAACAATTGTAAGTCATTTCTAAGAAATTTCTAAGAAATGACTTACGCTTATGTCTTTGTATAATAATTCCAATTGCGTTTCTTGTACACACTTATCAATTGCTATTTGAAATGCAAACCTTATCAAGTTCTTACATTTGAGCCCACAACGGAAAGTCTAGGACGAGTAGTTTCCGAGATATGGCTCATTGTAGTTCTTAAAGTGAAGATCCTGCTTTCCCCACTTTGATAAGAATGAAAAGGCACTTGAGGAAATTAGCACAACATTACTATAAAAGTAAAATATACTTTTGACTGCCTCAGTGGCTCAGTCGGTCTAATAGCCGAGTGATATTTGTCCCGAGTCTGGGTATATAAGTGAATGAATGAATGAATGAATTAACCCTTTCTTAATGCACAAAGAACACACACATAATAGAAAAAAAAACAAGAGAAAACATATGTACAAACTGGCGGCCTTATTGCTCAAAGCAATTTCTTCCAGGCAAACTACGAAAAACAAGTTGGTAAATTTAACTTAGGTAGTGCACAAAAGTAAATAAGAAAAATCTATAATGTACAGTGTTTATAAAATAAAAAAATTAAGTAACCCCTACACTTAGTCTTAAAGGTTACCTAATTTTTTTTGTAATGTGTACCTTCATTGCAATCTCTTGCAGACTTGGGTATATTTAAAAACATTTGATTGTTCACTCCTACTTTCAACCCCCATATCTCATGAATGGTTCGACCGATTTCTATACAACTTTCAGTTTTGCATTCTACACATCATGCCCTTTCATTTGATACTAAACTCGGGTATATTTAAAAACATTTGATTGTTCACCCCTACTTTCAACCCCCATATCTCATGAATGGTTCGACCGATTTCTATACAACTTTCAGTTTTGCATTCTACACATCATGCCCTTTCATTTGATACTAAACTCGGGTATATTTAAAAACATTTGATTGTTCACCCCTACTTTCAACCCCCATATCTCATGAATGGTTCGACCGATTTCTATACAACTTTCAGTTTTGCATTCTACACATCATGCCCTTTCATTTGATACTAAACTCGGGTATATTTAAAAACATTTGATTGTTCACCCCTACTTTCAACCCCCATATCTCATGAATGGTTCGACCGATTTCTATACAACTTTCAGTTTTGCATTCTACACATCATGCTCTTTCATTTGATACTAAATTCGGGTATATTTAAAAACATTTGATTGTTCACCCCTACTTTCAACCCCCATATCTCATGAATGGTTCGACCGATTTCTATACAACTTTCAGTTTTGCATTCTACACATCATGCCCTTTCATTTGATACTAAACTCGGGTATATTTAAAAACATTTGATTGTTCACCCCTACTTTCAACCCCCATACCTCATGAATGGTTCAACCGATTTCTATATAACTTTCAGTTTTGCATTCTACACATCATGCCCTTTCATTTGATACTAAACTCGGGTATATTTAAAAACATTTGATTGTTCACCCCTACTTTCAACCCCCATATCTCATGAATGGTTCGACCGATTTCTATACAACTTTCAGTTTTGCATTCTACACATTATGCCCTTTCATTTGATACCACATTTTGGTATATTTGAAAACATTTGATTGTTCACCCTTACTTTCAACCCCCATATCTCATGAATGGTTCCACCGATTTCTATATAACTTTCAGTTTTGCATTTAACACATCATGCCCTTTCATTTGATACTAAACTCGGGTATATTTAAAAACATTTGATTATTCACCCCTACTTTCAACCCCCATATCTCATGAATGGTTCGACCGATTTCTATACAACTTTCAGTTTTGCATTCTACACATCATGCCCTTTCATCCATACTAATATTATAAATGCGAAAGTAACTCTGTCTGTCTGTCTGTCTGTCTGTTCCTCTTTCACGCCTAAACGGCTGAACGGATTTTGATGAAATTTGGTATGGTGATAGATGATAACCTAGAAATGGTCATAGGCTATAAATAATCACGCCATCGTTCTTAGGGGGTAGGTAGTAGGCAGATAACTAAATTGAGTTAGTGATTTTTAGTCGTTTTTGTTGGGACTTTTGCTCTTTCACGTATAAAAGGCTGAACAGATCGTGATGAAATTTAGTAAGGTAATAGATGGTTACCTAAAAACGGATATAAGATCAAAATGATCACGTCATAGTACTTAGGGGGTAGGAAGTAGGCAGAAAACTGAATTGAGTTAGTGATTTTTTTATGGTTTTTGGTGGGAGTTTTGCTCTATCATGCCTAAACGGCTGAACGGATTTTGATGAAATTTAGTCAGGTGATAGATAGTAACCTAGAAAAGGATATGGGCTATTAATATTCATGCTATCGTACTTAAGGCGTAGGCAGTAGGCAGAAAACTAATTAAGTTAATTAAGTAATTAAATTTGCCTACTTTGTGTTTCCATTTAGTTTTGTGATTGTAAATATACTTTTTTTATATAAACAAATATAATACTTTGTGAATTGAATAGATAAATTGAAAATATAGTGTACGCAGAAGTACTATAAAATAACATAGTTATGAATTATTAGAATAACCTACAATCTAAATGATATAAGATTATAAGACCCAGTACTTTTACCTAATGTTTTAAAGTTCCACTCTTACTGATGAAAGCGTGATGTAGGTACCTACCTACCTAAAATTACGCTTAACGTAGGTATTATTTAAAAATATTATATTTTCACCTTCTACGTAAACGAAGTCGTGGGTAAGAGTTAGCGTTAGCCCAAAGAAACTATTCCACGCGGACGAAGTCGCGGGCAGAAGCTAGTTTGATACTAAACTCGGGTATATTTGAAAACATTTGATTGTTCACCCCTACTTTCAACCCCCATATCTCATGAATGGTTCGACCGATTTCTATACAACTTTCAGTTTTGCATTCTACACATCATGCCCTTTCATTTGATACTAAACTCGGGTATATTTAAAAACATTTGATTGTTCACCCCTACTTTCAACCCCCATACCTCATGAATGGTTCAACCGATTTCTATATAACTTTCAGTTTTGCATTCTACACATCATGCCCTTTCATTTGATACTAAACTCGGGTATATTTAAAAACATTTGATTGTTCACCCCTACTTTCAACCCCCATATCTCATGAATGGTTCGACCGATTTCTATACAACTTTCAGTTTTGCATTCTACACATCATGCCCTTTCATTTGATACTAAACTCGGGTATATTTAAAAACATTTGATTGTTCACCCCTACTTTCAACCCCCATATCTCATGAATGGTTCGACCGATTTCTATATAACTTTCAGTTTTGCATTCTACGCATCATGCCCTTTCATTTGATACTAAACTCGGGTATATTTAAAAACATTTGATTATTCATCCTTACCTCCCACATCTTGTAATCTTCTTAACCCATTTTGATATAAATCAGCTGTAAAAAAATTCATGCAAATCCGTCCATTCGTTTAAGAGCTACGGTGCCACAGACAGACACACACATATTGCGGTCAAACTTATAACGGGTTAAAAAAAGAAAATGAATTTAAGTCGAATTCTTAAATACAATTTCTTCAATCATCTTGTTTCCATAGCTTTGCTTTGTTTGGGCCTAGATGGTGGTGTGTATGTCAAGCATTATTTCATCATCATCATCATTTCAGCCATAAAACGTCCACTAATGAACAAAGGTCTCCATGAGGGGTTGTAGCCATACTCACCACGCTTGGCAAGCGGGTTGGCGAGCGCAGTATGGGATGTTGATATATGAAAAGACGCTGCTGCCCATCTTTCTGAGGTATCCCTTAGCAGGCTTTTACTGCATCCACGGGCATGAGAGGAGGGGCAACATTCTACTGCCGGCGCCCCACGGCTTATTTATTAAGCATTATTTATTTAAAGAATGGGAGAAAGGGAGCTACTTACTTGTTACTCTCTGATTGCCTTCTAATAAAACAGGTTCATCGTCAAATAGTGAATTAATGAACGAAATATGTTTTCTTTTAATTCTGAGGGTCATATACGATCATCATCTCAGCCATAGGACTCCTGTCCACGTCCACTTCTGGATATAGGCCTCCCTCGTGGATCTCCTAGTTCATCAGGGGTTGTTGCCACTTGCCATACTCTCCATGCTTGGCAGGCGGGTTGGCGAGCGCAGTATACACGGAAAGACACTGCTGCCCATCTTCCGGAGGTTTCCATTGGCAGATTCTTACAGCACCCACGGGCAGAGTGGAGGAGTATCATTCTACTGCCGGCACCCCACGGCATAGTCGAAGTGGTTATTCATTTCATACGTAAATTAAGATAATAAAATAGGAAGGTACCTCTCAGCTTTACAGCGCCGTGGGAATAAAATGTTTGCGTGCTACGGGTATGACACTGGGCACGCCATAATCACGGCGGTAAGTCCCCTTAAGGAGTGGCAGGAGCGGCAACACGGCGTACTCACCTTCCGCATGACGCAGGTCCTCAAAAAAGAGATCTAAGAATACATATATAAAGAGAAGACTATTCAAATAGCGTTAGAGAGCAATCGATCAATTAAAATAACCAAACAAAACAAAACCATCTCTCATGAAAAGGCTTGGATTACTAGCTTAAAAGACGACACTGGCAAAAAACACCAAAGCCGTGAAAAGGTTCTTAAAATTTCCACTGATTTTTACCGTCGTCTATATACCAACACTTTGAGAACCGAAACCATCACAAGAGATGACTACTCCTACTTTAGAGTAGGAGTAGTCATCTCTAATGACGTCCCACCAGTTACGGGTAATGACACTGCGCACTTCTAAAAATGAAGTATAGCAAGGTACCCGGTGAAGACGGCATAAGTACAGAAGCTCTCAAACTAGGCGAAGCTACTCTTCTACTTCACTTAACTAATCTTTTCAATAGCATATTAATATCAGGAGAATTTCCATCCCAGTTTTGCCACTCCAATATCACAAAAAGGGAGACAAGTCAGATATTAACAACTACAGGCCCATAAGCCTTGTATCTCATGTATACAAGGTTTTTATCAAAATTATCGAGGGTCGAATATCTGGCCAACTAGATGCCGAACAATCTCCTGAGAAGCAGGATTCCGCACAGGCCTTTCAACTACAGATCTCCTGCATACAATTAATCAAATAATTGAAAAAATCACGAATGTAATCTACCATTATACCTGGCGTTCGTCGATTATAAGAAGGCATTCGATAGTATCCATCACTTTTCCATTTTCAACTCTTTACAGAACCAAAATATTCAATCAACGTATATTAAGAGAGGCCAATGCAACTTACCTACTTTTCATACAACCGACCGACCGAACCGAAAGATCTATTACGACGCCACACCCACGTACGAGCGGTTGTATGAAAAGTAAGTTGGATTGGCCCCTCTTAACCTCATTAAACAAATCTACCCTGAAAATACAGCAGCAGAAAAAATACAAACTTCTGGCCAACATTTCACGATAGTAAAAGGAGTTAAACAGGGTGATCAGGGAGGCGCTCAGAAAGCTTGCGTCTGTCTGGTTAAACAGAGGCATTGAAGTCAGTGGAGTGAGGTTGACAAACCTTCGCTTCGCAGATGTCATTGTTCTCTTCGCCAACACAGCCCACGAACTACAAACAATGCTCGTAGACCTGAGTAACGCAAGCCTTGATGTTGGATTACAGATGAACATGTCGAACACCAAAGTCATGACTAACAGCATAGCTTACCATATAACGGTGAACGGTGAAGCGATGCACTACGTCCAGGAATACATATATCTCGGCCAATTAGTCTCTCTCCAGACAGGCAGGCAGGACAAAGAAGTCGTAAGATGCACTGAAAATGCTTGGAGAAGCTATTGGTCGATGAAACAGCTCATGAAGGATAACCTTCCAATGGCACTAAAGCGCAAACTTATGGATATGTGCATCCTTCCCGTACTTACTTATGGCTCAAAGGCTTGGTCTTTGACAAACATCCATAAAACCAATCTCAAGGTTTTCCAGCAGGCGATGGAGCGTGGAGCGCACTATTCTTAGAGTGAAATTAACTGACCGCATCCGCAACACTACACTGCGCTCCAAAACCAAAATCGCCGATATAGGGGGAAAAGCCACAAAGCAATGGGACTGGGCTGGCCACGTCTGCCGCATGCCTGATATACTGTGGGCCAAAATAACCACTATGTGGAGCTCTGAGACAGCGAGACGGAGTCGCGGTAGACCACGCAGGCGAGGGCGAGACGAGCTGGACGCTGCCAAAAAGGACTGGCAAAGAGTGGCGCAAAATTGTGAAGAGTGGAAGGAATGGGGGGAGGCCTTTGCCCAAAAATGGGATGATACAGGCTAACAGTAACAGTAATACGGTTTACATTAATGACTAAATAAAAGCTGGTATCACTTTACGGGCCTTATTGCTTCCCCACCTCAGTGTTATATGCAACAGCAGGTTGCATTAACCACGTAACACATAAGGTCAAGATTCATAGAAAGTCTTGGTTTCCTAACGGCCACGTAACAACTGAATACTCGTGCTCTTAGATCAATAACAAAACCTATTGCTTGCATTTGATATGTATCTATATCTTCTTTATGTGCATTAATATTTATTTTTTTTAATTTACTTTTTCTCTTTTCTCTCATATTTTGTTATTTAAATATATTTATGTGTATAATAGTATAATAATAATAATGGTCTTAAGTAATCCTTATTTATATAATTATGCTTTTTACAAAATTCTGGCTGCCACGTTTAATTCCCTGATGTATTTTGCCGGAGCAGAGATCCCTCGTCTCTACTTACTAGTATTCTACTTAGTTAGAGCGACGAGTTGACGCATTTTTAATTGCACAATACACAGGTTTACACAAGGTACCCAATACCATGTCATCTTAGCACTTACTTAAACCGTAATAGGTACTTCTAAGTGATTTTACTAGTAGGTATAGTGATACCTGATTGTCAAACCTTATTGAACATAAATAAATAAAATTGCATATAAACTCAACCACTCCAGAAAATCAATTGATAAAGTGAAATTGTGTATGTACCTAACTCAAACAGCCTTCACCTCCCAAATGACCTGCCTCGCGAATGTTGCCTAAACTCGATAAATTATTTACGCTTAAGTGTTCAGAGATCGTGTGTTATACTTATTTTTTTAGTGATACCTAGTATTGGTGATTGCCATTTCACACATTCGAACTTGTGAATTTTACTCTTATGTGTCTTGTACCTTAAAATGATGTATATATTGACACTAATAGATCGTCTTTGTATTTTAAAAAGGCGATATACTTTTGAATTGGTAACTGGAAGATAGACCAATAGCTGCTATGCCTATAGGAAGTTAAGTCAGAAAGAAGTAAATGCTGTGCTGACGGTCGTTGTAATTTATTGTTTCTATAATAGAAGAAAAACGCGCTATACTGACAACACTTAACGTGGAATTAACACAGGGAGATGATGATTCGTCAACTTTACTAACATACTGTTAGCCTGCAATAATGGTAAATAGAAATTGTTTGTGGTCTGGTTGAATGCTAGGCGTAACGTAGTCTCTGTCATAATATGCAAAACATTATGTTATCTATGGTCAAGAGGCGGCCCTTATTTTCTTGCACTTTGCACCATAGACATACATAGATTTATCGCCACGCGATAGATATTTAATACCTACCGGCAGTACCCCCAGGTATCCCCGAGTGTTCGCCATACGTAATAGAAATACATTTTTAACCAACTTCAAATAATAAAATACAATACAATATCTCGTTTATAAACAGATTTGGATCTTTTTTTAAATTCGAATGGATACTCTTTCAATTTAGCCGTAAAACGTCCACTACTGAACACAGGCCTCGCTCATGGATCTCCATGAGGGGTAGTTGCCATACTCACCACGCTTGGCAGGCGGGTTGGCGAGCGCAGTACGGGATGTTGGTACACGGAAAGACGCTGCTGCCCATCTTCCGGAGGTATCCCTTAGCAGGCTCTTACTGCATCCATGGGTATGAAAGGAGGGGTAACATTCTACTGCCGGCACCCCACGGCGACACGGCACTCTTTCAATTAGGTCTAATTTTTTTCAAAAGGCACTTCGGATGAAAGGATCTATGAGGAATTTAGCGATTTCGGCATATTTAGCCCATTGTCTATCGGTACCTGCCCATTAATTATTGGAAGCCAGGTTAAGACTTTAGAACTTTACGAACTTTAGAGGGCTTTTTGAAACAACCCCAAGTTTTGAAAACGGTAAAAATTTCCAAACACCATATTGCAAAAAAAACGTGATCTGAGAATTACAGTAAACTTTAAAATTCTCGTTTCTTGGCTTCTTAAACTTCCGGCTTTGTAGGACAACGTGAGTGTTCCCTTGAATATATTCAAGGAAACCCTTGAAAAATTACCCTTTATAAAGGATAATTTGAAATGTCGAAACTCAAACGAAGCCGGAAACAAAACCATACAACTTGCTTTGCGACATTGGCATGATTAAATTAATGAATTGTAAACCTAGAAACGTTTACTGTTACTCATTTAGTGCCTACATGGTATAAGCTAGGTGTTCTGTAAGATGAGCTAGCTCACTGGTGGCTCGCTAGAATAACATTCATCCTCATTCCAGCCGTAAAAAGTCCACTACTGAACAGGCCTCCCTCATGGATCTCCATGAGGGGTAGTTGCCCTACTCACCACGCTTGGCAGGCGGGTTGGCGAGCGCAGTACGGGATGTTGATACACGGAAAGACGCTGCTGCCCATCTTCTGGAGGTATCCCTCTTACTGCGTCCACGGGCATGAGAGGAGGGGTAACATTCTACTGCCGGCACCCACGGCTAATACCAAGAATAACATTGCAGGCATTGATTGATAAAAGTACAATTAATTGAGGTCATCATCTTCATCATTTCAGCCGTAGGATCTCCGCTGGATCTGAGTGATTATGAGAAGGTTGTTGCCATACTCAACACGCTTGGCAGGCGGGTTGGCGAACGCAGTTTGGGATGTTGATACACGGAAAGACGCTGCTGCCCATCTTCCGAAGGTATCCCTTAGCAGGCTCTTACTGCATCCATGGGCATGGCATGAGAGGAGGGGTAACATTATACTGCGGGCACCCCACGGCAACTAAACCTAAAAACTAATATATTTAAAAATAAATTATTATATATCATGAAGGCTAAATTAAATTGTTAACACAAATTGACCGTTATTTATCGAAAGAAGCCAATTGTTAATATAAATATAACTAGACTCTCACTGACTGACTTACTGACTGACATCATTTTACTCCCACTTCCAGTTGGAATATCGAGAATCTGTAAACGGGGTCGAAAACTACCCCTTTTACACCCCCCCCCCAATTTTACCCTCTAGTTGTTAATATAAAATTAACTACTATGTCACAGTTTATTTATAACCTAGTTTGCAATATTGATGAACATGTCAACATGCGCAACTTTGCATTTGCCGCAGCGTTCACAGAGCTCATAAAGTTTTGCGCGATCTCTATATATTTACAAAAAAATGTATATAACTATTGTATCAATTGTCTGGTTTCCGCCGTATAAGTTTTGCTAAGACTGTGTTCCATCATCATCATCATAATTGCAGCCATAGGACGTCCACTGCTGGAAATAGGCCTCCCTCATGGACCTCCAATTATCCACCGCCGACCTGCGTAGCTCATCTAGCCGGTGGACGTCTTACGACGGACGACTTACCCTTGCCGGTTCGTGGCCTCAATTTGAGAATTCGAGCTACATTTGTGCTGTGTATAGTATCCAGCAATATTTCATTTCGGCCGTAAAACGTCCACTACTGAACACAGGCCTCCCTCATGGATCTCCATAAGGGGTAGTTGCCATACTCACCACGCTTGGCAGGCGGATTGGCGAGCGCAGTACGGGATGTTGATACACGGAAGACGCTGCTGCCCATCTTCCGGAGGCATCCCTTAGCAGGCTCTTACTGCATCCACGTGCATGAAAGGAGGGGTAACATTCTACTGATAAATAAATGTCTTTTTTACTTTTCACTGCCGGCACCCCACGGCAAATTATTATTTATATAAGTGTTATATTCGTTAATCATTTTATTAGTTGTAGAAAGTGAAAACACTGTGCGTACATTGATATAATTTCATTACTTAGGACTAAAAACCTATGATTTAATTTGTAATTCATATTTTGAAGACGAGTAGTAATTTTGAGCATCGATGCCGACTTTGACCAGACTTTGAAAAAACATACAATCATCATTACATTAAATCAACGTTTATAAGTCCTTACTTATAAACGTTGGTTTAATGTAATTAGCACATAACTGGCAGTTTTTGGGAATTTTGTATGGAAATATGTCAAAAAAGTGCTGATTAATCTAATCAGCGCTTAAAATTCATGGGGCAAATGTTTAAGGTAGTGTACATGTGATAAAAGAAAATTCAAAGAACTAAAGCTACTTACGTACAGTACGGCAATGGCAGTGTATTTACATTTTGTACACAACAGATCGAATTCTGCTCAGGTATAGTTCGATAATTACCGACCTCTATCTATGCATAATCACGACAAAAGTCATTGCATTTAAGCCTCATAAGTATTTCCTTCACATATTATATGAATAGGACATAATAGCCGTACCTTATAGAGCTCTGTTATGGTTCCATACAATCAGAACTTTGCTTATTTGTTCCTGGGATTATGAGCGCAAAAATATAAATAGGTTTTCCTCGAAGGTTTTACCCTGAAGTTTTATATTTATAATGAAAACGGCGAGGTCAAGGACACATTATAATCATCTAAAAATGCAACACCCAAACCACAGGCATTACCTGATTCGTCTGAAATAGGCGCAAAGTCCGATTAAGATAAGTTCATTTTTGTAATACAAAATTAAAATAAAAAAAATAAACTTAGGTGTTCTAATTCTAATTCTAGGGGGGGGGGGGGTTACCAGGTCTGCACTGACGTCCCGCATTTGAGTGTATTGTGCATTGTCCCCCGAGGTGCTGCCTCGACCCTAACCTAACCAGCCCAACTCCTTGAAATACCGGAGAAGGACTCGGGGTCGCCGGCAGCATTCCATGAGCATCCCCGAAGGGAAATGCTGTGGAAGAAGAAGGGCATGACTCCATGAGCTCCTGCAGTCCTGTCTCTATTCTAGTTAGTCTAGTAACTTAGGTGTTACCCATACTTTACCATGAAATAAATAATTGAGTAGAGTAGAGCTGTAAACTTTTGTGTTAAAAAGGCGGTCAGCTCAGCACAAATGTTGGGTGCGTTGATACAGCCCAACGCTGAATTTCAGCTGAAACCTGGGTAAAGAAGATTGTATAGCTGCGACGTAAATAAATTTTGATGATGATGCTCCCATACATAAACAATCTCTGATTTAGGCAAAATGATAAAATCGACAAGACAATTAGACCACGTAGATTTGCATGTAACCACAACAAACAACCAATTTATAGATACCAATCAAGTAACCGCTAATGTCGCTGAAGGTGCTCTTGATAACCTATCACCATCTCAGCCTAGGACGTCCACTGATAGGCATATACATCTGTAGTTTATACGATACTTACATACGCTGCCTCGTGTGCCCTATAGGTATATTGACGGGTATTGGTTAGCGAACCGTCACTGTCACGATGAGAACTGTCATGCGAGCCTAACGGGCGGGAATGGCGTTTGTTATATGTGTGAAAAGCGGCGAGTTCGGGGTGTGTTAAAATATAAATACGAGGGTATAGTCGAGCCAGTGTGTAATAAGATAGATAGATAGAAAATACTTTATTGCACACCTTAAAACTAAACATAATAACAAGAAACACTGAAAAACAAAGTGACAATTGGCGGCCTTATCGCTAAAGAGCGATCTTTACCAGGCAACCTTAGGATGGATAAATAATATAGATCACCAGCTTTTGTCCGCGACTTCGTCTGCGTGGAAGTCATAAAACAAAAAATCCCCTTTTTCACGCAGAGCCTTTGATTCGAAAATATAAATCCCATTTACCTCTATTCCCTATCCCGTGGTAATTTCGAAAAATCCCTTAATGTACCATAGGATACTCAAGGTATATGTGCGCCAAATTTCAAATCTTTAGGTCCGGTGGTTTAGGCTGTGCGTTGATATATCAGTCAGTCAGTCAGTCAGTGAGTCAGTCAGTCAGTGAGTCAGTCAGGACTTTGAATTTTATATAGGTATATAGATAACAAGTTCTCCAAGTTATGATTATGTGGGGTTGTTGCCATACTTCCTACCTATACTACGCTTGGCGAACGCAGTACGGGATGTTGAAATACGGAAGTAAGCTGCTACTCATCTTCCGGAGGTATCCATAGGCAGATTCTTACACCATTCACGGGAAAGAATACCTATACTTCAGCTAAATTCAAAATGTAAACTAACAGCTAGAACTAACCTAAAAACGGTCTTTTTTTTATTTTTTAAACAGATCTGTTATTCATTGTGTATTCTTGAACATTCTTGACATCCTTATACGAGGATTTATCTCGTCTAAGCTCCTATCAATGTATTGTTTTTTTTTATATTATGGCTTTTGTGTTTGGTTTTACACAATTCCGCCAGTGTTAAGTTTATGAATTCTTATGTAAGTTGTAATCAATTCTTTCAAAAAACAAATGCAATCAAAATTAAAGTGTTGCCAATTGTCTACATTTTGTAAGTACACGTCTAATTTGGCTGAAGTAGAGATGACTGAATTTACATTTTTAGTCCGTCGTGTCTTCTTCTTCTATTATGGCTTTTTGTGTTTGGTTTATCACATTTCTGCCAGTGTCAATTATTATACGTATTTTTATTGCAAAAAAGTATATTAATCGTTGAAATGTCAGATTAAAGGTCACAATTAATCGTCTTATGTTCTTATATGAACAAAAACTATTGAACACGTATATTTTCTCTTTCTCTCATTTCACAGGAAATAAAATGTTAAATTATGTAAAGGAATATAGGTAGACTACTATATATTACTGTTAGTAAAAATGTATTGTACTATTTTATGTTTTTCTTTTCTTATATAACAGATTTCAGTGTTAATTTTCACAGTCGCGTCTGTGCTTAATTTTGAAACTGGTGTTATTATTTTTGTATAAACTATCTGTACCGTGAACCAGCTACGTGAAGTTGGCAGTAGTATTCCTACTTCAAAAAGGAATAAGTTGCCATTAAATATAAAAAAAAATAGGTAGAGTAGTTCTTTACGCGGAAAGCATGACTTCATCCGCGTAAAGAACTAGTCTACCTATCTTCTTTATGTTAAAAGTATTGTGTTATTTTTTTTGTGAATATTTTTTCTGTATGCAAAATGAAGTGGTCTTATATGCTAGCCACAATTTTATTTTATTTAACCTTGGTAGTTCGAAAAGCTGCGGGTAAACTTAAGTAGGGTAAATTTTATCCTTTTCCCCCTCGTCGTGGGTTTAGTTTGCCATTTCCCTTTTGGTCACTCGCAAAGTAATTTCGTTGCAATTGTCCGACCCTCACGAGGCATAGATCTTCAACGGGGCGTTGTAAAAAAACAACGGGAATACAATATGTTTAAATGTCGCGTAATTTCACAGGTAGATGAAGTACAGTTTACGCCTTAATGTGACGTCATGAGTCCCCACTTCCAAACTTCACTAAATCAATTTGATAAAGCAATCACATCAATACAAATGTTTATTTTTTTCTTATCTAACTGACGGACTAAATAGAATTTAGATTTAAATCAGACCCTGTCATCATTCCTATTACGATTATATCACTATAATCGTAATAAAACAAAGTCCTGCGCCGCGTCGCGTCTGTCTGTCTGCCCGTTCGAGATAAACTCAAAAACGAATAAATGAATTTTCATGCGGTTTTCGCTAATAGATAGAGCGATCCATAAGGAAGGTTTAGGTGTCTCATTTAGGTATCGATTAGCTGATACCCACCCGCAAAGCCTGGTCTGATCGCTAGTTGAATATTTAATTTGAAATGAAACAAAGGTTTCCTTATCTTTCTGCTAGATTGGAGTCACAAATTTTATAACATTAAGCACCAATGTGTCAAAGGCCTCCCTCATTGATCTCCAAGTACTGCGGTTGGAAGCCGTCTGCATCCACCGCCGACCAGCGTCACCAAATCGTCTGCCCATCTTGTAGGTGGACGTCGTACGCTGCGCTTGCCGGCCCGAGGTCTCCATTCGAGAACTTTGCGGCCCCATCGGCCTTTTGTTCTTCGCGCTATATGGCCTGCCTATTGCCACTTCAACGTGCTAAACGGATTAGCACGTTGAAGTGGGAATGGGCAGGCCATATAACGCGCTATGTTGATGACCCGAATTCTTCTACGTATCTCCTCATTTCTGATTCGATCCCGGGCTCGAAGGGAAACCCCGAGTATAGCCGTCTCCATAGCTCGTTGAGCGACTCTGAGCTTATTCATAAGGCCAGTAGTGAAGGACCACGTCTCGGTTCCATATATCACACTAGTAACACACTGATTGTAGAATTTCGTCTTAAGGCACTGGCAAGGTATGTTGGACGAAAAGACGTTGCGAAGTTTCCCAAACAATTCATGTTCTTGGAGATCCCCGAGGGAGGCCTGCTGTCCAAGTCTAACGGCTGAAATTAGAGTGTAGGCACATTGGACCATGATCTAGTCACAGGCCTTCTTAATTATCTACACAGTCGTGAGTCAGTAAACCACACAACCTGTTAGTTCACTTCTACAAACCACTCACATCGTAATATTACAGCACCTACCGACGTGGTTCATGTAATCGTAGTGTTCACTTTAGAGTCGTGAAATTCCATCTTCAATTATTGGATTTAATTTGATTTCGCGTGAAATATATGCTCTACGAGCCTTAGCCTTACTGTTGGTGTTTTAGGTGGGGAAATCCTACATAATTTTCATTATTTTTATTTATTTATTTATAATTTTTTATTGCACAAAGTTATAACAAAGATGCACAAATGGCGAACATAACGCCGTAGGCATTTTCTACCTGTCAACCGAATATTGTAGGAAAATCAACTTGGCATGCTGAAAGAAACAGATAACAACTAACTAATTGCCATTTAACCTAGATTTAGCATCTACAAGACTTATGTATCTAAACTAAATACAAATAATGTAATATATACAATAATTATATATATCTATAATATGAATATATACTTATATATACATAAAATGGAGCTAGTATATAAGGAAAAGCATAATTATACATGCCAGAGAAATAGAGGATATATAAAAACCGAATATAAATAGAAAAAAAACTAAGGAGATAAATAATGGTAGGAAAGGAATTTGTATCTGTATGTTTAAGGTGTAAAATAATAGTAGATTGTTATACAAGGAGCTAAAATTATCCATTATATACGAGATAGTTTTACTCCCGAGCTTTAGCGAGGGTGTAAATAGAAACAGAGTTTTAATGGGTTTTTAGCACCGTGTCTTACACTACTTTTCACAACGATTGCGAGAGAATGAAATAATCCAATACAATATGAAATAGTTTATTTTATTAAAAATTAAATGTACAACTTTATTTATGAAACAGTAATAGGTAAGTCGAGTCCATATTCATGATTATTCTACTTATGACTAAAGACTTTTTCGTTTTTGTATTAGGCTCATTGTCATTGGACAGACAAACATTTAAAATAAAAAACTTTTTCCCCTAGAGGAAGAAATGCTATTTTTTTCTTCACTCTGGCACGCCACAATGACGGTCTTTTTGATCAATAGGAGTCAAAAACATTTTATATCTTGATGTTTCATCAACGCGCCGTCTCATACAGCCGACCTGATTCTATTTATTATACGAATAGGTAAAGACATCATCTCAGCCGTAGGACTCCTGTCCACGTCCACTGCTGGACGTAGGCCTCCCTCATGCATCTTCAAGATCATGAAGGGGTCGTTGCCATACTCGGCAGTCGGTTTAGTGAACGCAGTACGGGATGCTGATACACAAAAAGACGCTGCTGTCCATCTTTTGGGAGGTGGACAATACACTCATGGTTGCCGGAGGCTGGCACCGGACTGTTTAAGTTTGCGTGTTATAGAGGAGCCCTATTCTAAGCAGTAAGTGTCAACGTACGTGATTAACATTTTTCGATAGTTCCCAAAATACTGAAAATTCAAGAACTTGTCATGGATTTATGCTTTCCATGCATGTTTCTGGAGAGCAACTGGTAAATCCAAAATGCTTAATTTAAATGCTTAGTTTTGCAGATAAGGCACATTAGCAAGGCAACATGGAATTTTTTAACCCCTTAGAGTCCGAGTTTCCAAAATTCCCTTCGTATATTCTTCGTATAATCTTTGAACAACATTTCATCCAAATCGGTACGAATAACATTGTAACATGTTACACGCTGGTCAACCTTCAGTTTCACCATCATTAACATCATCGGCCATATACTCAGTCCACTACTTGACGGAAACCTCCCCAATTTGCACTATTTTCTTTCTTTATTGGCTTTCCACATCCAGCGTCCAGCGACCCCTACCTTTGAAATCACTACTTTGGGAATATATGGTCTAGAAGATGGTGTTCATCTACTACATTTGCCGAGTTGCGGCCTCCAGTCAGATATCACGGACTATTACGGAAGACCAGCATTTTTAGTTTAAAAGCATACTATAATAACATAAGTGGAGTGTCGACCGCTTTTGTTGTCATTTACTAAAATATTTTATTGTAATCTTTGCGTGCCATGGGGTGCTAGCAGTAGAATTACCCCTTCTCTCATGCCCGTGAATGCATTAAGAGCGTGCCGAGGGAAATCTCCGGAAGATGGGCAGCAGCGTCTTTCCGCCGTCAACCCGCCTGCCAAGCGTGACGAGTATGACAACAACCTCTATGATAAAAAATACACGAGGGAGGCCTATGTCCAGCAGAGGACGTCCTACGGCTGCGATGATGATGATGATTCTTTGTGTTGTGAATTTGTGACACAAAATAAACGTTTCCTAACTAAACTAAGCCCCCTTAAGCCTATATTCAATCAAATAACAACTTTCCTTTTTGAATTGTTTACTTGTAACTCGCATGGCTTATTCACTCAAATTATATTAGAAAGGGAAAATATTAAACAATTTTCTTCTATATTTCGGATACATAGAGTTTAAACCTTAACTGTTAGTAGGCAAAACGATTTGTTGCTACACACAATACAGGTTTTGGACATGAATGTACACGGACCTTTACCAATAGCAGAGTGACATAGAAAACCAGTTCCCTTACATCTTCCTCTATTACGTGGCATGTACTTTCGCCCAAGTTATATTCTAGACAAGTACACCTACCAGAGTATGTACAGCTGTGATCTAATCTCAGTTGCGAGACTAAGGAAAGATAGAAATTGCTATGATAATTATTTCGATCTTTGCTGTTTTACACTTCATTAATAGACGTGATACTCAAAGACGAGTTTGAGCGTCCACTTCGAACGCAACCACGAATGCTTGCGCAGCAAACGGCTAACGGTGCTTCGCTGTAATTAGTAGTGTGCAGCAAAATTAATTTGGTGATTTAGGAGATAATTACAATTCCTTCATCATAAATAAGCTTTTTTGTTTTTGTCGAATTTTCAAGATACCTTCATTTGCCTTGGTGCAAAACCGCTTACTAAGAACGGAATTTTGGAAATTGAAACTCAAAGGGGTTCAAAAGGGGGTCCTAGGTTTTCAATCCCCTCATAATCAGTACTTGATTCATGAGATATGTTCTATGTTCAGCAGTAGTCGTCCTATGACTGAGATGATGATGATGATGCCTTAGAAAGATCAATATATACCAATCCATAAAATATAATTCGTGTAAAGAGGCTTTCCTATCTGAACCTAGCTGAGTACAGAATATTTTATACTGGAAATTTAACCAATCAATATACAACAGACAGCCTAAACCTTACCCGATAGCAAAAAACAAATATCCCGAATTATATCGTTTGGAATGGGACATCTGTATAGAATTTTTACATGTATGACCTGGATATCTTTATCCAGTAATTAGAATGGACACTCGAGATGTTCATAGGTTACACCTTACCTAAGAACATCATCATCATCAGTTTTTTTAATCTGATGAGTCCTTTCGAAGAGTGATCTGTCCAAAGCCTTTGATTCTGTCAGTCTTAACACCTAAGAAAACTTCAATATGACAGCATTATTCTGTCCGGGCATGGAAAGCCGCGGGTAGAAGCTACTTTCGAATTAATTACGGGTATTTTCAGGAAATGAATAAACATCCGTTCCTGGTCGGACTGGGTTGAAAATAGCCGTGGCACACTTAAATGTTTTCTTGGGTAATTTGTTCAAACGATATTCGAGAAGCAATAACATTGTTTTTCAAAGAAATTATGTAATAGTAAAGGATCTTTTATTAAAGCCCGCCGCGGTTAAAAGACCGCAGATCCTTTTAGGCTTTAATAAAAAGTAATTTGAAACCGGTGAATTGTACTTCGTCGAGCTAGCGCACCGAAGGGTCCGTACAAACTGTATACCTACCTACTTCTCTGAGTTGTGACAGTATTTACTATTTGAAACCGGTACGGGCCGGATTTTGTGAAAAAAATGTGACAGTGTGTCAGTATGAGTAGATGTACGTACAGTCAATAACAAAATCGGTTGTTTTGACAGCCATCTTGCAATTTTAGAATGTAAAGGTAGAATTCCACCAGTGTTCTTTCTTCTTCTGTATTCCACCAACATTTGTGCCGCACACTTCTGGAACCTTTAGACTATACATAAGCAACAGACATTCAGGCGCAGCTTAAATAACACTAAAGTAGGTAAATTAGTGAATAAATAGTAGATATTGGTTGTTTTTCTGTTTATGTTATTTACAAAATGTTAAATTTATTTAATATTTTTTTTTGTAAGTACCAGTATTTAATAAGTTTTTTTACCTACAACTCTAACTTAACTTAAATATTATAACTGAATTTCTTTCGTTAATATTTTATCAGCATTAGTATTATTATTCTTTTAAATTAACAATAAGAACCCACGCGAACTCTCAAATTATTTTAAGGACTAATTATTGAGCTTAAACAACACACACGCGCACGCGCTCTGCCACAGGCCGGAACACGTGAGTCACGTGGTCCATATCCAAACACGACATGATCCAGATAACAGTAATAATGGCGGCTTTTCACTAATTATAGGGATGCCGTTCGGCTTAAGCGATACACTGACAGAAATAATGGCAACTCTTCACAATGCTATTTTTCTTTTCCTTGTTTTATGGCTTCCTGTGTTTAGTTTTGCACAACTCTACCAGTATCAGGTATAGTAAACTTTTGTAAGTCAAAATAGTAAAGAAGAAAATAAATAAATTAGGCCAGCTGCATGCTGAGCCACGCGTTTTGTAGAGTTCCGTAGTCTTTTTTAAACTTTCGCGATCACAACACATTATTAAAATATGGGATTAATGGATATTTATCGCGTAATTACCTTTATTTTATTCCCGACGTTTCGACCGGATTGCACCTGGTCGTGTTTGCGGAGAGTCTCCCCGCGACCACGACCAGGTGCAATCATCAATAATCCCATATTTTAATAGGGTACCGTAGTTACCCGTAGACCTGTTGTAAGAAGTTAGTGTATGTTTTTTTACGTTTCTCAGTATCATATTAGCAGGTATTCATTGAGTGTTCGGTTTCAAGTATTCCGGCATGTTTGATAAACCGTATCACTTATTTGGACGATAACTTCTCCAAAACTAAAAAGGCTAGCTTAGCCGTTATCGTTTTTCTAAAAGGTTCACAGTTCACTACATCCATGTTTTTCAGATTTGTTAAGCTCTTTAGATTTTTCGTAAACGGAACCCTAAACTTTAAACAAAATGATGTAAAATTTCATGAATTTTATTCTAAATTAATTCGTGAATTTGAAACAGCGAGAAAGACTGGGCTTGCATAATATTATATGTATTGCAATGGCTTTCACCCTCATTCTAGGCCTAATGAAAGATATTGAAGTTTCCTCAATTGTGCTCTCTGGGCTTGACCATTATGACATCAACCAAGAGAACAAAACGGTTAATTTGTGCTACGTTAAAATATTATACGAGTTATCGTATATTATGTTATGGCTGTAAGTTATTTTGTCTATATATCACAGATAATATAATACACTAGCTATATATGCACGCTTAAAATGAATTTTAGTGGATCTTTATTTACGACTTAATTATGTAACATCATCATCATCATTTCAGCCGTAGGACGTCCACTGCTGGACATAGGCCTCCCTCATGGATTTCCAGTTATTGCAGTTGGAAGCGATCTGAATCCACCGTCGACCTGCGGTCTTCACCAGGTCATTAGCCCATCTTGTTGGTGGACGCCCTACGCTGCGCTTGCCGGTCCGTGGCCTCCACTCGAGGACTTTTCGGCCCCATCGGCCATCTGTTCTGCGAGCTATATGGCCTGCCCATTGCCACTTCAACGTGCTAATACGTTTGGCTTTGTCGGTGACCCGAGTTCTTCTACGTATCTCCTCATTTCTGATTCGATCCCGTAAAGAAACCCCGAGCATAGCCCTCTCCATAGCTCGTCGAGTGACTCTGAGCTTATTCATGAGGCCAATTGTGAATGACCACGTCTCGGTTCCGTATGTCATCACTGGTAACACACACTGATATAATATTTATTAAATAAATTAATTAATTATGCTGAGGTAAAGAACATTCGCGTCTAAATCACAAGCTTAGCTAGAGCGAGGTGTCGAAACTAACATGTTACATTAGGCTATATGGCGAGGGTATATTACGAGCTCTGTGGCACAGCGGGCGAAGGTCCGCGCCTGCAAGAGGTTGCGGGTTCGATTCCCGCCTCAGGACATGTCTGTATGATCTGCAGATATTTGTTCAGGGTATTCTGGATTTTTTTGTAAAAAAATCATCTATGTAGTATAATGATAATGTATTAAGTATATCAGTCATCTACCTCTATAATAGTACCCACAACACAAGCTTTGCGTAGCTTGGGGCTAGATGATGCTGTGTGAACTGTCCAGTTTTATTTTATTTTGTTTATATCATGTATTTATTTCTTAAGGCTGTACGGAAATAAATATTTATAACTTTGTTTTTTTTTATATCGATGATGTTGAAAGAGATTAAATAAGCTTAAATATTAAATGGGAGATTAAACAAGATTAAATAGGCTTAACTAGCAACATATTAAACCGTCTGCCGATCAAGTCTGCGTCAGCGGGGAGTCTCCAAAACATGACCCAGTTTGAGTTCAGACAAATCGGATGTTAATCTTCGTTAAATACAATATTTTAGTACCTATACCCGTCTAGTTGCGTAAGGCGTGGTTGCGTTCGTGCCAGTTGCTGAGTTAATTTGCGCTCATTTCGCGGCGATTTTGCGTTTGATTTAGCCACAATCATCTGACCAATCTGTAATGATTTCAATAAATAACATGGCACGCTACTTACGAGTCCGTAGTTTCTAGCAATATACTAACTATTGAAGGATGTAGTGCGTTAATCTTTATGACTACGTAACTGATTTCGATTATCTATATATATAAAATTCAAAGTCCTGTCTGACTCACTGACTGACAACGATCAACGCACAGCCTAAACCACTGGACCTAAAGACTTGAAATTTGGCACACATATGTATATACCTTGAGTATCCTAGAGGTGCGCTAAGAAGGGATTTTTCGAAATTCCCACGGGATAGGGAATAAATGGGATTTATATTTTCGAATCAAAGTGGCTCTGTGTGAAAAAGGGGATTTTACGTTTTATGACTTCCACGCGGACGAAGTTGCGGGCAAAAGCTAGTTCGTAATAAAATGATGATGTCCTCCGTGTCGTATCCGACAATGGCGAACCTGGCTGAACTATTTAGACTGTCGGCTATGTGCTCGAGAGTGGCTAGCAAAACCGAATTTTGATTTAAATGTTCTATTGCATGGCAATAGGCCACTGCTATCGTAGGTGTAGGTGAAGGAAGGTTTTGGACGGATCTTTCTAATAAGGCGTATGGCATCATAGGTCTTCTAGGCGATGTACTTCAAAATCTGTCACTGCCTTATGAACAGAGCTGCGCCATTCTAGTCTCTGTTGAGCCAGCTCTTCCCACCTATCACAAGGTATATTGCAAGAAATGAGGTGACGCTTTATGACATCTCTGTAACGCAGAAACTGGCCCCCAGGAGTACGCTTGCCGTCCTGAAGCTGCGAGTAGAACACGGCTTTGGGCAGTCTACTATCGTCCATGCGTATTAAATGTCCACACTACCTCGATTGTCCCTTTATGAGCAAGGATTCCATACCCTTAAGGTTGGCTCGCCTGAGAACTTCAGTATTTGGGACTCGATCTTGACACTTGATACGAAGTATAGATCTTATATACTTCATGTGATGGTGTGGTCGTTTAATGTCGCCTCTATAGAGACACCACGTTTCAGTGTCATAAAATAATATTCTCAAATAACTCGGTAACTCGGGTATCTCGAAGAACTCGGGTCACCGACATAGCCAAACGGATTAGCACGTTGAAGTGGCAATGGGCAGGCCATGTAGCTCGCAGAACAGATGGCCGATGGGGCCGAAAAGTTCTCGAGTGGAGGCCACGGACCGGCAAGCGCAGCGTAGGACGTCCACCAACAAGATGGGATGATGACCTGGTGAAGACCGCAGGTCGACGGTGGATGCAGATCGCTTCCAACCGCAATAACTGGAACTCCATGAGGGAGGCCTATGTCCAGCAGTGGACGTCCTACAGCTGAAATAATGATGATGATGAACCATCATCATCATCATCAGCCTTTATCGACCCAATGCTGGGCATAGGCCTCCCTTTGATTTTGCCATTCGCCTCTGTCATAAGCTATTCTAAGCCAGGTGCAACCCACGGTCTTCCGAACATCGTCAACCCATCGGGATGGTGGACGACCCCTTTTTCTGTGCCCTTCTCTCGGCCACCATTCAGTCAGCGTTTTCGTCCACCTGTCGTCATTTCGCACCCTTAATAATAAAACGCATTAATTCGAAATTGTATGTGTGCGGGAAAACGCGTTTAAAGTTTGTGAACCTTAAACACCACACTTCAAAAATCCATAAAAAAGTTAATAAAGGTGACAGGAAACTTTAAATTGTATATACGGCTAGTTTGATTAATAGGCAACATAGTTGCATGTGTTATAATTGTTTTTTTATACGGTAAGTATTTTTAAATAATATTGAAAAAAAAAGTTGGTTTTTAACGCACTTTATGACTAAAATTCTATGCAGAAAAAAAAAGTTTACATGGATTAACTTGAAATGATGCAATGTTTTTTAATAATTTTTTAAACTTTGCGAGATTATTAGGAAATGATGCAGTTAATGAATGAAAAAGAAAAAAATATACAAATTAAACATTAATGATTTAGTGTTTTAGTAAATTACATGATAAATTTATTAAATTTATTGACAAATAAAACGCAGTGTTAGTTTTGAATGTCAAGTAATTGTATTTTTTCTAGATCATGAGATCATCATTTGAGTAAGGTACGTAAAATAGACAAATATTACATTGTTCTTACAGTCTAAAAGTGCTTACAAACAAAAAAAACTTAAAAGTCAAAATATTATCTGCCATACAAAATTAAATAACTGTAGTAATTTTTTTATTCTGTAACTTTAATACTCTCATACGTAGTCTCTTAATTATTATTTTTGGAACTGAACTTAAGTATTTTTTTTAATTAAGTCTATATAAATAGGAACTTTTATTTTTAAGTATTTAAAGGCACAATTTTTATCACAAAATCAACAAAATTATTTAAAGCCTATTTTTTGGCTCTAATTTAAACTTAACAAAGAACGGATAGTAAATACTAAAAGGTATTAAAAACTTGCCACAATTCGGGCGTAACTTAAAAAAATAAAGTAAGCTTACAAACCTACATTTTTTTTTAGATAATCCTACAATATTGAATCGTAAAAACTTGTATAGAAGGAAGGTATCAATGCTTTTGAAATAAGCTCCTTCAGGTCTTTGGTCTTGTTCGCACTCAATTTTTGTTTCTCTGTGTAAGCTGCTGAAAGCCTAACAGCAGTGATGGGTTCCAGTTTCTTTCTCTTATTTCTGACGTTTACTTCCTTGTAACTGTCGTCCAGATACGACGTCTTGTAGAAAAATTTTGTACTCTCTTTAGTTATTTTAAGACTTTTTATTTCGTTCCAATTGACATTACCGCCTTCTGTGTTCTTTGAAAAGTTATACCCCCACTCTTCCTGAAGTAATTTCAAATCATAAAATGATTCGAAACTCAACTCGTGAACATTAAGAGCGGGCTGCGACTTTTTAGCATTTTTGATAAGAGCTATGTATTGATCGGGGGTATAAATCGGTCCGGTTTTGAGGTTCTTTTTAACTTCTTTTTCTATGAGGCTATGAACACTGTCGGCTTCGTTTTGGGTGTGTCCTCGGATCAAAAAATTGTGCGTTATACTCTTTATGTTCAAAGTGTGAACGGCGAACATGTACAAAGTGGTGATGTACTTATTTTTGTTTTGCCCGCAGCAATTGTCAGAATAGAATATCACTTCTACTTCTTCTCCTTCCACTTCATCGCTTAAAGCTTTCAGGTATTTCCATATACACGAGCCAATTTCATTAGCTCCCCGTTTTGCATCTGACTCCGTCCAAAAATAGCAATGAACGTTTTTATAGGCCACCTTCGATTTATCATCAGTTAATTCCGTGACTGTTAAATTGTGGCAATTAAGCTTAGATTTGTAGTAAAACGATGAAGATTCACCTTTGGGACATTGCAATACTGCTTCCAAATCATAAATAGCTACTTTGGTATTTGCGTTTACCTTTTTGCGATCATTTTGCTTTTCTATTCGACTTGCAAATTTCTGTTCAATATGCTTTTGGTATTTGTCTTCCATTTCTTTCTTCTGGTCAGCATTGGCGTTACTGTAAGCGTTGCATAAATCGCACTGGTCTTTTTTGGGTTGGAAAAAGCCAAGGTTGAATTCAGTTGTAAATATTTTGTAGTATGCACTGTATGTACCGGGATCTTGTCCTTTTTCCTTCTGATCTGATTCAAAATCTTTGTATAAATCTTTTATATTTTTACTGCCGTCTATGTATTCTCTTGTAGTAGAAGCTCTTAAGTAGTGCGATTCAATCCGAGGTATGGAATTAATATGTGCCCTTATGTCAGCTTTTAATTGCGGGGCGAGTGTCTTGTGGTTCTGGTGTTTTCCCCTTAAATCTTCAAGCAAAAACCCATTCTCGTCGACTTTAGTCTGTGTCGTAAGTATCATACGGTCCGTTATATCTAGTGTAGCTTTGAAAAAAGCTTTGCATACCCGAATTTGGATGCTACCAACAACAAAATGGAATGCTTTGTTGTTGCGTCTAGGTGTCTCAGCATTGGTGTACTTGTATTTTGGCACAACATCGAGCATACACGCACTGATGTAAGCTCTTTGCCTTACTACATCTCCCAGTTCCCAAAACCGGCTAAAGATTTCGTATCTGGTCTCCGTATCAATTTTCTTAGTGCAGTTTTGTCGGCATGTATCTGGGCAAGGAGGCTTGAGGCAACGAGCTTCAATTTTTTTTTTGGTTTCGGACAAAGATACGTACGATTTTCCTTTGTTTCTCAAGCGTTTAGCTTTGTTTTGCTTCCATTTTTCAGGTTTTCTTGTACGCTTGCGGCCTCTTACTTGGGGCGTACTTTCTGAAGTAACGGAACTGCTAGAAGAAGTGTCTGATGCCGCAAATATATAATTTCGTCTTCTTGCCGGTTCATCACTCACAAAAGTAGGATCTCCATCGCTTACGTCGGCTTCACTTTCGTCAGAATTAAGCGGAGATATTTGATAATCATGATGTTCTTGAGACTTTCTTGAGTGACGCGTACCAGTATCCTAAAAATATAATAATGAATTAGTCTTACAATTTTCAATTTAATCCAATAACTAATAATATAAAAAGCAGTAAAGTACTTACTCTTTCCTCATTTTGTTGTTGCGGAGATGTCTGTTCTATAAAGTTTTCGTCATTCGCTTCATAGAGGTCACGATTGTCTTTAGTTGATGTTGATGGCCGAGGCGGTACTTTTGGAGATTGAGAGCTGTCAGAGTCTGAAGAAGAGCTAGAGCTCGACGAAGAGCTGGAAGATGTTGAGCTGGAGCGAGACAAACTCGAACTTGAGGAAGATTTATTAACTTCCGAGGCTCTCAGAGTTGCTGTCAAAGCATCGTCTTCGCTCAAGGTAGTGTCGCTATCGTCATAAGGCACCAAACTACTTTCAATTTTTTCACCTTCCAAGTGGTAAGTCTGTAATTAGAAAAACATTTTATTTACTATTTTATAAAATCAACCCCTACGTCCCTTGTAATAAGTATTAATTGATGTGCGGTCGACTGTACAGCAGTATCGCCCGCTTTGCATGTATCTTATGTCCGTTCTCGGGGTTTTGGCAACTTCTCTATCAATTTTCATCAAGATCAGAACACATACGACAAACAGACAAAATATCAGACAGATGAACAGACAAATTTCACTATTTGCAGGTTGACAACGATAGGATTAAATAAATAAATAATATTTGGCTTCATACCTCTACAGCTTCTACATTTGTTGTTTCTTTAACAATCGAATGGGAATTCTGTAACAAAAATTAATAATCAAACACCTTTTACTAAATCACATTTCAGTAGATGAAAGGTACCTATTGTTTTCATGTTTTTAGGCTTCCAGCAAGATCTTAAAGTGACAGTCACAAACATCCATGATTACTTACCTAAATAATATAAAATAATCGCAGGTTAGCAACAGCCTGCAATAGGTTGAAATAAATATATTTTTTAAGTTCCATACCTCTTCATTTTCTTCATTATTTGCATTTTTGCAGCATGTTGATTCTTGCGTTAGTAATTCTTTGTCTATTTCCATATAACCCGGACCATCATTTTCTGTTTGCAACTAAAAAAATGTTTGATTAGAAAATGCAAAGTAGGTACCTAACTAACTACCTAAACATAGAAAGCGAAACAATGTTATAAAAATGTATCTCACCCCGTCATAAAGATTGTTTACATTATTATGTTGATTCTCGGCTTTTGAAATAAGACCTGGTGAATCATTCTGGCTTGTTACTAATCTTAATATCTTACTCGCCCTTGAATCCATCCTAAAATTAAAAGAAGATTATATTAAATTTGTTGTGTCGTCGGGAGCAAGATCAATAAAACAATTACTAATGTAATAGGTAGCAAAACCTATTTTATTTAATAAGACGCAGTTCAATAATAAATATTTTTAGCCAAAATCATTATTATCCTAATATTAAAGTAAATCAATTCACAATAACACACAGATTTTGTTTGTATTTTAATCATAAACAGTATTAAAACTCATAAGAATCTTGTCTTCATACAAATTTTAATACAATAATGAAACAAATCACATTCGAACCAAGTAATAACATAAACTTTT
This sequence comes from Pasiphila rectangulata, assembly GCA_963082625.1. Lineage (NCBI taxonomy): Eukaryota > Metazoa > Arthropoda > Insecta > Lepidoptera > Geometridae > Pasiphila > Pasiphila rectangulata. Next base: position 11,002,581 of record OY720249.1, read on the forward strand.
AATATTAAACTGCGTTAAACTGAAATCATTCACACTAACTGCAATATTTTTAAAAATAAAATGAAATTTATCCTAATGATACAAAAATATCTGCAAACATTTTTCTAATAAAGTGCACTAAAACTAACAATCGTCACTTTATGATTAAGCCAAAGTAGATAAAATGTCTTACCTTGTAGTCAAACAATGAAACTTTCCATTTTATTTCGTTTTAATATCTCGAAACTAGGGTGTGTCCTTGAACAGTGCCGGCGCATCACTGAATTCGTCGTTTTATGATTGCTGAGTTGACAGCGATCGTTAATCAAAAAGAGACGGATGACCATCTATCTCCTTTATTTACGTCGTATTGAAACGGCTGTTGGAGCGAGCGTATTCTCGTTTCAAAGTTAATGCACTTTATGACAAAAACTAAAAACCCGTAATTTCGAATTAATGCGTTTTATTATTCAGGGTGCGATTTCGTCTGGCCAAGTGTCCTGCCCAACTCCATTTGAGCCCCATTATTCGCTCGCCGACATCCTGAACCTTAGTCCGCTCGCGAATTTTGACGTTGGGGACCCGGTCTATGAGTGTGATGCTGAGCATGGCGCGCTCCATGGCTCTCTGCGCAACGCTGATTTTGTGCACTGCCTCCTTAGTAAGTCGCCATGTCTCAGCACCGTAGGTCATTGTTGGTAGGACGCATTGATTGAAGAGACGAGTCTTAAGACACTGTGGGATGTGGGTAGATTTAAAAATATCGTCTAGTTTTCCGAAAGCTGCCCATCCTAGTTGTACTCTCCTGGTAACCTCCTTCATCTGATACTCCGTGCCAAAAGACAAAACATGACCAAGATACACATATGAATCAACCATCTCTAACCTCTCGCCCCCAACTTTAACGTTAGAATTCGAGAGTTCAGAAACGTTTGACATCACCTTGGTCTTGCCCATGTTCATCTTCAGGCCGACTACCAAAGAGGCATCATGAAGGTCTCCCAGCATGGCCTCCAGGTCATTCATAGTTTCGGCAAACAATACAAGATCGTCAGCAAAACGCAGATGCGACAGGTAGACACCATTAACATTTATACCGCATTGGTCCCATGGAAGCATTTTTACGACGTCTTCCAAAACAGCCGTAAAAAGCTTGGGTGAAATTGTGTCCCCCTGTCGCACCCCCCTCTTGATCGAAATAGGTTCTGACAAACTGTGTAATCGTACTTGCATTGTTGCCGAGCTATATACCTCCCGAAGAAGATCCACGTACCGAGCGTCAATGTGGCAGCGATGAAGTGAGTCAAATACGGCCCAATGCTCGACGCTGTCAAAAGCCTTCTCAAAGTCGACGAAGGCCATGCAAAGGGGCCGACTGAACTCGTGACTCTTCTCCATCAGCTGCTTGACTGAATGGATGTGATCAATGGTGGAAAATCCACTTCGGAAGCCAGCCTGTTCTAAAGATTGATATTCATCCAGCTTTCGGGTAAGACGGTTGCAGAGAATTTTGGCAAATAGCTTATAAATTTGGGACAGCAAACTGATAGGCCTATAATTAGATAATTTTGAGATGTCACCTTTCTTATGGATAATTGTAACAAGTGCATTTTTCCAAGACTCAGGTGTTCGAGCTTGATTCATGGCATCGTTGAAGAGCCTCATTAGTACGTCAATCACCGGTGGTCCGCCTGCACGAAGCAGTTCAACAGAAATGCCATCTTGTCCAGGAGACTTTTCACTTTTCATCTGGCCAAGGGCATGTTCCACCTCACTACGTATAATAGGTGGCAGTTCATCAGTATCCAGACTTCTCACGGGTGGACTTCTTGGATCGTTAGTTAAATACAGGTCTGGTGTAGATTGTGAAGCGTATAGTTCTCCGTAAAACTCTTCTACTATTTTAAGAATCTGTTGCCTATCTGTCGCATAGTTACCATTTTTATCTTTCAATTTTATTATTTGTTATCTCAAGTTAATTGCCGTAAATATGAAAAAAACCGCCGCGGCGTAACATTTAAACGTTCATAATTGGGTATCTGACAGTTCCTACATATAGTTATAATTTCTCTTTTACGACATAAAAGCCTATTTTAACTTAAGCGTTTTTGTAAAGTAGCATTAGAGTTACTTAAGCTATGTACTTCCTTGTACTCATCAATCAGCCGCGTCAGTTTTGTCGTTAAAATCATTGTTTCTTAAAAGTCGATGTCTTAACGAGGATTTTCGTCTGTTTGTGAAGATTGGTCAATGTTTGCCTACGACGAGTTACTACGCTGTTTGGCATTTTTTTCTTAGAAACAATTAATCACTATAAATAATGACTCTACCTCGAACCTGTATACGTCTGGGCAAAACGGACTGTAGGTATAATATTAAGGCGTCGCATAAAATATATTTGAATGTAGTTGTTTAAATTACAATTGTAAAACGCAGACTAGATAAAAACTAGCCCAAAATGAAAAGTCGTAAGCGCCGAAGCAGTAATTCTCCTTTTTGGGATTTTTTTTCTGTTGTAATAAATAACCAATCCTGTAAACCAACTACCACTCTGAAGTAGAAAAAAAAAAAAAAATAATAATGGACAAGTGCGAACTGGACTAGCCCACCGAGGGTTCCGTATGTATGCAGTCTTCCCGGGACCATGCTTGGTGCAATCCAAGCGAAACGTCGGGAAATAATAAAGGTAATTTACGCGATAAATACCCGGTTATATGTATGTTAATAATGTGTTGTGATCGCGAAAGTTTAAAAAAGACAATTGTATGTAGGAACATAATAATTATATGTAAATTTGCTGATCTGGTTTAGTTAAGGCTTTAAATTGCACAAAAAGATTCGATCACCCGTCCAATTTATGACCGCGCGTAAGGTTGCTTGACCTCGATGATTGATTTCTTACTTCTTTTAAAGACGATTTTTTTATGACTCCATTGCAAATGTATAGTTTTTGGATTTTTCTCTGTATCTACAGTATAAGATGATATGCCTTGCCAAATTTCATAGTTTTAGGTTTACGGGAAGTAGCCAATGAATTTTGATTCCTTTGAGGATGTCGAAACTTTTTTGAGTTTAACTTAGAATATTGATTTTTTCACAGCTTCATCATTCCAGCCGTAAAAAGTCCACTACAGAACAGGCCTCCCTCACGGATCTCCATGAAGGGTAGTTGCCATACTCACCACGCTTGGCAGGCGGGTTGGCGAGCGCAGTACGGGATGTTGATACACGGAAAGACGCTGCTGCCCATCTTCCGGAGGTATCCCTTAGCAGGCTCTTACTGCATCCACGGGCATGAGAAGAGAGGTAATATTCTACTGCCGGCACCCCACACACACAGCTTAGAGCTCACAGCTTAGAGGCTGTACATTTGAGTACCCATATGATTTTAATTTCAACTCGATACCGCTTCACGTTCTCAAGATGACTGACCGACAGACGGACGGACGGACAAAAAAGTGATACGTTTTTTTCCTCTTGAGGTAAGTACGGAACTCTAAAAACATAAAATATCAATACCGGATGTTTTGTGATTGCTAAAAAAAGTTGAAACCCCAGACACAAACACATCGAGATTTTTATACAAGTGGACATTATATACCTTGTCATTTTTTATATTAGACCAAAGTCGTCAAACCCAAACAATTGCCAATGTCTTAAAATTTTGGTTGCTCTCTATTTTCAGAAGAAAATCTCCAAAACAACAATATGTTAGATAATTGGACGACCTCCGCGTTCGTTTAATTTGTGAATCAATTAGGTAATTAATTTTCTTTCTAAAAAAACCGACTGATATGCATGTGGTTGCCAGTTCGGTCCCCGCCGTTATGCCAAAGTGTTTGCTTTATCTGCAAATATTTGTATTAGGTCTGTGTGCTTTCTAATTTCACATCAAATACTTTATTGGACCCATGTATACCATCCCGCCCAGTACATGGTTACGCTGTTAACACAAATAGCTTAGGAATTATGCTGAAGATTATTAATATTATGAGAGTTTCAAGCGTCAAATCACTCAATTATTGTCAAAAAGTTAGTTTTATGGTACCTACATGATCTGTGTATAATCATTTTTATATTTTAACATTAAATTTCATTACAATGAATATTCATAAATCATAAGTCATAAGCAATAACGTACAGCATAGGATTGGAATTTAATTATAAATAAATAAATAATGCTGGACAAAATCACACAGCAATATCTAGCCCCAATCTATAAAAATAAAAACATCTTTAGGATAAGTTTATACAAGTAGGTATGTTTCTTGTTCGTAAGTTTGTAATTTAATTTAATTTATAATTTAGTGACTGTCGTATAAGTTAAACCTTTAGAATGTAAATCCATTATTGGCTGTCAGTGATACATATTAATTTATTTGTTATAAATTAAGAGCTGTGGATTTTGTTAATAAATAAAATAAAATAAAAAATTAAACGGATTATTAGACTAGAAAGCCGAAGTCATCATCGTCATATCATCTGTCCACATCCTGTGCTGTACATCGGCATCTCTCATGGATCTTCAAGATCATGAGGGATTTTGATACACGGAAAGACGCTGCTGCCTACCTTCCGGAGGTATCCCTTCGCAGTTTGTACTGCATCCACGGGCAAGAGAGGGGGGAACATTCTACAGCCGGAACCATAGTATATTTTCTAATAAGTATGCATCTACAAAAAAAAATATCATAGAATCCAACAGCACTCCATTGATATGCTCCGCGTATTACCCCGGCGATTAACTTTCACTATTCCCAAGGAAAGTGAACGCAGGTCCATTCAAAACTATGCTCACCCATTGTAATGCTATATAACTGGTCATCCGTTGCGTATGAACGGAAGTCAGCAGAATGCAGTACGTTGTGTGATTCGATCATGTGAAGCGAACCTATCCAGGTTTAAAGAACTTTATTATCATACAAACACGTGGTTCACTTCCAAAGTCATAATTAATCCAGGTTTTACAATATTTTATTCAACCTCTGGTACCTAAAATAAAGTAACTAATGACTTAATCTATGTATGTATATATTACAGTTTTAGCAACCTTATTAAGTCTACGTTACTTAACCGACCTCAAAAACCAATCAAATATATCCGAATCCACAAATATCCTCATAAATTAACTAACAGTTACATGTTGGCCCGCCATTGGGTGCCAGCAGTAAAATGTTGACCCTCGTCTCTTGCCCGTGAGTGCAGTAAGAGTCAAAGGATACCTACACAAGATGGGCAACAGCGTCTTTCAGTGTATCAACCCCGTACTGTGCTCGGCAACCAGCCTGCTAAGCGTGGTGAGTATGGGAAGACCTCCTCTCTCTTCATCTTTCACCTCTAACATCCTTGGTCTATCTCCAGCAGTGGACGTCCTACGGCACAGATATTTTGGTTAGGTTAGGTTGTCTTTAACTTTATACAGGGTGCCCCGTAATTAATGGATAACCCCGCAGGTACTTGTGGGAGGCAGGGGGGCAACTCAGAAAAAAAATTAAACAAAATCTATCTGCAACGGTTTATGATTTTATATTTTAAGTCCGAAATTTGATACATTTACCAGATACCCCGGTCGTATACGTTTTTTATACAACAGGTGCTTAAACTTTATCATAAAAAAATCGAATACACTAATTTTTATTTTTAAGTGTTTGAAAAAAAAACAAACAGTTGGGGCTAGGAATATTTTGTGATGCGCCATAGCAAGGCCAATTATCCACGCTTATTTCCAGAGAAAATCAATTTGTTATTATTGAATTTGTAGCCGTAGTGTTCAAAAATTTGAACAAATGTATCAAACATTGGACTTTAAAAAGAAAATTAAAAAATCATAAACCGTTGCAGATAGATTTTTTTATTATTTTTTCTGAGTTGACCCCCTGCCCCCCCACAAGTACCTGCGGGGTTATCCATTAATTACCGGACACCCTGTATATGGCCCTGTGACTGTAATGTCATTTTGCGTGTCATCTGAAATGAACCGTTTGAAATATGTGCTTTGTGTTGTTTTATTTACTAATTTATGTTATGACCCTCCTCTCTCCTTTCCGTTATCCTCTTTTTTTGAATAAAAGTAAGGCCATTGCATCTATTATAGATGGTTTATACAGCGTCAGCAACTGGCTATCATGCTGTACCGGATACTGCAATGCCTGGGACATTGTTATATGGGCTTGGATTAGGCTTGCCCAGAACCTATACTATATATCTCAGCTTAATCTTATTTATTATTTATATTACTTGATGAAGAGGGACGAATCGATAGTACATTTAGAAACAAAACCATTTTTCACCCATATACGGCAATCCCCAGCAACAAATCATTTTAATGTGTTCAATCATTTCTAAATCACATTTCAGTCGACATTAACTTTATGATTCATTGAACAATTATCTGATAACTTGAACATAAAAAATTGGGATGTCATCAAAAACTGGGGCTTGAAAGTGCCTTTGAGTCTATTTTAGATGATTTATACAGCGTCAACAACTAGTATTAATGTGTACGGGACGCTGCAGTGCCTGGGACATTGTTAGAAGTATTAGGCTTGTCCAGCACCCATACCATCCTTTAAGCCAGCTAATAATCAGAGGATACGACGTCTAAAGCGGACCAAGTCTTGGGTTCCCTCACGATGTTTTCCTTCACCGTTAAAGCACGTGTTAAATGTACTCATACATTTTCCAAGAAAGTAGAATCTATCTTTGCTTAGTTTGGGTGGTGCTAATAGATGGTGCTGTGTGTAGTATCCTGAATTGTCATATCATAATTATTATTTCATCATGTCAGCCGTAGCACGTCCACAGTTGGACTAAGGTCCCTAGATCACTATGATTATGAGAGGCTGATTACTCACCACGCTTGGCAGGCGAGCTGACGAGCGCAGCACGGGATGTTGATATACGGAAAGACGCTTCTGCTCATCTTTCGGAGGAATGCATTGCAGATTCTAACTGTATCCACAGGCAAGAGTGGAGGAGCAAGATTCTACTGCGGGCACCTCACGGTAGTTTATTTATATAATAAATCCGAATGTTTCTTTGTATAGATGTGTTTGTGTAACCTCTTCAAGCTAAAACAACTGGCCAAATCAACCCGAAACTACACAGACTCGGCTAAGTGTAACATAGTTTTTTTTGGTGTTAAACCACACTTAGGTAGAAAATTTCAATGATAAATACCTTTTCAAAAATATACGACTCCAGTGGTTCGAACCCACTTCCGCCAATGAAAGTGACATTTAACCTCTAAGCTACGGAACACGTGTCGGGTTACGTCGAAGTTCTTGATAAGGTCATATCGGTTGAGCACCGATAGAACGCCATACTACTAAAGTTCTCCTGTCCATCTCGTTCATTGTCTGAAGTCGTATTCAGTAAGTAATAACTAGAGATTTCGCTATAGCTAATTCTAGTTCGTTATTTTCAGAATGTTAAACCACATAAACTTTAAACACATAAAACACAACAGTAATTGATAATGTTTTTAATTCGTTGAAACCCTGTACTTAGATAATCGGAATCTTCATCACCCATTGTGTTCGACACGTCCGCACACAACCGACCATGACAGCGCAAAGAGAGTAAAAATGTAAACCACGGCACGATACACTTTCGCTCTTCAAACTGGACCACTAATCCAATTCCCACTTTAACACCCACGAAATAAGGCCCATAATTAATCTCAAGAATTCAAATATATTACTAGTATAAATAAAACGCGGATGTGAGAACTTAGTGATGGAAAGGAGGATGCTTTTCGTCAGACAGGAAGAATTGTATAACAGATCTTTTGGAATCGTAAAATATGTTTGATAATAAAAGTCATATCATGATGGTTTAATTGGCTGTCTTGTCGGTAATATTTAATTATTATTTACGACTAAATAATTGAAGGCGACGTAAATGGTGTATTATTTTACATAAATTAAGGCTATGCCGTGGGGTGCCGGCAGTAGTATGTTACACCTCCTCTAAGTAGTACTAGTAGTACTAGTAAGAGCCTGCTAAGGGATACCTCCGGAAGATGGGCCTTTTTTTTACCAACATCCCGAACTGCCAAGCGTGGTTAGTATGGCAAGTACCCTTCATGGAGATCCACAAGGGAGGCCTGTGTTCAGTAGTGGACCTTTTATGGTTGAAATGATGATGATGAAGGCTATGTCAGTTTTGGTTCACAATGATCTGTTTAAGAAGTAGCCCATAATAATTTCATGAGTTTAAATAAAAATATAGTATAGATAGAACGCGGATGTGACAACTGATGAAAAGAAATATGATTTAATTGAAACAGGCGGGATTGTATTTATACCTCAGATATCTTTTAAATCGTAAAAAATGTTTGGTACTAAAAGTTATTCTGTTTGAAACTTCCTAAACCTAATTATAATTAGTAATATGACGTTCCTAAATTTAGAGGTGTCAATTGTACCGTTTTAATATAGGAACGTCACTAACCGAATAGTAATAATATTATTATAATTAAATAATAAGTAATCCTAATAGTATTATTTAAATACATTATTATTAAATATAATTTTAAATAAAATTGTAATATTTCATATTATTCTTAGTATAGTTTGTTACTTAATTATCTATTGTACCTATATATGTATGGATGTAATTACTATTGTATTATGAATGCGCTTTTCTATGTTTTACTATTAGTTTATAATCACAACTCTTAAGTTGTCTGTTGCCTTGTTTTCTTGCATGCTGTGGTACCCTTTAAGTACGGGAGCATAATGCTATAAATTGGTTTTGAATGTTTTCTTATTATTTTATTTGTAAACCTGTGTTGTGTATCTTATTATAATAAAAAAATAAATAGCTTTATGTCAGTTTAGTCCATTTTACGCAATTTTAATTAGCTTTAGTTAGGAAGTGTACCAGCAGCATTGCCACCATTGAATTATTACTTACGACTTAGTACTAGTAGCCAACATAAGTAGTGTAAAAAGTAGGCTTAGTTTATGTTATGGTTTACTTATAAAACAAAACAGAAACCGAGCCTACTTATCTCAGATCCGAGATCAGATAAATAATAATAATTAAAACCTTTGTCCGGAATTAAGTTGAGGTAACTATGCAGTTAAGTATTTTGTATTATTACAATACAACAGTTAAACGTAACTGATTTTAAAATATTAACTCAAATATATATGTCCCTTCTACGGTTCCTACGATTAATTCGATTTCCACGGTTGTCTCGGGCAACCTTTCTCTAATTTGGTCCAACGATTTTTTTTTGTTTCCATCTTGCATGCTGTCTTCCCTGGCTTCTTTGTTGTCTTCTAGGTATCATTCGGTGACTGACTTGTTCCAGTTCCCTACTTTATCGCGTATTAGTAAGATAAATAATTATGTAGAAAAGGTAGTAGGGTTGTGAGGTGGTTTTAGTAATTATATTACAAAAAGTACTTGCACCCTAAGATATGAAAGTTATAATAAAATTTTAGTCAAAATGCTCATTGTACTATTTGTTTTCTTAATGAACTGCAAAAACTAAGCAAGATTTGTCATTTTTACATCTAAATCAAAAAACGATACCTTTGGCAAAGTTAAACTTCATTAAAAGATGACTGGATTAATACATAAAGTGAATAGAGTAAAGTGATTGACACGAGTGAAATAGGTAGTTGTTATAGGCGGTTCATGAATCATGATACGGTAGGCACGCTTGTGTTAAAACCTCGGGGCATGTGTTTTTTTTTGTTAGTTTGTATAATTCAAAGTTTTGTATAATCCAATGGATATCGAAGGTCATGAATGGATTGCTAGGTAGCAAGTTTTGGACTAAAAATAATTTTGGAATAAAATTATCAATATCGCAAGACACTATTTATACTATATATATACGTAGTAAGTACATAAGTTAATAAATCCTTAGCAATGAGCTGCTATACTAAGTAATAAAAAAGAAATAAATTTTAATTAATTAAAATACCGGCATCGCGTTAATCGAAAACACCATGGAATTTGATATCGACTCCAACTAATTAGAAATTCTTTGTGGGCAATTGAAAGTTACGTTGAATATGCCGTGGGGTGTCGGCAGTAGAATGTTGCTTCTCCTTTCTTGTCCACAATACCTCAGCAGCATTTTTCCGTGTATCGACATACCAACTCGCCTGCCAAGCGTGGCGAGTATGGCAATAACCCCTCATGATCTTAGAGGTCTATGTCCAGCAGTGGACGTAGATAGCAGTCCAATAGCTAATAGTTGATGATGATGATGACGTAAATATTGCAGGAATAAAATAAAAGAAAACAATAATTCAGAAATAGAATAGAAGGGTATATATTATAGTAAGAGCTGTGGGGTGCCGGCAGTAGAATTTTACCCCTCCTCTCATGCCCGTGGATGCAGTAAGAGCTAAAGATACCTCCGGACGATGGACAGCAGCGTCTTTCCGTGTATCAAAATCCCGTACTGCGCTCGCCAAACCGCCTGCCAAGCGTGGTGAGTATGGCAACTATTCCTCATGGACATAGGTGTGGGAGGCCTGTTTTCAGTAGTGGATATTTTACGGCGGATAAAGGGTACAAGTAAACGTAATAAATTAAAAGTAAAAAAACTGTTTAACAAACAAGCTTTTATTCAAACGTACCTACTAAAAATAATAAAAATAAACATTTTCCATTAAAGTGTAATGTCAACATAAAACTGCTTTACACAATTTATGTGATAAAAAAGATTGTCGCGAGATTAACCTGTGTACCTGTAACTTGATCTAATTTATTGAAATATTTTTTCAAACAATGTACATACGAATAAGCTAAGAGGATGGTATAGGTGCTGGGCAAGCCTAATCCATCTAACAATGTCCTATGCTGCCAGTTGCTGATATTATAAATCATCTATAATAGATGCAAAAGGCCTTACTTTTTTTACTAAATACGAGTACCTGCTTAAATCTCGCATTTTTTACAACATTTCAAAACTTAGTGGAAAAAGTTTATTTTATTATATTTAGTAGGTACGTTTAAATAAAAGCTTGTTTGTTAACTTTTTTTTACTTTTAATTTATTTTTTACTTTTTAGTTATCAGTGGACAGGTGGTTTCTTGTCTGTTCATCTCATGCGCGCCATGTTGGATTTAGAGTGATGTCACATAATTTTTCGAGTAACTCTCAGCAAGCCCTTTTATTTGATATCCATATTGTAAAAGTGCATTAATAAAATAACTAGTCCACCATCTTGGGTATTCTGCCATATTGGATTTAGAGTGACGTTATTTCACTATTAGAATTAGTCCGCCATCTTGAGTGGTATTGTTGAGTTGAGTGTGTTGAGTGTGATTTAGAGTGATGTCATTTAATTTTTACGAGTAACTCACAGCAAGGCCTTCAATTTGATACCCATATTGTAAGAGTGCATTAAGAATAACTAGTCACCATCTTGAGTATACCGCCATGTTGGATTTAGAGTGATGTCATTTAATTTATCGAGTAGCTCTCAGCAAGGCCTTTCATTCGATACCCATATTATAGGAGTGCATTAAGAATAACTAGTCTGCCATCTTGGATATTACGCCATGTTGGATTCAGAGTATCGTAATTTCATTTTCGAATTATTCTCAGAAAGCCCTTTCATTTGATACCCATATTGTAGGAGTCCATTAAAAATAAGTAGTCCGCCATCTTAGGTGTTCCGCCATGTTGGATTCAGAGTGACGTCATTTTTTAGTTATTCTCAACAAGCCCTTTCATTTGATACCGATATTATAGGAGAACATTAAAAATAAGTAGTGCGCCATCTTAGGTGTTTCGCCATGTTGGATTTAGAGTGACGTCACATAGCTGACCATGCATTGTCATCCAAAGAAAACATGTATCCAAAATTTCAGCTCAATTGGTTGAAAATATCTGCTTCAAAAATGAGTTGCAAGATTCCGCGAATAAACATACAGGGCAAGCTAAATAAAAGCTTGTAAAAAATCATGAGTTATGCTCCACTGATTTTATAGCCTACTAAAGTTAAAAGGATTGTTTCATTCTCGTTCTAAGATATATGGAAAACATCAACTGTATATGTATGCATTATAGAATTCTTTAGACTCAATACATTTATATAATGAAACGACCTCTGTGGCGCTGCGGGTGAAGGTCCGCCTGCGACGCAACGCAACGAGGTTGCGAGTTCGATTCCCGTCTCGGGACAAATGTCTGTAAGATCTGCAGATCTTCAGGGTGTTCTGGATGTTTTTATATAATAAAAATATCTATCTATATAAGTAGTATAATGTAACTAGTCAATTATTAATACTTATTATTATTATACATAATAATTTAACCGACTTTAGTAAAAGGAGGAGTTAAATCGTATGTATTTTTTTGAAACATTTGTTATGATCATGAAGGGGTTGTTGCCATACTCACCACGCTTGGCAGGCGGGTTCGCGAGCGCAGTACGGAATTTCATATACGGAAACACGTTGCTGCAAATCCCTTGGCAGATTCTTACTGCATCTACAGGCAAAAGAGGAGGGGCAACATTCTACTGCCTCCACGGCGGACCAACAATGAAAATATTTCCTTCATATTCATCACCAAGATCTGACGCAGAATTTCCTTATCTTTTCCGCGACGGGACTGTGTCCCTATGGCGTAATCACCCATTGTGAAGATAACTACCACTGTAATGGGACATAACGCAATTACAGACATAAAGGAAGCTATCATGTTTGGTCGTGACAATGAGGATTGTTCTAGAGCCAAAAACAATTGACCATCTACTCGCCTACCTACACTACTTAAGCCAAATACGATGTTGAATGTTTGTAAACAAACTGCGACGCTTAAAATGAACTTGCTAAATCTAGCTACCTATGATTTATTGACAAAAATCGAATGTAGTCACAGTTAGGTAGGTACTATGAGCTGCCTAAGTGCAGCCTAGTTAGAGTTGTTAATAAAACACTTCTTAAATTTAAGCATTGCTTAGGTAATATTCATAAAATAAAAAATAAAAAAAAGCCGTGTTGGCCGAGTGGTATGTACCCCCGACTTTCAATCCGAAGGTCATGGGTTCGATACCGGCAGTGCACCAATGGATTTTTCTTTCTTGAAAAATATATGTGCACACTTAACACGTGCTTTAACGGTGATGAACATCGTGAGGAAACTCGCGGCTTAATTAGCTTCAGACGTATTGACCTGTTCTTTCCTCTGAATAATAGCTGACTAAGCTGAGTGGATGGTATAGGTGCTGGGCAAGCCTAATCCAACTAACAATGTCCCAGGCACTGCAGCGTCCCGCATGATTACCAGTTGCTGACGCTGTATAAATCATCTATAATAGATGCAAAGGCCTTACATTCATAAAATGGTTCTACCTTCGGAGCGAAAGTCGAGGATACATAACAATCGATGGAGGATACGCCAACACGGCTTTTTCCATTCTAAACGGTTAAAAATTAAAAAAATAATCTTGTACCTAAGTACTTATACATCCACAAGCTAGCTTCATGTAATCTATGACAAATTTGCTGCATACTTACATTCTCTACTAAGAAAAAACAGATAACAAGTATGTCTAAAAATATTTTGTTCATTTTTAAAATATTCAAGTAATCTTATTAGGACCATCAGGAGAACATTAGGACCATAATCTTATAGATATTGGTCAAAAGGGTTTCTTAATAAGAAACCTCTTACTCTATGAATTGAAGCTTTAAGCTTTCCTTATATATAATGTAAATCCATTATTGGTCGTAGGATATATATGTAATTTAGGATAATGTAGATTAAGAACTGTGGATTTTGTTTCAATAAATAAGCTTTCACTGCAAAGTAAATAAAATTAACAGAGTTACAAACTTACCAAGTATTATTAAATTAACTTTTTGCCTAAATTGTGTAACGTCTTAATTCACTATTCTTCAGTATTAGCTACTTTTCTCGTTTATTCTTCTAATTTCTTCCTATTGATATACAATGAAGTACAAAGTAGGTTCGCACTCACTTACCTACATAATCAAACTTCTTCGCCACTTTGCTAAGCTAGTCCGTAGTTGCTTTAGCAAAATTACGAAACTTTTGATTAGCAAGGCCAAAAAGACTCATAAAAAGGACATAAAATAATAAGACATCCTAAAAGCTAATAGTATGTCAGTCACAACACGTGATCAATAATAAACTCACCATTTTGACCACCAACGCAAAACTAATAAGTCAAATCTGTCATTCACTTTGTCCGCACAGCACTTGTCTCGTAATGCACCAAATGTTCACTCACTAATCTGCAAAAGGAAAAAATCGCAACTTAGTGAAAGTGACTGGCGGAATGCAATGCCTGCCGACGCCTTGCATAGCTGATTTTGATAGAGCACAAAAACTTAGCCTTATAAAATGTTAGGTAATCGGATTCAAGAAAGGAAACAAAAATGTTCTAATTTCGAATGTTTCAAAACTCATCACAATGTACGTAATATCCAACAGACGATATTATTGAAATTAGAACAGTCAGCATCAGATCTTAGTTTGGGGGCCTGGGACTTTAAAATAGGATACGTTTTCGATTCGAAATGAAGGTATAATAAGTATATGTATTATGCTGTTGGCTAGTGGCTATCTATACATATAATTATATATAAAATGTACTGCCGATTGCAAAGTGTAACCGTTGCGCGTTGTTAAAATCTATAATAATAAATAAACTGAAACTGTCTGTTTGTAATGTCAAACTAACAGGGTTTACCAATGCATTGAATTTAGATACAAAAACCAAAATATTTTTTTTGTCTGTCTGTATGTCTGTTTGTTTCATGCTAATCTCCGAAACGGCTTGACCGACTTTCACTGGATAGCTGTTTTTTTTAATGGAGTAACTTCGCTCAAAAATATATGATGCGTGCAAAGCCGCGGGCAGCAGCTAGTAAGTAAATTTATATACTGGATTTTACAATCCCCTGCAGGACTGTCTGTCGTCGGCTTCACGAAGTGACTGTTAGTCCTAGAAATCTAAAATTTTGCATTGATATATAAAATAATCACGCAGAGATAACGCAACAAAAAAATCTGTAAAAATAATTAATTTGTGGTACATCCTACACATGTAATGAGGGATAGCATGTGGGGTATCGTTGAATAGGTATTTGAAATCATCTAGGTTTTGCGAAGATCATTTTTTATTTTAGAGTTCCGTTTGCGAAATATTAATATTTAAAACTCTTTTCGAGCGTCCCTCTAAAATAAAACTGCAAGCTTTACAAATTTGAAAAAAATGAGGAATGTAGTTTTAACCATGAACTTTCTAGGAACACACTGTTACGGTTATACTGGTTTTTTCAGTTTCGGAGAAATTGTCACTTAAATAAGGTTTACCAAACATACCGGAATACTTTAAACCGGAATTCTCTCAATTAATGCCTGTAAATAGGTTTTGGTAAACGTAAAAACATACAACAACTTCTAACAACAGGTTTAGGGTTAACTACGGAAACCTACCCTTTTGACACACCACACTTTTATTTATGAAAATCTGTAACCTTCTTAAGTTAGATTATTAATTATGTTTAAGGTGTGGTGTACCAATAAACGCATTTTCATTCATTCATTCATTTCATTCATTTCAAGGCCCAAAACGCACCTGGCCTAATTTATTTAAACTACGTTACTTGCACCGCCTCTTCAAAAATATCAAATTAAGTATTTTATTTTCTGTCTCATTCATAAAAAACTATTCTGACTCAATCAATAATGCACTACCAAATAGAGTGTTCCTTCATTATTAAATTTTACGAGCACCATAAATTGTTTTAAAAGCTTATCATCTCCCGAATCAATCAACAATTAATTAAAACATAAAGACATTTTGTGTCAAGATCTTTAAAACTTCGTAACATTTACGTAATCCCAAAAGCTGGAGCCATAAAATTGAATGCAACATTATTTTTAAAGCACTTTTAATTTTTAAGAAGGCCAAGGACGCCATTTTGAACGACTCGTTACCAAAAGTTATGTAGGTATGTACCTTTGGTGCTTGTTGATAGTAATTTAACCTGTAATCAAAATATTACCATACTTATTCACTTGTTTGAATGATATACAGTTTTCATAATATTAAAAGTTATGTCCATTATGGAAGGTAGTTAAGTGGGTAACAACGAAGGTTATTATACTAACTGTATCTTTGATTCTTGTAGCCTTAAAAAATACGATTTCCCGATTTTTGGGTACAGTACACATTTTATAATACACCCTGACGTATTGTCATAGTTGGCTGGGCCAACCCCTATTTCTCCATTTTTGTCCCTTTTGGAAGCGATTTTTAATATGCTAAATAATGCACAAACACAAATCACACAGCATCATCTATGATGCTGTGTGATTTGTCCAGCATTATTTATTTATTTATTTAAGCGGGTATTTAACGCATTATACATTGACTGGAGTTTCCTGGGACCACGATGGCTGCAATCCTGTCGATACGTCGCATCAGGTAATAATAAAGGTAAATAACCGGTTAAATACAAAAAAAATAAATATTTAGATACGCCCTTAACGGAATGAGAACGTGCCGTTTTGTTTCCACGCGAAATGTGTAAGCGCGCTCATTTAATGTACATACCTCAACACATTTTTATCTGGGCGTGGTGCGTGTTATTTTTTTCACGAAAGTTATTGCAATATGATTTCACAATTAATGGTAACAATAACAGTTTGATTCCTTGGCAAAACCATTTTAAGTCTACTTTATTTTTAATTACGACCTTAACTCACCTAGGTGAGTTACCTAGCCATTATTATAGTGGAACAATGAGAACCCCCACATGAATATTTACAACTAGATCACCTACGGTGTGAACGGTGCTCATGAAGAAGGGCCTCTAAATGGTCTACGAAACGTCAGCAAGATGATAATAAGTTAGGTACGTGGTGTAAGCCGTATTATATTTATTAGATCACCTACGCCTGATCAGCTCATGCATATTGTAATGAAGCCTCAAATCACGTAATCGTATGCAGATTGATTATCAGTTTCAGGTACAATGAACTTTAAATTATGCTAATAGGAAACCTCGTGAAGACTTTTTAATAACACGAGTATTACACACACGAATACCTATCTTGGTTCATCATCATCATTTCAGCCATAAAACGTCCACTGATGAACACAGGCCTCCCTCATGGATCTCCATGAGGGGTAGTTGCCATACTCACCACGCTTGGCAGGCGGGTTGGTGAGCGCAGTATGGGATGTTAATACACGGATAGACGCTGCTGCCCATCTTCCTGGGGTATCCCTTAGCAGGCTCTTACTGCATCCATGGGCATGACAGGAGGGGTATCATTCTACTGCCGGCACCCCACGGCGGTGCTATCTTGGTTAGACGAATAAAAAAGTGGGGGAGTAGTGTTATAAACCACCGGTAGCGCTTTAGGATCATGAGGAGATTGTTGCCATACTCGCCACGCTTGGTAGGTGAGTTGGCCTACGCAGTACGCGATGTTTATATGCGGAAAGACGCTTCTACCCATCTTCCGGAGGTAACCCTTAGCAGATTCTTACTGCATCAAGAGAGAAGAGGCAACATTTTACTACCGGCACGGCCAAATAGAATATGCTGTATAAAAAAGTATTTGTTTTTAGAGAAACCGGGTGTAATCTCAGAAGATGATGTGAACAAACACAAACAGTGGTGACACACTGACACACTGCGCGTGTTACGTGTCGATCTAACAGCCAGAATTACAATATTAACACGGATTCGGCCGGTGAACATTGCGCTTCTTTACAAGAATGTACGTTACAACATTGATATGAATATTTTAGAATGAAATAAAATGTATTGTTGATATCTTTCATATTTGTTTGTATCCTTATGTTTTTTACTATTTTTGGTGTACGTACAATGTTAATCAATATATATAAAACTTTTCCGTTACTGACTGAGTGACTGACAACGCACAGCCTAAACCACTGGACCTAGAGACTTGAAATTTGGCAAACATATACCTTGAGTATCATAGAGGTACCCGTTACTGACTGAGTGACTGACAGACAACGCACCGCCTAAACCACTGGACCTAGAGACTTGACATATACCTTGAGTATCCTAGAGGTATACTAAGAAGGGATTTTTTTTAAATTCCCACGGGAACAGGAACTACGCGGGTGAAACTGCGGGGTGCGGCTAGTCTGTCTATATATCTTTCATAAACACTTTGAACCGCACCGCACCCTTAGCTCCACCTACCGTGTTCAAAAATATAGCCTATGTTACTTCCTGATAATGTAGCATTTTACATGTGAAATATTTTTTTTATCATTCTCGTACATAGTTTTTCAATTCTATATATAAAATTATAAACAGCCCAAAACACAAAAATAAAAAAATAATAATGGACAATACTCATATCATCATCTGGCCCCAAGCGAAGCAGAGCTTGTGTTATGTGTACTAGATGACTGATTTACTTAATACGTTTCCATATAGATAGACATTTTTTTATCATTGAAAGAAAAACATCCTGAACGTCCTGAACAAATATTTGCAGATCGTACAGACATTTGTCTCGAGGCGGGAATCGAACCTGCCACCGCTTGCGTCGCAGGCGGACCATCGTCCGCTGCGCCACAGAGGTCAAACATACAAATCTTGTCCCTTTATAATATTAGTTTATAGTATAACGAATATGGCAAAAAGTATTACAGAATTTTGTGTCCAGGTAATTAAATAATATATTGATAATCGCGCAGTTTCGCGATGATCCAGGATAAAAAGCCATTACCATCGTCGTATTTATGCAGTACATGACACTGCAGTGCGTGGAACATTCTTAGATGGATTAGGCTTGCCCAGCCCCAACCATCCTCTCAGTTTAGTCAGCTATTAGCCAGAGGAAACCACAGGTCATCAACGTTGCAATAAGTCTGAGGCACGTGTTAAATGTTCACTCACGGTCGTTATCAATTTTCAGATTAAAAGTCGGGGGTACACACCACTCGGCCAACACGGCGTTTTAAATAAATAGCCTTATAAACGTCTATTATGTGCAAAGTTTTAATACCATACCTAGTTGATCGGTATTTTTCGCTTGAAGAAGTAAACAACAGCAGTAAGAGCCTGCTAAGGGATACCTCCGGAAGATAACAAGCAGCGTCTTTCCGGGTATCAACATCCCGTAATGCGCTCGCCAACCCGTCTGCCAAGCGTGATGAGTATGGCAACTACCCCTCATGGAGATCCATGAGGGAGGCCTGTTTTCAGTAGTGGACGGTTTACGGCTGAAGTGATGAGGTAAACAACATCCATAAAACTTTAGGATTTATAATAATACTAGAGTATTATATTATCTATGGTAGAGGGCATTCCATAGTAGTATAACTAACAAGGTCTGGTTT
The DNA here is from genome assembly GCA_963082625.1 of Pasiphila rectangulata. Taxonomy (NCBI): domain Eukaryota; kingdom Metazoa; phylum Arthropoda; class Insecta; order Lepidoptera; family Geometridae; genus Pasiphila; species Pasiphila rectangulata. The sequence continues at coordinate 11,021,908 of OY720249.1, forward strand.
CGAGTGTGGGATACATGCTCGTAATGTAATAATCTAGTAAGAGTACCTTGCCTTAACACAGATACCTTAAGGGAAGGTACGAATAATCCTACAACCCTTGTAAGCCTTAAAATCACTGCTTTTGTACTAAAACCCTTCAGCCTTTGTATAACCGACCCTCCTCATTTATGTAGGTACTGAGTTATAAGCACATAAACTGAAACATTACGTTCGTTATCTCCGAGAGTTAATACAGTTTGTTTCTTTACTATGTTGTTGAATAGTGGACCAATGGCCCTTAAAGGTCCTAGGTACCACGAAATATGGCCCCATAAAGAATATGGAGCAACGCTGGTTTTCTGACCAAATAATTACCATATGTAATAATACTAGACAGGGCTGCACACTTAGATCGGCCAGTATGGGAAAGTCTGAAATTATAAGATATACGAAGATCTCTTCATAAGAACCATGATATTGACGTATTGATGTAATCTCGCTATGTATTAAACTTCATCCAAATAAGATTGTCTGCTAAGAGTTATTCTCGGATAAAAATGTCCTGTTAACCCTTAAAAACTACCACTTTTATGAAAAATTTCACATAGCTTTAAATCATGTTATCTCTTTAATTTGTAAATTTCACCAAAATTGGAAGATTTCTTCAAGAGATATCCTCGGATAAAAACATTCAATGAGACCCTAATATCTGAAAAACTATCCCATTTATCAAAAACCACCACGACAATCGGTATGTATTGATGTTATCTATTGTTTTTATAAATTTCCTTATAGTCGGATGATCCTTTCAAGAGATAACCTTAGAGAAAAAAAATTAAAGCCCCATATCTATCAGCCCCAGTTCGGGTTTCGGCCCGGACTATCAACAGAAAGCGCGATTATTAGTCTCAAGCATACCGTCCAGTATTATACAAACCGTAAAACGCCGGTATACGCCTGTTTTCTGGATCTCTCTAAAGTCTTCGACCTTGTGTCATACGATGTGTTTAGAAGAATGATGGGAGACAGGGGTGTACCAGAGGAAATCATAAATCTGTTTAAGTTCTGGTACGAGAACCAGACTTATGTGAGATGGGCCAACTCCGTTTCGGAAACATTCAGGTTGGAGAGCGGGGTGAGACAGGGGGGGTTAACATCTCCAAAGCTTTTCAACCCATTTGTTTACGAGCTTATCACCGAACTCAGTAGCATGCGTGCCGGGTGTCGCGTGAACGAAGTCAGCATCAATAATACCAGTTATGCTGACGACATGGTGCTACTGAGCCCGACGTTTGGTGGTCTTAGGATTTGCTCAGGGTCTGTGAGACCTATACAAATATATGAAGTAAAAGTAACTCTTTTTAAAGCTTACTGTCAGAGTTTCTTCGCGGGAAATCTGTGGTTTCAATCTGTATACCAAACGATCGCTAGAGGTCCTGCGTGTCCAATATAATAATGTCTTCCGGATGATGATGATGAGGCTGCCCAGATTCTGCAGCGCATTGGGGATGTTTGCGCTCCACCACACAGACGGGTTTCATGCGATAATTTGTAAAAAACAGCATCCTTGATGAGCCGAATAAGAACCAGCCGAAACAGCATCCTGGGGGCAATCGCGGAAAATCGGTTTTCTCCGATATGGAAATGCCTTGTGCAAAGGATGATCAGAGAAGACGACTATTTTCTCTGACCATCCTTTATAATTATGTACAACTTTTAGTTAATTTTTTATTTTTATTGTTGTGTATTTTTTCTTTAAATTTTGTTAGTGTACATATGTCATGTAATATGGACTCCATTGTTCGAAATAAACTATTTCTATTTTTGTTTTATTTCTATTAAAAAAAAATACCACATATATCAAAAATCCCCCGCGACAATCGGTTTGCATTGCTATTATTTCCATTCGTTTTAATAAAATCCTAATTTCATCATAATTCAAAATTACCACACGACAACCTTCTTGTATTCATGTAATCTCCCTATCTTTTAAATTTCATCTAAGTCTGTTGTTGTACACTTAACAGCGACTTAATTAGCCCGCTTTACAATTAACCTACTTAATTAATATAGTTATAGTAGGAAATAAAAGTTGCGTACTTACTACAAGAGAGTAAAGAGAAACAATGCGATGAAGATGAGTATGGTTGATTGAATGCTTAATATTTTTTTTTGTAAATACATAATCATCGTTAGAAACACCCCGACCCAAGACAAATATCTGCAAAAAGAGCAAACATTTTTCTCTCGGCGAGGATCAAACGCGCAGCCTCCTCCACAAAAGGTCGATATTGCTCAACTTAAAAAAGTATCCGCATCTGGTTATTTTGAAACCCTGCTTCCTAAGTACACCTCGCCGGCCTCAAGAATGTTATGTTGAAAGCAGATAACTTCCATAATAAATGTTACGAATACTTTACCACTATGTATATCAAGTGTAATGATTTCGTATATTTTGAAACTGTTCTTGTTTTAGATTTAAATGTTATTTTATACAAATACTAGCTATCTCGACGAACTTCGTAACGCCTCAGAATCAACTACTACCCTACTTGTACTACCACTACTCCACTTCTTCTACTACTCTTGTTCTTCTTTTGTAAATTGACTATTCTATGTAGCTTTTTGCTCTATTGAATGAACACTTACTGACTTTGACTTTGATTCTACAACTGACTACTCAACAGTAAATATAAAGGGGTCATACACATCGGTTGCGGATCTATTTTAGTGGGTGCCACAAGCCAATTATCAGTATAAGCCCGCACTTGACCAGTTTGAGGTATTTGCTACTCAGATTCGTAGTTGATACGACCAAACTTCCAGTCAGTTAGTCACTAACTACTTGTAAGATACGAATTTCAGTCATCCATCTCTCTATCTTGGGAGAATTTTTGTCCGTCTAGACTAGCTCAAGCAGCAAAATAGTGGTAAAACTAAAACGTACAACTCCAAAGGCCAACTAAAAGATTTATAAAGGTTTTAGCGGTGACTGCGAGTTGCATAAGCGTTCAACAGTAAATCTATTACAGCAAAAGCTGTCATAAAGTCAGCATGAGCATAGTTTGGCTAAGTTTATTCGTTAATTAGGGGGCGGAAAGACAAAGGCGGAAACTCCGGTTTCACGCCAACTTTTAATTGGTGTCAAGAACCAATTACCAGTATAAAAGACTTCAACGAGCGCTGGCCTGCTACGAAACGCTACGAAATGAGTTAATTTGTTATTGATGATTTTTGAACGGTTTTATTTATAGCCTTTATTTATAAAGGACATTACATTAAGTAAATTGGCCATTCACTACGTGTATTACATACATATGTGTTCCGGAAAGGGTTTTTTACCGCGCCGCATGAGAATACTTTTGTTCTACGGCTTTCCAGGTTTTGATCTTAAGTTTGTTTTTGTACTTTGTTTTTAAGAAACATATTTATTTGTAGTGCTGAACTATGATAACAATACTAATATTATGTGAATCATGCCTAGATTATTGACATCCTTAATTAAATATCATGGCGTATTTTTTTTATAAGTCTTTACTTTACTTTTGTTACAAAAAATTTAAATATTATTTGCAAGAAATACATAAAATACAATAATGCAAAACCTTATCAATATTTTTCCCCTACCCTTAGGGAACATTTTCGGCAAGTTTTTAATTTCCTTCAAATATTAAAAATAAATAAAGTATTCTTTATTTATACATTTCCTAACAAACAAAAACATAAAGTACAGAAACAGTGAATCAAGTGCACACATTATAATTATAGGTAACCCTTGATAAATTCTAAGGTAAATATATAACAAAACATTATTATAGGTACTTGAGAAGGTACAAGTGCATACTCAAATAAAGGCAAAGGCTGTCTGTAAATAGCTGTTCGGAAGTAAGTTGGCTCATGTACTGTTCACAATTACATCGGAAATACAAAATCTGCCTTATAAAGTTGGTATGTCACCTTCAATTTTTTCGGCCTGTCTTGACCAACGAATGTTAAACGGTACCTTAACCTTAACATTCGCGTCCAGATAAAGAAGCTCGTTATTTCATAGTTATTTTTATACAATAATCGCTTATTTCATTTTGTAAAAACGGGAATCACTCACGTAGTATTGTAACGTCGAAGATTATTCCGTCACGTTTCGATTTTTAAGAAAATCATCATCATGGGATTGAATGCCCGTCCGCGCCTGGGGCCGACAGTATGTCAATACAAAATTAATAGTATAATCTTGTATTATAGTAGTAGAAATAGTAGTGTAATCCCGTGTTAATTTTTAAAGTGAAATCGTTTATTTGTTACGTTACGACTTTTTGTAAATCTAATTTTATGAATGTATTTCTTGGTTTTTATTTATTTACCTACTAAGGTATATGTGTGATACTAACATATCGTGAAAACTAATACGAAGGGTAGTCGACCCGACTAAACAACGGTCCAGTATTTTACTACTGGTAGCTATAATAACAATATATAACATTCTACTAGAAATATCCAAGATCTGGTTATTCGTATTGCGTACTTAGTTTTATTTTTGTCTTGGGTTATATTGATTATGTAGGCTAAGTAAAACTGTTTATTGAATCAATCTCAAGGCGTTTAATAACGGGCAGGGGTAGTCAACTACTCTTATAATAGTTTTTTGCCGTGGGGTTCTAGCAGTAGATTGTTGCCTCTCCTCTCTTTCACTTGGATGCAGTAAGAATCTTCCAAGGAATACCTCCGGAAAATAGGCAGCAGCGTCTTTCTGTGTATCAACATCCCAAGACGAGCTCTGTGGCGCAGCGGGCGAAGGTCCACCTGCGACGCCAGGGGTTGCGGGTTCGATTCCCGCCTCGGGACAAATGTCTGTATGATCTGCAGATATTTGTTCAGGGTGTTCTGGGTGTTTTTCTAAATTATAATAAAAATATCTATCTATGTAGTATAATGTATTAAGTATATCAGTCATCTAGTACCCATAACACAAGCTCTGCTTAGCTTGGGGCTAGACGATGCTGTGTGATTTGTCCAGCATTATTTATTTATTTATTTAATACTGCGCTCGCCAACCCGCCTGCCAAGCATGGCGAGAATGGCAACAATATCTTGATCTTAGAAATCCATGAGGGAGGCCTACGTCCGGGACGTGGACAGCAGTCATACAGCTGAGTTGTTATGTATACATAGTTATAGATATTGTTGCGGTTGCACCACAGATTACAGAAACTAACAGATACATCACTCCATTACAAAAGCGAAAATACCTACGCAATAATAGCCTACAAAATTGTATTAATAATACCAGCAGTTCACAGCGAGAAATAGTGTATTATATGTATGCAAACAATAGAGTTGAGATTGCTTTGCCCACCCTCCCTACCTGCTTGCAAGTAATCTGTGACGCAGCATCGAATGAGTGGCTAGGGTTGCTTCTACGATGATTTTGATAATAAAACGAATGTGGTGAAAAAACAGTTATTTTTAATTGGTTGATCAAATATGATTGAGTTTTATAAAATGATAGATACACTTTTTCCTTGTATAAAATCATGGTTACTAAATTTTAAAGTTGAAAGTATGCTAAAACGCGTAAATAACTTAATCAAGATATTGTTCATCATAATGCTCCTTACGCATAAAATTATTTCACCTAATATATAATTTCCATAATTTTCATCGTTTTAAACGTATGTGTCATAATTATAACGAATCATAAAACTTATTATCCCGAATATTTTCGAAAGATTATAAAACCTTCCAGGGGCAGAATCGAGACGGAAGGACAGTAGGTTATTAGGTGTTTTTTTACAACTATCTGAAAACACTGCCTGTGACAGAACCGAGATTTAGAGACAGTAGGTTATTAGGTTTTTTATAACCATCGTAAAACACTGCCTGTGACAGAACCCCGCCGCCAACAATATATTATGGAACATGAAAATTATTCAAATAAATAATTATGAGAATAAGGTTTATGAATAAACAATGTTATGGATTTCTTTACTTATTGCGAATCACTTTATGGATTGTAATCGTTATGGATACCGATATTAGTGGAAACTATATAAGGGATCCTTATATTATAGATTGTGATAATTCGGGCAATCAATGATTATGAAAATAAATTTTATGGATTATTACATTAGCGAAATACAATTTCGGAGATAAAACAGAACCCAGCGAATGAGATATAAAAGAGCCACTTTCGGCATCAGGTATTGCTTTAATATCGTCTGATCAAAACCGCTGACGCAACGGAATTCTGCAATATTGTAATACAAGCACCACTACTGGCAAGTTGCAAGACGTTTTACAACTTTTATTCTCGGTCGGGAAAGGTTCTAGCTATTGACATACTGGCCCTTATTTCAAAAACGCGTCGAGTTATGTAGACTTAGACGATATAAATCAGGACAAGCCATAAACAAAAAATACGGAACTTCCCCTCTGCCAATCCTGTAGGCGCGTACATACTTAGACGAGATAAATCAGGACAAGCCCTGATTTTTCTCGTCTAAGTATGTAGAGTAAGGGACTTACTTACGGGAATAATATAGGGCACAGAAGGCGCAAGCAAGGTGAGCATTTTAACCTTGACAACACTTGACACTTAAAACATCATAAGTTACTATTACAGTTCATTCTTATTTTGTACGGTTTTTCCAGTCATTTTAATTGTAGGATGGAAATGGGATTCCAACAGTGCACAGTGTGTGAAAGGGAGAGGGTGCCGCGTAACACTCCACTCCCTGATGAATATTCCCCTGGAAGAAACACATTGGAATCTTATTTTCAACGTACAATTAACGTGAGTAGAAAACTCGTTTAACATTACTCAACATCATCCTCTCGGCCGTAGGACGTCCACTGCTGGACATAGGTCTCCTCCATGGATCTTTGCACCGATCATGAGGGTTTGTTGCCGTACTCACCACGCTTGGCAGGCGGGTTGGCGAGCACAGTACGGGATGTTGATATACGGAAAGACACCGCTGCCTATCTTCCGGAGGTATCCCTTGGCAGATTTTCACCGCATACACGGGTAAGAGAGGAGGGGCAATACTCTTCTGCCGGCACCTACATACACCTACTACATACTACATGTACATATTTATCCTATAGCACGTCTATGCATAATGCCAATCGTTATAGAGCACTAGCTTGTGCCCGCCGCTTCGCATGCGTTGTACCCGGATAAAAAGTAGCCTATGTGTTAATCCTAGTCAACATCTATAAGTTTGCAAAATGTCAGCTCGATACGTACGCTAGTTTTAGCGTGAAGAGAAAGAAAGAAAGAAAGAAAGAAAGAAACCGTTTATTTGCACCAAAGTCATAGTAACAATTTTGTACACATAAAATTATAATCATCTTAAGTTTATATTGGCACAAATCGGTCGCCACTCAGCATAAGCAGGAATAAGATTGCTCAGCAAGCTATTACTGCGCTGGTTTTCTGTGGCGCCGTAGTATAGAGCGCACTGCGCACTTGACACACACATTATATAATGTTAAAGTTTTACAAGGGTTGCAAGTTAAACATAGAAAATATAAACATTTATGACATAAGAAATATAAATTTTGATAAGGTACACAGCTTAAATATTGTAAGTAGGTATTAACACACATTTTTCAGAACTAATTATTATTTAAATATAAAAGGTATAAAAGCACAGACATCGACCATTTATAAATTAATATATTGATTGTTTAAAAGATATTTTTTGAGATTAGATTTAAACGAGTAAATGGTGTTAGAGAGTAAGAGGTAACAAACCTCCATACAAACAAACTTTCGGCTTTATAATATTAGTGAGATATTAATGCTGTATAGAGCTATCGTTATGATATCTAAAATGAACTATTCATTGAATGAGACTCTCCGTCTATAGCTGTGATAGCTGAGTGGACCGTTATGAGACGGCTCTTTAATTAATCGTAAGCCGTACATTGCTGGCGTTAATGTTTCTCGAATCAATGCAAAATTGACATTAAATGCCGGTAATGTTCGAGTGAGTGAATAATGAGCCATCACATCTGTCAGTAGACAGCCGCTGTATGGGAGATGCCAAAAATTACTATTTTTTCATAAGTTTTTTTACTGTTATCTTGGCTTCATTATTTTATAATTATGTCCATGCAATTACAACTTTCTTCAATTTGGTCTTTTAGAAATTCATTAAAGAAGTAGGTACCTTCTACATACTCAAAAATTAGAACAAAATAAGTAGTCGTTTTGTGCCTTACCTTTACTTTGATTTTCATGTTTAGTATAGATCCGTGATATTTTTTTTTGTATATTATATTGCATGCAAATTGTTCTTGTTTAATTATTTTGTGTCTAACAGTATCCATATAATTTTATATTCCTTTTTGTGAAAATGTTATATTTATTTATTTTGTTTTTCTTTTTAATTCCATTTTAATGTGCACCTAATAAATATATAATTACCGTGCATCATGGTTACTTCGGAAGACCAGCGCTGTGGTACGACTCGTTCTGCCACAGTACATGCTGAGTAGTGACCATTTTTGCCGCTAGTTTTAAAACCGAATTGATGATTTTATTTATTTTATTGTACAAATGTGTCAAAATAAACGTTTCTTTATCTTATCTTTCTATGGCAAATAGTATCTTCGTAAAGCAGAAGAAAGACAGACAAATTGAAACTATAAGGGTTCGTTGTTTGACTATGGAACCCTAGAAAATATGATTTTTATTGTAAACTTCCTATATAGTTCATGTCTAGTGGTCGTTGCCCTACCTCTACCAGACATTATTTCCACTATAAAGTTCCATAACCTTATGGCCTTCCGATGAAAAGTACACATAAAGGTCAACACACCATTGTATCGGATAAATAGCTAAGTACGATGTCTAAAATAACATGCGAAAATATTTGCTGTTAATTTTGTATACCTACCCAGTCAACACACGCAATATTAACTACCGACGTGAGAATTAAGTTTGTTTGATTATGGATTTTAAATACCCCGGCCTAAGAATATTTTACTATGAAAACGCTACCTATCTGATGATAGAACAAATATTCTGTGAATATTTTATATTAGTTGTCTTAAATAATCTGTGAATATTTCTAGCGTATAATATCGAGCAAAATACGCCAATAAAATCACGTTTGTTGTATGGGAGCCCCTCAAATATTTGTTTTATTTTAATTTAATTATTTATTTTTATACAACGATATATTCTGTAAATATTTCAAGCGTCTTCCTGATGCCGTTATTAATATTAAGCAAAAAACGGCAAAAATATCACTTTTGTTGTATGGGGGTCTTAAATATTCATTTTATTCTGTTTTAGTATTTGTTGTTATAACGGCAACAGAAATATATCATTAGTGAAAATGTTAACTGTCTAGCTAACTGGTGACAGACAGACAGACAGACGGACAGCGCAGTCTTAGTAATAGCGCCCCGTTTTTACCCTTTGGTTACGGAACTCTAAAAAAGAAGTAAGTATAGCACTAAAAAATACAAATAAAAAAAAATAGGTAACGTGACCTGTTTTGTCTTAAAGATAAAGTTTAAGAATGCGATTATTTAGCGCAAAAGAATCACATAAATCAGTAGAGGTGTACACAGCTGATACTTAACCACGAAATAATTATAAAGTTTAGGTACATGTTGCTCTGTGCTTAAAAGGCGTTCAGCTCAGCACAAATGTTGGGTGCGTTGATACAGCAAAACGCTGGTATTTATCTGAAAACTGTGCATAGAGGGTTGAACGTACATACAGCGGCGACCTAATTTATAACAAACCAAAAACAATTTACAAATGGTGTCAGTGAACACAGAAGGAAGTTAAAGTACAATTAGCATCAAAACAGATGTCACCAATAAGCTGTGACACCCTGTAATTCGGCGGAGGACAAGTCAAAATAATTAGGGTTTATAATGTGAGAATCTGTTGGACGCCCATAATGAATTAATAAATAAAGTCGGCAGTAGAATGTTACCCCTCCTCTCATGCCCATGGATGCAGTAAGAGCCTGCTAAGGGATACCTCCGGAAGATGGGTAGCAGCGTCTTTCCGTATATCAACATCACATGCTGCGCTCACCAACCCGCCTGCCAAGCGTGGTGAGTATGGCAACTACCCTTCATGGAAATCCATGAGGGAGGCCTGTGTTCATCAGTGGACGTTTTATGGCTGAAATGATGATGATGATAACATAAAGTAATAATCCATACTAATTCTTGTAGCCTAAGGGCAACACAACTCACTAATATTATAAAGCCGAAAGTTTGTTTATATGAAGGTTTGTTACCTCTTCACGCAAAAACTAGCATACGTATCAAGCTGAAATTTTGCAAACGTGTAGATGTTGACTAGGATTAACACATAGGCTACTTTTTATCCGGGTACAACGCATGCGAAGCGGCGGGACAAACTAGTCTGTTATAATTATGAATGTAGGTGATTTTTATTATGAATCTTATCACGAGAGGTTACCTAACACTTATGCAACGGCTATGTATCATTACAATGTGCTCTTGAAAATTGAAAGTAGCAAAAAAACATTAGTAGTGAAAGCATAAACGTTTATTTTCGTAGTGACACACGACCACAATTTGGTAGAGCTAAGCGTTAGAGCGTGACGCAAACTTACTTGTTCGGGTTTGTATTTTTAATTCAGATTCTTATTTAGACCTTAGGAAAATCACTTTTCTGCGGTTATTCCCAGTTATCACCACTGGCGGCGTCACCACTGGCGACAACTGGGATTTTTTTTATTTATTTAACACTTTAACACAAAACAAATTGTGAAAGGGGGACTTAATGCTAAAGCATTATCTGCCATTCATCCTAGACGTGCAGAAATATGGTATGGCGTGTTTTAATAATAAAATATCTTTTGCTAAAAAAATGTTTAAATAAAATATGTTATGAATAAAATATATCATTAGATAATTAATAGATTAATCTCGAGTCTGGCATATTTCTATGTTGGTATGATAAGTATTCTATAAATTATCTAGTACCCATAATACACTGTTTACTTGGGGTTAGGTGGTACTATGCGATAATATGGCATTATTTATTATTAATAGTTTCCATGGGGTCGCAATAAACCCAAGTGGGCTAGCTGACTCGAAGGTGTTGGGTTTCTGCCGCAGTAATATTTTTTTATGAACTGCAGATATTTTCGTGTCCGATCTTGTCTTTCTACATAACAACCTACACAAACTTCTTATATGCATCGCTTAGTTTAAAAATGTTAGCGTGTAAAATATTAAGCATTTTTTTATTTTCATCTGACCTTAAATTAATAATATTTTAACCAGGTGTTTAACTTATTAACGACAATCGTAGTTTTATTAACATACATATAACCGGGTATTTATCGCGTAAATTACATTTATTATTTCCCGACGTTTCGCTTGGATTGCAACAAGCATGGTCCCGGGAAGACTTCCCGGTAATTTACGCGATAAATACCCGGTTATATATATGTTCATAATGTGTTGTGATCGCGAAAGTTTAAAAAAGACAATCGTAGTTTTCTATGTGTGATAAGAATATAGATAATTATTTAAAAAATAAAAAAGTTGTTTTCTATTAATTATTTACCAATAGCATTGCTTACTTTGCTAATGCTTTATTCCTATCTGAAATGTGCAGAATTATTTTTTAGGCCATTAATTAAACTAAAACCGAAAACGACACCCACATCTAACAAAAATGGTATACTGGGTCTGGGTATTTTTCTATGATACCTGAGTAATCTATTTACAAAAAAAAATATAATCAAATATAGTTTTCATAGAACAAGCTTTGCTTAGTTTGGGACTAGATGATTGTATTCTTTATTACATATTATTTTCGGAAAAAAAAATATATCAACTTACCAATTATTTCCTGCCACTAAAATCCAATCAAAAAACAACCAACAAAACCGTTCGAAACATAAAATCGATGATCGATTGCGCGTGCGACCCACGCGCGTTACCGCACCAGACTTCCCTACCACCTTCCATTGCAAGACCACCAGCAGCCCAAGACGCGAGACCATGACGTAACGCGTAGCTCTTATTCTGATAGCGATACGATCTAAAAAGTCAGTATTTCTACATCGTTGAATCGATGCATCTATTTACCCTATTATAAACGCTGATTGCATTAAGCAGCACTCAATTAGCATATTTTGGCATATTTTTAATTTTAAAAATGTATTCCCAGCGTGTAACAGCAATTCTCACTACACAGCACCAGATGTGGAAGTCCAACAGCTGAGATGATGACGATGATGAGATATAACCGTAAAGTAAACATCGGGAGGAAACCCGTGGATCAGTTAGGAAACCGGTTCTTTCCTCTGATTAATAGCCGACTAAACTGGGAGTATAGTATGGGTGCTGGGCAAGCCTAATCCATTTAAAATGTCCTAGACACTGCAGCGTCCCGTACAGCATGAGTACCAGTTGCTGACGCTGTATAAACCATCTAAAATAGATGTTAATGGCCTTACTTTAAATACACATTGGACAGTAAAAATAGAGCCCTTCACATCTATTTACATCTGGAAGAAATGACTATTGCAATTTTAGTGACGTTTTTTCTACAATTTTTAAGGTGTGCAATAAAGTGTTTTGTATTGTAAAGCCCTCATGGTAGTTATAATGATGATGATAAGATCTGTATATATCATCCGTTTTTCTCTTTATATACAAGCCTGTTATATGGAAGGCTACACTATTTGCGGTATTCGCGATTTCTTTGGGCATTTTATGTCATGAACGACTTCAATTGTTCAAGCTTTCATTGTTACGACCTTCGTTACGACACGTCAAGAAACTGCTTAATCATTTCTGTCCTGCCCAAATATCAACGTAGTGGTAGAATGGTAGCGATTCTGTTGTTGCAATAACTAGCTAAAGCTTAAGCATAAGCTAAAGCAATTATATTGACGTAAAACGATCTAAAATTACATAGCTATTCGATAAGTAACATCCTACATTATCATACATCTACATTCATTCGCATGCTGTAGCACCCTGTAATTAGAATAGTACATAGTTCTAATATTTTAATGTATAAGGTAAGAAAAATGTTATGTGCTACTTCTGTTGGGCGTCCTTATAAATAAATAAATAAATTCTAAAATTAAAATGGAATAGATCCAATTTTACACTGACAGCTCTAGAAACTTCATAAGTACCTATGAATATAATTGGTTTTAGGAAGTGTGAAACAGAATTAACACCAACATACAAGTTATGGTGCGCAGGCTGATTACGTATATCTCGCGACAGGTTTGCAACAGGCGTTAAATATCGCGGCCATCGCTGTCAAACATCAGTTTGTATTAGTTACATATAGATATATTATAATGAATTGAAGATTCAGAATTTAATTAAGGATTAAGAATCAGCCTGCCGTTTTTATTTACAGACATCGAGCGTGCCAGACACGCGCCGTGGCAGACAAAATAATATTATTTACTCTCGACACACACACATTGTGCCCGTCGGCGTGTCGGCGCGGGTCTGTGTTACGATAGTTATGAATACGTTCAGCACATTAACGACATTGAACCTCAATTATGCCTCAGCATCACTGAAAATTTGGAATATCGAGAGGTATCCCACCGAATTTGTATTTTGTTTCACACATAAATATCTATCACAATAAAGATAAAAAAATAAGAAAAAAATCAATGATTTACAATTAACGTGCAATTATGGTTGGCCCACCCTTTATAATTGGATATCGTAAGAGTGTTTTTTCTAAAACCTTAAACATAATTTTACAGTTTTAATAAAAAAAACTCTTGCGTGCTTGTCGGGTCACGTGCTGTGCAGGATTCCTTAGTTACCCATAGACCTGTAGTTAGAAGACGTTGGTGTGTGTTTTTACGTTTACCAAGACATTTATAAACAGGTGATCACGTTCACTAAGCACGTGACCAACGCTGAATTTTAATTGAGCCCGTCACCCTGAGACATAGAGTTGTAAGGTCTTATGTGTCCATAATCTCACTTATTTTTAAAACTATGCACCTACTTCTCGTAGGCTCGACACGAATATTTTTTAAAGAAGAAGATTTTTGTTTACCTACATACTCGTAGAAACAATAAAATCCTTATCATTTTACGATTTACCAAAAAGGGCCATTGTTGTTTCATTCTTTTACATTTATTCATCAATTAAATAATTAATTAATCTATAAATAAATGTTTTTACAAACTAACTGCCAAGGACAAGAAAGGAGTGGCTTAAAGGTTCGTAGTCAAATAAGTTATTTGATACAGAAGTCTTACTGACTTCGAAATACGGAAAATATAAGGAATACATATAAGGAAATGTCATAATCTACCGATACGTTACCTAACGCTACGGAATGTAACAGATACCTACATCGGTAGGTACTAACACACACTTCCTAAAGTAGTAAGGTTAGGCCTACACATCTATTGTGGGTGATTTATACTGCGTCAGCAACTAGTATTCATTCTGTATGGTCTGATGGATTAGGCTTTGCCGAGCACCTATACCTTCCTCTCAGCTTAGTCAGCTATAACATTATTCAGAGGAAAGAACAGGTCAATACGTCTGAAGCTAACTAAGCCGCGGGTTTCCTCACGATGTTTCCTTCACCGTTAAAGCTCGTGTTAAGTGTGCACATACATTTTTCAAGAAAGAAAAATCCATTGGTACACGGCCGGTATCGAACCCACGACCTTCGGATTGAAAGTCGGGGGTACATACCACTCGGCCAACACGGCTTATATTATTATTTATTTTTTTACTAAATACCATGGTGTCGATTATATATACCTAACCTACTTCCACGTTCTACAATCATAGGTACTTAAACGTTTAAAATTACGGATAAATACCAAGTTTTCGTAAATAATTCATAAGTTACCTTCCTACGAGCTTAAGTATTATTGTTTCCAAAAATGATGAGTAGGTTGATACCCACTCTTTTTAAGTAGCTTTGATCACTACTGTGTACGATTTTGGTCAACACGGCTCCAAATAGTAGTAAGTTAGGTGAGAGCAAGAATCAGCTGGCGTTAAGCTGTCATTACAGTAAATTAACTGTTGATGTTAAAAGTTTCGTGATCGTTTATTTAATGAAAAACCACCGAAACCTGAATAGGCGTAGGTAAATCGAAGGTTGTTTCTTGGGCGGCTTCTATCTTTTGGAGCATTACATATTACCACTGACATCACTAAAATCATCTTATTTTAGATGAAACTAGGCCAATGATAATGATGACGTAGGTATTTATATTGTACCTAAGTACATGTATTTTAGTAGGGCACGAGCCAGATATCACCAAGCGTGACTATTACGACCATGTATACTTACTTGCAAAGTGAATATGAATAATAAAGTGTGAAATAGTGATTATGTACTTGACGAAGGGCACCATGATATTTGTTGATCTGATGAAGAACTCCACAGGTGGTTATCGAAACTCTTCAACAATACAAAACGGGTGACGACATCAAAAGATCCACTCATCATCATACTTTCCCACACATCATAATCATGATTGCAATTAAATATAACGGAATGAAATAGAGATAGATAGATAACTCTTTATTGTACTTAATACTAACACATGACATAATATAACAAAGACAGAAAATTACAAAATTAAAAGTAGAAGTACAATGGGCGGCCTTATCACTATTAGCGATCTCTTCCAGGCAACCTTAGGATGGACTTAACAAACAAGAATGAAAAAAGCACGGTGTCATCATAAATATTTAAAGTTATGCACATAATAAATATATAAGTATAGTTATGTATATAGAAATAATGTAATGTGTACCTACCTACTGGAGTCCTTCAAGGCTAGGTTAGTAATAATTTTTCCCTGAGTGTTTAATTCCCTAAAAAACTTGCAGGTAGGTTTTTGGTATCAATTATTGTACGCCTTCTTTTTAGCAACTGATGATGTAAGACAATTGCCTGACTTTCATACACATTATTTTAATCATAATCATTTATGATTATGATGACCGTCAAGCCCAGTAATTTCGCCTGTGGTACCTATTTTCGCTTAATTTCAAATAAGTTGAATTTGCCAGTAGGTATGTATATTATTAGTAGGTACATAATGATAATAAAACTACTAAACACGAAGTAAAATTCACGTATGGCAAGATTTTTCGGAAAAATTGTGAGCTAGTAGCAATTTTGTTGTTGGCCGCTAGAGCGTTTTTTCTGGGAGTAAAACGACACTTTTTTTACTGTATTTTAACTTTGGGATTACTCAGGCTACAGAACAGGTAATGCTAAACTTTTTATATATATGTAAACTACAAGTATTTCTGTTTCATTTAACACTACTATTTTCTATCTCATCAACGTTTTTAAGTCATAATTAATTAAATCTTATTGGGGTGCCCGTAGCGGCCATCGTGTTGCCAAACTTCGCCTGCCCCTAGGGCTGTCAATTCCGTTGTCTTGTTTCTTATAATATACGTACCTATGTCATGTATAGTATAATTGTTTGTAACACCTTAAATAAAAATAATAATTTAATAATAATAATAATTTTAATAATTTTTTAGTTATTTTTGTTTTTATTTTCTGTATGATTTACACAATAAAGAGTTTATCTATCTATCTATCTTAAATTTAATTTTCGTTCAATACAGGCTATGAGATTTACGATTGTTTTATTTCTAGGAGAATTAGTTTTTTAAATTTAGATAAATTATAGGGTCGGAACTATTTTTGTTCACCATTTTTTTTTTAAATTTCAGCAGAGCAAGGAAAGAAATATCAAAACCAAAATAACATCAAAAATAATAAAGATAAAATTAAGCGATTACACGAAACTACATAATTCGAGTTCAAAAATAAACAATAAGTGATAAAATAGAAGTCCTAGAAGATATTATACAAGAAATAAAAGATTTAGAAGTAATTACTGATAACGTTAACAAGAAACCGAAAGAATTTTTTAATAAAGAAAAAAAAATAAGAAAAGAAGGGTAAAGAAGTAAAGAAACAAAGACACACATCTGTGGAAAAAAATATATAGATTTATTAGTGAATCTAGCTTAGTATCTGACATTGAAATGTTTTTCGCTGAGACAGACGATTTAGAATATGAAATAATGAATGATATCATCACAAGCCTACAAGAAGAACAAGAATATATAACCTAAATGTATATATTTTTTTATAATAAAGGTTTAGTTTATATAGTAAAGACTGATTAAGTAACTAAGTAAGAACCAACGAAATATATCGTTCGTTTTTAGTCTTTTTAAAAATGTTAAAGAAATAGTTATTATTCATTTGTATCTGCGTGAATTTAAGGATTTAAGCGTAATATTATTATTTAATTTATACATCGTATAAAGTATATATATGTATATATAATAATATATAAATTCAACAATGCCTTCTATTTTTGATAAATATTTGTTTTTTAATACCTTTTTAACTAATAAAATACTTAACAGTTTACTTTTTTTTTTTGCACAACCCCCTTTTTTATCGCACTGGTTATTTATGGGAAGTCCGATGTTCAGCTGTGAACGTCATGTGGCTGATATGATGATTATGATGATGATGATTTTGTAGTGCACTAAGCTACCATGATATTTGGCAACCCTATCAGCGTTTTAGCAAATGTACCTATGGAAATAAGTTTAGATTGTTCCCTATATTCGCCTATTGCACCTTTTTTAAAAAAAGTACTATTGTCCTAAAAAGTAAGGTTTTTATTCGTTTGTCACGTTTTTTAAACGTTATTATCAGATGTACTTTATAGAATTTCATATCATTGCCTTGCCACGATGCAGACGAAATTAGGTAAAAATACCCATATTTCGCCTACCATGTTCAAAGTAAATTTTTAGCCACTCCATAATGAAATTAAAAGCATATTTTATCTCTAATGATAAACGTGTAATAAAATAGTTTTTTTTTATCTTGAGACGAAATACCTAAAGATCTGTGAGAGGTGTTTAAAAGTGTCAAAAACAAGGTGAAATTAGCGGTTACGACGGTATCATGATCATAAAGGATTATGATTAAGATAAAAAAAAATACTTTAGTCAATCACCATATTATTACTGTTTCTGGATCCGGGCAGTTACCAAAGCGACTTAGGCCAATCGCTTTGTAGATCGAATTTTTTCGCTCTAAAGTGGCCTGAAATCACGATGCAAGTCTAATAGCAGCCTTCATCATTTCAGCCGTAAAACGACCACTATTGAAGACAGGCCTCCCTCAAGGATCGCCAGGAGGAATAGTTGCCATACTCACCACGCTTAGCAGGCGAGTTGGCGAGCGCAGTACGGGATGTTGATACACGGAAAGATGCTGCTGCCCATCTTCCATAGCAGGCTCTTACGGGTACGGGCATGAGAGGAGGGGTAACATTCTAGTGCCGGCACCCCACGGCACATTAGCACAATAGTAGCCTTATTAACGACCAACTAGTTCCGATTTTGGCCGCATGCCGTGATGTAGTACATACCTACTCGCACGCAACGTAGTATCTACATTTTTTTACTCACAAGCGTAACTAGGTTAGCTTGCATGTAACAATACGATCATATTAACACACATATGTTTTGTTTACGGTCTTCCGTAACAGGTTGTTCCGGTAGGTACCTACACATAACTTTGAAGTAACCGTCCGAAAAAACGTGGAGATTGAATATACCTAGTGGCTGATCCTAACATAATAGGAGAATTCAAATCATACAGACTCCGTTAGCTTGGCCATCTACTGCGAATGGGTGAAGATCGAAGCGTTATAAGGGCATACCCTGGGTCGGCCGAACGGCCGTCGACCTATTGGTCGTCCCAAGTATCGCTGGAGTGATAGGATGGAAGCTGATCTGCGCGAGCTTGGAGCCGAAAACTGGCAAGAGACAGCGATGGATAGAAGAAAGTGGCGAGTTCTCGTATCGGAGGCCAAGACTCACTTTGGGTCACTGAGCCAATGGAGTAAGTATCATACGAGGAGACATCGGCAACGACACTACCAATAGTGCGGTTTACAATTAATGACACTACCAACTAAGCCTATTTTAGATTAAATTGTAGTCAATACAGCAAACATCAAAAATATAGTTTTTTCTTACTAAGCAAATTTTGAAAGAAAAATAAAAGAAAACTTCAGATATTATGTCTTTTTTTACTAAAAGTTCATTGATCATCAAACCCTTTTAGGAAATCTTTTTGTCAACAAAAAATTAAGGCCTTTGCATCTAATATAGGTAGATGATTTATACAGCGTCAGCAACTGGTAATCATGTTGTACGGGACGCTATATTGCTGCCTATAGGACATTATATTTCACAGCTTCATTCGACGCGATTTCTTCTTCTTTAACTTGTTGTAGCTGAGTCCCAGGCATTGGCTTCAAACACATTTTTAAATAGGATAGGGAAAACCAAAAACACACTGTGGCAACACTGCTGTAGTTCTCTCTTCACGTCTCACTCCGCGCGGCGCCTCATTCTGTGTTTTGTGTGCAAAGGCTCCGCACATCCCTATTTAATTCTCAGATTGAAGAAACAATGAAACGAAGAAGCAATCGAAAAGAGGAAACAATAGAAGTTCGACGAAAGATAAGAAGAATAAGTTCATCATTGTCCGAGGATGAATTATCCGACCATAAGTTACTACTTGCCTTACCTTTTTGTGCCTAAATCATACCGAATCTGTGATGCGAGATACCTCCGGGGTTACCTCTGTCACCTTACAACAAGATTCGAAAAGCAGGTGATGCGATTCAACCAGCGGGGTTGTATTCGTCACTTATTTTGAACACCGCTCAGCGGGAGTAGTGCCTACCCACACCATACAGAAAATGGTAAAAGGTACATACATCATTTCGTGGGCCATGACATATTTACACCAGTAATGCGAATAACTAGCGGGGTTATTTCCATTACGCATAATGTTGCGCACAGTTTAGCGGGAATTGTGTCTACCCTCATAATACATTGTAAATCTATGATATCTTTTACTACCTACTAAAAGTAATGCGAAAAACCAGCGGGGTTTTTTCTGTTACGTTATATTGTACGCAGTTCAACGAGAATTGTGTCTACCCACACTATTTTTATAAATGATTTTACTTGATTTACCATTAAGCAATGCGTAATGCATCTATCTCGAAGGATGATGAGAAGGAATGTCATTTAGACGATGAAGTCCTCGCCCTACTGGGTGATACACCAAAGGATGATACTGTTTTGGGAAAGGCGATTCACAAGGATATTTCCGATAGATGGCGACATATTTTGTCGAAGGGCTTGGACATAGAGGCGAAAGAAAAGTTACTTAAAAAATATTTAGTACCCTCGAATTGCAAAATACTCATAGCTCCCAAATTGAACGCTGAAACGAAAGCTGCTATTGCGGATAATCTTGTCAAACGAGATTACGCGCTGGAGGCCAAACAACAACAAATTGGCATCGCGCTAGCGGCGCTGTCAACAGCGGTGGATAGCATTTCCAGAAAAGAGTTTTCTCCTGAAAAACTACTAAAGCCTATCAGCGATGCTTGCCGCATCTTATGTGATAGCCATTTTAACGAGACCAAGACCAGAAGGCACTTTATAATATCATCTGTCAACTCGGATATGAAAGATGCACTGTCTGAAACCGTAAGAGATACATACCTGTTCGGAGAAAATATATCTAAAAAATTAAAATCAGCAAAAATCATCAAAAAATCTGGGACAGATTTGAAGTTGACTAAACCAACAAACAATCGTAATCAAAAATATATTAAGAACAATTTCTTCAAAAATCGTAATGCAGGTCAGTCAAACTGGAAGTCCCTGCACCAGAACTGAACCTGAACCGAACCTGAACCAGTCGCGGAACCAGAACACGAGGAGTGGCCTTCAACATCGGGAAGCCGACCGGGCGCCGCCGCCGCCACGCCGCACTCGGAGACGCCAATATTATAGAGGTACGTTTTGCTGGTCGCTTACATCATTTTGTACAAGAATGGCGCAAACTTACTAACGACACGATGATCCTATCGTGGATACAGGAATACAAAATTCCTTTTTATTCACATCCCACAGACTATACAAAACCAAGTTTTGTTCCTAGAACATATGCAGAGCGATTAGAGTTTAATACTGAAATTAACTCGCTTATTAAAATCAATGCTATATCTATTTGTGAACCTCATAACCAACAATTTTTGTCATCTATCTTTCTCGTACCTAAGCCAAATGGAACTAAGCGTTTCATTTTAAACCTAAAACGTCTGGATAAGTTTGTCAAATATCAGCATTTTAGAATGGAAGACTATCGAACTGTCACAAAGATTATTACTCGAGGTTGTTACATGGCCACAATCGACATGAAAGATGCATATTTCTTAATACCAGTACATGAATAACCTAAAGATGAATAACCTTAAGATTTAAGTATAACGATATACTTTACCAGTTCAATTGTTTACCTTTTGGTTTAAGTACTTGTCCTTACGTTTTTGCAAAGGTTCCTAAACCAGTAATGGAATACTTGAGATCAAGAAATTTAATTTCAGTAATATATTTAGATGATATATGCTGCATCGGTAGTTCGGTTTGAAGAATGCGTTAAGAATATAACAATAACATCCCGACTTTTACGAGACCTTGGATTTATAATCAATTACGATAAAAGTAGTCTTGTTCCAAGTCAGAAATGCAAATATCTAGGATTTGTATTTGATTCGGTTAAGATGTGTCTAAAATTACCAGAAATAAAAATTAAAAAAAAATTAAAAATTATGTAAAATTATATCTTAACAAGAAATCTTGCAAACTCAGAGATTTTGTGTGTTTGATTGGTTTACTAGTGTCCGCTGCCCCCGCTGTTCAGCACGCATGGGGGATACACTAAACAACTTGAACGACATAAATACTGTAGTTTATTTAATCATCTAACATAGAGGTATAATAGCACCGTTAATATCCCTCGTCCTGTAAAAAATGATTTGAAATGGTGGCTGAAGAATATTGATACGCGTACCCAAAAGTTGAGCATGGATGATTATATATAAGCTAGAAATCTTTTCGGATTCATCCAAGAGTGGCTGGGGCGGTTTTTGTAATGAAAAGAAATCCTATGGGTTTTGGAAAAAAGATGAATCATTAATTCATATAAATATTTTCGAGCTAAAAGCAAGTTTCTTAGCATTAAAATAATTTGCAAAACATTGTAGAAACTGTAAGTTTTTGTTGCGTGTTGATAACGTCACAGCCATCTCGTGCATTAATAGGATGGGTTCAGTACAATATCCACATTTCAATGAGATTGCTCGAGAGATATGGAAATGGTGCGAGGAACGTGGTTTAGTAATTTTTGCATCGTATATAAACAGCAACGACAATTTCGAAGCCGATTGTTTATCGCGAAGAAAGTTTATAGATACGAAATGGGAATTAAGCAAATCTGCGTTCAATCAAATTGTTGAACAGTTTGGTTTTCCGATAGTAGATCTTTTTGCCAGCCGTTGTAATGCTAAATGTCCTACATATATGTATATCCTGGAAAAATGATCCTGACGCCTACGCTGTCGATGCGTTTACAATATCATGGTCTAACTTGCGTTTTTACGCATTCCCACCATTTGCTTTAATACTAAAAAAGTTGCAAAAGATAATAAAAGATAAGGCTCAAGGGGTTGTTGTTGTACCAGACTGGCCAACGCAGCCATGGTTCCCTGTCTTAAATAAACTCCTGGACTCTAAACCTATATACTTTGAGCCAGATATTAATTTACTGAAATCTCATTTCAGAAACCGACACTACTTACACCGACCGTTAGGATTGATTGCCGTCAGATTGTCCGGCAAGCGCTACAATCAAAGTCATTTTCACAAAGCGCCATTGATGTAATGTTGTCAGCGTTGTCGAAAAATACTTACAAACAGTACGATAGTTCTATAAAATTATGAGTTAATTATTGTAAAGAAAAAGGTATTGATTACCTAAATGATTCTACTCCTGTTATAATAGATTTTCATACTAAATGTTTTTCTAATGGTGCTAAATATGGTACTATTAATTCTCATAAATCAGCGTTACAATTTATTTTCCCAAAAGTTGCGGAAGATACTGACCTTAAACGATTTATGAAGGGCACATTCAGACTGAGGACGCCTGCTCCAAGATACAATGCTATTTGGGATCCAAGCGTTGTTCTAGATTATTTAGCTCAACAATGGC
Source organism: Pasiphila rectangulata (assembly GCA_963082625.1). Classification (NCBI taxonomy): domain Eukaryota; kingdom Metazoa; phylum Arthropoda; class Insecta; order Lepidoptera; family Geometridae; genus Pasiphila; species Pasiphila rectangulata. Next base: position 11,045,064 of record OY720249.1, read on the forward strand.
CTCATGATAACCTTAACTTGGAAATGTTGACAAAGAAAACAATTACATTGTTAGCACTTGTAACAGCGCAAAGTACAAACATTTTCCCTGATAAAAATTGATAACTTAAAAATAGGCAGTGCAAATATACTTATTGCAATTCCCGACTTAATAAAAACTTCAAGGTTAAATTCATTACAACCCTTACTTAAATTAACTATCTATACCGAAAAACCCGAAATATGTCCGGCTACATGTTTAATAGATTACGCAAATAAAACAAAATTATTACGTAATATAAATAATTTATTCATATCATTCAGGAAACCTCACATAGTAAAGTTACATCTCAGACACTTAGTAATTGGATCAAAAGTACGCTTTCGAAGAGTGAAGTGGACACGTCGTTGTTCAGCGCGCACAGCACGCGGCACTCGGCCACTTCCTCCGCCAACAGGCTCGGAGTCAGTCTGGATGTTATCCGACAAACTGCTGGCTGGTCACAATCCTCCAGAGCTTTTGCAAGATTTTATAACAAAGATCTGGTAGATGATGCTACTCTTTTTGCAAATACAATTTTAGCAAGTTCGCATTAGTTACTTAAAAGATCGAATAAAAGTTATGTTGTTACTTTATAACAGTTGTAAATAGACATATTGTCTGTTGTTATTTATTATTTAGACCTAAATACTTATTTGTTGTCTAAAATACATGTGGGGTACCAATTTACCTTAATTCTATTTATTAGTTTTCTTGCTCTGAACATCCTACAACAAGTTAAAGAAGAAGAAATCGCGTCGAATGAAGCTGTGAAATATAATTAATGATCAAATGAACTTACCCTGTACGTGAAGTTCGATCATTATTATATGAACAAGCTTCATTCGACGCGATTATATAATAACCCGCCCAAAAGTTCACTCCCAACCCAACGCTAAAAATAGACTTAGGTAACTTGGAGACGGGAGAGACTGCTTTCAACAAGAATGAGGCGCCGCGCGGAGTGAGACGTGAAGAGAGAACTACAGCAGTGTTGCCACAGTGTGTTTTTGGTTTTCCCTATCCTATTTAAAAATGTGTTTGAAGCCAATGCCTGGGACTCAGCTACAACAAGTTAAAGAAGAAGAAATCGCGTCGAATGAAGCTTGTTCATATAATAATGATCGAACTTCACGTACAGGGTAAGTTCATTTGATCATTAATTGTTAGATGGATTTTGTCAAAAATGACTGTAAATGTCAAAAACACAGTAAGTGTCAAAAATGACAGTAAACGTCAAATTGACACTAGACTTAAATTACTTAGAGCTAAATTGATTTTCACGATGACAGCTGTCAAATTTCAAACGGCCATATCTCGGAAACTACTCGTCCCACACTATCCGTTGTGGGCTCAAATCTTAGACGATATATAACAAGACAAGGCACGCGCCTATTTCTCAATACCAAAAATTCTGCCATTTTTAGCGGGGGATAGATTGTAACCATAGCTACAACATTAAAATTGTTTGTGTCTTTATAAACACACACAGACATTTATTCTCAACACTAGTTTAAAAATTGGGAAAAATACGCAACGCTACGCACAGTCATGACATACTACATGCAAAAAAAATCAAAAGTGATACCAGCGTCATTAATGATCACCCTCATATTTTCTTATTTTGCTCAACCGATTTGGGCTTCAAAAAGGAATTATACTGGTAACATTATTTCTCAATAGACAGTAGTCATAGGGATTGAAAGTATTGATAATCAAAGGTCGACAGCAGCGCCATCTACCGGGTTCAATTGTGTCGGTCAAACTGTTTAGGAGGAGTTAGACGTACGCCCACAACCTCCACTTACCCATAATTACAGCGGTGCCGCTGTAATTATGGGTAAGTGGAGATTCGCCATCATAGTGATTCGTCATCGCAAAAAAGTAGTGGTGATTTGCCATCGCTCAAAATATTATATCATTAAATAATTTTTCGTAGTTTTAAAGATTTAAGAAAATATAGGGACAGACAGACGAAATATAGGGAAGCGACTTTGTTATAAACTATGTAGTGATAGTGAAGACTCACTATTACCCGATAATACCCAATAATCATAGTATTAATGTGTTGTGATCGCGAAAGTTTAAAAAAGACCAACGTATAACAATTGTGTTACGTAATTAATACGTAACAAAATTGTTTCATCGATATCGATGGAAAGCATTTCGAAGTGATAAAAGGAAAAATCTCATCCCTCAAACTACTTAGTCTCGATTTTTTTTACAATTATATTTTTATTCAAAGTTCTCGATCTCAAACGAAAAACTTTTGTAAATCTACGAAATTGATTACTATTTCAACAAAATTATACTCACAGATGAAATGCTATTCCATCTTTTTGTAGATTTGAGGTATTGGATTTCTTTTTGCATCCGCTTTGGCGAATAGGATTGACAGAGGGGAAGGTCCGTCGATGAGTAGTCCATATATGTATATCTCGTCTAAGGCAACCTTGCAGTTTCAAATATACGCTCGGGTCGCCTAAACTAGGCAAGTGATTGTAAAGCTTAAAAAATACTCTAAAAAGTATTAATTAAATAATCTAAAACCTTTATAATATCCTTTTGTAAATAAAATAAATGGTTTTATTTATTAAATATCGCGAAATATTAGCTTTCTCTTAACACATTCATACTTTGACCTTAAAATTAGCAATTTAAGAGGATAAAGTGGGGTGCCGGCTGACAGTAGAATTTTGCCTCTACCCTCTTGCCGTGGATGCGGTAAGAATCTGCCAAGGGATACTTCCAAAGATGGGCAGCAGCGTCTTTCCGTGTATCAACATCCGGTACAGCGCTCGCCAACCTGCCTGCCAAGCGTGGTGAGTATGGCAACAATCCCCTCATAATCAGTAGGTAGGTATTTAAATTACTTACTAGTACCACCTAGGTTCTTAAATTTTTAATGAAACTTGTAATACATACTACCCGGCTACGACACATCCAATCATTCTTCTTCTTTTTTTTGTGGTTTTTTGGTTTGGTTTTACACAATTCTGCCAGTGTCAAATCTTTAGAAAAGTTGAAATTAGTGGTTACAGATAAATAACAAAATGGAGAATAATTTTAGAAAATAAGAACTCTTGAAATGACCAATGATTAAGTAGGGTTAATTTTATCTGTAACAACACAAGTTAATAGGAGTAATCTATTTACATATATGTACCTACACACAACAGCCATAAATTTACAATATTTGCAACTTATTGATATTAAATTTATTTGGGTTTTCTGAAAGGAAAAAATATTGTAATATGCTATAAACTTATAATATAGTTGATAACTTAAATAATCTGATCGAAGCATCATTAATTTACTTTTACGTAGGATTTTTTTTTATTTTGTTTTTATTTGCTTTTGCTTGGCTTAATCATTTTGTTTTCCGATAATGTTGTGGCTTAAAATTGCCTAACCCGCTCTCAATACGTTTATGATATTTTTACCTACCTGACACTGGCAGAGTTGCAACAAGTGGCATGCATCAGCCATTAAAAAAGAAAAGAAGAAGAAGAAATGTGTTGTTTGTTATTTGGTAAAATTATTGAAATTATTCTGAGGTTGATAAATTAAACTTCTATGCTCAAAGAAAGAGTAGGTACCTATGTAACTCTCCGTCTAAGCCTAGAAAATGAATATAATTAATATTTCCATTCCATTATGGGGATTTGATCCAGCAAATAAACTTACATTGATTCGATATTGCAATCCTTGATTTGTTGTCATTTGTCAGCGGTTTGCTCAGACTATATGCACAGAATAATTATTTATATTCCGCCGTGCTATAAGAACGGAAACAACACAAATTATGAGATAAATAATTAATGCATAATGTCTAGTGTGTGTTTATATCTATTTAGATGTTTGATAGAGATCCAAGAAGCGGACACAAAACTGGTACAATCTAGAACTTGTTGAAGTGATTTTTTAAGTAGCTCTGCGATCAATGGAATCGGGGTAAAATGGAGCGACTATGTCAAGACCTGAACTTGGCTTTAGAGGAGAGCATCTGCGGACCCCCAGAGAGAAGGAAAATAGGGCTTCGACGGCGAACCAGATCTGCGGGGAACCTACGTATGTGTTCTTTATAAATACTTAGTTTAACATTTGTTATGTTCAATTAGAGAAAGGATAATCTTAGTAGTGGTCACCTGAAAAATAATCGACTTCAATGATAAAATCCTTGACTTGTTGCTGCAATTACCCAATATTTAGATTTGCCTGTGACATTTGAGTATATCCCTGGGTGTATCATGGACCCCATCATCAGAACAGTTTATCTGTTTCTATCCAAACCCAAAAAAATATATCCAAATTGGTTTTTAAACAACAAAGTTCTGAGATAACTTCCTTGGAAGTCTGTTAAAAACTACTGTGTGTTATTTCCAGCAGCAGCTGTGGCTATAAGCATTGTTGAAGATGGAACCTCAGGTAGTCCGCCTCTACCACCTCTCATCACTCAGCCACTTTCAGACTCTGATGACCCTGAACACAGCCATCACAAAAATTCAAACCTCAAGTCTCGGCACTACTGCCAGATTGGTAACTTTGAGTCGGACTCCTTCAATGAAAACTTCTCACCAACCAGACCAGCTAATGCAAGAAGAAAACGAAAGTACAAGAAGATGCCAGTTGAATATGCAAATGAGAAGAGATCTTCTGATATTGAAATATTGAGTGTTATGGGTAAAACGGTAAGATCTGTTTTATTTAATTCTTGATTGCTCAGAATTGATTTTTATCATATATGTTTTTATATAATATCTGTCTCTGACCATAAAAAAAAATATAGCAAAAAAATTATCAATTGTTTTAAAAACTTTACATGGAAATGGAGAGTCATATCAAACTCAATGAATTTGATATGGCTTCCTGATATTCCAGCGGGATTCAAAGCCACATCTGTAAAATATATTTTGACTGTCCTATTTATTTGCAGCCAAATATGCTGCCACAACCTGTCAACATTGAAGTTGTATCTCCAGGGAATAGGACATGGGCAGTATCCATTCTCCACAACCAAAAATCAGAAAGGTTATTTGCTAATTTTTAATTATTTAGCTCTTTCAGGGTCATTACTCACATGCAATGCCATGAGGTGCCGGCATTAGAATGTTGCCTCTTCTTTCTTGCCCGTGGATGCAGTAAGAATCTGCTAAGGGTTTGTCTGCTCTGCTCCAGAAGATGGGCAGCAGCGTCTTTTCGTGTATCAACATTATGTCCCATGGCCTCCCTCATGGATCTCCTAGTACAGATCATTGTACAGAGGTTGTAACCGTATTCACCCCTCTTATTAACACATATTTAAACGGGTATTTATCGCGCTATTTACCTTTATTATTGCCCGACGTTTCGACAGGATTGCACCCATCGTGGTCCCGGGAAGACTGACATGTTAGAGGTGACCGCAGCAAAGCCAAGGCGTCTTTTCAGACTACCCTCACTTGGTCTTCATAAATATAGTAACTTGAGATTAAGGCTGTTTCACACTGGGACAGCACACTACACTAACTGTATCAGCACACTTAGGTTGATTCACACGTCGAGTACACTTGGCTATCACTGGATTCCATGAGGCAGAGAGTCTGAAGCCGTCTTCACGATTGAAATTAGGATACTTCTTAATTTCAATTGCTTCCCGAACCATTCTCTTGTAATAGTGCCTCTCGTTGGCTATAACTTTGGGATTGTGGAGTTCAATCCAGTGATTGGGTCCTGAGTCCACTACATGCTCAGCTATAGCAGACCTGGTCACTTGTCGATTTTTCACCGCTGCTATGTGTTCCTTTACACGTTCAGCGACTGTGCGCTTCGTTTGGCCTATGTAGGAACGTCCACAGCTGCAATCGATTTTGTAAACACCAGGAACTTGCAAGGGTACTACATCCTTAGGTGTACGTAGACGCTTAGCCACTTTAGTGTGTGGGGCGTAGATTGACTTTATAGAAAACTTCTTAAGTAAGTTTCCAATTTTGTCCGTTACACCTTTCACGTACGGCAAGAAGGCTGACTGTCTCTCGACTTCCGTTTGCTTATCTTTGCGCCTACGACTAGGATTCCATCTTTGAGTCATGTAGCCATTCCGCTTGAGAACTCCCTGAACATGATTCAGCTCTCCGGGTAAATGTTCAGGGTCGCAGAGGTCATAAGCTCTATTCATCAGTGACGAGACTACTGACTGCAGATGTGACGGATGATGGTGCGACGCAGCGTTCAGGTATCTATCGGTGTGTGTCGGCTTCCTGTACACGGTATGACATAAGGACCCATCAGGACTCACCATGACTTTCACATCCAGGAAAGCTAAAGATCTGTTCTCCTCTATTTCATGCGTTAGCCGGATCTTCGGGTGTAGGGAATTCAGATATTCAGTAAGCTGATTAACTTCCTGGCTATTGTACCCGTTGATCACGCAGAAAATGTCGTCGACGTATCTCTTCCAAAGTTTTATACCGCAGGCCGTAAGATCAATCATAGTTTCAAAATGTTCCATCCAGATATTGGCTAGTACCGGGGCCACCGGGCTTATATTGGCTAGTGATAGCCAAGTGTACTCGACGTGTGAATCAACCTAAGTGTGCTGATACAGTTAGTGTAGTGTGCTGTCCCAGTGTGAAACAGCCTTAATCTCAAGTTACTATATTTATGAAAACCAAGTGAGGGTAGTCTGAAAAGACGCCTTCGCTTTGCTGCGGTCACCTCTAACATGTCAGTCTTCCCGGGACCACGATGGGTGCAATCCTGTCGAAACGTCGGGCAATAATAAAGGTAAATAGCGCGATAAATACCCGTTTAAATATGTGTTAATAATGTGTCGTGATCGCTAAAGTTTAAAAAAGACTTTCACCCCTCTTGTCAGGTGGGTTGGCGAGCGCAGTATGAGATGTTCATACACGGATAGATGCTGCTGCCCATCTTTCGGTGTCCCTTACATTCTTACTGCATCCACAGGCAGGATTGGAGAGGTGAGATTCCACTGCCTGCACCCCACAGCCCAGATTGGTCTACCATATTTCTCAGCAATTCAAGGTATATTCCTGTTTTTACAATTGAGCTTTTATTCCAGAAATGCATTATGTGGGAAAAGAAAATGGTCACACAGAGACAAGGATATGCACGAGATGAGAGAAAGGTCATTTAGTGGAGGCTGCTCATCCAAATCACCATTCTTCAAGCTATCCAAACATTCCAGAAAAGAGACTGTGGTGCAACCTGGAAAAATTACACTCAAACCTCAAAATGAAGAAGCCAAGCCCTCAATGTTTGTGGACACGCCTGTCCTGCCCGGCAGCTCAAGTTTTAACTTTGTGTACAAAAGTGCTTCCAAAAATGGTGTGCCAATTCTAGCCAAAATTACGGGATACAAAATACCAACAGATCTACCACCCTTCTTCAGTGCATCAACTAGCAAACATTGCTTTGATGGCAAATTCACAAAGAAATACAAGCATCTGAACAAAACTCACCCTTCTAATCGTTTGAGAAACCCCTTACTCTTTGATGACGAGGGAGGGATGGACTTTGCCGGAAATGAGTCAAGTTCACTTAGCAGTAGCGATTCTGACGGGGTGGTGACCAATGACAGCGACAGAGAAGGGGATGACGAGTTGACAGACTGGCCAGGCATTGAGGACCTCAAAGTTTTCAATAAGAGCCTTACCTTCAAAACGTCAAAAGGTGCAAAAAAATCCAAAACTGTTGTCTATCAAGAAGAGGAGACTAGCAAAGAGGGAGATCCCCCTCCCCATTTTTCTCCGAGACGCAATTCCTCCTTCAGCAGTTTCAGCGATATAAAGAATGCAGGAGGCTCTGGCCAGAATGCAAACGAAAAGTTCTTTAACTCCTTTCAGAGTTATCAGGAGAAGTCGGGCCCGGCGTACGCGTCTTTCAGTCACTCGCCGCGCACCAACTTTTCGCTGCAAAAGACGTCCTCCAGTGATCTAAACTTGAGTGAAAAATCGCCTATAAGCGATCATTGCTACAGCGAACATTCTGTGGGCAACGCTGCGGCTGCGGAAGTGAGGGAAATCAGGGCCGGCTGTAGAAGAATACGAGAGGAAAGACCGGGGTTCTTGATCCTCAGCGCTGCAAATGAGCAACTGTCGAAGTTCCTGCAGGATTCTTGCCAGACAGAGTTGAAATTGCCAAGTTTAAATGATCCAGAGGAAAAGGAAAAATTGGCGTCGCTAGCCAAACTGTACTCATTAGAGTTGCAAATCGAAATGGGACGACCGGTTTTGAGGAAAACCAGGTGAGTTCCGTCATCAAAATTTAAATTATAAATAGTAAGGTTATCACTTATCAAAGAATCATCGATATTACCTGCAATATTCGAGGAGTTCTCTCGATTCCTCATGCATCTCATCATCAGAATGAGTTTTGAAAAAATTAGACCTAATTTAAAGTGGATCTATTAGAACTCAAATAGAATTTTCCATTTCAATTTATAAACGATGGATATATGAGGTTACAAATAATAAAAAAACAGACAACTTGAGTGCCTACTTCATTTTTAAGTCGGTTAAAAAGAACCTTTCATTTGATCATCAATTTAATAAATGATTTGTTTATTTTGTTATAGCAACACAATGCAAGCAATTCGAGTGGAACATTCGAACCACAACTTTCCGTCGGAACACAAACGGCGCTGCTATGGCGATGACACAGACGCCAGCCTCAGCCTATCCGACCAGAACTCAATCAACGATCTCGATGAAAGACAGATAGGGGCCACTAGTATGTTTGATACATTCTCTAACAGTCTTGTGGATAAATCTTTACTGAATCCTGGGGAAATTGATTGAACACTGATATTTGATTTGAATGAGGTATTTGACCTGTGATGTTCGATTTTTTTATAGCTTGAACATTTAAAAAAATATAAATCAGAACTTTAACTTGTAAGCAAAGTATCTGTATTTCGTAGCTCTCTCTAAGTAGCTCTATTTGATGACCCCGTAGACATCATGGTATTATAAATATATTTTGTTATTAAGAATACCTGACTGAGTTGAATATTTTTAAGTCTCATATTTATAGCATATCAATTTTAAATATGTTTAGTACTTTTTCATGGATAATATATACATTTTAAAAAAGTGTAATAACTATGGGAGATCGTCAAAATGAAGGCTTCCCCATTCAAGGCTAAGCCTTTATTGATTTGATCATGATTTTTTTTACTGAATGCCTCATTTGATCATCAATGAGGCTTTCAGTAAAAAAAAGTGTTTTCTTCTGAACCTAACAGATTGAGCTGGCAAGCGGAAATAGCAAGTTTATTCTTGATTCATAACTCTTGTCATTGTCATTCCTGCCAGTAAAAGAACGCTAACGCCATCTATCAGGTACTTTTAGGGTTCCGTACCCAAAGAGTAAAAACGGTACTGAGACTCCGCTGTTCGTCTGTCTGTCTGTCTCTCACCGGTATCTCATGTACCGTGATAGATAGACAGTTGAAATTTTCACAGATGATATACATCATACATTCAACAGATATACATCTGTTGAAGCTATAACAGCAAATACTAAAAACAGAATAACGTAAATATTAAAGGTGAGCTCCCATACAACAAACGTGATATTAATGCCGTTTTTGCTCGATATTGTTTAGCGTACAAATCCCAACCAAAAGTCGGTAGTGCTACCTCAAAAACAAGTTGTTTCGCCAAATAATGGTACGGAACACTTTGTGCGTGAGTCTGACTCGCACTTGGCCGATTTTTTTAATGAAAACGCCTCATCGGAGATTTCCGCTGGTGTGGATAACGTTCTTAGGTTCTATCATGCTCGTAGGTATAATAAAACTTAACTGTTTGAGTGACGCATCTGTATAGTATTAATGTATAAATGATTATGTGTACTTACAAATACATTATGTCTAGTCTTAATAAAAATAATTGTGATATTATGTATGAATGGAAAACAAAATCAAAATTTATATTAGCTTTTATAGATGGCACTTACAATATGATTGTTTTAAATAATAATTAATGCAAAACATGTTTAATTGGTATATCTACCCTAGTGGTTCTTAACATTTTAGGGACGATGATACCACCAAAGAGGTCTAGACTTCTCCCGTTTCTATGGTTCCGTAGTACATAAAGGAACCCTTATAGTTTCGCTTTGTCTGTCTGTCGGCGGCTTTACAAAAAAACTATTAGTCCTAGAAAGCTGTAATTTTGCATGGTAATATTTATTATTTATTTATTAGGACAACCAACAGCTATAATAAACTAGTATACAACAGTGTGAGAACATAAAACATAATATAAAATATTCACGTCAAAATAACGCTACCTAAGTGTGGTTTAGCAGTTTAAAAGTATTTTCCGTTGATCATCTGGACATCATGAGACCCTGAAGTAAAACTATTTGTTTTAAGGCGAGATTAAAGCGGCGGAAAATAGAATAGAAATTAGTTGGCAGTAGAATGTTGCCCATCCTCTCTTACTGTAGATTCAGTAAGAATCTGCCAAGGGACACCTCGATGAGCAGCAGCGTCTTTCCGTGTATCAATCCCGTACTGCGCGCGCCAACCCGCCTGCAAAGCGTGGTAAGTATGGCAAGAACCTCTCATGATCAGTGCAAAGATCCATGAGGGAAGCCTATGTCCAGTAGTGGACTGGACGTCCTATAAATACGGCTGATATGATGAATGAAAATGTCTCATTGGAATAAAACAATTTCAAACGAGGCTATAGCGTCTGTCTCGCTATAGCCTCGTCATCACAGCGCACGCCCCGCCCCCTTATCTCTCCCACTACCTGCGTTACGATCAATTATTTTTATACTATATGAACTTATAGAAACAATTAGGTTTTAATAAAAAACTAATAGTAAAAGTATTCCGCCGATCGTGAAATCTACAGGTATTTTCAGATAGTTGCTGTAATCGCACAACTTTCGATAATTGACTTATGGCCATAGAATTGTAAAGCAGTCTGTTTTATGTATAAAATGTGTAAGTTTTAATAAGTGATGCGGCAAAGGAACGGAATAGGGTAAGGTACTCATTACGCATATTGTGTCTATTATTTTTGTAAGATGTTCTCTAATGTTTCTGTGGTTAATTGCGTAGATACGATTATTCGTTTAACATTCGGAATTGTATATTATAATAATGATACAAACATTATAGTTTTGCATACATAGTGCTATTGATTATTTTTTCATACAACTCTTTAGAACTGCCTGTTTATGAACGATGTACCTTGCTATTCTTGTTTTACGATGGCATAATGAAAGTAGGATGACAGTCTGTTGGATTCCCTAGTGGAGATATCAGAAAAAAAATCTTGATATCTCCTCACCTAGGCCAGAGAGATATCGGAACTCGTTTAAGTTCCTATTGTATTTGCCTTCACGATTTAGTTTACTAGGTAAAACTGGACATGCCATCTAAACAGGTACTACTTTTTATATGGAAGTAACTGGTATACTAAGGAATAAAATAAAACACAGGAAAATTCTTATAAAAATCGTATTTAATAAAAAAAAATACATAAACAAGAAAAAATATCAATAAATAATAAAATGAGCACCAGATTATAAATCATAATAGTTGGCAGAACGCCACTATATTTGCGACCTGCGGAACACTGAAAATCAAAACCCCTCTCGAGTTGTATACTAAGGATCCTCTTAGATAAACTTAATATTTTATTACTTTTATGCTTGTTAATAAGCTCTAAAATCACGCTACATACAATCGGTTATATCCCATGTTTAGAACACACAATACAATGATTATAAGACATTCCTTAATTTAAAACAACAAAGAAAATGTCTTTGAAATTGAATAGGCACATTAATTTGATTTATCAGAAAACTTACTTATATGATTCATAATCACACAGCAAATAAATAAAAATACAAAGTACATACTAGTTGTGATTATTCTTAATTCCAATAAAATATAATGTCTTCATCTCGATATGTGGTTCATGGTTCAATAAAACAATTATAAACAATATTAAAGGGTAAACCACTGTAACCTTTTATCACATTAGATACATTCAACAAACATAACAAAAGTATTTTGGACGGACCACAAGCCTTTGAACATTTTGGGATTGTAAAAAAACTAATAAAAAATCACAGTAAAAAAATCTACAATATCAATTACTATAAGTACAAATGTTCGGCATGCCTACAGTAAGTACAGTTTACATCTAATATGACCTTTCATCAATCACTAAGTGATTGATTATAGTCTATCGTAAAGTCTTATAGTCCGTCCAAATAGGCTACTTACTAAGTTTTAACTTTGAGTACGTCGTACAGATTTAAAAAAAATATTGGACACGTATTTTTGCTGTAACGTAATCCAATATAACGGCGATAAATCAGGTCGAAATGTAGCGTGACGTCACACGCCTACGTGTTTTGTTATACATCTTTTTTATACAACTAAATGACGAGAGAAGCCGAAGGCCCACCTGATGTTAAGCGGTAACTATTACAACTGCAATACCGCGGTGATCACATTCACTAAGCACGTGACCAACGCTGCATTGCTTGTGCCAGTAAATTCGCTTGTCTTCTGACGTCACGAGCCCTAAACTGCAATGCGCTTTATTTATGTATTTCGCATTAATTGGTACCTAAAGCAAAAAATACGTGTCTATTATTTTTGTACTATATACAGACGGACCAAATTGAATTTTGATTTTCACACCTTGTCAAGTAGCCTATTGCTACTCGAAATAGAACCTTACGGCGCTTATTCGATGGTGCAGATCAGATCGTCTCCCTCGAGCTTCTGTCCGTTAGTGATGGTGACAGTTTTGACTGTGCCGGCTTTGGGCGCTTGTACTACCATCTCCATTTTCATGGCCGATAGGATGGCAAGGGGCTGTCCCTTTTCGACGTGATCGCCTTCTTTCACCTTGATGGCTGGAATGGAAACATGAATTGTCATACCATGATAATGAAGGCTAAAGGAACGAATATACCTAATAGCGTTCTCAAGGTAGGTAATCTATTTTAAGGTAGATGTTTGAGCAAATAATTTACTGCAGAACAGTAACATAATATGCATAAAAATTTACTGCGTTTAAGGTGGTAATTCCGTGGGGTGCCGGCAGAAGAATGTTGCCTCTCCACTCTTGCCTCAAAAAAAAATTCATTTTCAAAAAAATTAATAACCCTTTTAAATTTTTACGGTTCCGGTGGGATTCGAACCCACGTCCGTCAAATCGATACTTGACGCTTCCTTAAGCCGGAAGTGCTTTGACCGCTAAGCTACAGAACCCATGTCGGGACCCGCTGAAATTCTTGATAAGGTGATGTCGGTTTGAGCAACCGAAGAGCGCCATCTACAGGTAACTACTAGAGTTCTCCTGTTCATTGTCTGAAGTTGTATTCAATAGCAATTACTAGAGATGTCGCTTTAGCTTATTCTATAGTTTGTTATTTTTATAGTGATAATTTTTGATAAGGTTAATAATTTCTTTGAAAATGTTCTACTGCAACATTTCTATATCTATCTAACTAGAGTATACTCACAAAGAACAGTTCCGGGCATGGGCGCCCCGACTTGGTTCTTGTCACCTTTGATCGCCTTGGGATGAATCGTCATTTCCTGTAATTTTAAATTAATCATCATGGTTACTCCATAGTTGACTTTAATCTTTAAATAACGCTTATACCTCGGCTTCCTTTTAGCCGATCTAGCTCAAACTAAGACTGATCTGAACCTTTGGCCGAACACTACAATCTAGAAGGCACCAAAATGTACTGTTTTGCTAGGGTGCGACGAAATATTCTCCCCGTCAGACACAGCTTGATTCGTTGGGATACTATTTATAAAAAAAAAACTCAATGACTCACACACAGTGTTACTCGTGTAAGTGAAACTCTTGTAAAAAAAAGGTGACCAAACTGTTTTATAACCTTAAAGTAAATTATATGGTTGTAACCATAACTCAAATTCCTGTAGGGCCGGCAGCAGAATGTTGCGTCTCCTCTCTTGCCCGTGGATGCAGTAAGAATCTGTCAAAGGAATGTCACCGGAAGATGAGACAGCACCGTCTGCGTGTATCATCTCGTACTGCGCTCGCTAACCCGCCCGCCAAGCGAGGCGTGTATGGCAACGAAGCTCTCATCATCTTGGAGATCAATAAGGCAGGCCTATGTCCAGCAGACGTGGACGTCCAAAGCTAAGATGGTGATGAAAGCAAACATTTTGTACCCCAGGACTGGAAACTAACCTTGCTAGCGTTCTCATCCCTGATGAAGACAGAGCGCAGCTGTCCGTTCAGCTCGAAGAACACCTCGCGCTCTCCCGCCGCCGTCATCTCCTCGGACACGGCGATGGTTCTGATGTCCAGAGTCTTGCCTTTCTCGATCTTCACTTCTATCGCTTCGCCGACCTGGGGTAGCAGACGAAATTAGTAAGGAATAATAGAAAGGGAAAAGGATTTATTTTATTAACAGGTGTTCGAGGTCCTAGGCCGTAGTCAGAACGAAAGAATAACAAAGTAATAATAATGAGAAAATTCAGTAGAGAACCGGCTCCAAGGAGCTCTTTGAAAACATTATACATTTTACTGTAAGTGTACCTAGTTGACGGAGAGGAGGCAGTGGGTGAATGTAGGCTAGTAGATTAAACATTAAGGAGATTATAATAAAAAGGATTGTGTTTATTTTTACCATTTTTTTATTTTATTTAGCATTTTACTATGTTATTATGAAGTGACTTTTATTTTAGATTCTGTGACATAGCCAAGTGTACTATAATATTCCTATGGTGAAATAAATGAGTATCAACATCACGTAGGTACTGCGCTCGCCAACTCGCCTGCCAAGCGTGGCGAGTTTGGCAATAAACCATCCTCTCATTATCTGAGAGACCCATAAGGGAGGCATATGTCCAACAGCGCACGTTGACAGCAGTGCTAACGGCTAAGGTGGATGATGAATAAATAAATTTAACAGAAACTTACAGAAGGCCCAACCAGGAAGGTCTTTGTGTCGAGATGCTTAACGGGCCCGTACTTGTCGCGAATGCGGAAGAAATCGTTCGCCACCTGAGGGTACATCGCAGCTGACATCACGTCGTGGTCAGTGACCTGGGAATTAAAGATTTAGATTAAAAACGTTTATTGGCTTTACATGTTACAAATAATAGAACAGTGATTTTTTTTTGTCCCACTGCTGGGCAAAGGTCTAGCTTTAATTCGATTTGCGAGTGTTGTTGCTGGATAAAAAAGGCATTTTGTTCTTGTTAGAAACATCCTTTCACATTTGTCATGATTCCTCCTTATTCGTTGAGTACCTAGAGACACGATATATTTACATATTAATAATTTAAGAACGACCAATATTTCTGACTTTCTTGTACTCGAAATTGTCTACACTTTCGGTTCATGAAAGTACTTTACTTTCATGAACCGAAAACAAAAAATAAATTATGTAAGACTATTTATGTTTTGCTACTATCGTGATTTCATAATTCTACACCCTAATCTTAAAGGTAGGGTGACTTACGCCAGGGTAAGTCTCCTTGATCTCCTCCTTGAGTTTGTCAAAGTCCAGAGGCGCCAATTCCGCTCCGGGTCTACCTTCGATTCTTGGCATGTCTTTTAGGACCTTGGACCTGTAAAGAGTGCGTGTCAGTTTACTAAAGAGATTAAGGCGTAGGTTTCCGAAAAATGCCATTTTTTGACCTTTTGAGGTCACATTAAGGTCCCTGTGACCCTACTAGGGTCACCAAAATCAATCGGTACCCTTCTCTCATTAAGACAGTGCTAACAAAAATGGTTTCATGTAAATCGGTCAACGCGTTCGGTTGCAATCGTGTCATGCACAGACAGACAGCGCTATGCATGATAGGAGGCTTCGCCCCTAACATGCATGCTCAATTAAATTTGCTTTCATTTGCTATTTTACCCTGTCTTTGGCGGCATCATCCAGGATCTACCAGCGGTGGTTCGCAAGTTATCGCTTTACCTAGCTGGTGTGGGCGTCTCTCGCTACGCTTACTGAATGGTGGTCGGCAAACAAATAAGTAACTAAGTGCATTACCAGGAAAATAATTAAAAACTACCCCTACCCTGACATACGATGATTAGGTTCGATTTGAGTGACAAACCCGGCACAAAGCACCCCGACCCCAAACAGAAACCAATGTGCAAAAAAGTTTTTTTTCAATGCATGGTGAAATATTTGTAGACCTTTGCCAAAATGTTATTGAGTGTACCGGTGTCGGCACCATAGGTTCATGACGGTAATACAAGTTGTATCATGGATCATCAATTAGGTACCTGAGTGTTTCTTGGAACACTCGGGAACTTGAATGAAGGAGTGACTTTAGATGATGGAGTAACTTTGTATAGTCTTTGGGAGATGGAAAATGGAGTGACTTAGAGGATGTCGCCTAGTATGTTTGCTGTATATAAACTACAGTCTATATATATACTACCTGAGTGGCTCCGGGAACCCTCCATACGGGATGCCGATGGCCCCCTGCAAGTATTCCACCACGGATTTGGGGAAGGACAGTTCCTCAGCTCGCTCGTGGATCTCCTTGGCGGTGAGTTTGTTCTGTACCATGAACTGGGCGAGGTCGCCGACCACTTTGGATGATGGGGTGACCTTGATGATGTCACCTAGTAGAAGATTCGCTTCTCTGTGGATGGAAACACGTTTTTAAGTAAATAAGTATTCATACACTTCATACAACAAGTATTAAATGAAGCTCTGACAAGTCTGCTAAGTAAGAGGTTTTCGTAATGATGATTTGTCATTTGCTCGATGCGAGTTCGTCTCTGCCTCCGTTCGAAGAGCAAGAGAAAATTCAATTATTCACAAGTATCAATTATATTTAATTACCTGTACGCTAGACCTAGTATGTAAGAGGCTATGGTTACCTGTATTGCCATAAATAGGTCCTGGGTATTATCCACAAAGCCAGATGTTCTCTGGAACTGACTCGAATAGCTGTTGTTTTCTTTGAGATGAATTCAACTTACCTCGTCTCGAGGTCAACCTCATCTTATCCTGTATTAGTCCACCGCAGAACATAGGCTTCCACTAGTTTGCGGTATGCAGCATCTACCAGCGTCCGTTCGTAAACCATCACTCCATCTAGCTGGTGGGTGTCCTACACTACGCCTGCTGAGTTTAACTCGAGGCTTTAGCAAAAGTCATCATTTCATGAAGCCCAGACGAGCCTGCTGTAAGAGGCTAGGTTTACCTGTACGCCTTCTTGATGCCTTCAAACTGGGTTCCAAGGCCCAGTGAGAACGCCTGGAACTGCAGATTGGTGTACTGTCCGCCGGGGATCTCGTGGAGGAACACGTCCGCGTTGCCAGACTTCATGGTCGCGGTGCATTCGAACGGGCCGTACAGAGTGCGCGCCTGCTCCCAGTACGCTGAGTATTCCGACACGGTTTGGAGGGAGATGTCTGTGGACAGATATGTCAATTATACGGGGGACAATGCACAATACACCCCTATGCGAGACGTCAGTGCAGATCTAGTTACCCCCACTAGAATAAGAATAAGAATGTCAATGTGAGTGAATTAATGTGCTGAGGACATTGATATAAATCGTTAGATACGCCCTCACCGTACTGAGACCGCGCCGTTGTGTTTCCAAACGATATGTATGCAAGAAAGAGAAAGTAGTGTTTGCAAATAATGTGGGAGAAAAAGAGATAACACTATTATTTCAGTACGCGTGGCGTGGTGCGATGCTTCGGCAGTATTGTAAACACAATGCCAGAGTTTTTGGTGTGAGGGCTCATCTAACGATTTATATCAATGGCTGAGGAATTATGATTTTCTTTGTTATATTGTTTGTGTTAGATTTAAGTTGGGTACAATAAAGAGTTATCTATCAATCTATTCTGGCAACATGTTCGGTTACTAACCTATCTAGTTCTCGTGAAGGAGACAAAATATCACTTTAGATGTTGATCGTAAACAATCAAATAAATAGGACAGTTCACACATATCTTCCCAAAGGAAGCAAAGCTTGTGTTATGGGCACGGGATGGTAGATGGTAATTAACATACATAGAAAAATATCCTTAGGTTTGCAGATATTTGTAGAAACAAACCAGAAAAACTACAAAAATATGTGCCGGGGCGGGAATGTAACCGCAACCTCCTGCGTTTCAGCTGGCTATTAATCAAACTGTGCCAGGGACGTTTCCCAATATTAGTTTCACAGTTTTTTTGGAATTAGGACCATGTTGGAACACCGTTCGTTCCCGGAGGCTAATATTGTGGTGTTTTATCAATGGCCGAGTGGTATGTACCTACCTCCGACTTTCAATCCGAAGGTCGTGGATTCGATACCGGCAGTGCACCAGTGGATTTTTCATTCTTGAAAAATGTATGTGCACACTTAACACGTGCTTTAACGGTTAAGGAAACATCGTGAGGAAACCCGCAGCTTAGTTAACTTCAGACGTGTCCGAGACTTGTTCTTTCCTCTGAATAATAGCTGACTAAGCTGAGAGGTTGGTATAGGTGCTGGGCGAGCCTAATCCATCTAACAAACTCCCAGGCACTGCAGCGTCCCGTACAGCATGATTACCAGTTGCTGACGCTGTATAAATAATCTATAATAGATGCAAAGGCCTTACTATCAATGCCTACCTTGGTTTCCTGCAAACAATACAATCTGCGCTGCTAAAGCAGAGACGAGGCGATTTGACTCACACCGCCACAGCGTAGTCATAACGACTAATTCGGGGATGCTTATTACGAAAATAACGTTATTTTTTAAATCCAAGATGGCGGATACAAATGTCAAACCAAAATTTTGATATGGGTATCGTTTTCGACTAATTCGGGGATGCTTATTACTAAAATAACGTTAATTTTAAAATCCAAGATGGCGGATACAAATGTCAAACCAAAATTATATATTTATATAGTGATCTTATTTTTTTCCCATACAATTGTAATCTGTTTGTATATCAATAAATGTTTGCCTATAGTATATTTTACCAGTGTCCAGCTTGGTCCCTTGCAGACTGGCGACGACGGCGCCCATGCTAGGCTGTGACGTCATGCCCGACATGGAGTCCACCGCCACGTCAACTACATCAGCGCCGGCCTCCGCGCACGCCAGCATGGCCGCCACGCCGCTGCCGGACGTGTCGTGCGTGTGCACGTGCAGCGGGACGTCGGGGTGCTTGTCGCGGATGGCTGTGATCAGCAGCCTGAGAACAAATTGTTATTGTTAAGGACGAACGAGTCGCACATCCTTCCATACAAACGTGGAAGGGTAACTGCTCCACTGTTTGACGTTAACCATCCAACACTAAAGGCCCTGTCAAACAGAGAGCGTAATTAGCGCGCGTCAAGGCGCTAAAGCGTCCTGGCCTTACGTCGTACACTTTGTGTGTGACAGCTTTGACGCTATTCAGTAGTCGTCCCTCACAATAACGAATAGGTTCTACTACTTGGTCACGAGGTCTTGATTGATTGATTGCACTGTTTCTTGTGTTATACAAAGACGGGTATTTTCTAACACATTCTATTAACTTTTCAGTCATTTTCACTAATAATTTAGCAACAACCTGTCTAGCAACGACAGGTACGAGGCGATTGTTAGAATATTTTTGCTAAATACGTACTAATCATACATAGAAAAATACTCAAGACACGGGACCAATTGCTTCAGAATAAAACAATTACAAACGTTTGTCCCGTGGCGGAAATCGAACGCGCTCATCACCCAAGTCAAGATCGTATCTAGACTTGACCTTGTCAGACACGTTTATTTCAGAAGTGGGATTAAAAAATAAAATTTGTTGGATGACTAGTCGCCTGCGGTTTTAAAACCCTAGCTATATCCTTAATAGCCAGCACAAGAATACCTGAATACCCTTGTTGACATGTTTACGTCAGAAGTGGGATGATCCCGTCAAAAGTGGTATTAAATAGGATTTTACTTACTTAGCCGCCTGCGGTTTCAATAGCCCAGCCATGTCCTTGATAGCCAACACATGAGTGCCTCCCTTGACTAGCTCATCGGCCAAGTTAAGGTAGTACTTAAGGTCGTATTTGGTCTTGTTCTTGTCAGAAATGTCCCCGGTGTAAGAGATAGCCGCTTCGACGACGCCCCCGGCTTTGCCCGCTGCGTCCATACCGAGGATAAGGTTGGGTAGGTAGTTGAGAGAGTCGAACACTCGGAAGATGTCCATGCCGCTTTTGCACTGAAAATTAAGATTGTTAAATTTTTTGCAAGAATAGTTGTACGAGGCACAGTGGTTTTTTAAAGTTAAGACTCGAGGGTTAGCTGAGCGCATGCTAAGTTAATCCGACTTTTCGACATCTTAAAATATACTATAATAATTATAAACCCTAAAAGGAGTGATTGTAACCACCCCAAGGAACAACTTTAGCTTTACGACTTTCCATGATTCAGTGATTTCCATTCAAGAAGAGAACGCGCAAGTTGAAACTTCATCAGCTGAATATGCGATAATGCCATACCATTAAAAATACCTAAATCCACAAATAAGTTTTTATTAGAGTGCAAAACGTATAATTAACGAATCCGATTATGATCTCAAGTTCATCTTGACACCACATCAACTAAAGAGATGATAAAAGCAACTTGGAAAGTAAGCTTTTCCCCTCCAAAACTAGCTACTTGTTTTAGGGTTGGATAGATAGATAGGTAAGATGGAAAATGCTTTATTGCACACCTTAAACTAAACAAATTAACAAAAAAAAAGAGAAACACTAAACATAAAGTGACAATCGGCGGTCTTATCGCTAAAGAGCGATCTCAAAAAAAAACATTTCACACACCACCATCTAGTCCCAAAGTAAGCAGAGTAGGTGTTGTAGGTACGAGGCGATTGTTAGAGTATTTTTTACTAAATACGTACTAATCATACATAGAAAAATACTCAGACACGGGACCAATTCATCATCATCATTTCAGCCGTAAAACGTCCACTTCTGAACTAAGGCCTCCCTCATGGATCTCCATAAGGGGTAGTTGCCATACTCACCACGCTTGGCAGGCGGGTTGGTGAGCGCTGTACGGGATGTTGATATACGGAAAGACGCTGCTGCCCATCTTCCGGAGGTGTCCCTTAGCAGGCTCTTACTGCATCCACGGGTAGGAGAGGAGGGGTAACATTCTTCTGCCGGCACCCCACGGCAGACCAATTGCTTCAGAATAAATGGATACATATCGTAATACAACCTGTATCTCTAACTCACCGCCATCTCACAGAATTTATATACGACATTGTCCGGATAGTTGGTGTAGCCGACTGCATTCGCGCCTCGCAGCAACATTTGGAAGGGGATGTTGGGGATCATGCGACGCATGTCTTCCAATCTCTCCCACGGGCATTCGTGCAAGAACCTGAAATAAACATTCAAAACATAATTCTAACCACTGTACACACAGCAGCCATCTATAAATATATATCATCATCATCATTTCAGCCGTAGGACGTCCACTGCTGGACATAGGCCTCCCTCATGGATATCCAGTTATTGCGGTTGGAAGCGATCTGCATCCACCGTCGACCTGCGGTCTTCACCAGGTCATCATCCCATCTTGTTGGTGGACGTCCTACGCTGCGCTTGCCGGTCCGTGGCCTCCACTCTAGAACTTTTCGGCCCCATCGGCCATCTGTTCTGCGAGCTACATGGCCTGCCCATTGCCACTTCAACGTGCTAATCCGTTTGGCTATGTCGGTGACCTGAGTTCTTATACGTATCTCCTCATTTCTGATTCGATCGCGTAAAGAAACCCCGAGCATAGCCCTCTCCATAGCTCGTTGAGCGACTCTGAGCTTATTCATGAGGCCAATCGTGAATGACCACGTCGACCAATAAATATATATAATGCTGGACAAATCACACAGCACCATCTAGCCCCAAGCGAAGCCGAGCTTGTATTATGGGCACTAGATGATTGATACATTTAATACATTATACTACATAGATAGATATTTTTTATTATATATAGAAAAACACCCAGAACACCCTGAACAAATATAAATATAGTTATTACGTGATACTAAATTACTTTCTATATCAATTTTGTTGGCTTATTCCCAGAGGTCCATGTCTCGTTTATGCTTTGATTCCCGACGGATCCACATCATTTAAAATTTAAGAATTCCTTTCACAACGGGTCCATAAAATTGTTTGGTTTATGTACTAGGTATTAATGTGTATAAAAACTATTTCTACTATGATGGTCGTGACGAGACCTACCTTTGGCCTGCACTGAAAACCAGCGCCGGGTAGGCAGGCACACTACTCTGTCTACCGAGCACAATGCTGAGGGCTGACCATATCTGCCCTAAGCTCTGCTACGCACAAAAATTTGTAGTTAAGCCTAGGATTAATTTAGTGTCTTAAGTTATTGTTAAATTTAGTGTACTAAGTTATAAGAAATAATAAAATAAGGTAATTACGCGATAAAGTCCCGTTAATCAGTTTAAAATTGAACATTCCTTTTGTTGGCATTGAGTTCAAAGCTCAAGGTCAAAGGGATTTTATTATGCGTCCCGTAAACTCCACAGCGACCGAGCTTTCAATTGTGTTGTTCATTTTGTAAACTGACGCTTTTGAATTATGAAAACTTACCTCAAAGCGACATCAAACGTAGCGCCACCCCAGTTCTCCAGCGAATACAGATTACTGAAGTTATGAGCCACGTATGGAGACACAGCTAGCAAGTCGTGCGACCTCACTCGCGTGGCCAGAAGGGATTGGTGAGCGTCTCTGTAGGTTGTGTCCATGAGTAGTAGCCCCTTGTTAGCGCGGACGGCTTTGGCGAAGGCCTCCGGACCGCCTTCGTTCAAAATTTGCTTGTAGCCCTTCGGGGGTTGAACCGCTGGAAAAATAATAAATTAAATTAAATAACAAATATAATGCTGGTCACTAATGCCGGCTTCTCATCAATTCTCACAACATGTAGCCCCAAATGGCACATCCCCACTGGCACCAATCATAACACAGAGTCTGTTACAGCTTGGGTGCCAAATGATTTATACAATACTAAACTACATTTTCTTTTGTAATCCAGATTCGGGAAAAATATCTGCAGTAAATGCCAAATTTTGTCTCCAACCGGCAACCTCCGGCGTCTCAGACGGCTATTAGACCACCACTACCACACGGAGGTCGTCAAATAGTTACAATTGAATTGTGACCAACAAGTCCAGAAGGGGTGAAAACGTAGGCACTGGATTACTGGCTCTTATAAATTGCGTCCACGAGAGACGATATATTTGATATAAACGAGAAACGATATAGGTTACTTCTTCTGCGTGTATGAAGTGAAGCGCGCACTAGTGACTTGTTACCGTGACTGTAGTGTCTCTGACCTGGTGCACGCACATTACGAAGTGACAATCTGGAGACTTAGTGTGTGACAGTGATGAAATTTTTTTACCACGGCAACTAAAGTGACTACTCTCTTATACCTCACTTTAAAATAACATTTGTAATATGAAATGTAATATTATATAATATTTGTATTTATTTATATGGTATATCTATACCATATTATTTGTTTTATTTGTAGACATTGTTTGATGGATTAGGCTAGCAGATGCTGGGCAAGCCTAATCCATCAAACAATGTCCCAAGCACTGCAGCTTCCCGTACAGCATGATTACCAGTTGCTGACGCTTCATAAATCATCTATAATAGATGCAAAGGCCTTACTTTTTTGTAATATGACTATTTATTTTCTTGTTCCTGGTTACGGCCGGTTGTTTGATTGGGTTTGATAATGTCGAAGCTAGATAACGAGGCCGTAGAGTGAAAACCTCGGATGTCGAAATCCATTGTCTAATTATACGTGTTTTCGCAAAATCTCTAGAATTTTCGCGATAATTCAAATTATCAAATAATCCTACGACATATATGTACATACATAAATGAGTCTCATGAGATGATTTGACTTTGATGCTGTTGTTATTTTCACAAAATGTTACATTATGTAGTAGTAATGTCAATGTTACCAAAGTTTCTCATGCCCATAACTGGCTCAAACTAATAATAAATAGTATCTTATTCTACACCCTATAGTAAAGAGGGCGTATCTAATTTTTTTCTGGATTTAAGAATTAGGGATAAAAGTAATATTAATTTGTAACTCACATATTGAAAAATGTATGATACTCCATTTTTACTATAGGGGGAAGTATAATTGACACCATTTATTATTCTATTCATCAGAAAATTCTATTCTATAGCGTCGCATGCCAACAAACACTCAAAGAAAACCATAATGGTAAGTCACAAAACAAAATAAAAAAAACAACTCTTACCTGTATTCTCACCCGTGCGTTCTTGCCTTTTTAGGGCCTCGGGCGAAAGGTCTGAAATCATGGTTTAGTGATAAAATGCCAGTGCGTTCCAATGCATGGGGTGCTCAATTAATGGACTGTCACCAGCAACACGCAATAACTGTGCTTTATCCCTGTATCGAGAACTGTTGCTAAGATTGATAAGTTATAAGATAAAACTGTCTTAAAACTAATCTTATTGGATTAGTTGTGCTTCGCACTCTAAATATTAAATTTAAGCTTTAAATTTTGAAGTTTTTGTGCAAACTACTCTTAACTTTGTAGGTCTATGAAATGTTAAGAACGAAATCTCCTTTGAGTGACCCCAAGGTGTAAAAACTCAATAATAAAAATGAACCACAATTTCCCTTAGTCACGCACGCTTATAACTTGAGAACTACGGATTTGATGAAATTTTTCATGTTTACTAAATGGGTCCCCGGATGGTTTAGATGCATTTTAACCCGGTAGGTGGCGCTACAAAAGCGGTGCGCTGTGGTTCGAAGTAAGCCGAGTCAGCTGGTTAATTTTACTAATAAAAACTATAAGGCACCGTGATAAAGCCTAACCTTGTCTTAGCGGACTTTTCATTGTTTCGCGTATGAGATATTTAATGAATTCTTGGCAATAGTTCTGGACACGGTTAAAATAACGTACTCCGTAAAAGGCAAACAGTAAACTATTTCTAAATCAGAAAGACAAACCGGTGACGATGTTTCCCAAAAAAATCGAGTTTCAAAATTTAGGTATGATAAGATTACGGCCCTTTTATAGTCCATGAATCCTTCATGAATACCACCTTTCCACGGGGAGACAGGATGATCATGCTCACGTCTTACCGGTCAAACTTGATCTATATGTTTATTGCTCAACGCGCAGTCTTGCAGAGACTAGGAGTGAGTGAGCTTGTGATTCTTCCGCAGTCTCGGCAGAAGATCGCAATCTTCTCGACATACATACAATTTTAAGGGGCTAGTAGACGAAATTCTTATTTAAGTCAGTCATGTAGATAAACAAAAACAATAGGATAAGTATTTTTTGCTTTTAAAAATTAATCAAACAATACTAAGTCAAGTTTATAAAATTAAAATTAAAGTAACCCCCGACACTTAGTCTCGGAGGTTACCTATTTTTTTCTTGTAATATGTTCCCTCAGTTTTGCAATCTAACACAACATGCCCTTTCATTTGATACCACACTTTGGTATATTTGAAAACATTTAATTGTTCACGCTTACTTTCAACCCCCCATATCTCATGAATGGCTCGACAGATTTCTATAAAACTTTCAGTCTTGGATTCTACACATATTTCCTTTCATTTGATACCAGTATATTATATTGTATATTATAGGTACCAGGTATATTTGGAAACATTCGAATATTCATCCCCTCTTTCACCCCCCATATCTAAGAACCACCGCCGGAAAACCTACTTTTAAATAAAAAACTGCATGCAAATCAGTCCACTCGTTTGAGCTACGGTGCCACAGACACACAGACACACACACATAGCGGTCAAACTTATAACAACTTTATTTTTTCTCGGGTGTAATAAGACGCGGTAAAGTTTATAAGTGAGGGCTGGTGACGTCATTAACATGGCAACTGTTGTAATGTTGAACGATCACGCGACATTACGATACATTGTGTCGTTATTTTAAGATTCATCATCATCTCAACAGTAAGACTGCTTGTGCACGGCTGGAAATAACCCTCCCTCATAGATCTCCATGATCATGAAGGAGCTGTTGCCACACTCGCCACGCTTGGCAGGCAGGTTGGCGAGCGCAGGACGGGATGTTTATACACGGACAGGCGCTGCTGCCGATGGTATCCCTTGGCAGATTCTTCGGCATCCACGGGAAAAAGTGGAGAGGCAACATTCTACTACCGGCACGGCGTTATTTTTGGATAAGGTACGTTAAAAAAGAAGAAAGTACGTGTTCAATAGCCTTTGTTAATCTACATGACAGAATAAAAATAACATCAACTACCCTATTCTTAATAGATATAATGTTTTGACAAGTACCACCACATTTATACCCGTTTTAACAAAATGAATGGACACAAAGTTAATACAGAATTATGAAGTTTTAGTCAAGAATATATTTAAATTCCATTGCCACAAGTAAACTTACTAATTGCTTTCAAAGGCAAAGCTGTAAATAAAATATTGCACATGATAATCGCATAAAAACTATTTCGATATAAATAAATATGCAAGGTGTATCAGCGTATACATAATTTATATAGCACATAGTATGTTTGCAAAGTAGCATAAATATCTTTGCAACAAAGGCTATTTATTCTTGAACCTACCATGACGAGACCCAGAAGAAACTGGAAAACAAAAAGAAATACTTCAATCGTTGCCAATAGAAATTTCACCTTCCATAATCAAAGTTATTTTATTTAACATATTACAGCTTTTACCACGAACCTAACTTATTATCATCTTGCTGACGTTTCGTAGACCAATCATCAAACATTTTGACAACAAAGATATTTTGTTGATGATTTCATAAAAATCAATATTGTCAACAACTTTACTTATAATGTTAAGAACACAGTTTAGCTCAATGATGTGTTATGCTGATGTTTTAGTGATCAAAGCCACAATCAAACGGTTCTCAAACAATGTTACCACAAATAGTATTTTGTAAACTTTAGCAAGATCACGACACATTATAAACACATATTTAACCAAGTATTTAAAGCGTTGTCTACACGCGATATATGCAATTCTGTCTAACCGTAGGGCAAAATAAAGGTAAATAACGATATGAAGACGATTGAATATGCGTTAATAATGTTTCCACAAACGTTTCAAATTGGGTGAATTTTAAACATTTATCGAACGACATGCTACAAACTGAGTTATATCGGTTAAAGTCTAGAAAAAGAATATAGAAGCGACTGATTTCACTCATCCAGCTTGACCTTTCATCGTGTATGTATGTTACGCGATATCAGGAAGCCAATATTTATTTTATTTAATACTTTATTGCACAATTACAAAAGGTGAGCTTAATGCTAAAGCATTCTCTACCAGACAAACTTATTTTATTACATTTAAATTTATATTCAATCCCTATGTATCAAGTGTTCTGTGATAACTTTTTTTTATAAAAAACCCATGTCAAATGTATACTTTCATCAAATTTATGTATATGTTAACAATTTATCAATGCACGAAAATTCAAAAGTGTCGTTTTCAGTAAAAAATTAAAAAGCATTTACTACTGAACCTAATAGATGGAGCTAGCGCGCCGAATAAGCAAGACTTCCGTCCTATAGATGCGGCGCTGCTATCGTAGAACTAAATACAGACTTCAGACTGTTTTGTAGAATTTAGTTCTCGTTTTTTCCGTAAAACTTCACCATTGGCCTTGGTGGAAGATCAGCGTCTTGCATACAACTATCATTATGCTGAACCAGGACCATTTTGTGACACTTATTAGTTGTTTCTTAGGCTCAAGTATTAAGAATAAGGTTTCACTGTATCATTTCAAGTGTTGCAAATAAATTTATTTTCTTTTCACTTCATTTAACTTCAGTTGTGGCGCCGACTCTAATAATACTCCTGTCAAAACCAAATTTTTTGGATTTATTTTTATAAGTGAGCGTGATTTGAGAGACTTTACCTTGCCGCAACACAGTTTTAACTAGCACGGGAGGTAGGGTCTTGATAATTACGTTGTATATGTAACACTTTGTTATGATCTTTATAAATAAATGACTGGTTAATCGATTGAATTGTGTTTGCTAACAGAAAATGAACACTAGCGCCATCTATTAGGGTGTAGGTAATTCTATTTATGTCGTTTCTTTCTTACGAAAACGCCTAATTGAAATTTCGTAAAATAACCTTAGGCATTAATAAACTTTGTCAATAACAAAACATTGTATTAACACTGGCCCACAATGTACTGATGAAAGCGTGAACTCCCAGAAGCAATGAGCTTACCTAGCGGCACCGGCGGTATGAACGGCTTGACGTCCGCCGGCGGGATCCGGGTGGCGAGCGGCGTCGCCGGCCCGTTCACCATGACCTGGCCGAGGTAGTTGAGTATCTTCTGCGCGCGGTTCTGAGACGCGCGGAACATGAACAGCTGGGGGTTTTCGTCGATGAAGTAAGTGTCTACGGCGCCTGTGGAAAACGTTAAGTATGGTTTATTATATGTTTTACTAGCTTTTGCCCGCGACTTCGTCCGCGTGGAAGTCATAAAACGTAAAATGCCCATTTTCACGCAGAGCCACTTTGATTCGAAAATATAAAACCCATTTATTCCCTATCCCGTGGGAATTTCGAAAAATCCCTTCTTAGTGCACCTCTAGGATACTCAAGGTGTGCCAAATTTCAAGTCTTTAGGTCCAGTGGTTTAGGCTGTGCGTTGATATATCAGTCAGTCAGGATAAGTCTTTTTGAAACTTTCGCGATCACCCGATAAATACCCGGTAAAATAATAATAAATAATGCTGGACAAATCACACCGCATCATCTAGCCCCAAGCTAAGCAGAGCTTGTGTTATGGGTACTAGATGACTGATATATTTAATACATTATACTACATAGATAGATATTTTTATTATATATAGAAAAAAACCCAGAACACCCTGAACAAATATCTGCAGATCGTACAGACATTTGACATATGTGTTTATAATGTTTTTTTCTGGTTATATTTATTTAGAATAAGGTAATTTAGCCCAACAGAGGTGGGCCCGGGTCGTCACACAATGCGCCGAAACCTTCCGAAATTGAATATTACAAAAATCAAAAAAATTATGACTTTAATTTCCTTGAGGTTTTCGACCTACTTGTGGTTAAATACTATAAAAATTACAAACTATACAATTAACATTATGTTAGAAATTCGACGTAAATACAATAACTACGTCTATTATCGTCACCTCTGCAATATTCATAGAAGAAAGTAACAGTTAGCTTTTAAATTAACTTATAAGATCGTTATTTAATATTTATGGCAAGAGGCCGTTATTATTTATATTGTAAGACATTATTTTTGCATACCATTGAGGAACTTCTGATTCTCCAATACATTGAGTAGGAAAGGTATGTTCGTTTTAACTCCTCGGATTCTGAACTCTCTAAGCGCGCGGTTCATCTTAGCAGCTGATGATGGTAGGTCATGTGCGTGGGAAATGACCTGAAAATATAATAAAGGTTTTGTCAAACATGTTACATTAGTAATCAAAATAAATTATTTATGTTCCAAAAACCAGTGACACAAATGGTCACTACTCAGCTTATTTTAGTTTATAAAATCTTTATGAAACTGTTCCATTTAAGTCTTCAAATATAATGATTGTTATGTTATTTACCTACAATAAGTAAATGTAAGTCCCACGCAAGTCTGAAACACAGGTTTCATTCTAGTTCAGATACGGATATTTTGGTACATTTAAATAACTAAGGCTATCTGTAATTTATTGTAAATTTTGAATAAATTATCTTTTATTAGTTCAACTTTTAGATGACTGAATGGCGCCTATGCTGTGCATATCTTAAATCGATCTCTAGAAGCGTAATCAACAGATGCGTATCATTTGACGTCACGCTTCTGAAGATCGATCTACAGTCAAAGGGATGCTGTGACAGAACGGATCTTAATCGTAACAGCGCTGGTCTTCCGTAGTGACCCAGAATATGCGGTTGGTGTTGCATTGTTGGTGTACCGCAGTACACACGCTACTAAAACTTATGTTATTAAACATTATTATGCATGCATTAGTTGCGAATGCCAAGATGGATGTGTGACGTAACAGGAATGGATAAATAAATAGCGCTAGACACTCCACACAGCGCCATTTAGTTCCTATAAACATATACAACTTACTTTGACAAGAAGAGAGTCGTAATAAGGTGAAATGACAGCGCCGGCGTAAGTTGAGGCGGAGTCTAGACGAATGCCCATACCCTCGCCAGACCTGAAACATTAGGACTAGATTACAAAGGGCTGTTGTTTTAAATATAACCAATCTGTTTAAAGTAGCAATATATCTCTGGCTTGTCTATATCTTCCTCCCAGCTTAGTCAGAGGAAAGCACGGGTCAATACGTCTGAAGCTGACTAAGCCGTGGGTTTTCTAGCGATGTTTTCCTTCACCGGTAAAGCACGTGTTAAATGTGCACATAATTTTCAAGAAAGAGAAATCCATCGGTGCACGACCTGTATCGAATTCGGGGGTACATAGCACTCGGCCAACACAGCTTTTTATGATTTATGAGAATTCTTATTTAAAATATGCCATTTAGGTAAATGAATAAGCAGGATGCCTTGGGTGCTGAAAGCTCACCAACATCATCATCTCGCCGTAGATTGATTATGACCGGGTTGCTGCCATACTCACCACGCTTGGCAGGCGAGTTGGCGATCCCAGCAAGGGATGTTGATACTCGGATAGACGTCGCTCATCTTCCGGAGATAGCAGAAACTTCCCTTGCCAGATTTTCACTGCCTTCACGGGCAAGAGAGGAGGGTCAACATTCTACTGCTGGCAGTACCCTGCTGGAAGGTCATTTTACCTGAACACCTCAATCCTGCCAGTGCTAGGCTGGAAGTTGTTAGCGGGATCCTCAGTGGTAACCCTGCACTGTATCGCGTAGCCGTCCGCCCTGATCTTGTCCTGGGTGAGTCCTAACTCGGGCAACGTCATCCCTTCGGCAACCCTGATCTGTGATTGGACGAGATCGATCCCCGTGACTTCCTCCGTGATCGTGTGTTCTACTTGTAACCTGTGCAAGAAATACATTAATTATTATACCGCGCGAGAATTCGTTTAAAGATGAACTTAGCATAATCATCTTCATCGACCACTAATCGTACATAATACCCCTCTGAGACCGTAGAACTACCATGTAGTTCAACTGGTAGTACAAGTGATACACCGTATGGTCACTAGCACTACCAGTAGTACTAGTGACCATAGCAGAGGACCGGTAGTACAAATGTACTGTAATGTGTTGCGTTCATACTCGTAGTATAGAAAGAAGTAGCAATTTCTGCTGTTGGTTTGTTCTCTTACATATATCCTAGGTATTATACAACAGTTTTAAATGAGGCTTTTACCGTTATTTAGACGTATAATATCTTCCGACTTTACGCGTAGGTCTAAATATTCTGACAACTTAACTGTTTAGTTAACATTTATTTACGGAATACTGTTTTTTAAGAGTTCCGTGGTACAACAATGGACCATATAGTTTTGCTTTATCTGTCTGCGGTTTTTTACAAAGAGAAAAAAAATAACACCGCCGCGATTCCCTCGCTCGTGGAGTCGGCCCCTTAGAGTCTAAGTGGGGTGCGGGTGTAATTTCACGACGTTTAAATGCCGCTGGACGATGATGACGAACGACACGATTCTGGACGGAACAAAATCTGCTAGAGTAGAGGAGAAACCAGGCAGTTTTAAAATCCAGAAGTCACAGGAAATTACCTAGCATTAACTTCAATGAAATAGAAGTTTCCTTTGTCGTCGAGTAAGAACTCGACGGTTCCCGCGTTTTCGTAGCCAACACTCTTCGCGAGGTGCACAGCGCAGTCTGTCATTTTCTTTCTGATCTGGAAAACAAACAGACACAGTGTTATAACTTTTGAAACCATCGGGGTTGTGAACACTATCATCACATCATATTCGGTTACAGCCGACGTCCACTACTGAACACAGGCCTCCCTCATGGATCTCCGTGAGGGGTAGTTGCCATACTCACCACACTTGGCAGGCGGGTTGGCGAGCGCAGTATGGGATGTTGATACAAGGAATGACGCTGCTGCCCATCTTCCGGAGGTAGCCCTTAGCAGGCTCTTACTGCATCCACGGGCGAGAGAGGAGGGGCAACATTCTACTGCGGGCACCCCACGGCAAAACACTATACTATGGAATATTTACGGGGTATTTACCATTGCGTCTTTTTGTTCATCTTTTTGTCATTATTAGGGAGGCGAAGCCCCCTATTACGCACAGCGCTGTCTGTCTGTTTGTGGATGACACGATTACAACCGTACGCGTTGACCGATTTACATGACACCTTTTTTGTTAGCACTGTCTTAAGAAGGGTACTGATTCATTTTGGTGATACTAGGGTCACAGGGACCGGAGTTATTGTGACCTCAGAAGGTCACCAAAAGTCAAAAATGGCTTTTTTCGGAAACCTTCGCCCCCTTTCCTGGTACCCCCGTACCACAGATATACAGATAATAAAGGTAGAGAAATAGTATTCTTTAAACTTTCATGATCACGAAACATTATTTCTATATTGGATAGTTATAATAAGTCAACTAGTTAAGAAAAATTTACAATGGAACTTTATAGGGAATAGAGTACTGTTATCCTGTAACACAGTGAAAACTAACACAGGAAACAGGGCACTACTTACTGTAAGCCCCATTAATTATGCATTAAAAAAATTTTATTTTGTATTTTTTTTGTATTTATTATGGTCATCATCTCAGCTGCAGCGTGTAGGACTGCTGTCCAAGTCCACTGCTGGACAAGGGCCTCCCTCATGGATCGCCAAGATCACGCCCTCGTGATCTTGGCTGGTTGTGCATACTCTTTACATTGGATTATCGGGTATTTATCGCGTAATTTATTTTTATCCTGCAAGGAAAATGCATAATAGTTCCTATAATAAAATACAATAGGAACTATAATGAAATATGGACTTGTTTGTATCTATCTATCTAATCAGCCGGTAACACCCACTGCTGAGTAAAGGCCTCTTCTCTTATACGCCACTCCTGGTGGTCTTGTGCCAGCCGGATCCACTGTTCCTACTTGTTTGCATAGACACATACAAATAAATAAAATTAATGTGTCTGTTTGTAATGTCAAAATAACAGGATATTACTATATACTGAAAGTATAAACTGCACACGTATAGATGTTGACCAGGATTAACACACAGGCTACTTTTTATCCGGGTACAACGCATGCGAAGCGGAGGGCACAGGCTAGTCATCTATAATAGACGTGAAGACCCTAAAAACAATAGGTAATGTATTCACCTCAGGGTCTAAGTGGGGTGCGGGTGCAATCTCAACGACTTTTTGATGCCGCCTCTGCACGGAACAGTCGCGCTCGTACAAATGCACCACATTACCAGCCTTGTCACCTGTAATACAATCCCACTGATATTATAAAGGCGAAAGTTTGTTTGGATGGAGATTTCTTATTCTTGTGGGGGTAACTAGATCTGCATTGACGTCCCGCATAGGGGTGTATTGTGCATTGTCCCCCGTGATGCTAGCCCGACCCTAGCCAGCCCAACTCCTTAAAGTACCGGAGAAGGACTCTGGGCCGCTGGCAGCATTCCCAAAGGATATGCAGATGTTGTAGAAGAAGAAGGGCATGACTCTATGAGCTCCGGTAGTCCCGTTTCCGATCTGGCGTCCTTTGTTGCGGTACGATGCAATAGCACGTGCTTCACTGTCTCCTCCTTCTCGGATGGAGGTTTGTTACCACACGCAAAAACTAGGCTACGGATTGAGCTGAAACTTTGCACACGCGTTGACGTTGACCAGGATTAACACATAGGCTAGTTTTTATTCGGGTACAACGCATGCGAAACGGCGGGCAGAAGCTAGTAATTAATAAATAATGCTGGACATTTCACAGGGCACCGTCTGGCCTCAAGGTAAGCACAGCTTGTGTTGCAGATGGTTGATAGAATACATAAGGCCTAGTATTATATTATCACAGATAATATAATACTAGTGTATTATATTATCTGTGATAAGGCTGAACAAGTCGCGGAGGCAAAGTCGTCAGTGGGCGCGGCCTAAATGTATGCTATCTCACCTGACATAGTGTGCGCGCAGAACACCCCCGCGCGCTAGAATGAAACGCACGATGATTCATTCCTAAAACGACCGCGCAAAAATATGTGAATAGACTTTTAGCACAAGGGTTATTATAGTAAAACTATAGCGCAATCTTTACAACTTTTGAATAATTAAACTATGTCGGAACGGCGTTTATTTTTGAGTTTTCTTTCTCCGTATATTATTTGGTTTCGTCCAAAGTTGGGCTAAAATCAGTGTTGAAATACGAAAGTTTAGAAGCTTGTATTTTTTAAATAAATATATTTTTTTACGATTTGGGGTGTATACAAACATAGATTATGACGAGATAAATTGATATAACCCTTAGTGTTGGATGGTCAACGTCAAACAGTGGAGTAGTTACCCTCCACATTTGTATGGAAGGATGGGCGACTCGTTCAACCTTAAATAGAATAGAATATACATTTATTTGATTCACAAAAAACAGCACAGACAGAAAACCGTATACACATTATGGAACATTCAGAAATCAAAAGAAGAAAAAAAAAGGTAGTTACAATTATAGGAAAAATACAATAAAAAATTAACAGCTAAACAACATTTAAAACCTACCTACGATTATATGCTACCAGTACCACTGTCTGCTCTGCTGCGAGCCAAAAAGGAACAGTCTCAGCTTTGATGTTGCACCGTTTGTAGATATTTACATAATCAAACCCCAAAGTCTATCTAGTCTTGTAAAATGTGATATCTTTATATAGTTACCAAGCAGTTGCACTTCAATATGCCTCGGCCTCTCTATGAACCGCTCTATAAACATGGATCCGTTGCCGAACGCGTTCAGCGCTTCCGACGAGGCGATGTCGAACGACGCGCCCACCTCGCCCATCTCGCGCACCACCCGCATGCCGCGCCCGCCGCCGCCGAAGGCCGCCTGGAAACCATCAAGCTCATGTAAAGCCTGTATCAAGGGCGCTCCACATTCTCAAGAGAATCTCGCGAGAATGTGGAGCGCCCTTTACATTACACGATATTCAGGGACCCTTACCCTTACCCTAACTAAGAGTGGTGTAATAAGAGTTAGAGCGTAAGGGACCCTAACTAGCGCGACCGCGGCAAGCCTTGCTCCCTAATCGCCCTAACTACCGGGCCCTGAATACCGTGTAGTGTAATACAGCTTTAAAGGAACGCAGTGTTGTTGCACTAACTGATATCATTAGTAACCACATCACATCA
This sequence comes from Pasiphila rectangulata, assembly GCA_963082625.1. Lineage (NCBI taxonomy): Eukaryota > Metazoa > Arthropoda > Insecta > Lepidoptera > Geometridae > Pasiphila > Pasiphila rectangulata. The sequence continues at coordinate 11,080,426 of OY720249.1, forward strand.
AATAAACACTGCTCATCACATTATTAGCTTAGTCAATTTATTTATTTATTTATTACAATCATAATTACCAATTAAACTTGTAATTATGAATTTGAAATGAAAAATATTCTACAAAATAATAATTCACTTTTCAAAATTTTGTTTCACATTCACACACATCTGGCGCTATCTAGATGTATGCTATCTCACCAATGCACAATGATTCATTCCTAAAACGACCCCGCAAAAATATCTGAATAGACTTTTAGCACAATTTATTTTTTTATTATAGAGAAACTTGAGTGTTGTGTCAGCTGTTTTCATTATGTACTCATACACATTCGCATTTTTGCAATGTTAGTTTCCCGTTTTCTGGTCACTACTGCGGGTACTACTGAAAATCAGTGTTTGCTCTTAGAGTAAACTCATACTGAGTTACTACCTTTTTGCCATGCTGCAACACACACATCCAGAATTTTTATTAGGAAATGTCTATAAATCTCTTGTATCTTTCGTTTTCTTATATCAACTATTCATATTTGTTAATGTAATTTTGTTTGTTATATTTTTATTTTTTTCTTTTCTAAGTGAAGTATGGAGTATGTTCGATTTATTTTTTTATAAAGATTGTATGTGTGTGCTGAAGTTGCAAATCTATCTAACTGGACGTATGCATTTTTTTGATGTGAAACATCTATATTGTATATCTATCTACCTTGAATATAACCGGAAGACCATGCTGCTCACAGAACGCCACAGCTTCTTCTTTTGTCGTCACAGGTCCGTCGGTACCGGGGACGATTGGCACATCTGTGAACAAATAAACAATTTTACTTTACTGCTTTGCCGTGCTTTGATGCAGTAAAAAAGATGGGCAGCAGATCTTTCCGTGAATATATTCAGTACTGCGCTCGCCAACCCGCCTGCCAAGCTCGGTGAGTATGGCAACAACCCTTATGATCAGTACTTGTCGATTCATGAGGGAGGCCTAAGTCCAGCTGTTCTCGAGGATCCCAAATTAGCGAGCTATCTTATTTCGTGTGGAAACAAAACGGCACGGTCGTATTAAGGTAAGGGTGTATCTAACGATTGAAATATTTGGCTTTCACTATAACTATATCTATATTGCAGTATCGTTTTGGAGAGGCCTCTGTTCAGTGGACACTAACTACAGGCTAATGTGATGAGCGAGTAGAATGCCGTGGAGTGCCGGCAGTAGAATGTTGCCACAACTCTCTTGCCCTTGGATGCAGTAAATACCTGCCAAAGGTCATCTCCGGGTCATAGGCAGCAGCGTCTTTCCGTGCGTCAACATCCCGTACTGCGCTTGCCAACCCGCCCGCCAAGCGTGCCGAGATCCACGAGGGCTATGTCCAGCAGTGGACGTAGCAGTCCCGCGGCTGAGAGGACGATGAGGACGTACTTGCGTCGATAGCTGCCTTCCTAGCGGCGACCTTATCGCCCATCTGCTGCACGACGCCGGGCGAGGGCCCCACGAAACGGAGCCCCGCGTCGATGATGGCGCGTGCGAAGTCCGAACTGGAACATACGCATAATCATAAAACATTTGACGTAGCTCTGTGGCGCCGCGGGCGAAGGTCCGCCTGCGACGCGAGAGGTTGCGGCTATCGGGACAAATGTCTGTTCTGCAGATATTTGTTCAGGGTGTTCTGAATGATATTCTATACAAGGTGTAAAAGGACGACTACCGACTTATTACTTATAATAAAAAGCCTTAGATAAAACTCATTAAAATATCTACATAAAAGAGACGCTCGAGACAACATTGTTTACAATAAACTGGCGCAAGGCGTGATGTGTCGACGTTATGATGAAACTTACCGTTCTGACAGAAGACCATAACCAGGATGGACGGCGTCAACGTCGTTCTCCTTGGCAACCCTGATGATCTCCGGTATGCTGAGGTACGCCTCAACTGGTGCAAGACCTTTCCCGACTATGTATGACTCGTCGGCCTTTTGCCTGTTGAAAAAAAATTTTTCACACTTGTTAGGTTAACCTGTATCTATGCATGTAAAAGAATCTTCGAACGTTGTTTAGACCCACTTTAAGGCGTCATATTTAATTGAAACTTTACATGGGCCGATGGACAATACAATAATTCGGCGTTTTTTTCAGAGCTAAAGCTATACAAGCGGTTTGATCTTCCAAATGGTTCGGGTAATATCACAGAATTAATAAAAGGTATAATTATACACTCTGCTGCGTCGTTGCCCGTTCGCTTTGCTTGAACTTGGCTGGACACTCTGCCGCGTGTCTAGATTATTATTGTTTAATAGTGTTCTGCATGGCTTCAAAAAGAAGAAGAGAATATAAAAGGGGCTTAGATGAGAAAAGAAAAACGGGCTGATAAAAAAGAACATCATTCTCAGAATTTCCAATTTTTTTTTTTTTTTTTATTTTTATTTATTTATTTATTATTGGATAAATGGTACATTTTTATTTGGTTTTAGTGTCCAAAAAACCTATATTAGGTTTGTCCAGGACACTAGGTTCTCGGTTGACTTACAAGATTATAATAAAAGATACACAAAGAAGAAAAGAAACACAACTTAATAACAACTTAAAGTATAAACAGAAGGTTACAGATTTAACTCATACAACTTATGCTCATTTGCGTACCTACAGCGCGCACACACAGAAACAACAATTCCGCCACTGTTCTAGAACTAAGCAATATATACTTAAGTTGATTTGTCACTTGGTGTGAGTGCAAGGCGTACGAGCGATAACAATAAGCTGGCCGGCGCGCTGCGTCTACGCACAGCCCTCATTATACCTGTGTGCGCGCACTGATGTTCCATAGGATGTTCCATTTTATGCGTTTTTATGTTATTGAAATATGTATGTAAACGAATTCAGAGAAAATATTTTTTTAATATGGATTTTATATTATTTTTTGTAATTTTGTTTTTGACTTCTGCTGGTAAATTATTTATTAGATGAGGAATTAAATACTGCGATGTTCTTTTACCATACTCGTTATTGAACTTAGGTTTGCATAGTCTTTTAGAAGTGATACTTCTAGTGACTACACTACCAGTATTACTGTTTGGGACTTGGATATCGGTGCGAAAGTATTGCTCAAGAAGTAAGTTCAGTTCTACTCTTCTATGAATTGGTAAAACCCCGCAGTACCTAAACAAGCCCATAGGATCGTCTAAGTATTTATTTTTTATGTTTTTGGGAATTATTAATTTTAATAACCTTAATTGAATACTATATATTTGATCTAGGTACGTTTTATACGTGCGACCATAGCTACTAAGCCCGTAGTTTACTATGCTATCTACAAGAGATTTGTAAATAGTGATTAAAACATAGAAGGGTACTTTGCATTTAATGATGTAAAGTTTTGCCATGATAGCTCTAAGCTTATTACAAACCTTATCTATATGTTTAGACCAGTTAAACCTATTATCTATCACTAGTCCGAGGTATGTGTACTCAGTAACTTGCTCAATAACCATACAACCATTAGTGCAACGCGAGTTAAGATGGAGGCAGTCATGACTATGAGCCACCACTGTAACGTTTTCTTTATCTGGATTAATATTATGACTGGATCGGACGTGGATAAGCTTAGTTTTGTCGGCGTTGATTACTAGACCCGAATCATGCGACCACTTGCAAATTGCAGTAAAATCTTTTTGAATGTGGCTTTGTGCGATTAATGGATCCAAGTCAGCTGCTACTAGGCATGTATCGTCAGCAAATTGGTAGACAGTACAGAACTTAATGACATTATTCAGGTCATTGACGTATGTCAAATAGTGCAATGGGCCTAGTACAGATCCTTGTGCTGTTCCTTCAGTGACATTGACACTATCGCTGTACATATCACCTATTTTGACTTGGTAGCTACGGTTGTGCAAGTAATCTTGACACCATTCTAGCAATTTACCTCTTATTCCAGTGTTACATAGTCTTTCAACTAGTAGGTCGTGTCTTAATGTGTCAAACGCCTTTCCATAGTCAATAAAGACTAAGACTACGTGTTTTTTCAAATTAAGGTAATTGTTTACCTCATCCGTGAAAAGAGACAGCAGCATCGTAGTACTCTTGTTTGACTGGAACCCGTATTGTTGAGAAGATAAGACGTTATTATCGGTATAGAATTTCTGCACCTTGGTGCATACGTACTTTTCAACAATTTTATCCAGGACTGGTAAAATAGTTATGGGACGGTACTTGCCGTAATCCTGCGTACTGCCGCTTTTGTGGATAGGACGAACAATACCCGTTTTAAGCTTAGAAGGATAGCGTCCGGTAGTGATGCTAGTGTTGATTAGTCGCGTTATAGCAGCAACAATTTTATCTGACAGTTTTATAACATCTATTGCTCTAATACCATCTATACCTGGAGCTTTATGCGGATTTATGTGTCTTAAAATCTTCTGTATTTCATTATTTTTAGCTTTAGGAAAGTAAATTGATCTATCCAAATTTCTAGTATAATCAGATTTATTTAGTAGGTTATTTTTGCAATTTGGTATGATCGATTTAACATTATTTTGAAATTGGCTTGAAAAATTATTTGCTATATTTTTTAAACTTGGTTCTTTACTAAATGCTTTTGTGATTATATTATCTATTGAATTTGATATTTTACCTGTTAAATTATTTATTATTTGCCACGTTTTCTTGATATCGTGTTTATATTTATTAATTTCTGCCATTATATATTTATTTTTATTTTTAAATATTAGTTTGTTTGTTTTATTCCTTACCTTATTGTATTTTAATTTAATTTCTTTATTACTAGTATCCTTTAGCCACTGTGAGAATAATTCATCTCGTATGTTAGTAAGCTTTAAAATATTGTTATCAACCCATTTATGTTTACTTCGCTTTGATGAACTTACTTTTTGAGTATATATAGATTGGTTATAACAGTCATTAAAGCTTAATTGACGATTTAAAGAATTTTTTTTTACAACTAAATTACGAGACAAGCCGAAGGCCCACCTGATGTTAAGCGGTAACGCTACCTATAACAATTGCAATGCCTCGGTGATCACGTTCACTAAGCACGTGACCAACGCTGCATTGCATTGCGTCCGTCACCCTGAGACAGAGTTGTAAGGTCTCATGTGCCCGTAATTTCACCGGCCCCCTTGCCCTTCAAACCGGAACTCAGCAATGGATACATTACTGCTTGGCGGCAGAAATAGGTATGGTGGTAGTACTTCCCCGGATGAACCTTTCACAAAAAGTTCAACTACTACTCAAATGTTAATGGAACCTAAGACACTAATTTATGTATGACAATCATTGTAAACCTTCTTATTTCCTCATCTTTGTAACAAATAAATTAATTTAATTAGCAAATATTTATTAATAATGCTCTCAGCGTCCCAGCCTGAGCTCATCTTGGACTTTTCAAAATGCGGGGAAGAATAGCAAAATTTTCCAACGAGCAAGAAAAAGGAGGTATATGTATTTATTTATTTATTAAACAACATAAGAATATAAATGCGTTGCGGTAGATGCTTTACGCGATAAATATGTCATTAATCTGAATTTATTGTAGGTATCAATATAATAATATTGATTATTCGTGCCATCATCAAGATTATTTTTTATCATACTTTTTATTAATAGTATGATAAAAAATAATCTTGATGGCACGAATAAAACACGCGTATTGTTCTTATTTCTGGCTTAATCTGTTGTTTTCTTTTGTGACTTTGCAAAGTCCAACTTTAATTGACATAATCTTCGTTGGATTAATATTCGCACTGTTCTTAATTATCTGTATCATGTTTGGGTGTACGGATAAAGTCTTTCGCATTTTAAATTAAGCATTTTAAGACGATGATGGTTTTCCAAATTACCTTTCCGTGATTATGGAAATATCCTCATACCATACTAAATATTAGGTCACATTACATATGAAATTGGCGTTTTGTATGGGAGGAACATAAAGTCGATTTGTTTTAATATAAAATATTTAATTAATCAAAGTATGTACCATAATACCATTGCTATCTATGCACTTTTGCCATCTCATAGGTAGTTCGTTGATCCCTTTATTATAAAGCCATTCGGACGGGAATCAATAAAATCTTTGAAGGCGGTTTGGACTGCCCCATCGGAGTTGATTTTTTCCCTTGCAAGAAGTTATCCAAATTTCGAAAAAAATGGTAATCTTTAGCTATTTTTGTATTTAAAGTGTAAACCCACACTAAGGTATCATTTATAGCAAATGAAAAATGCAATCAAAATTTTGTTTCCGACGGGACTCGACATCTCTTCACTGCTTCTGACTACTTGTTGTCGGACAGTGGGCAAGAATATCTCTAAAGATTTTTGCTAGATGTCGCTACTCGGTTCGAAATCGATAAAGGCAGTCAAGATTTTCGACCCGACGACGGTTAATTGCTCCGTAGCCGAACGGAAAAGGCAGCCTGCGTTAAAGGTGTTCGTCTGAACGTTACGGGTTCGAGTCCCGTCGGAGACAAAATTTTGAATGCATTTTTCATTTTCTAAAAATGGTAATCTGTTGAAGCAAGGTCCGGAGAGTACGGTGGATGTCTTAGCTTAGACATTACAATTGAAGCTCCTCTAATTTGGTAGCTGTCTGTTGAGCAGTGTGTGGTCTAGCGTTGTCCTGGAGCAGCAGTGGCCTAGAGCGATTGACCAGCCTCGGTTGTTTAGCAAGCTAGCTTTTCCATCATGTTGCTGACAAAAGACATCTGTACGTAATCGTCTGGCCAGATTTAAAGCTGTAGTGGACGACACCGGCACTGGTCCACCTCCACCAAACGCTCACAAGTAACTTTTTTTTAATTCAGTTTTCGCTTGGGGCATGATTTGGCTGGTTCGCCAGCGTTCAGCCATTGCGATGAGCGCTTCCGATTATCGTATAGAATCCACATGTCATCACAGGTAATGATTCGATTTAAAATCCCTTCATTTATTGTGCCGGTTGAGTAATGTAACGCAGCAGTCGACGCGCGTTTATCGATTTCCTTCACTCAATTCGTGAGGTACCCACCTTTCAAGCTTTTTCACCTTCCCAATTTGCTTCAAGTGGATTAAAATAGTTTTATCACTAACACCGCAGCCTACAGCTAACAGCTCGGACGTGGTTTGCGATGGATCCGCTTCCACAATAGCCTTCAATTCTTGATTATCAACTTTGGTCTCCGGCCGTCTACGGGGCTTGTTCTGCAGGTCGAAATTTCCAAAACCAAAACGTTGGAACCAAAAACGCACTGTGTTTTCTTATGCGACACCGCCACCATACACATCAATAATCCTTCGAGCCGTTTCTGCAGCACTGGTGCCACGGTGGAACTCGTACTCGTTAATAACGCGATATTTTAAGTTTTACATTTTGTAAACTGAGTGACGCAAAGAAATAATAAAAAAGAGGAAAAACAAGTGAATTATGGTTTTCGAAACAAATGCATGAGTAAATGAATTTGGAATTCCTAAGCAAAGAGGAGTTAATTTAGATCAGTGGCCAGTACGACAAAACGCCAATTTCATATGTAACGACCTAATATCTTGTTAGAAGCGCTAATAGCGTATCTAACAATCGAAACGTGTAAATAGCCTATCTACGGACATTAGCAAAAACAATATATATAATATAATCACCAAGCCGTTTATGGCGGTGCCATAGTATGAAATTAAAATTCTATTTAGTCTGTCAGATCAGTTATGTAATACAACAATAATAGACACGTATTTTTTGTTTTTACAAAATACTAAGATAAGGCACATTGAAGTTTAGAAATGGGGGCTGAGACGGGGGCATGACGTCATAACAGTCATAAACTATTACCGGGTTACGTCCGTCGGTGCGTGTCGTCACGTTCCATTTCGTCGTCATTTTTTGATTTCGTTAACAAAATACAGAGAATAATAATATAATATTTTAATATTATAGTATAGATAGAATTGTTTTTGTTAATCAACATATGACGGACTTATAATTAATATTTAGTCAAGTAGCCTCGGTACAATGTACGTATATATTAAATACTTTCAGATCATTTAATTTAGAGACTTGCAAGTTTTTATACACTTTTAGTTTCGGCACAGGTTTTGATACTATCTATACTTTCAAATGGCTGCCGCCACAAGATGGCAGATGATGTATTTTTGACAAACCTGACATGGGGTATCAAAATATAGGGCTTTCTTATATAAGCTTATATTTTTATCCTAAACTTATTTTATAGCCGGATACAACGCGTGAAACTAGATTGAATCAAGAAGTATTCACTTGCTTACCAGCTCAACACAGTCTGCCGAAATTAATACAATTGTAGAAAATGTTTCTAAATAGCTAACTAAGCGTATGTTCGCAAAATAGGATTGCAATAGGAAGAACCTGTATTGATGTTATTGGTTAAATAAATAAAAACAGTGTTATGTTAGGTACCTGTGCATTTGCAGTTTGTCCTGCTCGCTGTAGATGGCGACGGATCTGATTCCCAATTCCGTGCATGCTCGGAACACCCTGATGGCTATTTCACCTCTGTTCGCGACTAAGACGCTCCTGATGGGCTTGTATTCCACTTTTTTCGTGTCCTGGAAATGAATATTAAATCATAAATAAAACATATTTTTCATAAACGTGCATGCAGCCGAAACCCACATCTGCAGTTCATACAAATATAAAATATATTCCGCGATGAGTAACCAACCCGCAACCACTTACGTCTCAATCCGCAGGCTGATTACATACTCGTATCTCGCGACAGGTTTGCAACAGGCGTAAATCTCGCGATCATCGTTGTAAAACGTCAATTTCTGGCTCATACAAAATTGACGTTTGAGAGCGATGATCGGGAAATTTACGCCTGTTGCAAACCTGTCGCAAGATACGTAATCGCCTGCCGTTAATTTAATAGGGACACAATACGGGCGCTACAGAACAGCAGCGCTCCAGCAGCCCTTGTGCTACTGTAGCAAATGCGGCGGGCTAGTCTCATTGTATTCACTTTTCTATCTTGTAACTGTAATTGTAAGTACAATATATGTATGTATTTGACTATGATATGATAACGCTATAAATTGTTCTACTTCTAAAGAGCCACGAAGGTATTCAAGGTCTAATTATAATAGGTTAAACGTTTAATGTAAGTAACCTATTATAATAAGATAGACGAAATTATGCATGTTGGAATGCCTTGGCTGTTATACCTAATTGGTATAAAATTGTCCCATTTGTTATGTTTACTTTTTATCGCGGTATAAAGTCTATTAATAATAGTATTTTAAGTAGGTACTTCTTCACTAGATATCTGATAACAATAATTGTTGTTTACAACACCTATTACGAAAGGTCAATAAAAATGTACAGTACCAGTACATAGTACCTAGATGGCGCTGGTAAAGAAAGAAAGGATAAGGTATTTATGGCAACGAGATTTATGCTTATCTGTGTTCATTATAGGTAATTCTGTACTTAGTTCACACTGTGTCCAAGTGGGGTCGATCACACACAACATGACTTCTTGTATTCTAGTTCAACTCAACAGTCTCTTACCATCTTTCCCTTTCCTTTTCTACAACCGAATTATAAAATGATAAATGGGTCGCAATTTTATACTCATATACTTTTATAGCTGTAAATTGACTATTATGAGATGGACCTTGGACCTTATAATTTGACCTTTGCAATAAAGCTTATTATAAAATATCAGATTACCTAGAGGACAAAACCACTTGGGACGGAATCTGCTCCAACTCCGTCAAACGTAACATAAGACAAAATAAAATTGTTAAATGATGACTATAACGACCGAGTTAGGTTCTTCTGTTCACTTCTTTTCCTAACTCGCGTGTCATCTGAAGTGAACAGATTCAATTATGTGCTTTATTCTATTTATTTGTGTTGTTTTATTTTGTAATTTGTGACGCGTCAATAAGGTCCATGCGGCCGCACTGAATAAAGTATTTTTTGATTCTTGATTCTTGATTCTATGCGGGACGAGGACAGGTCAAAGAAGTCGCGGTTCATCCGATTGTGTGTTGGGTCGACGACATTCTTCTTGAATTCGCGGGAAATTCTTGGCTTAGCACAGCACTGCATAGGATCGGCTCGGAGGCCTACACCAAGCAGTGAGAGGTACCTTACCTATGGGCTGTGGATGATAATTATGATGATGATGGTGAAATAACTATTACAAACTTCTCCGGAGCCGAGCCTCAAAAACCCCACCAATAAACAACGCACTTGAAATCTTATCAATCATTACTAATCAGTTTCTGATATTTGATTAGCAGATTTGTCCGGTACATCGTTATCGGCTATCGGAGATCATAGCACTGATGAAAGTGAGTTAGTGCGCCAATAATTAACAAGATTAATTGGATTCGAAAACTTGATAACATCTTAATCCGTAATACGCCTCGCCTGCACAAAACTAATGCTACCAGAGAGAAACAAAAAGATAACCAACACCCTGCTCAAGATGACAAGACAAGACTTACGGATGATGGTGGGCAATCACGGGACACTGCGATCTAAACCACCATCTTCTAAAGACAGGGGCCACAGACAGTGGACTATGTCGCGGGTGTCTTGAGAAGGAGGAGACAGTGGAGCACGTGCTATTGCATTGCACCGCAACAAAGGACGCCAGATCGGAGACGGGACTACAGGAGCTCATAGAGTCATGCCCTTCTTCTTCTACAACATCTGCATATCCTTCGGGTATGCTCAGGGAATGCTGCCAACAGCCCAGAGTCCTTAAAGTACCGGTTAAGGAGTTGGGCTGGCTAGGGTCAGGCTAGCATCACGGGGGCAATGCACAATACACCCCTATGCGGGACGTCAGTGCAGGTCTAGTTACCCCCACAAGAATAAGAATAAGACGCCTCGCCTGCAATAATCTTTGGCACGACAGACTCTTCGTCCAGACTGTCCTAACTCTTAGAACCATGTCGTAGGCACCAAATAGCGCTAGACTCTTGGTCGAAGAATAGTGTTTACGCGTTGCATTGTAAACACTTACACTTACGTATTAACTATTTATATGATAGCGTTATAAATCTCCTTTCACTGCGTTTGTTATCTCAAAATATTTAGAAATTTCAGAACATAGCCCTTGATAACAGCAGGCAACCCATAAATAAGGCAATACGGAGATCGTAATCGTAAGTTGTTTGCCGAGTATGTAGGTAGGTACGGCATTGACCAAACCCTTCTATTGGTAACAAGATTGCGCCACACCCGTGTGCGTAAACTCATGGTAAACACATACATCAACTGTCATAAGAATAATGTCAAAACTTACATCACACAGTATACCCACATTGCATCGCTCAGAACAAACGAGTAATTCGGATAAGGCCATTCAGATTGGACTGTAGAGTCATCATCATTCCAGCCGTAAAAAGTCCACTACTGAACAGGCCTCCCTCGTGGATCTCCATGAGGGGTAGTTGCCATACTCACCACGCTTGGCAGGCGGGTTGGCGAGCGCAGTACGGGATGTTGATACGCGGAAAGACGCTGCTACCCATCTTCCGGAGGTATCCCTTAGCAGGCTCTTACTGCATCCACGGGCATGAGAGGAGGGGTAACATTCTACTGCCGACACCCCACGGCAACGACTTTACGACTGTAGAGTAAATTCTACGAATTGGACCATTGGACTTAACCCAACAGCAAAGAAAAACTTAGTATGTTTTGTACTCTTATCCAAAGCCTTGGTGAGACTAGTGGTCGGTTGAGAAGGCAAATTGGTTGCCTTTTTTCCCGATCATTAGGTTCTGTAATCTGTGACAACACTGGACAAAAGTTTTGGACGTTTTCGGCCATTTGAAGACTTATTTTTTTGGTGAGATTTTGAGGTCACAATAACTCCGGTCCCTGTGACCCTAGGGTCACCAAAATCAATCAGTACCTCGTTCTCTTTTAAGACTGTTCCCTTATTAAAACGGTGCTACCAAAAAAGGTTTCATGTAAATCCGTCAATGCGTTCTGTTGTAATCGTCTCATGCACAGACAGACATACAGAGACAGACAGACAGCGCTATGCATATTAGGAAAAAATCATACTTTTTATGCATTCTAATATGCATGGAAGGTGTCACATCTTTCCCGTGGATGCAGTAAAAATCTGCCAAGGGTAACCTCCGGAAGAGTGACAGCAGCAGCGTCTTTTCGTGTAAGTATCAATATCCCGTACTGCGCTCGCCAACCCGTCTGCATCATGATCTTGGAAATCTATAGGGGAGGCCTATGTCCAGCAGTGGACGTGGACAGAAGTCCACGGCTGAGATGATGATGATGATGCATTGTAAAACAATTGCATTTTTTTAAATCTCATCATGGCCCAAATTCGGCAACGACGAAGTTTTCTGGTTTTAGGTAGTTTTAGAGGTTCAGTGAGGTATCTCGATAGTAACGATAGTTAGAGAATATCTATAAAATTGTACTGTCTACCAAGTTAATAACCATTAACCAACATAACAAGTAGGTATGATCTGTCTGCCATACAAGATGGCGCAAGCTTTATTTATATAAGAAGAAACTCGTTATTTATGCACAAAAAATTCAAGAATATCAAGAGGTAAATTATTTTTAGATAGATAATGGTGACTGCACTACACAGCACCAAATTATTATGTATGACCACATTATGACGATATAAGATCAAATATACCTTGATGGAACTATTGTCAAAGATTACAGAACCTAGTTAATAACCGAATGATCGAGAAAAAAGGCAACTGATTTGCCTTCTCAACCGACGACTAGCCTCACCAAGGCTTTGGATAAGAGTACAAAACATCTGTAGATATGTCACGAGTACGAGGTGAGTACGAGTGTGTAAAGAAGTAAATTGACCTGTCACATAATACATTATATAGGTGATTTATACAGCGTCAGCAACTAGATTACTAGATGACGCTGTATAATCATCATGCGACTGTACGGGACGGTGCAATGCCTGGTGCATTGTCTGGTGGTATAGGCTTTAGCAGTACCTAAAACATCCTTTCAGCATAGTCGGCTATAATAACATGAGGCAACCCATGGCTCAGTCAGTTTTTTTTATACTACTAAATGACGAGACAAGCCAAAGGCTCACCTGATGTTAAGCGGTTACCTCTACCTATAAATATTGCAATGCCGCAGTGATCACTTTCACTAAGCAGTGACCAACGCTGCATTGCATTGCGCCCGTCACCCTGAGACAGAGTTGTAAGGTCTCATGTACCCGTAATTTCACCGGCACCCTTGCCCTTCAAACCGGAACATAGCAATGAAGACATTACTGCTTGGCGGCAGAAATAGGTATGGTGGTAGTACTTCCCCGGATGAACCTTTCACAAAAAGTTCTACTACTACCATTGAAGTATTATTACTAGCGTAACTACTACTAAAGTTTCAGACGTATTGACATGTTTATTCTACGAGTATGTAGATTCATAAACTTACCGAAGAAGCAGTTCTGTTCCTTCCAACGCTCCATGCTTGAAACTGCGACGCGGAAGCCCGCACAGCAAAACGTGCTTTTAAAATCTGCATTCTCACTTACACTTACAAAACTAATTAAAAATAAACGTTACTAGAATAAAAAAAATCTTTAAAAGAACACTGTGCTATTTCATTGTAAATATAATAAATTGCGGGATTGACTAGATCGTGTGCGGGCTTCTTGTCGAGTTTCGTTTCGATTTTATCTGAAACAAACAAAAGTAATATATAAAATAATTATCTGTAACAAACAAAATATCTGCTTGCTTTTATGTTTGCTTGCTAACATAAAACCCAACCGCAAGAAGATTTCAATATTTGGCTATATTCTCTTAATTCAAACATGCAACTATGACGAAGCCTAACAAACCACAAAAGACTGGTACAAGAACTGAATGTGTCCTATATGACATTGAAATAACCTTGCTATGCGCCACAGTATCATCGTCGTACATACTAAGGTCTACTTATTTAAATATCTGCTAGATAAGAACCAACAAGCTAAATATATACAATTCTGGACAGAGCTCTTATGAATCCGCAATTATAAATGAATTCCCAAGTACAGAACTAGCACTCTTAGCTAGCTGTTGCGAAGAGGTGTAAAACAGGGGAATTCTTATCCTCAAAATTATTAATGCCCTTGGCAGGGCACAAGTTAATACGTTCATCACTCAAGGTCGTAAGAGCGAACGCAAATTAAATATACATTTACAGATTGAAACAACGATTCGGGTTAACTTTTAGTCATGTCTAGAAATATGAGGAAAACAGAAAAACGTATAAAAAGTGTAATTTAAAATACTAAAGATAAAATACTAATGATAATACATAAATCATCAATGACCAGTTCTCATCTTTAATAAACATACAACGTGCACGTGATGTACACATTATATTAGCATCAATGAATGCAGGTTAATTGTGTAAGGAGTCTTCACACACTATACAACAATTGAATGGCCGTACGTTGGTAGAAGTGATTTGTAAACAAACGCATAAGGATATAAAAATAATTCCATTGTTCAAGATATTTCAGAATCTCAGATAATAAAATAATTAACTGATTGACGAAAACCTGAACTTTACGAATATCACACCACTGCATAACGAAATGTTTCCTGAAGTGACATGGTTAGTGATCCAATTGTTTTTTTTATTCAGAAATAAGAACGAAGTTTATGAAAGTTTGTTTTAAATATTTGCTCTTGATTGATGATGTTTGTGCAAAAATAGATAGATAATACGAGTACATAAGTAATTGTTTGCTGATGCTGCCTATATCTTTAAAATATCACCTATTAGCAGAGACGGACAGTGCAGCAAAATAAAATGATTCTCCCGTCTTCATGCCGTCTTGTGATCACAAATTGGAAGTACTTTATGGTAAGCAACTCAATACATTTTCATTAAAGCACATGCGAATCCCTACAACTTCAAACCAATCAAATTTGGTGTGAGACCTTTCGACATTCAGAAGCCTGAATGCGAAACAGTGATTAGTCTGGTGTTATAAGAGGTTATAAATTCCTAATCAACACTGTTTTCCAGTGAACCTCATTTCAGATAAGCACGTGTTTATACTGAACTGAAAATTGAGATAAAACTGAAATGAACATTGAAATGAAGATATTTTGAAAACTTGATTTATCTGGTGAACTTGCATTTTTCCAATACTATTTCATGTTTGTCCAAGTCTGAATTTCAAGTATTAGATAATCATGGAACGTAGGAAGACTTGGTATCAATAATAGAAATTTAGTCACACACCTTCTATGGCGCTTGTTTACTGTATTCAGTCTAAGTAAACGGACTGCGTTATTCGCCGACAATATGAGCACCAATGTCGGCCATTGAACGTGTGACCGCTCTGTTGATAATATGCTAATCCGAGATTAACGAACTCGAATAGGTACCGGTTTGCCAGAAACAAGTATATTTTAACGAGCTCTGTGGTGCATTGTAACATTCGCCGGGAGAGCAGAAAAGTAAACAAAAAAAAATTCCGGACCTATTTTTAAAGTATCTAGTCCCAAATGAAGCAAATAAAGATGCAAATAATTAGGGTTTAAGTCCTCTCCACGTACCTAAATAAAATACATTATTATGATTGATAACTTTTTGTCATGCCAACACAACTACTATAAATTTAGTTTTTCAACAAAATAACAGACTTAAATGACTTAATCTAAAATTAAAAAAAAAAATACCCAAATCGCTATAAGTACATAATATGCTTATTAACTACTATAAACCGGATTATATTCAATTGCATATTTAAGCCATCCTCGGCGATAATTGCATTAATTGGGTAATTGCAAGTTTTACCTAAATTCCATTGATATAAATCGTATCAATGCTAAATTTAAGTTATGATGCATATTATCAATATACAGGGTGAATTTTTGAGACGGGACAGTAAGGGCAGGTGCCTTAACCGTTATAGTTACAGGAAAACGTTTTTAGAAGACTATCCATAAATTTTTAAGATATTCTGAACTGCATTTACAGATTTTGGAAAAAATGTACAGTCAGCAAGAAAATGGTCATTTTGCACAAAAACTTTTTTTGATGCCAATCGATCCTCTTCCTTATTAGGATCAAAAGTCTCTACTGGACCGACTGATGTTTGAGTACTATAAAAGTCAGAAATTGCGAAAAACTTTTCCAATACTTACATTTGTGTAATAATGTATAAACAGTGTACTAACTGCCCCAAAAATTTTGTAATTTGCATAACAAAAGAATGTACGTAGTGCCGACAACCCGCCCAACGATGTGGGCACCGGGTCAGCTAGTACAGAGATAAATCCAAAAACTATAAGCAACCCTATGCGCGATCATAACTTGGATGGGTGAACGAATCAAACTTTTTACTAAATCAGATCAGCTAATTAGGGGGCGAAGCCCTCTGTCTGTCCGTCACAAGTGGATATCTCGAGAACTACTGATGCTAACGACTTGAAATTTGAAATGGTTAAAGATAACACTTTTTTACTAATATAGAGGTATAGCTTAAATGAAAATGCTAAACAATATTCTTATTATGATTGCAGGGGGGCGGATAGGGGATCTCAATTTTTTTAAGTTACTAGGTCGTGTGGGGTATCATACGAAAGTTAATTATTTGCATATTATTACACAGTTTTTATTTTTCCTTTAAGCTGTACCATTTTTGAGTTATTAACAAAAATGTTGAAAAAAACATTACAGGAAATTTATTACAAACTCTCTAATTAGCATACCGTTTTAGAAATCATCGAAAGTGTAACAAATCCACAGAACAGATAAAAATGTTTTCTCTGTTCTGTGAACAAATCTACAGAAGTTCCGCTATCAGCCAAGAGATGGCGCTGTCAAGGTTCTCCAACAAATATAAATCCGCCTTTGTCATACATATTATATTGTATGATGGCACGGAACCCTCGGTGCGCGAGTCCGACTCGCTCTTGCCCGGTTTTATTAGTTTTGATGTTATTTTGAGAACCGATGTCGTAATTTGAAAACGCTGGAAGTGTCGAATCGATCAGATCTAACGATCAATCTCACGACAACTTGTAAAAGGCGCAAATACTCTAAGAAAACGTTATTACGTCAGAATGGCAAACTTTACGTAGGTAATGGCCATATGAGTTAGTTTGGCTTGTTAACGATTTCCATTTATCGCAATTTGCATTCAAAAGTAGGCCCCCAGAGTAGAGCTGTTTGGGAGAGATGTTACTGTTTAACCGGGTACAAGCAAAACTGCAGGCAGAATACTTTGTAATTCTAACAGTAGATTACCTATACCTAAGTGTGTAATTATTTATCGATTAGCTAATGTTATCGGTAAGGGCAATAGATGCCCTTCACATTATTCATATTAAAGCTGTTTCAAAATCACAGAACACTGAAGGTTTTTAATTGGTAAACCACTGCGATAACAGATATAAACCCTATAAATATGCAATAGTCAGGCAGACGCAATAAAAACTCTTTACACCTCCATCCAAGGATATAAACGTGAATGTAACGTATTATGTCCTAAATTAGAAACAAGTGGACTTTAGACTAGTTCACTGGACATAACATATCAGCTTATAGTGACTTTGACTATTACTCGTGCAATAGCTAATGGAAACTGATCAGTGATTTAGCAACAGTGTCCGTGACTGATATGCTATATCGTTTATCAGAAAGGTCAGAGTAGGTACCTCGTGGTGACCTTTGAACAATAACAATTCGTTCTGTCTTTGGAATCGTACGTCTACGCTACGTCTTTAAAAACTTGCGGATGTAAATTATCTATCAGTATAATATTGAAATAATGACGATAAAAGCAGAATCTCATGTATCTGACACATGAAGGACACTGAAATCTGAAAAGCATTAGAAAACACGCGCAAAGCAATGCTGGCGGTCAATTGTTCTAATAATACCATTTCCTACATTGATATAAATCGTATCAATGATTTCCTATATAAACTCGTAGATTATATATGAATTAACAACTGCTCGTTGAAATAGATCATGTTAGCAATATAATGGCAGCAGGCATAACATAAAGTACAAACAAATTAATTGCGATCTAGATATCATTTAATTCCTGTCGTTAATTAATTAGTCATGTATTGATGTCATAGAGGAAGATACCGTTTTGAATGACAGGAATAAGACAATTATAATTATCAAGTGTCAAAATTTGTTACAAAAATATATGTTTACCTTTACGATTCCTTTTCTAGATAAGATGAAACACACGGACACATCCACACACCTCGACAACTGACACGCAACTGAGGAGACAGTCACGGCGTCCTCTAAGGCTTATCAGCTAGGTTCAATGGCAAGTGTATGAGCTTATGTAAGTAAAGGACAGACGTGAGTGATAGTTAATAACTTTAAATAAAAGTTAATAAGTGGAGTCATGAAGCAGGTACATGGCTGCATGCCGATCTGATGTTATAAAGGTTAAAGGTGCTCATAGTATTGATATTGGGTACCTACCTATATTTTTTGTATTAATTTAGGAATGTTAGTAACTTTCTGTTTGAATAATAATTTAAAGTCAATTTTGTTTGCATAACAAAACAATATAAAATTCAATAAAAAATTCAGAGCGCAGTTGCTTGTGGTGACTCAGTCAAAGGTCAAAGGTTATGTCCGTAAGGATTGAGGGTCCACATCAGATTTTTTAAATCTGATCTCACCATTATTTAGCAGCAATGTAGCTGATTTTGCAGCACGAATTCTAGATTTAGCAGCAAAATATATCACTAGTTATATTTAAGGCAAAGTGGCTCCTCAATCTAAACGTCTGAATTGAGGAGCCACCTGGAACTCGTTAAGTAAATTGAGGAATATTTTTGTAAATTGTGTATCATTTAGCAGCAATGTAGCTGATTTTGCAGCACGAATTCTAGATTTAGCAGCAAAATATATCACTAGTAGATTGAGGAGCCATACTAAAAGTATTGTATTTTCTTTCATAGCGCTACAGAAGCTAAATGTTTAGACGGTAATATGCACAATTGCTGCTAAATGCTTGCTAAATGATAAAAAATTTTCAAAAATATTCCTCAATTTACTTAACGAGTTCCAGGTGGCTCCTCAATTCAGACGTTTAGATTGAGGAGCCACTTTTGCATTAAATATAACTAGTGATATATTTTGCTGCTAAATGATACAAAATATTCATCTATTACTTAACGAGTTCCAGGTGGCTCCTCAATTCAGACGTTTAGATTGAGGAGCCACTTTGTCTTAAATATAACTAGTGATATATTTTGCTGCTAAATCTAGAATTCGTGCTGCAAAATCAGCTACATTGCCGCTAAATAATGGTGAGATCAAATTTAAAAAATCTGATGTGGCTCCTCAATCCTTACGGACATAAAGATTTAAATCGGATACAGTAGATTCCATTTGTATTAAAAAGACCGTACGTAGGTACTTATTGTTTCACCTCTATCTTTCATTATCTTTTAATTAACGGCGTTCACTAAAGAAGTAAAACAATAAAGATACCTTCAAAGCAATTATTCTTCCATGAGGACAGGTACTTGCTTAATTACTCTGTAATCCGCTTCAGGGCAATAAACTATAAAGTTTTAGTGAGAGTTACATATTTTTGCTAATGACTGGATTTTGTTTTTGAACTTAGTTTACACGATGAATAGTTATATCGTAATAGGTAGGTACCGTAAACATTCGATCTTCGTGAAATTTTATCGGAAGTACAGAAAAGTATACCTACAGGTTACCTAGGTACTTTTCTATCTGGGTGCCTCGTGCGAGGCTGCGGGAAGCAAAGTATCATAGGCCTAAGCAATAATCTCAAAGATATGAGAAACACAATTTAAAAGAAGACCTATAACATACTTTCTGTATTTTAACACTTGCTCTTTGCCTTAATTCTTATGCTTCAACTTTGGTACCTTACTGCTCGCTAACTGTCCTGCCGATATAATGGAATATTCCCAAAACGTTATTAATTCAATACTCGATTATTACAACAGTTATACACATTGTTCGGCAATTCCTTATCAATTTGTGGTAAACGAAAATACAATGTATTTACCTAAAACTTGTCTTTACGTAAGTTGCCAAACAGCATACCTTTAACTTTACCTAATAACTTTGACATTCAAATAGTGATTATAGAGGTACAAATGGTTATATAAACTGTAACAAAAGATTTAAATCGGAAGCAGTTACGCTGCAGCTGTTTTAAAAACTGCTATGCTGCCTTCTACTACTGAGCTTCAACTAGAAGTGGTTATTGTCAGTTTTTTCGCGAGAAGATTCTAATTCTAATTCTAGGGGGGGGTTACCAGATCTGCACTGACGTCCTCGCGAGAAGATGTTCTTCTACGCATATCCTGTTCAAAGGAAGCTAATTGTCATAAAAGCCCTATCGAGACCTAATCGAGACCTAGCGCATGAGACAGAGCTCAGGGTTCATGTACGCATATCCTGTTCAAAGGAAGCTAATTATCATACAAGCTCTATCGAGACCTAAGCGAGACCTAGCGCACGAGACAGGGCTCAGGGTATTTGTACGCATATCCTGTTCAAAGGAAGCTAATTGTCATACAAGCTCTATCGAGACCTAATCGTGGCCTAGCGCACGGGACGAGCTCAACCTAGGTACACTTTAAAAAATGTGTGGAACTATTACTTAGGTTCTGTAATCTATGCTATTACCTTAGGAACATTTATTTTAAAGGTGCCTGAATTTCTTCTAGTTCGTGAAATAAATAATTCATTTCAATTTGACGACCTCCGTGGCGCAGTTACTGAGACACGGAGGTTGCGGGTTTTCATTCTCGCCGTGTATAAAATTTTTGTATA
Organism: Pasiphila rectangulata; assembly: GCA_963082625.1. Lineage (NCBI taxonomy): Eukaryota > Metazoa > Arthropoda > Insecta > Lepidoptera > Geometridae > Pasiphila > Pasiphila rectangulata. Next base: position 11,101,211 of record OY720249.1, read on the forward strand.
ATCTGCAGATATTTGTTTCGGGTTTAGATGATGTCTTTGTTAAGTTTTGTATGGTTTTCATTTTTCAAACATCGCTGCTCGTTTTGGACTAGATGGCGCTGTGTGAAATGTCCCGAATCTATATATATATATAAAGAAGTCCACCCACTGACTGACCACTCATCACGAAATCTCGGAAACTACTGGGCCGAGAGGTCTAAAATTTGGCACAACTTTGACATAACAATAAATTTGGCGCGTACTAAGAAAGGATTTTTTAAAATTCGCACCCCAAAGGGTTAAAAAGGGTTGTCAAATTTTGTATGAAAGTCCTGTTTTTAAAGTTAGAGACATAAATGTGGGTCTGAATGTTCCTTTCGGCTTCTAGGTGCTCACTAAGAGGTTTTACGAAATTCGGCCCTTAAGGGTGTTTAATATTTGTATGAAAAAAGTTAAAGAACCAAATTGAATCTTACGGTAACGCGTTATTGCAAACTTTACATTGAAATTAGAATTCGGAAGCCGATAAAGATCGAAATTGAATTTTACGACAACGCGTTAATGCATATTTTACATTGAAATAAGAATTTGGAAGTTCCTTGAGGTTTATCTTAGTTTTTATGCGAATTTATAGGTGGCCAGTATGTTTCAGTAATATGCAGGCGTCTGCTGAAAGGATAAAAGAAAAGAGGTTCTATAACGTTCTAAAGTTTTTATGCCAATTTCTAGGTGAAGCTGTGAAACATTATGCATCTAATAATCCTCATATTAACCAGACAGCAGAGGCAAAATATTACGCAAATAAATTATTAATCATTACAGCCGTAAGACATCCACTGCTGGACATAGCCCTCCCTCATTGACTTAGAAATCCAAGTGCATGAGGGGTTGTTGCCATACTCACCACGCTTGGCAGGCGGGTTGGTGAGGGCAGTTCAGGATGTTCTTACACGGAAAGACGCTGCTGCGAATCTTCCGGAGATATCCCTTAGTAGATTCTTACTGCATCCAAGGGCAGGAGAGGAAGGGTGACATTCTACTGCCGGCACCCCACGGCAAATAAATTATTGCCTTGGACAAATAAGCATTCATCTGGTTTTAAATGAGCCTGAATTGATTATTCCAAGGATAAGGTGGTTGAACTTGGATGTCGTCATTCCTGTCGTGCCCTAAAGTGGGAAGATGAGCCTCCCGGAATGTGCTGTAGTAGTGGTAAAGTCCAGCTTCCTACATTAGAAACCTACCCTGAGCCTCTCCATAGTCTATGTAACACACCAACATCCAATGTCAGAACATTTTCTTAGTTCTTCCCGGAAATATAATGCATGTTTTCAGATGACATCGTTTGGAAATAAAAAAAAAAAAAAAAAAATAAATAAATAATGCTGGACAAATCACACAGCATCATCTAGCCCCAAGCTAAGCAGAGCTTGTGTTATGGGTACTAGATGACTGATATACTTAATACATTATACTACATAGATAGATATTTTTATTATATATAGACAAACACCCAGAACACCCTGAACAAATATCTGCAGATCGTACAGACATTTGTCCCGAGGCGGGAATCGAACCCGCAACCCCTTGCAGCGCAGGCGGACCTTCGCCCGCTGCGCCACAGAGCTCGTCATATAAGATAAAGAGATAAATGAGGGTAATTATATGCCAACTTTCAAGGTTCAGGGGCAAGTCTATCACAGGATAGGATGTCTTACGGCGGAGCCCCAGCAGTAACCGTCCTTTCTTCAAATATACTTGTTGGCAATGATGATTATAAGAGGAAGATCCGGTGTGGTATCTTACCTGGTGTTAAGCCAGAACTGGTAGGTGGTACTGGTCCAGTTGCAGAAATTGCTGCATGAACACAATGCGTACATTATTGACTTTAAAGCAGCTGTTGAATCTGTGTGCTTGACATGTCGGGTAAGGCACTGTATCAGTTCGGACTTCCAGCACCTTCCCGTGAAATAGAGTGCGATTTAGCTAATCGGCAATACCTAAATGAGATTGCTTTCGATGCCGTTCAACGAACTAAGTCAGTAGCTGAGAACGTTCCGAAATTAAATCAAGAACAGAGGGACGCTTACGATGAGATAATTTACAGCATTGATTGTAATTGTGGAAAGTTGTTCTTCCTCGATGCGCCTGGTGGAACGGGAAAAACTTTCTTATTAAATCTGCTGCTGGCCACGGTAAAAAGCGTTAAGAATATTGCAGATGCCGTTGCTTCTTCGGGTATTGCCGCTACCTTACTCGACGGAGGCAAGACTGCTCATTCTGCTTTCAAGTTGCCTCTAAACCTAAACTCTTGTGAGTCTACACTTTGTAATATTCCCAAACAAAGTTACATGGCTCGTGTGCTTAAAGAAGCAAAATTAATTGTATGGTATGAGTGCACTATGGCTCACTAAGGCGGTGTAGAGGCTCTTGACAGAACTCTGCAGGACATTAGAGCTCAAAACCGTCTGTCGTAATGGGTGGTAAATTTTAGAAAACTTGAAACATTTTGAGAATTTCCTCATGTTTCTATTACAACAAACTTCATTTTGCGTATGGATTAACTAAGCCTATACAATTTATAACTTCTGCATTTTATTTTTTATCAATTTTAGGGTTCTAAATGCGCGAGTTCCGAAGTGCACTTGGTCTGTTTTCTTGGAACATTAACTTTCACGCTAAATCTCATAAACACCAATGTATGAAACACGCGAGTGAAACCGCGCGGGTACAGCCAGTTATTTATATAAGTATTCTAATTCATGAAGCCAAGAAATATAAGCGCATATAGGCCCGGTATGTATTTGGCTCGCTACACGTTACGCGGAACGAGATGACTGGACATGAGAGACTGCACATAGGTAGGTAGGTACTACTTTGTTTGTGTGGCTATTGAATTGATTAATAGTAATTTCTAAAATAGTAGATCTGTCACCAAAATTATCAATTACAATATATACTAATATTATAATGAGGTAAAGTTTGTGATTTGTGAGTTTGTGACGTTGTAGGGGGTACCTAATCTCTGGACCTACTGAACCAATTTTGAAAATTATTTTACTAATAGAAAGCCACAGTATTTGTGATTTATTACAGTATTTGTGAGTTAAAAGACTTTCGTGGTAGTTGGATTTGCAAAGTAAGTCAGAGAAAAAATGGTTGAACGAAAACGTTTCTTACGAACGCTGCCTTAATGATGAGAGGTATATGATTGAGTTCTAGATAAAAGTTTAAGGGCTTGATACTGCCTACAAAAAAGTCAGCGACAGCCTATGTCTAACTTTCATATTTAAGTTACAAAAAGTCATTTTTTATAATTAAAAAAGGTGATTAATTAATTTATTGTCTCAAGTGTTTAAAACAAGTCTTTTCCTTTTTACTGCATATAATTTGGACAGATGGTTAAGGAGATAATACGACATAGGTATGGAACCGCGACCGTGTCGAAGTCTTATGTGCTTTTTTCGAAAAAATTAAGAAAAAGTGACAAAAAAGGAGAAAATTTAGCAGTATTATGGATGGGTGTTTTTAATGCAGGTTAATGTTATTACTTTTATAACGTACTATCCGCACTTCGCGGTTTCACACGCGTAGTTCCCGTTCCCGTGGCAATGCGGGGATAAAATATAGCCTATTTTACTCAGGGATAATGTAGCATTTTAATGGTGAACGAATTTTTAAAATTGGTCCAGTAGGTTATGAGTTTATTTGTTACAAACATACAAAATACAAATCTTTCCTCTTAATAATATCAATAATATTGAGAGATTAAATAATCATATTTTAAGGTAACTTAAATATAAATAAATATTCATTATATTTTGTGTAAGTGCTTGCCACCAAGAGTGATTTATTAAAGAATACCTTTTTATTTTTAAACCACAGTCACAAACAAGACCTCACTGAGAGAAACTCACCAACCTTGATCCACTTACAATGCATTAAATAAACACATGATTGTATGTTGGTAGTTTACATAGGTACCTATGTGTCTGCTCAGGTACTTATTTATCTGTGGCCTACAATCTCAAAAAAACTTAACATTTTGTAAGAATTATATTTTAAGGCAGGTATAAATGAGCAGCTATTATTGATTTACCTTTTGAGTTTAAAAATTAAAAGTAGGTAGTTTTAATTTATTTTTCATTGATTAAGAATTAATAATTCTACTACATGCATAGTAGAATGTTGCCCCTCCTCTCTTGCCTGTGGATGCAGTAAGAATCTGCCAACAGATAGCTCCGGAAGATGGATTTTTGTATCAGTATCAACATCCCATACTGGGTACCAGAATAGGACAGATTTAGCACTTACAGAACAAAAGGCAAAGAGTCACAAGATAGGCTGGATTCATAGGCAAGAGAGGTATAGGCCGCCCACATGAGTGTGGGGCTGACAAAATGAGCAATGCCTATACTCACTTGAAAAGGGCCATTAACCAAACTTATGTAGATAGTAAAATTTATTATCACTGTAATGTTAATTAGTTAAATGGAAATAAAAACGCTTTATAATTTATTTACTTATTAACTAGGTACCTTTAATTATTTAATTATTATTAGTAATGTACCTTTATCTACATAGCACTTTATCTAAATACCTACACGTATAGGTCACAATCTGCCAGTCTCAATCATCATTGTAGGTCTTAGGCAAACAGGTAACTATCACAATGACAAGTTTTAAATTAGGACATCTACTTTGACAATTTATTTTTATGCATTCAATAAATATTGAGGTAGTTGCATGGTAGTTGTGTAGTATTTTATTATATTAGCGGCGCGGCGGCTTGGCGCGGCTTAGCGGGATAAGAACTTTTTAAATTTTAATGCGCCGCTAGTAGGTGCGTAAACAAAAATCTATGAACTTTCCTCAAACAAATTAAATGGTAGGTTTATGTTAAGCACCAAGCTAAATATAAAATGAACATTTTATGATAAATCATAATAAAACTATAAAAACTCACCGGCGAATTCTTGCTTCGCTGTTTACATCTATTTAGATTTATTCATACAGTTTTCGAATTGTTAATTTCAAAATGATTACACAAGTCCGTCCAAATCGCGCAATAGAGGTTACTAAACTAAATAATAGTGATGTTCGCTGCTGTGATTATCGGCTTCGGCCAGCTGCACTATAGGTTGGAATGTGGAATCTGGAGAATAAACAGTAGAAACGAAAGAATTTGGGCCTTGCCGAATATGTCCCAAACGAAAACGTCAAAAGTCTTCTCTTGTTGCACCATTTTGCGCGGTTGCGAGCGCGTTCTACCTACTTTAATTAAAATTGAGATTTCATAATGAATCCTTCAAAATCATATAGCTTTCTCTATTTTCTCTTTCTCTGACGAGCAGCCGGCCGGAATGGGTTCAGCGCAGCGAACAGGTTCGCAGCGCTGTTTCCGTGTCCCCTTCTTAGATTGAGCTGTCGTTGCCGTCGGCGCGAGGGCCAGGGCAGCGGGCTGGCTGCTTTTGGGGGCACGCAGCGGCAGCGTAACCGCGCACGGGGGGAGTAGGCGCTGGCGCACGTGTCGGGCCTGCGAGCGGAGAGGCAGGGGACAGGCGGGGAGGGCACGGTGTACTGGCCACAGAACAATATACTCTAACGAGGTACTGGCGGTGTCGGTGTCAGCTGCGACCGGCAAGGCATTCAATAACGCTGACACGAACGATGTCGCTGATGCGTTTAATTGTCATTCACGGCGAATGTTGACCTTAAATCTCGGGCAACTTGTCAACTGAAGCAGCGCTACGTAATAACGCTACTTCAGACTTTAGCTCGCTAATGGTGTTCTGCGAGACCTCTAACTTCAACAGGACATCAGCCAAGCTTGCCTTCAACGAAGTGTCTTCGGAACGAACTTTTAGCAGTCTGGTCACGTCGACGTGATTGAACTTCACGGGGGGCAGCTTACGCAGCTCCTTCGCGACGAAGTCGAGTATTTCGTCGGGATCCGTTTCCTTGAGGATGGTTATCACATCCTGGATACTTTTCTCGCCTCCGTCTCTTCGGTGTGACGGCATTCGTTCGGTCTTTCCAAGCATCTGGAGCAAGAGAGCCTTTCCACTACTGCCATCCTCCTCAGTAAAGTTGGACTTAATGATTTGGATGATGCTCAACTCATCCATTGTGTCGATGGCGTGAATTATAGAAATTCCACTGCACAGTGTGATACAACTGTTATCGCGTGTGCATCACACCGGACTGTGTGATGCACGCATACAATGCACGGTCTCATTGATCATAGCGATTTCTTCCAGATATCATATACAAAAATCATTTAATAAGATTTTGTAAAAATTACAGAGCGTTCCTGTGACAAAATCTATGGGCTAGGTTAGTACATATTGAAATGTTATTTGCTCATATTCCGGCTTGAATCATTGTATGTGTGCGACAACACTAATCTATCATGTCATTTTAATGTCTGTCAAAATGTTTAGTTACTTAATACTTTATTTGCTCTGTGATTGTGTCAAGTAGACACTGGCAGAATTGTATAAGCCTATGTTCAGATGAACGCGCGGTGCCGCGCGGGTCATCTGAACAGTTCGATACAGGATTGTAGATCTTAAGCCGCGCGTCGCCACGCGGTGCCGCGCGGTCATGTCAACAACATTGATTTGGTACAATCTCAAACCGCGCGCCGAGTCAACCGCGCGGTCATCTGAACATAGGCTAAAACGAAACACAAAGCCATAAAAGAAGAAGAAGAAAGAAAGGAGGGAGGATATTGTGTGTGTGAGGGGAAATTTTGATTATGTTTTGAATTTGAACTATGTAAGCAAAAGCCAAATAACATAAGAATTTATAAATTAACTTGACACTAGCGGAGCTGTGTAAAACCAAACACAAAAAGCCATAAAATAAAAAGATTGTTGCGTCTATCCTTCCGCACCGACCGAAGGGAATAATGGAAAGTTTATTACTACGTAAAAACCTTATAGATTGTTGCAGGACATGCTTGAATGATCTATCAAATAAAATGCACGGTGTTTTTGAAGCAAAGGAAGATTCTCCTTGTGTTGCTGAAATCTTGTCTTTGTTTACAAATATTCTTGTAAGTATTATTTTTATAAAAATAGCTTGTAATATGGGATATTTGTACAATAATTGCCCCGTCCATAAATTACCTAAGCCCCAGTCCCAGTACGCGAAGTGCGAATAGAACTCGTATTCCTACGAAATAATTTAGCATCCCACTAATATTATAAAGCCGAAAGTTTGTAGGTTTGTTACCTCTTCACGCAAAATCTACCCAACGGATTGAGCTGAGATTTTGCACACATATAGATGTGGGCCAGAATAACACATAGGCTACTTTTTATCCGGGTACAACTCATACGAAGTGGCGGGCACAAGCTAATTAACTATATAGGTGTATGCCATGGGATGCCGGCAGTAGAATGTTTGCCCGTGGATTGGATGCAGTGAAAATCTGCTAAGGGATACCTCCAGAAGATCTTTCCGTGCATCAACATCCCACTACTGTGCTCGCCAACCTGTCAGCCAAGCGTGTTGAGTATGGCGACAACCCCCTTATGAACAATCTATGAGAGGCCTTTGTCTAGCAGTGGATGTTCTGTGGCTGAGATGATGATGATGGTATAGATGTATTTAATTTTTTATTTTGAATTTTAGGTTCAAGCTGAAGATGTGCTGCCTAAAAATTTGTGTAGTAGCTGCTTCGACTGTCTTATAAACTTCTATGACTTTAGGAAACTCGCTGAAAAAGTAGACCAACAGCTACATCAGTATTACGAAAACTCTGTATCAGTTAAGAAAACTGAAAAACCTCCAGAAATTTCCATCAAACATGAGATAAGTGAAATAGATGATTTTGATTTTCAAAATGAATTAGACATCAAAGAAATAAAAGAAGATTCAGATGGCAGTGAAAATTGTCCCCTCAGCAGTATTTTGGTGTCAATAACCGAAGGCAATTTAAAGAATAAAAAACATATTAACAGGCCAAAGAGTTCAAAGAGCTTATTAAAATGTTCCATTTGCCCAAAGGCTTTTAGAGATTGTGAGAAATATGAGAAACATTGTCAGATACATGAAAAAGACAATACCACAGATCTTGTTCAATGTGAAGTCTGCTCAGCTACATTCAGATCATCATTCTCCCTCTCAGCTCATAAGCGGATACACGTACCTAAAGACAGAGTTCTGTCTTGCCAGTATTGTGGCAAAATATTCAAAAAACTCAGCCATTTAAAGAGGCATGAAGGATCCCATGATGTGAATCGAACCTACAAATGTTCAAAATGTCCAAAGTCATACCACTTAGAAAGTGCTCTAACAGAACATATGCATAGACACACTGGCATAAAACCTCATTCTTGCCCAATATGCCCAAAGAGCTTTGCACATTTGTCTATTTTGAACAATCATATGAAACTGCATACTCGGGGTAAGCTATATTTGTGCCCAACTTGTGGAAAAGGTTTTGATTCTAGTACAAATTTAACACAACATGTGAGGCGGCACCTTGGCTTGAAAAAGTTTGTTTGTAGTTCTTGTCCTGGAAAGTTTGTAAGTAAAGGTAAGATTCCCAATTTCTACATTGGTTTGGTCTCTGACATTTTTTTATAGAAATGATGATAATAATATAATATAATCTTTATTCTCAGGCAACAATAGGAAAGTACTTAAATAACTTATTCTACGGCCCATAGATATATAACTTCATACTTGTAAAAATTTGGGGTAACTCGGATATATGTACATTACATGTAAAGGTAGGGATGAACTTTTTTCTTGACTTTTCCAGTGTGGGGTTTCCTGAATAGGTATTTTAAAACCATTTAGGGGTTGTGAAGGCGATTTTTCGATTTAGGGTTTGCAAAATATTAAAGTTTTAAACTTTCCTACCCTCTGTAATCTAAACGGCTAGCTTTACAAATCTGAAAAAATCATTAATGTAGTTTTAACCATGAACTGCCGTGCAAAATCTGCCGTGGGGTGCCGGCAGTAGAATGATACCCCTCCTCTCATGCCCTTGGATGCAGTAAGAGCCTGCTAAGGGATAACTCCGGAAGATGGGCAGCAGCGTCTATCCGTGTATCAACATCCCATACTGAGCTCACCAACCCGCCTGCCAAGCGTGGTGAGAACGGCAACTACCCCTCATGGAGATCCATGAGGGAGGCCTGTGTTCATCAGTGGACGTTTTAGGGCTGAAATGATGAACCATGAACTTTCTAGGAAAACTACAAGGGTGACAAGGGCTTTTTTAGTTGCGGAGAAATAGTCGCTGAATTATGTGATGCGGTTTCCTTTGGGTTTCCCTAACATACTGGAATACTTTAAACTGAAAACTCAATTTATTCCTGTTAATATGTTTTGGTAAACATAAAAAAACATATACTTACTTCTAACAACAGGTCTACAGTTAACTACGGAACCTACATGCGCGTGGCCCGACACGCACCTGGCCTAATTTATTTAATATTCATTTTATATTTCTTTCAGGAGAACTACAATCTCATGAGAAAACACACACAGGTGAAAAAATATACAAATGCGAGCGATGTAGCTCTTCATACACAGCGAGGCATTCTCTTAAGAAGCACATGCTCAAACATCTCGGGCTTAAGCCACATCACTGTGATACTTGTCCTATGAAGTGAGTATATAAAGTGTAAATTCAAAAAATTTTGCATGGAACCTATGTGGGAGATAATTATTAAAACAATATTTATACCTGGTAATATACAAATATTATCTTCCACTCAGTAGTTTATTTATTTATTTATTGAATCATCATCATCACAGCCACAGAACTGCTGGACATAGACCTCCCTTATGGAACTCTCAAGATCTTGAGGGGTTTGTTGCCATACTCACCACTCTTGGCAGGCGGATTGGCGACCGCAGAACGGGATGTTGATACATGGAAAAACGCTGCTGCCCACCTTCCGGAGGTATCCCTTGGGAGGTTCTTACAACATTCACTGCCACATACATTAGAGTAGTATCATTATTATCCATTTCAGATTCACAAGTAAAGAGCATCTCAAAACGCACCAGCGCGTCCACACTGGCGAGAAGCCGTACTGTTGCGACCTGTGCGGACGGGCATTCTCACAGACCGGAGACTTGCTGAAACACAAACGGTCGCATTTAGGCGTCAACATGTATAAGTAAGTATGCTTAAATGTGCTCCATCTGTTTGGTGTAGGTAGAGGGTACCCTCCATCCCACCAGCGCTATCACACTAGTACCTACCTAGTAGTAGAAATTTTTGGGAAGAGTTTATAGGTGCTAACAAAAATGGTTTTATGTAAATCGGTCAGCGCGTTCTGTTGTAATCGTCAAATAAACACACAGACAGACAGCGCTATGCATATTAGGGGGCTCTTAAACACAGTGGTTACATTCATTCGTGCTTACGTAAATGATAGTTCATGCAGCTGCAACCAAAGCAACAACCAACCACCCAATATTACTTATTTTATTTATTTATTTATTGTTAAGGAAGACCGACAGCTTATATCTAACACAATATTACACTTACAAATAGATAAAATGAAAAGCCAATTATTGGTCCTCACGACTAATTACAAATTAAGGGGTTGAGATGAAAATAAAACATAAAAATATCATAAATAAAAATACAAAACACAAAGAAATCTAAATAAGCCAATAGTTGCTATGTTAAAAATATTACCTACTCATATAATTATTAATACGTAAAAGTTATTTGAAATTATTACCATAGCAATATGAATTAACATAATAAATACTTAACCTATCTATATACCTAGCTGGAAGTAAACTTATGTCACTCAAAGAACCGACCGCTCAGCAGCCGCCGCGCCGCGCACACGCTCGTGCAGTGCAAGTCTATTGTCTCGATGTCTTTACATATGTTGTTAAATTTAGAGCACGCCCTGCATATAAAAGAATTCTGCCTATAATTGCTATTGACAAATGGAACATTTAGAGGTGGATTGAATCTTTTCCGTCTGGGGGGAACATTAAACTTGATTTTGCTAAGTAGGTCAGGACAGTCGATATGATTGGATGTTAAATTTAAAAGAGATGTTATATCAGAAATTTCGCGTCTTAAAAATAGGGATAGAAGGTGGAACTTTTTACAATTAAAAAGATAATCATTTGAATTATATGGGATATGTAGTTTGAAGCATAAATATTTCATAAATTTCTTTTGGATTTGCTCAACTCGTGTTGTATAAATGTCATACCGTGGGTTCCATATTGGTGACGCATACTCTAAGATACTACGAACAAAAGTGCAGTAGAGTATCTTTAGTGTTTTAGCTTTTTTAAACCCAGCGGCACTTCTCATAATAAAGCCTAGAGCTTTATGTGCTTTTTTAACAATATAAGAAATATGCTCGTCAAATAGTAATTTTGAGTCATGAATCACACCTAAATCCCTAACAATGTTGCAGTGCTGAAGCGTTTGATTTTTCAATGTATATGATATTGTTAAAATATTGGATTTGCGGGTAAAAGTAGTAACGGAGCATTTTGATGGGTTTAAATCAAGCTTATTTTTAAAACAGTAATCGTCAAGTCGGGATAGGTCTTCTTGAAGCTGTGTGGCATCCAGAACAGTAGATATTTTCTTAAATATTTTCATGTCATCTGCGAAGCATAGCAGCTCAGAGTAATGAAAACATTCTGAAATATCATTAACAAATAATGAAAATAGAAGGGGGGGGCCAATAAAGATCCTTGGGGTACCCCACTCGGGATAGTAACCCAACTAGAAATGTAATTATTGATGACAACAGCTTGTGATCTCATATTTATATAAGACGAAAACCATCTTAGTAAGTCTCCATGGATTCCCATGTCCCGCAATTTGCAAATCAGGGTAATGTGGTCTATTCTGTCAAAAGCTTTGCTATAGTCAGTATAGACCACATCTACCTGACTGCCAGAGTCCATTGCATCCGTCAGGTACTCGTTAAATACCATAAGGTTTGAAACCGTGGATCTCCCTTTCAAGAAGCCGTGTTGAAAAAGACTGAAACTGCTTTTAAGAGCCGCATAAACCTGATTATATACAACACGTTCAAAAACTTTAGATACGATACACAGTTTGAGATCGGACGATAATTAGTCACATCTAGTTTTGATCCTTTTTTATGTATTGGTGTGATAAAAGCCGACTTCCATAGAGCGGGAACCGTGGATTCCGCAATAGAGCGTTTAAATAGAATTACGAGCGGCAGAGCAATCGTTTTAGCACATCTAATTAAGAATATGGAGTGCAAATGATCTGGGCCTGCAGATTTTGATGGGTCTAAGTTACTTAAAATGTTTTCGATATCTGTCTCATTAAGTTGAATTGTGCCTATAGTTGCCTGATGGTTTTTTGCTATTTCTATTGGTTCATGAGTAGAGGTATAGATTTTATGATTACTTAAAAGAAAGGTCGAGAAAAAGTAGGAGGAGAAAGCATTACAAATTGATTCACCAGTAGTAGCTATTACATTGTTGAATTTAATGTTGTTAGGCATAGTATTTGTTTTGGATCGGGACTTCAGAAAGGACCAGAAGAATTTTGGATTTTTTTTCTATGGAATCCTCAACAGATGTTAGATAGCGCTGATAACATAAGTATTCTAGGTTTCGGGCCCTGTCGCGCAAGCATTTAAAACTAAGTAGATCTGCCGTATTTTTATAGATTCTATATTTGCGCAGAAATTTATATTTCTCTTTTATAATCTTTATAAGGGCCGATGTGTACCATTTAGGATATGTTTGTGATTTTATTAATTTTGTGGGAATATATTTGTCATGTAATGTATACAATACCTCGTAAAAACAGCTCACATCCTCATTAAACGGTTTGTTAAAAAGTAAAACATCCCATTGCCTATTCGATATTTCATCGTTTATCGCGTCATAGTGGCCCTTATTGTATAAATATTTGACATTTTACCTATGTTATCAGTTTTCTGAATTGTCTTCCACCCAAGGATGGAATAAATACCTATGTAACGTGTTGTGTATTTATCATTCAATTTTTGTTCGCAGGTGTGAACAATGCTCAGAGAGCTTCAGACTGAAATCGCACTTACGGCATCACATGTCGGAACATTACTTAGCAGCCAAGAACAGTACAGTTGATAATAAAGATAGTGTAAATGAGAGCTGATTGAAACCCATAACAGGAATTAAATTGACAGATGATGATGACAGCTTTTGATGTGAAACATCATAAAGCTCTCGCTCGCGTCTCTCGTCTGAAGCGAGATAACCAAGACCGCATTTATTGTTAACTATTATGTAAAATAAAGATTTTTTACTCTAATTTTACTAAATAGTATTTTTACTTACCTATGTCTTATTGATTACCTCGAACACCAATGCCAACCTCTGGATAATTTAGTAATCACTTGCCTAGCTTGTGTAGTAGGTAGCACTTGCCTTGTAGGTTGGATAATTTAGTAATCACTTGCCTAGCTTGTGTAGTAGGTAGCACTTGCCTTGTAGGTTGGATAATTTAGTAATCACTTGCCTAGCTTGTGTAGTAGGTAGCACTTGCCTTGTAGGTATCAATGATTTTAGGCTTGTGCTGGCTTATGTACGTCCGGCCAATGTGTATTGGTAGCATAAGATTAAACACTGAGAGCCATTTGGGTTTAGGTTCTGGTATTGCAGAGTGAAGACAAATGCCAACGTGTGGATAGCCTATATATTATACATCACTTGCCTAACTGTAATCTATAGCAGCTACCTTGTAGGTATCAATGTTTTTAGGCACTTCCGGCGAACGTGTATTGGTGGCATAAGACAAAGCCATTTGGGTTTAATTTATGGTTCTGGTATTGTTCAAATAACGATCAGGCTTTATTGAGTTTAAAAGTTACCAAGGCACCTAATTTCACTACTGGTAGTGCGGCTGGTAGTGTCGTTGCCAGAAAATGCTTCCAAAGGGTAACTTTGTTATCAATGAAGATACTACATCAGTGAATTTTATTGTTGTGCAGGCAACCAAACCTTTATTATTCCCAGGTCTTCACTTTCCCAATTTTTCACATTTCCAGATTACCTATCACATTCTGCTGAGTTGGTAGGTATGGTCCATGGTCAATTATAGTCAAGATCATAGTCAAAAATTATAATCTTTACTTATATTCACACAATTTAACAATATTATTGATTGACATGCTTATTTAACCACATAGAAACGGTAGGTACCTAAAGTTACGTACACCAACATAGAAACATCTTGATTACTAATATTTAGGCAAAGTCCGTTTTTCACACCGCAAATTGTTAATGTGTACGAAAAAAAAAGTTAGCATGTCTACTGTTACTGTTCGACGAGGGTTAAAGGGCGACTTGACTCAACCGGCGGCATTTTAGAAACAGGAAAGCTATTTGAAAAATTATAAAATTGAATAAAATAATTGCGTAAAAACTATTAATTGAAAAAAGGGATCTATGATATTATGCTGTATATGTATGTGTACCTACTGTTTGTTTTGTAAATAAATTTGTTTATAACTGAATTAGGTGTCGCTTGACAAATTTCAGCTCAAGGCATGTTGGTTTAAATACAAATATAATAATTAATAGATTAAATGTGGAATGTTGAAAGATTTATCAGCCATAATTAAAATAAATTGTTGGCTTATCACAGGGGGTGATAAAGTACAAGAAAAATTGTCAGTAGGTAGGTATATTTCAGCAGAATGGATAAAAAAGTCGATCTCAATCAATAAACATTGTTTTATCAACTATTCAAAGTAAAATTAATGAAGCGACATTGATGCCATTTTGTAACCAAGAAAAAATGCTTTAAATTCCAGTGCAGTGTCAAAAAATAACAAGCAAAATAACTTAATCACACAGCCATCTAAAATAATGGTTCATTAAAATCGACTCAAATACATCATTTAATAAAATGACGTCGCTTAGTTCTTTGTTATTATGAGAAATTATGCCAAAATTCTCAAATCAAGTCAAGTGCTCTGGTTGGAGCAGAACCCTGCAGAAAAAATATGAATCCAAATATATTATGTATAATAATGTAAAATATAAGTAAGTATATGGTATATCCAGAGACGAGTTAAAAGAAATAACTCAATTTCGCAAGTGTCGCTTGAGTCAAGTCGCCTTTTATCCGTCGATATTATTATTTATTCATTCACGAATATAGAAAAAATACGCCAAACTGGCTTATGTATGATTGTTATACTTAGATCACATTCATTAAATATTTACAAATCCTTTAATTAAAACATTTGTTAGTCAAAATTTACTATTCTAGTACAAGTTCAGTAAACCTATAGAAAACTGCTATTTCGTCTCTGCTATTTGAGTAGATAGTAGACATCCTTTCAAAAAGCAAGATAGAGTATGGAAATCTAAATTCTATTGAGTCCGTCAGTAAAAAACAATAGACACGTATTTTTTCATCTTCTCATTTACGTGCCTTAAATTAAATTATGCTGGACAATATTCACACAGCATCATCTCGCATCGCGCCGTGACGTCGTCGGTCGTGATTTATCGCTGATATTGTACGTAAGAAAACACGTGTCCACCAATATTGTTTGGTAATTTACATGACGGTAAGAAATGGAACTAGTTATGAATGTATTAAAATTGTTTATACTTTTTACAACCGTCAAAATCATAGATACCAAGTTTTGACTGCTTTGACTTATGATAAATTTGTTTTAAGCTCGTACAAAATATCACAAATTAACGTTTAAAAGACCAGACACATAGAATCTAATCCGTACCAGCGGAAATTTTCGATACCTTATGTAAACTAGAAGTGTTAATTAAATTTAATCTATTTACAGAAACCAATTTGACGAGTTAACAACCTATTACTCATTTTATCTTACTTAGGTAGTACCAACCTCTTGTGACTTGCACAAATAATGAGGTTGATATGCTATGATATAGGTACCTACAACAATTATTTATGTGATATGTACGTACACTCAGTCGCAAAATTGCAGACCGTTTAATAACATTAAATTTCAATACCCCATGGTTTGGCTTCAGTTTTAAGCAAAATTTAATACATGTCAATGACTGCAGTTATGCGATTCACTCTACTGTCGATATTCAGTGCGAATATTTATTCTTTTATACACCCTGACTCACCCACCACATAAAAAAATATGACTATACTTATACCATGATGTGTACATGTCTGTACAGCATCTAGCAGAACAAATTACGCTGCATGTGTGTAGCCTGCATGCGCATATAATATTCTATAGGAATTTGTTTGATTTCCCTTGAAAATTATCCATGTTAAACAGATGGATATTTCAAATTCCATGCTCTCATAAAATCATAAACATCATGACTGATCCTGGTGTCAGCATGGAAGCGGTGTTAAAGGATATCGAAGCCGAAAGGTTAAGCCAACCCGGTTTTTGGGTTATTGTCTACTAATAATTCGAGTCCCATCGCAATCTAAATTTGTTGATTGCATTTTCCAACTCTTATTTACATAATTTATCCTCATTTTTCAATCGATTTCTCCAGGATGCAGCAAAGATTTATCCACGAGACTATTGGAGAATGTATCGAACATACTAGTGACCCCTATCTGTCTTTCATCGAGATCGTTGATGGAGTTCTGGTCGGATAGGCTGAGGCTGGCATCTGTGTCATCGCCATAGCAGCGCCGTTTGTGTTCCGATGGAAAGTTCAGGTTCGAATGTTCCACTCGAATCGCTTGCATCGTGTTGCTGTAACAAAAATAAATAATATGAATGTTTGTTACATTACTTTTTTGATGTTTAGTCGTGACCCAATTAGCATTGATAGCTTAAGGATTAAAATGTATTTCTACATAATGATAAAATTTTAATGTAACAAACCTAGGTATGGGCTTAAATAATTTCTGTTTAGATAGTAATAATATTGCTGGAATATTCAATTTAGCCATGGTTAGTGAGTTAAAATGCAGATAATACACAGGCCCTTCTACATGAACATCACCTGCTTCCCCTTCAGGGATTGTCATGGAATGCAATGTCCCTCCGTTATTTCTTGTGAAGTTGGGCTGGCTATTAGTATCACGGGGTAATGTACCCCTCGACACGAGACGTCAGTGCAGATCTGGTATCCCCCCACCAAAATTATAATTATTATTCTAATTTATAAGTGTGTTTTCAAAATTATAGGTACATTTTCCTTGATATTTAAATTACACAAGGCCTTATGTACCGCGGCGGCCTCATTACGCTGGTTTCAAAATACGATTGCACCCTATTATACTATACTTAAGATATTTACTCAAGTAAAGAGAATAGATGCATTTTGTTTAGTACTTACACCGACGAAAAAGTAGGTAAGTATACCAAAATAGCAATACAAGATCCATGATCACATAAGAAACGGATGCTTGGTATGGTAAGCCTAACAAAAGGTAATTCAGCATTATTTAAGTTTTAATATTCTCAGACAATATGAATAAGCCTGAACAGATTGTCAACATTCAATTGGCACACATGCATAAATCCCGTCACCGGTGTAAAACGAAATGCAGCTACATACGCGGAAGAGAGAAGTATAATGTTTTTGCCCAGTTTGTAGGTTTATCCACTCAATCACCTGTAAATTCGTAACAAATTTATTTTACCGAAGCCAAAAACAAAAACCAATCTAAACTTTAGCTAATAAAATTTCTGAATGAATAGTTTAATAGAATTTGATGGATGGAGAACTCACCTTGTTTTCCTCAAAACCGGTCGTCCCATTTCGATTTGCAACTCTAATGAGTACAGTTTGGCTAGCGACGCCAGCTTTGCCTTTTCTTCTGGGTCACTTAAACTTGGCAATTTCAACTCTGTCTGGCAAGAATCCTGCAGGAACTTCGACAGTTGCTCGTTTGCAGCGCTGAGGATCAAGAACCCCGGTCTTTCCTCTCGTATTCTTCTACAGCCGGCCCTAATTTCCCTCACTTCCGCAGCCGCAGCGTTGCCCACAGAATGTTCGCTATAGCAATGATCGCTTATAGGCGATTTTTCACTCAAGTTTAGATCACTAGAGGACGTCTTTTGCAGCGCAAAGTTGGTGCGCGGCGAGTAACTGAAAGACGCGCCTGTCGGGCCCGACTTCTCCTGATAACTCTGAAAGGAGTTAAAGAACTTTTCATTTGCATTCTGGCCGGAGCCTCCTGCATTCTTTATTTCGCTGAAACTGCTGAAGGAGGAATTGCGTCTCGGAGAAAAATGGGGAGGGGGATCTCCCTCTTTGCTAGTCTCTTCTTCTTGATAGACGTTTTTGGATTTTTTTGCACCTTTTGACGTTTTGAAGGTAAGGCTCTTATTGAAAACTTTGAGGTCCTCAATGCCTGGCCAGTCTGTCAACTCGTCATCCCCTTCTCTGTCGCTGTCATTGGTCACCACCCCGTCAGAATCGCTACTGCTAAGTGAACTTGACTCATTTCCGGCAAAGTCCATCCCTCCCTCCTCATCAAAGAGTAAGGGGTTTCTCAAACGATTAGAAGGGTGAGTTTTGTTCAAATGCTTGCATTTCTTTGTGAATTTGTCAAAGCAATGTTTGCTTGTTGATGCACTGAAGAAGGGTGGTAGATCTGTTGGTATTTTGTATCCCGTCATTTTGGCTAGAATTGGCACACCATTTTTGGAAGCACTTTTGTACACAAAATTAAAACTTGAGCTGCCGGGCAGGACAGGCGTGTCCACAAACATTGAGGGCTTGGCTTCTTCATTTTGAGGTTTAAGTATAATTTTTCCAGGTTGCACCACAGTCTCTTTTCTGGAATGTTTGGATAGCTTGAAGAAAGGTGATTTGGATGAGCAGCCTCCACTAAATGACCTTTCTCTCATCTCGCACATATCCCTATCTCTATTTCTGTGTGACCATTTTCTTTTCCCACATAATGTATTCCTGAAATTAGATTAACATATTGTCAAAACAATTATATTTTGGTTCCCACAATACACATACACAGCCGAGTGTAGAAATCATTGATACTGTAATTTTGGAAATACTCTCAACTAGGAATATTAAAATGGTTCCTATAGGTAAATATTTCTTTGCTGTTAAGTGGAACCTAGGTAAGGTTATTAGATGTTAGCAAAATGGAAAAAATCTAACTGTAATAGTCATAACATAGTTTTTTTTTATTGTTTAAATTTAAATACTTCAGACAAAATGTCGTCTGTACCCTTATTTGCTTAATATAAAAAAAATATAAATTTATCATAATCCTACGTTTGGCTCCTTACTTGAGGAGTACTCATGTTAGTTTACAATATAACATTTTCTTATTATTTTAGATTAGACTGTTTGCATGAAATAACATTCTTAATAAACAATTGTCATCTAACAACTATCTATAGAATACATTCTATACATAAATCATGTATTTTAGGTACGGTACACAATATATTCCATACCTAATTACATGATTAATATTATATTTTAAAAGTAATATGATTTTAATATTTCAACTTATTACATAGTTGGTTGAAATAAATCTATTCAATTACATACATCTATGTATTTATAAAAATTAATGAAATGGGAGATGTTATTAAATTAATAAATAGTAGACAAGAGTGAAAAAAATTATATAAACAAACCAGCGAAATCTGTGATTTGACGGTCACTCACTGTCCTCAACTTCCATTTTCTATGACTGCTGTGTCCCGACTGCGGATTGACATGTTGATGTTGTAGTCACTTATTTTTGTATTTGTTGTTGAAAAGGCCTTTTGGATCAGCTGGGGTGTCGCGTCGTCCACACGGTTGGTCGTGTAGTAGACGTAACTACCTGTGTGCAACAACTGCATGGGAGACACTGCTGTGCAACGGCATTTTCTTTGTTGTTTTTATGATAATGGTCATAACATATTTATGACTAATACAGTTAGATTTTATGTCATAACATATTTATGACTAATACAGTTAGATTTTAAATCTTCTTAGAGGCATGGTGTACATGTTCTGTGGGCATTCAATGTGGACTAAAAGCTAAAGTTTAGCTAATTCTGGGTTATCGTCAAAATAATAAAAGCTATACAAATTGGTAACCTTTCTGATTTTTGGTTGTGGATTATGGATACTGTCCATGTCCTATTAGCAGGAGATATGACTTGGGTTTCAATATCAATAGGTTGTGGCAGGGTATTGGTATTGGGCTGAAAATACATAATTTTTAACACATTAGCAATTGTTTTAAATTTTTCCCCAAAGGGAGAATTAATCTATAGAAATTATTTAGATTGATTCTTTATTAATTAAGAATAATTTGATAAAACAGAACATACCATGGTAGTGACACTTAATATTTCAATATCGGGAGATCTCTTTCCATTTGTATAATCAACCGGAATTTTTTTGTACTTTCGTTTTCTCCTTGCATTAGCTGGTCTAGTTGGTGAGAAGTTTTCATTGAAGGAGTCAGACTCAAAGTTACCAATCTGGCAGTAGTGCCGAGACTTGAGGTTTGAATTTTTGTGGAGGAGTTCATGGTCGTCAGAGTCTGAAAGCGGCTGAGTGATGAGAGGTGCTTGAGGAGGACTACTGGAGCTTCCATCTTCAACAATGCTCACAGCCACTGCCGCAGCTGGAAAATTGTATTGATTCAATATTTAGCAAAGTAAACTTTCACACATAGAAATTAATAATATTGATTTTAATTTATAATCAACTTAGGCTGTGTCCAACACTGTATCATACACTGAGTTATTGACCAATTTATGTCTATATATATGTATATATATTTTAGGGTTTTCGTCTTTCAACATACTTCACAATATTAAAACCGCATAAAATTGCCACAGTGATGTGACAACTTAATGTTTACATTTTTATCAACACTTACGCAGATTCCCCGCAGACCTGGTTCGCCGCCGGAGCCCTATTTTCCTTCTCTCAGAGCGCCCGCAGTTGCTCTCCTCTAAAGCCAAGTTCAGATCATGGGATAGTCGCTCCATTGTCAGTTTACTTATCGCAGAACGTAACAACCCATATCGTATACAGAAAAAGATCTAGAATGTACTAAGTAGTAAATAATGTTCAAATGTCATATAAGCCTCGTTTTTACCTTTTAACGAAATAGTTATTTACCACCTACTTTATACAATCTAGCTGTAACTATGGGCTTGGTTTTCAACACAAAAATAGCACATATTTGTGTTATTCCTTGAGTAAACCGCTGACAATAACAAATCCAAGGACTGCAGCGATGTTTTGGTTTGATTGCGTATATCAACACTCCCTAAAAATATTGTGGCGATTGTCCTTGATATTAAGATAAAAAAGAACACGCACAGCACAATATTACAAAGTTTTCTCAACTTTCTTTTTTATCTTTTCGCATGTACTTCGCAAAAAATATTATTGAAATTGAATGATATTTTTTTTCTCGCTCTTTTCGTAGGCTATATAGTCTTAGTGAATGATTTAGTCTGGATCAGTGTTACCAGTCTGGCACAAGTTCTATACAAGAAAAACGATGTATGAAACAATCGTAATTTTTGATGGCAGCTATAATCCGTTAAAATTACGAAGGAACGCCAAGTACTCTAGATTTAAACAGGACTGACGGCTTTTTGACAAAGACGGATTATATCTCGTTCATTCTCGATCATTCATCTGAAAGTCAAGTTCATTCTATCAGTCATTCTTCTGCCATGTTGTTTTCTTGTTGTGAGCACAGAACGAACACTATTATCCTACGGAGTACTTGTGAGTTTCAGTATTCAAGCAACAAAACTAGGTACTTTCTTAATATCTTTTAAAGTTTAATAAATAAAGTTTTGTTTACAAAGAAAACCTTCCTTGGTTTTGCAATGATCATGTTTAGGATGTGTTACTTAAAACCCAACAATGACCAAGCTAACTTGTGAAATATGTGGAGTTAAATAATGCCTAGCAAACGAATTTTTATGGCTAAATTTCCAATAAATGAATATCGGTAAGCGAGCATTGTTATTTGTTTCTGTTTCGAAGCGAATTAAAGAAACGTTTCATGGAAATTTTATTGCTTTTATTAAAAAAATAGCCCAAAAGTATCATGTAGATAAACTATAGGTGGTGCTTACCACATCAACTCAACGTACATTTATCGATATCGATTTTTGTTTTATGCTTTGAAATAAGTACACTGGCGAAACGATATTATTGTTGTGGAATATACAGTACCCTCAACATCAGCCTCGACTCCTAATAGTAATGTATCAAAAAAAAGACGATAGTGTAGTCCCATTTTTACTTGCGGTATGTGGGTATCATAATTTATTTATTTAAAGGCATTTTTATGTATGTTGCAGATCCATCAACATCAAAAAAGATTGCTCAAGTTATAACGCGCCGGAAAATAAAGTTATTGAAGAAACTGATTAAAAGTCAGATATAAACAATTTTAAAGTGGTAACGTAACTAAATAGTTACCTGGCTAAGCAATAAACCTTTGCGTGTGTTGCAATATGTCAAAAAGGTCAGCGTATAGTTTTGCTCAAAAAGCAAATACTGATTTTCAGCTGTTACCATTAGAGTTATCCAGAAGAACGAGAGGGCATTATCACATCATAGACGGAATTAGCTGGTGATCTAGCGCTGTATTACAACATGCTGTAAATAAATAAGACTTGTTTAATAGCTAATTTTGATTTATTAAAATTGCTGAGTTACTATTAAACTATTTTGTTTAAAAAGAAACAAGCTGAATAAAGACTTTTTACCTACCATGTGAGCAGTAAGGCCAGTCAAAAATGTATAAACGATATCGATAAAATTTCACTAGTCGACCACATCTCTAGTTTTGATGTCTTTAAGTTGGTAGAATTGATTGTGGATCTGTCAAGGTGGGTCCTGACCGCATATTTCATAGATCGTTTTTTTGTTTGAGAGTCCCGGTCTTAAACGTAGTGTTTATATACTCTTTGAGTGTTACCAGACGAGGAAACTGATAATACAGTGTTTGGTGTGGTTACAGTATTGTTAGCGACAAAATTACAGTAAAACAAAAACAGTGAATAAAAACAGTAGATCTAATTTATTTTTTATTGTGTAACTTATAACTAAAATATATGTACATCCAAAAACATAAGCACTCAATAATCAATCACTGTCATTTAACCCGATAGTCGTTTCTTTTTTGTAAATCCCTCCCTAGACATTTTTATGCTCACGTCTACAAACAAAATAATCACTCACCAGTTTCATCACAGTCAGAACAAGTTGAACGAGAAAAAAATTCGTAATGCGTTGTTGAGTAGGTAAAAGTCAAATTTACACGTTGGTCCCAATATAATTAAAAAAATACATAACACGGATAACACAATTTGAGCGGTTTATACTAAGAAGTGATTCCGGAAAATTCCCGCATAGTCTCCCGCGTACTTACCTGTTAAAAATATAACTATTTTCGTTCTTAGTGCAATAACAGCAAAGATTATGACACAAGCAGAGGTGGCGCGGGCTCTAGTGTTCGGTTGCGTTTTGAAACAATCTTCTGTTTGTACTCTACTAAGCTGCGTTGGCTGCGTTCAGTTTTCATTAAACTAAATTATTTTTGTCTGAAAAACTACAGTGATGAATACCCGATATATGTACATACATTGTCGTAATGTATTGTAATCGCGAATGTTCGTAAAAGACTAACGTAAAGTAACGTATAACAATTTTATGACGTAATTAATACGCAACAAAATTGTTTCATCGATATCGATGGAAAGCATTTCAAAGTGATTAAAGGAAAAATCTCATCCCTCAAACTAGTCTCGAATTTTTTTATAATCGAATATTTTTTATTCGATGTTCTCGATCTCAATTATCGAAAAACATTTGTAAGTCTACGAAATTGGTTACTATTTCAACAAAACTATACTCACAGGTGTAATGCTATTACATCATTTTGTAGATTTGAGATATTGGATTTCTTTTTTCATCCGCTAACAGCACAAACAGGCATTTTCCCAAGAGCTTATCTATCACACTGCAAAAGCGATTCTGTGACTGGGAAATCGATTATTGAATTAGTTTTTATAAACCCGTTAGATTTTTGGCGAATAGGATTGACAGCGGGGAAGGTCCGTCCTCCGTCGCGCGTCGCGTCGGTGAGTAGTCTTTATTTATCTCGTCAAAGGACTAATCCAAGTATTTGGTAGAATGATTGACAGAATGAACTTGACTATATAAATTATGATCTGTCATAATTTATTTATTTTATTGATTTATTTATTAATATAGCGATAATGATCGAGAATGAACGATATAAACCGTCTATGTGAAAAAGCCACCAGTCCGGTTTAAATCTAGAGTACTTAGCGTTCTTCGTAATTTGAACGGGTTATAGCTGTCATTAAAAAGAACTCCTATTTCATAAATTACATTGTTTTTCTTGTTAGAACTTGCGCCAGTCTTAGCCAGACTCGTTGATGTGATCACAGAGTAAGTAAAACCTATTGATGTCATGTGTGTGATTGTGATGCATTTTCTTTCATTGTTGTACATGTTTGCACACAATTTTTACAATAAATATATCTTTATCTTTATCTTTATCTGTAAAGTCCGATAGACTAGGTAGTATGGTCTTAGACTATAGCCTGCTCTGAAAGGAGCGAAAAAAAAAATCATTGTTGTAATTTGTAACTGTCTTAGGCAGTATGGTCTTAGACTATAGCCTGCTCTGAAAGGAGCGAAAAAAAAAAAAAAAATTGTAACTGTCAATTTTTGCGCCAATTTTGTTCTACATTAATTATATGCTTTCAAGTGTTTCTTGTGCTAATTATTTAGATTTTGAGGCCGAATTTAAGTGCCAGTGCATAGGTAAATCCGGCAAGTGTAAGTTTTAATATTCACATAAGTTAAAATAGGCTACTTTACGCGTTGTTAAAGGTAGACGCATGTTTGTTTTGAGCCCGCCAAACGTAAACACGCTTGGCGGTTAGAACCTTGGATCACAAAATAATGTAAGCTTATACTAGAGAGCTTTCGTTAGCTCTTTACATCCATTCTCTTCCTGTTCTTATCCCACTCTAGGTGGGGTCGGCACAACATATTTTCGTTTCTATCGTCCGTTAGTATAACATTCACATAAGTCCATCTCTTATCTTATCATCGTTTACAGTATCTTCTTCGTTTATTTGGTACATCCTCATGTTATATGTCCTTCCAGTAATAAGTAAGCAAATAACGCTGGATATAACATATTATTTCAGTGACAAACGATTATTATGCCTTTGGTGAGCAGTGAGACACATGCGGCTAATTGTAAAGGCCGCTCTACATTCTCACGAGAATCTCGCGAGAACGCGAGAAACGTGAATGTGGAAGCGATGAGAAGAATACGCGAATCGCTTCCACATTCACGTTTCTCGCATGTTTCTCGCGTTCTCGCGAGATTCTCGTGAGAATGTAGAGCGGCCTTAATGTAATTTCAGCGGCTATGGAGGGCGCGGTGACACCAGAGGGCGGGCGGCGGACGCGTGCCGCCCTGGCCGAGATCCCCGCCCGCCTCGACCGTCTCCGAGTGACGCCATTGCAGACCCTCACTAACACGCGGGAGCTGTCGCCCGCACTGCCGTCTGGGTACCTCAGTCCTGCACCATCGCCTGATGAGATGCTCATTCAGCAGAGAGGTAACTTCGTCACTTTTCTGCCTTTATTCAATCCAACATAGTTTGCCTTTGAACAGAGAGGTAACTTGAGAGTATTGTTCATAGAGCAATAAATGTCTCTGGCTAATAGTTGAATAGTGTATTGTATATACTTTAATTTAGAAACTTTTCCGGTTCAAGGGTGTAGGTACACCATCATACAGGTTATTTATACCTTGTTTGGGTGCCTTTGTGTTCCGGTCTTGATTTATTCTAGTAGAATTAAGAACTAACTTGTACTTGTGATGTTTGAGGTAAATAAATTGTCTTATATGTAAGTATGTATGTATGTAGGGCTACATAATGTTTACCTCCTTCAGTAACTTCTTGAGAGTATTTTATTCACTGAGCAATGTAGGTAAGTTCTCAAGTTATTGATTTTTTAAGGTAGAGCTTTTTTTGTTAATCTAAGGAGTTTTACCACCATACCAGATAGGCAGATTCAGACAAGCTAATTATTCAAAATTCTATGAATGCAGTTTAAATTGTTATCAAAATAAGGTCTTTCAGTAAATTTTCATCATTCTACATTGACATAGCTGTGGTACACCCTTCATATAATTTAACTTTTATGAGTGTGCAATATTTTGCATTACCTACAAATAAAATATTGCAATGTAGAAAGAAGTCTTGAAAAGCAAATAGTTTCTTGCATTCCAAATAATGAACCAAAATATTGCATGTCAAAATCCAGTTACCTGAGGTACCTGAGTTCAAGATTAACTTAACTATGGCCTAGCATTGTCATGGTGTACCAGCAGTAGAAAGTTGCCCCATCTCTCTTGCCTGTGGATGCAGTCAGAATCTGCCAAGGGATAGCTCCAGAAGATGGATAGCAGTCTCACCTGCGCCAACCCACTTGCTCAGCTTGGCAAGTATGGCAACAAGCACAACCCCTCATGACCAATACTTGGAGATTCATGAGGGAGGCCTACATCCAGCAGTGGATGGCCTAGGGCTGAGATGATGATGGCATTTAATGTTATTTTGTATCAAGCAAAGCATGTATCATGAGTAGTAGAACTTTTAAAACAGTTCATTTGGGGAAGTAGGTACTACCACCATGCCTATTTCTGCCGTCAAGCAGTAATGTCTGCATTGTTGTGTTCCAGTTTGATAGTAAGGGGGTGAAATTACGGGCACATAAGACTTACAACTCAATGTCTCAGGGGGACGGGCGCAATGCATGCAATGCAGGATACCAACCAACCACGGTATTGGTGTTGCAATACTCGCTGATCACATTCACTAAGCTAGTGAATAACAACTGTAATAGGTAGAGATTAACACATAACATCAGATGGGCCTTCGGCTTGTCTAGTTGTTTAGTATCATATAAAAAAAACCATGCATACCAAATGATTGAAAGAATACATTTTATATTGTAAGGTACATACATACTTACTTTACACAAAACATCCAGACCCAAAAAAAATAAGTGCAGATACAAGCAGGGTTCGAAAAAATCTGATTTTTATATTAAATATAAAAAATCCGATTTTTTTTATAATATCCGATATAATAATATATTGGATATATTATCCAGGCTAAGAAAAAGAAGCGAATTTCATTCTGTAAGTTAAAAAAAAGTTGGTTTGTCACGCTTGCCTAGAAGTGAAAATTATTCCCTAGAAAGTGAAAATTATTAACGCTAGGAGCACCAGGAAATCCCCATTTTTTTAATACCTTATAAAAAAAACCTTATATGATAAGAAGTTAAGGTTTGAATTTCAATAAAAACTATTCAAACTATGCAATGTGCTTTTTCTAAAATGTCTATGTCAGTAGGCAGATTCCAGTATATGAAAGTGCTTTGTTTCACATTTCAGGGCGGAAACGCTTGCCTGTGACCTGGTCGCCAGACATCGAGCTTAAACGTAACTCGCCATTCCATTCGACCATCCGTACGCCGCCAAAAGACACCCCCAGTCTTCTCTCCCCCTATAAACTTAATGTCACCCTCCGTTCCACCCCTAGAAAACGTCTTCTTCTTGGAGACGAGAGAATCCCCCTTACCCCCGAGAAGATTGATTTCAGTGATATAAGCACCCCTCAAAAATTCAAAATCACTAGCCCAATCAAAAGCACACCACCCATAAAAAGATGTAGGATGGAAAGAATCTTTGATTCAGAGTACAAAGGTCCCATAGACTCAGCACTGAAAGGTCTCAGCCCTACCCAACTCATCCATATGATTAAAAACATCACCTACAACCACCCGGAAGTGGAACGTGAGATAAGGCAGAGTATGCCAGTGCCTGACATGACTCCACTTGAAGAAAAGCTTTGTTACCTGAAATCGAATATCTTTAAAAGTCTGCCTACTTCTCGGCTAACATCTAAAACAGATTCGCCGGCTTATTCGAGAGTTGCCACGCACCTAGCTGCATTTAAAAAGGCTGTAGTCGAACAAGGGAAGGTTTTGGTTGAATCCCAGCACTGGGAATCGGTGATACAGTATGTTATGATGGCTTGGGGTTATGTGAGAGCTACACCGGTTTGGGACAACCAGCCTCATAATGTTCAAAGAAAGCAGTGCTTTAAAGCGCTCACTAATTTCTGCCTGACTGCTTTAAAGAAGGGATTGTTGGCGAAGGATTTGATGGCGGATGTGGAAGATAAACTGCAGAATATGTTGGCTGATCATGATGAAGTACAGTCTTGTATTAGGTTTGTCCACGGCAAGTTGCAGGAGTGATGGACAGTTCTTTCATTTCATATCATGTTGTGAAGATTTGTAACATGAACTTAAGTACATGTTCATGAATTGAACAGCTTTAAGGCCATAGTCATTAGTTAAATGTTACTAATGACGCTGAATCGATATGCTGCAGTTAATTGAATTTATGATAATTTTAGCGTCGCTTCTATGAAGTCAGAAGTTAAATTCAGACTATTCTACAATCTTGTTGTTCTGTATTGTGGAACACTCAAACAGACATTTGAGACATTTGCAAGAAACCGCAGATGCCTTTAGCAGCTAAACATAATTGAAAATTTAACGAGTTATCGTGTTAAGCCTCTAAACGTAGGTATTTATGGATAATTAAAAGTAAAGGCATGGCAGAAGGATTCACGTTTTACGCCGTATCTTAGCGTCGCGTCGCAAAATATTCATGAAATTCGTTAAAAACCATATCTATCTTTAGATTTATATAATGTAGTAAAATACCAGTGAAAAATTGCAACACTACTAAAATCATGTATAAATATTTGTCATTAATTAAGTAATGCATAGCATAATTAAATTAATTTGAAAAGAATCAATCTTTGTTGTCATGATTTAAGATGTCTTTCATATATTTCAATGTGGAAATTGATTCTTTTCAAACACCTTAAAATGCCAAATTAAATTAGTTGTAAAATAAGCATAATTAAGGGTTATTTTTACGTTCAGCAACGTAAAGGTTTTTACTTTGTTTTAAGGTATTTGTTTAATTTTTTGGTCCAGTACCTTAGCTAATTTTAGACTGCAGTGGCCAAGAAAAAGCATTAGTTGTATGTTAATCATTAAGTAGGTAATTATTGAGTAAAGATCGAGTTATACCATGCTAATAGCAAATTTGTAGTAACACGATTTTTATATCGTGATTTATATCGTGACTTTAAATGTGCCTTTATATTTTTCTAGTAGTTAAAGGCAAATATTGTAACAGAAGGGGTTTCAAATAACCCTGTCAGTTAATATACTTCATTTGTACTCCTAATAATTCTAGGTTACACTCTCTACTCACTCACTCTAGTGGTACACATTACCATTGAAAATACGTAAGCAATTTTTAAATTTATCTGTAGGCAATTTTGAGCTTCACATAATTACCTTACCTACATCCAATTGGTGATATCCCTGCTCAAATCACATTTATATGTTGCATTTAATAAGAATTGTGGAGTTGTATGTGCCTTCAATTAACGTTTAAGGGTTGTTATTGTAATCGCAATAATTGTTAATGACAAGTTTTAAATGATATCGTTTTGTAATTAAGCCAAATAAATCATATTTTTTCATCAATATTGTTTAAATGCAGTAAAAACCTGCCAAGGGATACCTCCAGAAGATGGGCACCAGCCTTAGAATAAAAACACTATAGAAACCAAGTCCGCGCGTCCATATGGCTCCAAACACCGAGCCGCGCCGCGCCGCCGTAGTGTTCAATGTCAAATCACGCCGAACGTGTGTCGCGCAAAAAAAATAATTATGACGGTTTGTGCAATTAAAATAATGTATCACAACACATCTGAAAAACAAAAGAATTGTAACAATATCACTTTTCACACATATTTCATAGAATCTTCTAGATAATTGGGTCAAAATAGACACGTTTGCACCATCAGCCAAATCCAAAATTACGATTTTTTAACCCTTAACTGGAGTCGGGGTTCAAAAGTTACCCCAGCGACACCTACTTCACGTACTTAATAACTTTTCAATCCGTGGTGGTGTGATCCTGCGCATTTAGGTAATCCCATTACGTCGCGTGGTGCGGCGGGTGACGGACGGGACGGGCGTCGCTTGAACTTACTCAGAAGCTAAGGTATGTATACATGTGGGGTCAAAATTGACCCCCGACTCTGGGAATGGTTGTATTTTTGTAAATTCATTTTGTAATTTTTTATTGTTTTTTTCTATTAATTATTAACATTATGGACGACAATCACATTGCACAGCTTTTAAAAGACGAAGGCGACAGTTCAGACTCAACCTATTCGTAATACCACGTTACCTGCCTGCGATGATCAAAAAATTAAGTAATTGTGAGGAAATTTTTTTGAAGGAACATCAAGAAGAAGTGCTAGAAGAGATTGCTCCCAGGTGTTATTTATGCGATCGTATCGTAAAGAGGATGTAAAATCTACTAAAAAGTGTAGCAAGTGCTCACATTTTATTTGTAAGGGCCTTATAGCCAGAATATGTGCCAAATGCAACTACGTGACCTCCTAGAACAGGGAGAGGAGGAGAAAAACTGAAAAAAAAAATGACACCAGCCTGAAAAGCATTTATCAAGGACCCTGGAGTAGTAGCCCCCGGAGTTGAAGCTGGGGTAAGGAGGTCTAACCTCGAGACCCCACCCGGAGACCCCCGAAGGGGTCCGGAAGACAGGAATGATGATGACGTTGATTGGACTGACGAACAATGGAGCTCCGTTCTCTTCTCAGACGAAAGCAGTGTGCTTGCATGGTAGCGATAGGAGAGGACGAGTCTACAGAAGACCCGGAGAAAGATTCGCGCAATAATAATAATAATACTCATTTATTTCAGATAATAATCCATAGTTACTTAAAATATTACACACACAAAAATTAATGGAAACTTATTTAAATTAAATTAATTATATATAAGATGGACCGCAATGCTGCATCAAAGAAAATGTGGCTTTTGGAGGAGTTTCCTGGATGGTGTGGGCGAGCATTTCAGTGGATGCAAAAACCGAGTTGGTTTTTATTGAAACTAACGGTCGAGTGGGAGGATTGATGGCGAAAATTCAATGTATCATCGAAGATATTTTAGGGGATCACGTCGTTCCCTACGCCGGTTTCATCGGTGAAAACTTCATTTTAATGCACGACAATGCCCGTCCACATAGGTAGGTACTGCAGGTTCCGTCATGCAGTATTTACAGGAGGTCGAAATTGCTGCTATGGACTGGCCAGCGCGTAGCCCCGACTTAAATCCAATTGAGCATTTTGTGGGATGAACTTAAAAGAAAAGTTAAACTAAATTTAAAAAACCAATGTAGACCGCTCATTTTAAAGCTAAAACTAGTCGCTTTGAGATGTTGTAATCAGAATAAGAATGAAAGCTTCAAATTTTTTCTATAGACGCGATTAATATTCATTAAACGCGAGCGTGAGTCGATTTTTCTGCTTACGAGACTACTCTTTCAGTAATGGACAAAAACTACTTTTTGTCTGAACCTTTTGTCTGTTTTTGTCATTACTGAACAAAAGTTTCAAGTGGATTTGGCTGATTTTGAAACCAAATCATTCAGTTGTTATACACAATAATTACATTTAAACCTAATAACTTACTGTCTGTCCATCTCGGTTCTGTCACAAGCAGTGTCTTCGGATGGTTTTAAAAAAAAACCGGGCAAGAGCGAGTCGGACTCGCGCACCGAGGGCTCCGTGCCATCATTTATTTATTTGTTTATTTGAGCCACCAACAGATGATACACAAAGAAAAATTACAGAAGTAAAAACAATAAAAATCATGAGCTAGTTAATTATGTTCTCCCAATTACAGGCAGCTACATCTAGGTTACAAATTAAGTTTAAGTTATAAATCCAATTAATTACATATACACTTTAAATAATACCGGAATTGAAAAAACCAATGTCGTAAGAGATCTTGGTGTATATCTAGATTGTAAACTTACAATGTCTGAACACATAGAATATGTTACAAACAAAGCATACAAAAACCTAGGCTTTGTAATCCGTACATGCAAACCTTTTACGGATCTTACCTGTATAAAAACAGTTTTCTTTGCATACGTCCGGAGTGTACTAGAATATGCTAGTTGTATCTGGTCACCTAACTATATTACATATAAAAATAAAGTCGAGAGAATACAAAAAAAGTTTATAAAATATCTTAACTATAAAAAACGAGTATATTGTGATTATGGAGATGGTTGCATTCTACATAAACTATTATCCTTAGAAGACAGACGATCCCTACTCGACAGTATGTTGTTATACAATATAGCTAACATTGAAGTATTATTACTAGCGTATAGAATTGACACCCGCGAACAACAAGTTTGCGCCATGAGTTGTTGCCGGCCGGCAACAACTCATTTAGTCGTTCGTCGACGCCCATCGCGACCGCATGCGAATAAACCCAAATTAAAAATGCCGTCTTGCGTGTTAAAAACGTGTAATTAATCAATCAACTGCGAAGAAAAAAGATAGTGGCGTGACTTATCATCGGAAAGTAAACAGAATATCAACTAAAACCAACTGAAATTAATTTTTGTACATTATTTTCTATTGTACTGACATTTTGTTTGAAAATCATAGATTATGATAAGTGATTCGTACAGATGGGATGTGTAGGTACCTACTAAGGGTTGGCGACAAAGGTTTAACTGATCATTTTTAACTCATATTACTCGCCCTATGCCGTCTGTCTGATCAGTAACAGTAGGTACTCTAGGTACCTACTGTAGGTATCTTTTGCAATCGTCATTACTTATAAACTGAAGCTGTATTATATTGTTGTCTGAACAAATTCTTAATGTAATAGATTGACGACCTCTGTGGCGTGGTGGGCGAAGGTTCGCCTGCGATGCAGGAGGTGGGTTCGATTCCCGCCTTGGGACAAATGTTTAGTGATCGCTGCAGATATTTGTTCTGGGTGTTCAGGTCATTTTCTACGTATAATAATAAATAAATAGGTATTTATGTATTGTATTGTATTTATTATATCAGTTATCTAGTAGCCATAACAAGAGCTCTGCTTAGTTTTGGGCTAGATAATCATCATCATTTCAGCCAAACAACGTCAACTAAGGCCTCCCTCATGGGTCTCCATGAGAGGTAGTTGCCATACTCACCACGCTTGGCAGGCGGGTTGGCGAGCGCAGTACGGGATGTTGGTATATGGAAAGACGCTGCTGCCTATCTTTCGGAGGTATCCCTTAGCAGGCTCTTACTGCATCCACGGGCATGAGAGGAGGGGCAGAGTGAAATATAGTGTGGGGTCTAGTTAGTGTAAGTACCTACCTACCTATGTACGTACTTGTTGGATAAAATACCAATTTATTTAAAAAAAATGACTTTAAACGCTTAACGATTCGTTTTAATTTAATGTACTTAAATATTTTTACGTTTTGAAATATAATATTCATATGTACCTACTGCATTAACATCAATAGCTGTCTGAAGTGTCCCTTCTGCGGTGAAAAAAATCTATTAGAGCGACATGTTGTTACACTATGTTGAACGAAACGTGTAAGCGCCACGAAATTCACGGCTCTTACGACGTTTTGGTCGCGAGAAAACTATTCTCTATTAGCGATCTAGCGCTGCATGTATTGATGGTATGGATAGACGACATTCTAATCGTGTAGCGCTGCAGCGAATACTTGTGTGCGGGGGCGAGCGCGCCCCGCGCAGGCACCCCCGCTGTCATCAAGTTGCGACACGTTTTTTGTTTGGTATAGCTACTCTAACTATTTACAACTCACTGATAGCTAACAGTAATTTCGACTCTCCCGCACTAATCAATAAATTAAACTATAATGTACCGATCAAACGGACTCGCCATACAAAATTATTTTCAATTTCCTCAAATATTACTAATTATACCAAAAACGCCCCGATGAACCGAATTTGTGCAGACTACAATAAACGTTTCTCAAGTGTGGACATCTTCCATTCTAATAAACAACAGTTTAAGAAAGGTATTGTTGAGATAATATCAGGCGTCCGTCACTCGCTCAAGGCCACGCGTTAAATGCCTACCGCTCTGTACATCGCAGGAGTTGCAAGTAGGGATGTTCCGATACCATCAAAGTATCGATACCTACTCATATCAGTAGTACTCATATCGTTTTACGATACTACTCATATAAGTAACCATAAAGTATCGATACCTAGTTATAACGATAGGTTTTAGTATTTTTTTAGGAATAATGAAAAAATAGTTTTTCTTTTTTATTATTATTAACGTACATATGACAACCGTCTTTTTATTTGTTTGAGAACTCTATCGTTTATGAACTGATTATTACTATATTGGATTAAAGGGTATTTATCGCGTAATTACCTTTATTATTATCCTGACGTTTCGAACATCGAAAGGTATCCATCATTTTAAAAAACTAAATCATATTTGAGCAACCAATAAAAATAGCTGTTTTATTTCACCACATTCGTTTTATTATAAAAATCTCATCGTAGAAGCGCAACCCTAGCCCTAGCGATGCCGCGTCACAGATTACTTGCAAGTAGGTGAGGCGGGTGAGCAAAGCAATCTCAACGATCTTGTAGGCTATTATAGCGTAGGTATTTTCGCTTTTGTATTGGAGTGATGTATCTGTTAGTTTCTGTAATCTGTGATAATATTGAGTGCGTAGTATTTTCTGTTATTATTATAATTGCTAGCATAACGTAGTAGTAGTAGTATAGTTATCATATTTATTATTTTCAACAATTATTATTATATTCTTATATGAGTTGTATGTTTACTTAGATTCACTTTCAGAATTATTGTCTATGTATTTGTTTTATGTTAAATCACAGCACTTTGAGATTTCCGTTATGTCCTGTCTAATTTAAGTACTTAATCTACATTTACAATTAAATTCAATGTCGTTATCTTTACAGTTTAACTAGAAAGACCTGTAATTGGGCAATACTATTTTATATGTATTATTTGCTTACTTTTAACTCTATGTAAAACTGTTGGTCTTTTAAATAAATAAATAAAATAAATAAAAATAAAGTTGTCATAGCAAAAGCTAACATATACTTAGAATTTTTAAACATAGGTAACAAATATAATTTAAGGGTCTACATAGAATTTAATCAAAACAAATATCTATGTTCTACCACAGACAATATAATACGTTCTACGTAAGGTTAAATAAAATAAAAAGAATCATACAATATAATATATGAAAAATGCGGTTTATATTTCTTGCAGAACCTTGACAGCACCATCTCTTGTCTGATAGCGGAACTTATGTAGATTTTTACACTTTCGATGATTTCTAAAAAACTGCAAAATAGAGGGTTTGTTATAATTTTCTTGTAATCTTTACATACACTCCTATTAGCAATGAAAGTTTCAGGGGTTTGTCTCTGCAAACTTCGGAGATAAAGGGGGGCAACGCTATGTTTTCAACGCTTTTGTAAATAAGTCGAAAACTATACATACGGCTTAAAGGAAAACTAAAAACTGTATAATAATGTGCAAATAAATACCTTTCATTATGATACCCCACGTGACCTAGTAACTTCACAAAAATTTTGAAAACCCCTCTTCCACCCCCCCTTGTCTAAAAAACTACGCAAATTAGAGTTTTTGCTATAATTTTCCTATAAACTCTACATACACTTCTATTAGCTATAAAAGTTTCACGGGTTTATCTCTGCAAACTTCGTAGATAAAGGGGAAACAGTCGTTTTTTCAACATTTTTGTAAATAACTCAAAAACGATACGGCTTAAAGGAAAACTAAAAACTGTTTATTAATGTACAAATTAATACCTTTCATATGATACCCCACACGACCTAGTAACGTCACTTAACAAAATTGAGATCTCCTATCCGCCCCCCTGCAATCATAATAAGAATATTTTTTAACATTTTCATATTATGCTATATTATTAGTAAAAAAAGTGTTATCTTTAACCATTTCAAATCGATAGCTTCAGTAGTTCTCGAGATATCCATTTGTGACAGACAGACAGACAAAGTAATACCTACCATAAGAGTTCCTTTTTACCATTTTGGTCCGGAACCCTAAAACCTACTGTCTGTCTATCTCGGTTCTGTCACAGGCAGTGTTTTCGGATGGTTGGGTAGGTACATACCTACCTACATAATCACAATTTGTTTAATTATCCGTGTTTCCGCAAAATCTCTAGAATTTTCGCCATAATTCGAATTATCAAATCATCCTACTATATACATAATTACATATATTATTAATATCGGTAGGTAGTCGTTTGTTAATGATATTATTCTTAATACTCGTAACTTGAGGTTACCTATCTACTTACTCAAGTTACGAGTACCTACCTTAATAAGTTAGTTCCAACTTACTATACCTAGGTACTCATTTCAGTTTCTATAACGAATCTACTTAACAAATTAGAATGTGCTTATCCTCTAATTAGTGTAATGGTCATTAGGCCCTTATTATTCATAGTTGGGTAGTATATAAATGCACCAAAAATATTGCAGTCATTATAAACCAAGTGGTATTCAACAGTGTAATAGGAAATAAAATAAGGCTATCATGGAATTCAGCAATACGTACATTCACATTATCTCTAATGAAATTAATAATACTGTTGTTAAGGAAAATAGTTTTACTGGTAAGTGTTTTTCAATAAAGACCTGTTATTTTAATTTGTCTGAATATGGCTTTAGGTACTGTGTGCCAATTATGTAAATGTTTAAAAAAAGAATGTCGTTCTAATCTAAACCTATAGCTATGTAGGTACCAAGTTTGAATTTGGATTTTTTACAATATTATTAAATTTAACGATGTTTTTTGACCACTAGAACTTCTTTTCTTTTCGTAATATATTTTATTAGGATTTATCAAAAGGTTGAAATAATATCTAAATAACAATACAACGTTGTTTTTGTTTTATGTTTTTCACAATGATTGTCATTGTTCTTTTTATTACAGTGGACGAAGACATATATTGGACTCCAGACATCGAAATGGCGGCTTCACCAAAAGTTGGCAAGAATACTCCATTCCCACCAAAACAAAAGAACACGAAGCAAATTAAAAAGCAAGAATCGATCCCAATCGGCGCAACTCCTCGGTTCAAGAAGACCAGGGGTGTGGATATACCGAGAATGCGACGTTTGAACTTTGATATTCTTGAAGGAGAAATGGCGGGCTTTGAAAACAACGCCAAAATAAATGCGAGCAAAGTGACCAAAAGTGTGATATAGCCGATTTTAAGCGATAAGTTACTTAAATTTAGTTTTTTTTGTCCATGCACGTCTGTTAGCACAATGATACAGGTGCTACTTTGATTACAGGCTAGGTAGGTACCTATGTAAATTTGCTAGTGCAAACAATGGTGCAAACGGTATTCCGCATTCCGTCATATGGGTAAGCAGTACTTACCACAAAAGCCGGTATTACCTTATTTTGTATAAATTTAAGTAATTTATTATTTATTGTAAGATATTTTAGTACTACAACTAGGTACCAATATAAATGTTTATAAGTATGTAAGTTTAAATAAAAAATATTTGAAGTAGGTAGGTACTTATCTTATTTTTACTTTACCGTCGTCGTCGGTGTGCCCAAAAACGGTAGGTATCTCAGAAAGAAGCAATTTCTTGTTAGCTTATTTATTATTATTCTATCACCAAACTCAGATTAGTGATTTTGTAGGCTATTTTAGCGTAGGTATTTCCGCTTTTGTAATGTAGTGATGTACCTGTGTGTTGAGATCTGTGCTATTAGTCCTAGAAAGTTGTAATTTTGTAAGGACATATAAAATAATGGCTCCGAGATAACAATATAAATGATAAAAAAATTGTTAATTAATTTGGGTTATGAACACACACGTAAGGAGCCGTCTCAACGGGCGAAAGAATCGCGACGAGTCCGCGCTTTTATCGTCGGGTAATCTCCACGAACGAGCGATTATTTCGCCAGCGTATCGTCGCGACTCGTAACGGAATCGCCGCGTGTCCGCAATGACTCCTAACGGAATCGCCACGTTGCTTTGACGACGCGTTGTGCTATTAATGCGAGAGCGCCACGTTCCGCGGCGAGCGCGCGATAGCGACAGGTTTCAGCGACGTTTCGCGCGCACTCAACTACTCGTCGCATCGCCATCGCCATCGCCGCGATATCATCGCCGGAGACACAGTCATGCTAAGAGAGTGTGTAGAAATACGTGGCACGATAACATCGCCGCGATCCTCTCGCTCGTGGAGACGGTCCCTAAGATGGGGAAGAACTTTTGTAAGAAAGTTGGAAGTGGTAACCTTTTGTTACGTTACCACTTTTGGGCTTTGGAGGGAAATATATGTATATAACTACCGTGACTGAAGTATTTTTAGGATGTTTTTTTGTTAGAATTAACTGTCTTAGTTGTACTTTTAAAGCTCTACCTACCTAATTTATGATTAAATAATAAAAAGGTAGACTAATATAATTACATAAATTCCTCGTGTAAGTATTCGATTAAAAAAAAATATATACAAAGGCAATAACTATCCCTCACTACGATTGGTTTTTCTAAATCTGTAGACAGTATAAAATAGCGTATTATTGTTAGGTACTTTTTGAGCTTTTGAAAATAAGTATCCTTGGAGAGAAAAAAACCATTAACCCCCATACCTCAAAAACTATCCCTTAAATCATTAAGTACATACATATGTACATACAAACAAACAATTAGCCGAAACGCCTAGTTACCAGAAATTGTATATTGCTTTGGTACATGGCTGAAGTTAACTAACAGTCATGTATTAGTTACAACTTTAGTTGACTGTACCTAACATGCTATAAAATAAAAAAAGTCTGCAGCCATTATTTCAGTCATAACGACACTCGGCTAAGCATCGTACGATTCATAATGTCTAAAATAAAGTTTGAAGTGAACGGAAAAACTGTAATGGGTAAGTTTGTTGCATACCTAATTTAATTACCTATATAGATTCAAGATTATTGGAAATTATGCCTAATGTGGAACCTAATTTTTTTTATTAGGTACATTATTTATGATAGGAATTTTATGTAGAACTAGCTGCTCTCCGCAGTGTCACCCGCATAGTTCGCGTTGAATAAGATAAAAACTATGCCTAATGTGGTACCTAAATTTTTTTATTAGGTACATTATTTATGATAGGAATTTTATGTAGAACTAGCTGCTCTCCGCAGTGTCACCCGCATAGTTCGCGTTGAATAAGATAAAAACTATGCCTAATGTGGTACCTAAATTTTTTTATTAGGTACATTATTTATGATAGGAATTTTATGTAGAACTAGCTGCTCTCCGCAGTGTCACCCGCATAGTTCGCGTTGAATAAGATAAAAACTATGCCTAATGTGGTACCTAAATTTTTTTATTAGGTACATTATTTATGATAGGAATTTTATGTAGAACTAGCTGCTCTCCGCAGTGTCACCCGCATAGTTCGCGTTGAATAAGATAAAAACTATGCCTAATGTGGTACCTAAATTTTTTTATTAGGTACATTCTTTATGATAGGAATTTTATGTAGAACTAGCTGCTCTCCGCAGTGTCACCCGCATAGTTCGCGTTGAATAAGATAAAAACTATGCCTAATGTGGTACCTAAATTTTTTTATTAGGTACATTCTTTATGATAGGAATTTTATGTAGAACTAGCTGCTCTCCGCAGTGTCACCCGCATAGTTCGCGTTGAATAAGATAAAAACTATGCCTAATGTGGTACCTAAATTTTTTTATTAGGTACATTATTTATGATAGGAATTTTATGTAGAACTAGCTGCTCTCCGCAGTGTCACCCGCATAGTTCGCGTTGAATAAGATAAAAACTATGCCTAATGTGGTACCTAAATTTTTTTATTAGGTACATTCTTTATGATAGGAATTTTATGTAGAACTAGCTGCTCTCCGCAGTTTCACCCGCATAGTTCGCGTTGAATAAGATAAAAACTATGCCTAATGTGGTACCTAATTTTTTTTATTAGGTACATTATTTATGATAGGAATTTTATGTAGAACTAGCTGCTCTCCGCAGTTTCACCCGCATAGTTCGCGTTGAATAAGATAAAAACTATGCCTAATGTGGTACCTAATTTTTTTTATTAGGTACATTATTTATGATAGGAATTTTATGTAGAACTAGCTGCTCTCCGCAGTTTCACCCGCATAGTTCCCGTTGCCGCTGCCGTGGGAATACGGGGGATAAAATATAGCCTATATTAATCAAGAATGTATCATTTTATGGTGAAAGAATTTTGAAAATCGGTACAGTAGATTTTGAGTTTGTTCGTTACAAACACAAAATACAACATACAAATTTTTCCTCATTGTAATATTAGCATAGAAGTATAAATATACTTAGTTTACTTTGTTATGTTAAACGGGTATTCTACTCACGTTAATTATTCGTTGAAAATAGGTATCCAACGTGTTCAGTTCCTCCCAGGGGAACTTTCGTCAGGGAATGGAGCCATAGAGTAACATATATAAAAA
The DNA here is from genome assembly GCA_963082625.1 of Pasiphila rectangulata. Taxonomy (NCBI): domain Eukaryota; kingdom Metazoa; phylum Arthropoda; class Insecta; order Lepidoptera; family Geometridae; genus Pasiphila; species Pasiphila rectangulata. Next base: position 11,141,693 of record OY720249.1, read on the forward strand.
TGGAGCTTTTTTACGCGGTACCGTCTCCTTCCCTCTCACGCGCTCGCGTTGTACTTAGTTTACGTTTAGGTCGACGTCCCAAACAATTTTATGAAAAATAAATTAAAAATCTTTACTTAGAACAACTTGTTGTTAACATGAACACAACAAAAGTCACCGCGTCGTATGTAGGTAAACTTGGCACCTTGGTGACTTTTTTCTTCCAAGATTAGGTACACAATAAGTTTAAACACAGATTTAAATAAATTAAAAACATCTTTATTTAGAGTTAGGAAGGTAAAAATATCTAGATATCATCATTCATAATTTCAGCCGCAAAACGTCCACTACTGAACACAGGCTTCCCTTATGGATCACTATGAGGGGTAATTGCCATACTCACCACGTTTGGCAGGCGGGTTGGCGAGCGCTATACTGGATGTTGATACACGGAAAGACGCTGCTGCCTCTTCCGGAGGTATCCCTTAGCAGGCTCCTACTGCATCCAAGGGTAAGAGAGGAGGGACAACATTCTACTGCCGGCACCTAACGGCAAAAATAACTATGAACAAATTAAATGCCGAGGATATAATTTAACGACCTCCGTAGCGCTATCTGCCTAATAGATGGCAGGAGGCCTAGGGTACGATTCCCGCCGCGGGACAAAATATTTGTATCATCATTTCAGCCATAAAACGTCCACTGATGAACACAGGCCTCTCTCATGGATCTCCATGAGGGGTAGTTGCCATTCTCACCACGCTTGGCAGGCAGGTTGGCGAGCGCTATACTGGATGTTGATACACGGAAAGACGCTACTGCATATTCCGTAGGTATCCCTTAGCAGGCTCCTACTGCATCCACGGGCAAGAGAGGAGGGGCAACATTCTACTGCCGGCACCCAACGGCAAAGATGAACAAATTAAATGCCGAGGATATAATTTAACGACCTCCGTAGCGCTATCTACCTAATAGATGGCAGGAGGCCTAGGGTACGATTCCCGCCGCGGGACAAACAATTTGTATCATCATTTCAGCCATAAAACGTCCACTGATGAACACAGGCCTCCCTCATGGATCTCCATGAGGGGTAGTTGCCATTCTCACCACGCTTGGCAGGCGGGTTGGTGAGCGCAGTATGGGATGTTGATACACGGATAGACGCTGCTGCCCATCTTCCGGAGGTATCCCTTAGCAGGCTCTTACTGCATCCACGGGCAAGAGAGGAGGGGCAACATTCTACTGCCGGCACCCCACGGCGGGATACAAATATTTGTATGAAGTGCAGATATTTATCCCGGTTAATAGTGTTTTCTACGCAATTTAACTGTACTGTATCATCATCTTAGACGTACGACTGCTGTCCACGTCCACAGCTGGGCTTACACGTCCCTCATGGACGTGAGGGGATTGTTTTTATACTAGCCACGCTTGGCAGGCGGGTTGGAGAGCGCAGTACGGAATGTTGATGCACGCAAAAACGCTGTTCCCCATCTTTCGGAGATACCCCTTGGCAGATTCTTCACGTCGTGGTCGTCACATTTAAACAAAGCTATTTGAATGGAATTAAAACTAATTTCAGAATAGATTTTTTAATTTCATCATTGAAAAATATGTGACGTCTCACTAGGGAGGAGTTGAGACTCCTCAAATGTGACCAGCCCCTATCTATAGTAATTTCAGATGAATGAAGGGATTATAAACTCTGTACCTACTGTAATCAATAATCATACATAACACAAGTTTGTTTATTTTGAAAGCAAGATTATAATAGTTGTCCATCCAGCATTTTTAGTAAGTAGCTATTTTTCAGATTAAGCTTTGTCAAAAATACAAGTTTGGCTCCTTCTCTATCTTGGTTCAGTAAATACAGTATCTAGGTACTTTCGTAACTTATTACAACAGTTAATGCTAAATATGGCAAAGTTGATAAATAATGTTACTATACAAACACCTTATAATTAGTAGTATGCGGTACCTACGTGTTTAGGGTTCCGTACCTCAAAAGGAAAAAAACGGAACCCTTATAGGATCACTTTGTTGTCCGTCCGTCTGTCTGTCTGTCGGTCTGTCAAGTCAAGACCCTTTATCTCGAGAACGTGTAGAGGTAGCGAGTTGAAATTAAAATCATATACTCAAATTTACAGCCTCTTTAAGCTGTGAAAAAATCAAGTTTACCTGAAAAAAAGATACGACTGTTTATCCCGCAAAAAACGCATGTTAGGGGGCGAAGCCCCCTATTATGCATAACGCTGTCTGTCTGTCTGTGCATGACACGATTACAGCCGAACGCGTTGACCGATTTCATCATCATATCAGCCCGTTGACACGCACTGCTGGGTATAGGCCTCTTCTTCAGCACGCCAACGTAAACGGTCCTGTGCAAGTCTCATCCACTGTCGTCCGGAAACCCTGGCTAGATCGTCCGCCCATCTGGCAGGTGGTCTGCCTCGAGGCCGTCTCGTTTCCATCGGAAACCACTCTGTTACCGCCTTGGTCCATCGGCTGTCGTCTCGCCTGGCAACATGCCCTGCCCATCTCCATTTTAAGCTTGCGATCTGCATACCTACGTCTACGACTTTCGTACGCTGGCGTATCTCCACGTTGGGTATGTGATCAAGGAGGGAGATGCCAAGAAATTGACCGATTTACATGAAATATTTTTGTTAGCACTGTCTTAATGAGAGAAGGGTACCTACTGATTGATTTTGGTGACCACAGGAACCGGAGTTATTGTGACCTCAAAAAGTCACCAAAGGTCAAAAATGGTATTTTTCGGAAACCTTCGCCCCCTTTTCTTACGGGGGTACCAATGCTTGTTTCGACATAAAGGAATCAAAATTCATAAGGTACCTACTTCCCGTAGCCCTAGAACTATGAAATTTGGCAAGGTATGTCGTCTAAAATTGTTTTATGATTTCATTACAAATGTATAGTACATTTGCAATGGAATCATAAAACAAATCGTCCTTAAAACAGTACGAAATCAATCATCGAGGATAAGCAACCATACGCGCGGGCATAAATTGGATGGGAACCGGATCTTTTTGTGCATTTTAAAACTTTTACTAAATCAGATCAGCTATTATATAATAACTATTATTTTTATTTATTTTTTATTTATTTATTTTAGGAAGACTAACAGCACAAATCAAACGTAATATATCATCATTATGTTCCTACATACCTACGGAACCCTCGGGGGGAGTCCAGCTCGCCCTTGTCCGGTTTTTTTGCATTACAATACATACAACGGTGATTATCTAATATAGAAACACCTAGACACTTGTTTTTTTTAACTTTTGCAATCACAACACACAATGTACATTATTATCTCTAGTTTAATTACTAGCAATAATATTTCACAACCATAACGACAATAAAAATAAATATCAGTGAAACAAAAAGTATCAATATCGTTAGGAGTGGGAGAATGGACAACTAATTAGAAACATTGTATGACTTGGTTCGAAATTTGAATTTTTAAACTGAAATACAGTTCTTTATACTGTCAATCACATTGTGAATATTGCCGCTATTTTTAACTCATTACGAAAAGTTTTTTTTTTTATTGTTTTATTAATAATAGGTAAAAACAAAAGCTGTGATGCAGGAACGAGAAAAGTTATAGCGAATTTTCATTTAAAACAAAAATGGAGTTACAGAAAAATCGCCTATCATTTAGAATGTTCCGTGAAGATGATATTAAACGCCCTCGCATTTAAAACTACACGGGACATCAGATCATCAGAAGAAAACTTCGGCCCAGGAAGACAGGCTTATGCTTCGATTAGCTAAAGTGGACCCCTTTAAAGGGTCCAATGTTATGAGGAAAGAGGTATTTTCAGAAGACTATGCTCGACACGTGTCCACTAAACTAGTTCGTAGACGGTTGGTTGAACGAAAATTGTTAGGAAGGATCGCTAGAAAAGTACCACTAATTACCAGGCAACATAGAGAAAACCGTCTAGTATTCACTCGCAAATATTGCAGTTGCACTATTCATCAATGGAAAAAATAATGTTTTTAAATTAAACTAATATTAATTTGATACGAAGCTTTAAATAACAAGTAGGTAGGTACTTACACTAAAAAGACAGTTAAGCAAGGTGGTGGAAATGTTATGGTGTGGTGATGTTTCTCAGGGTACGAGTTTGGTCCCGTGAGAAAGATTTAAGAGATATTTTTGTCCCAGATGGATCAATATCAGTACCTAAAAATATCTTAGGTGATTACAATGATTCCTTATTCCGAGGAAAATTTGCCAGTAAATTGGATATTTCAGCACGACAACGACCCAAAGCACACAGCACGCAGCGTTAAAGCGTTTCTCACAGAAAAATGTGTGACAGTGTTAGAGTGGCCTGCCAATAGTACGGATTTAAATCCCATAGAAAATTTGTGGCACACTTTAAAGACCACACTGTCGCAGAAACATGTTACTAATATTCATGGACTTTACAGTGCATTTGAATACGCTTAAAGAAGTATTCCTGTAGAAACCTGTAATAAATTGGCTGAATCAATGCCGCGTAAGCCATGGGGTGACGGCAGTAGAATGTTACCCCTCCTCTCATGCCCGTGGATGCAGTAAGAGCCTGCTAAGGGATACCTCCGGAAGATGGGCAGCAGCGTCTTGCCGTGTATCAACATCCCGTACTGCGCTCGCCAACCTGCCTGCCAAGCGTGGTGAGTATGGCAACTACCCCTATGGAGATCCATGAGGGAGGCCTGTCCGGAGCTATCCCTTAGCAGGCTCGTACTGCATCCACGGGCATGAGAGAGGTAACATTCTACTGCCGGCACCCCACGGCTACACTACGTATCGTTTATACTTTCGATTATTTCTAAAAAACCACGCATATTAGAGTTTGTTATAATTTTCCTGTAATCTTCACATACACTCCTATTAGCAATAAAAGTTTCAGAGGTTTATCTCTGCATCCGTCATGTATGATAAATTGTGTCAATTTTGACATCTGTCATTTTTGTCACCTGTCCAAAATATCGGTATGGAACTTGTAAATTCAAGTTATAATTGCATTAAAATTATCTATCACTTAATTTTTTTGTAACTTAACCTACCTACCTATTGTTTATTTAGCTTATAATAAGTTATCATTCAAGTGAATGTAAATTATTATGAGATTAAAGATTCTTTAAACCGTCTGCAATCTTTGGCTAAGGTATGTTAATCGTGCAGCAAATAGGTACTCGTAATATTATATTCAACTCACCTACCTACGTATAATGACAACGTAAAGCGGTAGGTAGGTACCTACTTTGTTCATGATAATATGATTGCTGTGGGTAATCTACCAACCTTGACAATAAAACTTCTTATGATAAAGGCTGGCCAAATTGGGTAGAGTATGTACTACATATTGAGACATACATACTTGATTGATGGAGTCTTGGATTGGAATATTACGTGTGAAAACTTTTTACATGTGAAATTTGAAATTGCGAAACATTTGTGTCGTCAGACTAGGCAAGTAATGTAACTGGTCACATTCGAGACTCCCTTTTGCCTAGTGTGACCCCCCCGTCCTCTCTTGTCGGGGAGGTAGAGAGAGGAAGTGGGAGGAGAAAGCCCCCCCCCCCCCCCCCCCCCCCCCCCGCCTCATTGCTTGTCACAGCTAGGCACATTCGTGAGACTCCCCCTTGCCTAGTGTAACCTCTTTTATTTATTTATTATTTAGGGCCTTCAGGTCTTGAGTACAATAACTAACTAAACAAAAATATACTTTTCCAGTGGATACCCAGACTCCCAGAGATACAACGCTAAACGCCTACCTTCGGTACCACCTGGCCCTGCCGGGCACCAAGGCGATGTGTCGGGAGGGTGGATGCGGCGCTTGCATCGTCATGGTGCGCGCCAAGAGATACCCCAGCGGGGCAGTCGAAACATTCTCTGTCAATTCTGTGAGTTAAGAGTGTGTTGATTTATTCAACATCAAGAATCAATAATTTATTTTATATTTAACCCTATCAAAGTAATTTAGTGCTGTTACCTTACCTCCCGTGTTATTCCCGTGTGTACGGTTAAGTACGATGACGTGCAGATATTTATCCCGTTTAAGGGTGTTTTCTATGCAATTTAACTGTATTATCCATCATCTTAGACCTGCTGTCCACGTAGACTTAACTTTAATTTATTAATTAGTAGACTGTACCACAGATAATATAATACGCTACTGTACTCATTACTATGAATATTATGTGTTATTGTTTTGTGAATTAATATTAATTAGTGTAATTGGTTAATCCGTTCTAGTTAAATAAATGAATAAATAAGTAGATCTTCCGCATGGATCCAAGATCATGGGGGATTGTTGCCGTATGGCAACAATCCCCCATGATCTTGGATCGCGAAAAAATATTTTGTCTTTGAATTCTAATGTTTATTTAGTAAACGTTTATTTAGTCTTTGAATTCTAATTTACAATAAGGTATTTATAATAATAAATAATTCCGTTTTAGATTACAGTATTTTGTTTATTAACGCTAATCAATAGATTAGCGTCATGTTTTCAGCATAATATGTTTCGTGACTTTAACATCTCACCATGCATAATCTGTTACTGTGCTATTACTACCTTCTCCGGGGAAATAATATTGTTACGAGCTGAGGGTTCGGGATTAAATAATGTAGTCTAATTAAACCAAAATTAACACTTTAATCACAGATCACACCAATAAGAATCTCACAGCAGATTCTCACTAGAACACTTCTTCACAGAACAACACTGATCGTCACTATAACACTTGTTCACTATTCACTGAACACTATAGTACTTGTACACAATCACTGTATTCACTTTGAAGTCACTCGGATATATCGCACTGTTCGCTTCCGTAGCCAAATAAAGACTGTCCCCTCGGCAAACATGCTCACGTATTTATATCGCATATAAAGAAGATTCTAGTAGCCGAAGTTTCTAGATTCACACACAATAGAGACAAGTAAAGACAAGTAAAAAACTTTTTATAACTTTGTTTACAACCCGCACTATTGTTTCAAAATCGGTTTGTCTGGAAACTTCTCGTGTTTGTGTTGTAAACAATGGAGAGTGACCTTGGACTCTTTCGGCCGCTCAAACACCGGCCCTTTCTGGATCTTTCGCGAACTTACTGGTTTACGTTTGCGCACGGCGCAACAATATGTGCCGTGAGAGTGAGAGTGACTGCTGTAAATGAATAAATGACGTATATTTATTACTTTTAATAACACTTTATTGCACACAACAGTAAAACCTTAAGATTAACTTAAAATATAAAATATAAGACGTACAGTAAGCTAGAGCACAGATTACAAGGTAAACACAACATCAGGGAACCACGTGACTTTTCGCATTATTTTATTTTTATTATGTTTATACATACCTACACATACCTACATATGTTTCATAATTAATTTATTCAGAGAGGTACTCGTAATGTCACCCACAAAATATACACTGCTGTTGATATTCTTTAGAGATCCTAGAAAACTTTAATAAGAGTTACATTACCTCGAAAATTACTTCTTCCCATGGACCATGTCTCTTTTTCATTCCCTGATCAGTTTCAGTTTCACCAACCGTAACACAATACATAATACCTCTACTTTTGCACTTACATACGTGTTGTAAAGGTATGGCGTACGTACAAGTTTATACAGACAGTCTGTCCTAAACTGGACTTACAAAACGACGTAAAAATACAATTTAATAATAGTCCAGTTTTGGACAGACTGAATAAACTTGTACTTGTACAAATAATTAATTTTTAAAATCAGTTTTTCAACTTAAAACACCGTATAAACCTAAAATAAATTAGACCAGGTGCGTGTCGGGCCACGCGCTATGTAGAGTTCCGTAGTTTACAAATACAAACAACGTTTATTGATCAAATCACTGGTACAGTTTAGTATGAAGCCCTGGCTCCCGAACTAGCGTTAGCTGTGTGTCAGGAGACAGTTTCTTCTCACAGTATAAAGTTATAACTTGTTAAACTTTCGCGATTTGTTAACATATTTTTAGTTTTAAAATTACAGGATTTTATCGCGTACCTTTTTTAAAAAAGGTACGCGATAAAATCCTGTAATTTTAAAACAAAAAATACAGTATAAAGTTCTTAATTAATGGATTAGTTCAATTTACATTGACATTGATCTAAGGTAACCCTAGACCTGTTGTTAAGTTGGTATAATATGGTTTTTTACGTTTACCAAAACATAGTCATTATATGTATATTTGAGCGACTATTTTTCCGAGAATAAAAAAGATAGCGTTATAGTTTTCCTAGAAAGTTCCTGGTTAAAACTACATTTTATTAAGCATTTTATAGGAGATTTTAGAGGAGGTGGGTGACTCTTGAAAAAAAGTTTAAAAATTTAAAATTTTGCAAACGGAACCTAAATCGAAAAACTGTCTTTGCAACCCCTAAATGGTTTTAAAATACCAATTCAACGATTACTTACACGATGGGAAAATCAAGAACAAAAAAGTTCATTCCCACCTGACGTGTATGGGACGTACCCCAAATAATTATTATTTTAGCATTTTTTGTAGCGTTTCGGCGTTTTTATTATATATGTCCACGCAAAATTACAGTTTTCTAGGACTATAGTCTCTTAGCTAAGCCGGTGATGGACGGACGGACGGACAGACAGACAGACAGACAAAGCGAAACTATAAGGGTTTCTTGTTTTACCACGAAACACTAAAAAACAGTTTGTTGGTATTTTGTGTAGGTACTCACTATCTCTCTTCATATATTCTTTGAGATTGTAAAATACTTTATTTAATAACCATTAAACCAAGTGCCCGGCGACTCCGGCGGCTGTGCTGGCGCTGACGGGCGCCATGCCAGCCCTGGAGTCAGGGGTGCGAAGAATCTCCGGGTGAGATCGCACCGTCAAACGACCGCACCAAATGTTCTGCAAATGTGGGCAAAAAGACTGCCAGGCTGTGAAGTGGGATTGGGCGGGCCACATAAGGAGAATGCACCCTGACAGGTGGGCATCAGTCATCACATCACTAAGTGGGAGCCTGAAGACGGGCGGCGACGCCAAGGCAGGCTCAAAAGACGCTGGCGTGATGATATGGATGCCTACCAGGAGGACTGGTGGGAAGCGGCCGGCGATCGTAAGCGGTGGAAGGAGATGGGGGAGACCTTTGCCCAGCAGTGGGACACAGTATAGGTTATATAAAAAATAACCATTTCCTGAGACAATTTTTAGAACTTACCCTCATTGTCCACAGTGCTTGGTCCTAGTGTTCTCCTGTCACGACTGGCAGATCACCACGATAGAGGGAGTCGGGAACAGGCTGGTCGGATATAGTGACGTGCAGAAACGGATTGCTGCATTCAACGGGACTCAATGCGGGTACTGCACTCCTGGCTGGGTTATGCAGATGAATAGGTAAGTTATGCCGTGGGGTGCCGGCAGTAGAATGATGCCTCTCCTCTCATTTGCCCATGGATGCAGTAAGAATCTGCCAAGGGATAACTCCGAAAGATGGGCCGCAGCGTTTTCCCATGTATCAACATCTTGAACTGCGCTTGCCAACCGCCTGCTAAGTGTGGCTGTGGTGGCAACAACCCCTTATGATCAGTACTTGAAGATCAATGAGTGAGGCCTACGTGCGGCGGTGGACGTCCTGCGGCTGAGGAGAGAGCTAAGTTGTAATCGTCATCTCCCAACAAGGGGCCACCCATCTATTTATTTATTTGAGCAACCAACAGAAGATACACGAAAAACATACAAAAATAAAAATATTAACAATACTACCTAGTTAAGGTACCTACTAATATCAACTACATCTATAAAAAAAATATAACACGTTAAGAAGGAGGGTCGACGAAGTGCGACATTGTTTCACAAGGAATGAAATTAATTATAAATTAATAAAAACCCTTAACCCGTGACGTCACATTTAAAACAATAATTCAATTGGAAATAAAACTTATGTCGTAACTGCTGTTTTCACTTCATAATTTAGAAAGCTGACGTGTTGTCAAACTAGGGGGTTCACAAATGTAGCTGGGTGTGACAAAGAGGGAGGGGCAAAAATCATGAAATCGTGTGCGGTTTACCAAACATACCGAAGTACTTTAAACCGAATTTTCTTCATTCCTGGTATATATTACCAGGAATGAAGAAAATTCGGTTTTGGTAAACGTAAAAAAACATACACAAATGGCCGGTTTACATTATTCCAGTCCAGCGATCGAATCCAGCGCTTACTGGAGTAATGTAAACCGGCACTGGAATGCACTGGATCCAGTGAGCAATCCAGTTCAGAAACTGGGTTGGCGGTCTACTTTTGAATCCAGCATGGCCATTCCAACGCTACTGGAATCATGTAGACGGCCAATCCAGTGCCATTCCAGTGCTGACAGAACAATATTGTACAGGAAACACAGTACTGGACTTGTACAGGAATCATGTAGACAATATCGCCAGCCCGGTCCATTCCAGTCCAGCGCTACTGGGTCACTGGACTGGAATAATGTAAACTGGCCATAACTGATAACAACATGTCTACGGTTAACTACGGAACCTTACATAGCGCCTGGCCACTTAGGCCCGGTCGGTGGCAACTGGCAAGTGTATCTCAAAATGGGTGATTTTTTCGAGGAACTAAACATCCAAACTCAAACCACAGATAATTATAATACACTATATTACTCAAACTCAAAAAGTGTTTATTAATTCGGACCCAAAGGCTATATATATACAAAAACGCAAATAAATTTTCAGAAGAAAACAACACACCTTAATCGAATTTACTCGCTGTATCATCTAAGAACCTATTCTGCTCCCGATAGTAAAAAGGGCGTATGTCACATTTTTGTAGATTTGAGTTACTAAAAATACAAGTGGGCTTTTTCCTTCTAATTCCTGCAATTTAAGTAGGTAACTCGCGTGGCAAGTACGGCAACAACCCTAATATCATGATGTTTTAGAGATCCATTAGGGAAGCCTATGTCCAGCAGAGGACGTGGTCAGCGGCTGAGAAGGTAGTAGAGTAGGTAAATCAGAAATGTGAGATACGCCATTTTTACTATCGGCAGTATTATTCTACTTAGTACCTTATCTACGTTAACCTGTTCTCTCAACTTTGTCACCTTCCAACCTCTGCCTACGATACATCAGTATTTCTAATACCAACAAACACACAGACAGTGCCATTCCATACAGCATCCACAGCAGGACTGGGTAGAAGTCTACCATGTTCACGGAAGCGAAGCTGCCACCCCGGGCGCTGCACGATGGCTTGCGAAGGTAGAAGAGACGTTGAAATCTGTTGCCTAAGCCATGTTCCATTATTCTTTGAATCCTGAAAGTTTATTAAAAATAAACTTAAAGATATGTAAAGATATGACCTTAATGATTTGTAGCGTTATCTCGGCGTTTTTATTATATATTTCCACGCAAAATTACAGTTTTCTAGGACTATAGTCTCTTCGCTAAGCCGGTGACGGACGGACGGACAGACAGACAGGCAGACAAAGCGAAACTATAAGGGTTTCTTGTTTATTATTCATCATCCACAGCCCGACTTCACCCACTACTGGATATAGGCCTCCCTAACGCCAACCACATCGATTCTGTGCTAGTCCGATCCATATTTTGCCAACACCATTATCAATTTCGTCTGCCCATCATTCCCACCACCAAAGGTTTCAACCTTGTGATGATATTGTAATGATGGTTACTGAAATAAATAAATTTTAATTTTTTTTTTAATTTTTTTAATCATGCTGCCGGACGATTGCCATTCTTGAATCCGTGTCTCGGCCACCGTTTTGTTATGGCTCTACTCCACCTGTCATCAGCGCGCCTGGCCCAGCTTCAAAATCCGATTACCTTTGACCTTACTTTGACGTTTGTTTGGTTTCTGATTTTGCCATTTATAATACACGTGATGTATTGAAGCTTAGTATAGAAGAGTGGTTTCTCTTTTAAAGATCTACCGTGATGTATTGAAGCTTAGTATAGAAGAGTGGTTTCTCTTTTAAAGATCTACCGTGATGTATTGAAGCTTAGTATAGAAGAGTGGTTTCTCTTTTAAAGATCTACCGTGATGTATTGAAGCTTAGTATAGAAGAGTGGTTTCTCTTTTAAAGATCTACCGTGATGTATTGAAGCTTAGTATAGAAGAGTGGTTTCTCTTTTAAAGATCTTCAAAAAAGTCCACGACAGAATAGGTACATATGTATGTATAGCTTTTATGGTTAAATTGATGAAAATATGTTATCTATTACGGTAGGTACTGCAGATTAGTGACAAATCTAAACTTAGGTGACAGAAAATTGAAGTTGCCGTTCTATAATATGAAGTGATAGGTGGCAAAGTCCTTATTTTAGTCAAATCCTTACCCAATTTTGTATAGGTCTCTGTAAGGTGAAGATTTCTTTGCACAACTCCATGGTATGGCGTTCGAGTAGTAGCTGATCTCATGGAGGTCACACTTCTCATGTTCATGGAACAGCTGTTCGACCACCCTGTAGCCTGTTCCAAGGTGCATGTGGAATGCAAATGGGGCATCTTTCTGTAAGAGCACAATCAGAAAATAAACGATGAACGCGAATACAATTATGCATTTCAATCTTAAAGTCTAATAACCCACTGATACGCAGGATGTAGGATAGGAGGATTCGATTCCCGCCACGGAACAAATGTCCCCATGTAATTCATCATCATCATCATCATTTCAGCCGTAGGACGTCCACTGCTGGATATAGGCCTCCCTCATGGATATCCAGTTATTGCGGTTGGAAGCGATCTGCATCCACCGTCGACCTGCGGTCTTCACCAGGTCATCATCCCATCTTGTTGGTGGACGTCCTACGCTGCGCTTGCCGGTCCGTGGCCTCCACTCGAGAACTTTTCGGCCCCATCGGCCATCTGTTCTGCGAGCTACATGGCCTCCCCATTGCCACTTCAACGTGCTAATCCGTTTGGCTATGTCGGTGACCCGAGTTCTTCTACGTATCTCCTCATTTCTGATTCGATCGCGTAAAGAAACCCCGAGTATAGCCCTCTCCATAGCTCGTTGAGCGACTCTGAGCTTATTCATGAGGCCAATCGTGAATGACCACGTCTCGGTTCCATATGTCATCACTGGTAACACACACTGATTGTAGACTTTCGTCTTAAGGCACTGAGGAATTTTGGACGAAAAGACGTTGCGTAGTTTCCCAAACGCCAAATCCAAATCCGAGTTGGATTCGTCGATTGACCTCTTTCTCGAAGTTGGACCTAGTACCTAATTGGACTGTTTGTCCTAGGTATACCTACGCGTCGACAACTTCGAGAGCCGAGTTCTCAACACAGAACAATATACTCTAACGCAACCATAACTGGGGCTGGCGCAACATGGCGCCCATGTAATTGTTTTGCTGATATTTTTCCCTGGTCTGGGTATTGTTCTATGTGTGATATGTATGTATTTACAATACTTAATTCTTTAATTTATAAACAAAAACAAAAGGTCTACGCACCGACCTTGTACACTCGGATGACAAAGTGGAAGATAATAGGGGTTAAAGTATAAAATTGCCGTTTTATTGTAATAGGTAGGTACTTCGAATTGACATAGAACCTTTATGGTTTGAGATTTTTGAGTGAAACTTTTTTCACATGGTATCCATGAAGTTCTTTCAGTCTTTTAAAAAATGTGTAACATTCGATTATCGACTTTCAGTTGTTATTTTTATTCAACTTAGACAAAAAACAGGGCTACTTCGAAAATTCGAGTGATTTTTAAATACGAGTTCCGACGCGGAACTAACGCGGCAGAAACAGCTCGCAATATCAATGTTGCGTTTGGAGAGGGGACTGCTAATGAACGCACCGTGCGATTTTGGTTTAAACGCTTTCGTGATGGAAACTTTGATTTGAAGAACGAACCACGTGGAAGTCCGCCCACATAGGTGAATAACAATGAATTGAGAGAGATGGTGGAAGCTGATCCGAGCCAAACTACCCAGGAATTCGCGACATGGTTTAACGTTACCTTACCAATAATATTGACGCATTTGCGTCAAATCAATAAAAAAAATATGAAAAATGGGTGCCTCATGATTTGACTGATCTGCAGAAAGAAACGCGTGTTGAAACTTGTGTTGCCTTGTGGAATCGATACAGAAATGAAGGAATATTGGATCGAATTGTGACATGTGATGAAAAGTGGATTCTTTACGATAACCGTAAGCGAAAAATGCAATGGCTGACCCCAGGTCAAACGCCGCAGCAGTGTCCTAAGGCAAAGCTTACCAATAAAAAGGTAGGTAATGGTAAATGTTTGGTGGTCTCAGCATGCGTTATTCGCTATAGCTTTCTCCGATCTGGTCAAGCAGTACCTAACGGCAGATGTCTACTGTGCCGAACTCCGAACAATCAACAAAACAACCCTAAGATATGTTGCAAATCCCTTAATCATACGTAATGTTTATATTGCTATTACATTAAGTAATAATGGATAGGCCATTATTACTTATTGTATTTCCTTCTGGAGTGGAGCCGCAAAAACTTATATAAAGCCACTAGAAGTTGCACATCGAGCCATATTGAAAGACAATTCATTTACAATGTACTTATAAAATAAAATGTTTTACAAAATCACTCATCTAGAGGGGTTCGGCACTGTTACTACTAAACTCAGGCTATTCCATAGCCTAGCTAGGAGAACAGCACTTAACCCACTGGATTGGAGATAAAATAATCTGTGCCTACCCACTTAATGTAATTGTGTTATGTCATATTTCAATAATTAAGCTTGCTTTTGTCTACTCGTTAGATATAAGTAAACGCGCGCCTGCGAATATTTTTTAGTTGCCAATAAACACCATCGAGAGCACACCTATATCGTGATTTTTCAATTATATATCCCGCAAGCTAAACTAGACCTTAGGCATACCAACATATGGTCCTTCGAGCCGGATAAGTTACGAGCTACGGAGCGTCGGTCGCCGGGCGAGAACAATAGCACGCCGCATTCCAGAGATAAGGAGTTAGCGTAATGACTACTACACAGGAATTAATAAGTGTTTTGGAAGATACTGCATCATTACTACAACGAACTCAAATTAATCTGAAGAAATGTTCGAAGACAAGATTAACGAAGGGTTACATCGAAGCAAGAATAAATGGAATTGAGGAGTATTGGAAGATTTTTAGAAATTCGCATCAGGAATTAGTCAAAATCACACCGAAAGAACAAAAGGCCGTCATACCGTACTTTGCTAATGAAGACTTTTACGTGTACGAGGATTTATATTATTGTTTACTGGCGGATTTACGTGATTTATTGACTTCTTTGAACAAATCGCCCGTTACTGCTGTTTCTTCGCAAGACAACACAAACGCAAGTATTAATTCGAATGCAAACCAACTCGTCAGGCTACCGAGAATAGAATTACCAAAGTTTAGTGGAAGTTATGAAGAATGGTCAACATTTAAGGACTTGTTTACCTCGTTAGTGCATGAAAATACGACAATTAGTGATGTGCAAAAGTTACATTATTTGAAGACTAGTGTGACGGGAGAAGCCCAGATTTTATTGAAACACATCCAGGTAACGCAACAAAATTATGAACAAGCATGGAACATTCTCAAAGCAAGGTATGGAAATAAAAGATTACTAATCAATTCAGTCTTGAAAAAATTGTTCGGGCAAAAGAAGATGACTTCTCAAACTTCTACTCAAATCAAGAATTTACTTGACGTCACGATGGATTGCTTGAACAACTTGAACAACCTGAACATAGCTACAGATTCATGGGATCCTATAATCATATTTCTGATCACACAGAAATTGGACCCTGAGTCACACAAAGACTGGGAAGAAAATGCCTATAAAGAAGAAGCAGACGAACTACCTACCTGGAATGAATTGAAGAAATTTCTACACTCAAAATACCGCATTCTGGAACTTGTCTCTCCGTCAGGCTCCCGTGAAAAACCTGAGAAGGAACGTTCATTTCACGCCGCCACTGCAACCACGTGCACTAATGAAACATCAACCTCGTCAAACACACCATCAAAGAAAACATGCGTTATATGTAAGGAAAATCACACCTTATGTCATTGCAAGGAATTTATCAAACTGCAACCCATGGAAAAATATGAATATGTGAAGAAAAACAACCTCTGCTTCAACTGTTTAGTACCAGGACATTCAGCCCACAAATGTAGATTGCAAATGTCCTGTCGTATATGCAAGCGGCGCCATCATACTCTCCTACATCGAAACAAGAACTTGGACGCTTCTGAATCATCTGAAACTATACAACCGGAAGCGTCACATAACGTCGTAGAAGAGCAAGAGGAACTATTAGTAAACACAATGATCGCGTCAAACCACACTACTAAACAAGGCACTGGTATAGCACTGCTAGCGACGGCAATGGTGACAGTAAGAGGTGAGCATAATCACGCCATTGTTCTCCGTGCGCTGGTAGATCAAGGTTCGCAGGCAGCATTTATTAGTGAAAAGGCAACCCAAATGCTCAACCTTACCAAACAGTCAGCAAGAGGAAGTATCATTGGAGTGGGGTCATCAAGAACTAATGTCAATCACGTGGTACAGCTACAAGTTGGTTCCCGATGGGATCCAAGCTTCAAGATGGATCTAAAGGCTTATGTAATGAACAAACAACTTACCACTAAACTTCCCTCCAAAGCTGTCACTGTCAACAATTGGACACACCTAGAAGAGCTCAATCTGGCAGATACCAGCTACCACACACCAGGGCCGATTGACTTGCTTCTAGGCGTCAGAGAGTATGCACAAATTGTGCAACAACAACTTATCAAGGGTCCACCAGGTTCACCCTGTGCTCAAAGAACAAACCTTGGATGGATTCTGTTCGGAGAAATCGATTCTACGAACTTGCAAGAAAGTTCATTTCTGGTCCTTCATCACCAAGTACAAATAGAAGATATGTTAAAATCCCTGTGGGAGATAGATACAGAACACAAAAGAAAACTAACAAGAGAAGAAAGACAATGCGAAACAATTTATGAAGAAACACATACAAGAACGAAAGAAGGAAGATACATAGTAAAGTTACCTTTCAAGACCGAGAATCCTAAATCTACTGAGGGAAATACAAAAAATATAGCAAGAAATAGACTACTACATTTAGAAAGAAGATTCAAAAGAACACCACAGCTAAAAGAAGACTACAAGAAAGTTATGGAAGAATATTTAACACTAGGACACATGGAAGAAATACCTGAAAATGAAACTAGTAAAGAGAAAGCAGTGTACTTACCTCATCACGCTGTAGTCCGTGAAGATAAAGAAACCACGAAGACACGCGTTGTATTTGATGCATCGGCAAAGGGCACGAACCACATTTCCCTCAATGATGAACTGCTTGTAGGTCCACAGCTTCAAGATGATCTCAGAAACCTAATCATGAGATGGCGAATGAAACGTATCTGTTACGCAAGTGATATCCAAAAGATGTACCGGCAATGCATTGTGGACAAGGACCACGCCGATAGCTATCAGCGCATTCTATGGAGAGAAGACGAAATGGAAAGAATCAAAGAATATCGTTTGCTTCGAGTTACCTTTGGCACTGCGTCTGCACCTTATCTGGCTGTAAGAACTCTCCACCAAGTTGCTGAGGATGAAGGTCAAGGAAATCCAAGGTCAGCAGCCATAATCAAAGAAGACTTTTATATAGATGACCTGATGTCAGGTGAAGACACAGCGAAGGAAGCTATTGAAAGAGCCCAAGAAGTGGCTGAAATTTTAAAGAAAGGTGGATTCGTTTTATCAAAATGGTCGTCAAACTGTCCAGAGTTCATGAAGTCCATAGAACCAAGTGAAAGAACTACCCATGCACACGTGGATTTCAAGCTAGATGGAATAATCAAGGCCCTGGGAATCATTTGGAATTTAAGAACGGATAAATTCCAATATCAATTGAATCTACCAACAACACTTACCAACGTCACAAAGAGAACTATCCTATCCGATGTCCAGAAACTGTTTGACCCTCTAGGATGGATTTCCCCAAGTTTGATTATGGCAAAAATGCTAATACAGAAACTATGGCTAGAAAAGATTGGGTGGGACGACAAGATAAGCCAGCAACTAGAAGAAGAATGGAAGACTGTACGAGCAGATTTCAACCATGTAGAAGAAATTCAAATCCATCGATGGCTTGGCACAGTTAGCACTGAAATTAGCAAGGTCCAAATTCATGGTTTCAGTGATGCCTCGATGCAAGCGTATGCAGCAGTCGCCTATCTAAGAACAGAAAATCAAGACGGCAGTATAACATCAAGAATTATTGCTTCAAGAACTAGAGTGGCACCTTTACGAACTGTGTCCTTACCACGCTTGGAACTATCTGGAGCATTATTACTGTCGAAGCTGCTGAAACAAATAGAATACGCAATGAGAATACCTACGACACAAATATATGCGTGGACTGATTCGACGATTGTTATTGCTTGGTTATCTGGCGAGCCGCACAGGTGGAAGCCATTCGTAGCGAACCGGGTTGTAGAAATTATTGAGAACGTTCACAACAGTCGGTGGTATCATGTCACATCAGAGGAAAATCCAGCAGATATAGCATCCAGGGGCATGTTACTCGCAGCTCTGAAAGAACAAACGTTATGGTGGAAGGGCCCAGCGTGGCTATCTGAAAAAGAAATAACATTAAAACACACAGAAGTAATACCTACAGACCTAGAAATGAAGAAAGAAAAAATACAGACCAATCTTAAAATACAACATGAAGAAGTAAAGGAAAGCATAACATCACAATTTGATCAATTCGAAAACCTAAAAGAATTAATAAAGGTCATAGCTTACTGCAAAAGGTTTTTGAATTTTAAAAGAATAACCGAAAACATAGAAAGAACATTAACTACTAAAGAATTGGAAGACGCACTGATGGTGATCGTTAAACTAGTGCAAAGGGAAGAGTACAGCGAAGAGATAAATAGAATAAAGAGAAACAAAGCTATGAGAGGAGATAGTAACATAAAAACACTTAACCCTTACCTTGATGGGAATGATATTCTCAGGGTGGGCGGTCGGCTGCGGCACGCAAATCTTGATGAACATTCCAAGCATCCTATAATTCTAGGAAACAAAAACAAATTAGTCCCATTGATTATTGCAGATTCTCACTCTCAAACACTACACGGAGGCGTGCAGCTGATGCTATGCTACTTACGTACCAAATACTGGATCATAAAAGCAAAGGCTCTGGTAAAATCATGCATACACAAATGTTTGGTGTGTGCGAGGCAGAAAGCTATTACAAGAACGCAAATCATGGGAGATCTGCCTAAGGAGAGAGTAACTCCAGCTCGGGCTTTCCTGAACAGTGGAGTCGATTTCGCAGGCCCGTTCCAAATAGTCATGTCAAGAGGAAGAGGAGTAAAAACACAGAAGGCATACATTTCTGTATTTGTATGTCTATCCACAAAGGCCTTACACCTGGAACTAGTCGGAGATCTTACTTCAGAGGCTTTTATCGCTGCATTCAAACGTTTCGTTTCTAGAAGAGGAAAATGTAGCAATCTATGGAGCGATCAAGGAAGGAACTTTGTTGGTGCAGATAAGGACTTGAAGGCAGCGTGGCAAGATGCGAACTTAGTTTTTGACGGCGAAATATCAAGCACATTGGCATTGGATGGCACTCAATGGCATTTCATTCCCGCTTATTCGCCCAACTTCGGTGGCTTATGGGAGGCTGGTGTAAAATCGATCAAGCACCATCTGAAACGCATCCTTACCGCCAATCTCACATTTGAAGAAATGACAACCGTGCTATGCCAAATAGAAGCGTGTCTGAACTCCAGACCTTTATGTCCAATCGATGACTCGGATCCAGATTCAATAGACCCGTTGACACCCGGACACTTCTTAATAGGAGAAGCTCCAATAGTCGTCCCATCGCCAGACTTCAAAGATGTCAAGATCAACACCCTATCGCGATGGCAGTATACGCAGAAACTAATCGGTGATTTTTGGCGGCGTTGGCAACAAGAATATCTCTCAAGACTACAACAACGTCCGATTTGGTTAAAAACAATTGAAGAATTCAAAATCGGCGACATAGTTCTGATCAAGACTGATGGCTTACCTCCTGGAAAATGGTCTCTTGGTCGCATCGTTGCAAAACACCCTGGACTAGATTCTCATACAAGAGTTTATAGCGTAAAAAGTGGTAGCCACATAGTAAAAAGATCTATATCGAAACTATGTCCCCTCCCTATTGATACCGATTGACAAAGCAAAGTTAATTAAGCACTTTTTTATCACTTGTATTGTGTTCAGAATACCTGTTATGTTGCATTCATAGAATTGTATGATTTAGGTACTTTAGATCTTAATATAAATTCGTAAGGCTCGTATTTTTGATTTGTAAGCCCATTTGATAATTTCTTTGTTGAATACAAATGTATGAATTATTGAATATGTACCTATGTAGAAAGGTATTCTACATATAATCATTAGTCATAAAGTTGGTTTGTTATTAATTAATTAGCATGCATTCAATTCATTCGTTCTGTTCCCATTGCGAAAATCTAATGTAGTCAAAAAGGACCTGCTAGTCCTTTGGTGGGCGGAATGTTATGTCATATTTCAATAATTAAGCTTGCTTTTGTCTACTCGTTAGATATAAGTAAACGCGCGCCTGCAAATATTTTTTAGTTGCCAATAAACACCATCGAGAGCACACCTATATCGTGATTTTTCAATTATATATCCCGCAAGCTAAACTAGACCTTAGGCATACCAACAAATTGTGAATTATAATTTTTTATGTACTTCAATCTGTTTTTATGAAATAAATATTATGATTATGAATTTTGGATTGGAAATAAAATAATCTGTGTCTATCCACATAATGTAATTGTGAATTATGATTTTTAATATACTTCAATCTGTTTTTGCTTATGATTATCAATTTTAATGCTGGGCAAGCCTAATCCCTCTAACAATATCGCAGGCACTGCAGCGTCATGACCAGCGCAAATACCAGTTGCTGGCGTTGCATAAAAGATGTTTTATACAAAGTTATAATAGATGTAAAGGCCTTACTTATGGCATCACAGACCACATTCTAACAGTGAGGCAGATTATACAGAAGCCCGAGGAGTATAATTAGCCCCTGTGTCTGACTTTTGTGACTATGAGAAAGCCTTTGACTCTGTCGAAACGTAGTCCGTCCTTGGAATCTATACAGCGATGTCAAGTGAGCTGTCACTATATCATATAAGTGCTGAGATTCCTGTATGAATCCGCCACTATAAATGTTCGAGTACAGGATCAGCAGTCTCAGCCTCAAGGGACTGTAGACCTGAGTATATGGTTTTAAATTTCAACTCGATACCTCCATCGCGTTCCCGATATAATGGGTCTTGACAACAGAATAAATAAAAGGCCTTGACAAACAGACGGACAGCAAAGTGGTCCTGTAAGGGTTCTGTTTTTTCCTTTCAAGGTAGGGCACCCAATAAAATGCAGACGAAATGAAAAAACTTATTAAAAAATTCTCGATTGCGGTGGATAATGTTTTACCTTAGTGTGGTTTAACACACTAAAAAAACAATCTATAAATGCAGACGACTTGAGAAGCTCCTCCTTTTTTGAAGTCGGTTAAAAAACTCACCGTTACCTCGTCGTTTTGATGTTTTTGATAATCTACATGACGGACTTATTTATGCAGTCTATTGCCCCTTATTTTTTCAAAACTAAGCCATGTTTGCTTGTGTGCAGATGTACGTGGGACTTCCTTTTTACTACGTTAGGTGCTTACATTGCGCAATCTCCTTACTCCTTCTCGCAGGCTCATGAAGTTAGGTTTGTATCCACTTTTTAAGACTCTGGTCTCGTAAATTGCCTTTCGTACCGGTTCTGTAGCAGCCTATAAAGTAAACCAGAAACAATTTCAATCATTTATTTTGCTTCAAAAACGTACTATTTTTTATTTGAAAGCAGTGGTGTTTATCAAAATCGGCTCAGTTGTTTGGAAATAAAGGTTTAGTGTCGGGTGTGCTTAAATTTATATTATTAAATTATAATATTTATTTTGCAGTGAGACATTTACGGCTTATTGTAATGTAATGTAATTATTAAATTATATGCTACTTACCGGGAAATAATGCCTATTGTACGGTACGTCTTCAACTCCGAACTCTAGTCTAGAGTTAAGCATATCTGCAAGTGTTCGGATCTGGTTCGAGTTGGACTGCAGAAGCGCGACTATGTTGGCCGCATAGGACATGTATAGGAACAGGAATATCAGAAACATGAGGAATGTCACCAGTCTTCCTAAAGAACCTGTTGAAGAAGAATCTTTTGATTTAGCACAATTTAGCATCATCTTCTCAGCCGTAGGACGTGCACTGCTGACATAGGCTTCCCTGGATCTGCAAGTACATACTGATCATCAGGGGGTTGTATTTGTATATGTGCATCTTGGCAGGCGAGTGCAGTGCGGTTTCTCCATACACGCAAAGACGCTGCTCTCCATCTCAAACTCTACCAATTACAATTGCAATACCGTGGTAATCACGTTCACGAAGCAAGTGACCAACTCTGCATTACATTGCGCCGTCACTCTGAGACAGAGTGATGAGAGACACAGAGACATGAGATTATTGTTTCGTAATATCAGTCATCATCATAAGTTGTATCATACCGCACAGTACCTAGTTTAAACTGGCGTCACTGAAAACCAGCGCCATGGTAGGGTTCTTATAATTATTATAGGTTCTCTATTATTGCCTATGCTGAGTGACGACCAAATTTTGTTGTCAATAATTTATCATCTGTTTGTTTCATGTAACATAATGTATATCTTTTATAAGTGACACAATTAAACTTTTTCTTATCTTATCTTATCTTAATAATAATAGAATTTTATAAGAATAATAATGCCGTGAGGTGCCGGCAGTAGAATGTTACCCCTCCTCTCATGCCCGTGGAGTCAGTAAGAGCCTGCTAAGGAATTCGGAAGTCCGAAAGATGGGCAGCAGCGTCTTTCCGTGTATCAATATCGTAAACTGCGCTCGCCAACCCGCCTGCCAAGCGTGGTGACTATGGCAAGTACCCCTCAGGGAGATCCATGAGGGAGGCCTGTGTTCAGTGGTGGACGTTTTACGGCTGGAATGATGATGATGATGAATAATAATAGATGTTAATCAAGTAACTATCTGAGTGTATGAGCTGGCTAGTTATGAAAAATATCCCTACGTGTGAAAGACAAGTGTGTAAGAAGTAATGACCAGTTCATTAGAGGCTCCAGACCGGAAGCGGCACTTTTGGTAAATTTTCCCAGGTTTTTTTTCTAGAGTAGGCTTTACTCTCATTTACCTCTTAAGTCGTTAGTACTTCCTTGCTGAGTTAAAGCTCATATCACTAGAGTTATAGCAATTATCTTTAACGTAGTATACTGGGCCAGGCTCGTAAAATATGTTTTTTTTTCTAGAGTAGGTAGGCTAGTAGTTGGCTTTACTCTCATTTACCTCTTAAATCGTTAGTACTTCCTTGCTGAGTTATAGCACTTATCACTAACATTCCAATATCACTCGCATTTGGCTTCAGCATTCTAGGGTCATCCTCCTGGAACATAGTTAGCTGTTTATCATTTATTTATTTATTAAGATAGGACACCCAACATTGGATTAAAATGAAAATGAAAATCATTAAGTGTTTATTCAATAGAGCAAAAAGCTACTTAGAATATTCAATTTACATAAGAACAAGACACATTTAAATTGAATAAAACACATAATTGAATTCGTTCGCTTCAGATAACTTTTTTCCAAGTGAGGGAAAGAACGAACAAGAAACCGCACTCTTTCACTTCTATTCATTGTTACAATTTCTGTCTAAAGGATATTGGATACTTTGGATAATGTAAGATGACATTATTTCTTATCGTGGTCGAACCACACTCGAGCAACACTCGGCCAAGGGTTAATATCATTAAAATAATCATCTATGGAATAATAAGCATTTACTAGGAGATTTACACATTATGAACAAAAACTTGGATCTAAAAGGTATACAACAAGGTTGCTCCCATAATTATGAGGCATCACAGGATGCAGCAAGAAAAAGAAAACAGACAATTATAAAAGGTGCCTACAGATTAAACATACAAAACATTTGAAAATAAGGCACATACAGATCTAAAATATTAGATAAGATTCCATCACGAATTAACGTTTATTGTTGCATCTTTTATTGCATGAGGGCTTTCAATTGTTTTTTAAACTTCGGTAAGGAATCAGTTAAATCTTTGGTTATATCTAGTAATGGGCTTGATTTTGAAAGAATGTTATACTGCTTACAAAGCCTTGACTTATCGGCGTGCTGACCGAGGTCTGAAATGTTGTAGGCCTTTTTTGTAGGTTTTCCTAGTAGGCGCTGTTATATTAATCGAGCTAGTTAGATATACCCAGTCAATTGTCCCGTTGAATATGTTATGCAAAAGTACAAGGTCGATTTGTTGTCTACAATGTACTTAGTAATTTTGCAATGCCTGATCATGATACGATATCTGGATAGTTTTCTTCGAGGTTATATTTATATGTTAGATAGAACATGAATCGCTTTTGAACACTTTCCAATCTCTTTGAGTAGACTTCATATTGCGGGTTCCAAATCACAGAGCAATTCTTCCTACACGGAAGAACTAGGGTTTCAAAGAGTTTAATTCTAGAAATGAAAAATGCAATCAAAATTTTGTCTCCGACGGGACTCGAACCCGTAACGTTCAGACGAACACCTTCAACGCAGGCTGCCTTTAACCGTTTCGGCTACGGAGCAATTAACCGCCGGGTCGAAAATCTTGACTGCCTTTATCGGTTTCAAACCGAGTGGCGACATCTAGCTGAAATTCTTAGAATTATTCTAGCCCACTGTCCGACAACCAGTAGTCAGTAGCAGTGAAGAGATGTCGCTTTTAGTTAATTTTATAAGCAATGTTTTTTATTTAAAGTGTAAACCCACACTAAGGTATCATTATAGAAATGAAAAATGCAATCAAAATTTTGTCTCCGACGGGACTCGAACCCGTAACGTTCAGACGAACACCTTCAACGCAGGCTGCCTTTAACCGTTTCGGCTACGGAGCAATTAACCGCCCGGTCGAAAATCTTGACTGCCTTTATCGGTTTCAAACCGAGTGGCGACATCTAGCTGAAATTCTTAGAATTATTCTAGCCCACTGTCCGACAACCAGTAGTCAGTAGCAGTGAAGAGATGTCGCTTTTAGTTAATTTTATAAGCAATGTTTTTTATTTAAAGTGTAAACCCACACTAAGGTATCATTATAGAAATGAAAAATTTTGATTGCATTTTTCATTTCTATAATGATACCTTAGTGTGGGTTTACACTTTAAATAAAAAACATTGCTTATAGAGTTTAATTCTATTGGTATTGTTCATAAAGTCTCTTCTATTACGTATGAGAGACGCTAGAACTTTGAAACATTTGGATACAGTGTTCTTTAGGTGTGAGTCAAAATTTAATTTCGGGTCGATAGTTAGTCCGAGGTCTTTAATTTTATCTACCTTTTGCAGTTCCTGTCCATTTATAGAATATCTTCTAACGTTTGGAGTGTACACAAATACAATCCCAACCAATGTAACAAGGAACCAGAAATACCTAGTTGAGAGAGCTTAGATAATCAATAAAGAGTAGTCAACTTTATCTAAGGCTTTGCTGAAATTTGTGTACACAGAATCTACGGGTAATCTTTTACCAAGAGATTTCACTTACCAAAAATAACGAGTATTGAAATAGGCCGATAGTTTTGAACTTCGTTTTTACCTCCGGATTTATGAATAGGAATATTACCAGAGCATCTTTCCAAGAATCGGGTAAAAATCCCTCTTCTGGTGACTTATTAAAGATACGTTCAAGGGGTTTTGTAAGGGATTTTGCGCATCTTTTTATGAAAACTGGAGTACCTAATTCCATCCATTCCATCACCCTAACTGCGATCACGTGCTTTAAGACAGCTTTTAACTTCGTCTTTTGTGGACCTTATATTACACAGCGTAGTGGAATTGTTCATGTTTTCCCCTACACTTATGGATGGATTAATTAATGGTTTCTTTTTTCATTTTAATAGTACATTAAGGTACAAGTGTGTAATGTTGGCGATTACCGCAGAGGCGCCATTGAGACCCGAGCCGTTAGGTGAGGTTATTAAGAGAGCCGAGGGCGGTAATCATCAACACACACGCGTATCATACGACGTTTTTCAACACACTTGTAAAGAAAATAATACTAAAAAATCATTATTTTTCGCAATGGCGGGAAAAATTAATCAGTTTTCCGATGAGTCTAATTCTATGCATCTAACAATGGCGATCGGCCATATACTAAAATAATGAGGTTTCTTTTTTTGGCTTTTCGCGGATAGCGTTTTAGCCACGTACAAAATGGAGAATTCAAAGTTTTCTTTATTATAGAGAAAACAAAAATTATATTTGAGTGAAAGTTATATTTATTAAAAACGTACAAGTTGAAATTATCTATTTAAATACGAAGTTGCATGAAATAAGCAAGCAATAGGTACATTAATTTATTTGTATTTATTGAACACTTTCATATTTTTTGTATCGAAACTTTTTTTAAGATCAAAGTAACTCAACCAATAAAATAAAAAAAGCCCTTTAACTCACTTGTAATAGCTACATATAACACTTCATAATAGCAATGAAACAGTCACAGTTTGATTCACGGCATGATTTTATTATAGGTGTCATTATGTGCCCAAATGCGGTGAAATTAGAGCCAGTTTGTGAGCTAGTGTGTTGAAAAAGTTCTTTATTCCAAAATAAGTTAAACAAAGTACAATGGTAAGTACAGTAATTAATGGATTATTGTACACCTTTGTAAAGCTGTCAACAAAAAGATTACTTATGTCACCACCTTGAGATTCAGTTTTATTCTCAAATTGCATTTCATCCGGGTATGTCCACCAACTACATAGTATTTTAGACTAGTTGGTGGAATCTTAACAAAATACCAAAAACGTTTTGGGTTATTTTTGATAAAATTTTTCAATGTTGTTAATGTGTTTATTATATTTTTTTTGTAATAATTGTAATTTATATTTTTCCTTATACATAAGAATGTACGATCAATTTCTCGAGAATTAATTCTTGTTAATTCTTAATTTTTATTTCATCAGACTGGATACTTGTAAGAGGGTGTGATTTTTTATTTTTATCATAATAATAATAATAAACATATATTAGGTAGGTTCATTCGATTACTGGCAAATGATATGTTATCAATAGATATCATATAATTTGTAATTGTTAAAGTCACTATAAGCGGCATTTCAAGCCTAAGGAAATGAAAACTTTATATATTTTTACCGATTTCGGTGGTCGGTATGGGTTCGAACCCCATCGAAATCAAAAATGTTTATTGAGGTTTTTCATTTCCTTGAAGAGTTCCTATCTCTGACATGAATCTTACTGAAAAATCAACGTACATACCTAACAATTTTAACGACACTTAGTTATCAAGTAACTTAACAAAAAATAACAAATTCAGACTTTTAAGTTGAGAAGTTCCGTAGGTAAATTCACCGGCCGGCTGTTTAGGTAGTGTCTTGTTACAGGTGTATACTTGTCAAACGTCAATTTCTTGCTTTTATATAGTACAAAATCGACCATTGATAGCGACGATGTTTTGCAACCGGCGTATATCTCGCAACGATCGCTGTAATAGGCGTAGGTACATCTCGCGATCTTCGCAAGTCAAAAATTGACGTTTGACAGGTTTACACCTGTCGCAAGACATGGAATCAGCCTGCGGGCTGGGTAGGTTACTTTCGCAAACATGCATCTTGGAAATAGTTATTAATACTAGTAGGTACCAACCGTTTTCTCAATCTTAGTTTCTTCCCATTTGGCATTGATATAAGTAATTACGACCAGAATGATGACCAATCCTCCAATACACATCCATACAGACCCTCTGAAGGGCAGTATGAAAAGGTTATTCTGGAAGGACAGCGGTGGATCTCGAAATAAGAACCTGGGTTCTGAAATTATCGGCTGCGTAATGAATTGAATTGCATGGACTCTGGCCAAGCTCATGAATGATATAGTTCCTGGAGAGAAACGTTTTTATCAGTGGTAGGTACATAACTACTGTTCCTAAAATATAGTAGTAAGTAACACATCTGTTAAATCCTTAACCTTATATCTTAACCTAATTCCTTAACCTTTGATTAAGATTATAAACTTTTGCTTGTAACCTGATTTATCCCTGAAAAACAGGATGACTTAGTTCAGAAAGGCATACGATCAATTTAAATAAATAATTAAATAAATATTCTGGTCAATTAACACAGCATCATCTAGCCCCAAGCTAAGCAGAGCCTTATGGGTACTAGATGACTTATATACATAATACATTATACCACATAGATAGATATTTTTCAAATAGGTATTTGTAGAAAAACATCCAGAACACCCTAAACACATATCTGCAGATCTTACAGATATTGTCCCGAGGCGGGAATCGAACCCGCAACCTCTTGAATCGCAGGCGGACCTTCGGCCGCTGCGCCACAATCGTCAAATTCATTGGGTTATCTGAATGTTTGTAGATGGGTTTATGTACCATGTACCTACCAATTACTTAGCCGTCACAGTTATTCGAAAAAAAATATTATATTTTATAGGTTTTTTGGTTATTTTATACATGCGTGGCGTTTATGTGAAGTATATAATATGAAGAGGCTTTACCGCAAAGTTCAGCTTTTCCATTGACGATGTCTCCTACCATTCCGTTCCAAGTGTAGTTCACATAGTACCCCCAAGTGTCCGTGAAAACCATAACTTTAGTAGCATTGATAAAGTCATACAGTGGAATTATATAATGGTAGGTCACTTTAGCGAGGTTGTCCTTTTCCCAATCTCTGTGAAGAAAAACTTTCAGATTTATAGTTTTGATATTTCCTTAATCTACGGTTCCACTTAGATATTTTACTACTAGATGATACAAAAGTTTTTTCAAAGTTTTAACTGTTACTTTTATTATTACTCATACCTACTACGTCTACGTCTACGTCCACGTCTACGTCTACGTCAACGTCTGCGTCTACGTCCACGTCGACGTCTACATCTACACTAGTAATAAAGAGGAAACGTTTGATTGTTTGTTTGTTTGTGTGCATTGAATAGGCTCTGAAACTACTCAACCGATTTAAAAAATTCTTATAAATAAACTTGTTAAATAAACATTATTTCTGATAGGCTACATAGGCTATATTTTATCCCCGTATTCCCACGGGAACGGAAACTGCGCGGATGAAACGGCGGAGTACGGCTAGTACTTTATAATTTGAATGTTGCTGAGATTTGCTAGAATACGTATGATTTCTCTATACAACCTTCAAATTATGGGAGACGCATGGATTTTATTGAGAACTATTCCTTGGTACATGCTAGAGGTATAACACTTACTGCATACCTTACAGTAATTAAGCCCATAGGTACTTACTCGTCGATTAAGTGAATTTTTGTACGAGAACTGTTATAAGTGGTAACATATGATGCAGCAATGGGTTTCCCGTTGAGATTTTTTCTTCTTATCGCCATAGAAGTCTTAGTAACAACTTCAAATATCTTAAATCCATCCACAGCCGACCAGATACCAAATTCTTCGGATATAAACCCGCTGTTCATATCTATACGATATACTGAAATGAAAATAATTTCTCAACTCGCACCCAATTTCATCTGCAGTAAATATAGATAGGTATATAAACATTGAGTAAGGCTATAATAGTCTTGAGTTTCAATAATTCTGTACAAATACTTACTTAAATTCAACTCAAATGTATGATTATCCGTCTTTTGAGCGACCGCGAATTCTGAATTCGGTAAAACTTTCAAGTTTGTGGTTGTTAAAAAAAATCTGAATTTATTCATATTTTCAATGATGATCCACCTGTATGGTTTATTAAACATGTCATCTTTGTCAGCCTGTAATAATAAAGTAGATACGGCATCTCATGGAACTTTACTAGATAAATTAGCAAGTTTTGAGTGCTAAGTGACAATCATTTAGAACAGAGTAAACTTAAACAGTTGGTGCCTCCACCAACACCACTTTAATTTATATGAGAGCCAACTTACTTGCGCTAGAAAACTCCTGCTTCCAGGGCAGTTCACGTCAACGATGATCAGGGTATTCAAAGGATCAAACTTATTGACATCTTTTGGATCAGATACAAACTGAGCAGTTGTCGCTTTCTCTGATTTTGTCAAATGTGCCAGAAAACTAAATTTTTCAGCTATAAAACATAAAGCAAAGTAAACACTTTGATTTTAGCAAATACTATGCAAGCGTATCTTAACATTTTATCCACGACAAAATACAGCTTATGTTTAAAACTTACGTAATCTCCAACACACGTTGGAGATAACTGCAGTAGGCTGTGCATAAGAATGAATCACATCAACAACCATCCTTATTTCATCACTCAAACTGGCTGAAAAGCCAAAACACAGATTTAAAATTTCCAAGAATTTGAAGACTCTCATAATGTTTAAATTGTATTCGCCACAGCATTTAAATTTGTAACTTTTAGTGTCTTGTGTCCAAGTTTTGCCAAATAGGAAATAAAGCGAATGGTTTTGATTTTATACAGAAGTTGTTGAAAGCTAGCTTGTTATAGTTTAAACGTCGTAAATTGTGGGTTGTGTTGATTTTAATTCCTTCCTAATTGTTGGGGTTGAGGCTACCTCGCAGTTAGCTCATTTTCTTCTGAATTAGTTATGAGTTTTGATGTGAGGGTAGCATTAAGCGTTGATTAATTATTGTAACGCTTTAAAAACAAAGTTTTATATATTACCTTATAAAGGGAAAAAACTATGCAGCAGGTATCATTTTACATTTAAGTTAAAGAACTGTACATTTCCTCTTTCAGTGATACCTTGCTAGTTAACAGCCTATAACAGCTCCCTGCCAGTGAATGTCCCGTCAAAATCAGTCTAGCCGTTTAGGAGATTCGTCGGAACAAATAGACAAAAGGACAGATAGACAGACAGACAAAAATCAAAATTGTTTTTCGCTTAACTACTTTTGTTTTACCTTTCCATGTTAATTCAAGTAATAATTTGTCTTTTCAGTCTCAAAGGCAAGCACCTTACCATGGAGGAGTTAGAGAAATCTTTCGGATCCAACACCTGTAGGTGCACGGGCTTTAGACCTATACTTGACACCATGAAGAGCTTTGGATCAGACGCAACTCCCGAACTTAGGCAAACAGTCAGGGACATCGAAGACCTTTTATGCAAAAGAAATTGCAAAGAAAAATGTGATTCAAAGGAGACTTGTCAAAGCAAACAGAAGAATGCCGAAAGAGATTTCGAAGACCTAAATCTAGATAGTGATGATTTTGAACTGAGTTTCGTTAAAATTGAAAACACGATTGATTTTGATTTTGGGAAGACGAAATTTCTTAAGGTTTATGAGGAGACTGATATTTTTGATGCATGGAAAAAATATGGTACTGATTCTTATATGCTTGTAGATGGAAATACTGGCAAAGGTAATTTAAATAACATTTTGGCTAGGACCTTAAGAATAGAAACAAACTATGTAATTCATAACAGTTATTTAGAGGACTGTTAAATATAATTTGTTAAAAATCTCTTATACTTGCACAATACAGTTTTATTAAATACAAGCTTATGCCCGCCGCTTCGCATGCGTTGTACCCGTATAAAATGTGGCCAATGTGTTAATCCTGATCAACACGTTGTGCAGTTTCAAAACTATAACAGCTCGATCCGTAGGCTAGTTTTTGCGTGAAAGAGTAACAAACATCCATATATTCATACATACTCACAAACTTTCGCGTTAATTTTATATAATTTAATTTTTCTTTTTGTTGCTTTGTGTTTTTAAATTAATTACTATGAATTATTTTGATAATATTTAAATTAAACTGTATTTGCATGCTGAAAAGCTGATCATGGCTGTACTATAAATAGCTCTAACTCACACCATCTTGTAACCCATGTTCGCAAAATAAATGAAATTTGAATTTAATAATATTAGTAGGACGACCATAAAGAAAATGGTTCGATGTCTCTGATATGAAGAAGGTAAAACATTTGATAATTTATTTATTTTGTCACAAAGTACATATTAATTTTAACTCTAACTATGGTGGGGGGACCAAAATCTGCACTGAAGTCCCGCATAGGAGAGTATTGTGCATTGTCCCCCGCGATATTACACAGACCCTAGCCAGCACAGCTCCTTAAAATAATAGAGAAGGACTCTGGATCGTCGGCACCATCCCTGAAGGAGATTTAATGTTGTTGATGTAAATGGGCCTGGTTTCATATGCTCCTGTATTCCAGTTATATTTCTGACGTCGCTTGTGGCCGTACAGTGTAGCAATACATGCTCTACTTCCTTGTCTGCTTCAAGACAACCGCGACCGAACTCTCTTATAGCGAACTCTCTAATTTGCTAGTTTTTTAGACAAGGGGGTTGGAAGGGGGGTTTTCAAAATGTTTGTGAAGGTCGTGTGGGGAGTCATATGAAAAATATTCATTTGCACATTAATAAACAGTTTTAATTTTTTTTATAAGCCGTATCGTTTCTGAGTTATTTACAAAAATGTTGATAAAACGACCGTTCCCATCTTATCTCCGAAGTTTGCGGAGATAAACACGTGAAACTTTTAAAGCTAATAGAAGTGTATGTAAAATTTCTGGAAAAATTATAGCGAACTCTCTAATTTGCATAGTTTTTTAGAAAAGGGGGGTGGAAGGGGGTTTTTAAAAAAATTGTGGAGTCACTAGGTTATGTGGGGTATCATATGAAAGGTATTTATTTGCACATTAATAAACAGTTTTTGTGAATAAGTCGAATACAAAACGTTGAAAAATATTTTTTGCGTCCCCCCCTCTCGTTCCCTCCTTTATCTCCGAAGTTTGCAGAGATAAACCCGTGAAAATTTTACAGCTTATAGAAGTGTATGTAAATTTTATAGGAAAATTATAGCGAACTCTCTAATTTGCATAGTTTTTTTAGACAAGGGGGTTGGAATGGGGGTTTTCAAAATATTTGTGAAGGTCGTGTGGGGAATCTTATGAAAGGTATTCATTTGCACATTAATAAACAGTTTTTACTTTTTTTATAAGCCGTATCGTTACCGAGTTATTTACAAAAATGTTGAAAAAAACGACCGATCCCGCCTTATCTCCGAAGTTTGCGGAGATAACCTCGTGAAACTTTTATAGCTAATAGAAGTGTATGTAAAATTTTTGGAAAAATTATAGCGTACTCTCTAATTTGCATAGTTTTTTAAACAAGGGGCGTGGAAGGGGGGTTGTCAAAATTTTTGTGGAGTTAGTAGGACGTGTGGGGTGTCATATGAAAGGTATTCATTAGCACATTAATAAACAGTTTTTATTTTTTCTTTTAGCCGTATTGTTTTCGAGTTATTTACAAAAATGTTAAAAAAACGACCGTTTCCCCTCTTATCTCCGAAGTTTGCAGAGACAAACCCGTGAAATTTTTATAACAATGTGTATGTAAAGTTTATAGGAAAGTTATAGCGAACTTTCTAATTTGCATAGTTTTTTAGACAAGGGCGGTGGAAGGGGGTTTAAAAAAAAAAATTGGAGTTACTAGGTCATGTGGGGTATCATATGAAAGGTATTTATTTGCACATTAATAAACAGTTTTTAGTTTTGCTTTATATTGTATAGTATTTGACTAATTCACAAAAACGTTGAAAAATATTTTTTGCGTCCCCCCTTATCTCCAAACTTTGCAGAAATTATGTAAAGATAACGGGAACCGAAGTGTATGTAAAGATAACGGCAAAATTATAACGAACTCTCTTATTAGCATACTTTTTTAAAAATCATCGAAAGTGTAAAAAATCTATTTAAGTTCCGCTATCAGACAAGAGATGGCGCTGTCACGGTTCTCCAACAAATATAAACCGCCTTTATCATATATTATATTGTATGATGGCACGGAACCCTCGGTGCGCGAGTCCGACTCGCTCTTGCCTGGTTTTATTTATAGGTATATGAGGATGATATTTGAGTGGCAATGCAACAACATACATAAAGGAATTTAATATAAAATAAATAAATAATAATAATAATAAATATCTATCTATGTAGTATAATATATTAAGTATATCAGTCATCTAGTACCCATAACACAAGCTCTGCTTAGCTTGGGGCTAGATGATGCTGTGTGATTTGTCCCGCATTATTTATTTATTTATTTATTTTATTTAATAATGACCGCAGTAGTTTTTTTATACTGTGTCGCAGACATCGCCCTCCTCGGCAAATAGAGAATTAGAAAATATGGAACCTACCTATACACCCAATTATCTCTTTCAGGTATCTACGAAAGATTCATTTATCCACGAATTTTGATAGACATCAGTGAAGTGCAATCCCTCAAAACCTTCAGTCTTGACCAGAACTTAATTCTCGGAGCCAATGTTTCTTTACAAGATTGTATCGGTATCTTCAAAGACACAGCTGTAAAGAACTGGGACTTCAAATACTTGACAGAGTTCGTGAAGCATTTTGAGTTAATTGCTCATATTCCTGTGAGAAAGGTAAATCGAGATAGTAGGAGTTAGTTAGTAATTTGACTATAGCGGATGCTTGGTTATTCACATTTTGTTTTGGTATATTCCACAAAGATTTTTATGAATACAAATAAAACCTTTAGAGACAAACATACATAAAATGTACATAATTCATCGAAACTGGCGCGATGACGTAGACGTGGTGTCGCGTATTCGTGTCATTATTTCTCTATTGTACCTTATATTGTCATCATTGTCAGCTCTAAGTGACCCACTACTGGGCATAAACATCCTTCCCTAACAGCCAAACAGCTCTACTCTAGGCATTTTGCATCCAGGTCTTACTCTGTACGGCACCTATTTCGTCCATTCATCTGGCAGGTGGCTAAAGTTCTAATGAAACCCCGTGTTCACCACTCAATTCAAGAATCAAAAAATACTTTATTCAGTGCGGCCGCATGGACCTTATTGACGCGTCACAAATTACAAAATAAAACAACACAAATAAATATAATAAAGCACATAATTGAATCTGTTCACTTCAGATGACACGCGAGTTAGGAAAAGAAGTGAACAGAAGAACCTAACTCGGTCGTTATAGTCATCATTTAACAATTTTATTTTGTCTTATGTTACGTTTGACGGAGTTGGAGCAGATTCCAACTCCGTCAAACGATTTTATTAAAGCCTTACTTCACCTACGATTCAATTAAAGCCTTACTTCACCTGCCATCACCAAATCTTGCCAAGTGTCCTACCAAACTGTACCTTACTTAATATACTCTCTTGTTTGTAGATCGGATCACTAGCTGGGAACCTTATGCTAAAGTATGCTACCCCAGCATATCAATCAGACGTGTTTCTTCTGTTTGAAAGCGTCGGCGCAGTTATTACAATTAGTAAGTACCTACTCGTATTTTTATAAGTGTTAATTGCACAAAGTTGACTTCTGAGCAAGCATGGATGATTATCGACGGAATAATCAGACTTCAAATAATTCCATACCTCTAATAGAAAATGTGCGTTAGAGTCCGCGCAACCACTGAAGTCTGATAGAAGCGACCATATAATGTTTTTACTAACAGACGCGACCAACGCTGGTAACATAAAACAACATACATAATACAGACGTCAGACTGTAGAGTTTAGTTTTCGCTTTTCCCGTAAAACTTCAATGAGGGCACCGCCGACTCAAAGTTTTGAGTTTTTTTGTCAAAACGTTGATTTTGAGTAACGAGTGATGAAAACCTTATTAGTAAGTAGTCTCTGGTACTCCAAAGAGTGTGGCAGTAAAATGTTGCCCCACCTTTCTTGTCTGAGATAATGATGATCCGACGAGCATTTATTTACAGAAAACTGTAACGGCCAGAGCACAATGTTGAGTTTGCTGGAATTCCTCAAATATGACATGAAGGAAAAGTTGATGATTTCCATTTTGTTACCGCCGATGGGTGAACAGAGCCGTTTTAGGAGTTACAAGGTAGGTCGAAATATAATCTAACTATCAGTACATGCCTGGAATATCTCAGGCACTGAGTGTCCCGTAGAACGTGGTTTAACTATTGCTGACCTTGTATAAATCATCTAATTGATGTAAAAGATGAAAAAGTCTTGAAATTCGAAGAACGTATTTTATGGATGGCCTCTTAAATATTTGTTCCAGATAATGCCACGAAACCAAAATGCCTTAGCCATAGTCAATGCAGCATTTCATTTAAAACTGGACAGTTACTCCATCGTCCAAGAAGCTCGTATAGTTTACGGAAACATATCACCTACATTTACACACGCTACGAAGACTGAGGATTACTTGAAAGGGAAAAACCTGTATGACAATTCAGCGTTAAAAAAAGTGGTTCAGATATTGTGCGAAGAAATCATGCCTGACCCGCGACCGCCCGAGCCGTCTGCTGAATGCAGGAAGAAGCTTGCCGTTGGTTTATTTTACAGGGTAAATATACATTTTTTGATGCACATGAATCAGATTAGTAAAAAGATTTCTACTTATCTTAACTCACTTATAAACGCTGCGCTGATGACTAGCACTAAATTAGCTAATTTTGTACATCCATTCATAGCTCAAAACTGTCAAAAATCCGTCTTCTAAGTGAGTGAAAAATCAGCGCTTTATGAACAACACTTCGTTGAGGGAACAACGCTTCGTAGGTCTGTGATTTACTTTAATCATCTAGCCATCGTCAATCAGCCCTTTAAGGCTGCAGTGTACTTTGGATATAGGTTTTTAATAAGATTTTATTATTACCCCTCCTGTCATGCTCGCGGAGTAAGCAGCAGTAAGAGCCTGCTAAGGGATACCTCCGGAAGATGGGCGGCAGCGTCTTTCCGCGTATCAACTACCCCTCATGGAGATCCATGGGCGAGGCTGTGTTCGGTAGTGGACGTTTTACGGCTGAAATGATGAAGTAAAGTTGATTGCAAATAGGTACTTCAAAATAATTAATATTAGATATATAATTTGACAGTTTGTACTGAACACCGCACCTGCAGGAAAAGTGAATGTTTTATATCAGTCTGGTAAGTCGGAGATCGTACGACCACTCTCCAAAGGAAAACAGGTAAGACCCAACATATGTATTTAACAATCGTTTTGTATAATTACAAATAATTGACCCAACATTTATTATTTAAATTCGTTCGTTTTATACGTAACGCGAATCAAAGGAATAAACGAATCGCATTATTAGAATAATAAATAAGACATATGTACATATTTTATTTTATTTATTATTTATTTTAACAGGACTTCCAAACCGACCCATCTCTCTACCCCTTGAACCAACCAGTGCAGAAACTGGAGGCCCAGATCCAAAGTGCTGGGGAGGCCACTTACGCCAACGACTTGCCACCGTCCAAGCACGACGTCTTCGGAGCCTTCGTGCTTTCCACCGTTTGTAGTGGGGAGGTCGCCTGTATAGACCGGAAAGCAGCTTTGGTAAGATCTATTGCAACTTTAATACCAAGTAAGTCCAGGATGGGGTGCCGGCAGTAAAATGGCTCATCTCCACTCTTGCCCGTGGATGCAGAAATGATCTGTCAAGGGATATTTATTAGTTAAGGCGGGCAGCAGCGTCATTCCGGTATTAACATCCCGTACTGCACTGCCGACCCACCAAGCGTGGTGAGTATAGCAAAAACCCCCGTATTATCAGCACTTAGAGATTTATGGGAGGCATTTGTCCAGGAGTGGACGTCCTTCAGCTAAGATGTTAAAGCTCAGATCGCCACTTATAGATCTAAGTAGATCTTAGTTCTGGTAATGGTACTGCGGTAGTGGAAGGGATGATATCATCAAACTAGAGAGTCTGAACAGGTCCTTGGAGCTTCCGAGCTTTCTCCCGTCAGCTCAGAAGTGGATCTGCTGGTTTTTATTTTTACGAACACCTTAAGAAGAGAAAGTAATATAACAAGCCGACTCTCCAGAAATCATGTATTATAAATAAAATTAATATTCGACGAATCTAAACAACAATATATTTTGATCGCCACATATGACTATCAATCATGACTATCATAGCTTTTTTAACCTGCTATTTGTGTCCCATTAATAGGCAACACAAGGCGTACTGGCCATATACACAGCTGCAGACATTCCCGGCAAGAACTCCTTCATTCTCCCTGGGATACAGCTTCAGACGGAAGACGAGGAGATCCTGGCGACAAAGATCAAGTTCTACGGCCAGCCTATCGCCATTCTGGTCGCCGATTCAGAAGAACTGGCGCATAGTGCTGCGAAGCAAGTGAAGGTAGCTTTCTACCCTGCAGATCTTGGCCAACATTATATGGAAATTTGGTCAAGATCTGATGACGGAATCTCATGGCAATAAAGTCTTCTGAAATGTCTAGTTCATTTCAAAGGTCTTTTATACGACACCCCACTCGATAGGGTTTAAATTACTTTAGAAGGTCATCCTCATTTCTATATCGTTACACAGATCTTTCCTTATTATTTTGCAGTTGCATGATATGGCTTCGAAGTGTTAATTTTATTTGTCATATATTTTAGGGGGCGAAGCCCCTTATTATGAATAGCGCTATCTGTCTATCTGTCTGTGCATGAGAC
Source organism: Pasiphila rectangulata (assembly GCA_963082625.1). Taxonomy (NCBI): domain Eukaryota; kingdom Metazoa; phylum Arthropoda; class Insecta; order Lepidoptera; family Geometridae; genus Pasiphila; species Pasiphila rectangulata. The sequence goes on from OY720249.1 coordinate 11,180,365, forward strand.
GATTACAACCGAACGCGTTGACCGATTTACATGAAACCTTTTTCGTTAGCACTGTCTTTATGAGACAAGGGTACTGATTGATTTTGGTGACCCTAGAGTCACAGGGACCGGATATTTGTTACCTTCTTATTATTGTGACCTTCGCCCCCTTGTCTGGTACCCCCGTACCAATGCTAGTTTATTTAAGCTAGACATGCCTAAATCTGCGCGCAAACGCAGAGGCTATATGCGGTACGCTACTGCGGTATCGCTACCTGGCACATTCGATTTGTTTGCCATCACACTGTGTTTCGTATTCAATAGAATACGCCAAGATATAGAAGGTTCTATTGTTATAGGTGCAATACAAGAATGTTGCATCAACAGCTCCTGTGTTGACGATAGACGCGGCGAAGAAGGAGAGCGACAGATACGTGGCAGGAGACGCCTCGATCGAACCCACTGGCAGAGGGACGGATGTGAAAACTGTTATCAAAGGTACAAATACTGAATATTTGATCGTGCCCCTGACCGTATCCCACATAACACACGCAGGTTGTCATAATTATATCCCCTTTTTGGCCGCATATTAAAATATTTTACGGGTGCGTTGCTTAATTTTAGTAGGTGTTATTTTGTTTGTCCGACTTCCTGACATAGAAAATATGGAAGGAAAATTAATTTATTGTATCACATTACCTACAACAATAAAAAAAATGTAGGTAGGTGTAAAAAGCGGGCCAAGGGGGTCGTTAATGACGCATCGTTTAATATAATCACTTCATCATTTCAGCCGTAAAACGTCCGCTACTGAACACAGGCCTCCCTCATGGATCTTCCATAAGGGGCAGTTGCCATACTCACCACCCTTGGCAGGCGGGTTGGCGAGCGCAGTATGGGATGTTGATACACGGAATGACGCTGCTGCCCATCTTCCGGAGGTAGCTCTTAGCAGGCTCTTACTGCATCCACGGGCAAGAGAGAAGGGGCAACATTCTACTGCCGGCGCTCCACGACAAAAATCATTTAAATAAGATAAAATCAATAAATAATGCTGGACAGTACACACAACATCATCTAGTCCCAAATTAAGCAAAGCTTGTATAAATCCATGGAATCCAGATGATTGATAGAATACTTAGATACTTAAATGCTTTTTATTTATTTTAACTCTACTATTATTGTATTTATTCTAAGGCGTGTACGAGGTGGAAGCACAGTACCACTATTACTTAGAACCAATCACATGCGTCGTCGTGCCATTAGACAGAGGGTACGAAGTATATGACTCCACGCAGTGGATGGACCTCACTCAGATTGCGGTGGCCCAGTGTTTGAATATCAAGGAGAGCGAGTAAGTTGGAATGTCTGATCTTCTTAACTCTACGTCATATTAAATTTAAGTTTCTAAAGAAATTTATTAAAGTCTAAATTTTAGAAGAACTCGTGTCACCGACATAGCCAAACGAATTAGCACGTTGAAGTGGCATATAGCGCGCAGAACAGATGGCCGATGGGGCCGCAAAGTTCTCGAATGGAGGCCACGGACCGGCAAGCGCAGCGTAGGACGTCCACCTACAAGATGGGCAGACGACTTGGTGAGAACCGCTGGTCGGCGGTGGATGCAGACGGCTTCCAACCGCAGTACTTGGAGGTCAATGAGGGAGGCCTTTGTCCAGCAGTGGACGTCCTACGGCTGATATGATGATGATGAAGTTTTAGAATAGTCGATTTACAAAAGAGATACAAAACACATTTAATTTGACTGTGGTCTATGTGACTGTGCTTCGGATTATTAAAAGAGAGTTAGTTGTCCTGTCTGCGGTATTCCTAACTCTATGCCGTAATAAGTCTTTAGAATTTACGTAATGCCATGCATTCATCCATCACAAGAATCTAAAGAATACAAAAATATATAAAAGAATACAAGAATTTATTCATAAAGGTAATTTACATGTCATTTTCAATTTAAACAATTTTATAATAAATATTCATTTCAATGATTGTATAATATTTTCCATTTTAATTATTGTATGGTGGGTAAGGTATATAGTATTTCGCACAACTGAAGATCTGACAAACAAGGCGCCCGGCGGTAAACGTTCCCGCAACTTTCAGTTTTATTTATTTACAACTAGCTGTCCCGGCGAACTTCGTACCGTTCTACTACTACTACTACTCTACCACTCTACTACTATTAACTACTACTACCACCTAACTTAGCAAATAATTTAAACAGCTTCAGATTAAGTTAAGTCACAAAATTGTTTTGTGAATAATTTTTGTGACATTGAAAAAACATTTTTAATTCATCTTTAAATGTACCTTGGCTAGCTGCTGTGCTACCTCCCGTTATTAAATTAGACTATCTGAAATCTTCCTAACTCTATGTCATGCCGTAACTATTTACTGCGAGCGATTATTATAATATGAACCTTTGTGAGCCTAGACCTTGAAAACAGTAAAGGTAATTATTGTTCTAATACCAGTAAGTTAGTTATAAAAGTAATAACTATTATATTTATGCGGTGCCCCATAAATAAGGAAACACATGAACAGCTTCAGTGCTGTCCTATTGATTAAATACATATATGTACATATGTACATACACTTGTGTAGGTACCTACGATTGTTTAGTTTTATTATATAAGCAGAATCACATGACGCCACATTATCTACCTGCATTTACTTTATAGATATAGGTACATACATATGAATTGAAATCGTAAACCTCCCGCGTCTATACATTAAATATTTATGCAATTATGTAAGTGGGGTACATGAGGAAACGAAAATATTTTTTTGTCTGTTTGTCGTTTGTTTGATTGTGCGCACATCGCGCAAAAACCAATAATCGGATTCAGGAAGAATAATGTTAGTGTTTATTTCATGAAAATCGACTCGCAGAATCGAAAGATTTTCTATAGTTTTAAGTTCAGTCGGAAATCTCATAATAACATAAATTAATTTTTTCATACATTTTAGATGATGATAAAGTAAGTAGTACCTAGTTGTTGAATTATTGTAGTATAGTAGTGAAGTAGTAGTAGTAAGATGTTGTACTTACTTAGTAGTTAAAGAGTATTAGTAGACTAGGTAGTTGTAGTAGAGTAGTAATAAAGTAAGTGTAGTGTAGTTGTAGTAGAACTAGGTGGTTCTGTCTGAGGCGGGACGAAACGCGCCAGCAGAGTTAGTAAATAAATTAAACAGAAGTGTTACATATGTACATATGTCTGTTTGGTCCGGCTAATCACCGAAACGAGTAAGTAATTTTTTTGTCTGTCTTTATAGACTAAACAGACATATAGCCCGAAAGGATTAAATCGATTTTGACGGGTCTTTCACCCGTAGGTATAGGTTTTTTACTCTCCGCTACAATGGGCGATGTATAAATGTATGTTTCGCGGAACGATTGATGCCCCTGATCTACATAATCTATTATTTCTTCTCCATCTTCCAAATAATTATCTTCGGAGTAGAAGTCATAGACTTTTTTCTGTGCCCTATAGCCGAACCGTAGCCCGCGCCAATTCTCCTCTGCCTCGCACCCTCGCAGCCCTGAACAGACTTCTTGACCAGAACCCTGACTGTGATATTTTTGCTGATGAGTGGAAGAAGATTATGTTGGTATGCGCATGAGATTGAGGAATGAATGTGTGATTGAATCTATACTTGTTTTATTATTTCGGAATTTCACTAATTTATTCTATTTTTATTCTATTCTAGTTAATTAGTGTAATTGATTTATGTAAGTCGTGCTAATTAATTAATAAAATAAATAAATAAATAAAGATTCGTTTCGTTAATTCCAGTGTAACCGTAATAGTCCGACGTGTAGGCGGTGGCTTCGGCGGCAAGATATCACGGAACGTGCAAGCGGCCACAGCAGCGGCCGTGGTCGCCAGGCATCAAAACAAGACGTGCAGGTTCATACTGCCCATTCAGACCAACCTCAGCATCGTGGGCCGGAGGCTGCCCACGCAGTGTGATTATGAGGTAGGTTGTAATAAGTTGAAAATATGATAACTATGTACCTAGACAGACACATGAAATTTGTAGCTGGAAACTGCTGAACCCGTTGGCAATGACGGTCGAAACTTGGCTTATTTCTCAATATGTAGAACCCTTTGCAGAGGGGATAGGTTTCTGAATAATAAGTTTAAAATAAAAGATGGACCTGGAACGCTTGGTTGATGGGTAAGCCTCAGACGAGATGGTGAGATGGAGGCGACCTGCATGCATTTGAGTCCTAGAAAGGAAAGGTACTGATTGCCTGACAAGAACACTCAACACAAAGTCCTTTAATAAATTTTACTGTTATCTGGGACCCTTCCTTTATAAGAAAATTAATAATATTCTCTCTATTTACTCTCTAACTAAAATAATTAAATGCAAAATAGAATTACTATAGTGATGATTATATGAACAATCAAATATATATTATTAACTTACGATAAATATAAATAAATACACTTATTATAACTACACTATAGCTACACGGTTACAGGCGGGGCAATTTAGTTAATTTAGAAATCTATTAGAAATCGTAGAATACATTTGTAAATTTCATAAATTGCCCCGCCTTGTGACGAAAGTGGGTGGTGCACAGCCAGTTTGAAAGATTTGGCTTTATATCTTTAGGTAACTCTTGGTAGAGTGCGTTAGTGGAAAGTATGAGTCCTGATAATTGGGGTCTTGTTATGCGCATCCATTCCACTATTTATTAGAAGCGTTTTGTAAACATTTATCTTGTTTAATTTTAGGTTGGTGTAGACGAAAACGGCAAGATCCAGTACCTCGAAGCAACGATAATCCAAGACGTAGGTTGTTCGAATAACGAGAACATTCTCAGCTACGTCGCCGGCGGGTTTCCCAACTGCTACAATACTGAGTACTACAGCTTGAAGACAGCCGCTGTCTTAACCAATTTGCCTTCTAACTCCTTTGCTAGGGCACCGGGTAAGACTGAGATTATCATCATCACCCCAACCGTAGGATGTCCACTGCTAGACACAGGCCTCTCTCCAAGTTTTGATCAGGAGGGGGTGTTGTCATACTCACAACGTTGATAACGTTGGCAGGCGGGTTGTTCAGTGCAGTACCTTTGCAACTTTACTTATCAATGATCAAAGCCCTTGCAGACTCACTGAATAATTGTCACAATGAATAATTTTTGAATCAAATAGGTATTAGATAAATCAGACGTAGGTGTTCAGTTTACCTACTCCTATTTAGTTTTATATAAGGTATCAGTGTGTGTCACCAGTGATGACATATGGAACTGAAACATGGTCCTTCACTGCTGGCCTAATAAATAAGCTCAGAGTCGCTCAACGAGCTATGGAGAGGGCTATGCTCGGGGTTTCTTTACGCGATAGAATCAGAAATGAGGAGATACGTTGAAGAACTCGGGTCACCGACATAGACAAACGGATAAGCACGTTAAAGTGGCAATGGGCAGGCCATGTAGCTCGAAGATCAGATGGCCGACGGGGCCGAAAAGATCCCGAATGGAGGCCACGGACCGGTAAGCGCAGTGTAGGACGTCCACCTACATGATGATTTGCTGAAGACCGCAGGTCGATGGTGGATGCAGGCCGCTTCCAACCGCAATACCTGGAAATCCATGAGGGAGGCCTATGTCCAGCAGTGGGCGTCCTACGGGTGAAATGATGAAGGTAAGGCTGTATAAAATACTTAAAAGGCGAAAAAAATTTAAGTTGAGTAAAGATAAAGAAAGATAAATCAACAATGAAAATCTGAAAATATAATATTACCTACTGACTGTAGATTAAACGACTTGTGCAAGTAAACTCTAACCTTAACCCAGAAACACAGACTAGGTAGGTATCTATGCACTGAAGGCATATACGGGCGATACCTAAGAGTTATGTGGACATGCGATTTTTATCAGAGGTCGTAAACTATTAGAAAATAAACAAAATATCTAACGGGCGTTGTCGTTGATTTTGCAATGACATCCGTTGTAAACAACGATGCTCTCGACTACGATGTTACGACAGCGGCGCTAGCACTTTTCAGATTCCAATGTTTCATAATATTTTTATCGTAATGTTCCTAAAGTTACCGTTTTTAGCGTCTCGTCGTTCTTGTCGTCAGGCGCCACAGTCGCCACCCAGTCATCGCAGTCGCCCCAGTCACTTCAGTTGCCTCAGTCGTCAGTCGCCATAGTCACCACAGTGGTCTCAATCGCCGCAGTCACCACAGTCGCCCTTGTCACCACAGTGGTCTCAATCGCTACAGTCACCACAGACGCCCTAGTCGCCACAGAGGCTACAGTCACCAGTCACTACAGTTAACAGAGTCACTCCACAGTCACCGAAGTAGCCACAGTCACCATAGTCATGTCAGTCACCACGTCGTCACAGCCAGCGTCACATTCGCTCCAGTCACCACAGGCACTACGATCGCTACAGTAGTCATTGTCGCACAAAGAAACTAGCGTCTTTTCTCTCACTCGCACACACACAGTGGATGCGGCGCGGTGGGATGGCCAAACGTAATTTTTTTGCTTTTCCTCAACTACATAATTGACCATTGACAGCGATGATCGCGAGATTTACGCCTGTTGCATTACTCGGCAAAGAAAGCTAGTGTGTTTAGTCTCGATGTCGTTGGCATCCGTTGTTACTTTTTTCGCCATCCGTTGGCAACAACGCACACTGAAATCGTTATTCAACAACGGTGTTAGTAAAAACGACCAACTCTACTTATAGGTAAAAGTAGGTAACACTCCTACAATGTTACCTAAAATATCTTCCAAGCATCTAGGAATTTCTCTTTTTTTTTGCTTAATTTATCTAATGTTATAAAGAGTTTTGTATTGTATTTTATTATCTAAAAACTAATTAGCTTCTCATATTCCAGGCACAGCTGAAGGCATTGCCTCAATCGAGCATATAATGGAACACATAGCTTTCGCCGTCAACAAAGACCCAACCACGGTCCGCCTAAACAACATGAGAACTGACGACAACGACCTACCATCCCTCATAGAAACCCTCAAACGAAAGACAGATTACGAGAAACGAGTTATAGAAGTCCAACTCTTTAATAAATCCAACAGATGGAAGAAAAAAGCGATCAACCTCATCGTACAAAGCTTCCCAGTAGAATATTACGGGAACTACTCAGCTCTCGTGTCCATTTACAGAGGAGATGGCACAGTCACGGTCACGACTGGAGGCATAGAGATGGGGCAAGGCGCCAATACGAAGGCAGCACAAGTTTGCGCTTACGAACTGGGCATTCCTCTCGATCAAGTCTCCGTTATCCCGCACTATTCTTTCACAGCGGCGAATAATGTGTTCTCTGGGTCTAGTATAACCAGCGAATCTGTCTGTTATTCGATTATAAAGGCCTGCAAAATGTTAAATGAGAGGATAGCTCCGATTAAAGCGAAAATGCCAGATGCCAGTTGGAAGGATGTGATCAGAGCGGCTGGAGATGAAGAGGTACCAACTTTACTTCTCATACATTTTCTTTTGAAACAATGAAACTGTTTTGTATATTAGCGAATATGCACTAAATGATTGTCTATTGTTTAGAACTGCACAAGTAGTTCTAAAATCAAAACCAGATGTCGCTGCTAAATGTAAATTATTTGTAGAACGCATTTTTTGTAACTCCTCTCTTACATCAAAAGCTTAATGTATTTGTCCTCAGGTGGATTTATCAGCTATCTACATGATGACAGACAAGGAAGAAGACCTTAGCAGCTACAGTGCATTTGCCGTCGCTATAATAGAGATGACACTAGACGTGTTGACTGGAAGGTTCCAAATCGATCGGGCGGACATTTTGGAGGATGTTGGACTCAGTGCGAACCCTAATATTGATGTTGGGCAGGTACCTGCACTTTGTCGTATGTTGCACTGAGTTTGCCCTAATAATGAATGAACACTTTTTTCTACCTACATAACAGTAAAACCTTAAAATTAATTATAATGTGAAAAGATGTTGGGTTACCAACTTACATATAAGTTACGGATAAAAATATCCAATAGTATAATCCAATACTATAAACAACTAAATACCCTGCAAGTGATACGAGTCGCAATGATGATGATGATGTGACACTTAGATAATAAGCTCTCATGTTTTTTATTTCATTATGTTTAAGAGCTCATTCCTGATAAGGTATGAGCAGTATTAATAAACTTATAAATAACTTGCAATGTTGGCATGTAAAGTCCGACAAATCTTGCAAGCTGAATTAGAACTATCTTGCCATCCGATTAGGCTGAAATTTTTCATACTAGGTTTTCAAAATGGCCTCCACCACAAAATTATTTATTTATTTATTTGGGCTACCAACAAGAGATACACAATAATGAGGTTTAAATAATACAATAGGTACTTAGGACCACAACGTGCGCACAAATAAAAAACAACTGAACAAACTAGGCTAGAATATCTAAAAATAACAATTTTAAGTATAAACCAAAAATAAGAATAAATTTGCTACATTTTAAATCTACAACATAAAACATTTTAAATAAATATCTAACACAGTTCTTTACTTAATAAGAATGTAGGTTATACAATATGAAATTGCATGCATGGGTTTCTGGTAAACTCTTGTTTAAGAATAAAATAGCTACATTTTAATTCTACAACATAAAACATTTTAAATAAATATCTAACAAAGTTCTTTACTTAATAAGAATGTAGGTTATACAATATGAAATTGCTTGCATGGGTGCCAGTTTCTGGTAAACGCTTGTTTACTTAATATGGTATGAGGTTTCTCAGGGTAAAGCTTTTACCTACACCTTAAGATCTACCCTTTCAGGTAGAGGGTGCCTACGTCCAAGGTATAGGCTACCTCACATGCGAAAAGCTAGTATACGACACGACCACCGGCAAACTGCTCAGCAACCGGTCCTTGACGTACCACGTGCCCTTGGCCAGAGACATACCGGTGGAGTTTAACGTGCATCTGAGATACAACCACAAGAATGTCAAAGGAGTGTTGGGTTCCAAATGTAAGTATAATATTTAAGTGCCTGAAAACAGGGTTATAATCTGCTCTATACCTACTTCAGAAGCTGCAGGCTAGACAGAAAGTGTCAGAGGAAACCTGCTCACTAGCCGTTCTGAGTTCAACGTGTACCTGAGATACAACCACTAGAATGTCAAGGGAGTGTTGGAACCCAACACTCCCTTGACATGCGAGTATACAAATGCCTGAAATCCAGGTTTTGTCTGCTGCATACCAACTTCAGAAGCTGCTATAGACAGAGAATGTCAAAGACAAACTCCTCACCGACCGTTCTGTGACGTACTACGTGCCCTAGGCCAGAGACATTCCACGTGCTCTTGAGATACAACCACTAGAATGTCAAGGGAGTGTTGGGTTTCAAATGCCTTCGGATTCCAAGAAGTTAAAGTAGACGTAGAAAATGCAGTATCACTCTTAAGCTACTGGACTTTTGTCCTTTGCTGTTAGGCTTACATCATTTAAAACACTAAAGTTACGATTTTGGCATGGTATGCGAGGGGAGTCACTCTAATTGGCTTTTCCTTTCTTATAGCTTGTGGCGAAATGGGAATTTGCACTTCCCATGGCATAACGCATGCATTGCGGCAATGTATACACGAGTCTAGGAAGGATTCCGGATATGACGTCACGCAATGGATAAACATAGGTGGGTACAAAAATTATGCGTCTATGGGTCGGTACAGTGACATATTATGTTGGTATCTGACTAAATTATGAATTCATCTCAAAGTATTTGTTTCCTCCTACTAATATTAGGGATATGTAAGAGGATGTTACTGATAGGTGTTTAAGCAAATTGAACGCTATATTAGGTATAGAGATTTAATGATGAAAAGATTAAAAAAAACTAGTACCTAATACATAGGTGTATTTATCGTGTATAACGCGAAGAGTCTAATCAAGTATTAATGGGTGTTACGTATGGTCCCCAAGTTAGGGTCTATTCACCACATTCGACAGATGATGGAAATCTGCGATGGATTGGGACAGCCTTTGCCTAGCTGTGGGACGAAACTACCCGTTTTAACGGACGGATTAACTTTCTAAGCTATAAGCGTTTGGTGTTAAAATTAAATTAACCTTTCTCTTTTAGCTCTCCCGTACGACACGGAGTCTATATTAAAGGCGCTTCAAGTGAAATGCGAAGAGTTTAGTCTACTGTAGAAAGCGTCATCAAACAAACATATTAATGGATATGATTTATATAGAACGCCACTGGATCCAAGAAGCACTAGTATAATCTTTTTAATTTGGTTAATTTAACGCTTCGGTTGTGTGAGGTAAAAAAAATAACGTATAAGTAATTAAGCTAATTATAAGTTATTTTTTTTTCTATTCGCTGTTTTGTTGCGGATATCCGTCTTAGGCATTGAATTGCTTATTAGTGAAAATATACCGTCTCTAAATGGACATGGAATGCGGCCCAGTCCTTTCCTGGTATTTCAAGGAGTTGGGCTGGCTAGCGTCGGAGTAGTCAGGGGGGACAATGCACAATACACCCTAACACGGGACGTCCGTGCACATCTAGTATCCCCACTGGAATTTGACCATAAAGATTGAATTCGGTACCACCACTCAACCACACATGGATAATCAAAAGTGCTGTTAGGTGTTTTAGTTTTAAGGATTAAATTAAAATGTGATTTGTCAATAATACATGTTTATTATCGCTTCGTCAAATTAAAAATATACACTAAACAAAGATGGAAACATTTTTAGGCTCATGAGTATTAATTTAGGCCTCAAACAAATTAAATTAATAGAGTGTTAATGTCTAATCAATCGCCAAAACTTATTATAAATCAATAAATTAATTCATTATAAATTACAACTTAATTATTATGAAATAAAATCGATACTAATTAATTAAAATTACCATAATCTATACACAATTATATCAACAGTTTATGTGTTATGCAAAAAGTGCAATTTTTATCATTAATTTAGAACTAAACAGCAGACTTCGGGCCTCTTCCACTACCTACAACGAATGACCGGGATTTGATGTTTAATATTATCTCTAATAAGCCATTGTCGTTTGTGAAAGGATAACTGTAAATCAACACAATATACGCAACTCCCATTTACACTACTTGTGCTTTTAGAAATACCGTTTCCAGAACTAGAGACGTTACATTTTGAACTTTATCCTTAAGGAAATAAGAGTTGCAATACTGTCCGCCGATGGCCTTCGAAGCGATTGCTCGAATAACGATAAGTAAGCCATAACTAACTAGTATACAAATCTACCTCTAGATACTTTTGTAGCTCTTCACATTTAGCCTGTATTTACTTCGTTCCGGACGATGTAGCAGGATAACTGAACAATACGATGCTTCGGACGACAATGTTGTTATTATTCAAGATTTACAAAATAAATAGTGAATGTTTTTTGTGTTCCGCGAATGTTTGTTCACACTTTTGTAACGTTTAAGATTGAACAATTGAACATGGGTCTAAGTATAACGAGAACGTTCGTCAAATGTTGCAATGGTAGCGTGATAAGAACGAAATGTTTTATACGATATTATATTACATTTTAATAGCAAACTGATTTGGTCTTTTGTCCTATTGCATCGTCCGTAAAGCTCACTTTAAGTAGATAAAGCTGGTGACAAAAAACTTTATTATAAAATATCTATCGGTAAAAATTTACCCAAAAAGCTTGTTGTATATAAAATTATATCCATTCGGCCCAGGGTTCCGCGACACGGTTACTAATAATAAAAACCGCATCAAAAAGGATGCTACCAAATGTGCTAGTGAAGCTAGAAATGATTCATCTATTGTCAAGGAACCCCGTAAAATAATCAAGGCAAAAATATACAAAATATTTCCTATGTACAATTCTATGCAGTGGTTGATAATCCAGTCTAATATAACGCCCTACCGGATTACGCAGTAAAAATAAACTTATACTGAGCGAAGCAGTAGGGACGCAGTTTTACACTAGTAGCTGTACTGCAACGCTACTACAATATACAGTGGTGAATAGCACGGTCTTACATGTCCCAGGCATTGCAGCTTCCATTAAAGCATGAAAACCTGAATACAGCTGACGCTGTCCAATAAACAAGGCCAATTTACTAGATGTAAAGGATGTACCAAAACTATGGCATGTTTTGCATTGTAGACCGCTTTCTAGTACCTAAGTACTAGTACCTAAGTACTAGAAAGCGGTGCAATCTAATTTTAATGTAAAATATTTCGAATAAAATGCGTAAAATCCTGGAACACCATTGAACTGAATTCTAATTAAATCTATAAAAGCTCTGATTCGCTCTATTAATTGCACCTCTATTAAGTACCTCAGTAGAACCTATGTGGTTAATTGTAAGTTAGAAGTTTAAAACATTTTTTTACTAGTTCATAAAACGAATCAGTGTTTTATTAAATTTAAGTATCCTTTGAGTATAAATTACTTACAGCTATTTATGTGAGCATGGAAACTAGCGTAAAATAAATTAAAATAAACTTACATTATTTAGAACATTCAGAGATTCATTTCAAGATTTACAAGTAAAAAAATCAGTCCTTTTTGGGCACCCTCCGAATTAGAATCTAACACCCTTATCTCAAGGTATGATGGTTATGATGATGGTAGGAGGGGTTAATTGCAATATAATGTTACCTAAACAGGGTTAAAATTCAGTCTACTGTATACATTTTTTTAAATAAGAAATTGACTGTATATAATTTCTAATAAGTAGGTAACTTGTGAGGTTGATGATTGGACGCATATGATAAAAAAACTACAATCCGTAATAATAATAATTTCGCCGTCTTCCTGTGCATTTCACACCAACATTAAAATGAGTGTGATGTATAAATCGCTTCAAACACATAGATTTGATATCTATGTTAATAGATTCACGTTAAAATCTTGTAATTGTAAAAAATATTGACAATGTTAACTATAAACTATCTGTACGGAAATCATTAAAATAGCAACCATTACTTAGCAAATTGTAAGCTTTATTATAACGACTGAATTTTTGATAACTTAGTATTTCATGTTAAAAAAAGTCAATATTCGTGACACATCTCGTTTATGATGTTTAGTCAAGGTCGTTATAATAAACCCTGGAAAACTCACATACAATCAAATACTCGTAAACTACTATTAATCAAGGCAAATATAGGCAAAATCGTCCTTGCTACAAAATATGAGGTATATCATAGAATTAGTTTCGTTCGTTCGCCGTAATTATATTTTTTGGTGGAATGCTGTTGATTCAAGTCTTTCAGCCATCTTTTTTTTCTATCCCAAGTGATGTACGCGACTGTTTTATTTCGAATTAAAATATTAATCAATAATTTTAGTCATAGATACAGGTTAATTGGAGATTTCATACTCCTAAATGTTAGGAAAAAATTGAGCTCAAAATAGTTCGATGTAAAACCAGTATTTCCGAGTCGATTATGAATTGTAATACTATCGAATAACGCTATGATTACAACATTTCTTTCAATAGAATAACCGGGTACAAACCTATCGAAACGCTTCGTTTGCTCGGATGTTCACATCTGAAGTGAAAATTATACTTCTAAAATCAACATCTGTATGAACTTCTGGGATGCTTAAGGAATGCTGCCAACGACCCAGAGTCCTCTGTTTCTTTAAGGAGAGCGCTGGGTCGGAGTCGCAGCAAGGGAGCACAAGAAACCCCAAAGTTGGGACGTCAGTGTGAATCCAGTCCCTCTAAATAATTAGAATTAAAGCAAGAGGTCTGTAGAGTCGAGCCATCACTTCTCTTTACCTAGTCCCTTAAACCTAACTCACATTTGATATCACGCCACCCCACTGTCCTGCTGGCTTCGCTTCTTGTCACTCCTGTGGTGATCCGGCGTGGACTTCAGTATGTCGGGTTGCCCGTGGGAGAGCACTCTGGCCTCAACGTGCTGGTTGAAAGTCGAGGTGTGCGACGACAGAGTTAGGGTTGCGTTTCGATCGGAGTTCAATGTCATCGTAGTCGCGTGGGAGTTGAGAGTGTTGTGTCCGGTCGTGTGGTGGGTGTGATGCGACTGGCTGAGCTGATGCATGTGCGGTAATGTGGACGGGCTGGAGTGGGGGTGTGTGCTCTTCCTGATGGAGCGGTGCGAGCCGTTTCTGGTGAGCGAGTTCATTTGGGGCGTTCCCGGGTTGCCTGGGCGGAGGAGGGCGTTTTTGTAGTCCGCTATGAGATGGGTCAGCTCTGCCATCTGGAACAAACAGCAAATTTCCTCTTTCAAAAGCCGGTTTGTATGGCCAAAAAACAGAAGAACTCTTACCAACACTCGGCTATAATAGACAGGGTATAAAAATTAAAGTATTTTAGCTTATAATACAAAAATACTTGACACGTAATTTTTGCTTGCTTGCTGGCTTGCTTGGGTGCCGGCAGTAGAATGTTACCCCCTCCTCTCATGCCCTTGGATGCAGTAAGAGTCTGCTAAGGGATACCTCCGGAAGATGGGAAGCAGCATCTTTCGTTTTATCAACATTTAGTACTGCGCTCGCCAACCCGTCTGCCAAGCGTGGTGAGTATGGCAACTACCCCTTATGGGTCTCCATGAGGCCTGCGTTCAGTAGTGGACGTTTTATGGCTGAAATGATGACGAAATTAATGAAACAATATACTTATAAAGCACATTGGAGTTTAGGAGTGGCCCGTGACGTCAAACACGCATTTTTACTGAGTCGTGACGTCACGTTACATGATAGACTAAAATTGAAAATTAAGTTAACTAGCCTTTTACATGCGGCGAAGTCATCCTACAAGCAAACGTTTACACGTGGCGACGTTGAGGGCAACTAACAACGAATGCGCATATTTTGCTATACAAGTTACTTTGTGTTGAAGTGGTCTTACCTTAGGCTTGTTGAGACTAATCAACATCTTATGGACGGGACTGCCAGCGTCTTCTGCATCGATTAGCATCATGAGGTCATCCTGAAACAAATTTTAGGAATAATTAATACAAGTATTAGATGTGCCCTGACAAAAAAAAACTGTGGCGTTGTCTTTCTAGATGTGTTAAAAATAAAGCCGACGCACGCACACTGGTTTTGCAAACAAACCAAACTGATACTGTTACCATTTATAGCGCAATCATATTGGACGAACTGTCGTAAAAAAAACACACCACGTCCGGCTAACACTGTGTTTAGAGGTACGCCGATTCCAAAGGAGCGAGCTATCTCATTTCTTGTGGAAACAAAACGGCGCGGTCTCATTACCGCCCGATGACGGCCATCGAGGCGAGCTCCAACGCCGACACGCCTTCCTCGGACACCGCTAGTGACACCACAGACAAGGCTCCCTGTTGAATGTAAATTCAAGATAAGCTACATTAGTTACCTGTAACCCGCCGAAGAGTCCTATGGATGTGAGCGCGTACCGCCCGATGACGGCCATCGAGGCGAGCTCCAACACCGTCACCCCTTCTTCGGACACCGCTAACCACACCATAGACAAGTCTGGCTGTTTTATCTGCAAATAAATTAAATAAATAGTGGTGTCGAATGCCTTTCATTTGAGCCCTCAACGGCAGGCTCGGGATATGGCCTATTTCTCGTCGATTTTATCCATCCTAAGGTTGCCTGGAAGAGATCGCTTATAGTGATAAGGCCGCCCATTGTACTTCTACTTTTAGTTTTGTAAGTTTATTTCTATGTTATATTATTTTTGTGCTAGTATTAAGTTAAGTACAATAAAAACGAGTTATCTATCTATCTATGGCCGTTTGAATTTTGACAGTCGTCAACGAAAAGTAGATCTCATCAAGATCTTTAATTTGAGCCCTCAATAGCAGGTCTAGGACGAGCAGTTTTCGAGATATGGCCGTTTGGAAGTTTGACAGCTGTCAATTTTGACACTCCAGTGAAATATGACATTTTCTGTATCTTTTTGCAAATAATAAATGTAAATTAAGAAACAAATGAAATGCTCGTGTAGCTATAGATTTTGGTGAATTCTCTTTTTCGTAGCTGGCTGCTGCCGGTAGACTGTACGCGCACATTTACTGTTGCGCACAGGAAGTTTGTCAGGTATACGCATCTTATTTAATACGCGATTTTTTCCGGCCCCTTGCGACTTTTCTTATGAAAAGAATGTTGTCATGCCACCGGGTGGTCCGGTATGTTTCTCATATTGCTAATTAAAAATGTTACATGGGATTCTCACCCTCGCTTGGAACAGCGTGGCTCCGAAGAAAGGCCATTTTCTCGTGCAGTTGAGGTATATTCTAACACAATCACCGGTGCTGCGGCCTTTCAGCGCCATCCACTTTGACCGGAGTTTCTCTTCGATATCCCTGTGTAAAAAAACAAAACATTACTGTGTTTTAATTACATTTTATGCGACAAGCCTATTTATAACACGTTTTTATTAGCTTCACCGTTAACTATGCAACTGTAACGGAATCTTCAAACGTTTTTTAACCCACTTTGAGATATCCCATTTTTGAAAATGTTCTTACTTATCAAGGAGCAATAACAATACATTCATGTTTCTTAGTTTTTAAACTATTATCTATATAAAACGGGTTAAGATACGGCTTAATCGAGAACAGCTGGACCAATCAAAGATCTAAGATATTTTGGATTTGTCTGAGCCCGGAAATAACATAGGATTGGTTATTTTATTATTGTAAAAGTTCACAGAAAAAATAATCATAACGTAAATTCATCTTCTCATACATTTGGGTGATGAATTTTTTTGTCATTTAGTAGTATAAAGAAAAAAAAGGTGGTGACCGTGACTTAATTATCCTAATTGCCTTAACATTTATTAAACATGATTTATACAGCGTTAGCAACTGGTATTCATGCTGTACGAGACGCTGCAGTGCCCGGGACGTTGTAAGATGAATTAGGCCAGCCCAGCACCTATTTTATACTCTCAGCTGAGCCAGCTTCATAGGAAATAACAATACGCCTGAAGCTAGCTAAGCCGCGGGTTTCCACACGATTGTTTCCATCACCATTACAGCAAGTGTAGAATTTGCACATACGTTTCTCTAGAAAGAAAAATCCACTGGTGAACGGCCGGTATCAAACTAGTGTTTTATATTTTTACTTAAGATTGCCAAAATGCTGTTAATTTTCATACTGAATTTATCACCATAAAACATAAGCATACCCTGATCAGTACTGCAATTAAATTAATCAGAGGA
Source organism: Pasiphila rectangulata (assembly GCA_963082625.1). NCBI lineage: Eukaryota > Metazoa > Arthropoda > Insecta > Lepidoptera > Geometridae > Pasiphila > Pasiphila rectangulata. The sequence goes on from OY720249.1 coordinate 11,197,526, forward strand.
AAGCACTCATTACCATAACACAAGTTTAGAAAACTTATATCGGTAATAATGGTTTGTATTATTATGTAAGTACTTCAAGAGATTTTTTTTTTTAACTCAAGACCTTCAGATTGAAAGTCATACCACTTCCACACGAAAAGGTGTACCTCGGTAAACGTGATTCTAAAGTAAATTACCTGAGTTCATCGTTGGAGAGCGGTGCTCTATATCTGTAAGGGTAGAAGCGCCGCGCCAACGGCTGGTTGTGTTGGGTGTTGGAGGCCGAGTAATCGCCCATGTCTAGCTGAGCCATTAGCGCGCCCAGCTCCGCGGCTAGCTCTCTTGTCACTGGGAATCTGCCTGCTACCACTGAAAACGATACTTCTGTTAAGAACCGACAGTTTCCGCTAAACTCACTCTCGTTAACTCTATTTTACTTCCAATTCTTGATTATGCTGATGTATGTTATCCTGATGCTACTGAGGAACAGCTTAACAAACTGGAGCGGTTGTTGAATCTTTGCATACGATATGTTTACGGTCTGCGTAAGTACGATCACATCTCCCACTTCCGCTCCCAGTTAAAGTGGCTTAATATCCGGTACTGTCGGGATACGCACACACTCTGCCTTCTCTATAACATCCTCAATAACCCACTCACTCCTAACTATCTCCAAGAACGTTTTCTTCCTCTTTTCCCTCCTGATCGTGTCACACGCTCCTCCTTACATCTACGTATTAATACTCCGAAGCATAATACCTCCTTTTACACTGACTCCTTCACAGTAACTGCGATCCGACTGTGGAACTCCTTGCCAGTGGAAATTCGTAGGGCCTCGTCTATCGGAATCTTCAAATCCAAACTGTATTTATATTTTATATCCCTTCAGAATGGTCAACAAAATTGAGCAATTTATGTTTATTTATTTATTTGTAGATATACTTATTGCATGTATTATTATTTGGATATTTCTTTTATTATGCTGTTTATCTTATTATGTATGTATCTTTATGTTAATTTTTATTTGTAAATTACCAACTCAAAATCATATTTATTTCTCGCACCACCACAAAACTCTGCACTACACAAAGGTTAGCTGGAAGAAAATGCTAAATAGCATTAAGTTCGCCTATGTACATGTTTTTGTGCAATAAAGAATTTTCTTATCTTATCTTATCTTAGAGTACAATAGGATCATCATCATCATCAGCCAGATTTCACCCACTGCTGGGTATAGGCCTCCCTTAGTTTGTGCCATCCACCACGTTCCTGTGTTAGACCGTCGCATCCACTGTGTCGTCGACCCACCTCTCTACCGGTCGATCAACAGGCTATACAATAGGCACTATAACAATAGGCTAGAAAACAACATTTTAAAGTCCGTCAAATAAACTCTATTAACACGTATTTTTTCTTTTTTATGTAATCCAAAAATAACCGCAATATATTATATCGAAATGTCGCGTGAGGTCACGCCGCAAGTGGTATGCGCTGACGTGTCTCGCTACAGAGTTATGACGTCACGAGCCCCCAGCCCCCCACTCCTAAACTTCAACTCACTTTAACTCACTTTATCTCCGTGACGTGTCCGTGTCTCACTTTATATACCTGTCTGTTATTTTTTTATTATTTAACTGACGGTCAAAATATAATTTTGATTTTAATACCCTATCATCATTTATTTGATTGCACAAATAATTGATCGCTGAAACTACAAAATAATTAAAAAAAAACAAACTTTTATAATTGAAATTGAATTTCTTCCAAAGGGTTGGTTTTTTGACCGAGCTTATAGTAATTTATATTCAAAGAGGTTACACATCCCCAATAATTGAGAAATATAAATAAAGTATTGACAATTACTTATTCTTGTAATACAAAAACATGCTGAATCATATGGACTGTTTTTTGTCTATAAATCATTATTTATTCTTCGTGCACACCCGGGTGGGCTTTTTGTGTCTGGTTTTACACAATTCTTTATCATATAGTAGGTTAATTTGATCGTTTTTCTTCATCATCATAGGTTTGCCATTTCCCTTTTTTTTTTTTTTTTTTTCATTTATTTATCTTTCTTAAAAAACAAATACAAAAATTAATCATAATAATAGCACAGGTAAACCACTAAGGTTTGTTTTATGAGCTATCGGAGTCTAAGTAAGTAGCACTGATAATAATACACTAATAGTAGGAGCTAACAACTAAGATATTTAAATTACGAGTGAAATAATTACAATCCAAAACTAAGTGACAAAATATTTATCTAAATTCGAAACAAAATACGCTTTAAGTTTAACCTTGATATTTTTTGGGGTTAAATTGTTAACAAGTTCCTTTGGGAGGTCATTAATAAGTCGAGGCACTAAGTAGCTGGTTTTTTGGTCACTCGCTTTGTCATTTCGTCGCAAGAATCCGCCCCTCACGTGGCATAGATGGTCAGCACAGGCGTGGGGTTGGGCTTTGACCATTTCATAGGTGAATTCATCCTAACGTCGTTAGGTACTAGCGCGAGTACAAATGCCTTAAATCACTACGTAGTCTCACCTTGCTGATTGACCTGATAGCACAGCAGAAGCTTCTCCTTGTCAGTCTCAGTTCTAACGGAGTTCTTGAAATAGAGCCGGTTCCTGTACGTCAGTCGGATCACGCGCGAGTTCTCGAACTTTCCAGAGCCTTTCTCTCTCAGCGCAGTCTCCCATTTTGATATAACGTCACATAGCTGTAATGAAGTTGGCAATTGTAATTATTATAATTATAATTTGCCGTGGGGTGCCGGCAGTAGAATGTTACCCCTCCTCTCATGCCCGTGGATGCAGTAAGAGCCTGCTAAGGGATACCTCCGGAAGATGGGCAGCAGCGTCTTTCCGTGTATCAACATCCCGTACTGCGCTCGTCAACCCGCCTGCCAAGCGTGGTGAGTATGGCAAATATCCCTCATGGAGATCCATGAGGGAGGCCTGTTCAGTAGTGGACTTTTTATGGCTGGAATGATGATGATGAATTATAATTTTAATAATGCTGGACATTACACATAACACTATCTAGCCTCAAAATAAGCAAAGCTTGTGAGAAGGGAAGATATGATACATAAATACTTTTTTTTAAATAAATACTTATAAATATCATGCATAGAAAAATACCCAAACTAGGGAGATATAGAATTTTTTATCGGAAAAACGAAAAAAAACGTGTCATGAAAACGCACATAAAAAAAACATGAGTATGTTTCATCAATCAAGTTTCAAACCTAAATCTGCTTAAATATTCCAAGAAAAATTAAACGTCAAAGTGCCTCTCTTATATACGTACATAAACGTACGAATGTATAACTTTGCACTTTATACATTTTTGCTCGTGACCTCGTTTTGCCTGAAAAACAGGATTACCTAGTTGTAGACTAGTTCTCTCCTGTTCTTAACCGTAACAGTTATTTGAATTTTGTTTTACATAATCTGCCGAACACTAATTCTGCCTAGTCAGCCAGATATTTTCATCTGACTGGCTCTTATCACTGATACCGTAAACATCTAAAATTTAAATTCAGATCAAGAGAATATACAATAGTTTTACAGGTAAAAGTACGTACCTTTTTATCCGGTTTGATATGATGCTCCAAGTCCTTCTCAATCGGATCGTCACTGAACAAAGCGAACCCACTTGAACCCGACTCTCTGCACCCCAGTTCTGTGCTGAGTGTCGATAGGAACTCCTCCACTGTTGTTGAACCGTCGAAACTTATTACCTGAGGATAAATTAACAATTAATTAAATGGTGGACACATAAAGAAAGAGAGAACTTTATAGCACCTACCACTTTATGCATGGGTCATTCAGATTATTTGGGATTACTATGGTATGTATACCCTTTTACCTTCATGAATAATGTATATGTATGCCTATTTAAAACGTGCTCTGACGGTAAAGGAAAACATAGTCAGCTTCAGACGTATTGACTGTTTCTTCTTCTGACTAATATCTGACTAAGCTGGGAGGAATGGTATAGGCGCTAGGCAAGCCTAATCTATCTATCAATGAGGAAGGATATGTGAGCAGAGATAGACCAAAGGATGTAGGCTAAGCAGAGGGAGATGATAATAACTAAATAGATCATCCATCCTGTCAACCAATCACTTTTTAGCTTGTTTTGTCTATACGTTTATATAAAGGTATTCATTAAAAATAAGTAGTTCTGGGCTAACTGGATAAGTATAAATGAGCATGTAGACGTACTTTTCCAGAGGATGAGTATAGCCACAGATAATATAATACACTAGTAGTATAGCCTATTGGAACTCACTACTGGATAGAGGCCTCCTTTCTCTTCCATTAGCTCTCCCCTACTTAAGGGCGTTCCGTTTATTATAGAAAGATAAAACAACTTACTTGATAGGTATTATTGAGCATGTGAACAGGGATAGCGTGCGGCAGACAGTGGTGGTAAGGATTCTTCAACAATATCGACAAGACTTCCATCCGCGACGGTTTGTCCTCACGCCCGCCGTTGCGAATCGTCCGCTCTAAGGCTCGAGCGCAGTACGCCGCGTATTTACCGCATTCCGTCCTGGAAATATTGCCATTGTTAGAATACAATTTGTGATAATCGAGGTTAACTTTAAACTAAGTATGTAATAAATGGCTTTAGAGCCGTTTTCCTACTTAAACTCATAGATAGAGCGTCCAAGGTAACAATAGTTTTGTCATTATCAATTTGCAAACAATGAACTAACACATACGACAGCAATTTAGTTCTTGACAATTAAAATTAAAAATAGTTCGTTTTTAATTTTAATTGTCATAAGTGATTATTAGTTATTTACGGACATGCTTACAGCTAGCGCTAGTAACTGCCACCCTTGGACGAAGCTGTTTGGCGTAGGGTGCTTTTTACTGATAAATCGTGAATATTTGATAAAACGTAGCAATACATACTTGGAGTCAGCATGCCTGCTCAGATGCAGTTTCAGATACCACAGCAGTCTGTTATTCCTTGGCACGAACAGACTGACAGCTAGCGCTAGTAACTGCCACCCTTGAACGAAGCTGTACGTAGGCGGGTTGCTTTTGCAGTCTACTGATAATAGTGGCGCCTGGAATCATTAACTTTGTTGATTGGTCTGCCCTAGTTTAGTAAATAGGGGTTTACGCCTCTATGCATACTAAATGATTTAATTCTAAAGTGTTTAACCTCACTTAATTTATCGGTAACTGCTCTATAGCGTTTGTTCTTAAACTGGTTGTCTCCTGTTGCCGTATTATATTTATGCCAGAGAGACATAAAGTATGCATAAAGGCGTAAGTAGTTAGTCGTTATCTGAGACAGATAATCAAGGATCTTTAGAGAACTTTTTGAAAAAAATGTTTTATCGGTGAATAACATTTAAATTATTTGCACAGCTAGCAAAAACATCGCGACTCTATTGTTCCGTAAAAGAAAGACGTTGCCTGGAAGGCCGACTCCTAAGAACACCTTTCAGACATCGGCCTTAGCAAACACGTTGATACTGTCGCATTTTAAATTGAATAGTATAAACTTAGGTAGTAACCAGGTTAATATTCTTTGATCGTTAATATTCGTTTCAAGATTACAACTTTATCGAGTTACAGTTTCTTTTGCTTTATCTTTTCTCATACATTTAGGCGAACAACTGTGTGAACAAAATTAGTTTCAGGGAAATGTTGTTAACGTATTTTTTACCAAAACCGGTGACGTTTGCTTTTGCATGTTCGCACTGAAATTGGTGGTGGGTTGGTTAAGTAGACACTGTTTTACAGGTAAATACGTAATATACGGTCAGACATAATAATGGTTGACCGTGTAATATCGTCATAAGTAAAGGTTAATAGTTACTGGCGATCAGGGCTGGCTTTGAAGCCACTTTAAGCCTTGCTTCGAAACGAAATTATGGGGAATCATCTCGTGGATGGTATAATACACCGTTCTTGACACATTGTAGATTTTTCCACCATTTTCGCTTTAACCCGTAAAAAGCATCTACGTCTGTTTGAATGATTGATGCGTCGATGTCCCTAGATGTGGTACACTATGGGCTACCTGTACATCGGTGGCCATAAATGGGTCACCTTGGATACTTAAACATATTCCACAATTACCATTATTGAATTTCTGGGATACATATCACTATTGCCGCTATAGACTATCGACCTATCCAGGCATAGTACATTACCTGTATCGAGCTAGGCGATCCAGCCGAGTTAGGTTGCACATCACCGCTTTTGTTGTCGCCGACCGACGAGGCGCCCGTGTCGCACGTGAAGAGCGACTGTGTCGCGCACAGTAGGAGTTGCTGTACAAATGAAATGTTGGTGTTGCTATGCTGGCGGGGTCACTCTACTATGTCGTATTGTGTGGGTTTGTATAGGGACCTGTTACTTTCTTGGATTTGAAGGGAATTAAAGATCATGAAATGGGATATTTGTGAATTAAAATTATATGGAGTGATACATGTTGGTTATATTACTTAGTTCGATTTATATCTATTAGGACACTGATTTTGGAGTTGTATGGCCTAATGTAACAGGATCTGTGATAAATGGGCCTTATTAGGACTATGAGGGTACACAATGAGATACAAAACACTAGTGAGACACATTTGTGTAGTGAAAGTATGTTGATGGTCGAATAAACTGTTTAGAATACTTGTACACACTTTGATTTATTGGCAGATTATTTTTAGTTTCTGAACACATCCAAAGGCACATATTTTTTAACAAGAACAACAAGGTAAAGGTACAACCAATATTCAATAAGTATCAAAACTATATATATTTATATAGAAATACAATATAATAATAATAGGATGGTCTTTGTCATGTCTAGTATTTTTTTTTCATATCAATTAAAGTGGCGTCACGAAAGACCAGTGTAATAGTAGAGGCCTTGAAGCCTTTCTATATATTAACTGAGGCGCGAATGTTTTCGGTCACATTTTCATAAAATAATATTGTAAAAATACTGCTCATATTTAAATTTTTCATATTTTAAGATAAATTAATTTATTTAATCTTTAGCTGTGCATTTGCTTTAGCTTCTGTAAGTTTCAATTACATATTTATTAGTGCCAGTGCGCAATGAACTTATGTAAGTATATTGTGCCATTATAACTAATTATGTCCCATTAACCACTACCCACTTTACACCGAAACTATAGGTATTTACAGGTATGTGTTCCTTGTTAAGTTTATACAGTTAAGAGATAGTGATAGTGTACAAATACATCTTTTAGGATTACGTAATATGTCATACTTAAAAAATATATAGTGATTTATTTTCTTAAGATAGGATCTTCACTAGGGCTAGCAGATTTAAGCATCACTTAATAGATATTTTTTAAATATATGTTTTTTTTGAAAACTATATATAATTTTGTTATTAAAGTGTTACTTATAATAAATATATATATATAAATCTTAGCAGCGTTTACACACTATGAAATAAAGTGATTACCTCAGACAAGATAAATCCGTCTGAGGTATTTTCAAAAGAAAAAAGTTTGCATAAATAAGAAACCAAAACTTTTTTAGAAACTGGGCTAGATTGTAATCCATAGTAGGCATATTACGCATCTATCCGGATTTACTTACTTACTAATTTAAGAACTATGATTATGATACGGATAAACATGTGGTCTAAAACTTGCAACATCAACCTTTCATAACAAAGTATTCGACAGTGCATGGAAAATAGCTATGAGAGAGTATGAATGAAAGATACGTCATTCCCTAGTTCTAACGGGTGGGGTAAAACATTCTCAACAAAATAATATAATGTATGAACAAAATCGGGGAAAATTTACACCAACATTCCATTTGAGTATATTGCAATGCAACGTAGCTAAGGGTTAAGGCAACATTATTTCTAAAATCAAACTTCGATTCTCATTCATTTTTAAACAAAGAACGCATCGAATGAATGATTTAATTTCAGTTCACCAATGTTGCCAGAACTTAAAGATCAAATTGGAATATTTCCAATATGTTGCAGAATTTCGATATTTTACACAATAATTTCAAGGAAGCCAATAAAATTTTTGCACAATAATTCCAAATTGATCAACCACAAAACTAGAAGCACTTCTCGTTTACGGCAACACTCGAAGCTACACTTATCAACAAAATGGTTTGTTAGTGTATTTTGTTTTTGCAAATAAATGTTAGACAGAAGCTTTATTATTATACTGTGCTCATCTAAATATCGAACACAACAAGTAATACTTATGGCTCTGAGGTAGATTATTTGTGGTGGTGAATTAATGGGTATCTCATAAAATTTACAAACAAACACCCACTATTTTTGGGAACTACTTAAGTATCTTTTAAAATAAAAAAGCCATGTTGTGAATATCTCACGGAACACAGAACCGCTGGGCTTAATCGGTTTGTACGTACTTATTGCTAGAAAGAGTTTGTCAAAAAAGTAAAACGCGCACAAATTTTAGGAAATTATGACAGGGGCACAAATGTATCTAAACTTTTCTGTACACATTTGTTAGATTTTAACGCAAGCATCCACTTGAAACATAAAAATTTTAAAATTGTGATTGTAAAAATGACAAGCAATAAAAAAGATTTGAATAGTCGTTTTTAATTGGGAAATAAAACCGGGCAAGAGCGAGTTGGACTCGCGCACCGAGGGTTCCGCCTTTGTCATAAATTATATTGTATGATACAATATAATTTATGACAAAGGCGGTTTTGTATTTGTTGGAGAACCTTGACAGCGCCATCTCTTGTCTGATAGCAGAACTTATGTAGATTTTTTACACTTTCGATGATTTCTAAAAAAGTATGCTATGTAGAGAGATTGTAATAAATTTCCTCTAATCTTTACATACACTTCTAATAGTAATAAAAGTTTCAAAGGTTTATCTCCGCAAACTTCGGAGATAAGGGGGGGGGAACGCTATTTTTTTCAACATTTTTGTAAATAACTCAAAAACTATACAACTTAAAGGAAAACAAAAAACTGTTTATTAATGTGCAAATGAATACCTTTCATATGATACCCCACATAACCTAGTAACTTTCCAAAAATTTTGAAAACACCCCTTCCACCCCCATTGTCTAAAAAACTATGCAAATTAGAGAGTTCGCTATAATTTTCCTATAAAGTTTACATACACTTCTATTAGCTATAAAAGTATCACGGGTTTATCTCTGCAAACTTTGGAGATAAGGGGGGGGGAACGGTCGATTTTTCAACATTTTTGTAAATAACTCAAAAACAATACGGCTTAAAGAAAAACTAAAAACTGTTTATTAATGTGCAAATGAATACCTTTCATATGATACCCCACATCACCTATTAACTTCACAAAATTTTTGAAAACCCCCCTTCCACCCCCCTTGTCTAAAAAACTGTGCAAATTAGAGAGTTCGCTATAATTTTCCTATAAAGTTTACATACACTTCTATTAGCTATAAAAGTATCACGGGTTTATCTTGGCAAACTTCGGAGATAAGGGGGGGGGAACGGTCGTTTTTTCAACATTTTTGTAAATAACTCAAAAACGATACGGTTTAAAGGAAAACTAAAAACTGTTTATTAATGTACAAATGAATATCTTTCATATGATATCCCACACGGCCTAGTAACTTCACTTTAAATTTTTGAGATCCCCTATCCGCCCCCCTGCAATCAAAATAAGAATATTTTTTAACATTTTTATATATGCTATATTAGTAAAAAACTGCTGTCTTTTACCATTTTAAATTGCAAGTCGATAGCATCAGTAGTTCTCGAGATATCCATCTGTGACAGACAGACAGACAGACAGACAGACAGACAGACAGACAGAGTGATTCTATAAGGGTTCCTTTTTACCATTTTGGTCCGGAACCCTAAAAAGAGGTGTAGGAGCACAGTACAACGTAATTTCTAGACTAAAACTACTTAGTGCTAAAGCAATACTTATATCACATGTGAAGAGTATGTTGTATGAAAGAAGAATTAAATGTATGAGAAAAGCATTTAAGCGTCCGCCCATAAGCTTTGCGAATTTAATATGTACAGTCGCAGTATTCAATCTGTACTTTTATATAAATACGGTATTTTTTTAAGATAAAATGGTGTAAGCTTTATATTTAAGGCGTGTTTTTACTGTAGAAATTATGATTTTTTTGTGATGGCAACATAAAACGAATTTAACTTTTGTACAGTTTTAGTATGTCGTTGAACAGTGTACTTTTTGTATACACTTTTAGACCTTTGCAAACAAATTGACAATAATTTATTTAAGTAAAAAAAACAAATATTAGTAAAAGTGTATACAAAAATGTGGTGAACTGTTTTAAAAAGCTAAAGAGTAAAATTTGCATAAATACAGAATATCGTTTAAAAAATATATATTATATCAAAGTAATTTTTATAATAACTGTGTTTGTGCAAATTTCAAAACTGATGGAAATCTTAAAATAAATTGCACAATCGAAGAAATGTATTTTAAATTGTTTTATGGATTTATATTTGAAAATTATTGCACAAGGATGTATTAAAAAAAACATTGTAGAGGTTGGTTGGCGTTGGTGGTTTCTTCGATTGTACTTTGAACGTCACAAACCCACACGAGTTAATTATGTCCGGGTAGGATGTGGGGGGTTTACTTGAAAGTAATATCAAACGAAAGAAACTATCTTAGAGGACAAAAAAATATTTCTCTTACTTCAGAACACGTAAAATATTAATTTCATCATAGCAAACATATCTGATGCGTGTTACCGTTCGAATCTTGTATTTATATTTTCGAATGCTCTTTCAAAGCTTACGTTGAAAATGAAGCTTCTCTTGTGACCTCTCAAAATTTAAAAAGAGTTATTTACAGAGAAACAAATTAACGCACACCTAAAAAACTTTATCTTGTGTTCAATCTCTGAATTGACAAACTCTAAAACGCTTGTTCTTTAAGGAGCAACCAATGAACGCAGACCGAAAGTACTTTATATCGTGTCCTATCAAATGAAAAAACTCTAAAATACTTTCAAATAAACCCCGTCCATAATAAAAAGCGTCACTTACATTCTTAAGCTTAGCTGCTTTAAGCCTATGCGGTCGCGGCGTTGTTACCTGCACGCCGTGTTTAGAATGTGTAATGGGCGCGGTTTGCCTCGCTAGCGCGGCCGCCAGTTCGTCCTGCAGTTCGGACACTTCGAGGCATTGCTGGAGGGCATTCTGGGCTAAGACCACGTGGTAGTCAATGCCCGCTTGCTCTACGCATACGGACATGAATAGTTGGACGCACTGGAACAGGATTGGGGGTTAGTGTAACTTTTAGTGATGATTTGCGAAAGGTCGCTGGCAGACCGTCCAAATGCGACAGGTGATGATGATTTAAAATAAACATTTTCCATTAAAGTTTAATGTCAACTTAAAACGTCTTTACCAAATATATGTAATATAAAAGCTTGTCGCGAGATTAACCTGTGTACCTGTAACTTGATCTAATCTACATACATACATACATATAATCACGCCTTTTTCCCGTAGGGGTAGGCAGAGACCACTTCGTTCCACTTGCTACGATCCTTACATACTTGTTTCGCTTCGTCCACTTTCATTATTCCCTTCATACATGCTCTTCGGTTTAGGGTACTCTTGACCTGGCCTTTTTTCAAGACGTCCCTGATTTGGTCTTGAAACGTCCGCCTAGGTCTACCCCTTCCAACACTTTCATTCACACTCGCCTTATACACTTTTTTCGTCAATCGTTCTTCATTCATTCTCTCGACATGGCCAAACCATCTCAGCATACCTTTCTCAATTTTCGTCACTACATCTTCTTTCAGACCACAACGTTTCCTTATCTCACTATTTCTTATCCTGTCACTCAGTTTAACTCCTATCATACTTCTTAACGCTCTCATCTCAACTGCATTTATTCTGCTTTCATGTTTCTTCTGCCATGCCCAACTTTCACTTCCGTACATGAGTGTCGGAACCAACACTCCCTCATGCACAGCCAAACGAGCCTTGTTAGACACCTTCCGACTGTTCATAAAGGAGTGCAAAGCTCCATTAACCATGTTTCCTGCATTCACTCTTCTTTCAATATCACTCTCACACTTTCCATCTCTTGTAAACTTTGAACCCAGATACACAAACTCATTCACCTGTTCAATTTGTTCACCTCCAATCACGATATTGCAGTCTGTCACTGCCTCATCTCTTTCAAACACCATCATTTTCGTCTTCTTTACATTCATCTTCATTCCCTTTCTAACAAAAGATCCACTCATAGCAGTTACCATCTCCTGCAACTCCTCGGCCGAAGACGCAAGTAATACTTGGTCATCAGCATAGAGAAAACATTTGACGAGTAACTCATTCATTCTCAACCCACTTTCATTCTCTTTTAAATCTGTCAAGCAATTGTTCATGAACAGATTAAACAGCCACGGTGACGCTACACATCCCTGTCTAACACCTTTTTCGATATTAAACCATTCAGTGAATGCCCCGTTTATCCTTACACAAGCACTAGAATCCCTATAAAGGGATTGCAATGCTCGTATAAGGACACTGCTCACACCGTTCATGGACAATGCTGACCACAATTCATTTCTCACCACCATCATTGATCTAATCTAATTGATTTAATTTTTTTTTTTCAGACAATGTAAATATGAGTACCTGCTTAAATCTCGCGACAAGCTTTTTTATTAATTATGCAGAGACGTTTTAAGTTGACATTAAACTTTAATGTAAAATGTTTATTTTATTATTTTTAGTGGGTACGTTTAAGTAAATGCTTGTATGTTAAAAAGTTATTTTTTACTTTTTAGTTATCACTGGACAGTTGGTTTCTTGTCTGTTCATCTCATGACCGCCATGTTGGATTTAGAGTGATGTCATATAATTTTTCAAGTAACTCTCAGCAAGGCCTTTCATTTATACCCATATTGTAAGAGTGCGTCAAGAATAACTAATCCGCCATCTTGAGTATACCGCCATGTTGGATTCAGAGTGACGTCATTTCATTTTTTGAGTTATTCTCAGCAAGCCCTTTCATTTGATACCCATATTATGTATGTACATAAAAATTATGTAGTCCGCCATCGTGGGTGTTCCGCCATGTTGGATTCAGAGTGACGTCACATAGCTGACCATGCATTATCATCCAAAATAAACATGTATACAAAATTTCAGCTCAATTGGTTAAAGATATCTGCTTCAAAATTGGGTTGCAAAATTCCGCGAACAGTTACATACATATGTACATACAGGGCAAGCTAAATAAAAGCTTGTAAAAAGGTGCAATTGCACCTAGTAGCATATTTTGCGCTGTCAGCATATTTTGTTTTGAACTTTTACCAAGTTAACTTCATCGCACTGGTAGAATAAATCCTTAATGTTGCACATGGAAATAAAATGTAGCCATCTTTTGAAGAACATCCTATTGTTTTATCAAACACTGTTGAATAAAAAAATCATAAGACGTTAGTAAATACTTTACTCACCTTGAAAAGTTTTAATGCCTCAGCTTGCAAAGCTTCCGAATTCAGGGATGTGAGCGGAGATGTAATGTTTTCTTTTGAGTAGAGTAACGTTGGGTGCCTCCATAGAACACAATCTGAAAATATAATTTAGCATAATAAGTTTTCAAGTGCTAGAATATTCGTATCATTGGTAGGATATATTTAAAAAAATAGCACGCTCAATTATTGTTTGTCATCAGTCAAAGTTTCAATAAAATCTGATGTCTTAAAGTGGGTTAAAACAACATTCTAAGATTCTGATATAGTTACAAAGTTGAAGCTAATAAATGCCTGTTAAAAACAATTTTATTTTTAATAAAGATATTTTTAAATGCTGTTTGAACTGTTACTGTTTTATTTATAACAGATAAGACTATTGTTTGGCCACAATCTCACGTGATGGTAAGCGACCATGTGGCCAATCATAAATGCCTCAAAGACACCTTTTCCCTCTTATAAGATAAGGTAGGTCTGTGAGTGGACAGCTGACGTAAGTAGCCAAATCTGTTGCTGTTGTAGGTACACTTAAAAAAACCTACACCTGACTACCTGTAGGTCTACCATGAGTTTTTACAATCTATAATCGCTAGCGACTGTAGTTAAAAAAATGCATGGAAACTTGTACAGCGCTTCTAGCGGATAGTTTGGTACTAAAATACGCAGTAAACTTTACTACAGCGAATGTAGTTTTGGTTTTTCTTTGCTTAAAATTTGGTACCATGAGTTATAAATCTGACAGATGTCATAGTAACATACTATTACTACTATAGTAACGGCAGGCGATCTAACAGTGACAACTCATGGTAGACACACTGCTCTTATACAAATAAATAGCAAAACTATACTTACTAGGATCCCCATCAGTTTCCATGAGCTTCTGTATAAGTTGTTCAAAGTGCGTCCCCTGACTGAGGCCCCCTCCGCTTACCACTGTGAGGTGGTATAGCCACGAATCTTTGTCCGCTTTGGTCTCAAATAGGAGGTATGTTGGTCCCTGAAATATTTAAGAATTATATTATAGATAAGTTTAGGTAAGCCGCTAAACAGATCTATCTGTCTTTGAATTTATTTATTTATATCTTGACGCTAGTTTCACAGTAATATTAAGTTAAAACCTTCAACAAAAACAAAAAAGTTTCAACTTGCCTAAAACGTTCAGACATAGGTATTAACCTAATATAACTGTGAAACTGGCGTCAAGATACTAGAAGATGATTTTCGTGAGAAGCTTAGATGACTCGTTATTATACAACTGGATTATGGCTAACAAACACTGTTACACTTTAGCAAATAGGACTCGAACGAGTATTCCTATGTTTTATATTTTTCAATCGTTATAGTGTTCAAGCCATACTAACGGTAGAAAAATTCGAGGAAATTAAAGCCTATAATTTTCTCAATCGCGTTTTTTTGTACAACTAAAATAAAAAAAACATGTATTTTGCTTGCCGTGGGGTAAAATTTTGTCCCTCCTTGCTTGTCCATAGATACAGTAATAATCTGTCAAGGCTTACTTCCGGAACATGTACAGCAGCTGTGCAGATGTCTTTCCGTGTATCGACATCCTGTAATGCGCTAGCCAACCCGCCTGTCAAGCGTTGGTGAGTATGGCAAACCCACTCATGATCTTGGACATCCACAAGGGAGGCCTAAGCCCAGCAGTGGACGTGGACAGCAGTCCTACGGCTGAGATGCTACTGGTTCCTTTAGTAATTAAATGAAAAAAAATTGTTTACATTTTCGGAACAGATATATTTAGGAGGGAAAGTTGTCAAAAGTGTAAAGCGTGACAGATTAGTCTTGTCTTTTTATTTTATGGCCTTTTGTGTTTGGTTTAACACCATTCCGCCAGTGTCAAGTTAATTTATAAATTCGTAAGTTATTTGGCCAGCCATGTTGGCGGCCATTTTTTCTCCCCCATCACAGATTAGTCTACGGAAAGACAATGTTGCGTTTATAATCCAACAAGTTTACCTGGTATAATTAATAGAATCAGGCGTTACTTTGCGGAAATCCATATTATTATGACAAACAATGAAAATATCTAGTTTTAATTCCGCTAATGCTGAGATGCATATGCGTAAGATATTTTCATTGTTTGTCATAATAAGTTTACCTGGTGTTGCGGATAGATGGCGACTGTGAGGTGGTTCCTCGCATCATCGTTCTTCTCCTCAGAGTCAGAGTCTGACACGTGCTCTACGTCTTCTACTCTCGCGTCTCGCATGTTGATTTGGCCGGTTGGATTCTGGCAATTATTAAATTGAATCATCATTACCAATCCCCTGTTTTTATCTCAGGTTACATTGGGCGCAATAGGGACTCTAATAGTGCTGAGCCCTGATAATAATACTATTCGACAGTAGTGGAAACATTGTATGTTGATACAATGAAATAAAAATTAAAATACATACTTTTATTGATAGCTTCAGTGACAAGGAGCTAAAAAGTTAAAACTTGCGTAAATATTTAATAAACAAAAGGTTTATTTCTATTCTAGAAATCATAGCATAAATCCTAACTGTTTGAAATAACAACGTAATAATTAGGTCTTAATTTAAGGAATCAAATATTTCTAGTTTTTTACTTACAATTAACTATATATTTTACAAATGTACAAATTACCAAGCCATGACAAGTTATGGTTTTATGTGGTTAATTAGTTAAAATGCGTATAAATATACCTCGTTATGGTCCCATCGTTCCGAATCGGGTCTCTTCTTAGACAGCGAATCCAGCAAGCGGGCCTAGTATGGATTTAATTTCAACTTTAGTCAATCTATGTAGAAAATACACCAGTCGTACATATCGTCAGTCTGATAAGGATTTTGCATCTATTGTAGATGATGTAGAGATATACAGCATCAGCAATTGGTATTCCTGCTGTACAGGACGCTGCAATGCCTGAGACATTGTTAGAACAATTAGGCTTGCCCAGCACCTATACCATCCTCCCAGCTTAGTCGGCTATTTATCAGAGGTAAATACGTTGAAGCTGACTAAGCCGCAAGTTTCTTCACGATGTTTTCCATCACCGTTAAAGCCGTCGGATATTACCTTTTTTAGAAACACATATTTTAATTTGATTATGCAGAATGGTATGTAAATTCGTATACCTCTCTGAATCACTATCGGAGAACTCAAAAGTTTTTTCTAATAACAGGAAACAACTAGTTCCAGTAAATATTTTACTATTATAAAATCTATCAAACGCTATTTGAAATGTTTCACTACTGTTTTAATTTTAAATCAACGACATAAAAGACATACTGGTATATTTTCAAACAATTTGGAACACATGACACAATTCAGTAAATAGTTATAGCGAGAAGCTATTTACTTGACATCCGAATTTCTTGGAAATAAATCCATACCTTATAGTTAGAGCTCATTGCAAAATAATGTTTGCGTGAAGCGATGAGTTATGATGAATAACAGGTTAGATACAACCTAAAATAACTGCTTGAGTTTGCAATAACAACGGACTATTCATATCATGCAATAATGTATAAAAGATATCGGTTATTCTGTTATAAATGCGTAGATTGTATTTTTTTATGGTGTTAAACCACACTTAGATAAAACATTTTAAGAAAATGAAAAACCTTATCATAAATTTACGATTCCGGTGGGGTTCGAACCCACGTCCGACAAATCGATCATTGACGCTTCCTAAAGCCGGAAGTGCTTTAACCATTAAGCTACGGAACTCGTGTCAGGACACGTCAAAATTCTTAATAATGTCATATCGCTTCAGCACAGATAGAGTGCCATCTACATGCAAGTACTAGAATTCTCCTGTTCATTGTCTGAAATTTCATTCAGTAGCAATAACTAGAACCACAACGGGAATCGTAAATTTTAGAAAAGGTTTTTTATTTCCTTGATAAATGCGAAGTATTATAATGAGTCGTTATCAGTGAAAACATGAACTGTTTCCTACTGAACTTATTAGATGGAGCTAGCGCGCGGAGTCAGAAGTAACAATAGTACTGTCACTGTCAATTGTGTTTACTAACAGATAAATAACTAGCGCCATCTATTAGGCTGTATGGAACTATTCGTGACATTTATTTATTTTCTATGAAAACGTCACATTATTTGTCAGATTATAAGTAAATTAGAAACCTGTATAGCTATTGAATTAATGGTCATTTAACTTACTTGATCCCCAGGTGATTTGAAATATAAGAACATCTTTCCAATAAGAACACACCAACTCTTCTTAGCATGTCCGTTCTTTACTTTTGTAAGCCAACCTTGGATAGTAGGTTTATTGTCTTCTTTGCTGAGCAGTAGTTTTGTTGCGTTTCTTCTTTGAACATTCTAGAAAACAGAAGTTAGGATCTTAAATCAACATGTCCTTTATAACAAAAAAGTTTTTTGATGTGCTTCGGCTCGGTATAAACTCGACTTTACAATAACATTTTTATTTTTCTAAGCCAATTTTAATGAATAAATACATTTCTTTTGTTGATTGAACATGAGAACGGCAGGCCGGTGATTTCCCAATGTTCGTAAAAGTCGAAGTCCTATTTTAGATTTTTGAAAATTCTTGAGAAACAAAAAATATATTTTTCCTATATGTTTTTTACAAATTGACAAGAAAACGTCTTTCGGGTCAGTTAAAATAAAATATGAATAGGATATCACTATACCTGTAGAACTCTTAACCAATCTTCCATAGTAGCGTTACTATCGGCAGTGAGGTAGTAAGTACGACTGCCGGTAAATATCTCGAACGTGGCAGCACCGTCGTTCCTCGATATTTTACAGGCCTCTCCCAATCCGATCTGTCCTTGGGGCTTCCTGTTCACTTCTGATTGGCTCTTCCAATAGGATAGTGTGCCGTTTTTGAGGACGAACCTGTAAAGAGAACATCAAAAGTTGTATTAGGGAAAGTAATGCCGCTCAGTACTTGCTTTGTTCTGTTACAACAGTCAGTCAATTAGATCTACGAGTAATATTGATGGAACGAACAAGCTCACTTTAAAAAAACGCTTGGATGTGGTCTCATTCAAAGCTTGCCAAGCTTGACAAGATGTCCGCTCTTTTTTAGCGTGTCGTGTCGTCTCGATGGGTCGGTGGCGGGCGGCGCGTGACATAACAACGCGAGGGATGCCGACGCTGTACTGTCTATATCTGTCACTATTTAGCAAGCCTTACCATCGTTTCCTCCAAGTCTTCAGCTTGCCCCCCAGCTTGGCTAGATGTCCGCTCTTCTCTAACGCGTCGTGTCGTCTCGGCGAGTCGGTGGCGGGCGGCGCGCGACATAACGACGCGAGCGACGGGGACGCTGTACTGTCGCATGATACCGCGTCTGGAGGTATCGCGTAGTCGTCCGACATGCCCGATTCGAATGATGTGTCTGGAAATAACAGATGTTACTTAGAATTGCACAGAAAGGGAAGCCATTTGGACCTTGACACATTGTGTTTTCAGTATATCTGAATATATCATTGTCCTGTATAGCTTTAAAAATGAATCGCTTGACAAAACATTAAATTAACTCTCTGTCTAGAGCTATACCAACTTCTGCAAAAATAATAATAGAGATACATTGCCTGCTCCAATAAGGAGATATTCAATAGTAAATTATTTTATTGTTATATATTTGGAAAACAAAAGGGCCTAAATCTAAGATTATGAATAAATTAAGTTACAACATGAGCCCAAAGTAAATGTTTTAAAGAAACAAACAATCGAGGAAAACTATTTATCACTCTAGAGATTCGTTATTATTCCACATGCAATGAAACGTTTAAGGTTAAGTATTACTTTAGTAAGTGCCTAGATT
This sequence comes from Pasiphila rectangulata, assembly GCA_963082625.1. Classification (NCBI taxonomy): domain Eukaryota; kingdom Metazoa; phylum Arthropoda; class Insecta; order Lepidoptera; family Geometridae; genus Pasiphila; species Pasiphila rectangulata. Next base: position 11,216,789 of record OY720249.1, read on the forward strand.
ATAAATGTATGTTTGAAGGATATTAATAAGGTAATTTGACCTTTATGTGTGTTTTATATAAACCTTGATAATTAAAAATTCAATACCTAAGTGTCATTTGCAGGCGCAACCAACCTTATCATGTATAGTTTTTATAGCTTGGATTGTTATAGCATTTAATTTACATAAGAAAACATATAAATACGATAGAATATTTTTTATAAGACCAGTTGCACATAAATCGTGGTATTGTTAGCAGCTAAAGAAAATGAATTTCTCAGATAAAGTGGTACTCATAACCGGGGGAAGCGCAGGAATAGGCGCTGCTACAGCCGTCCTTTTCTCTCAACAAGGAGCGAACGTCGCTATCGTAGGAAGAAACGAGACAAAACTACAGCAAGTATTCGAACAATGCACGACAAAAGCACTTATGATCGCTGCAGATATAACCAAAGAGCATGCCGTCACAAGGATTATCGAGGAAACTATCGAAGCATTCGGCAGAATAGACATACTAGTCAACAACGCGGGTATCGTAGGTATAGGAAAGCTCGCAGATGAAAAAGTTCTAGAAAAGTACGATAAGATTATGGCTATCAACGTTCGCGCCGTAATCGATGTCACCAATAAAGCATTGCCGTATCTGATCGAATCAAAAGGGAACATCGTCAACATTAGCAGCATCGCTGGTAGCAAGATATTTGCAAATTTGCTTGCATACGGCATGTCTAAGGCTGCCCTAAACTATTTTACAAAGAGCTTGGCTTTTGAACTGGCTGGCAAAGGCGTAAGAGTAAACGCTATAAGCCCCGGCCCAGTACGTACGGATATTTGGCAATCGGCTAATGTAACAACGGATTGGGAGAGTTGGGATGAATGGGCGAATACTTTTCCTCTACGGAAGGTAACCGAGGCCTGTGAGGTAGCCGATCTGATACTCTATCTTGCTAGCGATAGAGCTCAAAGTGTGACAGGAGTGGACTACGTGATTGATAATGGATTGATGATTAAACCTTAATTGGTTTACCTACACAAGAAAATCTTTTGTGCTGCACCATGAAGTTCGTTTTTATCACGAGTTACGGCAATCTTAAGGATGAACAAGTCGCTCATCTTTCCATACAAACGTGCAAGGGTAACTACTCCACTTTTATTTTATTCCCGACGTTTCGACCGGATTGCACCTGGTCGTGGTCGCGGGGAGATTGGTAACTGATAATCCCATATTTTAATAATGTGTTGTGATCGCGAAAGTTTAAAAAAGACTAACTACTCCACTGTTTGACATCAACCATCCAACACTAAGTATTATATCAATTTATCTCGTCATAATCTATGTTTGACCCCAAACCGTAAAAAAAAGTATTTATTTCAAACAAATACAAGCTTCTAAACTTTCGTATTTCAACACTGATTTTAGCCCAACTTTGGACGAAACTAAATAATATAAGGAGAAAGAAAACTCAAAAATAAATGCCGTTTCGACATAGTTTAAAGTCTATTCATATATTTTTGCGCGGTCGGTTTAGGAATGAATCATTGTGTATTTCATTCTAGCGCGCAGGTAAACACACTATGTCAGGTGAGATAGCATACATTTAGGGCGCGCTCACTGACGACTTTGCCTCCGCGACTAGTTGGACCTTAAGTGATGTTATTCATTGATGTGAAATAAATTAATTCAATTTGAATATTTGGGATGTTTTATTGAGCAAGGCTAATTCAAGCCAGTCTTGAATTTGAACATGTGATTCAACAAGCTTAAAATATAATATTTGAATTAAGTTAAAATGACACATGTTCGTGTCATTACAAAGTTGTGATTATCATAACAATGTTATGAATATTTTCCGTTAACGTTAAATGCAGCGAACTGAGACATTTTTAGGGTTCCGAACCAAAATGGTAAAAAAGGAACCCTTATAGAATCACTCTGTCTGTCTGTCTGTCTGTCTGTCTGTCTGTCTGTCACAGATGGATATCTCGAGAACTACTAATACTATCGACTTGAAATTTGAAATGGTAAAAGACAACACTTTTTTACTAATATAGCATATATGAAAATGTTAAAAAATATTCTTATTTTGATTGCAGGGGGGCGGATAGGGGGGCTCAAAATTTTTAAGTAAAGTTACTAGGCCGTGTGGGGTATCATATGAAAGGTATTCATTTGCACATTAATAAACAGTTTTTATTTATTCTTTAAGACAAATCGTTTTTGAGTTATTTACAAAAATGTTGAAAAAACGACCGTTCCCCCCCCCTTATCTCCGAAGATTGCAGAGATAAACCCGTGATATTTTTAAAGCTACTAGAAGTGTATGTAAACTTTATAGGAAAATTATAGCGAACTCTCTAAATTGCATAGTTTTTTAGACAAGGGGGGTGGAAGGGGGGTTTTAAAAAAAATTGTGAAGTTAATAGGTGATGTGGGGTATCATATGAAAGGTATTCATTTGCACAATAATAAACAGTTTTTAGTTTTCCTTTAAGCTGTACTGTTTTTGAGTTATTTACAAAAATGTCGAAAAAACGACCGTTCCCCCCCCCTTATCTCCGAAGTTTGCAGAGATAAACCTCTGAAACTTTTATTGCTATTAGAAGTGTATGTAAAGATGAGAGGAAATTTATTACAATCTCTCTACATAGCATACTTTTTTAGAAATCATCGAAAGTGTAAAAAATCTACATAAGTTCCGCTATCAGACAAGAGATGGCGCTGTCAAGGTTCTCCAACAAATATAAAACCGCCTTTATCATATGGATACCACTTTTATGGCTAATAGAAGTATATGTAAACTTTATAGGAAAATTATAGCGAACTCTCTAATTTGCATAGATTTTTAGACAATGGGGGTGGAAGGGGCGTTTTCAAAATTTTTGGAAAGTTACTAGGTGATGTGGGGTATCATATAAAAGGTATTCTTTTGCACATTAATAAACAGTTTTTAGTTTTTCTTTAAGTCTTATAGTTTTTGAGTTATTTACAAAAATGTTGAAAAAAATAGCGTTCCCCCCCCTTATCTCCGAAGTTTGCGGAGATAAACCTCTGAAACTTTTATTGCTATTAGAAGTGTATGTAAAGATTAGAGGAAATTAATTACAATCTCTCTACATAGCATACTTTTTTAGAAATCATCGAAAGTGTAAAAAATCTACATAAGTTCCGCTATCAGACAAGAGATGGCGCTGTCAAGGTTCTCCAACAAATATAAAACCGCCTTTATCATATATTATATTGTATGATGGCACGGAACCCTCGGTGCGCGAGTCCGACTCGCTCTTGCCCGGTTTTATTAAACAAAGAAAACAAAAGAAGTAGGTACTCAAAAGACGACGCATATATTTATATCATTGTTTTTGTTTTTAACTCAAAGTTGGTCTTATCTTTAGCCCTACCCCTAGTCCTGCTCTGTTTACTCGAGGAGATCCACTGCTCGATCTCTTCACAGGACTGAGACTCGAGCTCGTCTTTACACCCTTGTAGGACTGGTGTCAGAGAAACTGCACTGTCCGTTTACACAGTTACCACAACGTTGCGATTAAATATATCTAGTATCTCACCTCTAGTCTTGCTCTGTTTACTCGGATACTCACTGTTCGATCACTGCTGGCGCTGAGACTGGTGTCAGAGGAACTGCACCGTCGGTTTACACTGTTAGCACAAAGTTGTAACTAAATATATCAAGTATCTCACCTCTAGTCTTGCTCTGTTTACTCGGATACTCACTGTTCGATCACTGCTGGCGCTGAGACTGGTGTCAGAGGAACTGCACCGTCGGTTTACACTGTTAGCACAAAGTTGTAACTAAATATATCATCTCAATAGTATCTCACCTCTAGTCTTGCTCTGTTTACTCGGAGACCCACTGCTTGATCTCTTCGCAGGACTGAGACTGGAGCTCGTCTTGACACTCTTGGAAGGACTGCTGGCGCTGAGACTGGTGTCAGAGGAACTGCACTGTCGGTTTACACTGTTAGCACAAAGTTGTAACAAAATATATCAAGTATCTCACCTCTAGTCTTGCTCTGTTTACTCGGAGACCCACTGCTTGATCTCTTCGCAGGACTGAGACTGGAGCTCGTCTTGACACTCTTGGATGGACTGCTGGCGCTGAGACTGGTGTCAGAGGAGCTGCATTGTCCGTTCGCACTGTTGGTTAGCACTAACGCGTGCGATGTTTGCTGGATTGAAGCGGGAAGGACGCTTGTTAGGTTCACGTTGTTGATCGGAAGTTGGGATGATTGACCTGAAAAAGCACAATAATAACAAACATTTGATATAAGCGATAGAAGGTTGATGGTGGTGGGAAGGTCACTTTATAGGTGGAAGGGGAGAGAACTGACATATCTCAGCGCCCAAGCCGGCACACACCGGCTTGAGTTGCGACTTCAAAAAAGGAGTTTTGTATGATCATTTTATTGCAAAAACTATTAATAATGGGAGATGATGTATTTATGAGCCTAGATAATAATGTGGAACGAGGCGGATGGTGCCCGTGCAATAGGTATATTTTAAGAATGCTTATTTGCATGAGATGTATGAACCAACTAATAAGTCTATGACAAGTTTTTACAATACAGACTGGTGGTTGGACATTTTGACTGGCTGGTGATCAATAATCTAGAATTAGAATATAGGCCATATACCCAGGGTATATGGCTACTGACCATAGGTTTATGTGACATTGGCAAAGTTGCGAACCTTTTTCCGTATATCATATCAAAAGGATTGGATTGAGAGTGATAAACACATTCTTGTTCCCACAGCAAACTCACCGTATACATGATTGCTAACGTTCACGAGCTGATGATGAGGCGTATTGTGCACCGTGACTCCCATAGAGTCCTCGCCGTCTGACGAGTCGTCAGACGAGTCACCTGTGAACGGCATCGATCTTATCTGACTGGCGCGCTGAAAACAAAGAGAACAGTTAGTTTGGTTGCTAGCGTGTTAACTCAACAATTATCGTTGCTGCGAATGCGTATAGCGAGCATAATTGTAGAACGTACCGATTTTAAGACGTCGATATTTCGAGAACAGTTTGAGTTACTTGAACTTGGCTGGACACGTTGACGCGTATCTAGGTGTAGTTAAATGTTAACACGTGCTCATATCATTTAAAATGTTCCAAGTTTGAATAAACTTCATCCAGGGGGAAGTTTCTAAGGAAAGTCTCTATAAACATATAGTAATGTGTTCATCATAGAAAAAATAAAACTATTATTCTGTAATTTATGGTGTTCATGTAGGTGATTCTTTTGCTTGATGCGATATGCTTTTACCTGCGGATATAAAACTTTAGCGTCCGGGCCGCTAGTTATATTTATAATAAGTACATCTATAGGTAGAGATGATTATCCCACTAATATTATTAAGCCGAAAGTTTGTTTGGAGGTTTGTCAAAGTCAAAGTATATTTATTGCGTAATTACATGTATAAAGATGTCACATTTATAATTAATTTAATGTAATTTACCCATAACGGATGTGCAATATTCTGCCAATGACAATTTTTCTTAAATTTATAAAATAATAACTATAATATTTTTAAAAATTTAAACAATACGACTGATAAAAATAAAATTAAAACTAATAATTAAAAAAAAGACTAAAAATTACAATAGAAATAATAATAATAATAGTGCATTCATGTCATATAATAATAAAAAATAATGTAATTTTGTTACCTCTTCACGCAAAAACTACTCAACGGATTGAGTTGAAATTTTGCACATGTATAGATGTGGACCAGGAATAACACATAGGCTACTTTTTTGCGTGTACAACGCATGCGAAGCGGCGGGCACAAGCTAGCTTGTTTATAACCCTGAGCAACATTTACCCCACCAAGAACGTATTAGTACCCAAACAAAGTATTACCGTGGGGTGCCGGCAGTAGAATGTTACCCCTCCTCTCCTACCCGTGGATGCAGTAAGAGTCTGCTAAGGGACACCTTCGGAAGATGGGCAGCAGCGTCTTTCCGTATATCAACATCACGAACTGCGCTCACCAACCCGCCTGCCAAGCGTGGTGAGTATGGCAACTACCCCTCATGGGGTTCCATGAGGGAGGCTTGTGTTCAGTAGTGGACGTTTTACGGCTGAAATGATGAAAGTATTACCCCTTTAACTGTAGCATAGACAGGCACAGATATGTCCTGATAGCTGGTAGACTCGTGCACTTGGCGAGTGGTCGGCGCCGGCGGACTTAGCTCCTCCTCCACTGACTGTTGAAGACCGTCATCGGCCACCTGAGGATAACATGGTTTATAAACAAGGTTTTTTACATCTATTATAGATGATTTATACAGCGTCAGCAACTGGTATTCATGCTGCAAGGGAACACTGCAGTGCCTGGGACAAGTCTTAAATGAATAAGGGTTGCCCAGCAATGGCAACCCCACAGCATGGTGTGGACATTACAGACAAACCAAAGCGTTACACATGAAATCTCATACTAATAATATACACACACGTTAAATAAATATATGTAGTATATTATACCTTAGTATTTGTGATACCTTGCAGTTATATCTTAGCGCAAACAGACTCGCTAGAGTCTAGGGGCCATTCAAGCCTTCCAGTTTCAAAGACTTACTTGGTAGATCTTAGCCTCCCAGCTAGGGAACCTGTGTAGAGGCGGGGTGGGGGGGCGCGCCGGCTGCAGGTGCTCCGACGTGGAGCTGTCTCCCGTCGAGGACCCGCCGCGGCTGTTGCCTTGAACCACCACGTTCACCGGCCCTTGCCATGCTGGAGTGCGCTCTGGGAACGTAAAACAAGTTATAGCCAAGCTCCCTACCTAGATGTAAGCGTAGTATGTCCGTATAAGTTGGTTCAACATCCTACACTTTTCATTACAAATTCTGTGACTGATTGAAGTAGAATAGAAGCCATTCAGTATTATTTAGATCATGACCACCAATACTACCTATTCGACTTTGATTACAAATTATATGGCTGATTGAAGTAGAACAGAAGCCTTTCAGTATTATCTAGTTACTGAGGATCTTGACCACCAATGCTAAATATTTCTTTAGAATAGAGCGCCATCTGGATCAGCTCCCAGTGACTTATAGAGCCTCGTGTACGTGTACCCGTGTACCAGAGTGAATGGGGTAATACAGAACTTCAGTCAAATTCCATGTGTACAAAATGTAAACAAACAGCCAGTATTTAACCTTAAAATACTTTCTTCTTGTTGTCAAAACGTCTCTCTCTGGTCGGCTCTTCATGTCTGAAGATCGTGATCATTTTATGTCGTGAAAGTGTGGACAGCTTGGCTCCAGCGAGTTCTATTGGTGGCCAGATGGAATGTATCGTAGAAACTGGCTTTCTTCTCCTGAAGCTGGTCCATCCATCGAGTTGGGGATCTCCCACGTAATCTCCTTCCTTCGACGTTCCCAACGATGACCAGCTTTTCGAGACTCTCATTGCCTCGCCTCGCTATATGGCCAAAATAGAAGAGTATGCGGCGGTGACAAATTATTGACATCTTTTACTTTCAGCTGCGTAAGGATTGATAATCCACCGCCAGCACCACATTTCGAATGCATCAATCCTTTTCCTCTCCCTAGCTAAGATAGTCCATATCTCTACGCCGTACAAGAATATCGGGAAAACCAAGGCTCGAATTAGCCCCATCTTCGTTCTCCTTGTTATTTCTGTTCTGTCAAAACAGCAATGCAATAAAATTTTATGTGTTCTTTCCCCTTATTCCAGCCGTCTCACTCTCCCTTTGTAGCGGTCCAGCCCGGCAGATGCACATCCAACTTGTCCTGTCATATTCGTTATGATCTTACGCGCGGACGCGTTGCGTCGGGGACCCAATCGTTGGTTGGGCATCGGTCCATAGATCGTCGCATGCGATATACATGGCCGGCCCAGTCTTATTTAAGATAATCATCATCATCATATCAGTTGTAGGACGTCCACTGCTGAACATTGTCCTCCCTCAAGGATCTCCAAGTACTGATTATGAGGGGATTGCTGCCATACTCACCACCCTTGGCAGTACTGTTGATACACGGACAGACGCTGCTGCGCTTCTTCTGTAGGTATCCCTTAGCAGATTCTTAATGCATCAACAGGCAAGAAAGCATGGGCAACATTCTAACGCCGGTAATCCAAGGCAAACATTTAAGATAAACAAACATTAAATTTACCTCTGCTCGGTGTATAAATCTCCGCATAATCATGTGTGGTGTCGCCATCTGTCGACGTGTTTGGAGTTGTCGGAGCCACTACTAAGTTTTCTACTGCTGTCTGTAATGGGAAACAATTTCTTAGAAACTTTTATCTCTCCTTGAAGTTTGTTTTGCAGATCTATAGGATGCTGATCTTGAACAAAATAAATGTTTTTCAATTTAAATCTCGTTCATTGTGTCGGTGGCGTTCTGAATAAACGCCAGCAACTCGTTCACAACACAATGATATTTGACGTCATCGCGAAAATGTCGGGCTGCAGCGCAAGCCGCTATAATCGCTAACTACGGAATTCTGAGTTCGAGCGACACGTCTGTGCAATAGGGCGCCACTTAGCACTGTGAGATTAGATGAGGTGTCTATTCTGCATTATATCAGTCATCTGGACCCATTACACGAATTCTGATAACTTTTGGGGCGTGCAAAAGCCCTCTTTACAATCCAGCTGGATATTTCCAGTATTCTTTTTTTTAATTTACAAGAAATAGTTTAGCCAACTTTGAGGTAAAAGGTTGCGGTCTCGATTTCCGCGAAAAAATGCTTACAAACCATTAATAGAGTACTATATTATTTGTTTGTAAGTCTCTGTGTCATATGAGCTCTATTTAGTTTGGCACTAAATACTGTGTACCTTCTAGCATTATTTAATGATCCGTTTTCAGTAAAAAATAACAAAACCTAATAGATGTAGCTAGCGCGGAGTAATCAAGGTACCTAACAATAGTCCTGACATTGTCAACTGTGTTAACTAACAGAAAAATAACACTAGCGCCATCTATGTAGGAAACTATAGTTGACGGTATTTTTTTTAAGAAAACGTCTAACTGCCTTTCTTTATTATTTATAAAACAATTAACACTTACCGCCAAATCGTCAGCTAATAAACTAGCTGCGGTCCGTTCATCCATAGTCCTGTTCATTGTGTTGGCAGTACTGGGGATGTTCACGTTGCTCGCCAGACTGGTAGTACCGATAGATAGGTTTCTCCTATGCCTCACCGGAGTACTATAGTGAGGCTCTGATGATACTACTGGCAACTAGAATTAGAAACAAACAAATCAGCAATGATTTCCTTTATTATAGTAAAACAAAATATAAGCACATTCATATTAGCTAAAAAACGGGGAATGCAACTTGATAAAACATAATTGCAGCAACAACAAATAGTTTAAATGATTAGTAATAGCTCAAAAACTTATAAACTAAACATACATGTGTTATATACAGTATTTACATATATCCAAGAATAGCCACTGCTTCTTAAGTTTGCTTTTAGATAGAAACAAAACAATGGCTTTTTATCAAAACATGCTTGAAGATATGAGTAAAAGTTTACAAAAATATTGTAACAACCAAAAACATTAGTCACATAGATTTAATGCAACATATTAAGATTCATGGCACATTCATAGCTTTCAATATTTTAGTAGAGCTGGCACAGGCGGAAGTAAAGTGCAGCTTTGTACATAGTGATGCCCTATAGGCTTTTATCTCTTAGAGAACTTCTGCAATAACATGAGTCACTCCTTTTTACAAACTAGGCAAAAAACATAACAAATTAATTTTATTCATCAAAGTCATAACTTGGAGACCTACTTGTAAGAGTGAGACCTAATGTCATGTGTTTTATTAGTCACATTTGTAATCTTTGTATGACAAAAATGTGAAAGCAGCACCATTGGTAAAAAGCTGAGGATTAATAATTTGGCATGCTATGGTTATATGTAGGTCTACCATGAGTTTTCACAATCTATAATCGCTAACAGATAGGTACTAAAATACGCAGTAAACTATACTACAGCAACTGTAGTTTGGGCTTCATTTGCTTAGAATTTGGTAACATGAGTTACAAATCTGACAGATGTCATAGTAACATACTACTGTAGTAAGGGCAGGCGATCTAACAGTGACAACTCATGGTAGACACAATGATCAGTAGGGATTATTAATACACATAACCAGGAGGTTTCGACTGGATTGCACCAGGCATGGTCCCGGGAAGACTGTCGGAAATAATAAAGGTAATTTACGTGATAAATATTACGTGATATGCCGTGGGGCGCCGGCAGTAGAATGTTGCCTCTCCTCTCTTACCCATGGATGCAGTAAGAATCTGCTAAGGGATACCTCCGGAAGATGGGCAGCAGCATCTTTCCGTGTTTTTTCACTACCCTATACTGCGCTCGCCAACCCGCCTGCCAAGCGTGGTGAGTATGGCATCAACCCCCTCATGACAATACAACAAAAAACCAGGCCCCGAGTCCCCGGCGGCCCCGCTTATCCTGGCTACGGTAGCAGTCACGGTAACGGCGGGGCTAGGGGTGCTAAGAATCCCCGGGAGACGATCGGCTACCAACTCCTACGACGACCACTGGCCCTGGTAACACACAACATCCGCACTTTGAGGACAGACGATAAGATTGTTGAGCTGGAAGAAGAAATTAGTAGATTACACTGGGACATTTTGGGGCTATCAGAAGTCCGTAGAGAGGGCGAGGACACGATATCCCTTAAGTCCGGTAACCTACTATACTACCGGGAGGGCGACCAACAGTCCCAAGGTGGTGTCGGGTTTCTCGTTCACAAGTCACTCATTAACAACATTGTCACCATCGACAGTGTGTCGAGCAGGGTCGCGTACCTAACACTCAGAATATCTAAGCGATATTTGCTGAAGGTCGTTCAGGTATATGCGCCGACCTCGTCACACCCAGATGAAGAAGTAGAGTCTATGTATGAGGACATCAGTAGAGCCATACATACGAACAACACTCACTTCACTGTTGTAATGGGGGACTTCAATGCAAAGCTAGGCATGAGAAGCGATGATGAGTTGAGAGTGGGGCAATTTGGGTATGGGCAACGGAACCCCAGGGGACAGAGGCTGGCCGATTTTCTGGAGAAAGAAGGACTCTTTATGATGAATTCTTTCTTCCAGAAGCCGCCTCACAGGAAATGGACCTGGATAAGTCCCAATGGTTCTACGAGAAATGAGATTGATTTCATCCTGACCAACAAGAAACGAATATTCAATGATGTCTCTGTGATTCACAGGGTGAAAACCGGCAGTGATCACCGAATTGTAAGGGGCACATTGAATATGAACGTTAAACTTGAAAGGTCCCGTTTGATGAAATCTACGCTCCGACCCACTCGCGCACATATCCAAAACCTCGAGAGCTTTCAACTCGAACTCGCAAATCGCTTTGACTGTCTACGAGTAGATGCATCGGTGGACGAGATCAATAACAGGTTCGTAGAAACCGTCCATACGGTGGGGTCCCAGTTTTTTAAGACCCCCCGTACTAATAGACCTCAGAAACTTTCTGATGACACCCTAAACCTCATGGCTGAACGACGTTCTTTGCGACTGCAGTCTCCCGATGATGCTCAGTCACACAGGCAGCTCAATAGACAAATTTGGAAATCCTTGCGGCACGATATTCGTACCTTTAATACAGCCAGTATTAAAGATACGATAGAGCGGAATAAAGGCTCCAAAGTGTTCGCGAGAGATAGTTCTATTGGGCAGAGCCAGATGACGAAGCTGAAGAGGGAAGATGGCAGCATAACGTCAAGTAAAGCAGAAGTGTTAAGGGAAGTCGAAAGGTTCTATGGACGGCTCTACGATTCGGTCACTAAACCTGTTTGCAGTGCGGCCAACGACCCAAGAGCTAAACTGACCCGACATTATACCGAGGATATCCCGGACATCAGCCTGTACGAGATCAGGATGGCCTTGAAACAGCTTAAGAACGACAAGGCGCCGGGTGAGGACGGAATCACTTCAGAGCTTCTGAAAGCGGGTGGATCACCGGTACTTAAAGTCCTTCAGAAGCTATTTAATTCCGCCTTGCTTGAAGGTACGACGCCAAAAGCATGGAACAAGGGCGTGGTGGTTCTGTTCTTCAAGAAAGGTGACAAAACCTTACTTAAGAATTACAGACCCATCTCGCTGTTGAGCCATGTTTATAAGCTGTTTTCAAGGGTCATCGCGAACCGTCTCGAACGCAGGTTTGATGACTTCCAGCCTCCCGAACAAGCCGGGTTCCGAAAAGGCTACAGTACCATAGACCACATACATACGCTGCGGCAAGTCATACAGAAGACCGAAGAGTATAACTTGCCGCTATGTCTTGCGTTTGTGGACTATGAGAAAGCCTTCGATTCGATCGAAACATGGGCGGTGCTTGAGTCTCTCCAACGATGCCGAATTGACTATCGGTACATCGAAGTGTTGAAGTGTTTGTATACAAACGCCACTATGTCAGTCCGAGTACAAGAACAGAGCTCGAAGGCGATTCCCTTAAAAAGAGGCGTAAGACAGGGAGACGTAATCTCTCCGAAACTGTTTACGACCGCTTTGGAAGATGCCTTCAAGCTCCTGGAATGGAAAGGGCTGGGCATCAATATTAACGGCGAATACATCACTCACCTTCGATTTGCCGACGATATTGTGGTCATGGCAAAGTCGATGGAAGAGCTCAGCACGATGCTCGAAGGCCTCAATCGAGTCTCCCAGCGGGTAGGCCTTAAAATGAACATGGACAAGACGAAAATCATGTCAAATGTCCATGTCGTGCCTGCCCCAGTTATGGTTGAGAACTCGGCTCTTGAAGTTGTCGACGCGTACGTATACCTAGGACAAACAGTCCAATTAGGTAGGTCCAACTTCGAGAAAGAGGTCAATCGTCGAATCCAACTCGGATGGGCAGCGTTTGGGAAACTTCGCAACGTCTTTTCGTCCAACATACCTCAGTGCCTTAAGACGAAAGTCTACAACCAGTGTGTGTTACCAGTGATGACATATGGAACCGAGACGTGGTCCTTCACTATTGGCCTTATGAACAAGCTCAGAGTCGCTCAACGAGCTATGGAGAGGGCTATGCTCGGGGTTTCACTACGGGATCGAATCAGAAATGAGGAGATACGTAGGAGAACTCGGGTCACCGACATAGCCAAACGGATTAGCACGTTGAAGTGGCAATGGGCAGGCCATATAGCGCGCAGAACTGACGGCCGATGGGGCAGCAAAGTTCTCGAATGGAGGCCACGGATCGGCAAGCGCAGCGTAGGACGTCCACCTACAAGATGGGCAGACGACTTGGTGAGAACTGCTGGTCGGCGGTGGATGCAGACGGCTTCCAACCGCAGTACTTGGAGATCAATGAGGGAGGCCTTTGTCCAGCAGTGGACGTCCTACGGCTGAAATGATGATGATGAAAAAATGATGACGTGATAAATACCCAGTCATATGTATATTAATAACTTGTTGTGATCGCAAAAGTTTAAAATAGACAGTAGGGATGAATTTAATAATATGCATAGGGATTAGAATATGGATGGATGAGGTGCCAAAAACAGGCTAAAGACAAGGTGGACGGATTTTGTGAATGTGTGAGAAAGAAAGGAATCATTGAGACTGAGACATTGAGATGACAACTGAGGGAAGACTTTGGAAGAGTAACACCCAGGTAGTTATAAGGTCAGGGAAATGATGATGTTTTACAACCAAAAAATAAAAAAATACGCAATGTAAAGATATAAAATAACTTGACATCACTCTTATAAGGTGAGCTTTAATTTAGTGGTAGAAGGGAGTGTGAAATCATGTTATTGGAGATAATCTCTACCTGCGGCCCTTCTAGGCTCTCTGATCGGCGCCTGTGTGCGGCCAAGAGGCTGGATGTGGCTCTTGGTGAGCTGTCTGTGACTTCAAGGGAAAGACTCGCTCGGGTTGGTATGAACTGTATACAATAAATACATATGATATTCTAAGACTAATAGGACTATTTCTAATACTAATTTGAGACTAGATCTGCAATGATATCCTGTGTTGAGGTGTTTGTCATTGTCACCCAGATGCTACCCCAACTCTAGCCAGCCCAACTCCTTTGGACTCTGGCTGGGTCATTGGCAGTTGGCAGCATTGTTTGAGCATCTTCAAAGGTGACGCATGATGCTTAAATATAGGCTTTCAGCTTTCATCTAACTATGTTATTTTTCTTTTTGTATCATATAGTGTTTGGTGGAGTTTACATAGTGTAATTACACAAATTTGCTCTGTGTTCTCAGTGCAGCAGTTTAATTTTTTCAGTAGATGGTAAGTCCATAGAGTGAGTAGTTGTTTATAAAACTTTATGTTATACATATGCATAGTTTTGTATATTTTTTTTAACACAGTGCTGGATTTGACACTTCTGTTATACTTCTATATGCTTAGTTGTATTTACAAGCACATTTATACTTTAAATCAATATAGGTAATATTTTATGGATAAGATTCTTAAATATTGTATGGGGTTACATTTGTTAAAAATAAATAATTTATCATAATACAAACTATGGTGGAATTGCACCATTAGATTTTTTAACAAACATTAATTTATTGCTATGGGGTGCCAGTAGTAGAACTTTACACTTCCTCTCTTTGTCTGTAGATTCAGTAAAGGTCTACCTCCAGAAGATGGGCTGCAGCACCTTTCTGTATATCAACATCCCATATGGCGCTTTTCAACCCCCCTGCCAAGCTTGATGAGCATGGCAACCACCCAATATCCTCATGATCAGTACTTGGAAATCAATGAGGGAGGCCTGCGTCCAGCAGTGCACATCCTGCAACTGAGATGATGATGATGTCATGACAATTCATTTCTACTCAGCCCTGACTTGCCTACTGGGATAAGCTCCCTTGTTATCACACAAAGTTTTCTTTATTTTTTAAGTTGAAGTTAACAGAATGAATTTTATACATACAGCGGAGTTCCTGGTCCCCTGTGTTTCTATATGATTCCTCAGCAGCTCTAGCTGCTGATTGCAGCGATCATTCTGTTCCCGCAGCAACTGGTTCTGTTGCTCAAGCTCCTTCAGCTTGTTGGTTACCCACTCTTTGATGCGGGCTGCCTTCGCTTCCACCTGCTTCGCGTCCTGGAGTCTTAGCTGTTTCTGTAATTGTGCATAGATTGTTTAGTTTACCTAAATATTAAGGTAAGTTACCTATCTAGATTTTTTTGTTTAATTACCTATGGTTTAAAAACATGAATCTAAAAACATCAAAAACCACTGGCATTTGTCTAGCTAGATGCTCTAGTCATCTAGTGTCAAAACATTTAGTTACATACCTACATTAGAATGCTAAAATTATTGATAGTAGTAGTTGTAGTAGATATTTAATTGTTTTAAAAGAATAAATATACAATTAAGTTTAAGTTATCTATGCAGTTCAAATACTCTTCCGTTCAAATATTTTATCAATTTATGGTAGGTAATAATCTAATAAGTACAAAAAACATGTTGGAAAGTTGATACAGAAATATTTTAAAAAGCGGGCAATAATACTTATTTTGTTACTTTTATCTAAATGTTTGAATAGCTTGTTTTGTTACCTGCATTTTCAAATAGTCATCGAATTTGAGGTATTTCTAACTTAAAAATCGCAAGTATGGAATTGTGTGAAATTGTCGTAGAGGAAACAAAAGAACACCAATAAACCAGTGTTGAATACATTTTCATTCAATCTGAATAATCTGATTAATTTATAAGAAAAGAGGTTGCTTTCTAATTCCTCTGCAACAACAACAACAAACTACGAACGAAAACAAAACAAAAAGTCACGTCAGTCAGCGTCAGACGGAGACGTCACAAAGTAACGTCATTTTGACATTCTTGCATTTTTCAACCAATCACCGACAAATACCTATTAGATGCGGTCACGAAGATTATATATTTGAATCTAATTATAATACATGCAATGTATAATATTTATTCTTATGTTGTTGTATCATGGACCAAAATAAATGCGATGCTAATTTATAAGTTTTTTTTGTCCATAATTATATAATTATATTAACTTAGACTAATCTACTTAGACTTTTGTCCATTATAGAACTACCTACCTAAGTAGGTAGTTCTACCTATAATGGACAAAAGTCTAAGTAGAAGCAAATAAATACCTGTTCTTCAATTTGGCCTTCTAATCGAGTAATGGCTCTGGGTGCACCGTCCGTGCCCGCTGGCCACTCGCACAGCCGTTGCTCCATGGCGCGGACCTACAGACAAGATAATATAATTCTTTATTTTTTTAGAAACATAACCGACTTCAAGCAGCTCTCACTACGTCTTCACCAGGTTCAATGCACAGAACACTAATATCCTAGTTCAATGGTAGCGCTCAGGTGACTTTTTTGAAGGCACGGTTTTCAAGCGAGTGGCAGAGTCCATCCATCCCATCCATCAAGAAAATTGAAAAAAAGACAGACGACTTGAGAACCTCTTTTTTTGAAAACGGTTAAAAATAATTTAGTAGGTATTTAAAGTAGACTAGGAAGGTGTTCAAATGGACTATTTTCGTCTTCACACCAAATGAATAGGTTAAATTAAATTAACATGGATTGAAATTTCACAAAATCTATTTAAGTTAAAGGTTTTCTTAAAGGAGGACTTAATAATTACGTACTTAGATAATTTGTCTTGGAAATTTAAACATAGATCTACTTATTTAGATCTTTAAAACTTGATCTAACTTATGTACGTAATTATTGTACTCATAAGGTATTTTTTAAGAAAGAAAAATCCATTTTGTTTGTCTGTAAAGCAGCTGCTGTATAAATCATCTTTAATATATACTTGAGGTCTGAGCTTGGAGGATTATAATGAACTAAGTATTTTAAGGTAAGTATTTGTAACGATAAGGTTTTTTGCTTAAAATCAACTGCTTTGGTATCGGTAGATTGGCCGACTAGGTAATAAGAATTAGGTAGGTACGCTTGTAGATGAACTGTGCCTATTAAACAGTTTGGGTTTAATCCACCCGATTGCAATAGTATGATGAGTATTGTTTTTTTGCCATGTTTGGGATCTGTTATAATGTGTAAATTATAGAGTCTTGTTTTTTTATCATGTTTGGGATCGGTTAAATCATAGTTTTTGGTAATCTAAAAATTGGTTTGTACAATGCAGGTTCCCTCAGCACGAATCATGATAATCTCGTCGCCTCTATCTTAAGATCAGATTTGGATATCCTCGCCGTTAACGAGACTTGGCTGCAGGTAGGTGAGGAGGGACGTGCTCCTACTGTGGCTGGCTACCGTCTAAGGCATATTCCGAGGCCGCGCGGAATACGCTCGCGTGGGGGTGGTGTAGGCTTCTTTATCAAGCGAGGCATAACTGCTCGCACTTGGCCCCACCCCGTGGATCCAAGGTATAAGTCGGTAGAGCAAATGTGGCTTATCCTGACTATTAATGGAAAGAAACTGGCAATTGGCACCGCTTATCGCCCACCCTGGTTAGACAACGAGCTATTCTTTGATGGAATCACAGATTCTATCAACTCAATCCCAAGTTGCGATAATTTGATACTTTTAGGAGATTTCAATGTCAACTTATTAAACCCGAATGGTACTAAATATTCCCAATTAACAACATTTCTTGCTTGCTTTAGTCTCTCACAAATAGTCAAATCCCCAACACACTTTACAGATACGTCTCAGACTCTAATAGATGTAGTTTGCACTGATTTACAACCAAAGTGTGTCTCTGTCGAACCAGTAGGGGCTCTTTTTGGCCACAGTCTCGTTTCATGTGAGTTCTATATCAGGCGACCGAAGATGAAGCCTTTTTCATATAGTTATAGACCATTGAAAAGAATAAGTCAAAACATTTTTAATAATGATTTAAATGCAATTAAATGGAATTTTATTACTAACATGGATAATGTAGATGACATGGTTATTTTTTTTAACTATTGTATTTTAACCTTATTTGACATGCATGCTCCTATAACTAAAGTTGTCGCCAGGTCACACTCGTATCCTTGGATTACAGACACCATAAAAAAAATGATGCAGTTGCGTGATAAAGCTCTATCACAATATCGTAAAACTGGTTCAGAGAGTAAAAAGGTTTATTTTAAAAGTCTTAAATCTACGGTAAATCAAGCTTTATTCCACGAAAAATCTGCTTATTTTAAACAGAACGTTAATAATAAAATCAATAATCCTAAATTGCTTTGGAAAACCCTTAAGTGTACTTTATTACCTAAGAAGGATACTGAGCTACCTTCACACTTTCAAGACCCAAATAGCATCAACCAGAATTTTTTAGATATTCCCTGTACCTCTAGTATAACAATTTCGCAACTTACCTACTATGAACATCATAAATTCAGCGATGCAGTCTTCCACTTAGAACCCGTTAGCTTAGATATAATTATGAAAATAATAAGAAGTTTGAAATCCAATGCAGAAGGGTGTGACCGCATAACATTAGACATGCTTATCATGACATTGCCCGAGTCGTTAGAAGCAATTATCTCCATTGTTAATGCGTCAATAAGTTCATCCACTTTCCCTGACAGCTGGAAGTTAGCAATAGTACGTCCGCTGCCAAAAACTTCGAACCCGGTTGAACTGAAAGATCTACGACCCATAAGTATTCTACCGTGTCTATCAAAAATTGTAGAGAAAGCAGTGAGTCATCAGCTAACAGACTTTATGGAAAAAAATAGTATACTTCCTGACGTACAGTCAGGCTTTAGAAGAGGACGTAGCACAGTAACTGCACTACTAGATGTGACTGATAACATTATTTGTGCTCAAGATAAAGGTATGTGCACTCTACTTGTGCTTTTAGACTTTTCTAGAGCTTTTGACTGCATCAATACCGACCTGCTCCTCTCAAAATTAAGTTTTTATGGGTTTGACAACAATGCCCTCAAGTGGTTTAGCAGCTATCTTAGTGGACGACAACAACACACTAAATTGACAAATAATGACGGATCGATAAGCTTGTCTGACGTATTGCCCGTAAGCAAAGGAGTGCCACAAGGCTCTATATTAGGTCCCCTCCTGTTTATTTTGTATTCAGCCGACGTGCAGACACAATTAAAATATTCGTCTTGTCATATCTACGCCGATGACATCCAGGTCTACATTACATGCAAACCACAAGATGTAAGTGTGGCTGTAGACAAAATCAACGACGATCTCTCAAATATAGCTTCATGGTCTAAAAATAACTGTCTTCTACTCAATCCATCTAAAACTAAATTTCTTGTTTGTGGTTCTAAACACCAATTAGCCAAATTAAGTCCCATGAAAATAATGCTTATGGGTGAGCCTGTAGAAAGGGTATACGAGGCGCGTAATCTAGGTCTGTGCATGGACTCTGAACTTCGTTTCGAGAACCATGTTACGCAATCAGTTAGAAACTGCTTCTATAGACTAAAAACTTTATATAAGATAAGGCCGTATATCAAAGTAGATTTGCGTATTCAGCTGGTAGAGTCGCTTATTCTTTCTAAGCTAAATTATTGTGATATAGTTATAGGTCCCCGACTCCTAGCTAGAACGCAAAGACTAGTGCAACGAGTGCAAAACGCGTGTGCCCGTTATTGCTTCGATATCCCACTGAGAGATCACGTCACGCCTTTTTTAAATAAATACTCCATCTTAAAGATGAAGCACAGGCGAAAGCTACATCTAGCCTGTCTTCTCTTTGGGTTGTTGAAGCATGCAACACCACAATATCTTTTTCAAAAGTTAACGTGGAGGTCTAACGCTAGATCATGTAGTGCTCGCCAGCTTTCGATGCAGCTCTCTACACAACAGCATGCCTCTGTCGCTTTTAGAGGTAGTTTCCGTTATGCTGCATCGAAATGCTGGAATAATATTCCACCTCCAATAAGGAACCTGCAAAGTATATATAGTTTTAGAACAAAACTAAAAAAGTTTTTGCTTGATAAGCAATTAGACCAGAAAGATCTCAAACATGACATCAGTATCATATAGGTTTTTTTGGTTTATAAGTTTGACAATTAGATTTCCCACATGGATTTATTTCTTACTTATTTAAGTTATAGATTACGGTTCTATTTTTTTTTTATCCAACTCAATCTTTTATTTTATTGTTTTTTTTTTGTTTGTACGTTCTTTGTGGTTTTATTGTACCTATGTATAAGAATGTGGTTACATCCGTGACATCACTGTCGGTTCTGGCGGAAGATCAGCGTTAGTTGTTCACGCAGCTAACACAATGCTGAGCCAGGTCCGATTTGTGATACCTGTTTGTTTATTATTATTACTGTGTAAAATTTGTATCACAAATAAATAAATTTTCATTTCATTTTCATTTCAATAAAATTATCAATTTTATTGCACAAGCAAATACAAACCACAAGCACAAGATCTAGCACGGTAGGTATCAGTATTGTTATTACGCCAGCAGCTGAATGCGTACACACAATGCCACATTGCGGTGGGTATGTGACAATCTCTGTACTGCGGTTAACCGCATTGGACCTACAATGCAGCCTAATTTTGCTTGATCTCAATTCAATACTTAAAGCTTATAAGTAAGCGCCTACCAGCCACAGTTACGAAGAGTTTCGGTAAGTTGGACAACCTATAAAAACAAACAGGTAAGTAAGTTTGCTTTTAGTATTCAAAGGCCAAAAGGTTAAAGTGAGGTAGTTGAATTGCTACTAGCCAAAATAATGCGTATTTTTATGTGTATTTTCAGTAAAACATTGATTTTTAGTTATACCATTATGTTGGTACTTTTAGTAATCATGAAAGCACACAATACTCTTTGTTTTGAAGATAAAATTAATGAATATTATCATAAGAGATAATCAAATAAATACGTTTAATTGAAAGACCAGTAATCCTGCCCGGAGAGGATGATCGCCTCGTTTGTTCAGCTCAGAACCGACGATAAGCGGACGAATTATTGTATTTGATTTTAACTTCTCTAGCTAGGTGACACATTCATTTAACTGACACTGGCAGAGTTGTACCAAGTGTGAAGTGGCAAACAACAGGCTTAAAAAAGAGAAATACCAAAATAATATTATCTGTCTTATATCTTACTAATAACGGATTTGCTCGCGTTTTTATTTATTTGCAAGGAGATATTATTATTTTACTAGAATGTTAGTAGTGCTTAGTTACTCCTTATAATAACATCATCTATCTGATAAGTCCCGTTAAAATCGGCCCAGCCGTTAGTCTCGTTCGTTAGCGAGCTAATCGCGGAGTTTTGCTGTTTTTCAGATGCTACCCTCTATAAATACAGGAAGTGGAAAATAACTGAAAGGTCACTAAAAATATTCGACATTTGATGTTCAAAGTCCCTGTTTAAATTTTTGCTTATACGTCGTATTTACTTCAGTATACATTCTGAAGGAAACCTCAAAAAATCTTCTTCTAAAGTTGAGGTAATTTATTTTTTATTTTTAAACCAACGGGTTTGTTTTTGTTTAAATGTTTACCCTACGGATTTAGCTGAAACTTTTTATGTTCAGTTCAGAGATTGTAGTAGGTCAGGATTAACACAGACGCTCCTTTTCTCTGGGTACAACGCTTGCGAAGCTGTGAAATAATATATCTTGAATGGGCCCATCCAGAAAGGAAATTATTTTCCCTATTTTGATTGTAGCAAAACTACCAATATGATAAAATGCTTAGTGCACTTGCATTTATTTAATAATTCATCAAAGCGGTGTAACAGTGTGATGTTAAATTATTGTCAGAGTTGCATGACTCATCCATTATAATTAAACGGAAAGTTCATGTTGCACAACACAACCCTTGTACTAACATGGCCACAGGAGGGTGTCTACACGTACAGTTTAGGGGAATCAAATAAATTAAGGAACGCACAGTTCAATGAGTTTTTAATACCCGGTATTATTTACTCATCTTAAGTTAAATAATATTTATTAGGTAAAGCTTTAAAAACATGTGAAATAAAATTAAAATTCTAGATTTTCTTGAAAGTCTTAGTAGTATGAGGTAATTAAACTTTAATTAATAAAACTGGCCATGGGCAAGTCGGACTCGATTAACCTGTAGACCGAAAGCCTTAGCCCTAGAGTCAATAAATTTGAGGTCAAAGTTGATAAGCCTTCTGAGATCTCTTCGACTTTAAAATGCCGATAAATTTGCAGGTCGTCCGCATAAAGATGATAGTGAGAAGACAGGACTTGAGACATTGCATTTATAAAAACAGAGAAAAGAAGAGGAGAGAGAACAGAACCTTGAGGAACACCCGCAGTAATTTTGCACCAGTCGGAGCAAGACTCGTCCGAGCGCACGCACTGCGAGCGTCCCGAAAGATATGAGTCAAACCAAGAGACTGCTGAGAGGGAAATATTGAGGGAGTAAAGAATGGATTGAAAGATATCATAGTCAACAGAGTTGAAGGCGCTACTAAAGTCCAGTAACACCAGGACCATAAGAACTCTGTGATCAATACCCCAGCTAATGTCATCAGATACTTTCGTCAAAGCGTTCACAGTGCTGTGGCCAGGACGAAAGCCAGACTGAAATGGGCTCAGCAGGTTATGTTGGGAAAGAAGGTAAGAAAGTTGCTTATGTACCGCGTGCTCTAGGATTTTGGATAGGACAGGTAAGATAGAGATTGGCCGAAATTGGGTATGACGTAAGCTTTTTCCAAATAGAGGGATATGAGCTCGTTTCGAGAGAATAGTTAACAATATGTGTGATTGCAGAAACGAGCTCAGCAGACAGGAGCTGGAGCATGCGGACGTGGATACCATCCGTACCCACAGCTCTGGTGGAAATGGAATTGAGGAACCTCAATATTTCACTCTCAGAAACCTCTACAAAGTTAAAAGAAGAAGAAACAGGCCTGGGCAGACGATAAACGAGATCAATAGTAGTTTAACAGTGGAATTAAGAGGAAGTGGAGATTTGGCGAAATGCGAGTTTATAGTGTTTAGATTAAACGAAAAAGAGACGGGATCTGACCTTTTACCAAGCCCGAGCGAATTTAGGATTTTACACATTAAAGCCGGACTAGAATTTTGTATAAAATTATGAATGTGGTGTCTCTTTGCATTTCTAACCGCTTTGCTGCATCGGTTACGAAGTTTCTTGAAAGTGGCTAGGTTCTCCGCAGAAGGGAACTTCTTGTAGGTTCTTTTCGCCTTATCCTGTTTGGACGTGTTAATTTGGAGTTAACCATGGTGCGTCGGCGGGTGTTTGACTTTAACTCGTATTATCATATTGAGCACGGCCTTATTTAGGTTGAACGTATTTTTAGAAGTAATAATATACATACTTCTGCATCCAGTACTTACGCATAATGTACATGGCGTGAACGGTACCTACATAGTACCTACCTATTTGTGTAAAGCGCAAGTAGCATTTTAACAGCTTCACACAGAGAGTAAGTTTAACAGCATTATCACACTGCCTTTGAAATAAGTTTGTTACATCTAAAATTAACATCATAAAATTAAAAAATTACCGACTTCCGTTATAAAACTTGCTGTATGATTCGGGACGGCTAGCAAATAGGTTGTTCACCCTGAGTGTATATATAAAACATGCCTAGTTGGAAAAGTTTAAAGCTGACATGTTTTTTTAAAGAGCATATTTCGTTATAATATTTAAGATTTATTTTATATGGACTCAGGAAATTTAGAGGTTTTTGCATGTACGATAGATGCTAACTTAAAGCTAGCTTTTAGTCCACATTTAAATGGTTTTCCAAGAACAAAGAAGTTTAAGTAGGTACACGTCGTTAGTCCCTTTACCTAACACCAACCGAGAATAGTTCGCATTAATCACAAACGTCGTAATTTGCCTGACTCACGACATGAGGGGACGCCACGGAGCACCAATATCGGGAACTTTCTAAATCGAGCCCACTCAGACAGCGTGAAGGAAAAACAAACACAATTTAGTAAAGGGGGATACAAGCAAAGTGTAATATTCCAAGCAACAACGTCAAATTCTCAGTAAACCAGACGTACAGGTGTCAACGCACGTATGTATGTAAGAGACTTCTATAAATATTGAATTGTGTAGAGCAAAAAGCGAAGGAGTCGAAGAAGTTTTTGAAAAAATATCGCTTGACATTAAATCATCAAAAAAGCAATTCTTCTTTCATAAAAAGGATTCTTAAAAATTTACTCAGAATGAATACGCATAATGTGTCATCTTAGAAAATGATTTTTCTACACCAAAAACTAGGCGGTATTGGTATTTTTTGTACAAACTCCAACCCGTCTGCTAAGCAGCCTGCTAAGCGGGAAGATTCTAGCAAATCTTACAGTAGCTATTTATAATATAAAGATAGTCCTGGTAAAGATTTTGTCCAAAAGTGGTGTAACGAGCAGAATATTCGTGACAATGAACCATCATTTAAGTAGACTTGCTATACAGGCGCCAAAAGATTTATTTACTTAATTTTGTTCTAACATAAGTGATAATTATACAGGCATTTACTGTGACACAACCGTCTAATTACCTTGACAGCGATTAACTGCCCTGTAACAAGCTTCCTTGTTAATTCAGTTTAACTGCTAGCATTGTATGTAATGAATGTGTGCTACATGGGTACAACAGAAAGAACAACACTGCAGATCCGTGCTCAAATTAGTTAATTGCTTACTATTAACCGATTTTCTCGACTGCGTTTTTCCTATAAAACTTTTAAATACGTTTTAGACGCATGTGCGAGTACAAGTAGTTTTTATTGCGAATAAACAAAAGAATGATTGTTTACAAAACGAAGTAGTCTTTTTCAATGAACATTATATTATTTCGTTAGGGTAGTTAACTTTAGATTTTATGAGGCATATACTTATGATAATGAAATTATTACAAAAGACGCATCAAAACCCATAGATATAATAGTGGCTTGAATTTCTACTATGTTTCTAATGAGATAAATATTAGGTCGTTACATATTTTGAAATTGGCGTTTTGTCGTACTGGCCACTTTGATCTCAAATAACTCCACTTTGGTTAGGAATTCCAAATACAAATTTATACAACTATTTACTCATGCATTTGTGTTTCGAAAACCATAATTCATTTTGTTTGTCCTCTTTTGTATTTTTTCTTTGCGTGGTGAAACCAAGACATCTGCCGTTTACAAAATAGAAATGAATGCGTGTCCAGTTTACAAAATAGAAATGATCTTTATATGTAATATTTCATTATCATCAAAATAAATTACGGCTATCGTGGCTTTTCAGGGCTAAAAAAGTTTTCTAATATTGTCAAAACAAGATGTAAGGAAATACGTATTTGTTTGAACGCATCGTCATTCGCGTTTTATCTAGTTTTCTAATATTGTCAAAACAAGATGTAAGGAAATATGTTTTGGTTTGAACGCATCGTTATTCGCGTTTTATCTCGTCTAAGTTATTCGCTACATTTACGGATGTCGTTTGAAAGTTTTTATTTCACAAGTTTTTTATCTTTCGATATATTGATGCTGGGCCAAGTTCGGTGTTTAAACTTTTGACAATATGTTATTAAGTAAAAAAGAAAAAAAAATTGTAAACTTAATAACAGATGGAGCTGGCAAGCGGATACAGCAAGTTTGTTGATTCATAGTTCTGTCAATTGTGTTTCCAATAAAAAAAAACTAACGTCATGTAAAAAAAAGATTTATAGTTCGTAGTTTGCGGGAACTAGATATTTTTGAAGTTTTTACTTTTTAATCAAAACACTTTATTTTTGTTTTAATATAAAACCAGGTATCTTCATTACTTGGTTTTAAGTAAAAGTCAGACGACGTAGGTTGTTTCTGATGTTATGATAAGCATAATTTTACTACCACTTGCTACTCCGAATGATGGCCAAGTATCCCATCTACTAATTGATAACCTACCAAGTACCAATCAAGCAATAATTCATCAACTCACTCGAGTACAGAGACTACCTATTCTTAAGAAGGAAGACCGGATGTCTCACATCCAACACTTCCAATAGCGATTCCACAAACGAACGACTTTGATCTATTTTCGGAGGCAAATGGAGCATGTCGCTTGTTTTATTGATGGGCATCATTCGAGTGATGCAGATTAACGGAGTTTTAAAGGTATTTTATCGAAGGCGTCAATCTCAGCCAACCAAAGTATCCAAACTTTATGAAAATAAAATTCATGTTTGAGAACCGTTTTGAATCTAAAGGGCAATCCACACGCAACACATCACTTGAAATGAACGCTTTCTGGGGCTCTATTACCGAATCGCTCGCATATACAATATATAGAGGTAATATATGCATAACTCGCATGACTATTTCACTGGAAACCTGACTATTGGTTGAGACTACTCGTTTATCGTTTTTATTTCTTTTAGTTAAAAAAATAAATAAATAATGCTGTCACTGTACACAGCACCATCTCGTCCCAAGGTAAGCAAAACATGTAGTACTATAAAAACCAGATAGTATTACTTAAATGTAGATATTACTTATCTGCCTATTAAATAGTATTATTAAATACACACATGCATGACACCGAGAAAAATATCTGGAGATACTGGTTTTGCAAGCATTTTCCTCTAGCGGGAATCGAATCCCCAACTCCATCGCAGCCGGCTATTAGATAAATTGAGCTACGGAGGTCGTCCTGGAATCGTGTCCATTGGCGCGCAATGTGTCGAACGAAAATGTCATGCGAGCGATTCAAATAGAGCCCCTGTGTGTTCGGTGAGCGAAAATCAGTGTAGCGTTGTGGCGTATTGAACCATCAACACAAACGAGTGGGTTGGGTAGTGGTAACCACTGTTTCTATTTAGATACATTCGCCTGTTAAAAGACGCCGCGCCGCTTTGAGCTTTTGATGTCCTTCACAAGACTAGTTCGACCGTTAAATGGAAGTCTAGTAATGACCATGTAAGTGTATAAGCTTTTGTAGAGAACTTTTATGTATGTAGAGCAGGATTGGCACAAGCGACACTGTTCCATTAATAGAATATGATTTTTTTACCCAAGTAGGTAACTATCCTACTACCTACCTATTATATACCCATACTTACCTACCTACTTTAATCAAATTCCATGTGAACAAAATGTAAACAAACTTCAAAACCTAAAATTGACTTGCTTGCATTGTTTTTTTAGACAGAATTGGTTAGAATTTACATTGGGGGGTGGTTTAAAATCAATAATTAATATAACTTCTGTGTTAACAAGAAAGTGATTTTTAGGTTAAGTACTAATAGTTCCAGGCACTGCAGCGTCCTGACAAGCATACTACCGGTTGCTGATGCCGTCATCAATAATAGATGTACTTACTACTGACAGTTATAAATTACCTTTTGTTTACATGGAATTTTGCTGAAGTATATGTACGTAGGTACCTAAGTAATGTTAGTTACATTACTTAGGTACGTACATTCCAAAGTAACCATTATTTCGCTGAAAACTTACTAACTTCTTAATTCAACCATGAAGTCGCGTACCTTCTCAAGTTAATTAAGTTCTAATTAAGGCGAAGTAGAAACCTGGGTCTCTTGGGTCCTAGGAGTAATAACGAGCGGAACTGTAGCGGGTTCGAGTCCGTGTCGAGCATTGCGCATTAGCTAAGTGAAGTTGGAATTAGTTCAGCACTGAGAACTGTCTTGGGAAAATAACATGCAGTTTTGTTGTTGCAGTGAGTTATTAATATAAGAAGTTTTTAACTAACTTCAGAATTAAAGCGTCCTAAATGTTTAAATGTCCTAAACATAGGTATAGTTTAGATGGTAGATGTATAGTATAGACCAGCGTATAGCCAGTGGCGCAGGAGGCGAAGGTCCGCCTGCGACGCAAGAAGTAGCGGGTTCGATTCCCGCCTCGGGACAAATGTCTGTACGATCTGCAGATATTTCTGTAGGGTGTGTTCTGGATGTTTTTCTATAACTTCACAAAAAAAAATTGAGACTTCTTTCCGCCTCCCTTGTAAAATAAACATCAACAATCAGAGAGTTCGTTATAATTTCCCCGTATTCATTGCATACACTTCTATTAGCTATAAAAGTTTTTTTTCAACATTATTGTAAATAAGTCGAAAAGACCTTAAAAAAAAACCTAAACATTTTTTATTAATGTGCAAATAATGCCCTTTCTTAGGATACCTCACACGACCTAGTAAACTTCACTTAACATTTTTGAGAACCGCTTTCTGCCCTCCTAGTAATCATAATAACAATATTTTTCAATATTTGTATGTTCTACTAGCTTATGCCCGCGACTTCGTCCGCGTGGAAGTCATAAAACGTTAAATCCCCTTTTTCACGCAGAGCCACTTTGATTCGAATTATATAAATCCTATTTATTCCCTATCCCGTGGGAATTTCGAAAAATCCCTTCTTAATACACCCCTAGAATACTCAAGGTATATGTGAGCCAAACAAGTCTGTAAGTCCAGTGGTTTAGGTCATACCATAAGGATTCCTTTTTACCATTTTGGTCCGGAACCCTAAGACAGACAGGCAAAGTCACACCATAAGAGTTCCTTTTTACCTTTTTGGTCCGGAACCCTAAAAGTTACTATGTCGTGCCAGCAGCCTGCATTTTAAGTTAGCCCTAGCGCCTAGCGCTTTTATCTCAGAAAATACAGAGAATAAAAGACAACCGGAAGTGAGGGTAGAGCACCTGGATTGAGGATCCTATATCCGTCCGTTTCAGTAAATACGAGATAGGTACAACAACCTACAATTTCTAAGATAAGATAAGAAGTCTGCCAAGCGTGGTGAGTATGGTAATAACCCCTCATGATCAGTATTTGGTGATCCATGGTGAGCCTATGTACGTCCAACAGTGGACATTTATAAAAAAAATCACTAAAGTAGGTACCTATTAACTTGTATTATAAATTATAATATACTACACTGGCCTGCAAAAGAATGTATAACACTCATAAACGTGACGATAACTTCTGTACTATTTAAATTAGGAACTTGAAATAAAAAGCATTATGTAGAAAATTTAATTTTGTTATATAAAAACTCCTTATTTACAACCTCCATTTAAAAGATGGCTGAAAAAATAAACAAAAAAAGAAAAACGCTCCCTTTTCAAATGCTGTAATTTTTTACTTTTAACTTTCTGCTTTTGTTTTCGCAATTGTTTTTTGATCATTTACATTTAATTCAAAAGCCAAGGTGTCTTCCACCACGTAAACATTAATTATCATGCCTCTTTCACCTGAAGAATGTGCAAGAAGAAGAAAAAGAATGAAGATGCACTACAGCTAGAGAAAACCGATATATTGCCAGCACTATTTTGAGAAATCGTCACCTCAATTCAGTTCCAGTCCAACAGCAGCTTCTCCTGATGAGGGATGATTACATTAGCGAAGACGCGGTCAGAAGAAGACTTGCTGAGGTGAACCTGAAGCCAGCTATATGCTGGCCAGCAGATGGTGCCAAACTTGAGGCAGGCATCGGGTTAACAGATTGAGGTATGATCGTGACCACGTACAGTGGGATGAAGAAGAATGGGCAAGTATTGTTCACGGATGAGTCACGTTTCTCATTATTCACTCATGTCGGAAGGCGAAAAGTCTACAGGCGGCCTGGTGAGCGATCGCTCAAGCCTGATTTGCAGAAAAAGTCCAATACGGCAGGGGCTCTGTACACGTATGGGCTGGTATCTCTTCGGAAGGTCGCACACAGTTAGTAGCCATAGAAAATGGCACTCTGACCGGGGTGAGACATGCTCAAGTTTAGGAGAAATTTAATTTGAAAACGGTTATACCTTCTTTTGCAGGCCAGTGTATATACCATAATTTAATATTTAAAAAGTTTAATACTATATATTTTTCATTTTGTAAATACGGGAATTATTGAGTCTCATATCGGGCCCACGTGCGGATGGGCATTCTGTCCCATGATGATGATTTCCTTGAAAAATCGAAACGTGTCAGAATAAACCGTTGTAAATAATACGTGAGTAATCCCCGATTTACAAAATGAATATTAACTTGCTATTTACCCACTTTAAGTACCTATCGCAAGTGGCCGGTGACCGTAAGCAGTGGAAGGAGACGAGGGATCCTTTACCCAGCAGTACAACACATTATAGGTTTAGAAAATAAACCGAGAGTGTTCCTAAATTAGTATTTATGTAGGTAAGTACTAAATTTAAAAATAATCCTGCACCGACCTACAAAATTAATTCAAACCTTAATAAAAATGTAACGAAAGTTTTACCCTACTAACATTTTGGCAGATGATTTCAGCACCGAATTCCTGAAGATAAATTTCCAAAAAAAATCTCAAGATAACAACACAATAAACCACAGAAAAATCCGCAAAACCACAAAAAAAATTCACAAATCAGGGTCACTCCACACTGAAGACTTCGAACTCGTAGAATTCGAATCGAATCCCATTGGAATGTCGATTCACCGATTATTTTTATGATTGGGAAGCGGAACGTGCGCGCTCGCTGCGGTACGGAAGCGGACTAGCGGAGCGAGCGAGGATATCCTACAGGACGTGGCCGTTTTACGTTATGAGAATCGATATTTACATAGAGCTTTTAATATGCAACTGCTTAGTACAGTTGTTAACAGCATAATTAATTTTAGAATAGACACCGATGAATGAGAAATAGATATGCCAGTCAGACGCAGGCAGTTAATTGCAGAGATAGATAATTGCTTCGGCGTTCTTAATTGAAATACCTTTCCAAGTAGGTATTTCGAAGGGAAAGAACTGAAGGTATGCGAAGTTATATATCGTTTTGACGGTAACTTGGTAATTTTATTTTTATAGCAGGGTTGAAATTTAAGATTGAAGAAAATAAACAATAACCTTTGAAACATTTAATTACAATCACAATAAAAATTAAGTTTCTTTTGAATCTACTTGTTATGCTAATATGAAGCTCATAAAAAATAAATCGGACAAGTGCGAGCGTAAGGGTGCCCAAATTAGAATATATAATATTTGATGAAATATCTATGATACTCGTAGGTAGTACCTAGGCGACCAGTAGAATACCTAGTACAAAGGTCTCACATGCCATCATGCTTCCCACTCCTGTTAAATATATTTATTGAGGTAGAAACTTTGGTTCGTTTTAACTGACCTCAAAAAGAAGGATGTTCTATGTATAATTTTTAAGTACCAGTTGTTTACACTCTCAATGATTGTACACCGTTTTTAAAAAATATTTTTATTACAAAGTGTGCACTTCTGAGATAGTGCTATAATACCAAGTCAGTGAAGTTTTTTTGTTGAAAATAAAGAATGATTAGTTAATGACCTAGGTACATTTAAAATTGTAGGTAACTTAGAACAACACCGCCGAAAATGTGAAATTATTACTTTTACTACATCGTATTGAATTAACGCTAGATGGCAATACGAGTTAAAAACTTTATTAAAAAGATTTTTAAATTTAATTTTAGAATGAATAAGATTTAGTTTCATATATTTCTTGATCTAATATAACAATAATACCTCCAATCTTTAAATAATTATTTAAATGACTAATTAAGGCTTAAGGCATTTTCGAATTTATATCAACTATTCAAACGATACGGTATTGAGGGGTAAACATCATCTAAATTTCAGAATTTTTCCTTTATCACAAACGCTCCTCTTCAAGTGCCACAAAAGCTCCCAGCATTCCAAAGTTTAGCGACGCAAGACTTCTGGAATGCCTCAGAGGTTTTCATTTTTGCCATTTTCTTACAAAAAATTGAGGCATGTTGCTATAATTTCTGAATGCTCTGAGGCAAAACCTTGATTTTTGAAGGGCAATATCAAATTTGAAGTTGAAATCTTTAGCCGTTTCGGGGAAAAAGGTCTTGACAAACAGACAAACGAATGAACGATGATGTAGCAAAAGAGTGTTACTGCTACACTACACTACAACATTTTCTAGAATATCATGTTTAAAGCCCACTAACAGCCCTCACTGAAAATAACGCACCACTCATTCATCTATGTGTCACACTGTCAGGTTTTATACGCCTATTTTTACCGTTTATTAATACCATTGACTGATTCGAGCACAAAGCAATCCCGAGCGTCGAGCGAGCACTCCATACGAATACCAATATCACACATAAATCCGCATGAATTCTAATTTCAAATTGTTGCTGCGTTTTCAGAATTCTATACTTAGTGTGGATGGAACTTTATTGCGTTAATATTTGAGCTTTTATGTAGAATTAGTGTTATATTAAGGTACCTACTACAGGTAAGTAACTTGTAAAATATTTCAGTAGGTATTTGAAAAACATGGTTGAAGTATATTGGAGTATTATTATAAATCTGTGTCTAGGTTTACGCTAAGAACGGAGTTAAACTTGGTGCAAAGCAAATGAGGTTCGTTGTACCTACCTACAGCACTCATTGCATATTCAGGTCGGATTGCATGAATGAAATAAAACTTGGTTTGCATAGCACCTACACACTTACCTTGGAAAAAGGCAACGTGGGAAATTGTATAGGTCTCTCTAATATTATCTTGGACAAGTCTTGCTGGAGTTACAGTTTGTTTTTGATAGAGCTGGCTATAAAAAGTGTAAAACAATGCTAGGCAATAAGCTGAAAATAAATCCAAAAAGTTTTTATTGCAATGTCGAGACTTATATTTTATTACGTCTGCCGTTGCATTTGGCTTTGAATTGTATTTCTTATCCCGAAGCCATAAGGTTTTTAGAAACTATGACGCATGTTGGATAAGATCCAGGGAACAAAAGTGGGTATAGCCTCGCCTTGAAAACAAAACTGCGGCGGGATAAAGCCAGCCAACACTGAAAATGAAAGGCTTGATCTATGAGACTTTCAGCCAAATGAAAGAGCACGGTTTGGCAGGCGCAGCCCTTTGTCTTAACTCATCCAGAGACCGTTTTATTCTAAAGCTCGATGGAAAAAGTTAAGTGATCAAGCTTACTTAATTTTGGGAGAAGAATCGGCTTGAAAAACTGTTGTTATATGAATAAACAGAACCAACATGTCCCTCATGATCTTCGAGATGAGGGAGCCTATGTCCAGTAGTCAGAGCAGCAGTGGTCGAGGACAGCAGTCCTAGGGCTGAGATGATATGAAGAATCGTAGAGCAAAAAATACAGACTTGAGAACCTAGACCTACCTAGACCTAGCAGTCATTCATTTTAATTTCAGCCGTTAATCATTCACTACTGAACACAGGCCTCCCTCATGGAGATCAATGAGGGAGGCCTGTGTTCATAGTTGCCATACTCACCACGCTTGGCAGGCGGGTTGGCGAGCGCAGTACGTACGGGATGTTGATACACTAGTCGGTCAAACTGAAGCAACCCTATTAATTTATTTATCTCCGGGGCAGCCTGTTAGACCTCATGACATCATCAATGACATGACAGCAACTTTATCCTTCACCAGGTTCATATTACCTACTAATGCTTGGTCTTCCTCTTTTTCTTTGCACTTCTCATATTTTGAGTGGTACAGTCAGCATTGAATGCCTCTAAACTGATCAAAAATATCTTATTTACAAAAGTTTATTTTTATCTACGCTACCAGTATTACAATATTGATCTATGTCCCCAAAGTATTCAAAATATTTCAGCATCAAATAATTTCATATCTAAATTTTGTGTTTTGAAAATGATGTCAATAAGTAAATCGCTCAACAGTATTTTAAGCATTATTGTGATCTTAAGGCGTATTAGACAAATGTCAACCATCTGGCGTTAAAAATGGGAAATGTTTTGATTCGAAATGAGGTTTTATATTGCTGTTTACTACTTCTGAGCCCATCATGGTTATATATCTATTTGTTTCACGTCAGCCAGTGACTTTTAAAATAAAAACCATGTTAAAATCATGTTAAAATATATAGATACTTCTACATTGGTAATGTTTTGAAATTACAAATATATATATACCTACCTGAATTTGATTTTACAATACATACTATTGAACACTTCTAATGCCTAGATACCATTGAGCAATTAGACTGCTTAACAAAGAATGCCTTGGTAACGAAGATATTTATGACAGGTCGTTGCATAGATCTTTCGAACACCTTGGGTTCTAAGATCAATATGGCTAGTCTCAGAACGTATATACATTTGAATTTCTTTAAAAGATATAATTTTGGCTACCCAGAACGCTGAGATACAATTGATGCTGACTGTACAGTGGCTCAGTGAGGCTTTAAAATACGACTGTGCATTTCGACATGTTTTACACGTATAGGTATAATATTGCAGATATTCTATCAATTTGCAGTTGGAAACATTCCAACATCGTTTACCTCGTGTGTAGAAAACCTATATTCTGTATTACAGCAGAAACTGGCGAAAGCTAAACTTTTAGCTCTTTAAACGGATCCGCTCGATAAGATTGGCGATGTACCTGCTGCATATATTATGAGAATCTGAGATTGAACTAGGACGAAGTTATGAAGTGTAGTTGTTTATAGATACTTCTTAAGTTAGAGGACGAGTAGAGCTGAACTTTGATATAAATACTTCCCGTTTGCCGTAAGGTGCCGGAAACAGAATGTTGCCTCTCCTCTCTTACCCGTGGATACAGTAGGAATTTCCCAAGGGATTCCTCCAAAAGATGGGAAGCAGCGTCTTTCCGTATATCAACAACCCTTACTGCGCACGCCAACCCGCCTGTCAAGCGTGATGAGTATGGCAACAACCCTCTTATTAACAGTACTTGGAAATGGATTTTCAAGTACTGTTAATAAGAGGGTTTCTTGTAGGAGGCCTACGTCCAGCAGTGGACGTCCTACGGCTGAGATGATGATGATCATGAGACCTCGTAAGAAATCCCCATAGCTTTTAGTTAATAAAAGAAAAAATATCTGCAGTGATGCTGCAGAAATTTTCCTAATTCATTCTTACCTGCAAAAGACAAACAAAACCGCAAGTAAGACTTTGAGCGTGACTTTGTCTACAAAAAAAACTTTATTCTGTGTATTTTCCTCATTTTCCATTTGGGGTCAAGGCTACTGGACTTTTTCCAAATAACCTCAAACTTGGCATTAATAGCCCGACCTACTTAATCGGAAATTATTTTGGGGTTAAAATATCGACCAGTGAGTCAAAGTCAGCCCCAAAATAGTGTAAGCACCCCTATTTTGCTTCGCTGACTCATACATATCCCAAAGGGAAACAAACGTCTCTCTGCCCACGATGCTAGCCAGCGGATTTTAGTTTCTAATTATATTGGAATAATGTTTGTCTATGACGTTGTGGACCAATGCACTTGCTAATGGTTCTATGGCGTTCAAATATTTGGCCATTACATTGATTAAGCAGGCGATTTTACGAAGACTTTATTGCAGACATGTATGCCTTAAT
The DNA here is from genome assembly GCA_963082625.1 of Pasiphila rectangulata. NCBI lineage: Eukaryota > Metazoa > Arthropoda > Insecta > Lepidoptera > Geometridae > Pasiphila > Pasiphila rectangulata. The sequence continues at coordinate 11,252,042 of OY720249.1, forward strand.
AGTTAAAAATGGTCATAAAATATTTAGTCACACAACAGCATTGACATCGAAATCGATAAAAGAATTTTTCGATTGTGCGACATCGCAGAATGAAAGCGTATAAAAGAGCAAAGTAAGGACTCTGCATCTATTATAGATAATTTATACAGCGTCAGCAGTGTCCCGTACAGCATGATTGAGGTAATCATGCTGTACGGGACACTGCAGTGCCTGGGACATTGTTAAATGGATCAGCCTTGCCCAGCACCTATACCATCCTCTCAGCTTAGTCAGCTATTATTTAGAGGATAGAACGGGTCAACACGTCTGAAGGCGCGGGATTCCACACCATGTTTCCTTCACCGTTAAAGCACGTGTCAAGTGTGCACATACATTTTGCAAGAAAGAAAAATCCTTTGGCGGTATCGAACCCGCGACCTTTGGATTGAAAGTCGGGGGTGCATACCACTCGCCCAACACGGCGTATAAAACTACCTCTTAACCTTATCTATTTAGTTCGTTATTTAATGATTTAGCCTCTAGATACTGCCTAGAAAACAAAGAGTAGTACCTATGTAGTTACATAGGTGCAGATAGCCCGATATTGGCTTATCCAGAGAGTACAACGGAAACTACGCCAGGCAGATATTAATTTAGATTTAGGATTCGTTATAACCAAATGTAGAGATGGCATTTCTAGAGTGTTCATAAAATGTTTTAGCTAAAAATATGATTTTGAAAGTGTTTTATCATTACTATAATTTATAATTTTTACAGGTTTCAGAGTATTGTGGCTTTCACTTTTATAAAACGTCCTCAACTCTGTTTTTATGAACACATTTAGCAGTTAATACTGGCCTAAATAATTATGAAAAAATACTATTTTGTTTTGTTTTATACCAAACAAAATAGTATGAAATTCTATATATATATCTAAAATATTCTCCCAACGAGTCACTCGTTATTAAATTAGAATATTTTAGATAAAAATGTATTTCCCAACGTGTAACAGTGCGCCTCGTTGGGAGGTCATTCTTTAGTAATTTTACCAACGAGTCACAGTGTAACTCGTTTTTAATGTAACACGCGGGAACCCTTCGAACTTTTTCAGTTCAGTTACTTAATAATTTCTAACTTTAAAATAAGTAAACTCGCTGCTTTATGAAACGGTATTCACTTATACACTTTACCTACCTATCAGGGCACGACCTCATACGATTTAATCTAGGCTAGACGGCTTTTGATAAAGGTGGAAATTTAGGTTCCAGCATGAATATTAAATTCTGTATGCATAATGTAGCCTCTAGTATGTTGATTGTTGTGTATTTATTACCTTACATTATTAATTTATATAGCTCTAGCCTTCTAACTAAATAACTTATATTAGCTACGTTTTCGCATAAATCCCATTTCGTGTTCCTTACTAGGCCTTATCAATTTCTACTGTATTCCCATATTATTATAGGTGAGTTGAGTGAGTTGAAGTAAACAATATAATTAATTATTAGCATTTACTTAACTTGGAATGTTTGTATGTTTGTCCGGGTCAAATATTGTAAGCTGATTCAGAAACACTCCCTGACATCCGGTTGTGCTTATACATATAATTTACACACTTTAGTTCTGGTGACAATACAAATATGAAATACTCGACGACGCATTGGCGATATTGAACTTTATTCAGCAATCACAAGACATTATGACAACTGTAAAAATATCCCAAAAAAATAAAAGCTGAGTAAGGGACATTTTTAGCCGCCACTTTCTCTCTTCTCCTTTCCATATTCTCTTCTAGTTCTCTTTATTTTTTGCGTGGTTTATAAATGTTTGTTCTTTCTTTACTGGTCAGTAGTATTACCATATATTTTCTGCTCCAGGCTCATACCACCAAAGGCATATATTTAAAAACCGCCGTAGAATGTTACCTTTCCTCTCTTGCCCGTGGATGTAGTTAGAATCTGCTAAGGGATACCTCCGAAAGACGGATAGCAACTTTCCGTGTATCAGCATTCTTTACTGAGCTCGAGGGTCATACGGCTGAGATATGTTTTCAAAAAACTTTGGATCATCGTTTTGTTGAAACATATGATATGTGCCTTATGTACCGTTTATCCCAATGGTTTATAGCAAAATATATGTACCTACCTTACCTAACCTACCGACGACATTATGTCTAATTAAAACGTCGGAACTTTTCAAAAGACTTGTATGTGTCTTGCGACTCATCTAATCAGCACATCTTCAGATTAAATTTACAGGAACTGAGTTAAGCCAAGCGTGTATGAAGTCCTCGTGAAGTCACTATATCAGGGCTGCGACCGATAAAAACAGCAAAATTGTTTTAGCAGCACTTATTCTTCTTCAGAATACTTTACGACTCGCTTTGCTCGTTTGAATTTGTTTATCTATACTGTCTATACTTCCCTATTAATATTATAACGAGGAAAGATTTGTATATGTTTGTTACGAATAAACTCACACACTACTTAACTGATTTAAAAAAATCTTTCACCATTTATTCCCGTATTCCACGCGAACGGAAACTACACATGTGAAACCGCGGGGCGCTGCTAGTAATTTAAATAAATTAAAACAAACAAATCTGTTTACTATTTTTTTTTCGTAGAGTACCCAAAATTTTTTTTAAGGTAGTTATAAATATATTTTGCAAAAATACAAACGCATTTATTTTTAGTAACGATTAAAATATAATAATATGACTCAAGATACTTGCAAATGTTTAATTTTACCAGAGACAGTCAGATTTTGGTCCAACCTTTCGTTTTGAAACAGTTTTTATAATATAATATTATCATGCCAATGGTGTGGCAGCCCTGATGTAGCCATAACGCGAACCTTCACCCTGAAGACGCCACGATCGGCGCCGGCTAGGCGTGTGTTAAGAACAGCCTTTTGACTGCTATGTGCTATGTACTAATAGAATGAACTCGTATCATCTTAGAGCAAAGTGAAAAATTATAGGACTAGGAATGTGAAAGTGTGTGTGAATTGAATGATTTTGTCCAAAGTTGAAAGTTTATCCAAACATTTTATTAGGGTTCCGGACCAAAATGGTAAAAAGGAACCCTTATAGAATAACTCTGTCTGTCTGTATGTCTGTCACAAGCGGATATCTCGAGAACTACTGATGCAAACGACTTGAAATTTGAAATGGTTAAAGATAACACTTTTTTACTAATATAGCATATATGAAAATGCTGAAAAAAAATTTTAATATGACTGCGGGGGCCGGATAGGAGATCTCAAAATTTTTAAGTTAAGTTACTAGGATGTGTGGGGTATCATATGAAAGGTATTCATTTGCACATTAATAAACAGTTTTTATTTTTCCTTTATGTTATTAACAAAAATGTTGGAAAAACGACCGTTCCTCCCCCCTTTATCTCCGAAGTTTGCAGAGATAAACCCGTGAAACTTTTACAGCTTCTAGAAGTGTATGTAAACTTTATAGGAAAATTATAGCGAACTCTCTAATTTGCATAGTTTTTTATACAAGGGGGGTGGAATGGGGTTTTAAAAAAAATTGTAGAGTTACTAGGTCAGGTGGGGTATCATATGAAAGGTATTAATTTGCACATTAATAAACAGTTTTTAGTTAGTATTCGATTCACAAAAACGTTGAGAAAAATAGCGTTCCCCCCTTATCTCCGAAGTTTGCGGATATAAACCTCTGAAACTTTTATTGCCATTAGAAGTGTATGTAGAGATTATGGGAAACTTATAACGAACTCTCTTATTAGCATACTTTATTAAAAATCATCGAAAGTGTAAAAAATCTACATAAGTTCCGCTATCAGACAAGAGATGGCGCTGTCAAGGTTCTCCAACAAATATAAGCCGCCTTTATCATATATTATATTGTATGATGGCACGGAACTCTTGGTGCGCGAGTCCGACTCGCTCTTGCCCGGTTTTATTTTTTAATTTATTTTTACACTAAAAAAACTGGATCTAAAAATGCTGTGACCTATCAGAGGATTATCTGATCTACGAAACTTTAGGTCATAGATTTCTCATTCTCGAAGTCGAAATCAACCAAACGAACTAAGATTTCAAGCACCCACAAAATTATTCCACCCGGACCAAATATCGAGGAGTTATCTTATGATTCATAATACCTAGGCGTTACTTCGCGCCAAGTCGGCGGTTAACGCCAATCCATGATTCATGTACTACATCAAAGCAACGCTTGGTATAAATACTTGTAACTATAAGTTTGGAGTATTAACAACTACTACCTACTGGACAACTAGTTTGGAACTACAGTTGCCTCAAACAAAGAGAACTTAATCGTGTCTTGGTTTCAACTTGGTGTTTACTAATGGTCTGGTAAAACGAGACGAAAATTGTGGAATTTCGCGTATGAAAAATTGTAGCATCAGAAAAAACACTGATTTTTGAACTGGCGATTAAGGATTCTGTTGCCGAAGGTTAAGGCAGCGTTTCGGGTCCGAGCCCCGGCAGAATCGAAAATTGTGATCGTATTTTTCATTTATAATACGTTTTTTTCATAAAGCTACAGGTGTGGTATAAACACAGTTATTATGGACCCTAATAGGCACCTCTGTAGCTACAAAAGATTTGCGATGACAAAGGATCCTATTGTTTGTGCAAGTTTCAATAATCACGTTTAAGTTTATGTGAGATAAACATACTGAGAGCTCTGCATGAGATATTCTCAGCATTGGGCAGAAAATGGTTTAAGACGATGAAGTGATCGCAGTAGCTCAAATCAAGAAAAGTTTTATTACTCGTTCAGGAAATCACAGTAATAATTTTTAGGGTTACGTTCGTGCTAGGTCCACTTCAATCAACCACAATCGTTGGAAGACCGCCAGGTACTGTAGTAAAGTTGGTGTTAAAAGGATGAGTGCTAACATGCCTGCCCTTATTCAAATACACTGAGATGTTTTATTGTGCAGAGGACAAACTTATTGTTTGAGTTTTGCTCAGAGTTAGTGCTAGATTTTTTTCTCGCTTGAATGGAGTAAGTAACTATTATACAATAAGGATCAATGTGACGTTAGAACTATCTTTGCCTTATCTATACAATACGGTTAAAGTGCTAGCTGACGTAATGGACATTTACGGAATCATGCGACGTTAGAGAGAGAATATCGAGATAGACTTATCTGAACCTTAGTATAGAATACAATAGGGATTTATTGCCATCTGATGTTAGTGGAGCATGATATCATTTGAATCTAAACCTAAGTACACATTACTGTGTGTAGTTTCCAAGCCAGTCATCCTGGGGGGCAGGCACAAGCCGAAAATAAATCTCCACATAAAGGTAGTTACACACCGGTGTGACATAAAACACGTGATATCTCACAGCGCCGCATTTGGAGCGCAGCCAGACCGTGGCTCCGGCGCTTGCGATGCTTCTCTTTTTGTTATTAGGATCTGTTCATAGTAGAATATTCTGAAGTTTTAAAAACAAAAATCTTGGTTAAAGTTGTGCTACGAACGATTGTGTTTGCTCTTATTGTTGTATTTCTTGAACTTATGCGATCACAACTCATTATTTATTTACAGTTACAGTATAACAGTAACATGTATAGCTATTAAATATTAATAAAGCTTCTTATTGTTATTAGGATCTGTCCATACTGGTTGTAGTCCGGTTCTGTGATTTTAGTTAAACATAGCGGTACTACCGTGTTACTATGAGACGAGAAGGAGAGAAGTTATAGTCAAATCTATGTTATATGGTTGAATTTTTTGCCGGATATGTTTTAGGACTTGAAGCTTTTCTTTAATTGATAACATGTGTTGACACGTTAAACGTTAAAAAAGAAAGAAAGACAATGAAAATGGACCAACGGGTCCATTTTCATATGGGTGCTAAGATAGGACATTTTTTTTGCAAAAGCTTTTTGTAAGTGTATATTAAGTGGATATCATTAAATAAATTGTCTTTCTTTCTTTCCTTAAAATTGTATCAAGTACTTTCTGGGTTCAAGAAGTGCAGGAAGGTTTAAATAATAAATGTACCTCTAATGGACAGGTTAATCCGCGATTTTTCTATAGCTTCTATATAGGATTGCTGGTCTATCCTATATAGAAGCTATACAATTGAATACCTGGCAACGTGTCTCGTATAGTTCATATCATTAGTTATCTGAGGCGTTATAAATAATCAAAATTATAACTTAAGCGCATGTATTTTTATTTTTCTTTTCCGTTTATTTCGCACGTGGACACGGAAATTCACTGGTTTCTACGGATTCTTGGGTCCTGACCTGACAGCGGTTACTGTGAACATGGCATTACCACAGCTTCGTGTCATGTTATTTAGTTGACGCCAGTTCAGTTACAGTCGTCTTTTATTGTCTGTAGCTGGTGACTGCGATATGTAGGGTTTAACAAGCGGCGGTGTGGCTATTGCTTTATTCCTATTGTTTGCTTCTTCAAAGTGGTGGTCGTTTTTGGTGAGTAAGAGTTTTGGTTTGCTAGGCTTAACTTGTACTTCAAACCTCATAATTCTATCTACTTGCTTAAGCGTCTTATATAATCAAAATTAAAATTGAACGTGTCTATTTTTATTTTTGCTTCTTGTGAACTACCTGAAAAAAGTTAGCCGAAATAAAAAATCTAAAGCAAGCCAAAACACATGTAGGCCTATTTATTTAATTATTTACATATATTCATAGAATTGAGGTTTACATTTTTTCAAGGTGTCAGCTCAGCTTATGTTGAATGCAAGTTAAATCCATGTAACGGATATGATCGGATATCGCAGAAAGTACTTTGAACTTCGCTAACTTACCCAATCACTAAAAGATACGCGACAGCGGTTAATAGCCCCGACGTCACTTAAAAACATTATGAAAAAATAACAAACTGGACATAACACACAACAGCACCTAGCATACCAAAGTAAGCAGAGCTTGTGTTATAGGTTCCAGGCGCTTAATATTACTTACATTATAAGTGAAATTATACTAACGAGAACAACGTAAAAAATAAAATAAAAAATTAAAATAATTAACTTCAACCATAATAGACTACGCACGTAGAACTCCGAGACAAATACTAAAAGTAAAAACTATAGAGGTACTCGTAGAAATCACAAGTTTTCCCCACCATCGGTATTCATAAACAATATAAAACAATACATATGCAAACTAAACAAAAACAAAACCTACCGATTATATTCAATTGTTTCAGTTAGGAATCATAGAGAAGTAACACGACCTATGACATCAATTAAATTCTTAGGAGGAATACTAAAAATTTAATGGCTGCACGGGAAAACTAGTGTCGTTACGACTATAGCTGTATGGATTGCGCACCAATAAGGAATACGTAAAAAAACTATAGGTAATGCATAATAATAATAATAATCATCATCATTATCATCTCAGCCGTAGTACGTCCCCTGCTGGACAAAGGCCGAGTACTGATCATGAGGGGTTATTGCCATACTCACCACGCTTGGGAGGTGGGTTGGCGAGCGCAGTACGGGATGTTAATACATGGAAAGACGCTGCTTCCCATCTTCCAGAGGTATCCCTTGGCAGATTCTTACTGCATCCACGGGTAATACAGGAGGAGCAACATTTTTATTCCGGCACCCCACGGCATAATAATTCCGCATTAAATATAAGTGCAAAGTGCTTACTTATGTGCTTCTTGAAAGAATTGTAATTACGGATGGAGTTTTGGAGTTTATAGGAACGACCTTTGGTAGATGCTGAATGCGGTAAAAGTCAAAGTCAATAAGATAAGTGTTTATTGTGTGTATGTTATTCAATAATAATTATAAAGATATAAAGAGTCAATTCACAAAATAAAAAAAACACATTTAAATTGAATAAAGCAGTTAATTGACGACCTCTGTGGCGCAGCGGGCTTAGGTCCGCCTGCGATGCAAGAGAGTTCGATTCCCACCTCGGGACAAATGTCTATATGATCTGCAAATATTTGTTCCGGGTGTTCTGGATGTTTTTCTATATATAATAAAAAATATCTATGAAGTATAATGTATTAAGTATATCAGTCATCTAGTACCCATAACACAAGCTCTGCTTAGCTTGGGGCTAGATGATGCTGTGTAAATTGTCCAGCATTATTTGGGACAATGGGGCTTCGCCCCCTAATATGCATAGCGCTGTCTGTCTGTCTGTCTGTGTATTTGGCGATTACAACCGAAAGCGTTTTACCGATTTACATAAAACCTTTTTGTTAGCACCGTCTTAATAAGAGAAGGTGACTGATTGATTTTCCTGATTGATTAACCTCAAAAGGTCACCAAAAAAATAAAAGTCTTCAAATTGCCGAAAACGTCCAAAATTATGGCTTTTGGACGTTTTCGGTAATTTGAATAAGAAGACAAGAATAAGAAGACCCAAAAATGCCATTTTTATCCTTTGGTGACCTATTGAGGCCTTCGCCCCCTTTTCTGGTACACCCGTACCAATGCTTGTTATTATAATATCTAGTATTACTGAATTTTTTTCGCTTCAGAAAACTTTTTTTGAAGTGAGGGAAAGAAGAAACCTCACTCTTTCACTATTACAAAGAATTATAGTTATTACATTCTATTTAATGTTACAATTTTTGTCTTAATGGTATGCTTAATTTAATGTTCGCAAGTACCTCTATATTGGAGAGTTTGGATATTGCAAGGTATATAATGGCAAAACAAATTATCTAGATAAGATAAGGTCTCAAGCAGTGCCGGATTTACCAATAGGCTGAGTAGGCTGGAGCCTAGGGCGGCAGATTTTAGGGGGCAGATGTTAGGGGGCGGTAAATTAAGACCTTTCATTTAAAGTCTTAAAAAATATATGCACAATATGCACAGAGAAAACGAGTCTCAGAAACTTTCAAAATTAACGTGAGATATACTATTCATTTTGTAAAAACGGGAATTACTCATTGTAACGTCGCACACGAGTGTCGTGTCGGCCCCACGCGCGGACGGGCATTCAATCCCACGATGATGATTTTCTTGAAAAATCGAAACGTGTCGGAATAATCTTCGACGTTACAATACTACGTGAGTAATTCCCGTTTTTAGAAAATGAAGAATCTCAGAAGTTTAACAAAATGTTCTATTCTAATATCTATTTTTAACGGATAAGAGCTAATGTAGATAATGAGGACGATAGAACACAAACCATAAAGTTGCAATTTAACTGTTTTTAATTAAGTTATTATTTCTTAAATCAGTAGTGGCGGCAAAAATGTAATAGCCTACTGGCGGAAAATTTGTAAATCTGCCACTGGTCTCAAGCGTAACATAAAATCTATGAGTTGGCACAAAGGCGTAATGGCAACATCATTGGATTTCTTGTTCAACATTTGAAAGCGCTCGGGGAATAGGTTGGTCACGTATATCGGCATAAGTTTAAATAACAGTCACCTTGTACGCCTCCGGGTACGGTACAACTTCGTCTGGGGATAGTTTCTGAAATGTGTGATATATGGATAAACATTTCGGTCCTTCACAATGGAAAACCACAAAAGAATCGGTAGGTGCTTGTGATATTGTTGTTCCTGTTCTGGGCAAAGAATATGTCAATGTATGTTTGCTTTAATGTTTATATACATATTTTAAGTCAACTTATTTACTTTTTCCAGAGACGCTTTTACCATTTACTGAACAAAAACCAAAAACGATAATACCAGTAATACAGCATCATTCATTACCATCAAGGATCGTAGAAATGCTGTGTTAATAGCGTGTTTTGCCACAGTGAACAGTCAATGACGAAGAAGTAAATTAAGTCACGAAATACTAGGCTCACAAAAGTCTTACAAAGCAACAAATAGCAACCATCAATACTAGATAAGTAGCGCACTACGGAATAGCGGGATAGAATATTGATTAAAATAATACGCCGGAGGCTGATATGTTATGGACGACCCTATAACTACTGTCCATAATTCATAAGCCGGGCCATGTATAACATCGCGCATTTACATAGTTAGAAAACCCGACATTGAGCACATCTGTGACAATAGATGTTTTTTATAACTATAGTTTTTATTTTAATTCTTTCTCGAAATAAGTCGGTAACTATTGGTCCCGTTACATCAATACATAGTAGTTTTTTTAATAGATAGAGTGATTCAAGAGGACCTTCCTCTATGTATAATACATGCATTATATAGGAGAGAAACACTGATAATTTTAAAGGTTTCTAATGTGAGGTCGTAAACACATTTCTTTGCGCTTACATTGCAAACGCTGGCTGAACCCTACGTGATACATAAAAATAGTGTACTACAGTATTGTACACCTTAAAAAGGTCTGCAAAAAGTCCGGGATGGTATATTCTGTAGTATATTTACTATCAGCATTGCACCCGTGAGTAGCCGGGGCGGGTCGCTAGTAGAGTATAGATAAAGATATTAAATGTTTATGACATATGTATACATATAGGGGAAACAAAGGGCTAATTTATGATCACCTAGAGTAAGGGCTGTTGTATAAGTATATCCCGTTTAAAACAAAGAAGTTTTAAATTTGATCAAAATCCGATCATCCGTTCAAGAGTTATCCTCGGAAAAAAATTGCAGACAAACATTCAGCCAAAACGCCTTGGCAAAGAACCTAGTTCTTTGCCTCTATTTCTTCTAGCAGCATCACCTTCGGAGATGCTCATAGAATGCGGCCCATATGCCTGCTCCGTTACATTAAGGAGCTCGGCTGGCTGGAGTCCGGGTAGCATCAAGAGGATAATGCACAATACACCCCTTGAATTGAATTAGAAGCACTTGCTTTCTGTCATCACCAGCCCCACCTTGTTTGAACCTTGTCTCAGGACTGGTATTCTTACATCCAAAATGAATGAGCCGATATCCATAGGCAGTAAATCTGCCGAATGTTACATGCCACGCGTTTCACGCAACATTTAACCACAAAGAGCAAAGGAAGTCACGTTCGGAAATGTCACAGGAAACGCCTCTGTCACGTGCATTTTAACTATAGGTTAACCTAGTTAATATGCTATAGTCGTCTGTCCATCTGTCATAATCATAATACACGCCTGATTCTATAGACTTATTGTTTGTAAGAACAAATCTGATCGTGTGCAGCATCTATTTCATATTGGTATACACGAAATAGAATATTTGGTTTCATCTATCAGTCATATTTTACAGATTTACATGGTACTAATTAGTCCTTTTTGGGGTATTTTGGAGCTAGATAACCAGAAGCATAATCATACATATGTGTCGTCAGCAAACGCAAGAGTTGCAATTTATTACTGCCTCGTCTCTAAAGCATAATAGTCTATATCGATACGATAAAGTAACTATCAGATTGGAACTCCTGACATCCAAAGCAAAACAAGCACACTCAAACTTTCGTCCGTTTCAACTCTGAAGCAATCTTGAGCGAAGTAAGTTGCATAGCTCTATTCGTATTGTACTCGTATACTCTCAGATCCAGTGATATTAGACGAAGGAAACTTGGATACGACTAAAGCTCAACCGATCACCCAAGTAATCCGCCAACGGATCCGCAGCTATCCGACTAGTCAGGGTTATTGCACTATGACTCATCCTCTAGCACAGAAACTTGTGGAAAACTCATTATTTATTTCCTTGTTATAAAATTTTCCGTTGAAGTTACTACTAATGCTGCCTACTGGCAGCAGTTTACGAACTTTAGAAGAAGATGAATACACAAGACTGATTACTGTACTTGTACTTTTAAAAACTTATATTTTTTTCTACATTTTCGGCAACAATAATAAAATATTTCAGGGTCAAAAATAAATCCTACGGCACGCTAAAAAGCCAGATTTTGTCATTATTATTACTACATTATTATTAATACTATTATTACTTGACATTGTTTTTTTTTATTTTTATTTTTTATTAACTAATTAGACATTTGTGTATCTGCTGTAATAACTACTGTTTTAGTGAAGTTTTGTTCTTGTAACTGTTAACAATTTTTGACATCAATGTATTATTTATTGTCAATTAAGTTTTCATTAATATATATGTATGTATCAGTCGAACATATACTAAACGAGGTCTGGGGTCAGTCATGGTAGTACTCTTGGTCCCTCTCTATTTCTGGCCATGATAAACGACTTGCCACAAGTACTTACCGTGGCGGATTGCTCGATGTTTGCCGATGATCTATATCTATATATAGATATATCTTTCATTTATTATTTCAGTTATTATTGTTAGAACTCTTCTAGTATGTTTAAGTAAATTAAGATATTAAGTGTTTTGGTGTCATAACTGTAAACTTATGTCTTTTGAAATAAATAAATCTAAATTACGGTTCGCTATGTATTTTTTTATCTATTGTATATTTAAATTAGTATAGTGCCTGGGCGCCTTGAATTCATCCGTAAGCAATTTGGATAAATGAATTAATTTATTTTAAAAATCTATATTTAGGTACGTAAAAACGTAAATATAAAGTGAAATTGAAACACAACGTGAGTAAATATATTTCAAATAAATGTCGTGTTAGTAGATACTATGAATGCCTATTGCATGACATTATCAAACGCTTTAACAAGGTAAAATAATTCAAAACATGAATAGCAATGTTAATCTAAGGTCATTAAAAAATCTTTGTAAAATAAAATGTTCTAAAGATGAAAAAACCAGTGCAGGTTCTCTAACTTTTAGAAACGGTTGACATAATTTTTGCTGAGAGGTTTGAGGTAGACACGTCTCCAGGATCTGCAATGCAGAGATTGAGAACTTTCCGTTTGTGCGTTTTCTGCTTATGAATAAGTCAGCACAAAAATTCTCATATATTCGAAGATAGCTCAAATATTTACAGATTAAAAAAGAGACTGCCTCGAGGAAAATTCCAAAGATGGCGGGAAACATACCACGCATGCGCAACATAACCAAACAGCTGAGTGACATGGGCGTCCATATTGGAATAGTAGACGTATCGTCATGACATGTGCTTTGTACTACGACCACAATCATACCATTAATGAAAGCATGACCCCAATTGCAACAGCCGACATTTTTACAACCTTTTACGAGTTAAGAAGCGTTTGTTGAGGAATTTAAAGCGGTTTTATCTAGAAACAGTACCAAAGTAACTGTTTGGACCTAATTAAAGTCAAGATGTTGTAACACTTACTAAACACCAATGATAAAAAAATATCGCGGAAAAATTACACATTCACAATTTAAAAACCAACAAGCATAAACGGAAATTCAGTAACCCTTGATGATTATACGTTATCAATAAATGTTTTATTAGCTTATTTCTAGGTGCTTGGTTTTCTGCTTCTTGTTCTTGGGTTAGGAATCATTTGCCTTCTTAGTAATTATCTTTTCGCATTTGTTTACCATACACGATACGCATTTGATTATGAGCAATCAAGCGATTATTAAAGCAATTACTTACGGCTGGTTGCTATGAGTTGCTTGGATCTGCTTTCTTCATTAACGCTCGTTTCTCAGCGAACTCAGCACTCAGTCTGTGAGCCTTCAGCGTGTTCGGTTTCGACATTATCAATATCAGCGACTGATCACACAGTTACCACCAGAAATTGACGAATCAATCCAATAAAAACACTTATCAGTTCCTTATTACCTAAACACTTAAAGCAATTTCGTTGTAGCACTAATATTACTATCACATTAGAAATAGAACACAGTTTTCAGCGTCAAGCGATGCCTTCTTATCTAGAACACAAATAAATTAATAAAGAGGTTCTATTGATCAAAAATATCCCGACGCGGTTAGGAACCAATGTCACTATACTGCGTAACTATCTCGATACGAGGGTGTTACGGCCTTTATTAGACGGATTTAATTCACGTTTTAGAATATGAATTCATTTAAATAAAAGAGAAATAAAATTATATACATATAAAGTTTTAGGGACGAAGTTGTAGATTATGGTGGCTTGGTTTTTAGGCGTGAAGTTGGTTGTGTTTCGTACGCATGCGCGGAGGGGTGGCTTTCGGTTTATTGTTGCCAGAGTCAGACAGTTTGATATCGAAGGAAAAAAATGCAATTGATCGGTTTTCGTATCGTTAAATTCAGTTTTAATTCTTGCATGGTAGGGTTTATTTTCTATTGGCTGCACTATAAAGGCGAGTAAGGGGTGCAGGGCGACGGTTAGAGAGGGGTTATTATGTCATCGTTCATGTTTGTACAATGCGTGGGTACCATGTTGAAGAGAATCTGATTCTATCCGCAGCTTTGTTTGCATTTTTTTACCTTTGAGGGTTAAACTAAAAATAAAAATATTCGTAAAAGATATGCGAGAGAGCCCAGATCGTACCATAACAACTTTATGCAGAGAGAGAGTACTTCAACTTACTGTTTTGAGGTGTACCAAACCATACTACAATTAATAAATTAATGTTACATCTTGTCCTTAAACCAGAAGACGCCTTTACCAATAACTTCAGTCAAATAAGAAATACAATAAAAAAAAAACTTCTGACTTCAATATACCTAATGATGATGATGATGATGAGTAGGTAATTATGACAATAAGTGGATAGGTATATATTTTTCGAGAACGTATTTTTTTGTTTCGATGGCCATCTACCATAGGTGGCCATCTATGGGTCCTTCATCAGTAACTAAATCATATTTTCTGGATTCTTGATTTGTTTTTGAAAATGCCAAAAACGGTATATGTATGCCTATGATATTTGAAGAGTTTTCTCGATTCCCCATGGACTCCATCATCACCTTTCGAACCTTAAGAATACCTTGACAGCGCCATCTCTTGTCTGGTAGCGGTGTTTTTATCTCTGCATACTGAGGAAAGAACGGGGAGACGGTAATATTGAGCATTTTAAATCCGTCAAAAACTATACGGCTTTGGAAAACTAAAACTGTTTATAATATGCAAATTGAAATACTTTCATAAGAAATGACCTAGTAACCTTACTTTAAAATTCAACCCCTTTCAACCCCGTTTACAATTAAAATAAGAATAATTTTAACGGTTTTTTTATATTGCAATATAAAAACGTGAATAAGAGTATAAAGTATGTATATCAAATCCATAGCATTAGTAGTTCCTGAGATATCTACCTGTGATAGACATACAGACAAAGTGACACAATAGGGGTTCCTCTTTACCATTTTCGTTGGGAACCCTAAAAATACAGTACGAGTAATACACAATTTTCGGGTTATGTATGACTAATTTTAACGGACTTCAAAAAAATCAAATTCAAATAAATGAAGAAGTTTCTCAAGTCGTCTGTATTATAGAGTTCCCATTTTTTAATTTAATGGAGCAGTTCCTCCATTTCTTAAAGTTCGTTAAAATTTGTCATAACCCTAAAAATTGTTTATTATGAAAAGATATCGCTAGATTTAAGCGATTACAACCCTTTGTTCTCCATAACTTCAGCAACTGTACGCATGATTCATAATCCGCAGTAAAATCAATATCAGGACATCCCCAGCACTCATGTTGCTCTCGTAGCATTGTACTGATGACAAAACAAACTGTACGGTATTCAAAATCTCTCTTATGTGCCTTTTACCGACATTGTGCTGTGTTTCGTTTGTTTTTGCATGTAACTCAATGTTTGCGTTTTGCTGCGTGGACGCTCACTCTTATTTAAATATGCTTCGTGGTGTTAAGGCATGTATGTAGTGAATTGGGTTTATCTAAAACCATTTTTCTATTCTTTATCGAAAAAACTTTGAAAAAAAAACATTAATCTTTGCCATACAAGGTTTCGTTTATAAAACGAAAAATAACTATACTGAGTACTTATCTGAAATAATTGTGTTCTTTACTCTAATGAATAAAGCACTTATTGACTTTGACACCTACATACTTAAGTATTCAATAAATATTCTGGTTTCTATAGAACAAGTTTTGATCAGTTTGGGACTAGATGATGCTGTGTGATATGTCCATCATAATTATTTATCTATTTATTTGTTTAAAAAAATGATCGGAGTGTACTATCGCTACGTGTAAGCGGCGCCCTACGAGTATCCCCTACGACCCTATTTCTCAGCTGTCACGAAGTAAGGGTTGTTTATGACGTGTCTGCTTACCCACGTGCCACTTAATACTGTTGGCGAATTTTAGCCAAAATATTAATTCTGTAAATC
Source organism: Pasiphila rectangulata (assembly GCA_963082625.1). NCBI lineage: Eukaryota > Metazoa > Arthropoda > Insecta > Lepidoptera > Geometridae > Pasiphila > Pasiphila rectangulata. Next base: position 11,268,099 of record OY720249.1, read on the forward strand.
ATTAGCGAATCCGGATTTTGATAGTAGTATGTTATTGTGCAGTGGGGTGCCGGCAGTTGTTGCCTCTTCGTTCTTGCACGTGGCTGCAGTAAGAATCTGCCTAGGGACACCACCGAAAGATAGGCAGCAGGGTCATTCCACATTAACATCCCATACTGCACTTGCCAACCTGCTTGCGATTTTGGAGCTTTATGAGGGAGGCCTATGTCCGGCTGGACGTGGACAGCAGCCCCACGGCTAGAAGAATGATGATGTTATTAATAACATTCTGGAATTTTCTATAGTCTATTTATTTTAGGAAGACTACGTAACATCATCATCATCATATCAGCCGTAGGACGTCCACTGCTGGAAAAAGGCCTTCCTCATTGATCTCCAAGGACTGCGGTTGGAAGCCGTCTGCATCCACCGCCGACTAGCGGTTCTCACCAAGTCGTCTGCCCATCTTGTAGGTAGACGTCCTACGCTGCGCTTGCCGGTCCGTGGCCTCCATTCGAGAACTTTGCGGCCCCATCGACCATCTGTTCTGCGATCTTTATTATATGGCCTGCCCATAAGGCCTGCCATGCCCTAGAAGCTAGAATTATTGAGCGCCTCGTTCTAACTAAGCCTTAACTTCTATGAAGAAACGAGCGATCACTGCTTCGACGCAGTTAAAAGCTAATTCATTGTGCTACAATAAATATTTACTATGTGCCTTATCTTGGAGAGCTTTGACGAAGGTCTTGTCAAACATGGCTTGGATAAATGAAACTTTTCTGCCGACCTTCCTGACTTGCAACTCCACGGGAGAAAAGCTTTTTATTCCAACAGTACAGCGCTTTAATTAAAGTTTGACATAGGTTCCTCGTTTGTCGAGCTTTTTATGAGGGTATATTGAATGTTACCACTCAGTTTTGATGAAGACAGATTTGAAGCTTAGGTATCTATAAGAGAGGGTAATACGTAGGGCGATCACTGTAACTTAATCTTTATATTGTATGGTTTGTAGAAGAAGGATTAAATCCTTTAATTTCTGATGCGTTGTTGAAACTTTAATATTTTTTCTAAGTTAGTTTGTATTATATAAAATGATTGTTTATTATGAAGTGTCTGTAATATATACCATATTTAAGGGTAAGGTACTTTTTATATGTACACGCGGTTTAAGAGACCTTAAAAAAAGGTATGCCTAAAAATACCTTGCCTTAACACAGTTTTTTAACTAGCACGGGTGGTAAGGTTTTGACAAGTGCGCTGTATTAAGTCTTTCGATATATGGGCCGCATGAGCATTTAAATGACGAATTTGGGTAAAAAGGAACTAGTTTTGGGCAATAATATTTTTTTATTTTAATGATTTCTTTATTGATGTTGAATGTTTTGGAAAAAGTGTCTTACCTTGTCTTCTGCTTCCTCGGCCCTGCCCTCCGCCTCCAGAACCCGATGTTCGAGTTCCGAAAGCTGAAACAAACAGAAAAATCTTGTTAGAAAACCTCTGCGAAACGTACCTACATTACTAGCGCTCAAAGTATACTACTAGCGCCATCTATTCACACCGCAAAGGAAGGTTTTACTGAAATAATTCAAGTGAAAAGTTCTCCGCACGAAGCTTTCACCAAAAGCTTACCACAAGACAACGTAGTTCGGTCACCACCCGCAAGATGGCACTAACGTCGCTCCAAAGTTTATTGAACCACGTGGTCCTACAGCAGCAGGGTAACTATATCACATGTAGAATAGGAATTATTGTTATGTAAGAGAGTATTCGTGTGGTTTCTAAGGCGCGCAGGGGGTATAGCTTCTTGAAAGGGTGTATGTATGTTAGCTGTGATTAGTGTGTGTGGAAGGGAGCATGCTTGAAAGGTTTACTTCAGTGTTGACAGGAATATTCGTTCTACGGTATCGGATGATAAATTATACGCCTTGAAAAGTGTTACAAAAATTTTGTTTGCACAATATCACAAACATTTATAGAACTCAGAGTTGAAAACCAATATTTTGGTCTAACTTACTTTTAGTTGATTATGTACATAGACAATATTCGCTTACTTAAAAAAGGCTGTACATCTCATATACATGATTTATATAGCGTCAGCAACTAGTATTCATGCTGTATAGGACGCTGTAGTGCCTTAAATCATTTCAAATACTTTCAAAAGCTTGTTAAGTTACTTGCATAAATATTTTTCTTCGAATCGCAAAACAGAGTTATGATTATAATGTATATGGACGCTGAACAAGGGAATACTTCGCAAATAAATAAAATCAAAGCTAACGAATAGACAAATAAAGCGATACAGCGTGTATGTACAGGGTGATTCAGTAATACCGGCCGGCTTGGTGGTGAGTAAAAGCTATTATATTGTGAGAATAGAATACGCTTTATTGAAACAACATAAAACAAACATACAAACACTAATTAACTAAAAATAACACATTATGCGATGGTAAGGTTCTGTTTTGAAGAATTGTAGTCTCATAAAGATCGAATCATTACCATCATCGTCATCTCAGTCGTAGGACATCCACGGCTGGACATTCAGGCTTCCCTCATGGATCTTCGAGTACGGATCATGAGTGGTTTTTTCCATACTCACCACGCTTGGCAGGCGGGTTAGCGAGCGCAGTACGGGATGTTGATTCACGGAAAGACGTTGCTGCCCATCTTCCGAAAGTATCCATTAGCAGATTCTTACTGCATCCATGGGCAAGACATGGGCAAGGGCACACGGCTTATTCAAAAGATCAAATGTTCTCGGCATATTTTCTTTCCGCTTAGTTACAAGGATGTTATAGAATACAAGCTGCTGCCCGCTGCTTTGCCCTAGTATTTTTTTGAAATGTTAATAGCCTAAGTCCGGTCAGAATCTGTCCAGCCTTTTCGGAGATTAGCCGGAGTTAACAGACAGACAGACAAAAAATTTGTACTTTTTTCGCATTTCATTTAACATTTTTACTAGATCATGTTGTGGTAGGTAACGTAAATTAGCATGGTCAGCTAATGGTCAGAATAAAGAACTAGTAATTTACGTCTGAAGCTACGTAGCTTTACGTAAACCACAGGTTTCCTCACGATATTTTCCTCAACCGTAATTTTTTTCTTTAATGTAAAATCCATGGTTGCACGTCCGGTATCGGCCTCGATAACCTGCGACCTTCCGATTGAACGTCGGGGGTACATACCACTAGGTATGTACCCCCGACTTTATTAGTTAGAAACAAACAACAAAAATAAATAACTTATTATAAACTAAAATAACCCTTGAGGAACCTCCGAAGTAACACTTTTGACCAAATGTCACTATATGACGAACAAGTTTTGCATCTTTGGTAAAGAAAACCTTTGACTAAATGTAGCCCTGGACTATACGAATACGAATTCGAACTCGTTGAAGCAATCACCCTGTATTGCCTGTAAGTACTCGTAGGTATAGTGTGCATACAAACATCAGAAGCTCCTAGGAAATGCAATGAATCAAATTCAAAGGCTTTCGAACCGGCAATTTAATTTCCTTTTCTTGTTTTGAATTTTCATAAAAGGAAATAAATGTTGGGATTTCGAAATCTCTTGGCAGCTGAAAATAAATGCTATTTTCAAGGGTCTTGAACGAAATAACATTTTAATACATATGAAAGAAGAAAGTACCAGGGTGTAATTTGTTAGTTTTTGTTTGAAATATAAGATTTATAATAAAATTTTATACAAAGATGTTTAAGCTGACCTGTTTTCTAAATAGTCAAACGTAAAATAAAAATAATAAAAAAATGTATACTTTAGATATCTTTTATAACTGTTAGTGAATAAGTTTCATTTCCGTCTCATTTAATTTGCCCATGTATAAAATGTAAGACCTGTATTAGCCTTAAGTCTTAAAATTAAGTATTTTTAATTGTTACTAAAGGCTGTTGGATTTTGTCAAACAAATAAAATAAAATAAAAAGGAACTTGCCGACTTCCTGTAAAGTAATTAATCGCTTAGAAAAATAACAATCGGTTTAACTATACTAAATTATTTATTTTTTATGTAAATTATTTTAACTGTTATCATTGTAAAAATCAAAAGTCTACTTGTAGTGGTTTTGGTTTTATTTATGAAGGTTCGTATCAAACCAAAACCACGACTACCTCTGGCTAGGGCCAAAACCTTTGTAACAATATGTGAATTATTTGTAAAATACTGTTATAATTATAAAATTCCGATAAAAATCCTCATCTTTGATATAATTATCTCTCTTGGTAGTTGTAGTTTTGGTTTCATATGAACCACGACTGTTTTTTTTCCCGAAACAAATACAAACGTCTTTAGACCGTCCTGCTGTTATTTAAAGTCGGTTAAAAATACAGACGAATTAAGAACCTCCTCCTTTTTTGAATTTGAATAAAAGATGGATGGTCGTCGTTTATTTCATCTACCTATAGGATTGCTCTATGTTCAAATTAGGACAGCCATAAAATTGAACCAATCATGAAGCTCACACCTTTACTATGGGGTCACATATCATATGAAATCGTAATAGGCCGACGTGCCAATTACGACCACTTAACTAGACCTCCACATTTCACTCACGATAAAGCTTGTAGTTCGAATGTTAAGGCCACGTTATGATGGACGATGTATTTATAGCTCAATAATATGACATTTGGGTCAGGACATAGCTAATAATGATACGATCTACTACATTTATGACAGTTTGCAAGTACATTATATGTATGTATATGGTAATACTGTGGTAATACCACCCGCCTTTGGCAAGGCGAATTTCCGACACGCAGATGTGGCGGGTTCGATTTCCGCCGCGGGATGACATAGTGCTGTATTCTGTATTATTGTGTTTGTATGGTAGTGTTTGACATTAAAAGAGGAATGTTTGGTATTCATGAAAGGATAACATTTTAAATTAAGCTTTACATTACGGTATCATAAAGGGTTAGCATAATATTTGTTTCGATTTCATAACCTGCAGATAGTTGTTAATATCTAAGTTGGTTGTAAGTCACCAGATGATTGTAATTGAAATGAGTTTTTCTTAATTAGGGACTATACCAGGTAAGTCCAGAATCAGTGGTTATAATATTCTACCCAGCGAAGGTTAAAGCATACATAATCGTTTTTCTGCCCATACACCATACTAGGTAGCACCGACACAACATATTTTTACTCGACATTCACTCCTTTCTTATTCGTATCATCCTTCACACAATTAATCCATCTTTTCTTTGGCCTTCCTCTCCCTATCGTTCCACCCATCCACCCAACCCTTTCCATCCTCATTCATGGTTAACATCTAAGACGGTGAAGGAGTCTTCTTATCATCATCACTTATCTATCACTGTAGGATGTCCATTGCGAAAGAAAGGCTTCCCCGATCGATCTCCAAGTAGGTATTGATCATGAGGGGAATATTGCCATACTTGCTACGGTTTATAGGCGGGTTAGCGAGCGCAGTACAGGATGTTAATACACAAAAACGCTGCTGCCCATCTTCCGGAGGTTATCACTTGGCAGATTCTTGCTGCTAACAGGGACAAGAGAGGAAGGGCAGCATTCTTCTGCCAGCACCCCACGGCGTTAAAACGGTGATTAAAGCATTTCCGTTTCCAAATGGCTTGCATGGATAAGACGCAGATACCCAGCTGTTCTTGCCAGCTACGCAGCTGCAAACTTTTGAAGAGTAATGCGAGTTGTATTGCCGAGATGGGGTCGGCAGTGTCGGCAGTGTCGGCAGTTTTGGATTGTCGAATGTTTTATAACGTATAACGTAGCTCGTGTATCTCGGGTATTCGCTGTGTATGAGTGGCATTTATTATTTGCGAAATGGGGAACATGACGTGAAAATAAATACCAGAGAATGGTTGGGAAAAAGCGTTCGCTCTGTGACTAATGTAAAGGTGTAAATTCGTTTTATTGTATGGAATATATACTCGATACGGATGTGAGGATGTTCTATCTTTTTCATGTGCCATGGGCTATATAGGGTGGCCTAAACGCTCTATGTACGTAATAAATACAGTTAATTGATGTCATGTCGTGTGGTGCAGTAAGCCTCTCTTGCCCGTGGATGCAGGTATAACCACGCCAAGCTATACCCTCCGAAAGAGAGCAGCACCGTCTTGCCGCGTATCAACTTCGCGGACTGCGCTCGCCAACCCGCCTGCCAAGCGAGTATAGCAACAACTCCCTCATGATTAGTTACATAGATTCATGAGGGAGGCCTATGTCAAGTAGTGGACGTTCTATGGCTGAGATGGTGACGATGATGGGTCTCGTGCCATTGAGAGTAACCTATCAAAATGAGACACGTAAAAGCAATGTAGAGAAGTCTTTGACATCAAAAGCCATCCTTATATCGTTTGCATGAATTGTCAAAGCCACTATAAGTAGGTACCTAATATGTATGTCACACGTTATACCAATTTCTTGGTCGAGAGAACCCGAAAGCGGCGCTTTCGAACTCAAAGGCAGCCCAGCGATGCAAATCATAACCACGCATATTGAGCATAGGGATTGACAATCTGAAGAGCAAATATTATGTCGAAACTTGGTATCGAGCAATCTGTCTGGGTAAATACAGACTGAGGATTCAGTGGGGTGCCGGCAGTATGATGTTTCTTCTCTTCTCTTGCTCGTGGATGCAGAATACGAGGGATACCTCCGGAAGATGGGCAGCTGGGCTGCGCTCGCCAACCTGCCCGCCAAGCGTGGTGAGTATGGGAACACCCCCTCATGATCAGTACCTGGCGATTCTTGAGGGAGGCCTATGTCTAGCAGTGGACGTCTTACGGCTGAGATGATGATGATGATTCACAGGCCTGTACAACGATAACAGCGCTGCAATCGGAAGATTGTTATCCAAATAGGAGGAAGACATTTTAAAATATCCTAAAATTTAAACAAAATTGACCTCAATGACCCTAATGTTAGTCATAATGATGATGATGAGTAGGTTGGCGCGACGATAAATGATAGGTGACATCATAACCATCTTTCACTATCGACCCATGAATTTATTAACATTGAGGAGTTTCGACGGCCATTTGTGGTCTTCTGCATCAAAATCAGTTTATCAAATCATACTTTCATAAGCAAATACTTGTTGCAGAAAAAACGCTATATGTATCCCCCTAATATTTGAGGATTTCCCTCGATTCTTCATGGACCCCATCATCAGAACTGAGTTTTGAAAATGGGACCAACTAGTGTATCTAGTAGAACTCATAAATAATTTTCCAAATCGGTTTCAAGACACTTTTTTACATAATTCTTCCGAAATAAATTATGTTTTCGTGTTTGATATGCTAACCCTATAAGATACCGTAATGTACAGCTTAATTTAAAATGTTATTCCGTCATGAATACCAAACATTACTCTTTTAATATTAAACACTAACAAACACCCTATAAACACAATAATACAGCTTTGTGCCACACGGTTAGTCTAAGCCTCTTGAATCACACTGCTGGGCAAGAACTCCCTTCCCTCTCCCTACACTAAGTCCAGAGTGAATGAATGAATGTCACACCCAACTCAAGAAAATTACAGGAAAAATAGATTTTTTCAAAACATAGGTGAAAAGGCCGGCCTTATCGCTAACAACGATCTCTTCTAGGCAACCTTTGGATGGACAGGTTTGATTTAACAATATTTATGACGGTGGCGAACTAAAACAATAAAAAACTAAACAAGTGAGGTAACAAAAATGAAATGTATAGTCAATATTATTACATTGTATTCATTTAAGATACACTATAAACATATAGACGAAAGAAAGAAGAAAGAAAGAAAGAAAAAACATTTATATTATGCCACAAATAGGCACACAACTCGGTATAATATGCGACAACATATTATGTTGTCTTGTCCTGCACAAGTCAAGACAACGCTGATCTTCCGTTGGAACCTTTTTGAGTCACAGATGTCCCCTTTACACGAAAAACATAATAATAACTTCGTTACAAGATGAAGAAATAATAGAAGTAGGCAAGATTGGTATTTTATATTTTTTTTATTTTATTTTAGAACTTACAGGAAAACTTACAGCTAGCAATTTAATAATTAAAGAAATAGGTACAGAAAGCCAATTACAAGTTTCCACATATATGTAGGTAGAAGAGTGCAAATATAAAAAGTTGACAAATAAACAATACTAAGTTATGAATTATTGCACATGAGATTATTACACATATGTTTAAAACTAGAAGCAGAAGTGTTGAATAAGTCAACCTCCTGGGCCACTGCATTGTAGTGTCTAGTGTGTATGGTTGTAGAACTACATGAATAAATAATAATAAAGATAAATACATAAAAAAGATACACGCAGTAGTTTAACGGAGTTACGGTGGCTTATCACGGGAATCTTGACAACATTGATGAACCAAATTTTTTGAAGAGTGTTGATCGCCCAGTTAACAACAAAGAGGTAGGTATTACTTCCGTGGTTTTTGGGAGTTCGTTATGCACTCGTAACCACAGACTTGTTACTTCCGTTTCAGATCTCTTCAAACGGACCTACTCGGCGGAAACTCCACAGTTCTTCGGTATGTTTTCGAGTGGAAAATTGAAATGGATTTATACTTTGTGGTTTCGGGGATTGACGGAGTTTCGTTTGGAGTTTGGTTGCTTCCGGATCTGAGATTACGTGCTTTTGTGTTAAAAGTTGCCCTTTTGTTTAAGCTATATTCCTTAACCGTTATAAATTATAAGTTCATCGAGGCATTTATTCGTTTAGCCTCTAACCGTTGTTTTTAGTTGATATTTCGAATTTTGTTAAGAATATTTCCTATTATGTTTTTTTACAAAGCCAGAAAATAGCTGTACTTGAATAAGTCTCTGTTCCACGGGAACTAATGCTGGGACAACAAGTATGCTATGTGTTAATCTTGGTCAAAAACGCAATGGTTCTCTGTAGTTTTGCGGCGTGAACAGGTTACAAACATCTATACCTTGGCCAAGAGTTGCTCGGTTCAACCGCGATAAGAAATGATGTCTTCTTGCAATATTCAAACTATCCAATATTGCGGACAAAAAATTAAAGCCTAATAAATAATAAGACAAAAATTGTAACAATGAATAGAAGTGAAAGAGTGAGGTTTCTTGTTCGCTTACTTCCCTCACTTGGAAAATAAAATCGTATTTGTTCAACATTTTTTTAAGTAATTCGAAAACTATACGGCTTAAAGGAAACTAAAAACTTTTTATTAATGTACAAATTAAGCCCTTTCATATGATACACCACATTACCAAGTAACTTCAGTAATTTTTTTTGAGACTTTCAACATTTTTATATAAGTATTCAATATTAGTCAAAAAGCGTTATCTTATGCAATTTAAAATTTCTCGATAGCACTAATAACCTAATTCTCAAGATATCCATTTGTGACCGACAGACAGATAATGTCACACCATAAAGGTTCCTTTTTAACATTTTGGTCCGGAACCCTAAAAAGGTATCTGGAGCAAACGAATTAATTTATGTGCTTTATTCAATTCAAATGTGTCTTGTTCTTCTTTTGTAAATTGACTATTCTATGTAGCTTTTTAATCTGTTGATTAAATACTTATTGACTTTATATGTGACTTTAAAGTAGTAGGATGCTTACAAATCCAGCTAAACAACAAAATCGTAAATTCCTTATACTAATCTATTCTAACTACAGGTATAATTAATAATCTGAACTGGAATTCAGTTATACCCATAGCTATAATCCCTTGGCGAATACTCGGACAGTGATTAAGTGATTATCACCTACCGCAAACGTAATTATGGAACAGGTGTCCATTATCCACCGTAGATATTAGTGTACACGGTACACGGGTAGTTAGTTTTCGATATACTAAGCATGAGTTAACGATGTCTATAGTCCAGTACATGTATATCCTAACAATGTAAATCCGCAACATTTTGGGTTCCGGACCAAAATGGTAAAAAGGAACCCTTATGGTAGGTATCACTTTGTCTGTCTGTCTGTCACAAATGGATATCTCGAGAACTACTGATGACTTTAAATTTGAAAGGGTGAAAGATAATACTTTTTTACTAATATAGCATAAATGTATGAAAATGTAAAAAAAATATTCTTATAATGATTGCAGGGGGCGGATCTCAAAATGTTTAAGTGAAATTACTAGGTCGTGTGGGGTATCATATGAAAGGTATTCATTTGCACATTAATAAACAGTTTTTATTTTTCCTTTAAGCCGTATCGTTTTCGAGTTATTTACAAAAATGTTGAAAAACTACCGTTCCCCCTCTTATCTCCGAAGTTTGCAGAGATAAACCCGTGAAATTTATATAGCAAATAGAAGTGTATGTAAAGTTTATTGGAAAATTATAACAAACTATCTAATTTGCATAGTTTTCTAGACAAGGGGGGGTGGAAGTAGGGTTTTTTTTAAAAAAGTGAAGTTACTAGGTCACATGGGTTATCATTTGAAAGGTAATAATTTGCACATTAACAAACTGTTTTTAGTTTTCCTTTAAACCGTATCGTTTTTGAGTTATTTACAAAAATGTAAAAAAAATGACCATTCCCCCCTTTATCTCCAAAGTTTGCAGAGATAAATCCGTGAAACGTTTATAGCTAATAAAAGTGTATGTAAAGTTAATAGGAAAATTATAGCAAACTCTCTAATTTTCATAGTTTTTTAGATAAGGGGGGTGGAAGGGGGTTTTTTTTTAAGTTACTAGGTCATGTGGAGTATAGAAAGGTATTAATTTGCACATGAATAAACAGATTTTAGTTTTGCTTTAAGCCGTATAGTTTTTCACTTATTTACAAAAACATTGAAAAAAATGGCGTCCCCCTTTATCTCCGAAGTTTGCAGAGATAAACCCCTGAAACTTTTACTGCAAATAGTAGTGTACGTAAAGAATACAGAAAAATTATAACAAACTCTCTAATTTGCATAGTTTTTTAAAAATCATCGAAAGTGTAAAAAATCTACATTAGATCCACTATCAGACAAGAGATGGCGCTGTCAACGCTCTCCAACAAATATAAATCGCCTTTATCATATTTCATATTGTAAGATGGCACGGAACCCTCGGTGCGCGAGTCCGACTCGCTCTAGCCCGGTTTTATTTTTGTTTGGTACGCCTTGTTTGTATGTTTATTTACGCAAAAAATGGCAAGCAAGCATGGACAAAATATTTTATTTGAAACAAGATACTTGGGACAAAGAACAAATTACTGACTGCTGCAAAAGTTACGAGTAGCAGAGTCAGCGCCCACCTCCGAATACATGGAGGTGCTAGTTTGTAATAAGCTTTTACCTTTACCACAGATGGTCGTAACGTGACGTGCACTGAAAACCAGCGCTGAGTAGACCAGTCACCAGTGTCTACCCAGCACAATGCTGAGTACAATCCAGATTTGCCCTAAACTCTGCTACGCACAAAAAGTAGCAGTGAAGCTTAGGAATAATTTAAGTGTCATAGTGGTTATTGTGTTGCATAGCAGATTTAAGGTAATTTTTCAACAAAAAACCCACTTCAATGTTAAAATCTAAACGGTTGCAGAAAAAAACCCAAACCCAAATGTTATATATGAGTATTACCTTCTATTATCATGTATTTCATCATCAGAACTGGGTTTAAAAGCAAGCGAACATTATTAAGTGAAACAAAAAAATCATTCGCAAGTTTAAATTTAGGGCATATAAATTTGCTTTAAGGAACTCCAATAGACAGATATTACAAACTATTTAATTCCTCATGAATGATGGGATCATCATCAGAATCTAGTTTTGAAACCTTCTGGTGCCCATAACACAAGCTCTGCTTACTTTGATGCTAGATGGTGCTGTGCGTAATATCCAGCATAATTTATTTATTTTATGAATGTTGTGAAGTTAACCAACAGCTAACAGCATAAACTTATTTATTAATAACGGAACTAAAAACCCTGCGAGAAAGTATATTGCATTTGTTTATTCCTTGAAGCGAGAACGACAACCAGTTTACAAGGCCGCTCAAATAAAACTGCAATTACCTTCCTCGCCAGTCGAAACGTTAAGCCTTATTTCACGGCAATAAACGTTTGCAACAACAACAACCGCCGCGAGACGTCCACTCCGCGCAGCGGCCGTACGATAAATGACCCCAGCGGAGCAAGACGACGGTCGCACTCAAATATTAACAAACTACCCGCAGTAATGGCGATTCAAATGCAGCGGTTTATGGCTACCCGCCTTTTGAGATTTAGCGTTTATGGCTTCTTGGGCTTATTGTAAGTAAAATGCTGTTGAGCACGCGCGCAATCTAATATTTAAGAATGCCACTGTTGAAACGAGTCTTTTTCTTCTTGACGAATACACGTATGTGGTAGGTAGATAATAAATATTTAGAGAATCTCTACTTATATGGAGAAAATCTCTTGGAATTCGACAAACCGCTTTTAGTAAATAAACTAAATGAAACTAACGAGGCGTCTAAAAACCAAAGGTGAATTTTGTTTTTGACAAGGTTTTTATTTACGGCTCTATTTATACAGGTAGGCGATTTGATATTCTGGTTTAAAGACTTTAGGAACATAACGATCAAAGTAAAGGGTGGAACTTTGCAAGAAAAAGGGAAAACTACCGTTTGAAATTCCACCTAGACCGCCTAGATTGCTATTTGGTTACAAAAGGGACCAAAACTTCTTGCGAAATCTCTGGAAGCGTTTTGAAAAGCTTTTATTTTTATTTTACGAGTCCTCCAAGACTAAGTTTTACCAGCATTTAAAGTTAGGTAACTTATTTGTGATTAAGTTACTGAAAGAAATGGATCTATTTACAAAGTTGTTCAAGTTGCCAAATTTTTCTTTTAGCTTGTATTCCTTAGGAAATTTCTGAAAGTTTTCTGGTAAATAATTGCAGCTATTAGTAAGGTGAAAACGTGAACGCTGTAAGAGAATTATTTATTACAATTATGTACTTGCATTTCGAGGTAATTCAGTGCTCTGCATTTTCGACACAGCTGTATAATAACGTTTTCGCTGGCGCGATTTACGCATTGACAAATTTATAAGTAGGGTAGGGTTTTTGAAAATGCCATCGTTTGGTGCGTTCAGAAATTTTGTTTTAAATAAACAAAAAAAACCATTTATTTCAGACCACATGATCCATAGAACAAAAGAAAAAAATTACACAAAAAAAAAATAATGCAATAACCACAGATAATATAAAAATAAAAAATAAGAAATAGTAAAATAAATAAGAAAAGAAAACAAATCATTGAGACACTAGGCAGGACACTGGTTTCAGCACAGCTACCCAGTGTTTCAAGGTGGCAGAGTAGACATTTTTGGCAACGTCTGCCACGAGGCCGTTGGTGCTCCCGCGCATGCGGCTCACCAGGGAGGCGGTGCGTTTCCACATTACTGCATAAAAGTCGTCTATGCGTGCCTCTGCAAACATCCCCGATGCACTGCAATAGCGCGGCAGCCCCAACAGCATCCTGAAGCCGTTGTTGTACTGGACTCGTAGGGCGTTGTAGGATTTCTGCGTGTACTTGACCCACAGGTTGCACGTGTAGAATGAAGTACAATACGTTGTTTACAAATAATACAATTAATACGTAAGTTTTGTGAGTTAACTTAAGCTCAAACTGTTTATATTTTTGGTTTAACGACGATATCGTTTTTTTTTCTACATCTTCTGAGCTCGAAAAAATGTTAGAAGATCTTAACGCCGCAAGCTTCGAGGTTGGACTCACGATGAATCAGTCAAAGACCAAACTATTAACCTGTTGGTTAATAGTTTGGTCTTTGACCACCAAACGCAAATTACAGGTTGGAGGTGGGAAGATTGCATATGTCAATGAGTACATTGGCCAGATTGTTTCCTTTCAGGCGGGTCAGGAGAAAGAAATTACCCGCCGTACCGAAAACGCCTGGAAGAGCTATTAGGCCATGAAGGACCTTATGAAGGGAAACCTTCCCCAATGCCTAAAAAGACAGCTCATGGACATGTGCATTCTTCCTTCCCTTACTTACGGTGCACAAACCTGGTCTGTGACTGATCTTCAAAAGTTCAAACACGGGGTCTGCCAGAGAGTAATGGAGCGTAGTATGCTGGGATTTTAATTGACTGACCGGTTAAGAAACACCATACTACGCTCTATGATAAAAATTACAGACGTCAACCACAAATCTGCCAAATTGAAGTGGGACTGGACTGGACACGTGTACCGCATGAGAAATGACATGTGGGCCAAAATTACCACAACTAGAATAGTAGTAGTTAGTATCTGTAGTAGTAAATGCGATACGGAGTTCGCCGGGACACCTAGTTTAATATGTATAAAATATACACCGTTTTTAATGAACAGGTCAAATTATTTATCGTATGCACATACAACAACGGTCAACAGAAACACTTGAAATGCTTTGCTTAAATATAATAAAACATAACGATTTCGCATTTGAAAGCAGTCAGAACTGCCATTTAACCAAGACCATAGAGGTACATTCCTAAGCAATTCACAAAGCTACTCTCAAACTACAATCATCTCAACTTTGCTTATCGTCATAAAATCTTTTACAGCACGTAGGTAATAGGCACATGTAATCTAGATCGCACACTCAAATATTACCGAAGGTACACAGGTATACAGTCACCTGCTACAAATGTAGACACTTACATATACAGAAATGTGACAAACCGTGCGCGTTTGTTGCCGCGTCGGGTTCTATACTCCAAGATTATAAATAATTTTTAATAACAAACCACTGACAGCTTAATCAGCAGATAGCAAGGATAGACCAATGGCAATCGTTGATTTGGCTACCAAAACCAGAGCAAAACCTTGGTCAGTCGTGGTTAGTAAGTAAACATTAAACATGATTTTGGCTAGAGTAAAGATAATTACATCTTAGTGCAGACGACTGTACTACCTGGGTCCTGGGTACATACGAAGTTATGTGTATGCAAAACTAAAGTGATTTTATAAAGTTTGAATGTGGCACCTGGATATGACAGCCAATTTCACTTTCACCTGATGCAGACAGGTATTAAGGGAAGATGTTCTGGGTAGCTATTGAAAAAGTCAAAGTCAGTAAGTATTTATTTAATAGAGCAATAAGCTACATTTAATAGTCAATATACAAAATAAAAACAAGACACATTCGAATCGATTCGAAAACTTTTTTTAAGTGAGGGAAAGAAGTGATAAAGTAGACTCAAACCTTTTCTCTTTTTTTTTATTATTTCAAAGCGTTTAGCTCGAGTGACAACGAGACAAACGCTTTAGAGTAGCTTTAAAACTATGTATAATGAATAGAGGACACATCTCAGAAATAACTATAATAATTTTAACCATAACGCTGGAGCAATTATTCGACGTTATTAATTTTCTTATATGTATGTACATACGAACTTTATTGATTCCTGTGCACTAAAATAGCCGAGCGTAACATAAAAACTATAACAAAATTGAACCCGTTCGGCACTATGCACAGTTAATTGGAAATTACCCTGAGTACAATCCTGAGTACATCCCTGTCATAATGCTTTAAAATAATCCTAGCTTAGGTTAAAGCTTGAAGCTAGCAGCTTTATACATGTTATTGAATTATTTTCGTTATTTTCAATTTAAGGTAAAGCTGATGTCGGATTGAGCGAGCGATGTTAGTAGAATGCAGTTTAAAAATGTCCATGTAAATAAATTCATATTGCTGGACATTTCACACAGCACCATCTAGCACCAAAGTAAGAAAAGCTTGTGTTATATATAAGTGACAGATAATGGATATACTAGTTTAATATATATGACAAAGAAAAATAAGGCTAACATTAAACGAGTAGTTTCAGATATGAGAAACCAGATAACACTATAATTTTGACTTTATTATACGTGAGTTATACAGCGTCAGAAACTGGTATTCATGCTGTAAGGGACGCTGCAGTGCCTCGCACATTGTTAGAGTAAGGTTGCCTAGCACCGCCCCTATACCATCGTCCCAGCTTAGCTATTAGAGAAAACAGGTCAATAAATCTGAAGTTAACAAAGCCGCGGCATTCCTCACAATATTTCCATTCACCGATAAAGCACCTGTAATAAGTGCACATATTTTTATCAAAAAAGGATAATCCTTGGTGCACAGTCAGTATAGAACCCACGACCTTCGGATTGAAAGTCGGGGACATACCCGAACACAACACGGCTCAAATGGGTGTCCATAAGTCTGCTAAAGAGCTGAAAACATAACTGTCCTTCCGCATACTTCAGTCGTGTAAAACACCTGGGTGCCCATTTTGTCTACGAAAATGGATTGTCCTAAAATCATAATCAATAATAACACGTGTGTCCGAAACATCACCATCCATAATATCATGGTCCCATAAATATAATTTACAATAAGATATTGTTCATCCTAATGCTCTTTACGCACAAAGTTATTTTACCTAATATATTATTTCCATAATTTTCATCGTTATAAACATATGATATGTTATAAACATAATAATAACGAATCATAAAACTTATTCTTCCGAATATTATCGAACGATTATAAAACCTTCCAGTGGCAGAACCAAGATGGAAGGACAGTAGGTTATTAGGTTTTTATTTATAACCACCCGAAAACACTGCCTGTGACAGAACCCAGATGGAGAGACAGTAGGTTATTAGGTTTTTTAGGGTTCCGGACCAAAATGGTAAAAAGAAACCCTTATAAAATCTGTCAGTAGGTTATTAGGTTTTTTTTTATAACAATCTAAAAACACTGCCTGTGGTAGAACCGAGATGTAGAGACAGTAGCTTAATAGGCTTTTTATAACCATCCTAAAACACTGTCTGTGACAGAATAGCATAGCATTATAGCAGCATTATGATTATTCGGGCAATCGATGATTATGAAAATAAATTTTATATATTAGGGATATCAAATTTCGGAGACAAAATAGAGAACCAAAACACCTAGCTCCAGACGCGCTAGTTTACTAGCAGTGTCATGTAATTACGTGCCTCCTCGACACGGCCAGCTCATTTCCCCCGTGATACGGCGAAACACAAAATTGTTTACTTTCACAATTTCTGAAAAGCCACGTGAAACATTTCTGGCGGTGTAAACTTTGTAATTTCGGTCGTTCCTTGTTGGTAACTACGAGAATAGATAGATAAAACTACTAACTTACTACATTTTCTCTGACTCTGTATGATTTTTATACGACAAAATGACAAGACAAGCCGAAGACCCACCTGATGTTAAGCGGTAACCTCTACCTATTATAATAGCAATACCGCGGTGATCACGTTCACGAAGCACATGACCGACCCTGCATTTCATTGCGCCCGTCATCCTGCGACATAGAGATGATAGGTTTCATGTGCCCGTTATTTCATGTCTGTTATATTTTACAAGACATTTTATTGTTGTAGACTTCAGTGGCGTAGGAGGGAGGAATGACTGACTGAGACGATATTGCGGACTCGATCCCCGGCGTGGGAAAAACGGTCGGGAGATTTTAGTGCCCGTGTCTGTAAGTTATTTTTTGTGCAAAAATCAAAATAGTTGGCCTATCTTATTTACCCTTGATACTTGAACCATTTATTTTTGGACAAATTGGCAGTCCTATAAAATGACTAACATAAGTCTAAAAGCGCATCGAATGCTTGTAACTTGATTTATCCTGAAATGATAAAACTTTTTAGTATGTTGGTTATATACGTTCGAGTTCGGTTGCTCGCTATATTTATGAGGTTTACATACGCCATATTTATAAGTTAAATCTGATTTTATTTTCAGAACCGTTGTACGAGAGCGAATAATATTTTTGCTGCCGTAAGCGGCGAGGAAACACGATTTAAAAACTCGAGTGAGATTTATTTGTTTAGAAGCGAAATAAAAATAATGCTTTATGCTTTTTTAAAAATGAAGCATGAGTTACGTACATTGTAAATACTGTTTGCGTGTATGTCATGAGCAAGATGAGAAGAAGCGAAGCCGGTAGGTATTTACGGACGTTCTATGGTAGCGCCTTAACTACTTTTTGGATGTTAGTAATTGATGTGTCTGTCTATTTGCTTCTTAGGTTGCCTGCTTCTGGACCGACTTCTTAAGAAAGATTTTGGTTTTTAGGGTTCCGGACCAAAATGGTGAGAAGGTACTCTTATGGTGTGACTTAGTCTATCTCTCTGTCTGTCTGATGCTGTCTGTCAAAGCTTCTCAGGAACCAGTTATGCTTATTCATTCAGAACTTCAACGCTAAACCTCCGTGAATAACAGTTTTTTTAACGTTCTACTTGTTGAATTAATTGATCACAAAATAAAATAACGGTGCTAAACATAGCGAAATGTAAATATTCACAGATTGTAGCACCATTAGCTGATCTTTTGCCTCGCAAATCGCCGCGAAGCTTTGCTCGCTCATTCAACATCTAACTAATTAAGTTAACAACTTTTGTTGAGCACTTCTTATCAGCTGATCCTGAAATTACTCGCGATCAATCATGAGTGACGGGCGCTATGATAAACGACCCATCGTGCTAGTGAGTATAGTCAGATGCAAAAATATTTAGATAGTTTAAAAATACAAATGAGCTGAGATCATACAGACTTAAATATACCTCAGAATCAGCACCTCCTTGAATTTATAGAGCTAATGCGTGGGTAACGTAGATTCAGAAATTCTACCTCTATATTCATGTCTCTAGAAGATCCTAGATCAGTTTTAGCACTACCAAAATTTACCTATGGTAAGTAGGTAAGCACACTAATGCGTAGGCTTTTATAATAAGAGTAATCATCAGTTCAGTTCAGCCGTAAAACGTCCACTACTGAACACAGGCGTCCCTCATGGATCTCTGTGAGGGGTAGTTGCCATACTCACCACGCTTGGCAGGCGGGTTGGTGAGCGCAGTATAGGTTGTTGATACACGGAAAGACGCTGCTGCCCATCTTCCGGAGGTATCCCTTAGCAGGCTCTTACTGCATCCATGGGCATGAGAGGAGAGGTAACATTCTACTGCCGGCACCCCACAGCATCAATACGAGTAATACAACACTTTAAATGTTGTGGTGAATATAATTGTTCTTTTACTACTTTGTTTAAATATGTTATGTACTTTGTTTAAGAAAAAAAAACAAAGATGGTTTGGTGTGTAATTTTATTTTAATTACCTATACTATCAGGTTAGCGCACTTATGCGTAGGCTTTTACGAGTATAAAACCCTTTTATCTTTAAATGGGCGGTGGATATTATTGTTCTCTTTGGGTAATAAATATTCTTTAAATCCAATCTTCAAATGTCTATCCCGTAGTCTGACTGTACAACTAACTCGTTTTAATTGCTTCATCCCACGTGTAAAGTTTGCATGAAAATGGGAGTTTGTATGGGATCCGCCGACGTTTTGATGGATTGCCCACCATGCATATTGGCGGTCCACATTCCACGTGCCCGGGAAATGGATTTTTCGTCTGCGGCTTTAAAAACGATTAGAATTGCGGATGTCACTACTATTTTTACGTTTGTTAGGGTTTCGTAACAAAATGTTTGCTACGAAACCCTTAAATAAACGTTAAAAATATTAGTGACATCCGCAATTCTAACCCTCTTCAAATGCTCGGGCATTGGTGTCGGTCCTGTTTTACACTTCCTAAAACTAATTATGATTAGAGATATGACGTTTCTAAATTTAGAGCTGTCATGGTAAAATTGGATCTATTTGTTCCGTTTTGATTTTAGAACGGCATTAACCGAATAGCCTATAATGTCAATTTATTCCGTTTTCATCATCATCATCATGTCAGCCGTAAAACATCCACTACTGAACTCAAGCCCAATCCCTCATAGATCTCCATGAGGGGTTGTTGCCATACTCACCACGCTTGGCAGGCGGGTTGGCGAGCGCAGTATGAGATGTTGATACACGGAAAGACGCTGCTGTCTATCTTCCGGAGGTATCTCTTAGCAGGCTCTTACTGCATCCACGAGCATGAGAGGAGGGGTAACATTCTTCTGCCACCCCACGGCTATTCCGTTTTACGTAAATTTAATTAGCTTTAGCTAGGTAGTGCTAAAACAGAATCGCCACCATTGGCTACCTATGTTAAGCTTGTTTTCATGTATGAGATGGGTATATGGTTTTTCGCTACTATATTAAGCTCTACATACTTATTAAATTGTATTGTGTTGTTTTTAAATTGTATAAACATATAATTAACCCAAACCACTTTTACTCATCTAAGTGACTGTCATTTAGGAGAGTAAATATATTTGATCCCAAATAAAAGAAAGGAACTTATTTACAGTTTTTTTTTGCAGTTAAAACAGTATTTTTTATACAATGTGCAAATCAA
Organism: Pasiphila rectangulata; assembly: GCA_963082625.1. Lineage (NCBI taxonomy): Eukaryota > Metazoa > Arthropoda > Insecta > Lepidoptera > Geometridae > Pasiphila > Pasiphila rectangulata. Next base: position 11,288,363 of record OY720249.1, read on the forward strand.
TCTACATCTACAATAATAATATATTACAACTAGCCGCACCCCGCAGTTTAACCCGCGTAGTTCCCGTTCCCGTGGGAATTTCAAAAAATCCCTCCTTAGTGCACCTCTAGGATACTAAAGGTACATATATGTGTGCCAAATTTCAAGTTTCTAGGTCCAGTGGTTTAGGCTGTGCGTTGTCTGTCAGTCACTCAGTCAGTAACGGAAGAGTTTTATATATACATATTTATATTGGCAGGACGAAATAAAAAGAGGAATAGGCTACAATCACATTAAACAACATTATCCTTATAGATTTGAGATGAGTCTCCCGAACCTTTGTCATGATTAATCTTACTTTTAAACCTGTTTAAATTGCAGTTTCCCACGATTTTCATACTGTCTATTCAAGAGCCATTGAACTTTTGGAAGGCGGGTTCGCGCAAATCCATTTATAATCCCACGTCTTCAGCCATTTTGCCGATCAAAAATGCGAAAGCTGCCGAATTTACGTCAAAAATCTTTTGGGGCTGATCTTGGTAAAAGGCTGGATTTCGATAACTCCCACGTGGGTATAATAAATGAGTTATAGAGGTATTAAATAGGACTGTTCTCGCAGTGGGATGCAAGGTGTTAAGGATACCTCCGGAAGACGGGCAGCAGTCTTTTCGTGTATCAAAATCCCGTACTGCGCTCGCCAACCCGCCTGCCAAGCATGGTGAGTATGGCAACTACCCCTCATGGAGATCCATGAGATAGGCCTGTGTTCAGTAGTGGACGTTTTACGACTGAAACGATGAACGATAACAGGAATGTTGACGACTTCTGTGCCTCAGTTAGAATAGCTGGCTAAGACCGAAATTTGCGGGTTCGATTCCCGTCGGGGGACAAAATGTTTACTTTTCTGCAAATATTTGTCTCAGGACTAGGTGTTTTCCATGTATGTTATGATATTATGATAAGTATGTATGTACTTACTTCCTCCCTCTTCTTATCCTATTTTCACAATACAAGCTTTTCTAAATTAAGGACTGGATTTCCTTCATAGTATAAGAGCGGTTTTAGGTTATCGACAGCAAAAGCATGCGAAATTACAAGCAGAATCTAGTTTACCTTTATTAAACAGGACCGTTCTAGTTTTCATAAGGTGTTAGAGGCGAAGCTTGAATCACTTTTGAGAAACCACCTTGATTTTTTCTCCAAAATTCAAGGTTTCTCCTTTCTTATTTAAATACTAGCACGACTGTCATCGCTGGCTAGCCAAGTGTTTCGTACGTCTTTGAATTTGACAGTTTTCTTATGCCAAGTAATTGAATAGAAAAAGAAAGAAATCTTTAAAAAAAATCATATAATTAAAACCTGATTCAAATTCTTATCTGTAGTGATTATTTTAAATAAATAAATAATAACAAATAAATAATGCTGGACAATTCACACAGCATTATCTAGCCCCAAGCTAAGCAGAGCTTGTGTTATGGGTACTAGATGACTGATATACTTAACACATTAAACTACATAGATAATATGTTTTTTACTATGTACAAAAAATCCAGAGCACCCTGAACAAATATCTGCAGATCGTACAGAGTTTTTTCCCGAGACGGGAATCGAACCCGCAACCTCTTGCATCGCAGGCGGACCTTCGCCCGCTGCGCCACAGAGGTCGTCAAGTGTACCATATATTCGTTTTCTTCCCTTTGAGGGGAATGACGGTTTTATTTTAAACCTAAGCTATATCTGCTGTCTGGCTCTTCCACTGATGAACACAGGCCTCCCTCATGGATCTCCATGAGGGGTAGTTGCCATACTCACCACGCTTGGCAGGCGGGTTGGTGAGCGCAGTATGGGATGTTGATACACGGATAGACGCTGCTGCCCATCTTCCGGAGGTATCCCTTAGCAGGCTCTTACTGCATCCATGGGCATGAGAGGAGGGGTATCATTCTACTGCCGGCACCCCACGGCGAAATTTAGCGAAATACGTGCTGGGATATAATATATCTACGGTTCTGCAAACGTTCTCATTGCACTTCGCACATCTCATCTTCATTGGTTCCTGCTTTCATTGGTCCACTTCCACGGAATAATTTATTACAAGCAAAGCTTTTGAACACCGCGGGGTTGCTAACTTCTACCGCGGAATTCAAAACTGAGTATTTCAGTTGAAAATGTTGAAATCGTTTCTGAATGAAATGTGCAACTTTCGTGGTTACAACTTGTAACACGTCGGCTGTATGAACTAAATTCTGCCCGGGGCTTCGCATGCGTTGTAGGTAATGCCTATATTATTCCAGGACTGGGATGAATTTTCATAATTGGTAACACTGACTACTAAACGAGACAGCAGATATAACTACTCAGGTATGCGTGAAATTCTGCCCTAAAATAATAAGTGTACGCGCTATTACGATTAGATACTATTTTATAACTGACAAGCTTACCCGGATGCATTCCGAGAGATGGGATAGAAGGCCACTTATTGGACTCTGGATGAAACACGACGCTGAGGCAGGCCAAAGAAGCGCTGGAGCGATGACCAAGACGTGTTCCGGAGACAGTGTGAGGTGTTTGTGAGACAGCGACAAATGAAGAGAAACGGGTAGGCCTTTACCAGCAGTGGAAGATGAGTATAGGCTTATAAAAAAATATAACATTTCTTAATTAAAACATCAAAAACAAATCGGTGCGTGTATCGTATAAATTACTAATAGCACGAGAAGAGGTATAATAGTATAGAGGTACATTTGACTATGGCACTGTGCCAGCCCTAGCCTCTGTATAACAGACTATCAATCATGCAAAGATGGCGCGCTGTTGTGGTTCCACATATAGCTACATACTACAGTTTACAGGGTTATAGCGCATCGCTTAGCGACTTAAGCTTTGGGTAATTGTAAAATTAAATATTGTAGAAATTAAATTTTGCAAGGTTTATGACGTGCTGTTGAGGTTATTTATGCAGTCAGAAACGAAGATTTATCTTTAGTGAATACTATGTGGAAATCTATGACAGAAAAAACGTATTAAATTTTAGCGGCACTTAATTGACAGTCAAGACGATATGTTAAAAAATCCCCTATTGATTGCAGCTATATAAGACTTTGTAAGACGGGGTTAATATTTAGGATTTCGTATCCTATGGCTAGCAAAGGAACACTAAAACTAATCCTGCGTTGCTTTGACGGTCCGTCTGCGTTTATATTTTCAATAAAAATAACCTTAAAATTGTCAAAGCCAGTCATTAAAACCACCTCAAACGATTCTCTGACATTGTTAACAAGAGTCCCAAGAAAATAGTTCCATCGCTTTAATTCGTTCACTTGGACACTTTAATCGCGTATGGAAGGGCTCATTCAGGAGATATATGTATGCGCGAGTAACGACCCTTGAAGTTGAGCCGATGGTTTCATTCCACACTGCGAAGAGTTTGGTCCAAGTTGTTCTGCACTAGTACATCTCTATTTGTACAAGCTTTTATTCAACTTGAAATGTTTTTTTATTTAAATGTAGGTAACTTGTATGTTTGTCCGTGTCAAATCTAGCAAAATGTATCAGAACTACTTCTGACAATTGGTTGAGCTGAGTTTTGGGATACACTTTCAGTTTTAAACATCTTTGCTAAAGTGGTTTTAATAAAAAATAGTAGTAGTAGAACTCTTTGTGACAGTTCATTCGGGGAAGTACTACCACCATATTTATTTCTGTCGCCAAGCAGTCATGTCTGCATTGCTGTGTTTGAAGAGTAAGGGGCCAGTGAAATTACGGACACATAAGACCTTACAACTCTGTCTCAGGGTATGACGGGCGCAATGCACTGCAGCGTTGGTCACGTGCTTCGTGTACGTGATCACCGCGGTATTGCAGTTGTAATAGGTGGAGGTAACCGCTTAACATCAGGTGCTAACATCATGACTAAATTTCGAGACAAGCCGAAGGCTTTGTCTCGTAATTTAGTCGTATAAAAAAAAAATCTCATAACTGGTAGCGCCATCTTGAGTAAATTCAATACGAAGTAGTTAAAGGGTTATTTTTGATAAGCACTGTTGAACACACAAAATAGATATACCAGAAAATGGCGTATAATAGCTGAACGTCCTGCCATTTCATCAAATATTAATCCTCTTATTTTGGAACCCTTAGAGATCGAGTCTCGCTCGCACTTGTCCGCTTTATTGTTTTAAATATCCATTTGTAGGTTTTTCCACCTATTATCTTTAGAAAATCAGGTATTTCACCTTATCAGCTTCAGTCTTTGACTTGCAACTTCATCAAGATTCATAAGAGCAAAAAATATGGAATCTTTAAGAAATCGAAGCTTCAGTAAGTTCCTGGAAAAGTGGATTACTTTTGATCTGAGCAGAAATTCATGATCGTATTAGCGAAGTCTTATCTGGGAAGTTCGAGGGCCTCTCTTACGAAATGCTTTATCTCTATCTTTATCGACATCGAGTCTGGTGTTATTGATAAAGTAAACGGAAAAACATGTATTTATTTATTGTGGGATAACCAACAGCAATAAAATAATAAATCTAAATTACCGGAAGAGCTTTCACGTCTAGAAACATAGCCATACAACATAACAGATAGATTTCACATCTACATGTGTTTTCTTGTTACAGTATTTTGCCTATATTTTCAAAACCCTGTTATACCACTTTACCTTCTCCTTATAAATAAATTAAAAAGCATTTATATCATGCTTAAGGTATTTAAAAAATATTAATACTGTAAGTATATTCCCAATTCGTCCGGCTATAGATTATAAAAATTGAAAACTCCAGCAGAGAATACGATAGTCTGAAGTAAAAATTTTATTCAGCCGACTTAATCAGCTGAATTTTAACTTTATATGCTAAGCAAAGCCGGGTAGCAATCTACACAAATGCATACTAATGCACTATTTAGCACAAAAAGGCCCATTTCCAGTGTGTAGAACCCATTTGGGGAAGGCTAAATTTCCACTTTGGATCTGTTTTAGTATTACAAAGTTCTTTGATGCATCTCATGGGGAACCCCCTTGTATGCCTAATTACGGTTATTTTAGTGAAGAGCAATGTCGGATTAATATAAGGGATTGTCTTAGGTACTAGGAGGGCTATAGTCTCTAGACAGTGTAGATCTAGATAAACTAATGATATTTTAATGAGGTGTTTTCATATGAATGACAAAACAAACCATTTTTTAAAACGCCCAGAAAAACCTTAAGTTACAAAACTAAAATTTGGTAAGTTTCCGAATTTCCCAAGGTTCCCGATATTCATAACTCACCTTCAAATCATAGTACCTCACTAGCCCGATAAAAATGCTTGGCAACAAAATTCAGTCTTGTGGGAACACTTGACCATTTTTATTTTCACGTTTTTTGTCCATCCACGTCCGTTGCAATGCATAGTGATTATTCAGCAACAGTGGCGCAACTTACCTATATCCTGCTGGATTTAAACCGTGCACACTGCTGATTTGTAGATGTGGTCCGCAAACGGGTCTCCTTTGTCCATTTCTAGTTTATTTCCAGAGCTTTTACGAATACGGGAAGGTTTTGCTGGAGATTTTAAATGGTACTTTGTTTTCAAATCTGTGTTTTTTCAGTTTAGTATAGAGAATTATTAATTGAATTAGGATTTTTCTATCAAAGCGTAAGAAAATTAATCAGCGTTTAAAAGTAAGGGGGGGTCAAAATCCGAAATTGGTCTACCGTGCAACAAATAAAACATAGATGTTATATGATTTAATGTTTGCGTTATATTTCACCAGCTAAAAACTTAGCATAACGGGTAAAATGAATTGCCATTCGGGGCAATCCAAAAAACAGCTTTTCCCTATTACTTCCGACCTTCACCAAGAGGTCAGCGCATTTTTCTCCCCCAAATATTCGTTTTGGGGTATTACTCAAAAAAAACCCAGCTACGACCGGTATAATCCGGTATTTTCCGGGAAAGTGCGGACACAGGGTAGGCGTGGCGATCGGCGTGACAAATGGTCAGACGGGATGATGCCATTGACAGTAATGGGGTTGCTACTATGGGGTGCTTAATAAAACCTCCCGGGTATACTTAGGTACAGGACTGTTACGGAAGTTGGGCCTGAAATTGTGTAGGTTTTGTTAAGCGATGATGTTGGTTATGTTTAGGGATACTCTAAATCTTAACATTACATCATACGGATGATTCCACATTTTTGATATAACTTTTGAAACGCTGTGAACATGAGAATGTAATATTTACGGGATCTTTACCATGGTACGAGTCTTTTTGAGTTATACGATATTTAGACGCAGTTACACACGCCATAATCACGTTCAAACTGAAGTCATTTGCGAGTGGATTGGTAACTATGTAGTAGATTGGGCTTGCATATTTCTTATATACAAATAATGTTTTAAACATGCTATACGGGACGCTGTAGTGTCTGAGATATTGTATAATGGATTAGACTTGCACAGCATCTATACCACCTTCTCATATTAGCCGGCCATATTAAATATGTTATATATAATATTATTATAATATCTTTATTTTGTTTGTACGTATAATTATAAAATATATATACATTTACGGTCGAATTGAAAAATCTCCTCCTTTTTTAGGGTTCCGTACCTCAAAAGGAAAAAAACGAAACCCTTATAGGATCACTTTGTTGTCCGTCTGTCTATCTGTCAAGACCCTTTATCTCGGGAACGTGCAGAGGTATCGAGTTGAAATAAAACCATATACTCAAATCTACAGCCTCTTTAAGCTGTAAAAAATCAATATTCTAAGTTAACCTGCAAAAAAAGATACGACCGTTTATGCTGCAAAAAACGCATGTCTCCCTTTTTCAAAGGAATCAAAATTCATAGGGTACTTCTTGTAGGTCTAGAATTATATATGAAATTTGGCAAGGTATATCATCTTATACTGTAGATACAAAGAAAAATCCAAAAGTTATACATTTGCAATGGAATCTGAAAAAAATCGTCTTTAAAAAAAGTACGAAATCAATTATCGAGGTTAAGCAACCCTGTAATTAATTGGATGAATGACCGAATATTTTGTGCATTTCTAAAACTTTTACGTAATCATATCAACTAATTTATAATAATTATTATTTTTCTACATACCTACAGAACCCTCGGTGGGCAAGTCCAGCTCGCAAGTGTCCGGTTTTATTGAATAATTATTTTCATCCCGATGTTTCGATAAGATTGTACATATAGTGGTCGATGGCAGACTCATTCTAATAAAATACTCTAATTTTAACTGTCACAATTTAACCACCACCCCAATCAAAACTACTGTCATTTTCACTGCTGGCGCAAAAACTTTGTATTTCAGACCAGGCCACACGAATCTAATCCCAGCTGAAAAAATCCCAACTTTAAAGCCACATTACAAAGGCTCCGTCTCTACAACAATTACTGCGACCTCCTCTGTCCGGTGTCCTACTTTTTAACTACTTAATTCGTTTTTTTTTCGAAATGACAGTATAATGTTGTTGACCGCAGATGGCCATGACAACGTTACCGGACTATGGCGAGCGCAGAAGGCGCCAAAAAATGGCTGGGCAGCCGCAAAAGTTGGGTTGGGGCAACAAGCTCAAGGATACTTAATTCGTTTTCAGGGCGAGTTTTATAAAACCGGCTGAGTGTGTGTCGCACCACGCTCAATGCGTTCCGTAGTTGCCCAATATGCGTAGATATTTATATGATTGCAAGAATTTCAAATTCCTTCCTTTATTTATTAATTGATCCACTTAGGTGATAGTTTTCCTTTTAAACCCCCGACACAAGAGGGCTGTTATAAGTTTCACCGATATGTGTGTGTCAGTCTGCCTTTGACACCGTAGGTTATTAAACAAATGGACCGATTTGAATGCAGTTTTTTTATTTTATTATTTAGCGGTGGTTCCTACACATGTTTTATCGAAATAAGACGTTTACAAGATATGGGTGTTGAAAGTGGGAATGAATAAGCAAATATTTCCAAATTATACCAAGTTTAGTATCAAATGATAGTAAATGTAAATAGTGTAGAATGCAAAACTGAAAGTTACTTAAAATATTAATTCTATAAACTTGTTAACTGTACCATACCTGTTACAGTTAACCATAAATGTTTTTTTTTTACTTTTTGTATTCTAAATACTAAAAATAAAAATAAACATTTATACGACGGTTTCGCTCATACTAACGAAAATAAGTACTGTTTCTCTTTTCTAAATTTCAGAGAGATAGTAGGTGAATATATTCGCCCTAATTTAAGACAATCGAACAATACTCTACAATACGGGGTAGACAAAAAAAATATCTCCTTTTGACTTGCTTTTTATTCTTTTCACATTCTGTTTTGAGCTGAACCGCGGAAAGATGATGGGCTGGCGCACATGGCGAAACTGTGGCTTTCTTATTGACTATGGAATCCTAAACAGTGTATATCCGCTGTGTCACATACACTGTGTTATCTTGTAAATGTTTTGGATAAAAGCCTCAGCGAAATTGCTACCTGTCGCGTGTCTCTAAGGGTGTGCTCATCTTTGGTGGCGCATAGTAAATTTGGTAATCCTTGTAATCAGGGAGCTTTGTTTGCTCTACCGAGAGTGAAAGTGTTGGAAGAGTTTTGCACGAACGCGATGGGAAGTGTTGTACTTATTTAAAAAAAAAAAATTACCACAAAAAAAATACAAAAAGTAAAACCGTGGGGTGCCGGCTGTAGAATGTTACCTCTCTTGTGAGATGCAGTAAGAATCTGCCGCGGGATACCTTCGGAAGACAAGCAGCAGCGTCTTTCCGAATATCAACATCCCGTACTGCGCTCGCTAACCCACTTGCCAAGCGTGGCGAGTATGGCAACAACCCCCTCATGCTCTTGAAGATCCACGTGGGAGGCCTCTGTCAGTAGACGTGGACAGAAGTCCTACTGATGAGATGAAGCATAAAAAAGCAAAAGGTATTGTTTTTTATATAAAAAGATAGACTTCAAAAAAAATTATGCAATTGAATGAAAATGATAAAAAATTGGTACACCACACCTTAAACATAATTAATAATCTAACTTATGAAGGTTACAGTTTTTTATAAAAGTGTGGTGTGACAAAAGGTTCTGTCTCAGCAATAGTTGCACCTAAGATAAAAGATGCAACGCTGGTATTCTGACAGAACCTTTTGAGTACCGCAACAGGACACAATAACAAAAATACGAATAAACAGAAATGTAAATGCAGGCATCACTTGAAAAATAATTTTACGTAGCCCAAGGAGACCAGCCGGAGCCATGGTTCGGACTATTGGTCAAAAACTAGCATCTTCTATAAACTATATCTATATAGTATGTCAACTATATTTATATATTTTATTGTTTTTGGGTATTGAATAGTTCATTTAATTTATTGTTACTTTATTTATTTTAATCTGTATCTTATTAGTACGCCACTGTCTTCTATAGTTCTCACAATCCTGTCCATCCAAAGGTTGCCTGGAAGAAATCGCTTTTAGCGATAAGGCCGCCCATTGTGCATTTAGTTAAGTATCTTATCTTCTACTGTTATTTATTTTATGGTGTACAATAAAGTTATAATCATTCATTCATTCATTCATCTTCTGATAAACCGAAAATTAATTAATTTAGCCAAGGCAACTTATTTTGATGCCGTGGGGTGCCGGCTGTAGAATGTTGCCCCTCCTCTCTTGCCCGTGGATGCAGTAAGAATCTGCTAAGGGATGCCTTGGGAAGACGGGCAGCAGCGTCTTCCGCGTCTTCAACACCCTATACTGCGCTCGCCAACCCGCCTGCCAAGCGTGGCGAGTATGGCAACAACCCCTTATGATTGTAAAAACAAGGACCAGGCCCCGAGTCCCCGGCAGCCCCGCTAGTCGTGGCTACGGTAGCGGCCACGGTAACGGCGGGGCTAGGGGTGCTAAGAATCCCCGGGAGACGGACGGCTACCAACCCCAACGACGACCACTGGCCCTGGTAACACACAACATCCGCACTTTGAGGACAGACGAAAAGATTGTTGAGCTGGAAGAAGAAATGAGTAGGCTACACTGGGACATTTTAGGATTATCAGAAGTCCGTAGAGAGGGCGAGGACACGATATCCCTTAAGTCCGGTAATCTACTCTACTACCGGGAGGGCGACCAACAGTCCCAAGGTGGTGTCGGGTTTCTCGTTCACAAGTCACTCGTTAACAACATTGTCACCATCGACAGTGTGTCGAGCAGGGTCGCATACCTAACACTCAGAATATCTAAAAGATATTCGCTTAAGGTCGTTCAGGTATATGCGCCGACCTCGTCACACCCAGATGAAGAAGTAGAGTCTATGTATGAGGACATTAGTAGGGCCATACATACAAATAAAACTCACTTCACTGTTGTTATGGGGGACTTCAATGCAAAGTTAGGCAAGAGAAGCGATGATGAGTTGAGAGTGGGGCAATTTGGGTATGGGCAACGGAACCCCAGGGGACAGAGGCTGGCCGAATTTCTGGAGAAAGAAGGACTCTTTATGATGAATTCTTTCTTCCAGAAGCCGCCTCACAGGAAATGGACCTGGATGAGCCCCGATGGTTCCACGAGAAATGAGATTGATTTCATCTTGACCAACAAGAAACGGGTATTCAATGATGTCACTGTGATTCACAGGGTGAAAACCGGAAGTGATCACCGAATCGTTAGAGGCACATTGAATATGAACGTTAGACTTGAAAGGTCCCGTCTGATGAAATCTACGCTCCGACCCACTCGCGCACATATCCAAAACCTCGAGAGCTTTCAACTCGAACTTTCAAATCGCTTTGATTGTCTGGGTCTCGAAGAACATGCATCAGTGGACGAGATCAATAACAGGTTCGTAGAAACTGTCCATACGGTGGGGTCTCAGTTCTTTAAGACGCCCCGTACAAATAGACCTCAGAAACTCTCTGATGACACTCTTAACCTCATGGCTGAACGACGCTCATTACGACTGCAGTCTCCCGATGATGCTAAGTCACATAGGCAGCTCAATAGACAAGTTTGGAAATCCTTGCGGCACGATATTCGTACCTTTAATACAGCTCGTATTAAAGATACGATAGAGCGGAACAAAGGCTCCAAAGTGTTCGCGAGAGATATGTCTATTGGGCAAAGCCAGATGACGAAGCTGAAGAGGGAAGATGGCAGCATAGCGTCAAGTAAAGCCGATGTGTTAAGGGAAGTCGAAAGGTTCTATGGACAGCTCTACGATTCGGTCACTAAACCTGTTTGCAGTGTGGCAGAAGACCCTAGAGCCAAGCTGACCCGACATTATACCGAAGATATCCCGGACATCAGCCTGTACGAGATCAGGATGGCCCTAAAACAGCTTAAGAACGACAAGGCGCCGGGGGAGGACGGAATCACGTCAGAGCTTCTGAAAGCGGGTGGATCACCGATACTTAAAGTCCTTCAGAAGCTCTTCAACTCCGTCTTGCTCGAAGGTATTACGCCAAAAACATGGAACAAAAGCGTCGTGGTACTGTTCTTTAAGAAAGGTGACAACACCTTGCTTAAGAACTACAGACCGATCTCGCTTTTGAGCCATGTTTATAAGCTGTTCTCAAGGATCATCGCAAATCGTCTCGATCGCAGGTTTGATGACTTCCAGCGTCCCGAACAAGCCGGGTTTCGAAAAGGCTACAGTACCATAGACCACATTCATACGCTGCGGCAAGTGATACAGAAGACCGAAGAGTATAACTTGCCGCTATGTCTCGCGTTTGTAGACTATGAGAAAGCCTTCGATTCGATCGAAACATGGGCGGTGCTCGATTCTCTCCAACGATGCCGAATTGACTATCGGTATATCGAAGTGTTGAAGTCTTTGTATAGAAACGCCACTATGTCAGTCCGAGTACAGGAACAGAGTTCGAAGGATATTCCCTTAAAAAGAGGCGTAAGGCAGGGAGACGTTATTTCTCCGAAACTGTTTACGACCGCTTTGGAAGATGCCTTCAAGCTCTTGGAATGGAAAGGACTAGGCATCAACATTAACGGCGAATACATGACTCACCTTCGGTTTGCCGACGATATTGTGGTCATGGCAAAGTCGATGGAGGAACTCGGCACGATGCTCGAAGGCCTCAATCGAGTCTCCCAACGGGTAGGCCTTAAAATGAACATGGACAAGACGAAGGTTATGTCGAATGTCCATGTGGTGCCTGCCCCAGTTATGGTTGAGAACTCGGCTCTCGAAGTTGTCGACGCGTATGTATACCTAGGACAAACTGTCCAGTTAGGTAGGTCCAACTTTGAGAAAGAGGTCAATCGACGAATCCAACTCGGATGGGCAGCGTTTGGGAAACTACGCAACGTTTTTTCGTCCAAAATTCCTCAGTGCCTTAAGACGAAAGTCTACGATCAATGTGTGTTACCAGTGATGACATATGGAACCGAAACGTGGTCATTCACGATTGGCCTCATGAATAAGCTCAGAGTCGCTCAACGAGCTATGGAGAGGGCTATGCTCGGGGTTTCTTTACGCGATCGAATCAGAAATGAGGAGATACGTAGAAGAACTCGGGTCACCGACATAGCCAAACGGATTAGCACGTTGAAGTGGCAATGGGCAGGCCATGTAGCTCGCAGAACAGATGGCCGATGGGGCCGAAAAGTTCTCGAGTGGAGGCCACGGACCGGCAAGCGCAGCGTAGGACGTCCACCAACAAGATGGGATGATGACCTGGTGAAGACCGCAGGTCGACGGTGGATGCAGATCGCTTCCAACCGCAACAACTGGAAATCCATGAGGGAGGCCTATGTCCAGCAGTGGACGTCCTACGGCTGAAATGATGATGATGATGATGATGAACTTATTTTGCCAATTCAAATGTTATGCAACCCAGCTGGGTTAATAGGTTAGTGGCAGCTGCCACTGACAAAAAAAACCATTATAGAAGAAGAAGAAGAAAAAGAGCTGTCACTGTCATGTGACAGCTCTTTTTGGGAGGAACACCTTAACAATTTAAGCTATATAATTTATAAAAACAATTATGTACGTCCAATAACTCCTCAAAATCAATACAATACACGAGCCGGCCGGAACATAATGGCGGATATGCAAATGACCAGCGGAAACGTAATACCCAATTAAATGTGAAGCTACGTGCAGTAGGTTTAAGCTTTTATTTCTCGCAGACTTCTGTTTGTGGCTTTTATATATGTTCCAATAAGTCCTGCGTGTCCCACTGCTGGGAATAAACCATCTTATGATATCAAAATGACTGAGCATTAAGTGTACTACATATTTTTAAGCTTATATTTATGAACTTACACTACACACCTTTGATTTTTGACTATAATTTTATTATTACGGAAGCCATCATCATTATCATCTAAGCCATTGCTGGTCATAGACCTTCCTCATGGATTTATAAGATCACAAGGCGGTTGGCGCCACGCTTGGCCGGCGGAGAGCGCAAGAGTGAAATCTTCCGGAGGCTGATTCTTGGGAGATTATCACTGCATCCATAGGCAAGACAGGAGCGGCAACATTCTACTGCCCGCATAGAAAGTTGATTTTTGCTGACCCGGTGCCCAATTCGTTGGGCAGTAAGCATTTTTGCTTGTGATGAAATTATGAGTATGGTTAGGTTAGTACTGAGTGCTACGATTTATTTCCTGACTGCCAGAAGGAGAGTTATATTTTTAAAGCATGTATGTTGTATGTATTTGTATGCCAATTTGGCTATTATTTATTATTATATTACCGTGTTTGTTCAAATAAGCGAATAAAATGATTATAATTAAATAAATCATGTTTAATTTCCAATTCCAATTAACCGTAAGTGTCCCACTGCTGGGCAAAGGCCTCCCCCCATCTCTCCATGATCTGCTGTCAATTCGACCCACGTGCACATGCGACCATGCGGTCATGCATATTGGTCTAAGTGTGGACAAAAGAGAAACATTTTTAAATTTAGAACTGTCAGCGCAAAATTGTGTGTATTTCTTCCGTTTTAATTTTAGAAAGGCACTAACCGAATTACTTTACGTCATTTTAGTCAGTTTAACGTCAATTAAATAAGCTTTAGCTAGTTAGTGCAACAACAGAATCGCCACCAGTGTAGCCTTAGAATATTAACATCTTGTTTAAGAAAAAAGCCGTCTAATAGAAATATCACTCAAGAGTTTAAGGCGCGGTCGCGGTTCCATACCTGTCGTATTATCTCCTTAACTATTTGTCCAAGCTACCGTATATGCAGTAAAAGGGAAAATACTTTTGTTTTAAACACTTGAGACGATAAATGTATTTATTTTCATAAGAATTCATAATTGTCGATAATAAAACCAATAATACGATTTAAATTATTTTTTAATTATAAAAAACGACTTTGTAACTTAAATATGAAAGTTAGACAAAGGCTGTCGCTGACTTTTTTGTATGCAGTATTAAGCTCTTAAACTTTTATCTAGAACTCAATCTTATACCTCTCATCATTAAGGCAGCGTTCGTAAGAAACGTTTTCGTTCAACCGTTTTTTCTCTGACTTACTTTGCAAATCCAACTACCACGAAAAAAGTCTTAATTTTTCGGCTAAATGTAGCCTATGTGACACCCAGAAATACTGTGGCTTTCTTTGAGTAAAATAATTTTCAAAATCAGTTCAATAGGTCCAGAGACTACCCCCTACAACGCCACAAACTCACAAATCACAAACTTTACCTTTTTATAATATTAGTATGTAGATAAAAATATTTTGTGAAAAGTAGGTAGAGTCAGTTAGCAGCTATTTTATTACGGTTAGTGAGATAACCGCCGTGGGGTGCCGGCAGTAGAATTATACCCCTCCTCTCATGCCCATGGATGCAGTAAGAGCCTGCTAAGGGATACCTCCGGAAGATGGGCAGCAGCGTCTATCCGTGTATCAACATCCCATACTGCGCTCACCAACCCGCCTGCCAAGCGTGGTGAGTATGGCAAACTACCCCTCATGGAGATCCATGAGGGAGGCCTGTTGTCATCAGTGGACGTTTTATGGCTGAAAAATGATGAATGAGATAAAAGCCTCTGACAGACGATATAGTTATTCTGCTAAGGTTTCTTACAAGCAGGCTTCATACTATTTTAATGTTTTAGCTTAACCTATAACCTACAGATTTGTACTCGACAATCATAGCATAGATTATATTCACGTAGGAGGAGTTCGTCGACAGTAGGACAGAATAATTAAAAACCAATAGGCGAAAAAAACTTTGGGCATATTATGCGGTCTTCTAAGCATAGCCTAGAGAAGCTCGCAATCCTGGGACAGATGAATGGCAAGCGCACTAGGGGAAGAATTCCAACAAGGTGGTCCGATACAATGAAGAAGGCAATAGGTGGAACAATTCATCAGGCTGTCTATGCCACCTACGATAGAAAATCGTGAAAAGACATAACTCATCGTGGTCGCGATCCTCAGCATTGAGGAAACGAGGAAGAAAAAGAATAAGGCGAGTAAGGGATAACTCTTTTGCACATCCTTATTCTTCTAATAACTTGACGACCTCTGTGGCGCAGCGGGCGAAATTCCGCCTGCGATGCAAGAGGTTGCGGTTTCGATCCCGCCTCAGGACAAATGTCTATACGATCTCCAAATATTTGTTTAGGGTTATCTGAATGTTTTTCTATATATAATTAAAAAATCGGTCAAGTGCGAGTTGGAGTCGCGCACGAAGGGTACCGTACAATGGTACGGTACCCTTCGTGCGCGACTCCAATTTAGTCATTTTGCGTTTAATGTTTTGCCAAATCATTATTATATGCCAAATAATGATTTGGCAAAACATTTACTATACTATAAATATATATCTACAACTAAATATTCTGTGAATGCAAGTGTCTACCTGTTGCCGTTATTAATATCGAGCAAAAAACGGCAAAAAATCACGTTTGTTGAACGGCCTTCAATAATTATTTTATTCTGTTTTTAGTATTTGTTGTTATAGCGGCAACAGAAATACATACATCAGATACAGGCTGTTGATAGACAGACAGACAGGCAGATAGACTGACAGGCAGACGGACAGACAGCGAAGTCTTAGTAATAGGGTCCCGTTTTTGGTAACCCCTTGGCTACGAAACCCTAAAAATATATTTCTTTGTAGTAGTATATGAGTCATCTAGTACCATAACACAAGCTCTGCTAACCTTGGGGCTAGATGATGCTGTGTGAATTGTCCAGCATTATTTATTTATTAAGAATCCTGCTCTGTTCTGATGTAACTGAACACACCCTACGTGATATGGACTATCATTAAATGAATAATCATTTTAAACAAGCATCATAAACTGCATCTTCCAAAGTATAAACGTAAAACAACAAACAAATGACTACAAAGAGTTAGAGCGTGCAGATTTATACCCAGAACGTGTAGAAGCTGGATTATGCATTTTAATATCGCCGTGGCTGCTAGCTATTATCCATAAACATACACTAGGTTTAGGAGATAAAAGGTATTATCTATTTTATACAAATACGTGCTCTAACGTCGAAGAAAATCATTGTAAAGAAGTAATGAAAAACGTTATAAAATATATTTGATTCCGGTGGGAAGCGAACCCCATATTGGTAAAATCGATTGACTTTTCCTAAATCCGAAAGTGAAACAAACTAAGCTACGCAACCCTTGACATACAGTTTAGCTCCACCAAAAGCTCCCTCTCCATGACCACTACACAATAATGCAAATGAACTCGAAAACTACATAAAATGTAATGAATGTCATGCATATATGTATAAATAATACATACAATTTATGAAGTCAGTCATAACATGCCGAATTTTCGACCTTTCGCCTTAAATTCCAATGAATATTTCATAGGTTGATGCGGATAATTCTTACATATATGTACATTTCCTTTTAGGCTACGTATCGCATATGGGGTCAGATAGTTATTTGATGAGTATTTAACCGGTTTTTGAATAGTACGACTGAAGCTTTTATGTATCAGTTAGAAGGTATTCTTAAACGAGTAAATTCCCTTTTCACAATTTCTCTCTCATAGTAGAAGGATTCTGCACTTTTAATAGTTTATCTATTTTCTATTTCATTTCGCAAAGTGATGTTATGTGTAGTGTAATTATAAAACCCTATTTTCAAGGTTCCGGATAAAAATGGTAAAATGTGCTTTGTTTGTATATCTGTCTGTTTTTCAAGTAGCCAAAACGTGTTTCCATGGCCATTTAATAGCCTTTGTTGTTTAACAACTTCCGTTTAGTGGTCAAAAACTCCAGAATCGGGTGTAAAAATCTATACTTTACTGGATAGCACGCAATTCAGGATTTTACTACGCTTTTTAGTGCAGCCGTTTATTATAAACTTTATGGTGGCATAAATGGCACAGGCGAATATGAAGAAGCTAGTTCACTCAGTAAAATCTAGGTGTTGTAAAGATACATAGTCGTCTCTCTCTTCAATCGGTCCCTCATTGCTGAGGATCGTGAATCCGTTTGATTCCGTCTACTAGCTGTCTCCATCGTTCCCGTTCTGTAGCTTGATGGAGTGCGTCGCTGACAGGTATTTTTAGTTCCTCCGCTATTTGGTCCGACCATCGTTTGGGACTTCAACCCCTAGGCCTTTTTCCCTCGATTTTACTGGTCACCAAATTGCTTTTATCCAAATTTCCAAAATGCTGGTATCCCTGCGTGCAACATGACCAAAATACCGCAATATTCTTTGTGGGCAGGTTGTGGAGAGACGTTGAGTCTTTTCTATTTTTAGTTGCTTGAGAATAGAGATGTTGGTGCGGCGGGCCAAAGATAGTCGTAAATTAACAAAAAATAATAAGGCTAGGTACGTGACAGACCACGCGTTGTACACAACGCAACCCTATAGGGTTCCGTTATCTCGGCGTCATTTTTTTATGTCCCTGCCAAGTTACATCTATCTAGGACTAAGAAGTATCTGCAAAGGTATACCTCTGGAAGATGGACAACAGCGTCTTTCGGGGTTTTAACATCCCTAGGGTATCAACGTGCTACGCTCGCTAACGTGTCTGCCAAGCGTGGCGAGTATGGCATGAAGATCCATGAGGGAGGCCTAGCTGTGGACTCCTACGACACAGATGATGTGTTAGCAGCTGATAGATATGTCTTTGAAGCGAGTATCTAAAAGTACATATTACTTTTTAAACGTGACACAATATCTTCGGAAATAGTCAAGTGAGCCAGCTTTTCTAGTATTCTGGATAAACATCGTATTTTTATAACAAAATGCAGTAAACCTTTCACGCAGACCCTAACAGCGATATTGCATTAGCGTTATACCGCTGGATTAGATTATTTATTCCACTAATTAGTTAGTTAGATTATTACTAATTACCTATGTACGTACTAACTACCAATGTACTCTGGTTACGCCGACAGATTACCCTGATTATGAATGCGAGGTAAATTGGATTGAATTTAGAGTAGGTTTAAATAAGAAAACATACATTAATTTTTTTTAAAGTATATAATGGTGTCGATTCTGTTTTACACTTTCTAAGTCTAATTGTAATTAGAGATAATGACGTTTCTAAATTTAGAACTGTCAGCGTCAAATTCGGTCTATTTGTTAATTTTAGAACGGCACTAACCGAATACCTATAGGTCATTTTATTTCATTTTACGTAAATTTATTTAGCTTTAGCTAGTTAGTGCAACAGCAGAATCGCCACCATTGTTATAATGCTTATTTATTTACAGTATTATAGTTAGCCTAATACAGGTTCAACCTAGTTCAGGGAAAGGGAAACCTTACCGAAATAAAATATAAAGGTTATTGTTACTTATCTCTAAGAATATAAATATATAACAATAATTTAAATTTTCTTATAAGTAAAATTAATTACACTTAGGCAATAAATGTATTGCACTTTATTTATAAGAAAAGGAATTAATTTAAACTATGTTGAAATTCGGTAAGCTTGACGATATCCTTAAATCACGCAATACTCCACAATGCCTGAAGACCCGCTTATACAACCAATGCGTCCTACCCACCATGACTTACGGTGCCGAAACATGGACGTGCACCCAGGAGGCTGTGTACAAATGAGAGTTGCACAGAGAGCCATGGAGCGCGCTATGTTCTATGTTAGGCATCAAACTTATCGACATATCCAAATGTCGAAATCCGAAACCGAACGAAAGTTAAAGATGTTGGTAATCGGGTTTTGGAACTCAAATGGAGCTGGGCAGGACACATGGCGAGGCGTGGTGATGGCAGGTGGAGTAAAGCTATAACTGAACGGTGGCCGAGACAAGGATACAGAAACGTCGATCGTCCGGCAGCAGTATGGGCAGAAGACATTGATAATGTCGCGGGCAGACGAAGGACGCAGAATCGTGGCGGATGGCACAAACTAAGGGAAGCATAGGCTTCCATAAACACTTCATAAACCTTATATATAGTTCTGGGTATAGACCCAGGACTCCCTTCTCAGTGGGTGAAGTCGGTGGATGATACTGATGTTGAAATTTTATAAGGTAGGAAAGTTATGCAAAAAGATTATGTACATTATCCTTAAAAGAAGCGATCCATTACTTCCATATTTTTTTTTATTTGATCTCAGCCGGAACACGGTTTCGCTCATAGATCTAACAGATCATGAGGGCGTTGTTGTAGATTCTTACTGTATCTACGGACAAGAGAGAGAAAAGGCAACATATACAATGTTGCCTTTTCTCTGCCGCCTTGCAATACAATATTGCAGCTATATTGGCAAATGAGTTATTTATTGTAATGTAGGATGTCCACGCCGTGGGGTGCCGGCAGTAGAATGTAAACCCTCCTCTCATGCCCGTGGATGTAGTAAGAGCCTGCTAAGAGATACCTCCGGAAGATGGCCAGCAGCGTCTTTCCGTGAATCAACATACCGTACTGCGCTCGCCAAACCTTTGGCAGGTGCCAAGCGTGGTGAGTATAGCAACTACCCCTCATAAAGATCCATGAGGGAGGGAGGCCTGTGTTCAGTAGTGGACGTTTTACGGCTGAAATGATGATGATGATGATGATGTCCACCGCTGGGCATAGGCCTTATGAACCTCTAATATTGCGGCTGGAAGCGGCCTACGTCTACCGTCGACCAGGTCGAGCAGGTCGTCTGCCCATCTTGTTGGTGGACGTCCTACGCTGCGCTTGCCGCTCCGTGGCTTCCACTCGAGAACTTTTCGGCCCCATCGGCCATCTGTTCTGCAAGCAACATGGCGTGCCCATTGCCACTTCAACGTGCTAAGCCGTTTGGCTATGTCGGTGACCCGAGTTCTTATACGTATCTCCTCATTTCTGATTCGATCCTGTAGAGAAACTCCAATTGGTAGCCTAGTTTTATAGGAAAATAAATTGTCCAATAGAGTCCAAAAGCACTTTTCTGATTGCTCTTTTAAAATAACATGAGACTTTCATTTCAAACTTGTCGGAATAAGCTTCGAAGTTATAATATAACGTAATGAATCCCCGTCTTCTACAAGACTTTTCTTGTTTTCTCCAATTAAGGGGAAGACACTTAGTTTCTGTATCCTTTGTAACACAATTAACTTCAATTTAGCGACTATTTATTTCCACAATAACTATTCCACTGCAAAAAGATTTCATTTTTCAAACATCAGTTAAACAGTCAGATAGTACTTATTCAATACCTAGCCAATATATTTTGGAATAACATCCTATACATTTAACTGCTCCTTCATACCTCAGTTAGAACCATTAACCTATTTAAACCCTAATACAAACTAGACTAACTAAAATTTGAAAAATATCTCTATTCCCTAAGATATGTATAAGTTTTACTTAGTTCGACGCTAGATGGTGCTGAGGATATATTATATAGAATATATATAGAATAGATTATAAAATCTATAAAGTAAAGCAGGCAACATTATTACCCATGTATTTTCCGTTTTCAGTAGCGTTTAAGAGAAAGAATTATCTACTTTGTAGTCCTTTGTTTCAGGATATTCCCGAGTATTTCCTTTCAGCTGTCTGCGCACTTCATTAGTTTTGTTGGAAGACGGCAGATGAAAATTTCTTAGAGTGGGAACAACGGATGTGCAAAAGAATAAAAAATAATACGGTGGAAACAAGGCCGGGACCTGTATTTTCTTGCAAATTATTGAAAGGGAGCATTGTTTTCTGCCGCTAGTCGTGTTGAGCGAGTTAAAATATTTATATTTATTTAAATGACTCGTTTCGATATTTAGATTCAAGACTATTTAATTATGATTTTCTATCTATGATTGAACTCCGAAATATGATATTTTAGGCTTGAGAATAGTTAATAGTAAATCTACCAAACTTGAAACTTAAAATGAACATGAATCTCATACTGACACATATTTACGTCACAGGAAACGAATTCTCCTAATTAATGTTATCTTTTGTTGATTTCTAACAAGGAATAACTAGCTTATGCCCGCCGCTCCGCATGCGTTGCACCCGGATAAAATGTAGCCTATGTGTTAGTCAACATCTATACGTGTGCAAAATTTCAGCTCAATTCTTTGGCTAGTTTTTACGTGAAAGAGTAACAAACATCCATACATTCATACATACTCACAAACTTTCGCGTTTACAATATTAGTAGGATTATTAGGTTGTAACATGGTTAGGATTGTAACATTTTCATGGCTCAATTGCTTAAGATGACGCATTGGCGATAAAGGCGTAAGGGATTTAATTTTTTTACAGCAATAACAAAACATTACATACATGTAAATAAGGTATTAAAGTTACTTTGGAACTGAAAGCTAACGCAAGTTTATCCCAAACGCCGCCTAAGTGTCTATCCTAAGTAAGATAAAATGAATTAGCGGTGAATCATCGGAGTCTGGTTCGAGATTGCGCGCTGATATTGTTACTGAGTTAACAACGGAACGTCTACAATCTGTATATCTTTAGAGTATACCTAGGTGATTGAGTTTTTCAGTCTACCCTTAAAGAACTATATATTTTTAAAGGTGTATTTATATGATGACGCTTTGCACAAAGTTACTAATAAAAATACTTAGACATTTGGAATTGAACGACTTTGTTAAATCGCCTATTTTTATTATCTACATGGAAAACATACATAACGTCTCATAGAAAATAAAAGAAACAAATGATGAAAACAAAAAAGCCTTAAGAAGTTTTCACCTATTCTAAAAACCCAAGTATCTATGTAATATCTTTTTTAGTAGAGAAGGCGCATATTAAACTTCCTAGCATAAGAAGGTGCCTTACAAAGAGTAAGTTACTTCGAGTCTCAAACTGAAACTCAACTTTAAAGACTCAAAACTCATCTAATAAACCGTTTTAAAATTCCAGTCACTGGCATAGAGCTTGAAAATCTTCAGCCATTTTCGAAGAATTGATAAAAAAATTCTAGACAAATAACATCGTATCCTAGTCCGAGGCTAAGGAGGTTAGGTTGAGTGTTAGTGTCGTTGACTTTGTATGCTTTTAGTATTTGCGTCAGCCGTCGGTATTTAGTCATTAGTGAAGTTAAGGGATTTAGGGAATCAGACGTTTTGTAACGAGACGATATTTTGAAATGCAGTCCTAATAAACGTTTTTCTGCATTGCGTGAAAAGGACTTTTGTTTTTGCGAAACCATTGTTACTAGGTTTGCAGGAACTATCGACGCTTCGAGTGGAAAGAACTTTTGAATCTTGATTCGTTATCTGTGAAATATCCTTGCTTGATGATTACCCTTTGTTTTCTTTGGGTTTTCTTTTCGTTCATTCTTGGACGACTATATCGAGTTGAAATACTATGCAAGCTCTGATTATATAGACAGATATATAATCAAAGTATGCAAGATGCAAACGAGTTCGATTATCTTTGAAATCCTGAATTGCAGTTTCCTGCGCAGGGGTAACATCAGTGGTAGGTAAATTTTAGTTACAAAAAATATAGAAGCTAGAGGGGGCTCGTCAATACACTAGTAATTTAACATAGGGCTCGTCTATACTAATCGTGCCTAGTTACTACGTGTATAGCATAATACAACTTGCAATATATGTTTGAAACTCTTTACTTGGTCTATAACTGTCGGACCATGAGTGCCAAACTAAAACACTGTTAGATTTTGCTTTTCGGCTCAGCATTTCGACAGAAAACCTGCCTTTTACAAAGTAGGGATTATCGGCTAAAGCCTCTTTCAGAACCGCAAAAACGCATTTACCAACAAAAGCTTAGCGCGCAAGCCACAATTGTTATTCACCTGACGACCCCTACCCCGAACATAGCCCTATCTACCATTTCCCACTTCACACTTTCCATTAAAGCACTCTATAACATGTGTCGCACAAATAAATAAGGCTAGACGTGCTTTATTTGAAAGAGGTTTAGTGCAATTTACAAAACATTTAAATAGTCGACTAGTCGACTTATTGATTGAATTGTTGGGTAACTCCAAGATGCAAAAATCTCTACATAGATGGAGATTGAGCAAAACGTTTTGTGATAACTGACAGCCTTCGTGGCTCAGTCGGTCTAAAAGACGAATGATACACCTCCTGCGTATTCGAATCCCGCTACGGGAAATATTTTGTAATTGTTCTGCAGTTATTAAAAAATCTATAATACATGTATAGACCTTACTTAAGTCATTCATGAATTCTTACCCTGAAGAACACCACCTTTGATGATCCTGATCCATATTTGACCATACCTGAAACAAATATGACAATATTATTTTTAACCCATTAAAACATTCAAAATAACTTGAGAATTGAACTTGAGATGAGAGATCGATAAAATTTTCTAAGATTTGGCGTGTTGGCGAGCGCAGTACGAGATGTTGATACACGGAAAGACGCTGCTGCCCATATTCCGGAGGTATCCCTTGGCAGATTCTTATTCCATCCATGGTTAAAAGGAGGGGCAACATTTTATCTCATGGATACAATATCCGATTCGAAAATCAAACGACAAATCCTTGTGTAACACACAAGAGAAATCAAATTTATCGTAGACCGACAGCCCTATAATTGAATGCTCGCTGATTGGCTAGTTCATATCACGTTCGATGAAGTCGTGTCCGGTTGCGTCACGTGGTCAATTTCCGCACCAATTTCCTATGCAGTCGCACTTGTCATTTGAGATAGAGGTTTCGGAGACATACGCTTGTAAGACCGAAGGGCCCTCTGCTGCTAGTTCTTTAAAGATTATAATGTTCTTAAAGTAAATGAGGAAGTTCTTTATTAAATAATTTAACTATTGAATTATAGTTTTTTTTTATAAATAGATTTGTTTTTTTTTTATCAATTATTAGCTTAAAGATAAAATTACAAACACTGAGACAATATTTAAAATCGCTTGGTATTAATTTTATATAGGTACACCTAAAAACGTCTCAGACATAATCTTCCCGAGCTAGGAATGGCACGTAAAAAGCAAGCAAAGCAAGTAAAAAACGATATTAAGAAAATAGCTAGGATTTATTTATTAAAAGGTGAAGGTAATAAACCAAAATACTTAAAACTGAAACTTGGGAATGTAATCATCCGCGTCGCTAAAATGGCCGCCATTAAAACTTCTTTTACGCGCCATTATTCGTCGTCGATAAATTAATTGAATTTTCAACTTCACGACGCTGTTTCATAACTTTCCCTTGAATGTTATGAAATACGTGTGATTGAATCTAAAATATCGTCTTGTGAAATAAGAAAACATGAAAATATTATAAAAAAACTCAGCCAAACAAATTAAGTGCCTTTAATGCCGCATACAGGAAAAACTTTTAAATGAGGCGAATTTAAGAACTTGTTCTATGTACGTATCCTTCAAATAATTTAGTATGTCCTGTTTGGGATAAGTGTAGCGAAACTTAACATTATTGTTTTTGACTTACTGGTAAGTTGCCTGCATAGCCACTGATACCTATAGGCTTCCTACTTAAGTAAGGACTTTCACTCCATACTGGAACTTGTTTTGAATCTGAACGTAGACAAGTAAATATAAAATATTACTATAAATAAATATAAATCTTTAAAATATTTCTTACCTCAAATATTAAACATGTCAAGCGTTTAAATACTATACGAATAGAAGCTACTTTATTATAAAGCAGTATTTCCTACATTAAAAACTGAGACACGCAATATGGTACTTAATTAAACCTGTCGGTTCGGCGCCCGCGGTGCAATATCCGGCCGTCTCTACGATAACGCCTGCAACCCGGATAATAGCGTAAGGATGCTTTTCTTCAGCATGTGGTGCTTAGAAATACCCTGGTTGTTGTTTTTAGTCAGATAATTTATGGGATAATAAAAATGAAGTAGGTATGATGGAGGTACACGTACGTACCTTACTAATCAACGTATTTACATGTAAGAAAAATAATTACTTCCATACTGGATGCGTCATTTTTTTAATATTGCATACTTTAAAAAACATTATATTAATTTTAGTAAGTGGTCCTTTAGGTTAGACACCGATAAAAAGGAACGCGGTACCCTAACTTTTAAAAGTATAACAGACTTTAAAGGCAAAAACCCCAAGCTTTTGTTTATAATATTTTCCTTAATAACGCAAAATACTTTAACTTTTACTGTTTTGAGAATCGGGGGGTATCAATTGCATGATCAAATAATTCACAGAGGGCGCTGAAATTGAGTCGTGTATCTCAGGCAACTTTTATCTTTACTTCATTATATCCATTTGGGGTAACTTCAAAGGTTCTCTAGAAAATATATTTTTTAACACGGAAATTGTATATTTACCGCGGGATTTGGCGCTATACCACTTACAACTTGAGTTCAGTTTCCAAGATGAAAGAATTTTAAGTAATTTTGTTAGCTAGCGCTAAAATATTCAGTTAAAATCGTCTTTCCATTTTGACTTTACTCTTTGCGGATTAAAAGGCGGGCTAATGCCGTGTTTTTGAAATGGAAAAATAATTAATGGGATTTAGCTTGCAGCTCCGAGAAAGATATGAACTGATGAAATGTAATTTTGGTTTGAATTAAACTGACTACTGAGTAGGCAGTTAGTATCAATTATATTTTACAATAAAAGTAAATATTTAAAAAAACGTACCAAAATGAAACAAATCCAGAATGTTAAATTATTGTTGAAGTCTTTTGTTACCTACAAAAATTAATTAAAGTATTTTACAAGCTTTTGTTTAACTTGCCACTATGTTGTTCGGGTGGAATCTTGCAACTCAATTTTATATATACGTTTTGTTTGGATGACAATGCATAATAAGCAATGTGACGTCATTCCCAATCTAACAAGGCGGAATACCCAAGATGGCGGACTAGTTATTTTTAATGTACTCCTATAACATATGGGTATCAAATGAAAGGGCTTATTGAGAATAACTCGAGAAATGAAATGACGTCACTTAGAATCCAACATGGCGGAACATCCAAGATGGCGGATTAGTCATTTTTAATGCAATCAATATGGTTACCAAATGAAAGGTCTTGTTGACTCGAATAAACTTTGCCAGGTGAGCGCTTTGTAGGGTTTCGTAGTTAACCATAGATCTGTATGATGTATGTTTTTTTTTACGTTTACCAAAACGTAATAACTGGAATTTATTGAGTTTTCGGTCAAAGTACTCCGGTATGTATTGTAAACCACATCACACATGGCGAAGCACCTAAGACGGCGGACTAGTTATTTTCATGTACTTCCACAATATGGGTACCAAATGAAAGGGCTTGCTGAGAATAACTGAAAAAATGAAATGACGTAACTTTAAATCCAATATGGCGGAATACCCTAAATGGCGGAAAGGGCTTGCTGAGAATTACTCGAAAAATGAAATGACATCACTCTAAATCCAACATGGCGGTAAACTCAAGATGGCGGACTAGTTATTACCCTTTAAAAGAAGCTCTGGGAGGGTCAACGAATATTTCTTCGGTACTCGTGGGAAACTCCAACTCAAACTCGTGCGGCCGCATGGACCTTATTGATGAAAAACAGAAACATCAACACATAGAAAGAAAAGGCAAGAATATTCTTAAATGTCATCGCTGATGGTCAAGCATACGTGGCCGTAAGATGGGTAACATCATAAGAAGGTCTACTTATAGAAGAGCTAGATTGTTCGAAATTAACTGGCAAACGACCTTGAACGAAGATGAACAGACTGACAAAACTGTCCAGCGATAACAAAAAATTAAAAAAACTTTAAAACACAAGCTTTTATTTTAATGTACTAAAATGAATAAAATAAATATTTTTCCATATAACTTTAGTGTCAACTTATAACGTCTTTAGACAATTCATATGATATAAAAGCTTGTCGTAAGATTTACCTGTGTAGATAAATAAGTAAATTAAATAACTTGATCTAATTGTTATTTTTTTTCAAACGAGGTCCTACTCATATTTCGCGGTAAGATTATATTTCTTTAGCTTCATTTTTCAGATATAAATAGAACAGGTAAACAATGTAGTACTTTTTTCAAGCTACTAGGCAACTCGCACAGTTAAAAAGTAAATCGATTAATCGATTTGAAAACGAACGATCATTCGTTATCCTACCCTACGATATCCGATCCAAGCTACGCGCTCTCATTCTTTTTTTGTGCGAGGCAACGGTAGCACGTCTTCTACGGGCTTTATCATTTACTTAATCTACTTACCTAGTAAAGTGTAACCTGTGATTTTGACTGGACGATAATGCCAAAAAGAAGAAACGAAGATAAAATTAATTACTATGAAACGAAGATTCAAAAGTTGCGGGACAAACAAAGGCCCGCCTCAATTACACGCCGACGGTGTGTAATCTATTCTGATTCTTCCTCGGAAGAAATATCAGGTGAGTGAAATGATCACCTTTTACTTGTGTAAAAGTTACAATTTTATTCCTTTATTCATATCCTGGGTATTGGCCGCGAGTCAATGCGAAGGAAAGTCAAAGCCGGGGTGCTGGCCGAGAGTCATCACGAAGGCATTATTTTATGGTTTAGGTGTCGGCCGTGAGTCACACGATAACCTTAGTCAGAATTAAAAATTTTGAAAAATTTTTTCAACTACCCTCAAAAATTAATAAACGTTTTACGTTATTGCAGACCAAGAAATAACGAATATTGCTGAGAAAATATCTTCTCAGCAAGAATGTATCGAGGTTACGTCGGAACCTTCGAGTATTTCGTTAGAACCACAGAGCGCGGAGGTTCACGTACCTGCTCAAGAAGCTGAACGCCCCGAGGAAGAAATCGATGATGAATTTCTTTCTGCATTGGGTGATTCAACTCAAGATGCACCAATTTATGGTGAAAAAATCCATGAAATTATGGCACAACGTTGGCTACCAATTCTACGCCGAGGCATTTCTAAAGAGACGAAGGAAACTTTGCTCAAGGAACAAAAGATTCCAGAGAATTGCAAATTATTGAGAGCCCCAGGGCTGAACCCCGAAATATCGGCAGCGCTTATCGAATCGATGCGAAGTCGGGATAAGAAAATAGAAAACCAGCAACAGCAGTTAGGACTCGGCATAACAGCTGTCAGTCGAGCTATGAATATTTTAGTCACTGGCAGTGAAAGCAAACAAACCAAGGTGCAGGCCGTAAAAATCCTTTCAGATGCCTGTCGCATACTATCAGATCTCCACTATATGGAAACAAGATCAAGAATAAATCTGATTACACCAGCATTGGATAAATCATTTATCACACTTATTCAAGATATAGAAAGAGACGAATCACTCTTCGGGACAAGACTTTCTGACAAGATAAAGGCTTCGAAAGTCATAGAAAAACAAGGACTACAGATTAAAAAACCTATAGGGCCACATTCTCAAAGAGCCCCTGCGCCTTCCTTGTCGCAGCCAACACCAACAAACCGAGGTCGCAACCAGGGAAACTGGACAGCTCCCTCCCGGAATCAGCCGTCAAACCGGGGGGGGAGGGGCAGTGCTCAGAAGACCCCATATACTCCGCGCAGACCATCGAACGCGACGTCACAGGCCAAGAACACGAAACAACAAGCTCCCCGACAATAACCACGGTATGTCATGCAGGCAGAATTCAATTTTTCTTTGATTGCTGGTTGAAAATAACAGATAATCAACTAGTCTTAAACTGGATTAAAGAAGGATTTTCTATACCTTTTGAAACCAAAGTTGTTCAAACTATGGTTCCTCAAAACAGTTTTTCTACTTCTGAAAGGCTAGACATGATCTCTGCCATAGAAAATTTGCTAGAGTTAGGTGCTGTTACCAAATGTGTCCCTTGTAACGATCAGTTTATATCAAAAATTTTTTTGACACCTAAGCCTAATGGTAGTAAGCGGTTTATTCTTAACCTAAAACCATTAAACAGGTTCATTTCAAAACTTCATTTTAAAATGGAGGACTACAGGACGGTCACCAAATTAATTCCCAAAAACGGGTTTATGGCCACAATTGATTTGAAAGAGGCTTACCTTCTTCTTCCAATCGCGTCTAATGACAGAAAATTTTTAAGGTTCCAATTTCAAGAAATAGACGAAACAGTTACTTTATTCGAATTCTGCGCCATGCCTTACGGCCTTTCTGTAGCTCCCAGAACATTTACAAAACTAATGAGAGAAGTCATAACTCACCTTAGGTCACGTGGCTTTACCTCAGTTATTTACTTAGACGACATTTTATGTCTGGGAAAAAATTACCAAGATTGTTTAGAAAATGTAAGGGAAACAATGAATTTGTTACAGCGGCTAGGATTTATAGTTAATTTTGAAAAAAGTTCATTACAACCTAAACAGGTTTGTAAATTCTTGGGTTTTATTTACAATTCAAAAAATATGACGATTTCATTACCTGACGAAAAACGTGATAAAATAGCTCAACTCATTCAGAGGTTTCGTTTGTTACCGTATTGTTCAATCAGAGATTTTGCACAATTAATTGGTACACTAACAGCAGCTTGTCCAGCAGCTCGTTATGGATGGCTGTATACAAAATCATTAGAAAGACATAAATATCTTGTTTTGAAGAAGAATAGTTCATTTGATGCAAAATTTAAACCTTCAGTTGATATTTTACCTGACCTAGAATGGTGGGCTCAAAACATTAAATCAACACATAACTCGATAGGTATGCTTTCCTTTGATTTAGAGATATTTACTGACGCATCCAGAACAGGATGGGGCGCATTTTGTAATAACAACAGAATTAGCGGAGGCTGGACAGAAAGCGAGCAAAACTTTCACATAAATTATTTGGAACTTTTGGCAATATTCCTGAGCTTAAAATGCTTAGCTCAGGATTTGTCTGAATGCGCTTTGTTATTACGTGTTGACAACACTACGGCGATCAGCTATGTCAATCGAATGGGGGGAATTCAATTCCCTCATTTAAATGAATTAGCTAAGAAAATCTGGCAATGGTGCGAGGTGCGTAAAATTTGGTTGTTTGCTTCCTACATAAACACCAAAGAGAATAAAGATGCAGATGAAGAATCAAGAAGATTAGTTAATCCTGACATAGAGTTATCATTATCTGACCAAGCTTTTACAGACATTGTAAATTGTTTAGGAACTCCTGAAGTAGACCTTTTCGCATCTCGCATCAACGCAAAATGCGATACTTATTTTTCATGGAAACCGGATCCAGATGCAAGTGCTGTCGACGCTTTTACTTTGAACTGGAATCAGTGGCTCTTTTATGCTTTTCCACCTTATTCATTAATTTTAAAGTGCCTTCAAAAGATAATGTATGATAGGGCGGAAGGTATTTTAGTTTTCCCGTATTGGCCTGCCCAGCCCTGGTTTCCTCTTCTTAAAAGCATGTTGACTTCGGAGATAATGTTTCTGAGTGACGATGCTCTTCCTCGGTCTCATTACAGGAGGCGCCCACAGCAGGCTACCCTGGCTGCAGCGAAGCTCTCCGGCACGCGTTTTTAAGAAGGGGAACCCCAGGTGTCGCTTGTGATTTAATGATTGCGTCACTCGCTAAAAATACCTTACTTCAATATAGTGTGACGTATAAACTTTGGTGGGCTTTCTGCAAAGAAAAATGTTTAGACACTTATACTTGTGAACCATCTCATGTTATTGTTTTCTTGACTGAACAGTTTAACAAAGGTTCAACATTCGGTACCCTGAATAGCCATCGATCAGCACTCTCCCTCCTGGTAGGAGGCGATGTCAGTACTGACGTCAGAATCAAACGACTTCTGAAAGGCGCCTTTAGGCTTAGACCTTCAGCCCCCAAGTATACAGCAACATGGGATCCACAAGTTGTACTAAACCTAGTGGTTATACAAGATTACTTAGAACTCACAAAAGATTTAAGACCTATTGGCTCAAAAAATCTTATACTTACTTGGAAGCGACCTCATAAGATAGCCTCTGCTCAATCCATCAGCCGGTGGATTAAGCAGGTGCTGGCGGACAGCGGCGTCGACGTGTCCGTGTTCAGAGCTCACAGCACTAGGCACGCGTCCACGTCCGCTGCCAGCTCAGCGGGAATATCTTTAGAGGTTATCCGGAAAACAGCTGGTTGGACAAAAGCTTCTGAAACGTTTGCGCGTTTTTATCAGCGCCCTATTGTGCCTGATGAAGGAAATTTTGCAAGGTCAATATTATGTACATCTAATGATTTAAACTGATTATTGTTTTTGTTTATAGTTCATACTGATTGATGAACACCATATGTGTTATTTTGAAGAAATAAATGTTTATGTTAAAATGGACAAAACTTTTGACTCTAAACATCTACATTGTTTACCTGTTCTATTTATATCTGAAAAATGAAGCTAAAGAAATATAATATTATGATCAAATGAACTTCACGGGTGAAGTTCGATCATTATTATATGATTTAGCTTCATTTGAAGATATAAACCCGCCCACCCTAAAAAACCCTTTTAAAGTTTGGTCCAAATCTCTGAAAAGAATGAGAGCGCGTAGCTTGGATCGGATATCGTAGGGTAGGATAACGAATGATCGTTCGTTTTCAAATCGATTAATCGATTTACTTTTTAACTGTGCGAGTTGCCTAGTAGCTTGAAAAAAGTACTACATTGTTTACCTGTTCTATTTATATCTTCAAATGAAGCTAAATCATATAATAATGATCGAACTTCACCCGTGAAGTTCATTTGATCATAATATTATATCTTATAAATTGTGTAAAGACGTTATAAGTTCACAATAAAGTTATATGGAAAATATTTATTTCATTCTTTTTAGTACATTAAAATAAAAGCTTGTGTTTTAAAAAGATTTCACATTTTATTTATTTTATATTCTACATACGTAGCGGTGTGCCCGTGTGTGTTGTACCTTTCTCAGAATCAAAGCAAATCCGAAGATTAAACACGACCGAATTACGTGTAGCCAGGAAATGCAGATTATCATGTGCTTGAATAACCGAATAAACCGGCAGAATCTGCTAACGTATTCACTTCACGCCCAACGACAGCCGGTAAAATCCTGTAAAGTTGAAGATATGCCCCGGTTAATCTCACCTTTGATTTATGATGACCGAGTTATTTTTGTTATTCGAATTTTAATTTTTAACACAAATCAAGAGTTGTGGTATCTTGCGGGTTATTTGATTAATGTCCGGGTTTTTACAAAGGGCTTTAAGCTAAGTTCCATTTTAATTTATTCGCAGAGGAGCGCGTCATGATTGCCTTGCAACTTTGTTCGAGATGCCCTTGTGAAGTTAGCTAGGTACCTACTTCATACTTGTCAGATGCTTGGCCTACTTTTCACCCTTTCATTACTTATAGCGAGCTTTAAGGGTACTTGTGTGGATATTTTTTTAATCTCCTTAAATAAATGTATGGTTTATGTTTATGTGTAAATAATAGTCTTTTAATTTTTTCTAATAGACTTTGCCGTGGAGTGCCGGTAGTAGAATGTTACTTCCTCTTTCATGCCCGTGGAAGCCTGCTAAGGGATACCTCCGAAAGATGCCCAGCAGCGTCTCTCCGTGTATCAACATCCCGTTCTGCGTTCGCCATCTCCTGCAAAACGTGGTGAGTACAGCAACTACCCCTCATGGAGATCCATGAAAGAAAGAAAGAAAATAATATTTATTTATGTCTCATTTACAAATACACAAACGGAACTGTTACAATAAAATATTTATAGACATAAATCGGTCGCCAACTCAGCGTACGCTGTGTTAGACACAGCACTGGTTTTCAGCGGCGCCGTTGAGGCATGGGTGTTAAGTAGTAGACGTTTTGCGGCTAATTAATTTTTCTGTTGATATTTGTCCCGGGTCCAGGTATTTTTATATATATTAAGTATGTATTTGGAATGAGAAAAGAAGACAACCAACAAATAATAGTTAAAACGGACCAAAAGGTCCAGCCTCAGCATTATGTTGACTTATATGAATATGGCTAGTGTTCTATTATGACCTCCAAAGCGTTTCGAGTCGACACAAAGAGAAAATAAATAAACCTACGTAACAACGCAAAACTTAAAATTTAAACAAAATATAAACAGTACATGTGGTTAGTCAACACTGTTCGTAGGTAGGTGCGACTATAACCACCTATAACTGGATAGGTATACGTCACAGCTACCTTTCGATATTTGTTAAAGAATTTCATTGCCCATCTGTGCTCTTATATCGGTTACATTTCACAAAAATACAAACTACTACTTCTTCGTCTTGAGAACTTCCACCTTTTATGAAGTCGGTTAAAATATGCTAAAGTAATAACTGGCAGTCAGGTTTGTAAAATGATAAGCCTTCTATTGTAAGAATAAAAATACTCCCATGTTTGTATTTGATCCAACAGCGACATAATAACGACCCTGCACTCTTACCCCAAAACCGGATATGGCACGAATTTAGAGCTAAAATACAATTTTGCTCGTAACAACTCTTCGCATTTCAATATTTTAACTGGCTTTCAATACAGGAAAATGTCAAATACCTCGATATTGGACGATATTGGATAAACAATAGTGGACGTTTTACGGCTGAAATGATGATGAATGATGATTTTGTCTTCTGGATAATCAGATATTTTACAGTAGGCTTTATTGTAAATGAAAATAAATGGTGATAGTACAAAATAAATGAGATTTACTTTATTATAAGCTATTCAACGCAATGTTTTTACAACATAAATTATTTTTATTTATTATCAACACAACTAATTATAGTTTTATTTTTCTTATTATTTAATAAAGACCTTTTTAGCACCTGCAAATCTTGGAATAAAAGATTTTAAATGAAGAAGTTTAACCTAAAACTTTTTTGTTGATTATAAAAACATTCATTAAATAATCGTTGAAGTGGCAATGGGCAGGCCATGTAGCTCGAAGAACAGACGGCCGATGGGGCCGAAAGGTCCTCGAGTAGAGGCCACGGACCGGCAAGCGCAGCGTAGCCGTAGGCCGTCCACCAACAAGATGGGCAGACGACCTGCTGGTCGACGGTAGACGCAGGCCGCTTCCAGCGACCACTAGAGGTTCAGAAGGCCTATGCCCAGCAGTGGGCATCCTACGGCTGAAATGATGATTATGATGATGATAGTGCAAAATCGTAATTTCCCCAAATTCTGGTGCACACAGAATCTCTGTACCTGATCAAAACTTAGGTTGATCATTTTCAATTCAGCCGTATTTGGAAGTTTGGCATATGATCCGGCTTTGTGCTGACGGCTCATTTGCTCGAATATCAGGTAACCTTGTTTAATTGAAACCTTACGCCAAAGTTCATCCATTGTTTCATGGTTTATTACTTTACTTGGTTAATTGGTTTACCGGAAATGTTCCTTTGTATTAGAGCAAAAGGGTGTGTGCTATAAATAAAATAGCTTTTAAAATGAAGATTCTGTTATGCATTTAAGCAACTAAATATTAGTAATGGGATTTTTAACCCAAACATTATATTATTGATTATAATGAACCAAATCGTTCGCAGTATCTTAAATCGATAAAAAGCACATATAACGCCACCATACCTCGTGTGCTGTCTGCGAACTAAGATAAATGCTCTCCGCTGCTAATAGAAGTTAAACGATAATAAATCAATAGTTTCGCGAAATTGGCAGTCACTACCCGTTTACCCGGATATACTTGCAGGATTTCCGGAAAACCGGATAACGCACCCGGATGTAGTTGAACTATTTTAAGCGCTACTGTTAGTAATTAGGAGAAATAATAAATAACGTTATTTAACAAAGTTTTATAAAATCTTTCGAGCTTTCGGACGCTATCTCTCTTCGATTATTAGGTTTTCGAACGAAAACTGGATATGGTTTTCTGTCAGAAAACAAATTGTAATTGGGATATATCCGTGTAAAAAAGACAGACTAATCGGCCGAGTAACGATCTTTCGTTACTTAGTTGCTTTAAATTCACAACATACTCATTAAACAGAAACCATAAATCGTTATGATATGCATTCATACATTATTGATTTCCAGGTGAACCTATATACAAATCAGCACTAACAAGCATGCATATTCATGAGGGCAATAATACGTTATAAACAGAGCTCCGGCTTTCGCTAAGGCCTTAATCCGTATATCCGGGTACTAATAATATGCGCGGCACGGCAGCACCGGGTGAGGCGGCGCTATAACCCGGTTAAGCTTTACGTTTGATACTTCGATTTAAGCTTCAGTTATTGGCGAAGGTTTTTTGTTCAAGCAATATTGTTATTAAATGATTCATTCATACGCAATAATATCTATCCACAGTAATGTAAATATATGAATAAAAAACCATTTTTTATTTTATAAATAAATTTGTGAGGAAAGGAGAACATTAAGATGGCTAACTTACGTAACTTACAGAATAAAACTAACATCACTGCTTTGTTGTTTTTATCCTCTTAAGCACCAAATTTAACTGATTGTTCTCGTAGTAGCTTCTCCATTAAAAATTTATCTTAACTTTTTCAACATCGCACTTACATTCAGAAGTGTTCAGTACGAGATCTGTCAAAAAAATACTAGCTTACATCTACCCTTTACTCACACAACATTAAACGACACACCCGGATAAAAGCATTTCATGAAAAAGCCGGATGAAAGCAAACTGGTGTTAATTAAGAATTTCTCGGCCAGTTAGCCAAGTTGGAGCAAGCGATGGACATTCCGTTTGATTCGGACACGACCGCAGCGTCTGTCATTTGCACTGATGGTCGTTGGAGGGATGGTTGGAGTGAGTGGTTCGGTAAATACGTGAATGGGTGGTAACCATGGGGCGGGCTGAGGCTGACATAGCTTTGTGACTAAAGCGCTTGTGCTATTAGTACCTCTATATGACTGTGTTCACTGCAATTTGAGCGTCTCACATCCGTCAAAGTTCAGAGATTGAATTTTTTAGGACGTTCGGGTAAGTTATTTCATTTTGATAATTCGTTTGACCGTGTGTAAAACTGTAACATATATTTTACGACATTCGGGAAAATTGTTAATTCGAAATTTTTAACGTCAATCATTCATAATGCCAAAACTTGTTTTTCAACTTACACGAAACCAAAAACTTGATTATCCGGTTATAATTGTTTTGGGTTTAACTTGGCATAGTAGTGTTTTCGGTTAAGTTTTAATCGGACTGTCATTTGCACTGGGCAAAACCATAATTCGAATCGAACAAATCAGGAAAAAATCAAACGAACGAGATGTTAAAAGTTAAAAATGTTTACGTGTAAAATATTGTGTGCCTATATTGTGGTTAACACTTCCTCAAGGCTGGGTAAAAATCAGGGTAAGGCCGCAAAATTGAAACTCAGTCCTCGACTAACTACGTGACCGACTCGGCCTTGGCTGATTTCGCAAGGGACGCAGATATGAATGTGTTGAATAAAACTTTCGTGAAGGGTGTGATTGTGATAAAGGGATGAATGGCTTCGAGGTCGAGTCCGAATAACCGAAAACGACAAACGATAGATGCTTAGGACCGTGTTTCTGAATTTTGCGCAGTATTAAGAAGTATTTTGAGAACTACGAATATAATAACAATTAACTGACTTTTAGTAAGAGTGAATACAGAACTAAAAAGTAACCATGAAGTGACTTCTGTGTGTTTTTTTTTGTCTGATTTCATGTATCTACAAATTGTTTGTGTGTAGATACTCTACCTCTATACTTGGTAACAAAAGAAACTTGTTTTTATCTTTATCTTTACTTTCATTAATAGTGAGTACATCATTGAAAAAATCGTAAATGGAACGGACTTTTGGTATATTGCTGATACAGTCCCGAATTGATGTAATTCCTACTACAGGGAATAAATTGATTTAGAAGTGGAATAATCTAACCATGAAAAACAATCGATACTCGAAGTTATAAAAAAAATATATATTATTTCCTTTGTGCTCTTATTGCGAAAGTTAAAACTGACGAATATTTTTTTGTTACGGCACAATACACCACATCAAGTGTAGTTTTAAACACAGCCTCCATTCCCTAACACCTAAGAATAACAACAGCGAGCAATAAAAAAAAACAAAACCAATTCCCCTTCAAAAAATCACTAGAAACTAACTACAAACGGTTTTTCCTCACTTTCAAGTAGCAATCTCAGTTCGCAACTCCCCGTTGTGTTTACCATACGAAACTATTTTATTTAGTTCCAATGGGGCACTAAAACGCTCCAAGTTAAATTTTACACTTGTCGAGTGGAGAACACAAATAAATCGGACGATTTAGACGCTCTCTCCGTTGAAAGCGAACCTTTAGTGCCCGGCTTAAGGTGCGGCCTGCTGTTGTAAAATAGTAGGGTTGTCTAAGCTTTGTGATCAACTGTTGAAATAAACCCACAAGCCAATATCTTAAAACGTCTACACCTACAAACTTTTGTATTGTTTTTTCACCTGGAAACTTGTTTATTATTGTTATTAACTTATACCGCATGCTTGTATTTCAAAATAAACATTTATGAATTATGTTGAGAACTGCATTCCAATCGTAAAGCATTAAATACTCACTAGGTAGTAAGAGCCCCAAGTTGTGTTAATAAGTATTATAAAACAATTTTAAAATTGGGTTATAGAACTGTGTATGTCCGAATCATAGAATCATTTTATTCTCTTAGCAATCATATAAATACTCTAAGACATATGTACCTTATCAAAATCAGACTACAAAAAACATTAGCTCTACAATCGACAATCACCTTCTAAAGATCCTTTCCCTGCATTAAGCCAGAATTTATCAAAAATGAATAGTTATCGCCTGGCCAAAGACAAAGCTCTCGCCTCGGCCACCCCTAGGTCCTGGTATATTCTTAGCAGTATTTCACCAGCAGCAACGTACGGTAGATGTACCCGCTCGGCCCTGATTGCAGGCTTTAGCAACTATAATTTAGATCGAAGAATAGCTGGATTAGGATCTTCAGTGCTGTGGTAACTGAAAGAATGATTTTGTTTTATTAACCCTTGATGCAAAAATAGGATATTAAACGAGTAAGTTTGACGCGTGTATGCTTAGCTCCCACTCGGCACAGGTTCGGCTCGGCCCGAAAAAATCTTATTTATTAAGCTTAAAAAAGTCGATGTACAGTACGAGATTTAAGTGTTAAGTTGACATTGTTACTTAGACATGCCTACTAATGGGTAGGCAAATAAAATAACTCAATCCGAAAGAACTCACTAGGAAATATATGATAGAATAAACCTGGCGTGGAAAAGGTGTCTGCCTCTGGCATTGTAGCTTCCAAACGGCTCAACCGATTTGAGTGCCGATTTTTATTAGAAAGCTGGTTTCATCGAGGTTTTAGACCGCTTTTCATGAGACATAGGTATCTTAGCTATGTAATGCTTATCGCCTCGGCCACCCCTAATAGTACTTTTATATTCTTAGTATTATTTCACCAGTAGCAACGTACGGCGGTGGACGTATACGACCGACCATGATTGCAGGCTTTAGCGACTATAACTCAGTTCTAAGAACAGCTGAATTAAGATCTTCAGCGCTGTAGTAACTAGAAAAATGTTTTTATTTAACCTGGATATAAAGTAGATAATAGCCGTGGGTTGCCGGTTGTAGAATATTACCCCTCCTCTCATGCCCGTGGATGCAGTAAGAACCTACTAAGAACCTCCGGAAGATGGGCAGCAGCGTCTTTCCGTGTATTAACATCACGTACTGCGCTCGCCAATCCGCCTACCAAGCGTGGTGAGTATGGCACCTTCCCGTCATGGAAATCCATGAGGGAGGTCAGTGTTCAGTAGTGGACGTTTTGCGGCTGAAATGAAAGTAGATAATAGGCTACATGACAGGGTATGAAAGCAGCACGTGTATCTGACCTAGCAGACTTCCACCCCGTCACCAAAAAAAGGGTATGAAATCAATACCATATTTAGTCCGTCAGTTTTTCAAATTAATAAAAAATACTAAGATAAAGATTGGCAGGCGGATTGGCGAGCGCAGTGCGGGATATTGATACATGGAAAGACGCTGCTGCCCATATTTCGAAGGCAGATTCTAACTGCTTCCACGAGCAAGAGAGGAGAGGCAACATTCTACAGTCGGCGCCCTAAAATTTTTATAAGTTATGTTAATTCCTATGTAGGTACACAAACCCAACACATACGAGTATGATCGCCACTATCTAGCGTCGTAGGTTTGCTGTAAGATAACTCTTTTAAGGGTTAAGCTCGCATTTGTACCTACATGCCCTATAATGGGTATTTTACAATTGTTTTTAATTCGTGTAAAATAATGAATCAGAGCATAAGAAAGTTTTAGGACAGATAAAAGACAGTATCTGAACAATATTTAAGGCTGTGTAATAGATAAAAGACGTGACGTATTCAACAAAACTGTACAACAATGGCTGGAAATTGTTAAGTGTCTATTACAAAATAACGAAAAACCCGTTGCGACGAACACGATAGAGGATAAATGGTAAAAATAGTGAATTACGAATGCAAGTTTTATATAGCCTTAGAAACTAACGACCAGATTGAATTTCGGAAACAATGGACCAATCAAGCAGTGCAAGGCAGTACAGGGGTGTATCGTAGGTTTATTGGCTGCCCCATGTCGCCAAAACCACCTAACGTCGTTGTAAAGGTTATCATCATCATTGTTCAAAGCCCATAGGTATTTACTGCCGGGTGAAGGCGTTTAAAACGCCGCAGCACAGGGATGTATCGTAGGTTCATTGGCTACCCCGTGTTGGGCGCCAAAACCACCTAATGCCGTTACAAAGTTTATCATTACCATCATCATCATGCACTGCTCAGGTACCTGCTGGGCGTAGGCCTCCTTTTGTAAACACCACATAATAAGAATATTTATGAATGAGCATATTAATTCCACAACCAAAATACTACTATAACAACTATACTTAACCGATCCTGCTCTTTTTTGCCTGGAAAATTGTCTTGATTATCTCACATTTGTGGGTAAGAAGTAATCTGAAGTAATATTGAATAGCGCTGTTAAAGCGCCAGATTGCATTTTGTTATTAACATACCATATAGCCGTGGGGTGCCGGCAGTAGAATGTTACCCCTCCTTTCACGCTCGTGGATGCAGTAAGAGCCTGCTAAGGGATACTTCCGGAAGATGAACAGCAGCATCTTCCCGTGTATCAAAATCCGTACTGCGCTCGCCAACCCGCCTGCCAAGCGTGGTGAGTATGGCAACTACCACTCATGGAGATCCATGAGGGAGGCCTGTTCAGTAGTGGACTGTTGTGAGTTATGATGATGATGATGATACCATATAAGCCTAAGATGACTATGGATAAACCTACACAACATGTAAATGCCTGTCTTCATGATCAGCAGATTTAGGTATCACATTGTGTTTTAGACCGACGACAAGACAAAACCTGGAGGAGGCTTGTAACGAAAGTCATGATCAATTTCTGGTGGTTATTTCAGAGTAGTAATTTTTGTGTTTAAGTGTTAATCAGACAACGCACTATAGAGACACTCCATAGACTCTGTAGAGTAGAATCTATCTTTGAAGTGCGTTCTTTGATTGACACTGACAAACTTACTACTGTCTAGGTACATTCGGGTCCATATCATACCTTATATAGCTCCTAGATCTGAGCATGCGTGTTGGTTTATCATGTGATATTTGAGAACAAAACAAACCCTCTGATAGATGTCATAGCAATATTTATTTATTTATTTGAGCCACCAACAGAAGATACACAAAGAAAAATTACAAAAGTAAAAACAATAAAAATCATGAGCTAGTGTTCTCCCAATTACAGGCAGCTATCTAGGTTATAAATTAAGTTGTCATAGCACGGCATATATATATCTATAGGGAATGAATGGACAGTGGTATAGATAGATCTGTTAAACTTCAAAGATACGGGCCCCAAAGCGTCCACATTGTTTGTCCTAGAGACAACACTGCCTGAATGTACCAAAATGACTGCAAAAGTTAGAATTGTGTACCGCCCAGCCCGAGGCAAGGCTTTTATGAAGGCTTTGCTCGTGACAATAGGGACCTATCACAAATTAAAATAAAGGGAAATAGCGGGGTTGTTCGGTTTCGTACAATATTCACTTCGTCTATTTGCCCGCTGTGATATGAAGACGCTTTGGTTTAATGTTAAGTTAAACAGAGGACCAATTTTAATTTCGAGATCTGCGGTTCCCAAGATAAGAAATTTAATTTAATGAATTTAAATTAGAAGATCAGACAGCAGTACGAAATGGAGGATTCAAAGAATATCTTCAATGGATTAATTAAATTATTTTTTGGCCATGTAATTGTAATATATTGTTGTTTAGCCGTGGGGTGCCGGCAGAAGAATGTTACCTCTCCTCTCATGCTCGTGGATGCAGTAAGAGCCTGCAAAGAGATGCCTCCGGAAGATGGGCAGCAGCGTCTTTCCGTGTATCAACATCTCATACTGCGCTCGCCAATCCGCCTGCCAAGCGTGGTGAGTATGGCAACTACCCCTCCTGGAGATTTATGAGGGAGGCCTGAGTTCAGTAGTGGACGTTTTATGGCTGACATGATGATGTTGTTTATCACGGTATTCACTTTTATATCATATTTATAAATGTAGTTAGTGATTACGAAAGCTTACAATAGGATTGCGCTAATATCTCAAAACGCCTTGAATGAGTATTCATCACACGTCTATAGGATAAACTTAAAATTATAGTTATAGTGTCCGGATTGGTCGAGTGGTATGTTCCTCCGATTTTCGATCTGAAACGTCGTGAGTTCAATACCAGTATTTCTTATTCAATATTTGTTGAAAAATAGAGGTGAACCTGCGGCTTAGTCAGTTTCAGACTTAGCCGACTGAGCTGAGAGGATAGTAGAGGTGCTGGGCATCCTAATCCACCTATCAATGTCCCAGGCACTGCAGCAGCCCGTACATCATGAAAAGCAGTATATCATGTCATAATAGATCTGAAAGGCTATTTTAACCGACTTTAAAAAGGCAGAGGTTCTATGTTTGACTGTATATTTTTTTCTATGTATGTTCACCGATTTCTCCGTCAATTGTGGACCGATTTTAAAACTTCTTTTTGATTCGAAAGTGCACTTCTGAGGTTGTCCCATAGGAACCAAGACATTGAAGTCAGTTTTTTGGTTGAGAAATCAAATAATGATTAGTGTGGCAATACTCGTACTTCTCCGGTTGGCCTATTTCACAGTTGCTTGTTCTATATGAATTGATTGTTATGCATCTGTAAGTTGAACTTATAATCATAGTGTGACAGAAACACCCGTACTTCCCCAGTTGTTTCCATTTCACAGTAACTGCACTGCATATAACACAAGCGCGGTATTCGGTTCATACTCAATGGCTGCGGCCGAAAATATTCTAGTACGTATTTCGATTCGAAAAATTCGAATATATTTATCTCATCTGAGTCAATATTTTGTTGAGTATTAAGATACTAAGACTGTATGTTTAGCTGGTAATTCGTATTAGCGTTCCGTCTCGCGCAAAAAAACTAGCAAGAGTCGCGTCAACTCTTTATTTTGGTTTTGGAAGGTTATTTAAACTGACATTCAAGAATCAAGAATCAAAAAAGACTTTTTTCAGTGCGGCCGCATGGACCTTATTGACGCGTCACAAAATATAAAATAAAACAACACAAATAAATATAATAAAGCACATAATTGAATCTTTTCACTTCAGATGGCACGCGACTTAGGAAAAGAAGCGAACAGAAGAACTTAACTCGGTAACATTCATGCAAACATTGCACATGTAAGGATTTATTATTTGTCAATTCTTACAAGTTAGATTTGACCGACGACTTCCTGACATCCGATTGAGTTGAAATTTACATGCGCCTTTAGTTGTAACAACACAACATGTAATACTCAATACTCTGAAAATGGCCACCGATACATGATAGCGGGCGATGTAATTTTCGTCAAACCCCATAGAAGTATCAAATGAATGGGCTTAATAGCTTGCTCATAGTAATGCTTTGTAAACATAAACCCATATATACTATTTGGACGACCTCTGTGGCGCAGCGGGCGAAGGTCCGCCTGCGACGCAAGAGGTTGCGGGTTCGATTCCCGCCTTGGGACAAATGTCTGTACGATCTGCAGATATTTGTTCAGGGTGTTCTAGGTGTTTTTCTATATATAATAAAAATATCTATCTATGTAGTATAATGTATTAAGTATATAAGTCATCTAGTACCCATAACACAAGCTCTGCTTAGCTTGGGGCTAGATGATGCTGTGTGATTTGTCGATTATTATTTATTTATTTTATTATTTATTTATATAACTTACAAACGCCGATAAAATTAACAAGCACTTCATTTGCAAATAT
The DNA here is from genome assembly GCA_963082625.1 of Pasiphila rectangulata. Lineage (NCBI taxonomy): Eukaryota > Metazoa > Arthropoda > Insecta > Lepidoptera > Geometridae > Pasiphila > Pasiphila rectangulata. The sequence continues at coordinate 11,331,953 of OY720249.1, forward strand.
ATTTAGGTACATACAAAACTGTTAAATACGAGTATGTAATTTTTTGTTGATTAAATTTAATCAGCGTTTATAAGTAACGGGAAAAGGTACGTTGGATGCTGTTTCCTTTAAAAAAACCATCGCATTCCTTTCCCAGCGTCTTGACATGTAGTTTATAAAACAGACGCACTGTCGTCACATAACATTTGTATTAAAAGTTACCGCAAACTCGGGCTGGAGCGATCCTGAACGTTTTATTATTTATTACATAATACAGAGACAGATTCAGGTCTAAGAATATGGTGCAGAATATCTTGATAAGTAGTGATAACACATATTCTGGCGTGACTTTGCAGAAATCTATATATATAAAATTCAAAGTCCTGATTGACTCACTGACTGACTGACTGATATATCAACGCACAGCCTAAACCACTGGACCTAAAGACTTGAAATTTGGCACACATATACCTTGAGTATCCTAGAGGAAGGGATTTTTCGAAATTCCCACGGGATAGGGAATAAATGGGATTTATATTTTCAAATCAAAGTGGCTCTCCGTGAAAAAGGGGATTTCCACGCGGACGAAGTCGCGGGCAAAAGCTAGTCCATTATAAATCTCACTAATATTAAAAAGCCTAAATCATAAAGTCACGTACACAGCTAATTTTATGAGATTGTATGGCGTGAGAGATCGTAAATCACTTGTATTCAATATATCCAAATTCTACATGAAACATATATGTAATATAACTAGCTTCTGCCCACCGCTTTGCATGCGTTGTACCCGAATAAAAAGCCTATGTGTTAATCCTGGTCAACATCAATACGTGTGCAAAGTTTCAGCTCAATCCGTAGCCTAGTTTTTGCGTGAAGAGGTAACAAACCTCCATCCAAACAAACTTTCGGCTTTATAATATTGTGGGATTCTTTGAATATCAATAAAATTTAGTGACATTTAAAGTGCACGTGTCACCGGGTTATTTCTGACGCTATCAAAAAGTCTGTGAGTTTCCGAGGTTGTAGGAAGTTTTCTCTGGATCTACGGAACCGATTTTGAAAATTATTTTACTAATAGAAAACTACAATATTTGTAATTTTCAAACCAGAAAAATGCTAACACTTATTTGTAGTCGGATTTGCTAAGTAAATCGGAGAAAAAACGGTCGAACGAAAATATTTCTTACGATAATATATAAGAAACTTAAGCCCCCCCCCCCCCAACATGTGTAATAGCAAAAGACTGCTTATAAAAGAGTTGCGGGAAAATATAATCGTGGCGATAAAAACGATATTACATATCTGGAGCAATATTCCGTCTGACTTGAGTGTGTTTGCATTTTATTTTAATTTTTTATGAATATTTTTAATATAATTTGTGAGTATGTGTCGTTATCTCCTTTTTAATATTTTTAGTATCCATTCATGTATGTTTTTAGTATTGTATTAGCTATTTGAAAATATTATTATGTATGTTGATGTAGTTTTTCTATGTATTTATTATATATATTTATTTTATGTACTATATTTGGGGCAGATAACATTGTTTATTTTTAATGAAATTCACAATTGCCATGCCACTAACTTGGAGAGCAAAAATAGGTAGAAAACAAATTAAGTACATAGTTGTTTGTTTTATTAATATTATTATTATTTTTTTTTTTATGTGAGCTGTGTTACTTCTTTACTTTGTACTGTAGGCGTATAGTCAGGCTAGCTTTGGTATTTTTGTTTTATTTTTATTTTATGTTTTGTTTCCATACCTATTAATATAAATTGTCTCTTACCTTAACATAACTTTACTGGCGGGTGGATGCAAAAAGTCAGTAAGTACCTGTGGGGTACTTTTATACTAGGTTTTATTATTAGGTATTTATTATTTTTTATTTATTTTATAATATAGATATATTTATATATATTTTTATCGAAGTACGTTTATGTTATTAAGTTTATTCAATGTTGTTTCCCAACAGTGACAGTGAAGATGAGCTTTTTGAATCCTGTTCCTCTTCTGATGATCCGCCGAGCTCGGACAGTTTCTGTAGTATCGCTTCGCTTTCTGAGACACTTGTGTCGCAGTTTGCTGATGTTCCCAAGAACTTTAACGTAGTCCACATAAATGCGCAGAGTATTCCTGCCCACTACCCTGATATGCTGGCGTCTTTTGACAATAAAAATATTCATGCAATTTTAGTCTCCGAGTCCTGGTTTAAACCTTGTTTACCCTCCACATCTTATTCGCTGCCTGGATTTGTTCTCATTCGCAATGACCGAATCGGAAGAGTTGGAGGAGGCGTTGCTATTTACCTTCGCTCTCACATTCCATTTTCAGTAATCAGCATGTCTCCCCAACCAGCCGGCTTAGCTGAACACCTTTTCATAGAGGTTACACTCAGGCATACCAAGGTACTACTCGGAGTCTATTATTGCCCTTCCTCTAAATTGAACTTCTTTCCGTTATTTGAAAAGCTCTTGGAAGACCTCACTCCAGCTTTTACCCACACAATAATCTTAGGTGATTTTAACACATGCCTTGCTAAAAGGGATTCCCGTTCAGCACAGTTGGAATCTATTGCTAAAGCCAGTAATTTATCAATTCTTTCTCTTTCTCCTACCCATCATTTCCCAAATTGTATTTCCTCTCTTCTGGATTTGATACTTGTTTCATCCATTAATAATGTTTCCAAACATGGTCAATACACAGCAGATGCGTTTTCATTTCATGATTTAATTTTTCTCTCATATAAAATCCGTGCCCCTAAGGCTAAACCTCAAATCATCATGCAGCGTAACTTTGGTGGCATGGATCTGGATCTTCTTCGTGAGGATGCAGCGAATATAGACTGGGATGATGTTTTTCGTGCTTGCTCCGTCGATGACAAGGTTTCTTTGTTTAACACTGCTCTTATTTCTCTCTATGACAAGCATGCACCTCTGAGAGCCATCAAAATTAAACACCTTCCAGCACCATGGCTCACAACCGATATAAAAGCTGCTATGCACAAAAGAAATCTGGCAAAGTTTAGGTATAAATGTCGTCCATCGAAGGCCAACCACGATAAATATGTCGACCACCGGAATCACTGCAATAAGGTGTGTAGGGATGCACAACGCCGATTCATTCATAAATCTGTGGAAAATGATGATTCATGACAATGACAATGGACAGGTGACTCTACTGTTATTGCTTGATTTCAGCAATGCTTTTAATAATGTAGACTTCGACATTCTTCTAGGTATATTCCGCTCGCTTAATATATCTCAGGAAGCTATTGCCTGGTTTCATAGTTATCTTTTCGGTCGCCGGCAACGCATTCGCGTGAATGAGACTTACTCTTCCTGGTGCGACTTGTCTGCCGGTGTACCTCAAGGCGGCGTGCTATCTCCTCTTCTTTTCTCCATCTTCATTAACTCTATCTCTCTGTCATTATCTTCGTCCTACCACCTTTACGCAGATGATCTCCAGATTTATACGCAGACACCGGTTACCAACCTAAATGAAGCGGTCCGTATAATAAACAGTGACTTGGAGCGAATTATAGAGTGGAGTAGAACTTTTGGACTTAAAGTAAATCCTCTAAAAACCCAAGCCATTGTTGTAGGCAGTTCTCGGATGATTGCAAGGATAGACTGGTCCACTATTTCACAAGTCGTATTTGATAGCATCTCGATACCATACAGTGGCACAGTTAAAAACCTGGGAGTGCATATAGACCGAGAGTTGTCTTGGGTACCTCATCTCAACGAATTGAGCAGGAAAATGTTTGCATCGGCTGCCTCATTGCGGAGGCTACGGAACTTCTTACCAACATCCACTAAGGTTACGCTTGCACAATCTCTTTTACTTCCTATACTCGACTACGCCGACGTTTGCTATTCTAATATAACTGAAGCCCTTCTTGACAAGCTTGAGCGCCTGCAGAATCTCTGTATTCGATTCATTTTTGGCCTTCGAAAATTTGATCACGTCTCAGAATTCCGCAGTAAGCTTAAGTGGTTGCCAATACGATCCCGCAGGAATGCTCATATTCTTTCTTTCTTGTACAATGTCCTGTTTAATCCTTCCTCTCCTCCCTATCTCAAGGAGAGCTTTGAATTTCTCTATCTCTCCCATGATCGTGCAACGCGCTCTTCTGAGACTTTTCAACTAAAAACTCCTGTTCACTCTTCAACTTTCTATGAAAATTCGTTCACGGTACAAGCGATCAAACTATGGAATGCTCTGCCGGTTGACATCAGGAAAGCTAAATCTCTGCCTATCTTCAAAAAGCTAGTGTTCGACCACTATCTGTCACAAAGTTAACAACATATATCCTATCAGTTTATAATATATATATATATATATATATATTTATTATGTAGTATGTATTATATTTCTTATTATTTATATATGTAGTTTATAAAAAATCGATTATTGATTTGTTTATTATTATTAAATATGTAATTATACTAGCTAAGTATATATTTATAGCTATTACGTACTCTAGTTTAAATACTATGACGAAACCGTGCTTTTACTTTCTTGTTGTTTCTGTCCATCCAAAGGTTGCCTGTAAGAGATCGCTTACAGTGATAAGGCCGCCCATTGTGCTTCTGCTTTTCGTTAATTATACTATACTTCCTTTATTATATTGTTTGTGTTAGAATTAAGCTGGGTACAATAAAGAGTTATCTATCTATCTATTTTTTAAATATATAGGGATGATATGATAATACCACCCCATTATTCCATTAAAATCCTCTCCATACAAAGGTTGTCTGGAAGAAATCGCTTTAAGCGATAAGACCGCCCATTGTGTATTTCTGTTATTATTATAGTTTAAGTTTTAAATTAAATAAAAAGTTAATTTTAGTAATTTTGTATTGTTTCTGTTTGAGATATCACAATAAAGAGTTTATCTATCTATTTATCTAACATAGTATACAAAGAAGTTTTGAAAAAAATTAAATAAACATAATTCGTTCAATCATAATCATTTCCATTCACTCATTAAAAACCCAGTCATATAGCCAGATTGGCATGCAAATACATATATATGCTGTAAAAATGTAACCCTCCTTTTTGGTGGTCAGGAAATAAAACACTGCACTAAGTACTAAACTAACCGAAACACACTCATAATTTCATCATAAGTAAAAATATTTACCGTCCAACGAAGTGGGCACGGGTTTAATATATACTTTTATTTTTACCAGAAATTTCAGCTAGCCTTGCAACAGCCGTGGTCGAGAAAAGTACCTCTAGTTACGAGATGAAAGTTTAAAACGACATAATAATATATTGACGCTTAGTTCCTTCCGGAGCATCTTCGACTGCCCTGAGTACGTCCACCGTCTAGTATAATAAGAACCATCCAACTCCAACCTTTATTTGTTCTACCAACTCGTTACGCGAAAGATTTGGTCCAAATTCTAAAAGTCGATTACTTATTCATGCAAGAACGCTCACTCTGTCGGTTAGCTGTTAGGCATTATGGTGTTTTAAGGTTTTCTACTGAATATTTAAAAGATGTTTGGAGTGTTCATTTCGATATTGTTTGCCGTTTTGCCTAGTAAGTACAATAATATTATAATGCTTGACATTGTACACAGTACCATCTAGCCCCAAGCCACAAACTAAACAGAGCTTGTGTTATAGATACGAAATGATTGATAAGATACTTTTTTTTATAAAAGCATACAATACAATATCCGGACTCGGGACAATAATCAGCAGAATAAACTAACATTTGCTCCGCGGCGGTAATCAAACTCGTTACCTGCGTATAAGCTGGCCATACCAACTGAGCCACGGAGGCAGTCATATTTCATAATAGCAAACGTTGCACAGCGACATGAACCTGGGAATTTCTACGATTACTATGCGGAAAACAGAGGGCATAATTAATAACTAGGGCTAGCGGTGAAAGAAACTTCAGCAAATCTACATATATAAAAATATATACATTTAGCAGTTCTTCGATTTATATTTCCTAAAAGTTATTCATCAAGGTTTGGTATATTTTGTTCGTTCATTCCTATTTCAAAATAGATAAGAAGAGGATAAGGCCGCATATTGTACGTCTTGTACTTTTACCCGACTGCCAAGAAAGGGTCGTATTCAGGCGCATTATCGCCAAACTGATTTAATTGATTTTAATTGCCGTGGGGTGCCGGCAGTAGAATGTTACCCCTCCTCTCCTACCTGTGAATGCAGTAAGAGCCTGCTAAGGGACACCTCCGGAAGATGGGCAGCAGCGTCTTTCCGTATATCAACATCCCATGCGCTCACCAACCCGCCTGCCAAGCGTGGTGAGTATGGCAACTACCCCTCACGGAGATCCATGAGGGAGGCCTTAGTTCAGTAGTGGACGTTTTACGGCTGAAATGATGAAGGTTTTAATGTTGTGTACAATAAAATGTTAAATAATTCATTCATCCATCCAATTCGATCCTTTAGTTCGTGTATTTTGTCCTATCCCGTAGCAAAAATATGTTCCTGAAGTCGTCCTATTCTGTTAGATTAAGGTATTTTTTTAAATATATTTTTCAGTGACCAATTTCAATGTAAGATCCAATCACACTAGTACTGGATGTAGGTGGTACCTTTGTCTTTTCCATAAGAAATAAAAAAAAACGAAGTTCTTAGTGGCAACTCGGCGTTTAGGCTGAATGTCTGTATGTATATACAAGTATTTATGTCCGCAATTCTTGTCTGAGGATAACTCTTGAACGGATAATCGGATTTTGAGGCAATTTAAACCACAAGGATATTACATCAAAACATATCGACTGTTGAAGGGAAATTTTGATAATGGCATAGTTTTTGAGATATGGGGGTTTAATCGATTTTCTTCGTCTGAGGATACCTAATTCTTAAAAGGACAATCCGATGTATGTAGATAAATCTAAAACTAATAGTGATGGCATCATTATTATACTAAGTATAGTGAATGCCTTGCCAAGGTAGGTACTAACTGATACCGCGACTTTGTTTGTGCATTTCACGACAAAAAGTAACCTTTTAGCTATCTCTATACCAGATTTCATTTAATCTGTTCAGTCACAAAACGTTTTAACATAACAGACAAGGTTACTTTCGTTTTTAAATTTATTCATTTTATTGGTAAGAATAATCTCCACCCTGCAGTATCAACCGCTGATCTACAACAACCTCCAACTTGTACCATTTTGGAAAAAGCCCTGGAAAGTTGTACCGCGTCGGTCCGCACTAACTGTTTAATAATAAGCCCGGCTAATAACTATAAACTCTGAAGAGAGGGACCAACTTTCCAGGGTTCCGTTTAAGTTTTCGGTTGCTAAATACAAACCGGAACGAAAATTATTTTGTTTTTTTTTTTTAACCTGATCACTACACACGGCACATTCATTTATTATTCATCTATACATTCATTTAGTTTTAAATCTTAAAGTGGTTGGTTCTCATTTACTCAATTAGAAAATTCTTTTGAGTAAATAAAACTTTTATACCACACAAATAACCTTCTTTTTTCAACTACGAGGACGAGCAATAGATCCAGTTTCAAGTATTGCAGATTTATATAACGGATCTGTTAAGTTTTTACTCTCACTAGATTTGTACTAATATTGTAAACAAAATCCCAAACGCAACTTTAAATAAAGGGCAAGTAACTAAGCCTTGAGGTACTCCAGTAGACACTGTTACAATTATTCATTTCCTCATGGATCCCATAATCAGAAAACAATTTTATATAATTTTCCAAACCGGTTCACGCCGTAGTTCTAAGAATCTCCGAAAAAGGATTTGTTGAAGTCGGTTAAAAACACACAGACCCCAGAAAACCATCTGATTTAGCGAACATTTTATCGGCGGGGATCGAACTCGCAACCGGGTATCAAACCAACTCCGACACAGAGGTCGTCAAAACATTGCACTATTATAATATGTCCGGAACCCCGTTCAAAAGCGCCACGCTCTTACCAAGTCCTTTATTGCTAGGTTGCGTGGCAAAAAAACATTAATCGGTTTCGACGCAAAGTGCGCGTTCTGCCGATTTATAACTCTCCAAGTGAGTTTAGGACTGCAATGCGGGTGCAGTGTATAGAAATACAAATTGCAACCCTTACTCAAACCCATAACTCACTACAACTAATAATATTTGGCTGTTCTTCATACTGGATCTAATAAAAGTAAAAATCTCATTATAGGATTCTCATTGTAAAAAAATAGGACACTCACGAGCCCCTTATTTTATATTGTCGCCTATTTCATCAACATCATCATTACAGCCGTAATATATCCACTGCTGGACATAGGCCTCCCTCATTTACTTAGAGATCCAAGTGCATGAGGGGTTGTTGCCATACTCACCACGCTTGGCAGGCGGGTTGGTGAGCGCAGTTCGGGATGTTCTTACACGAAAAGACGCTGCTTCCCATCTTCCGGAGATATCCCTTAGCAGATTCTTACTGCATCCACGGGCAGGAGAGGAGGGGTGACATTCTACTGCCGGCACCCCACGGCAATTTAAAATGAAATGATTTCGGAAACATAGGTAGACAGAAAAATATATTGAGACGACCTGGAAACATTTGAAGTAACGTGGCCGGAAGTAGCAATCGACCGTGATGCATGGAGAGAAACCTTTGCCCAGCAATCGGACAATGTGTAAAAAAATGGCAAAATAATTAAAGTTCAAATAATCTTTAGAAGTCCCCTTATCTCCGAAGTTTGCGGAGATAAACCCCTGAAACTTTTATACTAATAAAAGAAATCATCAAAAGTGTAAACAATTACATAGGTTCCGCTATCAGACAAGAGATGGCGCTGTCAAGGTTCTCCAACAAATATAAACAGCCTTTATCATTTATTGTCTTGGCCGGTTTTATTTTGTTTATTTATAGCACCAATGATTGGCATAGTGTCAATTACGAGTATGTCGGTACTGACGTGCTAAAAGCAATAATATATTAAGTTCGTAGTACCAGAAATAATTTCATCTTCGTAAAATTCCAAACGAGCTAAGTAGAAACAACGATAGAATAAATCTATGGTCGCCGAGCTAAATTATGAATTAAATTAATGCTTATGGGGATATCTCGAGTCCGGAGCTTAACTTAAAATTCTTAAGTAGGTAAGACGTTTTAAGTTTTTACAGCTTTTGCAGAGTATTCCTAAAAACTGGACAAGATAAAGTTGTTCTTAAAGGCTTGTACAGCTTAATTTTCTATAAGCGGCGCGTTAATAGTAATTTATAAACTTTTGCGGTAAGAATTAATAATAAATGTCTTTGGAGATCATGGGTGATGTGATCCAAGGTAAAAATACAGTAAATAATCAATAAATTTCGGTTCTCTACCGGGTGGTAGAGAACCACATTATGTGTATATATATATACACAATATAATTATATTTAGTTTAAGTTAAAATTTTATAACGTTTGTTAATTTTATTAATTTTTTGTTTTGCTTCGAAATACGAAAACCTTTTTTTTAAATACGTACATTTTTATAGTTTCCAGGGACAACAGAAGTCGGCATATACAGCATGTAACAAAAACCCTGTCCGATCCTTAAGAGTATTATTCGGCATCGTACCGCGTACACATATACGTAACCATTTAATGGATTTGAGATGATTATTTTACCCCAGTGAATATAATTAAATTAAAATAAAAAATAAAAACTGATCAACGGCAACACTGATTGCTGACCTTAAAGTGAAAGTTCACGTGTACTACCTACAGTTAGTTACCTACAGATTTTTGTCAAAGAAGCCGCCTGAGCACTGGTGTCATGAACCCGCTTTGTCGCGTGCCGCCAAACAAACTTTATAACGAAAGAGAAGAGAAAGAAGTAGGTAGGTATGACGTAGCGTAGGTTACGCTATCTAGCTAGGTTCTGAATCGCACTCTCTTTTATAAACTATTTGTTTAACATGAACATAAAATATTCCTGATTGGAATACGACATTGTTCGCGAAATGATAGCGCGTGATATGTACGGACGTCCGATCGAAAGCTATCTCCACGAAAGACTGCCAACAAAGTAAACAACCAGTCGGCGACATCAAAGAGTCGGCGGCTCGTTGAAAGAGTACCTACAACGCGGTAGTGTAGGGCGGTGTTCTTTGAAATAAAAATAGGTAAAAATAAAAAGATTTTGCCGCCGGGTGGAGTGTTGCCAACTTATAAAAAATTGCCATATTCTGTGTTAAATTTTGCATGGATTATAAAAATAAAAAATCAATAACTTTAGATTTTTATGAGTTACATTTTTAAAACATTTTTTTCCAGTACGTATGTTGAACCAGGAATACGCCTTTATTGGATCGGACAGGGTTTTTGTTACTAATTGTATACATGAAACACTCAATTTACAAATTGACTTTTCCATGACAACTGAGCTACTCTGAAATTGCTCTTTCAGGAAAATAAAACTAGATTTTATATTATGCAATATGTATATGTCCGATATTTCGACGCAGTTACACACGTCATGATCACGGATAATATACACATATATATATGTATAATATGTTTCTTGTTCATAAGTTTGTAATTTAATTAAATTTATAATTTAGTGACTGTCGTATAAGTTAAACCTTTAGAATGTAAATCCATTATTCGCTGTAAGTGATACATATTAGTTCATTTGCTATAATTAAGAGCTGTAGATTTTGTTAAAATTAATAAAGGTAATTTACGCGATAAATACCCGGTTATATGTATGTTAATAATGACAAATATTTCTACTTATTTCTGTCTATTTCCTTAATATCTGTATCCTGTTTCATAATGTGATTTATAAAATCATATTCATTCTATCTACTTCAGACAAAAGACAAAATGGCATAACTTTGTGACCTCTAACTTATATTATAACCGACTAAGCTGGGAGGATGGTATAGGTGCTGGGTAATCTATCTAACAATGTTCTAGGCACTGTAGCGTTATTACCAGTTCCTGACGCTGTATAAACCATATATAATAGACTAGCTTCTGCCCGCCGCTTCGCATGCGTCGTACCCGGATAAAATGTATTCTATGTGTTAATCCTGGTCAACATTAATACGTGTGCAAAGTTTCAGCTCAATCTGTAGCCTAGTTTTTGCATGAAGAGGTAACAAATCTCCATCCAAACAAACTTTCGGCTTTATAATATTAGTGAGATGTAAAGGCCTTACTGCGATCTCTACATTTCCAACAGAATAAAAACGTTGTTTTTAGAGAGTACGCCGAGCAGTCGTTTACTATAATAGTTACTAAGCTTTATGAAGGTCTTGGAGTAACTCCAAATGATAACAGTTACTGGAGAGGAAAGGCGAAAATAATTGGATTTTACGCGCAACATTTTCTTTAGACATCGCCCGTTTTGTAAATGAAGCGAGGAACCCTAAAAGTAGCAACTTTGTACTAACCTTCGCGACAGAGTATTTAACAATTAAAACGCAGTACTTTACGAGGAAACATTAAGTACGAAGTACGTTTATGTAATTGTTTGAAAGTAGCTTTCAGCACAATGGCACAACTTTTACAGTCGCTTAAAACTTGCTCACTACAATTTAACGGATTAGGCTAAAATTACTAATGAAAGTTGATAACATATTATGCACATGGATGCAGTATTAAACTGCCAAGGGATACCTCCGGAAGATGGGCAGCAGCGTCTCTCCGTGTATCAACATCCCGCACTGCACTCGCCAACGGGAACAATGAGGGGGTTGTTGCCATGCTATCCCAAGTACGGCAACGAACCCGTCATGGTCTTAGGGATCAATGAGGGATTCATGAGACGTGGACATCAGTCCTATGGCTGCCATGATGAGAGATGATGTTCAGAGCCGCAGAAAGAAACTAGTTTTAAATTTCATCGTGATCATCATCATCCACTGCTGGGCCTTTCTTCGTTTGTCGCATGCACCAAGGTCCTGTACTAGTCGCACTTATAAAAGCCCTGCGATATGGACTATGTCGTCAATCAACTTCGCTACCGTTTACCCGAAACTTCTTTGTGCTATGCTCGGTCACCATACAGTGCAGTATGCCCAACTCCACTTGAGTTCCATTATCCAGGTTCCGACATCCTGGACTTTCGTCCTGGATATCGATATTTGAAACTCAGTCGATAACGTAGTTATAATTAGACTAAATACTGTCACAAAATATATTGCCAGGTTGTACTTTCACATAAAATTAACTGCTTTTATTAAACGACTAAATGACGAGTTAAGCACAAGGCCCATCTGATAGTTAAGTGGTAACCTCTACCTATTACAATTGCAATACCGCGGTAATCACGTTCATTAAGCACGTGACCAACGCTGTTCTGCATTACGCTTGTCACCCTGAGACATAGAATTGTAAGGTCTCATGTGCCTGTAATTTCACCGGCCCCCTTACTCTTCAAACCGGAACAAAGCAATGTAGACATTACTGCTTGGCGGCAGAAATACGTATGGTGGTAGTACTACCCCGGATGAACTCTACAACAAGTTCTACTCGTAACTTATTGCCAAATAAATATTAATACGTAAAACCTTTAGGTCTCAGAAGAAGCCTATGTCTAACAGTATATGCTAATAATCGAAATACGAAAGAAGTCCTTACCAAAGCGGCCTAATTTGTATAAATGCGATACTTCCTCGTAAGGTATCTCGTATGTTACAATATTCAAAGTACTTAAAACCTAATAAAGAAGGACCCCAGCTACCTATAAAGTTTACAAAATACATTCGCAGTCCCTTATCGGAGCAATTTGATGTGGTACAATAACGTGTTCTGGACGCATTCCAAGTGTCTGTAATGACGTGTATACCTACGCTAGGGGACCGCCAGACGGCCCAGTGCCGGGGCCCTGGGCCTCGTCGACATAGATGGGCAGACGAGACGGCGAGATGAAGACCATATCCAATTATTTGTCTATTTATGCCTGTTTTTTTCTACTACAAGGCTACCCTTCTCTTCTTCTAGTGAACCCTATGTTTTGATGCAATACAGTAAAATAATCCCATAACTCTGAAAACCTTAATGGTAATTATTTATTTCTGTTTTTACTATTGTAGCTAGTATTTTACATTTTTAAATGCAAGTATACCATGTACCCTAATTAATGTAAAGATTTGTTGCTTAAGGGTCAGCGCAGACAGAGAGGAATAATCCCCGCGCGGTCTCGGGCATTTTCTTTACGGATCGCGTATGCTCGAGCTTGCGCGCGACCTCGCGAGCCTGCGCGAGTAAACCGTTCTGGATTAACACTCTACAGTAAACATGCCAGTTTGTCGCGAAAGTTCGTCAACGATGGTGGACTGGGATATGATTATAATTGTGCTTTTGGCGGAAGTAGATGAGTTGTTTTCCTCCCTCTTTAAACTCAGTGACAACACTGAAAGTACGCGTACGACGCGGGCGCCGACTCGACGCCGCGCGCGGATTCCCGCGTATCTTCGAGGACGCGCGAGCATTTTTTGTCAGGTTCAAGCATTTATGTACTTTATTGTAATAATTTTAAAGTTTATTTTCAAGTCCTCTCCGCTGCGCTCCGTTCTGTCTGCGCTGAGCCAAACTGATGTATCTATATTTGGCTGGTTATCCAACTAAAAATAATCGCATAAACGCATGTGCGACTTTGATTTTTAAATAAAAATATATTTAAATAAACGTAATAATAATTGGCACCTAGCTCTAAATCAACTAATAAAACGGATTAAATAGACTAACTTTGTCACAATTAAGCCGGATGGTGACGTCTGTAATAGACTATCTATGATATCTATGGTTTTGAGCAGGTTCATTAATTCGGCGAAATTAAAACTGAATAATGTCGAGAAATGCCTTCAGGTCAAATGTTAAAACATTTAACATAGCTTAATCCAAAAACAACCCACGTAATGTAGAATGCAAATGTTGATTATCGCAAATTTATACTCTTAACATCATCATCATTAGCATCCACAGCTAAAACATGTTGTCCATGACCACGGCTTAGAACCATATGCATGTCTATGACGTGTATACTGTGGAAATACGTGTTTTGCTGGTTTATTAGACTGTTATAGAGCTGGACTTGATAGCGGTTTCTGTGCCAATTTAATATGAAATTGTCCTCTAATTTCCAGACTGTGGCTTTAGTTATCGTTCTTGCTACTTAATTAGTTCCTTATTTAGATTCGAAAAGGTTTTACAGGCGAGCCTTAACACATCAACTTTACCAGGTTATATCAGCTTTAAATCAGTTAATGAAATAGACAACATATCCCAAAAAAATTGTTTATACTTGTATAGTACGAACTCAAGTTCGTGTGAGTCAGGGAAGTAATCTGGGGCCGCTAGAGTTTATTATAATGATAAACGACCTGCCGACCGTCGTCAAAGACGCCAAATGCTTGTTGTTCGCGGATGACCTAAAGTTACTCTTGCCCATAAAGGACGAAGAAGACTGTGTACGCCTTCAACGGGACGTGGATAGAGTGGTAGAGTGGAGTAAGGTAAATGAACTCCAGTTTAATGTCAGCAAATGCTCTGTAATAACCTTTAGTCGAGCAAATACACCACTCTACTACGACTACCAGTTGAGGGGTACTCAGCTGAAGAGAGTCGACTCAGTAAGAGACTTAGGGGTTCGTCTGGACGACAAGCTACATTTCCGGGTGCAGGTTGTTAACATCTGCAAGAAGGCCTTTAAAACTTTAGGATTTATACTCCGTCAGACAAACAGCTTTAACAACCTGCAAGCAGTGAAGTCGCTCTATGATGCTTTAGTGAGAAGCCATTTGGAATTTAATTCAGCGATATGGGCTCCGCATGAGGCCAAGTACAAGCAAATGATAGAGCGCATACAAAATAAGTTTACTAGATTTTTATACCTGAAGGTCTACGGTATATACCCCTTCTACCCTTTGATGTATCCAACCTTGTTTGTTATTGGCATGGTTGGATACAACAAGCTAGAAGTAAGGAGGGATGCAGCACTCGCTCAACATTTGTTTAAGGTGTTGAGAGGGATGATCGTCCATCCAGGTATTTTGGAGGAAATGCGGCTGAATGTGCCCGCGGACTTTGTTCACAGACGTCGGCGTCCCGCCTTATTGGCAGTACCAAAAGGGCGAACCAACCTGCTACATAAAGCACCTCTGACGCGTAGCATCCGCACGCTTAATCTGATTGCCGAGAGAATCGATCTTTTTTACTGTTCCTGGAGCGAATTCCAAAAGGCTTTGTTTTTTATTTTATGTTATATTTAATTAATGGTGACTTTTAAGATTTTTTATTTTTTATTTTATTTTTTTATTTTTATTGTTTTCTAAAATGTTAATAATTTCAATATTTAATAATTTTCTAATTTTAATATTAAATAAGAACACTAGACTAGAATATAAGGTAGGTACTCTATCGAATTGGGGGTACCCGTCAGGATAGATGTACATGTAAATAAATAAATAAATAAATAAATAAATAAAGTTAGGAGGATTTAAAGAACGACAAAACGCTTCGAGAAAAGGTAGGTCGAGAAATAAGGATTTATTTAAACTCATTTCATACACAGTTATATCATGAGTTATAAGTTTCATGCGGACTGGGTCAAGGTAAAATAGGGCAAATTGGGGGAGTTTTATGTCTAGCAATGGACAATTATAGGGTGATGATAATGATGTAAAGGTGTAAAGGCCGTTTGCGTTAACAAGATGAAAAGGAGGGGCATACCCAGCAGTGGCAGTCAAGATATGATGATATATGTTCGCCCAAACCCACCATACGATTACAACAGTTCCCGAATGAACAAGCCCATTCCAATAACATTTTATTACCGCGACTATTACCCGTCAAATCATTGGCCTCCAATATTGCGATCCCTTACAGATATCTCACAATCGTAAAAAGTTAATAGGCGTTCCAATTTATGTGACTTTAACGTAACGGTAACGTGATGGTTACCTTATAAAACGCAGTTTGTAATTTCGCAGCCAGAGGCGTGACTGTAGGGTTGTGTATGTCCGGCTTTTGTCCATACATTACATCGTTAGTGTCGCGCCACTAACGATGTAATGTAACAATGAAATCCCACCGGGATCGTAAACTTTTGATAAGGTTATTAATTTCTTTGAAATTTTCTACCTAAGTGTGGTTAAACACTATAAAAATTACAAACTATGTAATGTAACAATGCCTTTCAGGATCTGTAGATATCATTTCATGAAGGATCATGGGATCCTCATTATTTTACAATATCACCGCATGTGAGATTTTAACATTAGAGTTTCAACAGCCACCTGGTTTTTCACATCAATTTCACTTCCAAATGCAAATGCTTGACTTATAGCTAAGGAAGCCTTAATCACTAAATCGTTGTCTTATTCAAGGAGTTCCCTTGATCCCTCATAGATCCTACCATCAGGACTGAGTTTAAAAAAAAAATAAGCCACTGCTGAAATTGTAACAACGAAGTTCTGAGGTGACAAAGATTAAAAATACGACGACTAAAACGAATTGAGAACCTCCTTCTTTTGTTAAAGTCGGTTAAAAAGGGCACTCAACTTTATTTAATATCGCCGTGGCGAAGTATTAACCCAATCCTACTTTTTCTATGAACTGTTACTGTGAAACTAAGAATGTTTGTTTCAACAAAGTTCGGCTATTACATGCACCTCCCGGCTTTTGAATTTACCATACGGCAACTCTATGTTCTAGGTAATATAGCTCGTTTTAGGGTACCGTAAAATGGAACGTTTTGCTCGTAAATACGTAAGCGTTTTTTGTAATGCTTGTAAGTGTGGATTGCGAATGACCATAGTGATTGCTTCGCTCATTTCGGCAATCTCTTTTTAACTGTCTTCTTTGCATCTTCAAGGCTTTTTACTTTGCTTGAATGCTTGTTAACGAAGCTCGAAATGTTTCTTTATCTTTTGAGAAAACAATAACAGTAGAAGAACATACGAAGCACGAATAACGTAAGGATAAAAGAGACGTCGAGCGGCAACTTGATGCCATTTCCTGTAATGATGACTGGTTACTTGTAACTCGAGACAGAAGGATTTTGTTATATTCTTTTATCATCTATCTAATACTTGTATTAAGACGACGTATTGGGGACAAGGATTCACACTTTTTTTAGCAATTACAAAACATTTGAAATTGATATTTTGCGTTTCGAATTTTTCATGTTTTTTTTTAATTCAAATTGGTACACGATTTGGTATTTGTGATTTTGTTCAAGTTGTTATAGTTAACAACTTGAACAAAATCACAAAACTGCTCTACGAAAACATAGATGTTCACTTTACAATTGAACAAACCAATTTATGCCTCTTAATACATATAAGTCTATACAACCTATATTTTAATAGTACTAGAACTTTTTGTGAAGAGTTCATCCGGGGAAGTAGGTACTACCACCACCATACCTATTGCTGCCGTTAAACAGTTTTTTTTCCGGTTAGAAGGATAAGGGGGCCGGTGAAATTAGGCACATGAGACCTTACAACTCTACCTCAGGGTGATGGGCGCAATGCAGCGTTGGTCACATAGTCACATGCCTCGTGACCGTGATCACCGCGGTATTGCCGTTGAAATAGGAAGAGATTACCGCTTTACATCAGGTGGGCCTTCGGCTTCCCTCGTCATGAAGTCGTATAAAAAAAAGAAAAAAAACGATTAATTAAACTGTTTGTTACTGTTTTGGAGGTAACGATTTTTAATTTCAAGCTAGCTTTTCGCGTCAGTTACAAACTGCAGACGTCATTAAAGCCGTGGGTTGCCAGCAGTAGAATGTTACCCCTCCTTTCATGCCCGTGGAAGCAGTAAGAGCCAACCCGCCTGCAAGCGTAATGAGTATGGCCACTACCCCTCATGGAGATCCATGAGGGAGGCCTGTGTTCAGTAGTGGAAATTTTCCAGCTGAAATGATGAAGTCATTCATCCATCTCGCATTGGACAGCCCGCTGATAAGACTTAGGTGATGACAGATCTAAAAGTTTATCAAAATTTCAGCGTGTAGTGAAAAACCCGCAGTCTGTTTTAATTAGAGCTTTTTCTACTTATTAAGTAAGACGCTCTTAGCTGGGTCTGTTGTCCAAAGTAGTTTTGAGCAAGTTTGCAACGTCTCATAGTCCCAAGCTGTGTCGCTCACATTTGGTATTTCTAAACTTTGTATTAGAACTAGCTGTCCCGCGTAACTTCGTCTGCACCTCATAAGAGAGAGAAAGAGAGTGGGTCGTAGGCACCATATATAAAATGCGCGCGCGGTAAAACTGTGATTCTTTCCTCCGCCGACCGAGACACGTTCTCGGCTTGCCCGTTGACGAGCTCACGCCGCTAACCCGGAGGTGACGTCAACCCGCCCCACACTAGCTGCTAGGCACACAATCAATAACCGGTGTCGCCGGCGAGGCCGAAGAATACACTCTTCCGTCTTAAGGTGCAGTTATGCACTTGGACGTTAACAATCATTACTTATAAAAATCCGGCAACAGTCCAAGCCGTAAACCTAAGCCCTTGAGCTTGTTGCCCCAACCTAACTTTTGCGGCTGGGCGCCCTCTGCGCTCGCCATAGTCCGGTAACGTTGTCATGGCCATCTGCGGTCAACAACATAAAAAAGTCTATTAGAAAAAAAAACTGTGATATCTTCTAAGAAATTCCTTGAATTCAAACGGCAATTCTGTTCAGAATTTAATACTTTTCAAAAATAAGGTAATTATTTAGAAAAGGATAAAACAATGTTTATGAAAACATCTCCGCTAATAATGCATTATTTTAGAACAAATTTTATTGCCATAAAAAGGATTTTCCCCGTTCGTGGAACATTAATGATGCTCCACTCTTATTGGTCAGAGCGTGATGTTATATTGCCTATAGCCTTCTTTGATAATTGGTCTATCCAACACTGAAACTTAATTTTTCAATTCGGACCAGTTGTTTCTGATATTGGCGCGTTCAACCAAATAAACAAAACAACAAAGTCTTTAGCATAAACGGCATAAACATTCAGAACACATCACTCTCACTAGGTTCTGTCTACAAATCCAATCAGGTTGTCAATACTTGAATCTTCAAGTTACAAACCGCCATTAACTGATATTTTGTCAGATGATAGCTGTCAAAATTATAATTGCCATAGTTCGAGAACAAGTCATCCTAGACATTCTGTTTAGGGCCCAAATGAAAGGCATTGATGATATCCACTTTTTGATGACAGCTGTCAAAACTAAGAATGCAATAACTCAAGCACTACTCCTAGACATTCTGTTTATAATATCAATAGCATAATGTCAAAATGTTTCGCCAATTATGCCTAGAGGTACTGTGCCTAATTCATCTATGTCCCAGGCACTGAAGTTCCATAGAGCATGGAGTAACCGTTGCTGAAGTTGTATGAGTCATCCAAATAGATGTGAAAGGCCAATTTACCTATAATTAAACTTAGAGGGCAGAAAAAGTTGAGGTCGCCATCACTTCGTACCCAGAGCTTAATGTAGAACATTGCTCAGTGCAGTATACAGTGCTTAGTTCGTAGCTAACACAGATGTGTTTAATATTTGGCTCTGCACGTTCCCTCAAATACTCCTTAGAACTCATATCCTCTATTGGTTAAGCAAGTTTGGAGTTGCACAAATGAAAGGAGGGAGGAGGGAACTATAAGTCTTTGTGCTTTGTTAAGAATTTTGTTGATGAGCGTTTCAAGCGTATAAAAAGTTGTAAAGTTATATGACCAAAAGCTAACAAGTATTTGGTATCAAATGATAAAGTTATTTCTGAGGAAAACACATTTTTTTATTTTCTCTAAAGAATACCTAACGAAAAGAACCTTATTCTTATGATTTTCGCTTATACGAAAGTGATTAAGTGCGGTGAAAAGTGCATTTTTTGTTGAAAAACTATAGTGGGCCAAACAGGCATATCATCAATTCCACTATTGTACATCTAACAACATTTTTACATCTAAAAGATGTAAAAGTAAAATGTAAAAGATGTCTGTCTGTCTATCTGTCCGTCTGTCTGCGTATTTGACGATTACAACCCAACGCGTTGACCGATTTACATGAAACCTTTTTTGTTAGCACCGTCTTAATGAGAGAAGGTGACTGATTGATTTTGGTAACCCTCTCTCTTTGCTCACAGGGACCGGAGCTATTGTGACCTCAAAAGGTCACCAAAAAAAATTAAAGTCTTCAAATGGCCGAAAACGTACAAAAACCCAAAAATGCTATTTTTGACCTTTGATGACCATTTGAGGCCTTCGCCCCCTTTTCTGGTACCCCCGTACGAATGCTTGTTTTTTGATCACTAAATTATTCTTCCTTTTTTTATGTATAGAACTCTTTCCAAACAATACGCACTGATATATTTTATTTATATTTAAGTACATATAAGTAAGTGCGTTTTGTTTGGAAAGTCCAGTAGTATTAGAACTTTTTCGTAAAGAGTTCATGCGGGAAAGTACTACCACCATACCCATTTCTGCCGCCAAGCAGTAATATTTGTTAAAGGGTAAGGGTGTCGTTAAAATTACGGGCACATGAGACCTTACAACTCTATGTGTCAGGGTGACGGGTGCATTGCAATGCTGTGTTAGTCACGTGCTTAGTAAACGTGATCACCGCGGTATTTCAGATGTAATAGGTAGAGGTTACCGCTTAACAACAGAAGGGCCTGCGGCTAAATGATGACTATAACGACCGAGTTAGGTTCTTCTGTTCGCTTCTTTTCCTAACTCGCGTGTCATCTGAAGTGAACAGATTCAATATGTGCTTTATTTATTTGTGTTGTTTTATTTGTAATTTGTGACGCGTCAATTTAAGGTCTAAATAAGGTATTTTTTGATTCTTGATTCTTGAATTTAAATGTTTAAAAATTTAAATTTAATGTAAAATACAACAACGCTGCGTATATCGATATAAACCTCCATTTTCCGGGCAAACGAGCGCCTGATCCAATGTCCAATTAAAATATTCAGTTTAATTGAATCTAAAGGGGTGCCCACACCGACAGGTTAAATAAATTCAATATTCACACCCTTTCTAAATGCATCATGTGATCGGATGATGTTTTTCGTCCTTGATACCTCGCAGAAAATGTTTTTGCTACTAAATTGCTTCTAAATAATACATCTGAGTTTTAGTGTGTGCTCCTGAGCAAATTGTATATGGATTTATGATTATCTGAAATAATATAACCATAAATTCATAAATTGTGTGTCCTTGAACATCGGCCATAACTTTGTAGGTTCTTTACCATACCGAGTTGCAGTAGGTATAGTGCTTGTTTTCTAGAATAATTAATAAATAACACTAGTTTATTTTAAAAGAAAAACCGACAGAATATACCTCAGAATAATCACATTATTCTGAGGTATGTAAGAACCTGCCTCGTCTACGTCTCACTACATACTTTGAAGGGTCACTGTCTCTAAGCCTACTAAACTCAAAATAATAACTTTATTTTACTCGCAATTCGCAATACAATTAAACTGTTGGTTTAATACTTATTTAAGGGCAAAAAAATGCTGTGTGGATTTCCAACAATATTTATTTATTAACACATATTTAAACGGGTATTTATCGCGCTATTTACCTTATATATAATATTATAATATTTATTTATTTGTTGTTTGAATCTGCATGTACCGTGGTTAGGACTAAGGTGGTGTGCAAACTCAGCAACTTTGATCCATCAGTTGTGGCAACAAGCACCATCCCACTACGAATACAGACGTATTTCTAAAAATTGTATGAAACATAACAGAAACAGAAAGTCTAGTTGCAAGTTTCGGTTATCGATTCTGTGATTATAATCAGTTACAAGTTACAAAACAACTCTAAATTGCACAATTCACAAATTTGTACCAGCAGTGTCAAGTTGTTAGTTTCTTTAACGACAACGCATTGAGCTACACTCAAACACTCGGTCACAGTTATTTTAAACGGACTTCATAACAAGAAAGAGGTTTTCAAGAAGATTGGTTTTGGCGTGACGATATCGAAAGATAGTTAAGACACTATCCACTTATGGTCATACTCATCATAATCATCATCATCAAGGTTGTAAAGTCGGTTTTTGGTATCCTCTAAATCACCTATGAAGTTGACCAAAGTGTGTCTGAGCAATTCTCAACTTTACCTTTCAGCGGCAACCGTATGTTTTGGAAATCCAAAGTTGACAGTTGCTACAACTAAAATGGCTACGTCTGCACATTGCCTAATTTCCGCTTTGCTGAGTTTGCTGTTCGTCAAATGATAGTACTTAATTATTTCACATCCATTCATTTACATGGATTACTGACTCGATATAAATTAATTGTTTTATGTAGCTATTGAACGAGTCATTTCCGTGAATTTAATGTTCAAAATTTACGAGTTGTTTACTTAATTAACAAATGGATGAGTGAATGCTTTTTGTATTATCTATTATACCTAAGCGAATATAATATAATTACTGGATTTAGAAATATTTACGTAATGAAAAAAGGCTGTATGTTGCATACCTAAGCGAAGCGATTAAAAGGTTCAATTGCACCATCAATTTCCATGCAATTTTGTAAAATTTTGTCCCCAATCAAGGAACATCTTAAACACGAGCGTAGCTTTATTTTGACAAGCGGCATCTCTTACTTCAACTAACAGAAAAGTAATTAAGCCTTATTAAGCAATTAACCTGTCAATCCAAACTGTTTGTTGTGTATTTGGCTAAAAATTGTTTTATCAAAAGTTCAAAACCGGTCCTTCGGATTTTATCAATGCTGATACTAAAAGCTCCGAAGCTAGAATTTTCCGATAGACTGAAACAGACATTGCATAGGTGATTTCAACGTGAACCGAAAAATAAAAAAGCTCTATACAAATAAAAAAATACAGGAGCCTGGAGCGAATATCGTCACCGTACACATACGTACGTTTTTTAGATCGTTACTGAAGCATATTTCTTTTTAACGAGTGAGCTTGTCGGCTTCGTACGTATTTATCTTATCGACGTGGTTATGTATAAGGTGATGTAAATGTAAACAGCAATTTTCGAATGAAACGTTTTACGTGCTGAATTCAGAGTTCTATCATAATCATTGTATCAGTGCAAGCAGCGAGTATTTATTTATTTAATTAATTAATTAGAACGGCTCAATCTACCAATTACACTAATTAATTAACACAATTACATTTATATACAAATTAAACAAACTGAATAACTACAATACAAACAAAAGACTTCGGCAAAATTTGATCAAGGTTGTAAAATAAAATATAATAAAAATGTCAAGAGGTGAATTACTAAAAAATGTCTCGCAGTAGAGTAGACAAGTCGACATGAGATCCCTCCATTCGTCCGCAAATATGTCATAGTCAGGGAAAGCCTTAAGTAACGGCGTCGAGAGCGTGAGGCAGGGCGACTGATGATGCCCCGCCGTGCGGCAAGGTGGTAGAGCTAGGAGCTTGTGCAGTCTATCGCGAATATAATTGTTAGGCATATGTATATAGACAAAGTAACTCGTTATGAAGATCTGGGCTGTCAATAATATTCCTTAAAATTTTTAGGATAGTAGATATTTGATCATACGCTCGTCTGGTTTTGAGTGAGTTATAACCTAGGTAGCCTTTTTTAAAACCAGATCATATTTTTTCTCATGCGGACTCCATACACAAGAACTGGTCTCCAGCTTGCTATGCACTAAAGCACCGAAAAGGAGCCTTATTACGTATTCGCTCTGAAAGTCGCGTGCATTTCTAAGCACGAAGCCCAGCCTTCTGTAGGACTCCTTAGCTACGACAGAAATGTGGTCATTGACGTGAGCTTCCGGTCAAATGTGACTCCCAAATCCTTGATCATTGTTGTTCTGGTGATTGGGGTGACATCTATAGTGTAGTAATAATTACTACCGGCTGCCACATGCAACCAAAAGTATGGTAACATGATGCCTTTGTCCAGCAGTGGACATGGGCTACGGCAGAGAGAGAAGGAGATGATAAGAGAGATGTACCCCGCTTTATTATCGTGGGTAGGTAAATCTCTCTCATTGCAAACAAATAATAGATTACAATAACCTATCAAGATTATAATAGATAATTACTTAAATGATCATTTTCCAGATAAATGCATCTAAATACGGTATTAAATGTTCACTACACTGATTTATGAAGCTGCAAGGGTCATGCATAAAAGATCTCGAAAAATCTAGCTAGAAGCTAAGTTCCCAACTATAAGTGCATCAAACACCTTTCAAGTTCAAAACTTGCAACTAAGTGTTCTTACTCAAACACTAGGTGGAACTAGTTTTTAGTTTAGTTCACTAAGTTTTAACACCTTGAAGTAAATCGGGAGCTACCCAAGTCTTCCAAATACTTGATTTTATATTGAAGTTTCAGCAGCTTTTGAGCGCCCTATGTTTTTATGTACCAACTTTAGAAAAAAGTTCATTGATTCATTCATTTCAGCAGCAAAACGTCTACTACTGAACTCAGGCCTTCCTCTTGGATCTCCATGAGGGGTAGTTGCCATACTCACCACGCTTGGCAGGCGTGTTGGTGAGCGCAGTACGCGGGATGTTGATACACGGAAAGACGCTGCTGCCCATCTTCCAGAAGTATTATCCTTTAGCAGGCTCTTACTGCATCCACGGTCATGAGATGAGGGGTAACATTCTACTGCCGGCACCCCACGGCAAAATTTTTTTTCAAAAAATTTAAAGGTACGATAATTGAATAAGTCTGTTGCAGTAAAATTGTCGCGGAATCTACTGGTACTTATGCGAAATAGGATATAATGGTAAAATTTGGAGTATTCCTTTATTGGCACGTATCATATATGGTTAAATTATAGGTAAGCTTGTGACTAATTATCCGTCGAAACTTTGCAACTGTAATAATAATTGATAACTGTAATAATAAGGAAGCTGTGAAGAGATTCCCGTTACAGGACACGATGTTAATGCAGGTTATCAACGTATCCCACCAGGCAGCAGCATACTAATCTAAGATATCTCACCTTACGAAGCATTTCCTCTAGCGACTCCATGTCCATATCAGAAGAGGCGGGCTCGCCGCCCGCACTCCCGTTCACTCCGTTGTTGTTATTCGTCATAGGGGCACCGCACCGCACCGGCACATGAGAATCGCTCGCAGGAGACCCGCCACTTTCAATTCCACTGTCCAATATGGCTGCGCTTAGAAAACGCGCGTAGTAAACTCGTACTTTTATTAAGCTGTTCACTAATACACTTTGAAAACGCGGGTAGTAGTCCAACACTAATTTACTTGTTGATATTGATATACACTTACACTATGTATTTGCGCACTTTCACACTGTTCTTTTGGCAATTAAAAGTTTTACGTTTTGGCTAAGGTTTTATTTAGTTCCACTAAAGTTTTGTTAAAATTATGACTAAATTGACTAGAATAGTTGAGGAAGACTGTATTTACTGAAAAATAAAGACACTTATAATATCCGTACAAATTCTAAGTTATGGTTTCTTTAGAGAAGGATCGTTTTCACTTGTGTTCAAATACAGGCACTTGGAAAAGTCGTTTTAACCACGCGTATAAACTTAATGTATTTTTTTTTACTATAGTAACTTTCGTATTATTACATTCGTATTAAAAGCGGGAATGTTCTCGTACTTGTTATTGTTGGTGGAGGCACCAACTGTTTTGACCCTTATCGAGGACCTTCGTCAGGGTGAACTCGGCTCCACCTTAGTGCACGACGGGACGCGGAGGTGGCGGGTCGCGAGCCGAACTCACCCTGACGAAGGCCCTCGATAAGGGTCGAAACAGTTGGTGCCTCCACCAACAATAACAAGTCCGTGAACATTCCCGCTTTTAATATTTTTTTTATGTTAATAAATGTTTAATTTTCCGAACCATAAGAATACAAACCTACTAGTTATGCCTTTCCATTCTGACCCCCATATCACGAAGGAACGCTTCATGTTAATAAAATACTCCATGTGAATAAATGCTAAATTATGTAAAATACTAAATGCTCACTTCTCCTATATAAGATAAAAAGGCCAATTTTCATTTAAATAGTCCTCAACGAAACACAGGCTCGAGTAAATTTATGCGGAGTCACACACTGCCAACTCGCCACAGAACACCGAACAGTTAATACTAGTAAAGCAACACTATCTTTGTTGAAACAGGCTTGTCTTGGTTACAATTCGTATTGTTTTAATTTGGGATGCGTTTATACAAGTTACGGGGTGTAATAAAAAGTTTAATTTTGCCAGATTTTCTCAGCCGTAGAACGGCCTTCTGGACGTAGGCCTCTCGTATTTATATCCAAGTACATTCATGAAGTCAATGATGATGTGTGCACAAGTACTTGACTTTATTTAATTTTTAGTCCGTCATACAGAATAACAACCGATAAGTTGAGTGTATACATACAACCCTTCGATAAATACGATCATATGATGATGATACTGATACAAAAACTATTGAACATGTATTGTTTCTTTTCTAACGTAATCGAAAAATAACGGCTATTTATTAACACATATTTAACCGGGTATTTATCGCGCTATTTACCTTTATTATTGCCCGACGTTTCGACAGGATTGCACCCATCGTGGTCCCGGGAAGACTGAGAAGACTGGGAAGACGAGTCTTCCCGGGACCACGATGGGTGCAATCCTGTCGAAACGTCGGGCAATAATAAAGGTAAATAGCACGATAAATACCCGGTTAAATATGTGTTAATAATGTATTTATTAGTTTTAAAATTACAGGATTTTATCGCGTACATTTTTATTATTTTCCCGACGTTTCGAACACATTTCAGCGTTCTTTGTAATTTTCAAACTAATAAATATGTTAACAAATCGCGAAAGCTTAACAAGTTATGTTAATAATGTGTCGTGATCGCGAAAGTTTAAAAAAAAACCGGCTATTTATTTTGTCGAAATATAGCCGCGCCGACGTGCTTCAGCACAGTTTATTACTATGCTCTGACGTCACAACTTCAATGCGCTATATCTAAAGATTGTTTTATTAATCTCACTAATATTATAAAGCTGAAAGTTTGTTTGTATGGTGGTTTGTTACCTCTTGACGCAAAAACTAGCGTACGTATGGAGCTATAATTTTGCAAACGTATAGATGTTGACTAGGATTAACACATAGGCTACTTTTTATCCGGGTAAAACGCATGCGAAGCGGCGGGCACAAGCTAGTATTTAAATATATTTCCATACCCTGTCCAGTGGTTATTTGAGGTGACGTTTAGGGGAATTAACGAATATCTCTTGAATATATTACAGTTTTAAATCGATTTATTGAAATACATGCATGAGAGTAGCAGTTTCCAACAACAGCTTGGAAGCGTCTCCAACATTAAAAACCACTTTCACACTTATTTTGTTATGAAGCAAATCCGATAAACAAGAAACGACCAAAAAACATCAAATTAAGTTAAGTTATTACTTAACTTGTGACAAATTCGGTACCAGTTCCGGCCTGCAAGTAAAATTGATGAGAAGGCTCTTTATTTGATTGAATGGTCCTTCGTCAACAGTCACCCTGTCAACGGAATCGACTTCCGAACCATTACATAAAATGTTTACTTTCCCTTCCTAGCCCCTAAGCCTTATTCTATTTATTTAGCTGAAGGTCAATAGCCTATTATTAAATAAGATATTTGACTCCCACTGCTGGGTAAAGGTCTTCCCCAAATTCCTCCAACCATCTCGATCTTTCCACTCATAATGTATTATAATAATAACTAGCTGTCCCGTACAACTTCGTCTGTGTCATCTAAGAGCTCTTACACACGAGCGGCATGTTACCAACGGCATAGGTAACTGCAGCCGTCGACACGCGTCGGCGGCATCCGTTGACGTGTCGACGGCAGCCGTCGACGCGTCGGCGGCAGCAGACAATACGTCGCTATAGTTCGACGGCTGCCGCCGGCGCGTCGACGGTTACAGTTACCTATGCCGTTGGCAACATGCCGCTCGTATATAAGAGCTCTAAGAGAGAGAGAGGGTTCGATCTTTAATTTATAAGCGCGCGCGGAAAAACTGTGATATCTTTTGAAGTCAATTGGTCTGCAAGGCAATTCTGCTCATAATGTAATAATTATGATTAATAACAATTATTTGGTTAAGGATTGATACTATGTTTCTAAAAACACCTTTGCAAATAATGCAATATTTTAGAACAATTTTTTTATCATATATGCTATCGCTGACTTTTAAACTTTTTGAGGGGAATAATTCCGCTATACATAATGGCTGCGTAACTTTAACCGTTTACGCAGCGCACGCAACGAAAACTCTCAAAAGGAATACATTTTCCTCGTTTATGCAACACTTTGTCATAGCGTGCTGTTATAATAGCCTATAATAGCCTATCCATAATTGGGCTATCCCACCCTGAAATAATTTTTCAATTCAGACTAGAAGTTCCTGTGACTAGCGCGTTCAAACAACCAAACAAACAAACTCTTCAACTTTATTATATTAGTCTAGATGATATTATAGTGGTCTGGTCCTAGTAACTTAATTCTGTTTTACTCGAGAAAGTGCTTTAGTGAATTCTGAGTTTTATTGTGGTCCGAATAAATAAATACTTTTTGAGTTTGACTTGTGTAAAGATATCACATAATACTATGTAAAGATTTGGTATTTGCTACTAGAATGATGCCGAAAATTCTGAACATGGAAGGATGTTAGGGAGGAGTACAGGGACGGAGATGCCTAACATTCTAAAAATCTTGAGTACCTACTCAGAACATAAGGCGCAACAGGCAAACATTAAACAATTTTAAACCTTTTAAGTAAACTGTGTTTTAAGCACGTCACTGCATAATACCAATCGTTGGTGAATAGAACTTTACTGCAAAAGAAAACATAGCTGGACAATTACTATTGCAGTTTCAGTAAGTCTAGGTTTGAGTTCGTAAAGTTTTACCTAGACAGAACAAAGCTAAATATAAGATCTCACGATTTAGCCTATAAAGTACATTTCGCCTTTCTATTACGTACCTACTTTATCTGCTAAAATAGGAGAACAGCATCAATATATCGTATTAGGAATACAGGCCTTAGCGCCTAACAACAGCTGAATAGGCTTTCCTTCAGACCTTATCGTACATCACCCGAACAAGAGAGTACTGTACACAAAAGGCACAATACCAGTACAAGGCTTTGTGCGTTGCACGGTAGGCTCCGGAGGTCAATAACACTTGGCAGAGAGATGACATTGTACTGGGCGCCAGACCAAACCTAGAATCTATAGATACAATGCTTACAATCTATCCTTGTTTTATACTGATATCGTAAAACTATCGACATGTTCTTTGTAAGATGGCGCAGAGATACGTAAACTAATCAGCATGCCGCTATCCCAATAAATTTATAAATCCAAAAGTTTGGATAGTTACTTTCTTGCTACCTCTTCAAGCAAACAGATCAGGATAAAACTTTGATAATATAGGTACAGATGTAGACTTAACATATATATTTTTAACCGAGTACAATGTGTTTAAAGCTGTGGACAATTTTACAGGATATTTACGGGTGTTTATGCTGTGTCGCTCACGCGACAGTAACGAGGTGCATTTAACTTTTAGGTATCACGTCTATGGTCCCCCATACGTATGAGTTAAATGTACCAACGTAGCTGGCACGCCAAAAATAATTTGACAATTGAAACTGCATTCAAATATTGGGAAAAAGATGGTTCAAATCTATCCGATATCTAGTACTTCATGCTGTATTATTTAATAAATATAATACAGCTTTTACCAAGTACTTATTATCATCTTGCTGACGTTTCGTAGACCATTTAGAGGCCCTTCTTCATGAGCACCGTCCGTGGCCGACTTCGAGGAGGTTCGGAGTTAGGTACGTGGTGAAAGCCGTATTATACAAGGTGCTAACAAATTAGTCACGGATATTCTAAGAGATAATACATTTTACATTATAACAATTAACTTTTAACTGCAATTAAGGAACCTTTGTATATAATTTTTTTGTTTTTATTTACCGAACAAAAAAATATATTATAATTATTTTTTAAAATAATCACCCCTATTATGTACCTGTCAAGATGATAACACTGTCTGTCATGTCACGTCAAAAGTTGTTTTTCTTAGGTGTCTATTTTGTGTTTTGGTGTGTTTATTTTATTTATCAACTTTATGAGACCACTTGAATGATAGTTTAAAGAGGTTCTAGAATTTGTCTAAAGAGGTCTCATTTAATTATCTTATTAACAGGGTGTTTTAACGTAGCAAATTTGTTTCCTAGTTTTCTCCAAAAAAACATAACAAAACCTATGATGTTTCATACTTAAATGTACTCCAAAACCGGAGTACTATCAGCTGTAAAAATATCCGTGACTAATTTGTTAGCACCTTTTATATTTTATTAAATGATGTCAAGCCACGATAATTTCAATTCAGGCTGTCTTATAATATGTGTACTACGCCGAAAAGGACTGATTCTCACCATCCCAAGGAACAACTTTTGTTCTACGGCTTTTCAGGTTTCAGTGATTTTCATTCATTAAAGACCACGAAAGTTTTAACTTTAACAGTTGATTATTCGATAATGACAACCTAAGCACCAACTGATTCTTGACAGGGTCATTGACCTCCACAGAGTTGTTGCCGTATAAATGTACAAATAACAATACCTATTACCGAAAAGAGGGTTTTTTTTTTAATAAAATGTTAAAAAAAATCCGAATATGACCTCAGAATCATTTTCTATAACACAAGAGCTAGTAAAAATATAATAAAAAAAATATGAATTCCCGCTTATTTTCCCCCTTTTAAAACTACTTGTTTTCGTTGGCTGATACACCCCATTCGGGTTAGTACACGTATAATACGCCCTGTATAGATATCCCGTACTGTGTAGTGTTGATCGTTTCAAAATGTACACCGTCGAAATATTTCTTAGCTGTAGCGTAAAAAACACAGTATTTTGTACAGTATCCATTATACATTAGCGGGGTACGTACTGCATTGAAGGATGTTTGTTTAGCCAAAGTATAATAACGCAGTGTATATTTACACTGTGATGTGAATCCGCCTGCAAGAGTTAAGATTATAACTAGTTTTAGAACTTTGCAGTTTTAGAACAGTCTTATGGCCAACTGTTGTTAAGCAATTCTAAAATAAGGGAATATTTCCCGGGGTAGTGCTTAAAAAATTGTATTACCAGTCTTTAAGAAACTATCAAGTCTTCTGTTCAATAACATGCTAAATTATCCCACTTTAACATTATATTTTCCGAAAGTTTATACGGATGTTTGTTACCTATTCTAGCAATGAGTATCGAGTATGAGTATTTAGATGTTGACCAGGTTTAACGGCTACTTTATAACCGGGTACAACGCGTGCAAAGCTGCAGGAAAAGGCAAGTTTCTTATACATGTGTGAAAAATCTCACTATAAGTATTATATGCAATATAAAGTTGAACCACGACCGACGTCCGCATCTTTCCAGCTATGGGTACACAAGTGTCGATATCACATGTCAACTGGTATAAAAGTGACAAAAAAACACAGAATAAACAGAAAAATACCAATTTCCTATATACATAACCCATCACACTCAGCTATTACACTTCATTTCATCATCCCCCTTCTGAAGCAGTGTAACGCTCGGTCTGGCAGTGCAAACACAATTATCCTATGTACACAACTGAGCTTGTACCTACGTTAGGTACACATCGGATATTTTGCTACCTCTCAAGGTAGCCCAAGTGTTCGACAGTATTCTTAGCTATAAAATGCAGGTTGCAAATGATATTTAGTTTCAAATGTTGGTTGTAAATGATTTTATGAAAAAGGTTGAGATATTTTTCAATTATATAAATAACTAGCGACCCGCCCCGGCTTTGCACGGGTACAATGCTGATATTAAATATACTACAGAATATACCATCGCGGATTTTTTTTGTAAACCTTTTTAAGGTGTACAATACTGTAGTACATTATTTTGATCTATCTCGTAAGGTTCAGCGTTTGCAATGTGAGCGAAAAAAATGTGTTTATTTACGACCTCACATTAGAAACCTCCAAAATGATCAGTGTTTCTCTACTATATTATGCATGTATTATAGATATAAACATTCCTCTTGAATAACTCTATCTATTGAAAACCGCATCAAAATCCGTTGCATAGTTTTAAAGATTTAAGCAAATATACAGACAGCGGGAAGCAACTTTGTTTTATACTATGTATTGTTATTGATTACTCGAAATGTAAATAAACAAATAAATATATGCATCGAAATATGGAAGACTTATTTTTAAGTACTAGTAATATAAATCCATCGCAAGACGAATGCAAGCTATGTCTATATTGGCCCGTATTGGACACGTATTTTCTATTTTTGAACTTCAAGAAACGGCGACACATTATGGCGAAATGCTGCGTGACGTCACGCATCGACGTGTTTCGGTACAGTTTATGACCATGCTCTGACGTCACGAGCTCCAACTCCTGAATGTTAATGCGCTTTATCATAGTATTCTTTCATTAATTTGAAAACGCAAAATATAAGTGTCTTTTATTTTATTATTATCGAACTGACGGACTAAATTAAACTTTAATTTTCTACCCTCTCAAGTAGCCCATTTCACAAGGTAAGCGTGCAAATCGTGAACTGCCTACTAATCACCGGCCAATTACACGTTACAGGTGTTTAGCAGTCCAAGCCGCGGGATATCATGTAGTAACATCCGCTGTCTGGCTTGCATTATTCATGATGACCTGAGACATCCTGGCGAAGCCACTGCTGGGATCAATGCCTTTAGATGTTGTGGTCAACAATTGTTGAGTTTATATTACTTATGATATTATGTTCGTATTTAAAAAATAACACCGGACAAGTGCGCGCTGGTCTCAACCACCGAGGGTTCCGTAGGTATGTAGGAACATAATAAATAATAGTAAAAGTTTTTAAAATGCACAAAAAGATTCGGTCACCCATCTAATTTATGACCGCGTGTAGGGTTGCTTAACCTCGATGATTGATATCGCACATTTTTTATTGACGATTTTTTTATGATTCCCTTGCAGGTTTTGGATTTTTCTTTGTATCTACAATATAAGGCGATATACCTTACCAAATTTCATAGTTCTAGATTCCTTTGAGAAGGTCGAAACATGCGTTTTTTGAGGGATAAACAACGTTATATATGCGTTATCTCTTTTTTAGATTAATTTAGGATATTGATTTTTTTCACAGCTAAAAGAGGATGTAGATTTAAGTATATGGTTTTAATTTCAACTCTATATCTCTACCAGTTCTCGAGATAATTGGTCTTCACAGACCGACAGACAGACGGCCAACAAAGTGATCCTATAAGGGTTCCGTCTTTTTTCTTTTTGAGGTACGGAACCCTAAAAACATCAATGAAAACTAAATACTAAACGACACTTATTTTTCTATATTTTTTCTTCTTATTTCTGCTTCAGATTAGAAGCTAGCTGAGCCAGGACCAAGCTGGTGCAATCTAGACGAAATCCTTACTAAAATAACGAGTAACTTCCAACTTCCCAACATCAGTTTACCTTAAAATGGTTGAGAGCAAACAAGATACTAAGGCACTTTTACAAGAATAGAAGACCAAAGTTTAAATATGAACTTTAATTAGAAATAAACAAGTTTCAAATCGAAAATGCTATAACAAGTTCAGGTGCAGGCAAAGTTACAGGCAATTAATGTAAGCAAAGAACTTTGTAGAGTTCCTTTGAAACTTGCAGAACTAAATAATACGTCTAGTTAAATGGTTTTTGCTTGTTATTTTGTGTACCATCAAATTGATTAAGTGTTCTTTTAGTTTAGGTACTTTTAGTTATTTTACGTCATAATACACGCATCTTTAAGGCTAGACGATTTGTTTATACCTAATACTTATTTTTTAATCTTGATCATTTATTGAAAGATTTTAGGGGCCCACAAAAAGATTTTTAAGTTAATGTTTTTCTGCCAGACATGATATATATGTATATTTTGGATTTGTTGATACATAATTATTTTATAAACCCAAATTTTTATTAAACATTGAATGCCACTTTTTATGTAGCAGTAGATATAGATAATTGATAAGCTGCTGATAATTGTTTCAGAAACTTGTCTTCGTAAAAACTTTTGCCCTTACGTTTTGAGCCTTATATTTCAACTGATCTTAAACATACTCGTATATGGACGTCTTAACTAGTTAAACACATTTATTACACAATACTTTATACTATGTCCTCTTCAATGAACTTAAGAGTTCTGGGAAGTTTTGTTCCGTAGCCGTGCACTGAGAACTTTTGCAACAGATTATTTCCAGTCTAGCAAGCTTGTAATAAAAGTTATGGCAAAATAAATTAAAATCAAGCTTTGAGTTATTAAATAGCCTTGTACTTTGTCCCGCAAATTGTTAGACTAGTTTTCTCTGAGATAATTTTTTTGTTAGATTTAGATTTATTTATATATCAAACGTACTTATCTGGTTAGTAGCATACTTAGGTCCATCTTAGGTTGATTGGACACGAGAGCCTCTCTTTGTATAAAATGTCGAAATCAACTTTAATAAGTTTGGTAACTATATTATATATAGACTTTGAGACGAAACACACGATCCAATATTGGTAGAACCCAGTATGAAATGCATTTTGTATTGTCTTCGAAACTAAAGTCGTGTGCAAATTTCCAGCTCAATCAGAACTAAAATAGGTTTTAATTCAGCTTGCAGGATTTAAAACTAACAAACAAAGTTAAATAAAAGGCTCTATAATAAACAAAAAAATAGAACTAAGTAGTTTTTGGTACTTTTAATATAACTTAGACCACAGAATCAGTTTATTTGAAACCTTTCACAACATTTATGTGTGAAATTACGAACGAAACCGGGCAGGTTTGAATAGTCTTAAAAACAAACAGTTTAGTTATTAATGTCATCATAGAAGTTGGTTATTCGATTTGGAAACAGATAATTTAATTGCAACTGCATTGATTTAAATTGATAACCAAATTGAATTGTAATTATTAATACATGCAAGCATTTAATTAATGTTATATCATTACGCCAAAATCCACGGCGCAACGCGACGATAAATACGTACTTGTTGGCTTTTGGGACTTGAAATTATTATGACACTATGCATTATGTAAAGACCTGTTTTTGTTCTTTACTATAAATTGCCGCGTTTGATTGTATTGATTTTTTATAAGTTATGTATACACAGATACAAAGTTGTTTTTATACATGGAGACATCTTAGTAACTGGATGTAGTATAGAAATCCCCATAGTAAACAATTTTATTATCTACGAAGATAAGGGGATTTCAGAGATAAGACCGAGCTTCGTATCAAGGTTATAGTATTGATAATATGACCAAGGAACTGACAGTTCAGTACTTGAATTTTTTTTTTATTAAAGTTATAAAAAACATTCTGAACAAACAAAAAGGTTAGGTCACCATTGACCTCCACATTTTGTTCTTCTACTAAAAAAAATATCTGATAGAAAAAACTCGTATCCAATATTACGCATTCCACAGAACATTTAAAATTCCTTCGCAAAATACGATGATCCAAAACGTTTCCCTAAAAGTGAAAATGTCAAGTCCCGCTGATGTTGAAAGCAGCTCCAGACATCCTCAAACGCGACGGAAAAGTCGCATGAAACGAAAGGAAAGGACTCCGCGTGTTAAATGTCTTTTTTGAACTTTCACGATCACAACACATTATTAATATTCATCATACACAGCACGCACATTATCAACCTTTCCAGGTAAACCCGGTTATACGTCAAATAGTAAAGGACAAGCTCACAAATATTATACTATTTATAGCTAGTTATAATATATTACTTGTAGGTATATTAATAGTTAGATGGTGGCCAAACGCTTGGCTTTTCAAACAAAATAAAACCGGATAAGTACGAGCTGAACTCGCCCACCGAGGGTTCCGTAGGTATGTAAGAACATAATAAGCATTGTAAATTAGCCGAGATAAATAAGTAAAAGTTTTGGTCAAAAAAACAAAAAGATTCGGTCACCCATCCAACTTATGACCGCGCGTAGGGTTGCTTAACCTCGATGATTGATTTCGTACTTTTAAAAGACGATTTTTTTTATGATTCCATTCCAAATGTATAGTTTTTGGATTTTTCTCTGTATTTACAGTATAAAACGATATACCTGGCCAAATTTCATAGTTCTAGTCTACGGCAAGTACCTTATGAATTTCGATTCCTTTGAGAATGTCGAAACATGCGTTTTTTGCGGCATAAACGGTCGTAACTTTTTTTCAGGTTTACTTATAATATAATTAATTATAATATAATATAATTATAATACTGATTTTTTCACAGCTTAAAGTGGCTGTAGATGTATATGGTTCTAATTTTACTTTACAAGTTCTATAGATAAAGGGTCTTTACAGACCGACAGACAGACAGACAACAAAGTGATCCTATAAGGGTTCCGTTTTTTCTTTTTAAGGTACGGAACCCTAAAAAATAAAAAAACGCATGTTTAGACCATGAACGGCTTCAGAATTACGCGTGTATTTTGTCTTTCTTAGACGCGGATACAGTTCATTTAATAAGCTTACACTTGCACACTTTTCACGTGTATAAACTTGATTACTTTATTTAATATCTCGACCTTTCAATAACGCAGTCTAAATTTTTTAATGAAAACTAATGTCTGAAATTATACCACACACGTTTACTTCAATTGGAAAGCGTTCGTAGGTAAAAGAAACGAGTAATTAACTCTGTGCTTTGCGATATTAACTGTTTTGTCCAAGCGTACCGTAAATATATGTTATCAGAAAGGTCACAGAGATCAATTAGAATCAGTATTATAGGAAACTCATTATATGACAGACCTTCGATGGCATTTGCTATACAGTTACGCAAATACTCGCGATAGAGAATTATGAAGTAAAAGTTGCAAAGTTCTTGAGAGGGATACAAATGCTACGTATTCGAACTAACAACGCGGAGTCCTATTTTTCTTGTGAACGGAACAGAATAAATGGCGTTCGGGACGAACGAATAATTAAATGAAACATCCCATTGTTATCGTTCTTTTAAATCGAGAGAAAACCGTTGTTTTGCAAAAAAACTCAGATCAAACGGGCTTTCATTAAAATGACTAAAACGTATTGAAACAACAGGCCTGTAGGGTAAAGTATTATGTTTTAACTCTTTTTGCTGTTAGAACTCTAACACAAAGGGTTCAGTTGTATGACAGACTGTGGACTGCTTTTTCTTATAATTACCTCCCTATGTTAACTTCCAATCTTGTCCTCATTTTTAAATATTATTACCAGTTTTGTTTTTAACGTAACAAGCAGGTGACACACCTGATGTTAAATTCTTACCATTGTCTATTACAAGGACCTATTGGTTTTGATAGACAATCGCTACCACTTATAAGTACATTACTTTGTGTACTGCAACTTAAGGCTTTGTTATTGAATTAAGCCTCATGTGCCGATTTCATTAACGACCTGCGAAGGACGGTTGGCGAAAATTGTATGGTAAGACTGAGAAACGGGCACTTATTATGAGATATCTCCGTTTTTTAGGGTTCCGTACCTCAAAAGGAAAAACGGAACTCTTATAGAATCACTTTGTTGTCCGTCTGTCTGTCTGTCTGTCGGTGTGTCAAGACCCTTTATCTCTAGAACGTGTTGAGGTAGCGAGTTGAAATTAAAACCATAAGCTGTAAAAAAACAATATTCTAAGTTAACCTGTAAAAATACGACCGTTTATGCCGTAAAAAACGCATGTTTCGACATTCTCTAAGGACTCAAAATTCCCGTAGACCTAGAATTATAAAATCTAAAAAAGTCATCAAAAAAGCTGTAGATACAAAGAAAAATCCAAAAAACTATACATTTGCAATGGAATCATAGAAGAAATCGTCCTTCAAAAAGTACGAAATCAATCATCGAGGTAACAATAATAATAATAAAATAAATAATAATAGCAACACTACGCGCAGTCATAAATTGGTTGGGTGACCGAATCGTTTTGTACATTTTTAAAACTTTTACTAAATCAGACTAGGTTATTTATAATAATTATTATGTTTCATACCTACGGAAACGTCGGTGGGCGAGTCCGGCTTGCACTTGTCCGGTTTTATTTTATATCAGTCAGATATAAAATAAAACCGTAACTATAATAACTATATAACCGTATTTAAATATATTTTATATCTTTATCTTTACATATCTTTGTTTGGCTAGGAGCCTTATGGTAAGTGACGATTTGGACGATAAATCACACAAGTTTAGAAGACACTTGAAACTAGACCCAGGTATAGTTTGCGGGGAAAACAGAAGCCGGCAACGAGTTCCAGTCCTTAGCGATGCGGATGATGAAGGTGGAGGAGTATCGCTTGGTACTAGTGGATATAATGTCCACAAAATAACGATGGTACTGCGCCATGCGTCTGCTCGTCCTGAAGTAGACTGATATAAAATATTGAGAGGCAAGCCACCTTGCGACGATGGTCAAGACTTCGGTATTTTAGACGTCTTAGTCTTGGTCCAGATTGTCCCGTACAAATAAAAATACCAGTTGCCGTTCACACATAGGCCATAATACAAGTCACCTACGTAAGTGCCGACAAACTAACACTACTTAAACCATCCTTCACAGAGGCAATGGTTATGAAATATTTATTTATTTATATTATATAATATGAGTAAGTATTACAATGTTGTATACCGTATAACACCTACTCCTCTTCAACATCTCTAATTTTGATAATTCATTGTGCAAAGAGCTTGACCGGGGGACAGCTTATCAAGATTTTCGACGCGTGCTCATAGGGCTTAGTTGCTAAAGGCCTCTATGTAGAGCTAGTCTGATTTGGATGCGAATACCGTTGCAACTGACACTTACCATAAGAATTTTCATTTGTTGTATGTTACAAGTCGAAATGAATAGGGATCGACAGAGTTAATGGCAAAAGCGTAGACAAGCCTTTGTCCAGCAGTGATAAAGATAAAAAGTTTATAAACACATAGTTAACCGGTAATTTACCTTTATTATTGCCCGACGTTTCGACAGGATTGCTCCCATCGCAGTCCCGGGAAGACTGGATAATAATTATGAAGACCAAGTGAGCAATAAATACTCGGTTATATACATATGTGTGTAAATAATGTGTCGTGATCGCGAAAATTTAAAAGAGACTTTAGATTCTTTTTTGTAAAGCCTAGTTAAATAATGCATAACATAGACATACTTTAACATCTGTTAGTTTCGAAAACTCGCTCCAACTAAGCTCGTGGATGGTGATGTTGATGCGAGGTTTCTCATAGTAGGTGGAGAAGGGCTGATATTAATCATGAAAATACTTCCCGAGAAGAGTGTTCTCTCAAAGTGCTAGTACAAATACCAGTTAATGGAGACTACGAGTATTTAATTAGCGTGGACACTAAAATGCACTTTGTTGCAATTTCTACACGGTGAAAAGCTCAAGGAATAAGGATAATTCTACAAGATTTCGGAAGATTAGTATCTCTTTGTACATTTAACTAAAATAAGTTCAGTTCACCCATGCTACTTGTCTAGCCAAGATAATATTTAGATTGCGCTTGCAAGTAATTGAAAAATAACAAACGAGGTTTATGAAACTGCGAGCATATTCTTACGGTTTCAAACTAATAAATATAAAAGTATCTCATCATAAAGAAATTTTTACAATATTTTTGCAAATTAACACAATGAAAGTGCGAGTGTGCCTCGCGCCCTAAGGGTTCCGAAATTAAACTATACAAAATCAGATTAAATATCCATGCTAGGCAGTAGGATGTTCCATTATAGTTAATGATAATGACTTACGTACATTTAAATAGTAGGTTTTTTAAAACTACACCGCTTATTCATGTCAAATTAGTACTTGATTACCAATACTAATAAACAATTATCTTTCAACCATTTACTATTGAATTGACGCTAGATCGCTAGACGCGGTACCATTTATAAACTTGAATAAAAATGACGCATAAACTTAAGTTTTTATAACTTAACTTTTCGAAGTCAATTCTAAAAGAGTTGACTTCGAAAAATGTATCGTGTCACTGTTTTTTTTTATAATTGACATCTATTTTTGACAGTACAACTGTTAAATAATGGTGTACGGGAGTATGTCATTTATTGTAAGATAGATTAGGTTAACCCAGCACCTATACCATGATCAAGTTAGCTCTGTGACGCATAGAGCAAACTTCGTAAAAGAAGCGACATTAAATACATTGATTGATTACGAAAATAGTTTAATGAACGTTAAAATCATATTCCATTTTGTTGTCAACTTATTTTAATGGCAACAAATGGACGGGCGTTGCTTGGGTTAAATTAGGGTAATCATTGTATTAAATAATTGTAGATAGTTATACCTCTATCTTAACTATTATGCCTTACGTGTCGTATGACGCGAACAAATTTAATTATGTGCTATATTCAATTAAAATGTATTGTTTTCTTTTTAACCGAATTCTGAAGGAAGAAGTGCTTAAGTCGTTCGTATTACATATTTGTAATTATTTTTTTATCTTTGTTCTTCAGAACTCCGTTGTTCTGAATTCGAATCTTAGACGAGATCTCGGTCCCATTTGTCAAAACTCATTTCTGATGATCTATGGGAAATCGAGGGAATACAGTTTGAAACTTGTCAATGCGTTGGCCTTGTTTGTGACGTAACATGACAAATGCTGCGATAGCTCCAGAACTATGATAAATAAAAATAGAATCCATTAATACTAAGACAAAGCCGATGACTTTGCATTCGACGCCTACGCGGAGCCTTGGCCTGGTATAACGTTGCCTACACCATACACCTACGAGAAAGTCTTTATGTTATGTTTTGTCGTAAAAATCATCATCAATAATGCTGAACAATTCTATCATCATCTCAGCCGTAGGATGCTGTCCGCATCCACTGCTGGACAAAGGCCGCCCTCATAGATTTCCAAGAATCGTATTTTTGCCATACTCATCACGCTTGGCAGGCCGGTTAGCGAGCGCGATATTGAATGTTGATACTCGGATATACGCTGCTGTCTTCCGCAGGTCTCTCTTCGCAGATTTTCTGCAACGACACGGGCAACATTCTACTGCCAGCACTCCGCGTTATTCTTTAGTTCCATTTATTCTGTGATTTTAATTCTTATGTGTATTCTATTTAATGTAGTAAAATCGTGTTCAATTAATGTAATTGGTGTTGATTAAAATGTAATTGAGTAAAAAAGTACCACCAAGCCCTAAAGTAAGCCAAGCGTGTGTGATGGTTGATAGAATACGTACATAATTTTATTGTAATACTTATCATAACACATAGGAACATACCCAGACCCGGGACAAATATCTGCAGGAAAGCATATGAGCCGCAAAGATTTTAGTCGTTAGATGTGCCCTGACACCAAAAACTATGCCATTGCCCTTATGTATTCGTTAACAATAGTGCCGGCGCACTCTGGTTTTGCCAATAAACCAAACAGTTATTGTTACCATTTATCGTGCAATCATGTTACACGTACTTTCGTGAAAAGAATAACACACCACGTCCGGCTAACACTGTGTTTAAAGGTACACTGATTTCTAATGAGTGAGCCCACTCATTTCGAGCAGAAACAAAACGTTGCAGTCTCATTACGGTAAGGGCGTATCTATAGATTTAAATCTTTGATATTCCGACTATTAGGACGTCATAATCAGTAACATGTCCTCTGCATCATAAATAACATCAGCACAAACTACGGGCTATTGATCAACCTTAGCAGTTCTCCCAA
Source organism: Pasiphila rectangulata (assembly GCA_963082625.1). Classification (NCBI taxonomy): domain Eukaryota; kingdom Metazoa; phylum Arthropoda; class Insecta; order Lepidoptera; family Geometridae; genus Pasiphila; species Pasiphila rectangulata. The sequence goes on from OY720249.1 coordinate 11,373,647, forward strand.
AATATAGCCTATGGCTTAATACAGAAATATTTTGCCATAACTTTCAGACTTAAATACCCATACTCAATTATTTCACTGTAGGACCATAAAGTAAAATTAGCTGTATCAAAGAATCTATGAGTGCTTTTGACAAAAAAAAATTACCGACGAATATTGACTAAAAATTTGTAAAATCATTTTTCTTTTAAGACGTATTGAGACTTCTACTTGGTATATTATGTTTTATACCAAATACGACTCAAAAGTTCAGTTATTTTTAGTTAATATTCGTCGGTATACATTTTGTAAAAAGCACTTATTTTATATTTTTTAATGATTGTTACAAATGTTGATAATGATGATGGTCACTAAAAAGGTGTGAGTGTTATAAAACCTCTGTATATTATGACAGGTTTCAAGAATAACTGTACATTTCATCATTCAACCCATATTTTGACTTAATTAGAAGTAGATTTTTTTTAAAACTTCTCTTATGGGACCACCCTTGGGATGGTCCGTTCCAACAAAAAGTAATTATCAAAACCGGACTACTCAGTAAAAAGTTATGCGTAATCATACAAAAATTAGCCAAGTACTGGTCAGACTTGCGTACGAATGGTTCCGTACCAATATTTGGCAAAACAACTTAAAACGGCAAAAAAAAACACGTTTGTTGAATGGGAGCCCCCCTAAAATATTCGTTTTATTTTAATTTAACTATTTATATTGAATGTGAATATACAACTAAATATTCTGTGAATTTCAGGCGTCTACATGTTGCCGTTATTCATATCAAGTCAAAAACAGAAAAAAAATCATGTTTGTTGCATGGGAGCCCCCTTAAATATTTATTTTATTCTGTTTTTAGTATTTGTTTTGTATGCGTAATTGCTGTTATAGCGGCAACAGAAATACATCATCTGTGAATATTTCAACGGTCTAGCTATAACGGTTCATGAGATATGGCTTGGTGACAGCGGAGTCTTAGTAATAGAGTCGCGTTTTAACCTTGGGGTACGGAACCCTAAAAAAATATACACGTCAACTTGAGAACGTCCTCCGTTTTTCGTCGGTTGAAAATTAAGTGTCATTTCTTCAAAATAGTAAAATTATTGGTCATAAAACAATACAAAAAAATAAGGAAAGAAATTCTCAAATAGTAAATATAGCATGTACAACATGTACGCGAATTGGCCAATATTTTAAAAGTTTGCATAATTATCTTCTCCTTCTTCCTAATAAACTCTTGTATCCAACTGATGCAACCCTTCCCATTTAGGTATCTCCAGGGCAGCTTCGCACGGTGTGTTAATCAATCAAAAAACACTGCTGCCTGTTACTCGTACCTTTATAATATAAAAAAAACAAGGCTCGAGATTTGAGGGTTCTCTGCACAAGGGATAGAAATACGAGTACTAGACGGATTTATAATAACTTCCCGATATTTCTTTTAGGATAATTATTAACAATCCTTGCGGCACGATATTCGTACCTTTAACACAGCTCGTATTAAAGATACGATAGAGCGGAATGAGAGGCTCTAATATGTTCGCGAGAGATATTTCTATTGGACAGAGCCAGGCGACGAACCTGAAGAGAGAATATGGCAGTATAACGTCAAGTAATGCAGATCAAAAGGTTCTATGGTCGACTATACGTTTCGGTCACTAAATATGTTTGCAGTGCGGACAATGACCCAAGAGCCAAACTGTCCAGCAGTGGACGTCATACAGCTGATATGCTTGTTTTTGTACGCTTCTTTCCCTCACTTGGAAAAAAAAGTTATCTGTGTCTTGTTCTTCTTTTGTTAATTGACTATTCTATGTAGCTTTTTGCTCTATTGAATAAACACTTATTGACTTTGACTTTGATAAACGAAATAGTAGAGCAATTATTTAATTTCCATAAAGAAACCGCCACTTTAAATACTCATTTATATTTCAATCAAAATGCAACGAGTTTCAAATAGCAGATTTATAAAACAGGTAACCAAAAGTTGAATAACGACTGCGTAAAAACCGCATCTACATATGTAGGTGCGATTTTCATTTACAAACCTATTTAGTTAAGAGTTATGGAAGAGTGATACCTCCTAATAAAACTATTCACAACCTAAAAGTTTGAAATACTGTAATAAATAATAAAAAATGTAATCTTTGTTGAAGAAAACAAAGAATTTGTATTGTTTATTATTTTTGTTAACAATGACATGAAAAAGTATCAATGACATTACATGAAACAACATTTAAAATCATTATTTAACTAATTATTTTTAATCAAAACAAAAAATACGAGCTTATGAATATGATGTGAATGGCAGTGCAAAACATAACACTTATTCATAAAATACGCATATAAAAACACGAAGCATACTTTTAACATTATTATTATTTGTGTCCTCGTTTTAAACTATATAAATAGGCACAGATTTGCAAAGGTATGTACGTTTATTTTAAAGTTTTGTTTTAAATTGCAAACCATTATGTCATCGAAACCCTACAACGTAAAATACAGTTTGGATATGCCTCACACATCATTGCCAACTAGCGGAATCTAGGTAAGATCAATATCATATTCCCTACACTCATGTATATTATATATAACACTGCAATATTCACATATTTTCACAAAACAAAGTCATATCCAGAAATCAGCCCATTACGATGTTAACGACTTATCACAGGCTCTACTCACTAAAATAGAAAACTAAGCTGACCTATATTATTCCACAAGCGAAAATAATTCGATTCCTTCAATAAAGATCGCAAAACTGTAAATATTCCGCAAAATTCCCGTCCAATTTACATGTTACACAAAGGCTCACCAAAAAAACTTAAACACGTCACAAGATTTCAGAGCACAAAACATGCACCGTTAATTAAAAAAAATCCTTTCAGAAACGTATTTTTGCGGAGCGCGGATTGGCCGGCGGCGGCGTAGCGTACGTCTACGCGGCACGAGGCGCCCGTGGTAACTGTTCCCTGTTTCTATAGCACCCGGCTACGCCGTAGCTGCTACGAACCTAGCGTAGAACGTAACATTGTAAAAACGTGGCGATGGATGTTACTTTGATTCATTGTCCTGTTTCCCGTGACATTGGGCAGTTGTAGGTAATCTAGGTTCAATAATCTACGATTAATGGCAATGGTGGCGTACCAATAGATAGATGCCAATCTCAGTTGATAAGAAATGTTGTAGTTATAAATGTACTAATTTGATTGTTATCAGTTTCGTGAGTTCATTTCATATATGAATAAATTTCAGAGTTTTACATTCTTATACTTTTGTACCGGTACATTACACTCTTCGACCCTGTTATAAAGTTTAATTGGAAGTAACAATAATTATGTTTTACAGAACCTCAGAGACTTCAGTCTAAGTCTACTATAGTAAATCTCATTATACTTGTGCATTGTTGTTAGGAGATTGTAAATGTATTTATTTATTCCGATACCTAAAGGGCTTCACACACGGCAGCTATAATGTAAAGATGTATATTATAGCACGATACATCTCATTACATCTTTCCATAGAAATCGTCAGAAGACCACAAACGGCAGCTATAATGTATATTTTTAAAAGTGTAAAGGAAGGAATGTAAATGTACATTAATATACATTATAGCAGTGTGTAAAGGGCTTAAGACTAGGTGTACTACGGAGTACAACAAGGAATCTATATACCGAAAACTAAATTAATACCTGTTAATATGTTTTGGTAAATATAAAAAAACATACACCAACTTCTAACAACAGGTCTACGGGTAACTACGGAACCCTACACAGTGCATGGCCCGACACGCACCTGGCCCTATTTATTTCATAGTACTTTTGCATGTAGACAGTTCCTACAGACAGCCCAATTCCATAATACGAGCCGAAAAGTCGCAGAATTCCTTTTTCCGACAAGTTAAAGCGTTTTGCAGAAAAGTTGACACATTTTTCACCAGTACATGCATTACGAGTCCAAGTTGCGGTGGGCATAATATACTGTTGTTTAGACTTTTGTAGCGGCGGGTTCCGTATGAGACGTCTATGGAAAATTGGCTACACGATTTGGGATATCTTTCAAACATGTATTTGTTCGACTAATTATATTCATTTCGTAGGTAGTTTAAAATTATAATGATAATAAGTTTTTTTTTATTAGCAAAAATTTTAAAGTACTTCTAATATTTTTGGCTCCTGAAACACAGTTTATAACTAGTTCAGGAGCCTATAGATCAAATTTGTATGCTTCACTGTATTATGTCAGTAAAATACCTTTTTACTTTTTTTTACTATTTAGCCTAGGAATTATTAGGCTGACATTGGCCTCGTCTGTTTTATAAAATATAATTGTAGTTCTAAACTGCAACAGTACAATAATTAATTCAGAATATAAAAAAAACTATTTAAACGAAACGATGATAAGGAGATCTTAAGTGTGGTTTGTATTAAATTTGAACAGTGATTGTGAGTGAGTTTGAAAGTGAATATGGTTAACGCACAATTTTTCAATTATTCAAGACATCAAAATATAATAAGTGTCTAATTAATAGTATAAATAATTAAATGATTATCAACAAGCGACCCGCCCCGGCTGTATGGAGGAACCAATCAGCGGTCATATACTATCATCATGATTTCAGCCGTTGGAAGTCCACTGCTGGACATGGGGCTCCCCCATAGAACTCCATGTATTGAACATGAGGGCGTCGTCGCCTTACTTATCGATAATACAGTAGGTATCGGTAGATACAGTAGGTAGGAATGACGCTGATGCCTATCTTCCAGAGGTTTCCCTAGGCAGACTTTTACTGGATCCACGAGCAAGAGAGGAGGGGCAACATTCTACTGTCTACGGCCTCTTGTTCGAAGAGTAAAAATATATGATTTTACAAAGTCGCGGTACAAACATCTTTAACAATCTTCATCATAGTTCAACTAACTTAAACTAAACCTTAGTAATGAATTTTACTTTTATATGTTCTTCTTGTAACACTAGACAATGTTGAGAACCGCATGAACATCCGTAAGCGACCAAACCAGACATACATACAGACAGACAGAAGCGGGAAGTGACTTCAATTTACGAGTGGACTATATAGAGAAGAGAAGAGAGAGAGAATATAGAGTCAGTAAAATAGCGTAGTTGGTGGTCGAATCTGTTATCCACGGGCAAGAGAGGAGAGTTAACATTCTACTGCCGGCTCCCCACGGCAACGTTTATTCTTTTAAAGGTTCAAATTATGTATTATATTATTTTTGTATATTATTCAAACGATCTTTTATGTGTGGATGTAGTGGATGACTACGTGTAGTGGATGAAAATATGTGTTAATAATGTGTCGTGATCGTGATCGCGAAAGTTTCTAAAAAAGACTGATGGACGTAATGAATTATAATAAGGTAGTCGGGACAAACATAGTCACCGTGTATCTTAGCTCAATGTTGTGATTCTTGGGATGTATGTGCGCCGGAAGAACACTTCAAGTGATCGCTTTTGACTTCGTGACGGAAATTGGATGCCAAATGAATTTATAGGATTATTTCGGGACACTGCGATTTAATTTTGAGCTTTGTGCCTTTCACTGACATTGTAACATTGAATACTAATTGTAATGTGAGCCTTATGGTACTTAGATATCTTGAAATGTTGGAAATAGTTAAACATAGACATTTTTTCTTACTACAAGTAGCAGAAAAAGTACATTGTAATAATATACTTACACAGAAAATATTCAATTCTGAATTTCAACCTATATAAAAATAATTACCTATACTACTGCACCGAGGTCACAACCTGCATTATGCTTTATTAGCAGGAGACGGGTCACCGCTGTTATAATGTTGAGACCGTTAAATCGGATAGTTATACCTGCTTATCATGTCGTACATCATCACATAGCGTACTTACTTTGCTCCAAAACAAAAAGTGTCACAGAAAATAACCTTGTTTACGTTAAATTCGGTCAAAAAAATTGGTAAACATAACTTTAGTTAAATTATCATAAAAATATATTAAATGTGCTCACATTTATTAATTGTTCTAAATAGGTATAACAAAATGTTAGAATAACTACGAGTAGCAACTATTCGTGAATGGAAGGAACACTATCATTTACTCAAGGTCTTACAAAACCGGCCTGCTCTGCGTAGGCGCAAGAACTCATTCATAACGTGTCTAGCTGCAGTGCACACAAAACTAGCTCTAAAGTATATCAGTTTATGGTATAAAGTAGATTGAAGATTAATATAAAGTAGATTCCATGGCGCCATAGATTGGATAATACGTTGTAGGCGTATAGTTACTAAACGCGTTTGACTCATAGTAATAACATTTGTTGAGTAACAAGTTTAGAGTGCCCATAAAGGGTCAATAAGTTAAAAAAAAGTTATTTTAACTAGTTTATTAAGTCGATTTAAAAGCCCGATTGTTTAAGAGAAGCGACGTCGAAATTTCAAAGTAAACCTTGGTAAAACGAATATAGCAGGTAGCAGGTGAATATTTATTTTCTAATTTGCCTTTTATTAAGTTATTATCGTTTATTATTAAGAGCAGTAGTAGCAGTAGTATTAATTAGTAGTTGTAGAGAAGTAGTAGTTGTTAGTAGCTGCTGAGTTGTAGAAGAGTAGTTATAGAGTAGTTGAAGCGTAGTAGTTATAGAGTACTTGTTAAGTAGTAGTAGAGAAGTAGTTGTTGTATTAGGTAGTTGATTCTGAGGAGGCACAAAGTTCTCCAGCTCAGTTTGTTAATTTATAATTAAAAATATCTTAGCGTAATGTACATATTTTGCGTATATTTGTCTTTAAATTTAGGGTAGAAAAATAAATATTTCATCTGTCATTCGATTTCCTTAGTTTATATAAATGCATCTCTAAAACACTGAACGTATGATTTAATTAAATAAAACATGCACAACTCAGTTACAAAGCCTCCAATAAATTGGTCTGCATGTTGGATCCACTGAAATCCATTAATTAAATTTAATAAAGCTCTACCCATTTCAATACGACTTTATTTTACCATAGCACTTACCCTGGTAAACTTAACCTTATGTGTAATGAAATAAAGGCCATGTTGGATGTTAAAACAGACTGCAATTAGCAGGATGTTGCAATGGCACACAGCGTGTTGTGGCAACTATGAAAGTTACTGGTTGTTTTATTGTTGGTGACATACCTAATGAGTTTCAATTTATAGATTACAAGTTCAACAGACAGGTAACTACTTATAGTCTTAATTATATTTCTATTTCTAAGACACTTAAAAGTTATTTTTACTTAAAAATCATACATAGGTTAGGATTACATTGAATGAATACTTGGTAAGTAATAAAGAGGCACATTATAGAGGTAATAACGTAATTTTTACTTGTAAACTGTATTAATGCTTAAGTAGAGACGTTAATCTTAGGTCTAGCTAATACAAGGCATAGGAAAGTGAACGAGTAGCATAGCGAAACATTAGCCATGATCGAAGATTACCTACTGGAAGAAAATCATTTTTCCAGTGACGATTCCAACTTATCAGATTAGTAGCACTGTATTAAGCTTAGCGTAGGATATTTAAAAAAGCCTTCGTTTTCCTAGGTAAAATAGCCTGGCTAATCCTAGCCTTCTTTATTATTAAGTCCGGGTAAGAAACATAATTTTTCCCCCGCTTTCCTGGGGCTTATGACCGAGCTGATAAAAAATAATGAATTACCTGCGCCGGCCACAGAATACGGCTAAACAGCTACATGAAAACATCACCAATTTGTTACACTCAATTTATCGATAAATGATAAAGCACCCCACAGTTTTTCGAAAACCTTTGATGGTTGTTTAGCCCTACACGGTTGGAAGTTCATTTCAGCTAAACCTAGGAAGCAAGCTAGGTCTAATGTATATTTACAAGAAGAATACCAGAATTGAACAGGCAGGTTAACCTACGGTGCGTTCAATCACCGTGGGGTAGGTGCAGATTTCAAAGCCATACTGTGGCCATACTCACACTTCAGATCATAAAGTAAGGATAATGTTTTATTGCGTGTGCTCAGTGGAATGCCATCTATCACAAACAAAGTGACCATGAAAGACCAGCGCTGTGGTTTAATTTACTTTGCCACAGCACAAGCTGAATGGTGACCTTTTTTGTCACTTTGACTTAGTTCTATTAATAATTTTATAATTTTGTTAACTGTTCGTAATAAGTGACAAAATAAACATATTTTTATCTTTTTTATATCGAAATTTACAATTTATAGTTCTTGAAAGGTATCGTCGCGACACGTAATGTTCTTGTCTTCATGCTATTGTGCAGCGGCAGAGCCAGGTGGTTTTATTACCTAAATGGTTTAGACCTTTTCCAGAAAGGGCACAAACGCCAGGTTTTCTTCCGTTGCTCATGGGCACGATAATTACTATTGGCAACTCACCAACCCGTATGTGACTTTTTCGACGATTCTCGTTTTCACTCTTCTGAACTTTTGCCCTAAACTTCCGTTTGCACCGTGTATGCAGTCCCTATAACTCAACGAGCCGTTGCTAAGCAACAGCACGCAGATTCTTATAATTTCACCCTTTATTTACTGAAGATTTTCATTGCCATTTTAAACGCGCCTTAGTCAAGTCTTTTAATAGAAAACATATCGAAAAAGATTTTCAGAGCAATTATTTTAGGTATTATAAGAATTAATTCTCGTCATTTGTAGAGAAATTAAACGGGTCGGCACGAGAACCAATTTAAGTAATTTATAATATTCTTTTTTCATACTCTTTTTAACTATTTCGGTCTCTTGACTCTATATAATGGTAACGGAAACTGATAGACACTAAATACTATCAAGTATCTTTGAATTGAAGCAGTCTATACAAGTTGCTGAAGCTGTATAAATCATCTAACAACAGATGTGAGAATCGTAAAAGTTTAAAGAGACAAACACTATCCTTAGCCATAATAGTGGCCGTTATATTTTCAATACTATAACCAATACCATTTTCGACCGATGGCCATTTGAAACACACATGCACTTTAGAGCAGGAACTAAGAAATCACAGGCTATAAAATAAATCAGAGGAAGTGGCGAGAAGCATTGGAAGTCGTTAAGCTCTGTTATAGATTGGGTTACCTGAGCTGAGACCTAGGTTTACAAAAGAACGTTTATATACCTAGGTCTAAGGGGATTGTTAATGCTGGATATACAGCACCATCAAGTTCCAAACTAAGCAAAGCTTGTGGAAACCAGATGACTGATAGAGCTCTTATACACTTTATTTTGTATATAATCGAATATAACCCGAAACCTCATGCCTCTTGCCGGCTATTGAAAAAACTGAGTCATGTATTAACTGGTACTTACTACGATAGAATGAAGGTCAGCCTATGTCTACAACACAATAATTGTATTCCTTGTCATGGTAAAATGTATGTCCAATTAAAAATTGTTGTATAATACAATTACACTCAGTAATAGTAAAATCGTTACCTATTATAAGTAGATAAATAGAAAAAATGCAAAAAGGTGTTCTAGCAGAGCGTGGTTTCGATCCACGGACCTCTGGGTTATGGGCCCAGCACGCTTCCACTGCGCCACTCTGCTCTATGACAACGGGTGCGAAATTATTAATCAGCAACAGTATCGTGTTATGTTACAATGACGTGTCAGTGTTGCATCACTCTACTTGGGTTGGGACTAATATAAGTAGGTACGTTCTATTTTTAGTTTCAATATACGTTCTAATTTTAAGTTTCTTGACTCAATCAAGGCGTAGCCAAATTATTTGTATGCGCCGATAAAGAATAAGTACACATGAAAACAAAACAACATGTTATTTATTTTCACCCTAAGTACTTTTGTTTTGATTTTTAACATTAATTTTAGTTTGCTTTAACTGTCTGCTTAATTTTTTTTCTTACATATAATGTAAATCCATTATTGATCGTAGGATATATATGTATAGGGATATATAATTTAGGATAATGTACATTAAGGACTGTGAATTTTGTTTAAATAAATAAATAATAGCTGTCACTTTGCGTATCCTGAGATGGTTTCAATTAAACAAAGAAAAATTTGGTAAAAGTAATTAGATCTGAATAAATGAATTGGTACCTTCCACAAAACATGAGTTAAGCTTAGTTTTAAACAATAAAATACGAGCAAACAATTATCTACCGTTCCGCGAAGAGCTCACCTTTCATAAATGTCAGATGTAGTACCTCTTTAATAGGATATCGTTATAAATGCAAAAGGAAAGGGTAAGCATGTCATGTCGTTTTATTATGAAACTGGACCGTACCACGTCATTTTCAACCTCTTTTTACCGGGGTGGACGATATTATGTAAAGTGCAGCAAAGAGTTTAGCATTATCGGATACAAAGTTATAATGGAAGTTCTCGTCTTTGTAAAGTGTATTAAAATAAAACGATTTAAAACCTTTATTTCAATGTACATATTTTTCACGCCTTTATGCCGGGCATCGTTCGTAGATAGTCTACAAATTTAGACTGCTATCAAAACCAAAATAATTATCGATCATTCGCTGAAATTTTGGTTTAAACAATGTAACCATAAACAAGTTTATAAAATTAAAAATTTTAAGTAACCCTCGACACTTTATCTAGCCTCTGAGGTTAACAATATTTTTTTTATTGTATACCCTCAGTTTTGCAATCTACACATCATGTCCTTTCATTTAATACCAAACTCGGGTATATTTGGTCACTCCCCATATCTTGTAACCGACTTGCACGCAAATCGGTTCACTCGTATAAGAGCTACGGTGCCACAGACAGACACACAGACCCACACACACACATAGCGATAAAACTTATTATGATACCCCTCATTTTTGTCGGGGGTTAAAAAAAATACCGCTAGTTAGATTTCTGCTAGTGGCCAGAGAGCCTTCATACATTTAATTCAATTATCCACGCAGTTCGCCATGTCGTTCGCTGGCCAAACGAATAATTAATGGAACCAGTAACAATACAAAAAAAATATTTGTCTATAATACGATATGCTCTTACAAAAAAATTTAAACAAAGATATTTACAGTTGTTCCGGAAACTGTTAGCGGAACCATTTACGCCCATCTCCGATACAGGAGTATATGTATAAGGGATACGTCCAATACAACTAATAAATTAAAGAGAAATGTGTTTTTTTATTTACTTTAATTTCATGAATGAGGCCTTCTTTTCAATTACAACTGTTTTTGATAAAAAAGTAAGGTCTTTGCATCTGTTGTTGTGTGATGATTTACATACAGCGTCAGCAACTGGTATTTATGCTGTATGGGACGCTCCAGTGCCTAGGACATTGTTAGATGGGTTAGGATTACCCAGCACAAATACCATCCTCTCAGCTATTAGTCAAAGGAAAGAACAGGTCAATACGTCTGAAGCTAAATAAGCCGCGGGTTTACTCACGAAGCTTTCCTTCGCCGTGAAAGCACGTTTTAAAATGTGCACAACATACATTTTTCATGAAAGAAAAATCCAACGGTGCACGGCCGGTATCGAACCTACGACCTTTGAATTGGGAGTCGAGGGTTCGTAACACTCGACCAACACGGCTTTTTATGATATGTTTTAATTAAAAGTATTTTTGGGGTGACGAGTTGTCTACTTTACTGGCTCACGTGGCATAACCTCTTTCGCATGTATCAAAGTAATGTGTACGAAATTAAAAAGGCGATTTTCTACGAGCACCTGCCCATTCCCCCCACCCCCTGAGGGTAATGGCGTGAAGATTTATCTCGCGTTACATGGAATTTTAATGTAACCATCCACAATGGGAAAAAAACTCAAGTCTGCTGAAGTTTTTACGACATAATGGCACTTTTTGGTCACAAAATGGTTTAACAGGGGAGTAAGTAAAAGTGAATATTTTAGACCGTTCTGTATAAACTCTAATAACGAAAATAATTTAGGCGATGAAAGTAGGTATTAAGTACAAACACACCAAAGTGGCTCAAAGGATTATTAAAAACAAATATAAAAGAAATCTATTACCAACGAGTTTATAAAATTAAATATTTTCTTGGACTTTACCTAATATTTTTATAATGTCTTTTTTTAGTTTTGCAATCTACACATCACATGAAAGCATTCGATTGTTCATCCCTAAGTTAAAACCTCATATCTCATGAATGGCTCCACCGATTTCTATATAACTTTCAGTTTTGCATTCTACACATCATTTTCTTTTATTTGATACCAAACTCGGGTATGTTTGGAAACATTCGTTTAATTATCTAATCTTTAACCCCCCCCCCCCCCCTCCCCCTCCATATCTTGTTAACTTCTTAACCGATTTTGATAAAACGTTTGGTAATGTTTAAGAACCACAGCCGGAAAACCTGCTTTCAAATATAAAAAAACAGCATGCAAATCGGTCCACTCGTTTAAGAGCTACGGTGCTACAGACAGATACACAGCCAGACACACACACATAGGGCCCACAACTAATCCGGCCCTCTTGTTTGTTGGAGGTTCAAAAAGAGACTTTGTTAGGTAAATGGACTTAGCGCTGGACTGAAAAATCATTTCAAATAACTTGATGTGATGCAATGAATCAGGGACGAATTCAATTAGGTACGAGTACTTTACTTATCGAAAAAGTGTTGTTTTATTTTTAAACTAGCCGCACCCCGCAGTTTCACCCGCGTTGTTCCCGTTCCCGTGGGAATTTCGAAAAATCCCTCCTTGTGTGCCAAATATGAAAACTAGGTCCAGTGGTTTAGGCTTTGCGTTGTCTGTCAGTCACTCAGTCAGTAAAGGAAGAGTTTTATATATGTATATTGATTGATTTTAAAAGTGGCCCTTGCGGCACAGATTTCAAAATCTTTTAACAGAGGACCCAGATCTGATAATGGGGACCATAATGAATCGCGGTAAATACTCAAATTTAAAAGGCATATGTACATATGTAATATCATCACAGTAATTTGTCCGTATCCGTAGTTACGGGATGTTGATTTACGGAAAGACGCTGCTGCCCATCCTTCGGAGGTATCCCTTTGCAGATTGTTACTGCATCCACGGGTAGAGAAGAGGGGCAATATTCTACAGCCGCCGTCTCACGGTTATAAACTAAAAGTACTATTGAGTTTGAGTATGGATAAAAGTAATATAATACCAAATTATTTTATTCATAATTGTAAAGTTTACGCTCCATCCGTTCACTAGTTCCAGTTAGTTTCTGTAATCTGTGGTTCCAGCGTCAATACAAATACGAGTACCTGCAACAAAAAACAAATAATTGTAACAACGAACGTAATAAAAATTATGTTTCGAGCCCTGAATCCCAAATAAAACTAGCGTTAGCTGTTGGTAGTATTTTTTTCCCACGGATTGGTAACAAAAACCTATTTATGATGTTCACCATCTCAGTCGTAGGACAGCACACCGTAAAAAGCCTGTGCCTCCCTCATGCATCTCCAAGATCATGACGGGTTGTTGCCATACTCGCCACGCTTGACTGGCGGGTTGGCGAGCTCAGGACGGGATGTCGATAAACGATAAATATGATGTTACTTCTCTGCAAATGTTTCTTAAACTGTATGCCTACTAACACATTTTACAGGACACTAAATAATCTTTTATCACTGCCTGAAGACGACAGTCTTCAATCAGTGTGTGTTACTTGTTCCATATGAACCATGAAGTGGTTTTTCACTATTGGCCGTATGTATAAGCTCAGAGTCTCTCAACGAGTTATGGGACTATGCTCAGGGTTTCTCTACTACGGGATCGAATTCGAACGGGAAACAGAAATGAGGAGATACGTAGAAGAAATCGGGTCACAGATATAGCCAAAAGGATTAGCATGTTGAAGTGGCAATGCCATATAGCGCCCAGAACAATGTCTGATGTGGCCGCAAAATTCACGAGAGCAGGTCACGGACCAACTAGCGCAGCCTCGGACGTCCACCTACAAGATGGAACCGCAGGTTCGTTAGTAGTGGATGCAGGCCGCTTCTGTATAATACTTGGTTTTGAAATAACTATTTGTTTATTTATCCCAAGCGCAGTAGTTAGTGATCCATATCTTTGCCCAGCATTGGACGTCCTACGACTGATATGATGAAATAAAGTTTTATTAAACACTTGGTACTTAAAATAATACTGATATTTTAAGTTTGTTATTTTGATGACGAATAGGTAATTATTCTTATTCTCCGTGCCAAAAATCCCATTCTACCCTTTGTGCCAAAAAACCTATTCAAAAACATGAGTAGAAGTTCCTAAACTACATTCAATCTAAGGCTATATGAACAATATTATAGCACCATAAATGAGCTTGAGAAGGCCCAACGTGACGTAGCTTCCGGTTCATTTCTCACGTCAATCGCAGCCGTATCGACGCGGCCAGTCTAATAAGAACCGTAGGCATATTATTATAGGATCTACATATATGGACCTTTCAGGTTATATGACTATGAATGACATGTATGCGAAGGAACAATTTTGACGAGCATTTCGAACAGCTTATGAAACCATATTAGCATGAAAATAACCTTGTTGAATCTTCAGAGTTGAGAAGGGAACTACAAACGATTAGTTAGGGTGTTTTCAGCAACAAGTCAAGGATTAACATTTGACATCATTTTTAGTGTTTCGTAGTACAAGAGACCCTTATAGTTTCGCTTTGTCTGTCTGTCCGCCTGTCACCGGCTTTGCAAAAAGACTATAATAAGTCCTATAAAGCTGTACTTTGAATGAACATATAAGTAAAATAAGAACGCTAACTAGATAACGCTATAAAAACATACTAAAAAAATAATTAATTAAGGTGTTAAACTTTTTCCGAGATCCCCCCCCCCCCATTTAAAATCCATAAGGGCCAGCTTTTTTAGTTTCTGAGAAATAGTCGCTCAAATAAGTGATGCGGTTTCCCTAACATATCGGAATACTTACTTTAAAACGAAAAGTCAATTTATTGTAAATGTGTTTGGTAAACGTAAAAAATCATACACCAACATCTAACAACAGATCTACGGTTAACCGTAGTTAACCGCTATGTAAGGTTTCGTAGTTAACTAAGAAACCTTACATAGCGCGTGGACCGACGCGCATCTGGCCTAATTTTAATTAAGGATATAATCATATTATTTATATTACAATTGAAATAATTGCTTATTAATGCGTCGCCTTAAGCGTCGATATATTCGAGAATTACCCATCGCCATGTCGTTGGCACAAAGCAAAGTCAGAAGCACAAGGTAAGGGAGGTCTTCATAAATTGAACGACAATGGAATCAACTAGCTAACCGAGACCTCTCAGATACATAGCTCTCTTTGACTGCTCAGTCAATCGAAGCTTTCGAGGGGTCTTTGTGACTGGTCTAGGTGACCAGTGGTTTGGAAACTCGCGATAATGTAGTTGAATTATGGATTTCAGATGGCTGTTCTTGAAATTAATTTATGTTTGTTCGCTTTAGTTTTATGAAGAGGAAATTCCAGTAGATTTCTATGGTAATGTCGAGTTTATGAACATGTTTTTTACGAGATTTTTGCCTAAAAGAGTGGGACAGTACCAACAGTAAACCTACCCAATCCTTTAGGACCTTTTAATACCCTGTTCTCTTGACTCTGAGCCTATTCACGATTGGCCTCATGAATAAGCTCAGAGTCGCTCAACGAGCTACATACATATGCTCAGGGTTTTTTGACGGGATCGAATCAGAAATGAGGAGATACGTAGAAGAACTCGGGTCACCGACATAGCCAAGCGGATTAGCACGTTGAAGTGGCAATGGGCAGGCCATGTAGCTCGCAGAACAGATGGCCGATGGGGCCGAAAAGTTCTCGAGTGAAGGCCACAGACCGGCAAACGCAGCGTAGGACGTCCACCAACAAGATGGGCTGACGACCTGGTGAAGACCGCAGGTCGACGGTGGATGCAGATCGCAATAACTGGAAATCCATGAGGCGTAGGCCTCCCTCAGCACAGCTCTGCAGCAGTGGACGTCCTACGGCTGAAATGATGATGATGATGAATACCCTGTAGTTTAGAATACTTGGATTTTCTGAATGTGTCATTGTGTATAGCGGTTGTTTTTGTAGTTTATGTAATCTATTTAACTGTTTTATGAACCAAGTTACCAATGAAATACACCTGTTTTCCTGTCAGGCAAAAAAACTCTTGAGTACCGGAATGAAGTTGAAAACTTTAGCTTTATTAATTGAGTATTTCATTATTCACCATAACTCGGATGTTATGTTCAGAATACCCTACGGGTGATTGCATAATCAGAACGACAGACAAAAGCCCCGAGCACAACATTCCAAACACAGATTAAACAGTGATCAGAACACCTATCCAGACAAATGGTTGCAGCCAAAGCTCGCCATAAAAACGCTATCCCCAAACACACTGCTAGTGCCTGAAAAAATATGAATCCAATTCATTTCACTCAACGTTTTCACGTCTCACCCTCATATCCGTACAAATGGCACTGTTTGTAGCTCATAAATGTGACGGCAGATAACGGGTACCTGCCTTCACATTTATGAGCTACAAAAAAGTATTCAGGCAGGTTTTTTTTATAGCATACTAGCAGCGCCCAGCGGTTTTACCCGCGTAGTTCTTGTTCCCGTGTACATAGGATATACGGGAATATGGGGATATAATAAAGTCTATGTTACTATAATATACTTACGAGTAATGAGTAGACACCTTTTAAGGCTACCGTTTAATTATGGATGTAATAAGTCATACAAAATTGTTCTGAAGTCGGTAAAAAGCCTCGCCACTCAATATGCATAAATAAATTAATGCTCTAAAAATTCTTATACAAATATTATTAACGTGCAAAGCAAACGCAATGAACCAGCTACATTGTATGGCTGTGCCAACGCTGACCGAGAGAAAGCCTACATTTACATAACTCTCAATTACATTTGGATTTAAAATGGCCGACACGTGCGAGAAATAGATATAAAAACGTATATTGGAGCGGTGCGTGCGCGGAACGACGGAGCGGCGGGCTTTATGATTTTTGTGCATCGGGTTAAAACTGTTAACTGACGCGTAACTGGTTTACACAAACGCTGTTATTTAAATCGTAAGTGCGGCATCAAACAATGTTGGTTCATGTCAACAGAGTATTAAAAAAGACAGAGATAGAAGAAGAAGAAGAAGAAGAAGAAAATCATTTATCGATCCACAGTAAGCACATAAAATTAATACTAACATATAAATTAATTAATTAGATTCGGAATACAGTCCGAACAGCATCAAGTAATATAATAATATACACAGATTTTCTTTGCAAATATTGGAAGGGTATTGCCGTCACCTGAGGTGCCGGCAGTTGCTGTGGGTGCCGGCAGTAGAATGTTAATAAATAAATAAATAATAAAATAAATAAAATGTTTTTATTTTCAGACAACAAGATCCATAAGTGTTAGTATCACCTTAAAACTATGTTAGTAGGCAGAATAAGTCCTATACCATCATTAATTTTATGCAATGTCTTAACATTGGGCTGTCCCATTTATTGACCAATGTGTGCAGGATGCTGTTGGAGCTCGCGCGCCACCTGCGCAGTAGTGAGGCAGTTCTTTTCCGCATGCAGGCGTGAAACCCATCGGTCCGCGCCTCAGCGAACATGCCTGAGGCGCTGCAGAACCGCGGGAGCCTCAGCAACATCCTAAACGCATTGTTGTATTGGACACGAAGGGCGCTCACCGCTTTTTGAGTATATGTGATCCAAAGGCTACTCGTATAGAAGGTTTGGCAGTATGATTTGAACAGCGTAATTTTGACCTCTTCTGAACAACGGTGGAACCTTCGAACCAGCATATTAGCTCTCACGGCCAGCGCCCTTCGTTCCCTTTCTATATCTAGCTCGTCACTAAGATTGTCACTCACAATATGACCTAGGTACTTAAAATAAGAAACCTGTTTTAATGCAGTTCCATTTAAATTAAACACTGGTAGATATTTAATGTTTCCACTTCTTGGCGCAAATACCATGAATTCACTTTTTTTAACATTATATTGCAGACCATGACTCTCAGCATATGTCTCACATGTCTGCAATAGTTTTCTAAGTGCACTGACAGATGGTGCCAGCAGCACCATATCGTCGGCGTAACTAATGTTATTCACACAAGTTCCATCGATATAGCACCCGATTGGTTGGCTGCTGAGACCATCTATCAGGTCGTTCACATAAAAGTTGAACAGGTGGGGAGAGGATACCCCTCCCTGCCTTACACCACATTCCAGCCCATAGGCTTCTGAAAAGGTCCCGGACCATTTAACTTGATTGGATTGATTGTTGTACCAATATTCAAAAATAGAACAAACTTCCCTAGGGAGGCCTGTGGCACGAAGCTTTCTCCACAGTATGTCATAGCATACTGTATCAAAAGCTCGTGACAGGTCTAGAAAACAGGCAAATACCGGCGTCTTTCTATCCACATAGTACCTGACCGTTTGTTTAAGGCTTAGAATAGCAGTCTCAGTGGATAGTTCAGGTCTAAACCCAAACTGCCCATCATGCATCTGTAGGTGCAGGTCTAGGTGTTTAGTCAGAAGCCGGTCCAGAAGCTTAGCCAAGATAGTCGCTAGGGATATTGGTCTATAGTTATTTCTGTCTGATATATCTCCAGTCCTATTTTTGACTATGGGCACAACAATAGTTTTCATACAGTCTGGTGGTAAATATACATGACTAATGCACAAAGAGTAGAACATAGCCAGTACCCTAGGTAAGTGCACTCCAGCATGCCGCAGGTGCTCAATGCTCAGACAATCATGTCCCGGTGACTTGCCCGCGCTAATTTCCCGTATAACCTTTCTCACTTCACTAGCTGTTACTTGAGTCAGGGTAGCACCGGTACCCTGACTGGTCTCAGCACTGGTCAGCTGCTGCATAGCTGTCTGTCCCATGGCTGACTTTACAGTGAAGTGGTTCCTAAATGAGTCAGCTATCTGTTTCAGGTCAGATTGACCTGCAATACTTGCAGGGAGACTAGATTTTGGGTCAAGCTTCTTAATGGATTTCCAAAAATTTGTAAAATGTTTTGCTTTTCTGTGACTAGCTATTAAATCCATTTTTATTTGCTCCTGGTTTTGTTGGCACCATTTTAATTTAGCTTTAAATATTCTACGGCTATTAGACATGTCCTCATAAATTATACCATTATTAGGCTTTCCGGACCAACACCACAAATGAAATTTTTCCCTTGCATCTTTATGTGCTGCATACACATGCTTGTTCCACCCAATTAAATGATGTTTTTTAGATTGATTAGATTTAGATTTATTACATGTCCTGATGGCAGCATTTTGCAAAATATGTACAATGTCATGATATAAGTTGTCAATTAAGGATCTATGTGATATGTCAATACAATTCTTATCTGCACATAATGTCAACTTACTAGGTAAATTAATTAATTTTAAATTGTCATGGCAAAAATTTGAATAATTATTAATTTGATTTAAGTCCCGTTCCCCCCAGATAATTTGATTATTTATATGAAAATTATTAATTGGAGATATTTTTTTACGAACTGACTTCATGTCACAGCTTACTAATAATGGGAAATGATCCGACCACATAACATCGTAGCATACCTTAGTGTCCACTATAGTGTCCCAGGCCGATTGCGTCACGACGCAGTGGTCCAGCCACCGGCGAGAGCCGTGTGCCTCACTCACAAAAGTGTACTCACTTGCACTCATACCTAATTTACGCATATCCGCACAACACCACTTCTGTTCCTCGCAGAAACTTATTAGTTCATTACTAAACAACTCGTACGGATGTGCATTAAAGTCTCCCAGTACAAAAACAGTTTCTACGGCACTATTTTCGATAATCGCACTTATTTCACTTAAGCACTCTGTAAATTCCGGGAGGTTATCTATCGCCTGCGTAGGCATGTAAACACTGACCACTATGAAAAACCGGTTTCTTATTTCGAACCGCACAGCTGTGATACGATCACTTACGCAGTCAATTTGTAACACGGAATTGAATGTTTGTTTACGCCACAACAGAGCTATTCCGCCGTACGGCCGTCCGCGAAGGATGCCGGTTGTTGTGTCTACCGATGACTTGCCAGTATACTCGAAATCTGGATGAATAGTTCCTAGGAAAGGTATGTCCTGCGGAAGTAACCAAGTCTCTTGTAAGGCAAGGATATCCGCGAGGCCACACAGCTGATTTACACACATTGCAGACCTCTTTACAGACTTACAGTTAAAAGTAATTAAATTGCATACATCCATTATTGGTTTGTTTGATATCTCGAGCTGTCTTCGTCGCGCCTATACAGGCTGACGTTAATGCCCGTGGATGCAGAGCCTGCTAAGTGATACCTCCGGAAGATGGGTAGCAACGTCCGTGTATACCAACAACATACCGCAATGCGCTCGCCAACCCGCCTGCCAAGCATGGTGAGTATGGCAAACACCCTTCATGATCAGTACTTGCAGATCCAAGAGGGAGGCCTATGTTCACTAGTGGGCGTTTTACGGCTGAAATGATGAAATGATTGGAAGATTTTGTGCGAAGAGTTATTTAATATGCAACTAACAACTAATTACTTTAAAATTTTAATGTGTGCTACTAACCAAATTGTGTGGGGGTTAATTGATTACTGAAATAAAATATTAATTCATTCGTTCATTTTCATGACACAGACAAGACGTTTGAGCGCTATTGTAATTTAGCTGTGTAGCTTTTCTGATGGGTACCCAAAGTTTTATGAGAAAACTAGCTTTTGCCCGCGACTTCGTCCGCGTGGAAGTCATAAAACGTAAAATCCCCTTTTTCACGCAGAACGCCACTTTGATTCGAAAATATAAGTCCCATTTATTTCCTATCCCGTGGGAATTTCGAAAAATCCCTTCTTAGTGCACCTCTAGGATACTCAAGGTATATGTGTGCCAAATTTCAAGTCTTTAGGTCCAGTGGCTGTGCGTTGATATATCAGTCAGTCAGTGAGTCAGTTAGGACTTTGAATTTTATATATATAGATGAATGTGGACATTTAACACGTCAAGGAAAACATCGTGAGATAACCCGAGCCTTAGTCAGCTTGAAGCGTATTGAGCTATCCTTTCCTCTGAATATGGCCGACTTAACTGAAAGGTATCGGTGCTAGGCAAGCCTAATTTAACAATGGTCCAGACACTGTAGCGCCCTGTATGGAATACCAGTGTCTGACGCTGCATAAGTCTAAACAATATATATATGAAAGGCCAATTTACTGAGTGCAGCAGCGGTTTTCAGAATTACCTGGAAATGGTTCATTTGTTTTTGCTGAATTATTCTGTAAATACAAAGTGCATTCTGTTTGTTTACTTAAGCAAGTTGTCGGCCGGCGAATTGTGATTAAATAATAGTATTTGTGCCTTCCTCGGGTACGCTTAAAAGCGGTAATACAATTTTACAGTAAAATGAATACGTTTTGGGAATATTTATAATGTTTAATTATGACTTCACTACATTCATCTCACAACAGGAGGTGAAAATACTGAACAACGGTATATACTTGACCTGAAACTATAAAATCCTGTATTTTAAAACTATTATGTTAACAAATCGCGAAACTTACCATGTTAGACCAGTACTCAATGTTATTCTTTACAAGCCAATCATGTTTTATTTATGACACATACATACATATGATTGAGCGAGAATTTAAATGGTAAATACTTTTTTTTTTAATTGAATATTGCATGGGACCTCTATCAGAGACAGAGACTTTATTACTTATTTCTTAACTTATTACATACTATTATTATTCTTATTCTAGAGACTTAAAATAGAGTACAAGATATTATTATAAACTGTCTCTTAGTTTTAAACGAGAACTTATAGTTACAGGATGGAGATGTTTTTTTTATTGTAAATATTGTAATATAGTGCAGTGCAGTATTAATTATTCTTTAACCAGGATGTGATTGCATTTCATTTTAGGATTCCGAACCTCACGAGCAAAAACCAAAACCAATAAAGGATCACTCGTCTGTTTGTCCGTCTTTCTGTCTGTCAAGACCCCTTTTTTCCGTACCAGCCAAAGGTATCAACTTAAAAGGCTTCAGAGAATTCAAAAGTTATAGCAACACTAATAGTAACCTTTTTGCACGAAAATAAAAAAAATGATATCCTCTAGGGCAAATCCAGAAGTTTAACGACTGTGAAATTTGGATGCTGGGATCTTGTGTGGCACAAGATTATAAATACCCATGGATGCAATAAGAGTCTACCAAGGAATACCTACGGAAGATGGGCAGCAGCGTCTTTCCGTGTATCAATATTCGCGTTATATTTATAAATACATATTATATACCTTGACGGACTGCAGTAGACATTATGCATTATTTCATTTCAATGACCCTGATGGCGACTTGAGAACCTCTGCCTTCTTTTGAAGTCGTTAATTTGTCGCACTAATTAGGTAACTGCATATTCATCATCATCATCATCACAGCCGTAGGACGTCCACGCCTGGACATAGACCTCTTTCCATCCAAGTACGGACCATGAGGGGTTGTTGCCATACTTGCAACTTACTTGGCAAGCGGGTTGGCGAGCGCACTACGGAATATTGATACACGGAAAGACGCTGCTGCCCATCTTCCGTAGGTATTCCTTGGTAGACTCTTATTGCATCCACGGGTAGGTAACATTATTTTGCCGGCACCCCACGGCATTAGCGCTATTAGTATAGACATATGTATATGTATACATATATTATATGCCCTAAATATGGCGGTTTCAGTATTTTTAGCAACATTTAAGATTGTATTGAAGTCGGTTTTTATTGTTGAAAAATTTAATATTTGTTAGTTATACATGGCTGCAATGTGAATTTGAATTTACCATCTGTGTAGACAGTGATTTCTTGACTCACCGAGAGGCATTGTCAACTGAACATACAATAACGAGTTGATCAACTATCGCAGTAGTCCAGGTCCAAATCTCGTCGCTCATTTCCTCCCAGACGGAAACTTGTAAAATAGTTAAGGGAGTTGCATCACGAAGCCCGGTAAACGTCTGCTGCGGTTCCGTGGATGGGTTGAGCAGGAGAAACCCTCAGATTATCGGGTTACCTATTATAATAGAAAGGTCTCAATCTGTAGGAAATCAGTAAAACAATTCTGTTCCACGTGTTTGGGGGTCAGCTGCTGCTGAACCCACCCACAGAACCGTAGCTGACGTTCACGTGGCCTCATATTTAAATCTCTTATCAGTTAAGATGTTAGTTTTAAGTTTTAGCATAAGTTCGCTGTATTTTTTGCAGTAATAAATGCTTTTTTTAATTTTCATTTTACAAGTTCCTCGTATCATCTCGGGGGAACTTGGTTATCAAAATTTGTTGGCTCGCGGGCTATTATAATACAATAGTCATAATACTTTTAATTTTATAATACGGCGTAATTCAATATGAGAAACGTCGCCTCATAATCTCGATTTGTTTCCAATCTATACACTTATGCAGCGCATAGTACATCTTGGACACGTTTGCGGCCCCCAGCGGACATGTGGACACGTCTGTAAACAATCAATATGCTAATCCTGCCCCAGGTGGGTAATGGGTAATGCGAATGCGAATGTATCGGTTCTACGTAATGACACGGATTTGGCACGGCAAACCCACAATCAGAGGCGTGGAATTATCGGAACTCAGTTATAGCGAGTCCGGGATCACCTAATTAATTGTTGTGTGTAATCGATTGTTATAATTGTTCGATCTTTATGTTCTTTACTTTTATTTAATAAGGATTTTGTTATGATGTTGGTTCACAGATTTTGAATAATACATTGACGGCCGGATGATTAGAAAATGACGTATTGGCATAACGTTTAGGTGCTTGTGTCATTTTACTCACCGAATAAGTTTATAAAATTAAAGTTTTAGGTAACATCCGACACTTTATCTACTCTCGGAGGTTACCTAATTCTTTTTTGTAATGTGTACTTGCAGTTTTGCAATCTACGCATCATGCCCTTTCATTTGATAACACACTTGGGTAAATTTTAAAACATTTGATTGTTCACCCCTACATCAAACCCTCATATCTCATGAATAGTTCGACTGATTTCAATATAACTTTCAGTTTTGCATTCTGCACATATTTTTTTTTCATTTGATACTAACTCTTCGGTATATTTGGAAACATTAAATTTTACACCCCCATTTTCACCCCCCATATATTGTAAACTTATCGACGGATTTTGATAAAACATGTGTAAGAACCACCGCAGGAGAACCTGATTTTAAATAAAAAAGACTGTATGAAAATCGGTCTACTCGTTTAAGAGCTACGGTGCCATAGAAAAACAAACAGACATACAGACACACACATATGGCAGTCAAACTTATAACACCCCTCTTTTTGTCGGGGATTAGAAACTAAAAGTCTCTCGAAATGCAGCCTTACTATCCAGATTTGTTTTCATTTCATGCCCTTATGTAGCCCATAGTTCATCTTAGGCACGTTTGTGGCCCCCACAAACTTAAGGCCTTTGGAAATTCAGCCTTGTTGTCTCGATTTGTTTTCACTTATGCGGCTTATAGTACATCTTAGACACGTTTGTGGCCACCAGCGGACATGTGGACACGTCTGTAAACAATCAATATGCTAATCCTGCCCCAGGTGGGTAACGGGTAATGCGAATGCGAATGTATCAGAGCAGGATATCTATCCTGCTCTATTCTAACGCGAAAAAGAAGCGCAAAAGAGATTAAGCAGTTGCCCCTTTTTCGCTTGTTGGTTTTTAATTTATTCTATCCTGCAGTCACCTACTACTGGAATGGACTATAAATTAACTAAAAGAAATAAAATACTAACAAAGAAAACAAGTAATGATAAAAGTGGAATGGACTATAATTTCAGTCTCATATTCTACCGAAATAAAGACTTTTTGAATGCAACTTGTATTACAAAATACATAAAATTAGAGATTCCCAAGTAATTCATAGAAAAAAAAGTCTGGGTCTACAGAACCCCCCTAGAGTACTGGGTGTAATAATTCACCGCAATGCAATTAGCGGGTTAGGCGATAACATCGCACGCCCTACGATGCCCTGCGTAAAACCTATTTGAGTTAATAATGCAGGACCGGTCCGATTTAATCATAATTTCAGCCATGCAATGTCCACTACTGAACACAAGCCTCCCTCATGGATCTCCATGAGGGGTAGTTGCCATAGTCACCACGCTTAGCAGGCGGGTTGGCGAGCGCAGTATAGGAAGTTGATGCACGGAAAGACGCTGCTGCCCATCTTCCGGAGGTATCCCTTAGCAGACTTTTACTGCATCTACGGGCATGAGAGGAGGGGTAACATTTTACTGCCGGCACCCCACGGCCAAATAATAATCTATAATACGGGTTTAATACCCGGCTTAAACGCCGGAGGTTGCGGGTTCACTTCGCCGTGCGACAAAATGTCTGCTCTATCTGCATATATTGGTCTTAGGTCTGGTTGTGTTCTATGTACATATGTCTACCAAGGGATGCCTCTAGATGAGGGGCAGCAGCGCCTTTCCGTGTATCAAGATTCTGTGCTGCGCTTGCTAACCCGTTTGCCAGGCGTGGCGAGTAAAGCCTAATGTAATAACATTACACGGTATTCAGGGACCCTTACCCTAATTAAGAGTGGTGTAATAAGAGTTAGAGCGTAAGGGACCCTAACTAGCGCGACAGCGGCAAGCCTTGCTCCCTAATCGCCCTAACTACTGGGCCCTGAATACCGTGTAGTCTAATACAGCTTTAAGGCAACAGCCCCCTTTTGGATACTTGGAGATGAGGGACGTCCTACGGCTGAGATGCTGATGATGCATCACGCGGCCTCCGATGACTGGCATGACGATTTATGACAATTGGTATGCATTTATGAAAAAATGTACTTTAAATATTTAGCAACAATCTAGAACCCATAACACAAGCTCTACTTACTTTGAGGCTTACGGACAGATATCATCATCACAGCGCATAAAACGGCCATATTCGTAAGATATATATCGCGTATATCCCTAAAGTAGAGTAGTATTGCGCCGTGGGGTGCCGGCAGTAGAATGATACCCCTCCTCTCATGCCCATGGATGCAGTAAAAGCCTGCTAAGGGATACCTCCGGAAAATGGGCAGCGTCTATCCGTGTATCAATATCCCATACTGCGCTCACCAACCCGCCTGCCAAGCGTGGTGAGAATGGCAACTACCCCTCATGGAGATCCATGAGGGAGGCCTGTGTTCATCAGTGGACGTTTTATGGCTGAAATGATGATGAGAGTAGTAAAACTTGTCCTGTTTTCGAAGACGCAGTATCTGTAGTTCTTGAGTTGAGTTCTTTAGTAACTAGCTGTACCGGTGAACTTCGTACCGGCTCAAAATAAACAAACCTTCAACTACTCACTATTACTATACTGCTACTCTACTACTACTACTCTACTGCTACTCTACTACTACTCTACTGCTACTACACAACTCCCCCTACTCTACTGCCCCTACTCTACTACTTCTAGTCTACTACTGCAACACTACAACTACTGTGCTACGAGTACTACCACTAGTCTGCTACTACTAACTACTACTTCTCTACTACCTTAAGCCAAAAATATAAACAGTTTAAGTTTGAATACAAAATAAAAATTCTGAAACCAGCAATAAATATATGGCGACCAAAAAATGTCATCGTCTCAAATGTATGAGAAAATATACATAGTAACGTTATAGTATTTTTTTCTGTGAACTTTTGCAATGTTTAGTGAGCCTAAATGTTATTCCAGGCCTAGAAAAATTAAGTAAACCCTAGAATCTAGAACGGCTGGACCGATTTCAATGATCTAGGGCCTACATTATTGAAATCGGTCCAGTCGACTAACCCGACCAGTTTATAAAACAAAAAATAAATAATGCTGGACAATTAACACAGCATCATTTAGCCCCAGGCAAAGCAGAGTTTGGGTTATGGATACTAGATATTGAGCTGTGAGACATTTTTTATTCAGAATTATTAGAAAAACATCCAGAACATCCTGAACAAAAATCATTTGTCTCGAAGTTGAACCCGCAACCTCTTGCGTCGCAGACGGACGTTCACCCGCTGTACCACAGAGGTTGTCAAAATATAAACATTTTTTTTTTAATTTTGTCATAAGTGCACATTTTCGACACATTATTAACACATATTTAACCGGGTATTTATCGCGCTATAACCATCGTGGTCCCGGGAAGACTGAGTCTTGGGACGATGGGTGCAATTCTGTCGAAACGTCGGGCAATAGCGCGATAAATACCCGGTTAAATATGTGTTAATAATGCACATTTATGCTTTAACAATGGAAAACATGGCGAGGAAACCCGCCTGCTTAGTCAGCTACAGACGTATTAGCCTATTCTGTCCTCTGAGTAATAGCCGACTAAGCTGGGCGGATGGTTTAGGTGCTCGGCAAGCCACCTAGGAATGCCCCAGCCAGCGTACAGTTGCAGACGCTGTATAAGTCATCTAAAATAAATGTGAAAGGTAATTTGTCTTCTAAAAGAACAAAAATTGTCATTCGCTTTGTTGCTGCAAGTAGAAATAGCTTTATGCATCCCAAATTGCAGCGCTATCGTTAGTCTGGATCACAGAGTGTGTACGTCGTTAATTTGTAGCTTTACACCTTCCCGCGGAACAATCTGAAAGTTAGCCCAGACTAAAAGTAATGAAGAAAAAGAGAGTTCTGTGCAAGCATTGATGTTACATTTATACACCACACAACTTTCTATTCCGCTTACGTTTATATTTATTTATTTCTAGCATTCTGTATTCGACTTATATTTATGTTATTTTACACAGAAAACCTAGTCAGTGAGAAAACCTCAGATAACCATGCTCTACTCTTATGTCATGGGGTGCCGGCAGTAGAATGTTACCCATCATCTCATGCCCGTGGATGCAGTAAGAGCCTGCTAAGGGATACCTCTGAAAGATGAACCAGCAGCGTATTTCCGTGTATCAACATCCCGCACTGCGCTCGCTAAACCGCCTGCCATGCGAGGTGAGTATGGCAACTACCCCTCACGGAGATCCAGAGGCCTGTGTTTATAAGTGGACGTTTTGCGGTTGAAATGATAATAATGACTCTTGTGCAGTACTAGCTGACCAGTGCAACTTCGCCTGCGTCACATATGAGAGAAAGAGGGTTAGAGCAACTTTATTGGTTTACGCCGCGCACGTAACGCAAAGATTATATATTCCCGTTTTTGCTATATTTTTCATTTATGCTCCGCTCCTATTGGCCGTAGCATGATGTTATATAACCTATTACGCTCCTCGATAATTAAGCTATCCAACTCTAAAATAATTTTATAATTCGAACCGTAGTTCCTGAGATTAGCGCGTTATAACAAACACATTATTCAGCTTTATAATATTAGTGCAGATGGTTTGGTCGCAGATTTATAAAAAAAGCCATGATGAAAGGTATGAAATTCTTAATCTATTAAGTCCGGTTAGATTATACGAAAATAATAGACACGTGTTTTTGCTCTTTCTAATCAATGAAATAATACTTAGAGAAAGCGACAACGCGGTGACGTCACGCGACAATTCTACATATTGCATCGCAGTTATTTTTTAATCACGGAAAAAAAGAAAAGGGACAAATACGTGCGCAATATTTTTTGAACATACATAACAAACAAAATATATACATAAACGGTCGAACAGAGAAATCTACCCCGTTTTTCGTCGGTTAGGCAACTAGCCTAATTTTAATTAGTTTATAACCAGCATATCCAAGGTCAAGGCAGTTAGAGTTGGAAGATAAACCACGGCCTCTTTAACTCATTTTGTCGTTCAACTCTAACAGGATTTATGCTGTCCGTAGCTTAACATTTATAGGAACTTTATCACGTCCATAGCGATATGTACCGATCTGTGGTACAGATCCATTTGAATCACCATGCTCTGTCAATAGACGCATCAATAGCAGACACGGCTCGAAACACCAATACAAAGCTGCGGTACTAAATACAGTATTGTACAAACAACGCGTTGTCCTGAGTTTATGCACCTGGTGGGGGGTTACTGCGAAAGATCATGACCACGATTGCTTTAAAAAGCTCCGGTTAAAATACAATATCGTACAAAGAAGTCGCGGTATCACAGGTTTGAGCTTTGTGCACCTGGTGGGGGGTACTGCGAAAGAGCATTAAGACCACCATTGCTTTAACAAAAATCTGCGGAATACTGTGCAGAGCGGTGGCGTTACTACATGGTTGAGCTTTGTGCACCTAGCGGGGGTTACCGCGAAAGATCAAGGCCACCAGCGGCCATAGCTGCGGGTTATATTCAACATTGTACAAAGAGCTGGCATGTATGTACATAATAGTGGTTTGTGCTTTGTCGGGAAGGGATTACTGGGAAAGAGGATGAATATTGTTCAAAACGTACAAAAACCATGACGAATTCGTGTTTTGTCTCTCTTGAAGGCTATTGTAAGTGCTTCACTTGTCAGTGACTTATCATCTGGCGATGACTTATGTATGACTCCACACTTTTGAAATAAGTCAAAAATACATCATCCGCCATCTTGTGGCGCTACAATTTGTTTGAGCATTGCATGTTACCGGAACTAAAGGCAAAAGCAAAATCTTAGCCCAATCGGATGCCAGAAAGTGTTTCTAATGCAGCTTGCAAGATTTGACAAGTAAAAGGTTTTAAAAAGCCTTTAGGACAACGTTCGATCCTATGCGACCAGGATACGAGTGTTCACAGTAGGACCCTCATAATATTGCAGTTTACCGCTTCTCATTGTACTGCGGCTGCATTCATGTATAAGTTAATAATGGCTTCTATTGTTCCCGACGTAGTTTGAAATGTTCAATAATACGAGACAGGTATTAAAGAGACGCGTTCAAAAGGATGGTCGGGGGCTTAAGTCTTATTATGTTTTGACTCAATTAATGATAGACAATTCTGGGTCTTTGCCGTGGGGTGCCGGCAGTAGAATGTTGCCTCTCCTCTCTTGCCCGTGGATGAATCTGCAGTAAGAAGCCACCACGAGTTACCTCCGGAAGGTGGTCAGCAGCGTCTTTCCGTGTATCAACATCCATTAGTGCGCTCGCCAAGCCCCCTGCTAGGCGTGGTGAGTATGGCAACCACCCCGGAGATGAATGGCCTATAACCAGCAGTGGACCTCCTATGGCTGAGATGGTGATGATGATGAATTCTAGGCCTTAACAATCATTGTCACAGTATACAAAGATCAAGTCAAATAATAATAATGCTGGGCATGTAGTGGCAATTAGCAATGTAGTCGAAATATGGTCCACTCCAACGATTTTTTCATACTTGTCACTCACCTGCTCTTAGCCAAATATTTTAAAATGTATATGATGTTTCTCTAGATAATGACTGGAGAACGACTCTCTCCGAACCTCGCGACAAGTTATTATATAATATAAATTGTGTAAAGACGTTTTAAGTAAGATCTGATATCTCCCCTGCCCAGGGGAGACAACAGGATTTTCTTTTCCTGATATCTCCCCTAGGGGATCCATCAGCGGAGACATTAGACCTACACCTTTAAGTTGACATTAAATTATTATGAAAAATAATTATTTTATTCTTTTTAGTACGTTTAAAATAAAAGCTTGTTTGTTAAAGTTTTTTTTTTACTTTTAATTTATTTCTTTACATTAATAATCTACTTAATATATTAATGAATAATGCTAGACACTACACAGCATCGTCTAGTCCCAAAGTAAGCAGAGCTTGTGCTTTGGAACCACGTGATTGATGGAATGCTTAAATACTTTTTTGTAATTACTTACATCTCATATTTACGTAGAAACATACGACAATTCACCATATAGCATTACTTAAGTGCAGAATAAAGAGTTACGTACAATACTCAGCTATACTCGTATAAATGCAATGCTGAAGGTACTTAAACATTTAACTATTCCTGCAACAGTGTCAACAAACTGTTCACAATAAAATCGGAAACTCCCCTCTACAATTAATACCTAAGAGAAAAGCACTAACGAAGCAGACAATATTGCACTCTTTCCACTCAACATAAAAAGGCTTAACTCTACCATCCGTTCGTTTAACATTCGATCTAATCCTCTTAAATTTAAGGGTGGGTTTCAATTACAAGCTCAACAGGTGATTACGCTGAGTTAGGAGGGTCCAGAGGATAGGAATCACGGGTAGGTTGCTTTCAATTGATAGTACACTTTGCGGTTTGACGTATCAGGTTGTTCAAATGAGGGCTTTGGTGATTTGAGGAACGCTTAATTTTGAACTTTATGGGAGTCTGACTGGGCTGAAATTAGAGCGTGGTTGATGACGCGGTTTTGGAACCAGTTTGATATGGTTGGGAATTTAAAAATGTTGCAGACTTCCCGTTATACAGTTATTTTAGTAAAGAACTGATGGAATGAAACTACGCACAGTCTCACAAATTTGTTCACTAAATGTTAAACTTATACAAAATTTTATATGTAATTGCTAGAACCCGTTAACTTCTTACTAACGGTACATGTTATTTTCTATATTTTTGTCCAGTTTCATACATTATCTGTTAAAATAAATAATTTCAGCGTTCAGTAATAGCAAAAATTTTGCTAAAATATTACGTGACCCATTATAATATCATCAAAGTAATCAATCAACCCGAAATCCATGTGAATCCTATAGAAAGCTTCCAAAATCCTTATCTTGTATTAAAAACACATTTCACGAACACATCACCCCTTATGACGTAAGTACATACGTGTCAGGCAGGTCAACAGATGAAACATTACACAAAATGTTTCCCATGCGTTTCGAAACTGAAAACAGTTTTGCTTTTATGATACTAGTATGGGAAAGAGCCCGCAGCTTCATTTGCATTATACAAAAAGTATATAAAAATAAAATTGCGATTATCTAGAAGACAAAAATGATTGGAATGGAATTTGCTCCAACTCCGAAACTACTTTCTAAGTAAATAAGTAAGAAGACTGTTTTTTACAAGCTTTTATTTAGCTTGCCCTGTATGTTGTATGATTGTTCGCGGAATCTTGCAACTCAATTTTGAAGCAGATATCTTCAACCAATTGAGCTGAAATTTTGTATATGTACATGTTTTCTTTGGATGACAATTTATGGTCAGCTTTGTAATGTCACTCAGAATCCAACATGGCGGAACACCCAAGATGGCGGACTACTTTTTTTTCAATGTACTCCTATAATATGGGTACCAAATGAAAGGGCTTGCTGAGAATAACTCAAAAAATGAAATGACGTCACTCTGAATCCAACATGGCGGAACACCCAAGATGGCTGACTAGTTATTTATAATGGACTCCTACAATATGGGTATCAAATGAAAGGGCTTGCTGAGAATAATTCGAAAATGAAATGAAGATACTCTGAATCCAACATGGCGGAACATCCAAGATGGCGACCATTTATTCTTAATGCACTCCTATAATATGGTTATCAAATAAAAGGGCTTGCTGAGAGTTACTCGAAAAATTATATGACATCACTCTAAATCCAACATGGCGGGCATGAGATGAACAGACAAGAAACCAACTGTCCTGTGGTAACTAAAAAGTAAAAAATAATTAAAAAAAAAACTTTTTAACAAACAAGCTTTTATTTAAACGTTGCCTACGTTTAACTCTTGCTAAAAATAATAAAATAAACATTTTCCATTAAAGTTTAATGTCAACTTAAAACGTCTTTACACAATTTTTGTGATAAAAAAGCTTGTCGCGAGATTTAAGCAGGTACTCGTATTTACACAGTTTGAAAAAAAATAATAAACCAGTTAGATCAAGTTAAAGGTACACAGATTAATCTTGCGACAAGCTTTTTGTTCACATAAATTGTGTAAAGACGTTTTAAGTTGACATTAAACTTTAATGGAAAATGTTTACCTATTTAATTATTTTTAGTAAAAGCTTGTTTGTTAAGTTTTTTTTTACTTTTAATTTTTTCTAATGTCTTCTTATCACAGTCATTCATGTACCTTATTTACAATTAACTTATGATTCTATAGTTTCCTATATAGATACTTTTCTAACAACACTGGTGTTATGGCAATTTACAAGCAATCATTTAAGCCTTAAGTTCACAAAGCTTCTTTATTTAAAAAGGTAACAAATATCGTAACTATGTCCCAACTCCCAAATGTTACATTATGTTTTGTTCCGTAAACGGGAGAGCCGAATTCGCGAATTCAAAAAAACCCTTGAACAAAACTAACGATCCGTTTACAAAAGTATTGAAAATTTATTCTAAGTACGCAAGGGTGTTAGATAGATAGTTATGATGTCGTTTGAGAACGACTGCCATCTTAAGACGAACTCTGAACCTTGAATGTTATTCAGGTATGGGATGGGTCTGTGTTGACTGGTAGTTTTAAGGTAGTGGCTAAAATAAATATCATATAAAATTCGTTGTGTAGGTACGCTTTTTTGAAGTGTAAACGAGTATTTATTTTACAGCGCTGTTATCGTGAGTTGTTGGCAGTGTGCGAGAGAAATGTGTATGGGAATAGAGGGCACTATTTGCAGAGCTCGACTCAAGAGAAATTCACGTTTTGAATGTAAAAACATGTATTGTTTGGATGTATTTTCGTTGGGCGTTTTGGGTTGGAACAGTTTTAATTAAAAATAAAACTGTTTGTAAAGTTAAAAATAGTACTAATTTGTAGAGTGGCATTTAATTAACCTTTTTTTCTTTCTTCCAAAGACAAAGGCCTCCCTCATTGATCAGTAAGTACTGGTCATAAGGGGTCGTTCCCATAGTCACCACGCTTGGCAGGCGGGTTGACGAGGGCAGTACAGTATGTTAATGCAGGGAAAGACACTGCTCCTCATCTTCAGAAGGTATCCCTTGACATATTAATACTGCATACACGGGCCAGAGAGGAGGGGAAACATTCTACTGCCGGCGCCCCACGGCTAATTTATTCGGTAATCAATTCACTTACGCAAAAAAAGGACAAAATCTAGCTAATCGCCATAATAATAATTTAAGAACAAAGTACAGTTTGATTTATATATGGTTGAACTAATCCACTGAAGTAGTTAGACTAAGTTCATTTAAGAGGTGTAGATATTATCTTTTATCAATTACTTATTGTCGACCTTTGTGGCGCAGCGGGCGAAGGTCCGCCTGCGACGATTCCCGAATGGGACGATTTGCAAATCTTTATTCAGGGTGTTCTGGAAGTTTGCCTATATATAATAAAAAACATAACTATCTATGTAGTATAATGTATTAAGTACATCAGTCATCTAGTGCTTATAATGCTTAGCTTGGAGCTAGATGATGCTGTGTGAATTGTCCAGCATTATTAGTTTATATATATTAAATTTCAACATTCAAAAGTCCAAGCTCCAAGTTTGTCAGCGAGCGATGGAGCGCAGCATCCTGGGTGTCAAGCGCACGGACAGGATCAGAAACACCGAACTGCGCTCCAGGACTGGGATCGCGGAAGTAGCTCTGAAAGCTGCTAAGCTGAAGTGGGACTGGGCTGGCCACATCTGCCGCATGCCGAGTGAGCTGTGGGCAAAGATAGTCACAGAGTGGCGGCCTGACCCGGCGAGAAGGCGACGCGGCAGACCGAAGCGCAGATGGCGGGACGAACTCGATCAGTACATCGTTGACTGGAGGGAAGCAGCTCAGGATCGGGATGTATGGAGGGAATTGGGGGAGGCCTTTGCCCAGCAGTGGGACCCAAATGGCTCATAATAATAATATATTAAATTAGATTTCCAGATAAACAGAAGACTTAATGTAGTGACGTTTATAAAATCTCACTAATATTATAAAACCGAAAGTTTGTTTGTATGGAGGTTTGTTACCTCTTTACGCAAAAACTAGGACAACAATCGAGCTGAAATTTTGCAAATGTATAGATGTTGACTAGGATTAACACACAGGCTACTTTTTATCCGGGTACAACGCATGCGAAGCGGCGAGCACAGGCTACTGTTAGATATATATACATAGGTAGCCAAACTAGGTTGTACCTATGCGTAGGTTCCAACTCAATATTTATGTATCTATACCCTACACATAATGATCTCTGTACAACCAGCATTTTGGATTGTGCGCTGTCAGTTATAATGAAATATTTAGAAGATGCCTATTTGAAGAGAACCTCGTTTCAAAAATAGATCTTCCGATATTACTCTGCCCAATATTTTGAAAAGGTAGAACGAAACCTATTTCAGTATTAAATTAATACGAAAGCCGAACGTTGGCGAAGATATATGGATTGAACTGCGAAAAGGCAACATCCATGTCTTTTTCCTGATTTTAGCATCAATTATTAACCTACAAGTTATTAGGGTTCTCGAGGAACTTAGCTGCAGTGTATGCTTTTCCTTATAATAATAGAAATCATTTGTTTGCACCTTACTTGCACAGTTTAAACAAATCAAAATTTATGAAACGGACAATTAAATGAGACCCAAATCGGTCGCCACTCAGCTTTTGCTGTGACAACACAATACTGTCACAGCCCTGGTTTTTAGTGGTGCCGAAGCGCCAGGCAAAAAGCTGACCATGACATACGGTGTAACGTATACGTACTCCGATAACAAATGTATATGTAATTATTATATTTTCCAAAAGGCATCTCCTCATCAGTCCATAGTGTGTTTTTGTAGCAAGATAATAATATCATGACATAAAAGTATGTCTTAAACAAAGAAAAACTCACAAAGTCCCTGTCTGACAACAATTCCTAAAAACTTAGATGGAATTTATAAGGTTCTTAATCAAAATTGAATTCCATATTGACAGCAAAGAAATGTCGTAATATCAAATTGATTTTACCTTTAAACCCAAATCACAAAACTCAGAATCTAATAAATTAAAAAACTTTTGAAACTTTAGCTTTATTGGAATACTAGCTTGTGCCCGCCGCTTCGCATGCGTTGTACCCGGATAAAAAGTAGCCTATGTGTTAATCCTAGTCAACGTTTGCAAAGTTTCAGCTCGAAACGTACGCGAGTTTTTGCGTGAAGAGGTAACAAACCTCCATAAAAACAAACTTTCGGCTTTATAATATTAGTGAGATTTAAATCGTATTGGGAAAATTAACCGTCAAACTTATAACTTATGTATACCTTTTGGTGCTCTGCTTTTATGTATGTATATACTATTTGTCGTAGAATTCTTTGTTCCCTGAAGCCATAAATAAGCTATCCAACACTAAAATTATCGAACCGTGCCAGTAGCTTCTGAGATTAGCGCGTGTAAACAAACAAACACTTGAGTTTAGTATTAGTACAGATTAAGCCTTCTAGAAAATCCTGAGGTAATACAAAGTCTAATTTATTAAGCTATATTGTATGTGTTGCGTGAGTTAAAAATAAATGTTTTTTATTTTTTCTTTCTTTTTACTATTATTCTTTCTCTACCGAAAGGTCGAGGTTTCGATACCAGCCGTGTACTAATAGATTTTTTATCTTATAATATGATATGACGGATATTATACCAGTGCTTTCCTCTGAATTATAGTCAACTAAGTTTGTACAATGGGTGCTGGGAAAGCGTAATCCATCTAAAAAGCCCAGACACTGCAGCGTCCTGTACAGCATAAACACCCAGTTGCTGACAATAAATTGTTTACAACAGACGAGAAAATGTTGTCAAAGATGTCACTATCACTACTTACATTCATTGACTGGATAGGTGGTACGAAGTTGATCGGGTCAGCTAGTCATTTCACTAAGTGATCATTTTAAGAAGTGGTCATTTCACGAAGTGGTCATTTTAAGAAGTGGTCCTTTTTTATTGTGGTCATTTCTAATTGTGGTCATTAACCGTCGAAAGGGTTAAAAGAATAACTTTAATCTCTCTTATACAGTTTCGCAGTTTCTTGACAGTTTTCAATTTGGCAGCGTAACGAAAAATATTTCTAAATTACCCAGTAAATAAAGAGCTTTAAAAGCTTCTTCTTAGTTGTAAGAGGCTATGGTATAAAGCATAGTATACGCGCTTGTTTTAAACGAATTCTGGACCAATTGCATTACTAAGTTTATTTTCCTCTAAGCCATTTACACGGAACCTGGTTGTTTTAGCCACGTGAGAAAGCGGAGTTCATGCTAGTAATATACCTGTTCTTATTTATTCAAAATAACGGCGTTGTTATATGACGGCTAACAAAGCTAAATATTTTATGCCTTGACCGAAAGCAATATATTCAATTCAATTATTTTATTTATCAGAATTAACATACATTTTGTTAGTACAATATACAGTAAAATAGAAAGGGGTTAAGAAACTTAAAACTAACATCACACAAAATTTATTTTAAATACTTGCAGACACCTGCGTGGAGGGTCATCCAATGATGAACGATCGGACAATCCCACCTGTTAAACAATACATTCAGGATACTATTAGGACTCTTGCACAATCGTTTTTGCAAGGAAGCGCACTTTTTCCTTATTATAGCGTGAAAACCATCAACCCTCTCTTCAGCAAACATGCCCGAGGCGCTACAAAAACGAGGCAGTCCCAACAGCACCCTGAAAGCATTATTATATTGAACCCGTAAGGCATTGTATGCTTTTTGGGTATACCCAGTCCAAAGATTGCATGTGTAAAAGGACTGGCAATACGCTTTAAAAAGTGTTACCTTCACCTGCTTGGTACACATGGCAAACCTTCGGGCCAGCATGTTTACGCGAACACACAATGCCCTACGTTCTCTCTCCAGGTCGAGATCATCCGACATGTTCTCAGTGACCCAGTGGCCCAGATATTTGAATTTTGTTGTGGTGCTCAAAGGATTGCCGTTGATTGTCACGGATGGTACATGGCCATATGTAATATACAAGTACTATATAAAATTAAAAAAATGAAGTAACCCTCGACACTTTACCTAGTCGGAGGTTATTATTTATTTATTTATTTTTCAGCCGTTATTATCCCACTGCAGGGCAAAGGCCTTCCCTTCTTCCACTCCTCGAGATTTAACGCTGCTACAGGCCAAGATCTTAAATGGGCGTCTAGTTCATCGCGCCATCTTCTTCTAGGTCTTCCACGTCTACGGCTTGCGTTAGGTGGAATCCACTCCGTGGTTAGTCGGAGGTTACCTAATTTTTTTGTAATGTGTACCCTCAGTCTCGCAATCTACACATCATGCCCTCTCATTTGATACCACACTTGGGTATATTTGAAAACATTAGATTGTTCACCCCTACTTTCAACCTCCATATCTCATGAATGGCTAGACCGATTTAACTTTCATTTGATATAACTTTCAGTTTTGCATTCTACACATCATTTCCTTTCATTTGATACCAAACTCGGGTGTATTTGGAAACATTTAATAATTCATCCCCCGTATTTTGGAAACTTCTTAACTGATTTTGATAAAACATGTTTATGAACCACCGCCGGAAAACCTGCTTTCAAATAAAAAAAACTGCATGCAAATCGGTCCACTCGTTTAAGAGCTACGGTGCCACAGACAGACACACACACACACAAACTAGACGACTAAATTTTAACTATTATTAAAATCTATTGGACACGTATTTTTCTTATTTAACGTAAAACCAAAAAAAAAAACACGATACATACATATATCGAAATGTCGCGTGAAGTTACACGCTGGTAAGCGACGACGCCAACGTGCCTCGGTATAGAATTATGACGTCACAGGCCCTCCTAAACTTCAACACAGTTTATCTTAGTATTGTTTTATTAACTTGAAAAAGCAAAGAATACGTTTCTATTATTTTGTGCATTGTATAACTGATGGACTAAATAGAATTTTGATTTTCATTCCCTGTCATCATGCCTATTATACGTACAGTTATTTGGATTGTTGCAATTAGATAAGCTTCGAACTACTTGCTTTTCTCCTGAGTGCGGTTTCGCACTTACTATCAGGTAATAAGAAACCTGTGTTATATAAAACCACATTGCTCTTCAGTCGTGCAATAGACTTACCAATTAGTTACTAATAAACATCTGCATACGATTACTACTTTATTGGTCATAAATAAGTGTTGAACAGAGCTGAGTTAGCCTAGATGTTAGCTGTCATAAAGGTTTTTAATTGTAACAGTTCACAGAATTAAATTATTTTTAACGGTCGTCAACTTATGTCCTCCGCTTTATAGAAACGCTGTTTTCAAATAATGGAACGAAGTTGTGTGAACAAAACCACAGAACAAATAAAAGTTGCTTTGCAAAACTAACAACAAAGGCGATGGTCCAACGGCAACGGTTTGCTTACGTACGTAGACCATGACATTTCCAACATGGCTGTACACTCGCCATAGCGCTTGCAAGAGTATGGCAGCGGTGTTTTAGAAAATTAATTCTAGTAAAGTTTAAAACAAGTTAGCGATCTCTGTTTCTAACACTGGGATATTTGTATTATAATAAGAATAAATAAATAAAATACACATAATTCTGGACTCTACACACAGCAAAATCTCTCATCTCAGCCGTAGGACGACTATAATGTCCATTGCAGGACATAAGCCTCCCTCATGGATCTCCAAGTACAGATCTTCATGATCACGTCATCACCACGCTTTGCGAGCAGGATGGAGAGCGCAGTACGGTATGTTGTTACACGGAAAGACACTGCTGCCGCCCATCGTCCGGAAGTATCCCTTGGGGCATTCTTACTGCATCCACGACCAAGAGAGGAGGGGCGACATTCTACTGCCCGCACTCCATGGCAAAATTTAGTGCCAAACTAATCAAAGTACACAGAAACCAGTCCATTGATAGAATACTAAAATAATTTTTTTTATTAGCAACTTAGAAAAATGTGTAACGGTTGTCTTCACAATGCACAAATTCAAGTAATGAAAAAATGCTTATACAAATTCTAACGCTTTCGATGTTATATTCTTCATTTTTAAGGGTCCCCATCCAATACCACTAAAATCTTGTAACACTGGTTCAGGATGGGAATTACAAAAAAATACTTCCCAACGTGTACACCCAACAAAGGCAGTATAATAATTATTATTCTTCTTTATCTAAAAAAATCTTTTAGCAAAGCAACCAGTGATGAGCAATTTCAAGTTAAAATCCTTATCTTAATCTCAATTGCAGTCTTATCGCAAATATTTATAAATTCCTAAAAATCAGACAAATAAAAAAACTGGTTTTTAGATTTTTTTACAAAATGTAGACATTGTAAAATATCTTTGGCTTGGCTAAAATCCAGTTTAATTTTTGACCGTTTCAAAATAACAATATCCGATTGCCAAAAACATTAAATGGCAAACTAGCCAAAAAAAAAACAAAATATTTGGTGCTAACTCCGCGCGCAGTCAGAAAGTAAATAAGCAAACTTATAACAAGCGAATAACGGGGAGAACTGGACCCACAAACTTAGTAATGAGGTAAGCCTAAGCTGGCTTACTGCAGATGTTTGTAAATAACTCTTTGAGTGCGGTTCTTCCCTTTTTATTTGTACAGGGTGGTTTGTGACACGCTACGAACTATTAAATCTACTGGTATTCTTTGCTAGAATGTTTTGCAGGTAGGCAACTTTGCTGGCTTTGAAAGTCATGGTGGCCTTTCAAATATGTTATTAGATGATTTATAAAGCGTTAGCAAATGTTATTGAATGCTGTACGGGACGCTGCAGTGCCTGGGACATTCTTAATTCGAATAAGCTTGCCCAGCAGCTATACCATCCTTTCGGCAAAGTCGGCTATAATCAGAGCAAAGAACATGTCAATACGTCTGAAGCTGACTAACCCGCGGGTTTCCTCGCGATGTCATGGTAGTAATATCAAAAAATACTTTAAACTATAAATGCTTCTTAGACAGTGTTAACAGTTGAAGAAATTTACTTTTATATTAAGTAGTCGTTCTGTAAGCCCCCTAATATGCATAGCGCTGTCTGTCTGTATGTCTGTGTATGAGACGATTATAACCGAACGCGTTAACCGATTTACATGAAACCTTTTTTGTCAGCATCGTCTTAATGAGAGAAGGGTTTGATTGATTTTGGTCACAGGGACCGGAGTTATTGTGACCTCAAAAGGTCACCAAAAAAATAAGTCTTTAAATGGCCAAAAGCGTCCAAAAACCCAAAAATGCCATTTCGACCTTTGGTGACCTTTTGAGGCCTTTGCCCTCTTCTGGTACCCCCGCACCAATGCTTGTTATGGTAAACATCTTACAATTTATTGGTTTTATCGGCAAAGGCTTTAACTCGTATTCTTACATTATGACGATTAACAAGTATGTATATTTGGAAGTATAGATTACACTTAATACGGCACCGATTTCACCGTACGCTTCGTGGACTTTAATTATGTAACCCGCATTCAGTCCTTTAATCACTTTTAAAAGTTTCCAAATCAATGCAAGTTTTTTTATTTTTCCGGTATGATAGGTATATTTCGAGCTAGGATAGCCAAAAACTTCGTCGCTTCGTGGTCTTAATACGACAAATATTAACCAAAACCTCGTATATTTATTTTGAATAAAAAAGTACCGAGAAAGTTTATTTGTTATTTTTAGTTTCAGACTTGTATAAAAGAACTCGGATTTTCCATAGGTACACGAAATAAAGCCGGCTATGCCCGCCCCTCCGTGGTGAAATATCTGTGTTGATTAAGGAGGTGTTGGTTGATTCCTTGAATGCATGAGGGGAGCTAACGACTTCGGCTATTTCGCCGGATCAGAAAGTGTTTAATATTGATTGAATTTGTTGCTGATGTTGCCAGATGTTTGTGGTGTACAATGAATTCTGATGGGTTAGCGAAAGTAAGTGCATAAATAAAAAGTAGTACTAATGAGGAAAGTGAAGTTAATCATTGTTTGTTGTGATTTAGACAAATAATTTTTAGTAGCGTAAAGGTGGTAATGTGCAAAGTTTTAGCTTGATCTGTTTGGTACTATTTGCTTAAAGCTCAAGCAAACATACCAAACATACAACCATCCAACTTTCGGGTTTTTTTATTAGTAGGATAGCTTTGTATGTTTTCCAAAAGCGAGCGACACAAAATCTGTGATATGACAACCTTGTTTTATTACACGGCTAAATGACCTTAAGCGGTAACCTTTACCCATTACAACTGAAATAGCGCGGTGATCACGTTCACTAAGCACGTGACCGACGCTGCATTGCATTGCGCGCGTCACCCTGAGACATAGCTGTAAGGACTCATGTTCCCGTAATTTCACCTACAAACTGACTAAAGAATTTCGTTCAATCGCAATCAAATCGGCGGTTTGCCATCTTCACGTTATTCCAAACTGAATTATACATGCCCGAAAAACGAAAAACTTAAAAAATCTGAGTCGTGGTAAAACTTATGACGAAACGGGGCAAGTCTAACTTTTCCCGAAATTGTATCCATTGCGCAAAATTTCCCACAAGTGTTATGAAACATGTCCCCGAATTAAAATGGAAACTCCAAGTTACGTGTACTTCAAGCTAAAGTTTAGATAATCCCGAACTTCCAAGGCGTCGATTTATCACGTCAAGTGCGGGACGGTATCAAGATTTCGTATATGAAATATGTAGGAGATAGCCTATCAATAGCCATAGCAAAATTAATAAATTGCAGCGTGCAATCAGGTATTGACCCCGATGAACTAAATAGTATTATTATTGATGAACTAGAAGGTTGCAAAGGACCCGTATTCAAGAAGGGCAAACGGAATGACTATTTCAACTAATGCCCAATCACGTTGCTTTCTTTAATTAACAAAGTTGTCAAAAAATTCATATAAAATACATAAATAAATAATGCTGGACAAATCACACAGCATCATCTAGCCCCAAGCTAAGCAGAGCTTGTGTTATGGGTACTAGATGACTGATATACTTAATACATTACACTACATAGATAGATATTTTATTATAATAGAAAAACACCCAGAACACCCTGAACAAATATCTGCAAATCGTACAGACATTTGTCCCGAGGCGGGAATCGAACCCGAATTTAATCATATGTCAACAGAGACACGACTTTTACAGGTTAAATAATGTGCTCTATGATAAACAATTTACATTTCAAACAGGCAGAACTAGATACTTTTTTTTGTTACCAAACTCCTCCGAAACCTCCGATTTTTATGAAATTTTGTGTGCATATCGGGAAGTCTGAGAATCGGCCAACATCTATTTTTCATACCCCTAAATGTTAAGTGTGGTCCAACTTATTTATTATTTTTATTTTTTGGACAAAAATTTTCGGTGTTCATTTTTTTATAAATAAGCATTAAAAAATACAAACAACTACATATTTTCTACGATCAACCCTGTTTTTTAATCGCGAAAGAAAAAACAGGTAAGTAGAAGTAGAGTAGTAGTACAGTAGTTGTAGGGTAGAAGTAGAGTAGTAGTAGAGTAGTAGTTAGAAGATGTGGTAGTAGGTAGTTGATTCTGGGCGGTACAAAGTTGGCTGGACAGCTAGGTATTATTATATAAAAAAGTCAAACGTATTATTATTGATTATTTTTCGCGAATTTACATTAATTATGATCCACCTTTTCAAATTATGGTGCCGTGTACAACTTCCTTCAGTATTCAGCATTCTTTTCAGATATCTA
This sequence comes from Pasiphila rectangulata, assembly GCA_963082625.1. Classification (NCBI taxonomy): domain Eukaryota; kingdom Metazoa; phylum Arthropoda; class Insecta; order Lepidoptera; family Geometridae; genus Pasiphila; species Pasiphila rectangulata. The sequence continues at coordinate 11,417,134 of OY720249.1, forward strand.
TTTCTCTGTCACGAGTCACTACATTTGTAATAGTATCCATGCCAAATTTGCGCCAAAGAATCTGGGTTTTTGTACCGAAAATAAAAGATAAAGACATAATGTGAAAATAATTATTAAATAACTTATTTTTCAAAAACGACTGCTAAAATGCTTGAAAAAACTGTTTTACTTAGTTAAAAACTACCAATACTACCAACAGAAAATAATCCTTATTGCAACAAGGTGATAACATTTTCGTTGCAAGCCCTGAATCTGTAAGTTGGGAGTCAGTTCCTTCCCAATTATGTAGGGAAAAAACTTACTTCATGAAGTTACATTTGTAATATATTTCTGTGTCCTATTTTAAGTGTGTCAGCGCGCGTGTATGTGTGATTATAAAATAACTTACCCATGACTTTCTATACCAGATTGTATAGTTCAGACTATATGAAAATGAATAAAAAATGATATCATTTTAATTTTTCATAAACCGGAATTTATGGTCCAGACTAGATCTCCCGGCAAACTTCGTATCGCACCTACTACAACCACTTACAACTAAACTAGAACTACCCTACAACTACCCTACATATGTACATACAAACATATACATTCTTACTTTCACTTTTATATATTACTAGGATTAGTAGGACTATATACCTACACTCATACTAAGTATTCGTAAGATACACGTAAAAAGGCTTGACCAGTTCCCACAGCATTCTTTCGATTAAGTTTATCGTATCAGTAGAAAATATCACTGGAAACGAAGTCCGTTTAACGTAGATCCCAAGATTCGACGATTCGTTTGTAGCTAAATATTCCACGGGCGTCTTCACAAGGCGGTATTTATCGTCAAATGAAAAAGAGATAAAATATATTAAAGCTTTTTAAAAATAAAAAATCCTAACAGAAATCAATTATTATAATGTCTAAACGGACAATTAAACTATACTTTATTTCGTGGCTACACATAATATGCCGTTTTTAAATAAATAAATAATTCTGGACAAATCACACAACACCTTCTAGCCCCAAGTTAAGCAGAGCTTGTGTTATGGGGACCTGGTTGACTGATATACTTAATACATTATACTACATAGATCGATATTTTTATTATATATAGAAAAACACCCAAACACCCTGAACAAATATCTGCAGATCGTACAGACATTTGTCCCGAATAAACTTTACATTATACAAATCTATGTAGCTTCGTTGAACATGCTAAAAGTGGCAATTACCACCTACTCTGTTAAGCCTATCGAATAGAAAAAAAGGTCTTCAAAAAGTTTTAGAAGAAGAAGAATAACATTAAGTGGTTGGCATTTTTGTCAAGTAATTCGTATTATATTAGTATTTTATTATTGTAATTTAATTTTGTTGTATCCTCTGTTTATTTATAATGTTTTGACACGAAATAAAGTTTATCTTATTTATGAATCCACAGTACAAATATATTTATAACAAGATTGTGGATTAAAGGGTTTGGTCCACTCAGCATAATGTTAATCCTTAAAAATCAGGATCAATGCCGGTTTTCAGGTAGGACCTTTGGTCAGTGTCGACAGATGAAAAAAAATTATACTACCTTTTTTTTAATAAAAAGAAAAAGTAGCTTAAATAAACATAGAACATCCTATGAGCTACAAAAAATAATGACAAAATAATAAATCCTAAACTTTTATTAGAAAGTTCATGCAACAAAGGATCAGCGCAACAAATTTTAATGGGTTATGTTCCAAGCCAGAATAAATTGAGCATTTTAAGCCTTAATCCTAAACAAGATTGTCTCTTTCGTTGAACATGCTTAAAGTGCCACTTACTACGTTGTAATTGGATATGCCTTGACAGGTTGGCGTCTATTACGGCCCGCTTTGTGTAATGGCTGTCACTTACTTTCTGAGTGGTGGTAAAAGGTTAAATGAAGTCAGTTATGCTTGATAATGAATATAGTTTTAAGTATAGGCTTGTAGAAACTGGTATAGTAAAGACTATGACAGATAATGTCTTAATAATTGCTGCGTTTTATTATACATGTAAAATTAAGTCAGATAAAGCTTGATTCTGGATATAGTTTTAAGCATAGACTTCTACATACTGCAAGCGCACCACAACTGGTGCGCTTGCAGTACTTTGGTTCGCTTTGTCTTAATTTGGAAATAACTATTAAATCCACCAACGATAAAACTTTTGCACTGACGACGCTGTGAAAACACAAGTTGTTGAAAAGGTTGACAATTTTTCTAAATTAAAATTTCAAGCGTTGGATATAGATAGTAGTTATGGTCTTATACTTAAATAAATATTGAATGAGATTATCTATGTTATCTTGAAACGTATATTAGTGCCAATAATATTCCCAAAGTAATAACGTCGATGTTAAGCAAACTCAATTATTGTACGCAATATATTCTTCCAGGGAATACCATAGTTTTATACCCACAGTTTATTTACAAAAGTCTAAATTTGTTCCAGACTTATCACTCTTGTAGGCTTTAGCAATACTAAGCATACATAATACCCGTTTTCTTCCAACAAATGCGAGTGCATGTCGGCTCCATACCGCCCCGCATAGTACTGTACGTGCAATTTATGAATTCTCATAATTCTGACGATATTTCCTCGGCTTTTCAACGGCGACATCTATATAAATCGTCTCAATTTTAGGTTGTTTAGTTCGGGAGATGGTGCAAGTTGCCTCAGGGCACGGGAACCCCAATTATTAAAATATGCATGGCATACACCAACACGTTTGGCTCATCAATATATATGTTTGCCTAATAAAACTATCATGTTTAGGAACACTATGAATAATATTTGGGGTATTACCAGTATTACAACGATTTTAGTGCCCTAAAGACTACCCCATATCGACCGCATAGCTAGGGTTAATTCTGCTTACTCCATCAATCACACAACCAACTCGCATGCTGCTCAGTCCCACGATGAGATCGTTTATTCATCTTAAATAGGTTAGGGGAACTTAAATATTAAAATTTACTTATTTATTTGAGGCTGTGTTTTTAAGTAAATAGATTTCAAATATATAAGTTTTTACCAGTGAATACTACTCATTCATACTTAATTTTACATTCGAAATGTCGTAATAAAATAGCAATCGAACTCCTCAAAGTTTTGTTTTCTTCTCTTTCGCGAGAAATTTTATTGTTCAAATTGCATGTCGCACGCTACTTCTGAACGTTAACAACTTACCCGTGTGTTTACTTTTATAATTTCTTCATTTTACGATCGTAGACAAACATAAACAATAGTGATGTTTCGTGAATTGGAAATGTAGGTTTTATAGACAGCTAGGGCTATTATGGGCATTGAACCTTTGCAAAGCGAAAAGCTGGTTGAAAAAAGTATTCGTATTTTGTTCGTCTAGAATAAATGCTGATTTTGCAATAAACAACACTCTTTGTTTTTCCAATAAGAATATACGTTATGTAGATAAAGTTGATCGGGGAAATAAGTGTATCTTTTGAGATTTTTGAAATACCGCATAAGAGGCGATTTCTTTCGCGAAACCCTCAGTTTTATGAGTGAAATTCACCTCAACATCTTGATGGAAGCTCATCTACTCGTACAACAATGTACGATCGCTGTCACTGGATTCATGAATTATATGAATGATTTTTTGCCTTCTAATTCCGTAAAACAAACGCACAAAACCATCCGCCTTAATAAAATAAAACAGGTCTCAAATATTTACTGAATCGATAATTGGAGTATTTCAAAACTCCCAACAAAGGGAAATCGTCGAAAAATCCTTAAGGGGGAAAACTTCGCCACTGCCGTAGCGTAAGCACGAGTATTTTCATCACCGTATCGTTGGCGAAACACTGCTCTATGGAGTCGATTTTGTTGTTGCCTAAATCTAATTATAACCAGAGATATTGTAATTTTCTTAACCCATCAACATAAAATAAGGTAAAATGGTTCAGTTTTAGTTTTAGAACGGCATCAACCGAATAGCTGTAAGTAATGTACATCAATTTAATTCGCTTTAGCGAGCTACTTCAACAACACAGAATCGACACCTATCAAGTAAAGCTAAATCTGTTTTATAGATTTAAAACCATTATGTCCACCAATTGTATACTAATTTAAAATGTGTGCAATAAGGTATTAAAATAGATAAATAAATAAAACCTGACACCCGAATTCGTTTCTGTCTATCTATATAACCAGAAGATAACACTGACTGCTCTGGGTAAACGCCACTACTGGCGGTTTTGGGCCTGCCGGATCCACTCTTCTATAAATACTTTGATTTTTACACGTATAATATCGTAAGTACCGAACTATTAGGATCATAACTCACGCTTTCATAACTTGACAGGTGGAGCGATAGCGTCAGATGGCGACAGCGCGTGCTAAGGCCACGGGGCATTTTCTATTCTTGCGAGACGATAATAATTGGAGCATGATGTATAATAACAGCCAAGGAAGGCTGGCATTGTTGAGCTAAATTAAAGCCAGTTCTGTTGCTATGGCGACAAGCCGTAGACTTTTGAGGGTTGACAGAGAGACGGATTTTCATAAAAATTCAGTTTAAATTGTTAAGTAGCTGTTACGACGGAAATACACTGATGATTGAATACGCGCTCAACACAAAAAGTATTGTCGTGTCGCGTGTCATGGTGAGAAACACATTAATACAGACAGACATTTTTTATACAGTGTGTTGTGTGTTTTAGCCAAACTAAATTTATAGAAGATTTCTAGAACCGATATCTTTCTGACACGACACATGACGGAATAACAGAACACGAAATAAAAGTATAGATCCATCCAGACATTTGAGGGTTGACCAAAATTCAGCTAAAATTGTTGTTCGGTAGATAAATAGGCTTTTGTCATACCGACATACCTACCTTTGTGATCGTCTGGGATGTGATCAAAATCTTGCGGTTATTAAAGGTTGACAGAATTTTGTTATTGTTTGCAGCTCTACGCTAGAAAAGGTGTTAGTGCTTATTCGTCGATTATAGATGATATTTTTTACCTGCCTTCAGTCTTTATCCTTTATATGTAGTTTTGAGATTTCATAGCGTTTAGTGTTTAAAGGTTTTATAAAGACGAATACTGTGGGTAATACAATATAAATGCACACAACAGGGCTCAATTGAAAAGTAAACTCTTAATTTCAATATGATAACTGTTGGAGTAAGGAAATGCAATTTAAAAATACTAACTCCCAGCTGGCTATTTCCGTTATATATCCACTTACAAAATACGGAAGTTCCAACACGTACCTGAAATAGAAAAAGCAAAAATTATTAGAAGGAAATTCGGACCCCAAAATCCGTAAATAAAAAAACAAATAACGGAACACAAAAGCCTACGTCATCGAAATGGCCGAACTTTCCCCAGCCAGCCCTCAATGATTCTTAATTAAACCTACTATTGTTGCACCTTGCAGGCAATTCATAACAAGTGTCAGCCGTTAGGGCGCTTGCACACGGCTGTGAGATGCTGCTGAAATTATGTAGAATATTAGCGTATTGGTCTACTTAAATTTAATTTTACGTCTAGCTAACTATAAAATAAATAAAAAAACACTGAAATGATTTGCCAATACATAATTACATTGTGTTAAATAAATATACAAGCTGCAAGCAAGCAAATATACAAGCAGTACAATACTATAAAATATTTATTGTATAACTCTGAAGCTTACATATGTGTGTTACTTACGTGTCTATGAAAACATGTAAAATAAATAGAGCAATTTATTATTGTGTGGCTGATTAAAAAAAAATGCCAAAGCTGCTGTAGAAAAGGAAATGTAGATGGTAAGAGTTTTGGATACTAATAATAATTCAAGATACAGATTCGGTGATTTCCAACCTTACTAGAAACCACAATTAAGTCATATTTTTGTTACAAAATACACTTTTAGGCAAAAATATGATTTATTGTGATCGATGCGTCAAGGATGGCTTTATTCGCATAGAAAGAAAGAAGAGAAAAAACACTTGTCGCAATCAGCGCGGCACTGCCGCCCCGAACTGCCGCTCTACAGGAACTGTCCTGGCTACGTGCTGAGATACCGACCACACAACTCTACGTTTCGCGTGTCCACTACGCCGTGACAGCCAAAGGCGTGGCCGAGTATTTGAGGACAGAGGCTGGCTTTAGCTTGAGATTAGTAAAGTTGGAATTTCACCGTGGGGTGAATTTCAATTCCCTCATGGTGAGAGTACCTACCCAACGCCTCGCTACCTTCATGGACGCTGGTTTTTGGCCGAAAGGTGTAGTGTTTCGAAAGTTCATTTATTTTATTTATTTTTATTTATTTATTCAAGAAATAACACAGCATTACAGTACAACCAATGCGCTATGCTATACATAGGTAAATTATAGTTCATTGGACGCCTGACACTAAACACCGCGCCCACGTCATCACATCGGCGACGTGTCTAACCTGATGACCTAACTGTATGTAGGTGTTATGGTAATATATGTTATGTATCTATTTTATGTATTTATATAATGTATAAGTATCTACGATCTTGTAATGTATTTTTATATGGGCACGTAGTTTGTTAGAGCTTACCTTGCCATAACTCAGTTTTTAACTAGCACGGGAGGTAAGATCTTTAAAGTTGCGGTAAATATGTAATATGTTGTAAAGGTTTTGAGAAATAAATGATTTGATTTCAATAGGAGAAAAAGCATACTAATTCAAGATTAATTTTATGTTATCTAATAAAATCATGTTCTATTTGTTTGATGTTAATTGAGCGCAATACATTTTTCGAGTATTCATAAATTAACTTAAGTTTATGTTTGAAAGGGGTTATATTAATTTTATTTATGGTGTCATTTGGCCTTCTACACGTCGTGCCACGCTAATTGCAACCTCGTGTGAATTTCATCTTAATAGCTCAAGTTGAGGAAAGAAGCTGTGGTTCCTAGTACAGCTCCCCCTATAATTGGTTTCCCCTCCCCTTACTACCCTCGCGATAATTGAATGAGTTTCTATGATCGTTTAGATGTTTTTTTTATATATTTTTCTTTGAATTTTCTGTAAAATCATATTGCAAGTTTCGTTCAAACGTTGAATGTCGAAAAGCCTTACCAGACTTTACGTCATTATTTTATTACATTCATTACATTACATAACAGTTTAAAGGTGTGTTATGTACCTCTACATAAATAGGTTCACCTTTGTTTACCTAATGTAATGTCATCATCCGCCGTGAAGTGCCGGCAGTAGAATGATACCCCTCCTCTCATGCCCATGGATGCAGTAAGAGCCTGCTAAGGGATACCTCCGGAAGATGGGCAGCAGCGTCTATCCATGTATCAACATCCCATACTGCGCTCACCAATCCGCCTGCCAAGCGTGGTGAGAATGGCAACTACCCCTCATGCAGATCCATGAGGGAGGTCTGTGTTCATCAGTGGACGTTTTATGGCTGAAATGATGAATGTCATCATTGTATGTTTATTTCACCTCAAAAGAGAATTTAACTATTCTAAACAAACTTGGGCACATATGTAAAATGGATGCAAATACAATAAATAATAACATACCTCTATAATAATGTCTGTATAATTAAAGTAAGATCGACGCAACACTGTAACAATTTTGTACAATTAAACATTTTAAGTAACCCTCGACACTAAGAGCTAGAGATTTCTCTGAGGTCAATCTGATTTCTATGTATTTTTCAGTTTTGCATTCTAAACACCATTCATTTGATACCAAACTTGGGTATATTTGGAAGCATTCGATTATTCACTCATAGGGGATGAAAGTGGAGATGAATAGTCTAATCTTGTACACGTCTAAACTGATGTTGATCCGCTAGAAAACCTGCTTTAAACAAAAACTGCATTATAATCGGTCCACACGTCTAAGATCGCTCTTAGTCGTGTGGACTAAGAGCTACGGTGCCACAGACAGACACACAGACACGCATAGCGGTCTAACTTTTATCACCCCTCTTCTTGTGACAGGGGTTAAAAAATAAGCGAAAATTATCGAGAGGTAATTCTGACTACTGTTTATTGTAAACAAATGAACTCCCATTTGCCCAAAAAAATCAGCGTGAATACTTCTTTTCCAATTGATGCGATCCCTGAGCATCTAATCCACTCTGCCTCTTCTCGACAGAGGTCATTTTTCACATGAACACCTTCACGATTGGTTAACATAGAGGGATATGTTTGAAACACGCTAACATCTGTATAGAAATACTGGATGGGTTCAACGGCTGCAGGATCTTTTAACCAACTTCAAAAGAAGGAGGTTCCTTTTTGTATGTTTGTTACGCGAAAAAATAATGAATTATCAGTAAGTTTACTTAATCATTATAATACTAAAAAACACTCCGTATTTTGTATTATTAACATACATATAGGTAACCGGGTATTTATCGCGTAAATTACCTTTATTATTTCCCGACGTTTCGCTTGGATTGCACCAAGCATGGTCCCGGGAAGACTGTCTTCCCGTTATATGTATATGTTATATGTATGTTAATAATGTGTTGTGATCGCGAAAGTATTTTGTATTGTCATCTGTCCTTGATATGCGCAGTTTCAATTAAATCTAATGATTTAAAGTGGGTTAAAACAACTTTCGAAGATTCTGTTAAGTAATTACATATGAAGCCAATAAAAGCGGGTTTCGTCACACGGTGACTAAAATGATAAAAAATCTATACTTACAAATAAACAACAAGAAGGGGACTGTCTCAACAAAATGACTTAAAATGGAGTTGGGCAGGACACTTGGCAAGATTTGGTGATGGCGGGTGGAGTAAGACCTTAACTGAGCGTTGGCCCCGGGGATTAATAAGACCTCTTGGCAGGCCACCTGAAGATGGATGGACGATACGGTTGCCGTACAGGGGAAATACCCGTATGCAAAAAATACTCTAGTAGTAGAGCTGTTTGGCGGTAAAGGAAGGAGGCTTATGTCCAGCAGTGGGTCACTACGAGCTGACAATGATGATGATTATAATGTTCAAAATCAAAGACTTTTTTTATTTTTTACTAAACAAAAGATATTTCTTTTGGTGTCATTAGAAAAAAAAACTATTAGGTGACTCCGAGTATTACCGAGAGATCTGAAAAATCCCTACCATTCTGCATACTTTCATGACTTCAGAAATGTTCCGGTAATGAACCGACCGACGATATTCCGGTCACATCTAGCGTAATACGCCATTGACGGTGAGGAAAAGTTGAATTAGCAGCACAACAACTGCGATAACTCGGAGCACTGTGATACATCGGGACTCGTTGCGAATAGGAGAACATTCATGCAGTTTTGATATGAGCTTCCTTGTTTTGATCAGTTTGTTGTGAACTGGAAGCCCAGGAGAACTGGTAAGTCAAAATGTGTTTACCCTATCCTACCTGTACTAACGGAGATCTCGTTTAACATATCCTTATCGATCAACAATTATAAACGACGAGATAATTTTTAAGAAACTTTGGCCGCTCGACGATATGCAAATTTGGACGAAACTACAACCTTAATCCATTTTAACCCGACTGCCAAGGAAGGGTATAGTTTTTCGCGCTTATCTTGTTTTTACCTTCTTATACATGTATTTAGTTCTTTGCATATGGAGATTTGTAAAAATTTCTGTAAAAATACATATAAGTTTACAATTTACAGTGGTGTATAATGGACATACAGAATCGTGCACTCGTCTTGATAGTAAAACACTTCTAAGAACTACTCAGTACACCTATTACTTCCCAACTCGCAAACTAGGTGCTCGGAAAATTTCAGCCACAGAGATTTTCTTTTCAATTCTCGTGACCAGCGACTGAAGAGCCTTTGTCTTCAGAATCCGAACACATTTCTAAGTGTGCCAACTTTTGCCTTACCTGTCTTGCCCACCGCTTTGTGGTAAAGTAGGACGGACTACTTTCTAAGATAGTTCTGCTTTTGATCTAGGTTGCTTTTGTCTAATAGAGTTCTGGATTCTTATTATGAATCGCTCGCATGACTACGAAAACTCGTGTGTGCTTTCTTGTATCTACTCTCGTCGATATCGATCTCGTCTACGTCTTTGAAGTGGTTCAATTTTTCATATCTCTTAGTCATCCACCGGGATCGAGTTGACATGTCAAATGTCACATTTGCTAGACATAATTTTCACTCTAGTCGAGTGGTCGATTAGCGAGCGTTTCGAAAATAGTTCCACTGAATTTACTGTCAATATGGCAACAACCCCACATCAGTACTTGAAGATTCATGAGGAAAGCATAAATTGAACGTGCTACGGCTGAGATTTTTTGAAATTGCATGTAGACCTTTTTTGTTCTGATGGTAGGCGACGATGTGGCCGATGATAATTCATAAAGGTCTAGAAGATGAAGTCAAATGTACTTTGTTCCTAGTCAAATTAGGTTGCGGTTTAATTTGGAATTGGAACATTCGCTTTAGGCAGACTTGTACAGCCTTGAGTAAAACAAAGGAGTTAGCTAATTCTCCTTTCATTTGAAATGCGTACATCAAACGGAACCTTTTGCATGAATCAGGAAAGCTTTCAATAAAACATCAGCCGGGTGCACACAGAACAAATAACACGTCGGGGCGTACCAACCTAACAGAGACGCATTAATGAGTGCGCCAGTACTGCCAACATTTACATATCAAACACGATGCGTGCCGACGAGATAAACGCGGGCATTGAATTCGTTTGCATCAAAGTTTGAATAAATTTAACCAGATTTTTTTTAGTAACACCGTAGAAGAGAAAACATGATTTATGAATACTTGATTATTGATCCTATGAATCCTCGTCCTTGATCGGACGCAGTTGTGTTGCAGATAACATTATTTAAACTTTATAAATGTACTTCCAAGTTCTTTAAATATTAAGAGCTTATATATGATATTAAGATTAAATACAAGCGCGGTTAAAAGCAACATGTTTTAACAAACATCATTAACCCAGTGATATATTTAATATTACGGCTTTCACCATGCACTTATTATCTTGCTGACCTTTCATAGACTGTTTCGAGGCCCTATTCCATGAGCACCATTCGTGACAGCATCAGAAGGCCCCGAAACGATGATGAATAAGCTAACGTGGTAAAGCCGTAAGAAAGTTATTAAACTAAGCCACGATATTTTCAATTAAGTCATCACTATCCTGTATGAGTCTGCTGCTAGACATTTTTACAAACCACCAGAGTAAAATCACATCCAATTTTAAGTCCTGCTGACAATCCATATCCAAAGCAGACATACCAAAGCCATATAGGAACACTATCAGATACTTGGCATGCAATCCTGCTGTTGAAATCTGGGTTACATCGAAGCGAAGTTAGAGTAATATGAAACGTTTCGAAGACTAATACTTTGGCTTAAGGCTTATGGTGTCAGTTCCGGGCTCAGTTGGTAGCTTTCTTTAAATTTGATTCTATTGCATTTGTTTGCCTTTCAATTTATTTGTGTTTTGTATTTTTATGGTTGCAGTTTTTGATACACAATACTTGAAGAACAATTCAATATTACCTTAACCGATAATCGTTAAGCCTGACAATTTAGTATTTAATGGTATTTAATAATTGACAATTACCCCAGACGAGGAAGTCCTGTATTATTTTGTTCATTAACACCTAAACGCATTTTTTTTGTGTCGTTCTGTAGTACTGATACGAGTGTAAAAACTGACTTAAATTAAGATCAATATAATATTTCTTAAAATTTTTAGAGAAACTTGAACTAACTAAAAAAGTCTTTAATCTTCAATCAAGTAAATAGAATGAAAATAAACATTGTAAATATACTGCACAATCATAATTTATTTCGTTAAACTCATGAACATGTGTGACATAGATCCAAACGTAAAAATGTACCTTCAGGTTAACTTTAAAGTTTATTTTAAGATAGAAATAGTTTGAACCAAACGGCGACGAAGAATACACCTTACGTACACAAGTTTCGCAGTTACCGGTTCAGGCACGGACAGGACAATCGTATTTACACTGAATCAGTCAGGTAATCTCGTTACAGTGCGCCGGGCCAACTGTTTAAACCCTGTAAATTAATTGTGACGTTAACTTGTTTATTCTGACTGAAACATCTATTGAAATATTTAAATCATAGAGAAAAATCGTTTCAAACGAGGAGATTCATATCCGTATTGATAAAAGTGATTGGTTCTTGAGCCAAAAGTGCTTTAAGCTACGGAACCTTATGAGGTCTCATGATAAGATTTTAATATCAGTTGAGCACCGATTTAGCGCCATCTACAGGATTTTTATAGATCTCTGATCGTTGTCTGAAGTTTTATTTAGACGCGATAACAAGAGACGCTATAGCTTATTTAATAGTTTTTTAGTTCATAATAATTTAATATTTTACCAATATAACTAACTTTAATGATAAAATCTAAAATGCTGCTGAAAATACCCAAAAATTGCTATCATCAGAACTGAGTTTTGAAAAAAATGGAAAGTAATGAAAGTGTATCTATTCGAACACAAAAAGAAATTCGCAAATCGATTGATAAACGTCGCAGTTCGAAGGAAACAACGATTAAAAAACCTACAGACGGCCTGAGAACCTCCTCCATGTTTTTAAGTCGGTTATAAACTTTAAAATTAGCAATGTCGACTATAAAATTAAAGAAAATCTGTGGAATCAACTATAATTATCGTAATCTCTCGTCGCAGCTTACGTGCCGTTTACATGCGTTCAAAAATTTTCACTGAAAAATTAAGGTTTTATTTGTTATTTTTCTCTTAATACTGTTTTTACTGATAAACCCATTTTTTATTTCTTTGGAACTCCTTGCTCGGGTAATATACATTGTATAGTTTACAAGGGTACAAGCGTGGTTTTGGGCTGCACTTTGCTGTGTTAAATCTCTAGTAGGTTAGTTTTCTCATGTACTTAGGCACATCGAGTGACAGATTTTATATAAAAAAAACTTGTTTTTAAAATCACCTTCATCCTAGTCCAAGTTAAAATACCTTTAGAACTCTGTTTCAGTCAGAATAAACAAGCTTACGTCACAATTCAGTTAAACGGTTTAAACAGTTGGCCTGGGGCGCGCTGTAACGCGATTAACTGAATGATTCAGTGTAAATACGCCTGTCCGTGCCTGAACTGGCACGTAAGCAATGATAAGAGATGACGCTTTAGCATATTCTACAGCTTTTTTAACCCTTGACAAAAAAGAAAGAAAGTGTCTACCCGCATCATAATCAAGACTCGCGTCTAAGAGATAAGGTCTTGCAGATGTAATAAAGTAAATTAAATTGTTGATTATTTTATAACAGGTTCCGGCGTTGGTTCTTGAAAATGTTTCATCAAAATTGTTTAAGAAGTTTACAAGATATGGATAACATCATAATCAAGACTCGCGTCTAAGACATAAGGTCTTGTAGATGTAATAAAGTAAATTAAATTGTTGATTATTTTATAACAGGTTCCGGCGTTGGTTCTTGAAAATGTTTCATCAAAATTGTTTAAGAAGTTTACAAGATATGGATAACCGAAGAGCATGTATGAAGGGAATAATGAAAGTGGACGAAGCGAAACAAGTATGTAAGGATCGTAGCAAGTGGAAAGAAGTGGTCTCTGCCTACCCCTACGGGAAAAAGGCGTGATTATATGTATGTATGTATGTATGTACAAGATATGGGGGATAAAAGGTGAAACAGGGGATGAATAATCGAATGTATCTAAATATACCCGAGTTACCAAATGGTAGGAAAGGATGTGTGTAGAATGCAAAACTGAAAGTTATACAGAAATCGGTCGATCCATTCATAATATATGGGGGTTGAAATGGGTGAAAAAATGTAATTACAAATTTTATACTCTTGTACTATGAAGTTAAACTAGTATTAGCTATGGCGACATTTTATCATTGCAACTGAATGCAACTTCAGCGAATAAGAAGGAGTTCTTTAAAAAAAAATCTGTAGATGGCGCTAAATCAGTGCATAGCCGGTAACATGATCTTGATAATGATACTGAGTATATGAACCAAGTTTTTCGAGCCATATTCTTGATAATCCGTAGCCGAGTTTAAGCAATTCCGGTGTTTGGAAGGATGAAGTATCGATTTGATCAATGAGGATTTGAATTCCGTCGGAATCGCAAATTTTGAGAATATTCTTCTATTTGATTTAAATGTTTCAGTCGGAATAACCAGTTTACGTAAAAATTTAGCGTTAGGTACAAACAGTTTAGCCCTTTTATTTCTGTACCTACCCTTCGAATGTTTGATGAATAAGCAAAGATTATCAGCAGTTATTGTAACCTTAATTTTGCTAGATATATTCCAATTAATACGTAAATACCCAATTTTAGCATAAATACCTATAAAAGTATTAATAATGCAAAAAGCAAGGGCCAATCACCTCCACAAATAGGGCGTAAATGAAAGCCTTATTAAATTTGATCTGCCAAAGCAGAGTCGCTAGCCGCAGCCAAATGACTCCGGCGGTTAACAACCTGAGGTCAAACGACGTTATTTTAGCGAAACCATAACAGGATCGGAATTAATTGAGTAAAAGATGGCTCGAGGTTCACGAAATCATTACAGGCTTCGCAATTATGAATAAAATGTATATACAGTTACAGATTTAATATTAAGTTAACGGCTTTCGCCACGTACCAACATAGTATCATCTTGCTGACGTTTGTTACTATGGTCACTATCATTCAGATCAAATAATTACTTATTTAAAACCTTTACAACATGTTACATACGAGTATTAACATTATATATTTAAATATACATGATATATAAATTAGCTATGATTTACTTACATACACTTTAAGTTATCATTAGATGAAATTAAATTAAATAAATCTTTATTTCAGACACATCAAGTACATAGGTACAAAATAAAATACAACAATATAATACAGCACTAGTTAGCAAACGTTACACAAATTAAATCACAAGAGAGAAGTTTATAGACATTCACCAAAATTAACAAACAAAATCTCAAATAACAATAATAGAAAATTAACTTACGTATTTAAAAAATATAAAATTTTAAGTTATTGCGTTGATCCAAAACAGTAACATGGGTGAATCAAATTTTGAACTTATTATTTTATGAATGTTATTAGGGCTATTCCTAATACGACCTAATAACGATACTATTCGTTTCCGAATGATCGCTGAAAAACCATCTGTTCTTGCATCGGCGAACATTCCCGATGCGCTATAGTACCTGGGTAGCCCCAATAACATTCTGAAGACATTATTATATTTAACATCTTCAGAATGTTATTGGGTAAAACTCGTCGCACCGATCGATGTGATTACCCATAATACCTCTTTACATTATTTATGCGAAAACTTCCCTTATTTTCTACGTTTTCTCGTCTAGACATGAAATTAGATACAATTCTAATTACAGATAACATCTTGCGCGCAAGACCAGAAAAGAAACGCGTGAGTGGAATTGGAAAAAGGAAAAAGTGTGGAAATGGAAAAAGTAACAAAAAAAATGCTTCTTACTTATGTTGTTCTTCTTTTGTTATTTCACTATTCTATGTAGCTTTTTGCTCTATTTAATAAACACTTATTGACTTTGACTTTATTTATATAACATCTACGGTAACCGAGACGGTGGGCGCAGTAAAAAGCGCAATATCAAATATCATAGCAATACCTTGAGCAAAAAGTACACCTTTGAAATCAGTTCTTATAAGTTGCGTAAGACGTGCAGTGTTAACGTTTGAAGTTGCCATGTAATTCATACGTACTATTACTCTCTGTAGACAAAACTAATCTGTTTAGGGGCCCAATCTCAACTACCAAGGGCGCAATAGAACCGACGATAGCTCCTTACCTCATGAAAATGTATCAGAAAAATCAAGTAACCGCCTTCACGTAAGTTGTATGGTGCGAAACAAAAGCGATCAACAATATGAAACAATTTACAAAATAAAAAAACACAAACAAAGACAACAAAGCACATGGGTATCTGTTCACTTCAGATGTCATGCGAGAAAAAAAGTGGTCAGAAGAATTGTACTCGGTCGTTAGTCGTTACATGTGGGAAGGCTTAGACGGAGATAGGGAGATGAGCTCTTTTTATAAGAATGACCCCTTGTAAAAAACCGCGAAGAGTGGAAGGAGAAAAGGGACGCCTTTGACCTGAAGTGGGACACTACAGGCTCTTAATAATCATGATAATCATCTCAGCCATGTGACGTCCACTGCTAGAGTTAGGCCTCCCTCATAGACCTCCAATCACTGGACACGATGGGGTCGTTGCCATACACACCACGCTTGGCAGTCGGGTTAACGAGCGCAGTACGGGATGTTGATATACGGACATACAGACGCTGCCGCCCATCTTCCGTAGGTATCCCTTGGTAGATTCTTATTGCATCCACGGGCAAGATAGGAGAGGCAAAATTTTACTGCCAGCACCCTACGGCGACTTCAGAGTGCAATATTTGCGAGAAAGGTGTTAAAGTGACTCAATTTATTTATTACTTCTCCCCCGGACCACTGTGTAGTGCAGACGTTTTTTTTACCAAACCTGCGTTTTTTATTTTAATAATTTATTAAAATATTATCCAACGTAAGTAAGATTAATAGCATAATATAAACGGCAAGGAGCGGGCAACGCATCCCACAAGAAAGAACGCTGCGGTGAGTCACCAACACTGCACCTACTGCGTGTCTCACTCACACGAACACCTTAGGCTCAGCGCAGACAGAACGGAGCGCAGCGGAGAGGATTTTATTAACGCACTTGAAAATAAACTTTAATATCATTACAATCAAGTGCATAAATGCTTCAACCTGACAAAAAATGCTCACGCGTCCTCGAAGATACGCGGGAATCCCCGCGCGGCGTTTTGCACTTTATTTTAATAACTTTAAAGTTTATTTTCAAGTGCGTCAATAAAATCCTCTCCGTTGCGCTCCGTTCTGTCTGCGCTGACCCGTACGCACTATACGTGTACACTGCGCCCGACAGGTTAACTTTTTTTTACTTTACTTTTTTACTAATTTATTATTTATAATAAACTGGGTTCTGGCCGCAGCTTCGCACGCGTTGTACACGGAAAAAAGTGCATTTGATAATCCTGGTCTACATTTGTACATGTGCAAAATCTGTTAATTCGTTGGTGTTTGAAGCAGTAAACAAACATCCAACCAATTAAACTTTCGGTTTTATAATTATGTGATGATACGTGTGCAAAATTTCAGCCCAATCTGTAGGCTAGTTTTTGGGTGAAAGAGTAACAAACATCCATACATACTTACCGAATTTCGCATTTATATTATTAGTGCGAGCGAAGTCATGATGATATATTGAACACACTTGAAACTTGTACCACACACCACCTGCATAAATATTCAGTGTGGGGCGGAGATCTCTTATTAATGAAAAAGGGTCACAAGGTATTTTAATTCAACTACGTGTTAAGGATTTCTCTGGGCTTCGGGTCGGCCGGGTATTTTCTAGTCTAATAAAGGACCGGGCTAAATGTTTCTAATAGAGAGAACTAGAGCTGTGTCTGAGGTGGATGTTTCTGTTATAATTTTCTTGTAAGATGGCAAAAACAAGATCAAGTTGGGAAGATATATTAATAGCATGTGATTGCGCCCTTGCTAATTAGGGGTTTAGTTAATCCATCTACATTTCCTTTATGGTGTCAGTAATGCCTTACATACCTAATTGACGACCTCCGTGGCGCAGTTAGTTCAAACGGCAGAGACGCAGAGGTTGCAGGTTCAATCGCCGCCGGGGGACAAATTGTTTGCTTTATCTGCAGATATTTGTCTCGGACCCGCCAAACCAACTGCGCTAAGGAGGTCGTCAATTAGGTATGTTAGGCATTTCTGACGCCACAAAGGAAATGTAGATGGATTACCTGAACGCCTAATAAGCAAGGACGCAATTACATGCTAGCAAGCTGTAATGCACCCGTGTATCAGATCTTGAACAGGTACTTCCGTGCTCGCTTTGCTAATTAATCATTACGGTGACGTTCACGCAATGCCCATTTTAATATTTTACCAGGCATGTGTTTCAATATGCCGACATTTTGATTATTTATATATGTAGCTCAAGCATTTAACTTTGTGTATCTATACAAAAAATGTGTCAAATGAGAAAATTAATTAAAAAAAATATATATTAACTAGCTGACCCGGCGAACTTCGTATCGCACTTATAACTACAACCACCACTTACAACTTACCCTACTACTACCTAACAACTACCCTACAACTACCCTAAGGCTACCCCACTACTACAACTACCATACTACTACCCTAACACCCTACAACTAACCTACTACTCCCTACAACTACGCTACAACTAGCGCTGAAACATGTGTTTTAATATTTTTTCCATACAAACTTTCATCCCCTATTTTAACCCCTTCTGATTTAATTGACGCAACGAAAAGTAGCCTATATCCGTCTCCATGGTCTAATCTACTCCTATACTAAAATTCATCCAAATCGGTTAAGCGGTTTTGACGTCAAAAGGGAACATACATACATAGATACATACATATGTACATACATTCTTACTTTCACTTTTATATATTAGTAGGAAGTAGGATTCTGTATTTAACTTAGTCATAAATTGATTTAGTTGCGTCTTTGTGGAAATCCATTATAACCCGATTTCACACAAATACACACATAAACACGTGTCGAATCTTTTTAATGTTTTTCAAGCGCTACATACAGGTTAGCGGATTTGTTACTATATATTTGTTGTTTATTCAGATATTCTAGAGGTATTTTTTAAATGAACAAGGGGTTGTCAGGCGTCTTCATAAAATGCATAAACGAAACCACAGGCAAAATTTCTGCCGCTTTTTATGGACGAAAAACAAAAAGAGTACGCTCTCAAATCAACCCGTATTTTTACCCGACGATGCCAGAAGGATGGTAAGCTTTTTTTAAGATTGTATTTTTATCGAATGGGTAGTTATCTATGAACTGTAGTTTCACTCGCGCGCAGGCGCTCACTGCACTTAGACGCGTCGATCTATTGTTCGATCCCCGGTCCGGTTAAGCGGCGCGCGGGCCGTGAGCCCTGCTCGTATCTAGTGTGCAACTTGTTTATAACGAAAGCTAACAATGAATAGCTTCGAGATTTTGCAAGTGGATGTTGATGTGGAGGAGAGAGACATGATTTTGGAAAACAGTGAGAGTGTGACAATAGGAGGTGCAGGAAATATTGAAATGCGTGAAACGGAGGAAAGCAGAATAGAATATACATCGAGGCCACAAAAAAGAAATCGTGAGTACAATCATGATGAAATTTGGACACAAATGGTGCGAAAATCTAAAATGTTTGGCCAGGGTCGAACTAAGGACGATACGAGAGTTCCTGATTATAAAATTGAAATAAGTGTTACATGTACCGAGAAACTTCCGAAGCAGTTTGGATTTGCGAAAATGTTAAAAAAGGAAAATATTAAAAATGTTTCAAAGATTAAATATGTAAATTCATATAAAGTGCTGCTACAATTCAGTGACGAGGAATGTGCTGACAACTTTATTCAGTGCAAAAGTTTTAATGATAATGGCTTTAAATGTCAGAGGACTCTGGAAATAAACCAATCATATGGTGTAATTAAGAACATAGATCTGGATTTGTCGGAAGAGGAAATTTTAAAAGAACTCAGCAGTGAAACTGAAATATTGTCAATAAAACGTCTAAAGCGCAAGAACACTAATGACGGCCAGTGGGAAAAAAGTGAATCTGTACGAATATGTTTTAAAGGGTCATCTCTGCCGTCGTATATCTACATATATGACACTAGGGTAAATGTTAGCTCCTATACTTACCCTGTTACGCAGTGCTCCCGATGCTGGCGATTTGGCCACTCACTTAGAATGTGTCCGTCGTTAAAAGTGATCTGTCCCAAATGTTCTAAAAATCACCCCAACTGTGAGACGAAAGATTTCAAATGCAACAACTGTACAGGCAGACACATGGCCATGGCGAAGATCTGTCCAGTGTACACGAAAGAAAAACGAGTCAGAGAGCTGATGGCAGAATTTAACTGCTCATATAAAAAAGCACTGACCGTTTATGTTCCCCCATCACCTCATCGGCCGTTTGAATATTCGTTTGATCCTCCTTTACCGTCATCAACTGTTTCTCAAACAAATGAACATCAGAATATCCCACAGGCTAGCTCAACTATGGGTATTAGTACACCATCATACGCCAACATAACAAAATCAATACCAAAAAATCTTAAGAAGAAGAAACAGAAGACAGAAACAGGAAGAAACAAAGAAGAGAAGGATGGTGATATATTTGAATGTATATCGGAAACGAGTGAAACGGAAGAGCAGCCAAATGACGAGAACAAATCAAAGAATAAAGAACAAATATCGTGGAGTTTACTATTAAAAAAACTAAAGGAGAAGATATGTGAAAATGGAAGTTGGGAAAATAAGATAAAGAGCTGTGGGGTCATAATTTGGGAAGCGGTAATATCATTCGTTCTGCAGTTTATTTTCGATCAGCCTGGTTGTAACTTTATAAAACAACTATGGATTACAACACCTTACAATTCCAAGTGAATGTGTTGCAGTGGAATGCTCAAAGCATTCGTCCAAAAAGTTCAGAATTAGAAACGTTATTAAACCAAGAAAAAATACATATCGCCATTATCAGTGAAACTTGGCTGGCCCCAGAGAGTAATTTTCGAATAAGCGGATATAATATATATCGTGAAGATCGTGCAGACGGTTATGGTGGCGTGGCGATATTGACACACAGCACAATCAAAGCGCAACAGTGTAACGTGGTTTTGTCTAACTCTCAGATACAGATTATTCACCTACGGATCTTCAACTGCAACAACTTGGAAAATGTGTTCTCTATTTACTGCCCACCATCAGTTAGAACCACGACAAGAGACTGGGATCAAATATTTTCTCTTGCTCGACGCAGAACTCTTATTGGTGGTGATCTGAACGGCCATCACACCAATTGGTCAACGCGAACTGATTCAAGAGGCGATCAAATCTTGGATTCAGTCTTGGATTTTGAACTTGTTCCACTAAACGATAGCTCGCACACACGGATCAAGCTAGTCAATGGTTCAGTACAAAGATCATCGCCAGATCTGTCTTTGTCGTCGCTAGATTTAGCTCTAAACTTTAAATGGGTGGTTCTAAATGAAAGCCTCGGAAGCGATCACTTAATTATCAAGATGAAGGCTAATATCGATCCTCCAAACAACTTAAAAAAGAAACGTAATATCAAAAAGGCAAATTGGATATTATATAAAGCTGTCATCGAGAGAGAACTTGAAAACTTTACTATGCCAGGCGATCATCAGGATGCATATGACGCGTTTTTGAATGTGGTAAGTAAAGCGGCTGACGAGTCTATACCATACACTAAGATATGTAACAACCCTTTGCATCAACGGAAATTTACACCGAAGCCATATTGGAATGAAGATATCTCTAAGGCAGTTGCGGAAAGACGTCTAGCGCTTACAAAATTTAGAAGAAATCCGATACCCGATAATTTGGAGATTTTACGGAACAAAATTAACGCAGCACAAAGACTTATTCGAGGTGGTAAAAGTAGGTCATGGAGAAGTTTTTGTGAAGGGATTGATGCAGTAACATCTCCAAGTGAGATGTGGTGTAAAATGAAGTGGCTTAAGGGGAGGATGTCATCGAAAAACTTTTTATCACGTGAGACCGCCGAATCCTTACTGTCTAGCCTAGCGCCTGATTACGTAAGTCCTTTGAGTCCCGTATTTTCTAGTGAGAATAGTCATCTGTCCTCACCGGTTTCGGTACAGGAGCTGAATAATACGATAAAACAGTCCGATACAGCACCAGGAATGGATGATATCTCGTATTCTATGATAAAACACCTTCCCGATACAGGGAAAAGTGTATTGGTGTCGTTGTACAATATGTTTTTATCGTCAAGCTTCGTACCTAGTCAGTGGAAAAATGTCATGATCGTTCCTATACCGAAACCGAATTCTAATAATGGTTTAGCTTCTGATATCAGGCCTATAGCACTGTTGTCTTGCCCATGCAAGATTTTGCATACTATCATCACTCGTAGGCTGGAGTGGCATCTAGAGAAAAATAACTGTTTTTCAGTGGAAACAGTGGGTTTTAGACGGTCAAAGTCTTGCATGGACAACTTGACGAGATTAGTCTCTCGGATTCAGGCCAGCTTCAGTAAAGGCTATCCCACAGTGGCCTGTTTTGTTGACATTGACAGCGCTTACAATCGTGTAGATTTGATCGGGCTATTAGGCTCTCTGGACAGTCTTGGAGTGGGTGCGACAATATGTAATTACTTGTGGCAGTTTTTAAACTCTCGACGGCTAAATATTGAGTTACACAATAATGAGGTGCTGAGTAGGATTACTGGAACAGGCATTGCACAAGGTGATCCCTTATCTCCTCTGTTGTTCAACGCAGCGACTGTCAATGTCTGTAAAACCCTAGAGAAGCGGGATGTGTTCATATCACAATACGCTGATGATTTTGTACTTTATGCCAGCCGTAAAAACCTCTTCGACGCAGTAACTGTTATACAAAATTCTCTGTTAGTGTTCAATAGTTTGATAAATGAGTTAGGGTTAAGTATTTCTCAAAGAAAAACTAAAGTGTGTGTATTTACTCGAGGTTATACAAGGAATTTAGGTAGATATAATATAAATTTACAACTTAATGATGGATCTGTTCAACAAGTAGATAGCGTTAAATATTTGGGGATTTGGTTTGATAGGAGTTTAAAGTGGGGTAGACATATTAATGAAACTAGGGAAAAGGCACTTAAATTTTTAAATATATTTAAAGTTTTAGCGGGTTCTAAATGGGGTATTCACCCCAAACATTTAAGACATCTTTATATTTCGTTGATCAGAAGTAGATTGGACTATGGTTGCTTTTTGTACGATGTTAGTGTGAAAAGTAATTTATACAAGCTGGATAAAGTACAAAATCAAGCGATGAGAGTGATAGGTGGGTTCATTAGGAGCACACCTATACACGTCATGGAATCTGAACTATGCATTCAACCATTGTTTATTCGTCGAAAATATTTGGCAGCTAAATTTTGGTTTAAATCGAAGTCATTTAGTAATAACTTAAATTTAAACGTAATCGAAGAGCTAAATGAATTATGTCGTGGTGAATACTGGAGTAGAAAGAAGATACCATTGCTCATTGAAACACACAAACAGTATTGCAATATACCTATACATTCTGATTCTAAACTAGGAATATATAGTTTTAATGATTGGATTAGTAGGTACGATATTTCTATCCATATAAAAACCTCAATCGAGGGTCTGTCGTGCGCAAAAAGATACGTGAGTACAGACAGCTTACGTAATTTATTTATTGAGTACTTAAATAGCCAATATGATACATACTATGACATTTATACGGACGGGTCAAAGGAGGAATTCGGTTGTGGATCAGCTTTTGTTGATCCACAGGCGGATATTTGTGCAGGATTTAATGTTGATGCCGATGTTTCAATCATGCACTGCGAGCTCATTGCAATATCAGAAGCGTTATCATACATAGCATCTTTAAATCACAGCAAGTTTATAATCTTATCTGATTCTAAAAGTGCGCTTCTGCATTTGGCTCGGTTGCCCTCGGGTATCCGAGGACTCCCGATTGCCTATAATATTCTTGACTCAATACGTAAACTAAGTTGTAATATGAATAAAGAGATTATAATCCAATGGATACCTTCGCACGTAGGTATAGCCGGTAACGAGAAGGCCGACCGAGCGGCGCGATTAGCAATAAGCGATGGTATTTTCTATAGTTGTTTACCTATCCATAGCGAGTTATTGTGCAAAGTAAAAACAAATTGTAGGCAGCTATGGCACGAATACTTTGATGAGCGTTCCTTAACAAAAGGTATTTGGTACAGGACCATCCAGTGTCGACCTCCAAGTTACCCGTGGTTTGACGATAAACAAGAAGTTAAAAGGAAAAATATAGTAGCATTACTTAGGCTTCGTTCTGGACACATTCCTTCCAACAAATTTAAATTTTTAATGGGTATTTCGGATACCCCTAATTGCTCTGAATGTGATGTTGTAGAAGACGTTTTTCACGTGTTGATGGAATGTGTCCGGAATGAGGCACAAAGAATAGATATGCGGTATATGTACAGTCATAGCATAGGTATGTGTAATAGCATCTTAGCTTCCCCGCTTTCCGAGGAATCTAAGATGTTGTTAAAACTTTATTTACGTGTAGTTAGTTAATTGGAGGTGGGTAACTTCCTAACCTACCTACTTTAAGTTGAAAAAATTAGATATAACTAAGTTAGAACTTTATATAGATGTGTATTTAACTGTGTTTACTATACGGGGATGGCATAGTCACTGCGTGACAAAATCCCTTTTAATTTAATAAAAGAAATTAAAAAAAAAAAAAACTGTAGTTTTAATAGCATGTTAATCATAATTAGTTTTTACTGACTCACTCGGTTGATACCAAGAGAGTCAGTGAAAACGACAAATAACCTACAATATGTTCACAGCTGACTAGCTTGTAAACTAACTAGAGAATTATTAATTTCCCTCTAACAACCTACAGAATTCCCCAGACACTTTATTATACAGATCCTCTTATACTGTTCTTTTGAAAGGCATTTTGTGCATTATTGTTCACAATAAATCCTCACATTCTGAGTAAATGGCTTCATTATATTGTATTGTTCGAGACATTAGGTACGTTTAACTGAAGACAACGGCGTAAGGGAAATGATTCTTGTGTTTACAGAGTTCTAGTAAGTACTATATAAGTTTTTGTAACAACATTATTTGAGTCTTTTGCATATAATGCTAATGAACATCATTCCAGCCGCAAAACGTCCACTACTTAACACAGGCCTCCCTCATGGATCTCCCTGAGGGGTAGTTGCCATACTCACCACGCTTGGCAGGCGGGTTGGCGAGTGCAGTTTGCGATATTGATACACGGAAAGATGCTGCTGCCTATCTTTCGGACTTCCGAATCCCTTAGCAGGCTCTTACTGCATCCACAGGCATATAGAGGTAATGGATAAATGCGAAGAAAATATGTAATAAATTTCGTTTTATACAGTAATAATTTACATGAGCTTATTTAACTGTTCGAAGTAAGAACTAACATAGCTCATCATCATTTGGATTTGATGTATGTATATGCGAGAAATAACAAACCGAATATAAATAGTACCTACTTAGCTAGCTTAGCTTTAAGGTCTGAAGCAACGATTACCTGAAAATTTAACAGCAATTCTCATTTTCCGTTGCAATACGCCATAATTTCTACAGTCGTTCATAGACAATTTTGAATAAGGATAATTAAGTAGGTTGCTTGGAATAAATTTCTTTGAGCAATAAGGCCACCAATTTATACATAATTATCCACTTGTCTTTTTTATTAATTGTGTTTCTTTGTGCAATTCGTTTAATGCTATTAAAGGCAAACCCACAAACAAACTACCCGTAACCACGAGGGCGCACTCAAAAACAAGGCAATCACGCGAAAAATACCCTCATTATCTAAAAACAGAGATCAGAGACAGAAGGCCTTTACTTGGGACACATCTCCTTTAAAAAATAAATCAATAAACGCAATAATGTCAATTCCGTTGGCACTATAGCTAACTAAAACTGCGTTAAACGGAACTAAAATGACTTATAGCTATTCGGTTTAGCCGTTTTAAAATCAAAACGCAACAATTGTACCTAATTAAACGTTGACAGCTCTAAATTTAAAACGTCCTATCTCTTATTATATTAAGCTTTAGGAAGTGTATAACAGAATCGACACCAATGTCCCGTTAAACTGTTTAAAATTATGTGCACAAATCGCGCGAGATTACTAAGCCCACTTCCAAACTAATACTATCTTTGTACTTTGTAAACTTTCGCGATCTGTACAGTCCACCCGTGACCCGAAAGTCCCATTAAACAGTTTAAAATTAAATCAGTTTAAAATTGATAAGAACTCTATCTTCTTGTAGCACAACTAGTCGGCATATCTTACCAGACTGTTTATAGCCAAAGGACGCTCAAAACAATGAGCGACAACAAATAATTTACCGTCCTAAGCTAAAGGTTTATTCTTCGACCCGCATCCAAGACACAGCCCAAGTAATTACTGGGGTTAAGAGGCAAAGCTCCAAGTCCTTGTTAAAGGTCTCGGGGGGACGTTATCACCTATTTATCTTGGGTCTCACTATCAAAATATAGAGAAGCTACATTTTGTTGTTTAGTCTTGAGAACGGTCGAGTTTGGTATTTTTATATTCTTAATTTATCCGTCATAAAGACATCACAAACATCTCAATTTTAAATTCATGTCGAAGAAATACCACAAGCAACACGTTTCAAAGTTTTCCATTCCAAAAAAATAGAATACTTTGATGTATTCTAATAAAAAGACACCAGCTCACAGAACCCTTGAACTGGTGAACAGCAAAGTCATAGTCAATATATGTCTATTCATAGCACAAAGCTTCTCTGAAACATCAATTTACAAGAGAATAACAAAACACATGTTTTAAATTTAATAAAGCACATTTTGAATTCGTTCGTTCAGATAACTCTTTTACAAGTGAGGGAAAGAAGCGAAGAAGAGACCTCGTAAGCATAATGAGTCTACACCGTGCCACTAAGCCGATTGTAGGCTTTGAAAGCTTATTGTTTCCACAATGGTTGGGAGATTACCTCCAGTTACTTCCGCTTAATACCTCAGTTTAGCGAAGAAGGATTAATTTTGGGCAGTAGCGTCGCGTCTGCTCTCTAGGTCCCTACATACCTAAGTCGGCGACCCGCCACGCGCCGGCACAATCCGACAGCTTTTTTGTCGGCGGCACAAAATCAGTAGATAATTTTTATTAATAGTCATAATAATTATATAACCTAGCATCATCTCAGCCGGAGGACTGCTGTCCAATTCCACTGATGGACATGGGCGTCCCTCATGGATCTCCAAGATTATGAAGGGGTTTTTGCCATAGTCGCCACGCTTGATAGGCGAATTGGCGAGTGATATACATATAACATATATCTCCACGCGATAGCGATATATATATAGGATGATTTGATAATACGAATTATCGCGAAAATTCTAGGGATTTTACGAAAACACGGATAATTAGACAATTGTGATTACATTTTGGCCTAATAACATACGGTCTGTCCATCTCGGTTCGGTTTTGGCAGTAGTTGTAATTAAAAATGTCTTCGAATTAAATTAAACTGACCGGGCGTCTACCAAAGTTGCGTCCACCACTGGGGGCCTAAGCCACGAACCCACTTTTTTCGCAGACATGTCGCCGACATTTTGCCACAAGTCGCCATG
This sequence comes from Pasiphila rectangulata, assembly GCA_963082625.1. Taxonomy (NCBI): domain Eukaryota; kingdom Metazoa; phylum Arthropoda; class Insecta; order Lepidoptera; family Geometridae; genus Pasiphila; species Pasiphila rectangulata. The sequence goes on from OY720249.1 coordinate 11,444,447, forward strand.
TAGCACGCGCGGGTGCTTGTCGTAGCCATAATTCTTATGAAATTTGTCGCCATCAAAGACTCCATTGCCGTCAACTGTTGGCTTGTGCGTAAAGTGTTTAAGCACTATTTCTATTTGAGCATTCTTATCTCTGTTTCGAGTCTCGTAGTCAGTGTTTCTTAGTCCTATTGTACTGTGACTTTACTATAATAGACGTTTATTATATAAGAGATTACTTTGGAAAGATTTTTCGTAAACACTGCATCATAGATTTCAATAAAACGTATCATAGTGCTCGGATATTTTCATATAGAAGAGTCAACAGTTGTGATATATGAAACATCTGTTTTAGAAGTTACCTTAGCAGCGTCCCGAATAGCATGAATAAAAAGTCGTTGATCCTTATGACATGAAAGTTTACTTAACTCTACGACAGAAATTTTACTTATTTCTACGACAAAAAGTTTTGCTTTTTTCGGTTTGAACCTCATGACTAAAATAAACAGGAGCAATATACCAAAAAGACAACAACCTACCAACCTTCCTTCTTACCTTTATCGCGTGATATCAAAACAAAGAACCAGTTCACCACAACAATCTATCGGTCCCGGCAGAAGTATAACGGCTACCCCTGCCAGTATCCCATAATCCCGCAAAGACAAAGCAACTCAATATTAGTAAATACTTTCCCTAAACTTTACTAACCAATAATTCCAAGTACCGCTTATACCTAAATTAACCTCTCTCGGATCTCAACGGTATTTCGTCCGCTACAATAATCTTCCAGATGCATTGTCAGCAATATAAACATTGATCGGCGACCAGTTCAAGCTGACCCATGCCTTTGCTTTAAACGCCCACTGTAATGTATTTAGTAGACCGTATGAAGGTTCTATTGTACTGGATGGTTGGTAGATTCCGGAATGGCTATTAGTATAAATTTCCGATGGCCCTGTCAATATGAAATGGCCAAAATTTTCATAATTCTCAGTGCAGTCGTTGGGTTGATATTTGATTGGTTTAATAAACGGAGAATGACGACGGACCGAATATGATTGTTTTGGATCTAAAACAATTGCGTTTTGTATTAAGTATTAAGGCTTTTTACAATAGTTATTACAGAAGTTTAGCAACAGCAACTGGTATTCATGCTGTACTGGACGCTGCAGTGTCTGAGACATTGTTAGATAGATAGACATACATTATTTATTAGCAACCTCAGCACACACATACAATGTTTAATAAAAAAAATAATTGAAAATAATACATACTTCAATTTGAACAAAAGACAAAAGAAAACAGATGGGAATAAACTATAAGAAAACATATGTATACAAGAGATTTATAAAGATTTTCTAATAAAATACTGAATAGTGTGTTGCAGCAAAGCAAAAAGGTAGCTCAGCATGAGTTTACTCAAGGAAACACTGTGATAGCATATGTAGATAGTTGAAGCACTGTAATAAGAAGCGATTAGAAAACACAGTTCTTTTTAAATAGTTAGTTTTTGATGTCAAACACCGGCAGGGTGATTACGTATCTCGCGACTGGTCTTGTCTTGTCTTTTTATTTTATGGCCTTTTGTGTTTGGTTTAACACAATTCCACCAGACTGGTGTGAGTGGTGTGAGTGTCAAGTTAATTTATAAATTCTTAAGTTATTTGGCCAGCCATGTTGGCCTCTCTCGCGACAGGTTTTGCAACAGGCATTTGACAGCAATATTGCTGTCAGATGTCAAAACTTGTATTAGAGAACAGCAAGGAATTGACATTTGACAGCAATATTGCTGTCAATTGCCTGTTGCAAAACCTGTCGCGAGATACGTAATCACCTTGCGGGGGTGAAACCGATCAGACGAGAGGTGACACGTGATGCTTGGAGATATGCGAGTTAGTACTAGGGCTACTGCCCTTCGTCCAGCATGCCTATCGTGTTGACAGTGGTGACTGGGGGCTACTGTGGCGACTGTGGTCACTATGGCAACTGGGGACGACTGTGGTCACTATGGCAACTGGCGCTACAGTAGCGACTGTGGTGGAAATCAATCTTTTTTTTGTTGTTTTGGAGTCAGTTGGCAAATTTAATTCCAAGCATTTTGTCTTCTAGCCATCATTACATAATTCCAGTCACGGTACACTTGACGGAATTAAAAGGTTGAATTAAATAGAATGCAAGTGAATCTGAAGGTTCGTGTGTGAATACCTCGGACCGTATATTTAAGCTTCGCCGAGGGGCAATAATAGTAAAGTGTCTTGAGGGAACTCTCAAATGGGACGAATTGAGACGGCAGTAAATAAAACATGTGCATTTCAAAGACTTGACAAAGATTGTATCAGCTGCGGCCTTGCAATTATTGATACAAGAAGTGTATTAATATAGGTTTTTAATTAGTGGTATTTGATCGAATAATAAAATATATACATATGTCGTAGGATGATTTCCTCCTAGTGTGAGAGTCTTTACAAAGAAATAGTTAATATTTACAGAAAATATGTATGTTTTTCACTAATTTATGTTATGTTTTAAGTTACTAAATAAGTAACTTATAACTTCTAAGCTTAAGCGTAGATTATAGTTTTACATTTATGGCACCTTACTTATAAACTTTAATGGTAATTCCTGTAACATTATGTTATTTTTTCAACAAATAAACCTTTTATGATTATGATTTATTTGAAAATTCGAACAAAAGATTTTGCATATACACGGATAATTAGACGATTGTGAAAATATTTTCAAGTTATTGTTTTTGGCGATTTTTAGTAGCACTTATTTAACGTAGATAACAACTGCTCGAATTGATAATAACTGTGTATACTTAAAAGTAAAATGTAAATCTCCAAAGATAATTGCTACTGGACATACGAGTGGGCCTCCCTCATGGATCTCTAAGTACTGATCATGAGGGTTTGTTTCCATACCCGCCAGACTTGAAAGGAGATGCCCATTTTGTCTCCGAAAAACGATTGTCCGAAAATCACAATCAATAACAAGTGTCTTCGAAACATCTCCATCCATAATATTTATGGTCCCATAAATATCATTTGCAATAAGATATTGATCATCCTAATGCTCCTTTCGCATAAAATTATTGTAACATATATATAATTTCCATAATTGTCATCGTTATAAACATACATATGTGTCATATTAATAAGGAATCATAAAATTTATTATCCCGAATATTTTCGAAAGATTCTAAAACCTTCTAGTGGCATAATCGAGACGGAAGGACAGTAGGTTATTGGGTTTTTTTTACAACTTTCTAAAAATACTGCCTGGGACAGAACCGACGTATGGAGAGACAGTAAGTTATTAGGTTCTTTTTTATAACCATCCGAAAACCCTGCCTGTGATAGAACCGAGATGGAGAGACAGTAGGTTATTAGGTTTTTTTTATTCGTTTCAGCCGTAAAACGTCCACTACTGAACACAGGCCTCGCTCATGGATCTCCATGAGGGGTAGTTACCATACTCACCACGCTTGGCAGGCGGGTTGGCGAGCGCAGTACGGGATGTTGGTAAACGAAAAGACGCTGCTGCCCATCTTCCGGAGGTATCCCTTAGCAGGCTCATATTGCATCCAGTTTTTTTTATAACCATCGGGAAACACTGCCTGTGACAGAACCGAAATGGAAAGACAGTAGGTTATTAGGTTTGCGGCCGCCAAAAAATATTACGGAACATGAAAATTATTCAAATAAATAATTATGAGAATAATGTTTACGAGTTAATAATTTTATGGATTTCTTTACTTATTGCGAATCATTTATGGATTGTAATTGTTATGGATACCGATATTAGTAGAAACTGTATTAGGGATCCTCATATTTATAGATTGTGATTATTCGGGCAATCGATGATTATGAAAATAAATTTTATGGATTATTATATTATGGAACTAAAATTTCGGAGACAAAATAGAGAACCCTTGAAAGGCCGGTTGGCGATCGCAGTGTGGAATATTGATACAAGGAAAGAAGCTGCTGCCCATCTTTCGTATCCCTTAGCCGATTCTTTCTGCATCGACGGGCAAGAGAGAAGCGGCAACATTTTACTGCCGGCACCCACGGCTAAAACAGGAAAAGCAATAACATATTTTTGTACCTACTATTTTACTTCGTCTTTCCTACTATTAACAGTTTTAATGGTTCAACATTTACTAGCGTAGCGCTACGAACCGTAGCTCGCTACGAAAGTGCTACGCCGCCTTCAATCCGCCCCTGTGGGCGCTACGGACGAGATTTAAGAAGATAGGCAATACTTCCCGTACTTCTCTTTATGGCCGCTTTAATGTAGTGACGAGTACGCTATGTTAATGAAAACTTTAGGTGGGGTGCATGCGTGTAAGTGCTTTGCAGTGTTTTCCTTTAAAGTTTGATAAGAAAATGTAAGATTTTTGTTTTTTCAACGGTTGTGCAAAACAAAATATTAGTCAAACGCAAAAAAAAATCATGTCGAACGTCCATGTCGTGCCTGCCCCAGTTATGGTTGATAACTCGGCTCTTGAAGGTGTCGACGCGTACGTATACCTAGGACAAACAGTCCAATTAGGTAGGTCCAACTTCGAGAAAGAGGTCAATAGTCGAATCCAACTCGGATGGGCAATGTTTGGGAAACTTCGCAACGTCTTTTCGTTCAACATACCTCAGTGCCTTATGACGAAAGTCTGCAATCAGTGTGTGTTACCAGTGATGACATACGGAACCGAGACGTGGTCATTCACGAGTGGCCTTATGAATAAGCTCATCGTCACTGAACGAGCTATGAAGAGAGGTTTCTCTACGGGATCGAATCAGAAATGAGGAGATACGTAGATGAACTCGGGTCACCGACATAGCCAAACGGATTAGCACGTTGAAGTGGCAATGGGCAGGCTATAGCGCGCAGAACAGATGGCCGATGGGGCCGCAAAGTTCTCGAATGGAGGCCACGGACCGGCAAGCGCAGCGTAGGACGTCCACCTACAAGATGAGCAGACGACTTGGTGAGAACCGCTGGTGGGCGGTGGATGCAGACGGCTTCCAACCGCAGTACTTGGAGATCAAGGCCTTTGTCCAGCAGTGGACGTCCCACGGCTGATATAGTGATGATGAGTAAATCGTGTTACAAAAAGGTCCCAGTCCAGTCGACCGACTAATTAAATAGATATGTAGAGAACTTGATAACTTAAATTCGCGAGATAAGTGAAAAACAACATACTCACACAAGGGGTCTTAGAGACATATTTTATTATTTTGTGCCGATTGCGCTTCAGACTGCTTGAACCATCTTATTACAATGTTATAGAAATTTTAGATTGAATAAAATAACAATGTATGCGCATTCCCAGAAGCATGGTAGGAAAATAAAAAGCATGCACAAAATCTATTTCCTCACAAATTCCTCAAAAAGCAGACCTCACTATTACGCCCATAAAATTCCTCCTACAAACACTTCCACAATGAAATTCCTCGCTTGACCGACTTCCGGAGCATTTTTCGGAGTTCGTTGTCCGCGCCACCCCTCCAAAACCAAACCATGAAGTAAATAACATAACACTGACACAATCAGCTAAGTACGAGTGCAGGCTTTGAAGCGCGACTTACTCGATCTAGTGACTCGCCTGAACAAGGTTATGAGTTGCACTAGTTCATCGTTTTTAAAAGCCATTGTTGGCACAATCTTGAAAATAATCAAACGAGTAAGCGAAACGAACGAAGTTCTTAGTTTCGGATGAATATTTTTATGTAAGTATGCCCGCAATTTTTGTCCGAGGATGTCCTCGGACGGGTGATCGGATTTTGATTAAATTTAGAACATAAAGAGATTGCATCAATACAAATCGATTGTCGCGGGGAATATTTGATTTATAGTATATCTTTGATATATGGGGTTTTAATCGATTTTCTTCGATCGATTCTGGGTTATTACCAGACAGACGGTAATAAAGGATTCGACTTTAAAGAAATTTAAAACATAAAGAAATTAAGGATCGAGATGGTTGGAGGAAATTGGGGGAGACCTTTGCCCAGCAGTAGGACGATATAGGTTAGTAAAAAAAAAGATTACATCTATAAAAATCGATTGTTGTGGGTTTTTGATAAATGAACTAGTTATAATATAGTTAGGCTATTTTTTTAACGCAGATAATTTTTCTTGGGCTTCATTGAAAAAACTTGTCCCAGTGAACTATGAACTGTGAGTATTAAGAGGGACTTGGCGCGTAGTGCATGACGACGGGTCGTGGAGGGAAAGGGCCGGGAAATTTTATTTTATTTTGAGATTTGAGGAAAACTTACAGCTAGTGAAGTTATAATGAAGCATAATGACGACCAATAATAAGTTTCCACCTATAAGTTAAAATTAAATAACACTACATTAAGTTATACAATATAAACTGAATATAACTAAATTATTTACACAAGTTGTGAACTAAAAACAAAAAGCTATATATAACAAAAGAACACTTATGAGAACATAAATTTAAGCTTAACAAGTACATAACGTTCCCGTAATTTGTCATGAATGCGATAAGTCACGATAGTTATTAGAGTAAAAAAGATTTTGGAAGTGTTTTAAGTACAATCGTTGTATCCGTTTATAAAAGCCACTGTAGATACAATCCCTAGATCTTCTTAATAAATAAAAAGTGAAATTGTGTATGTTCCATTTTCACGTCAAAACGGCTAAACCTATTGAGATGATATTTTAGAATATAAATAGATTAGACACGGACGTAGACAAAAATAGGGGATGCCTTACTACAGGGAAATTATTATTTTATAGCAAATATAGGATGTTTTCTATTTGGTTCTTTGGTGTATAAATGAATTCTTAGAACTATTTTTTTAGCATAGTCGTATGGTAGATGACTAAGTAACTTAAAATTTCTGACATGACACGGCCTAAACCTGCGATTGGCCGTGGGGTGCCGGCAGTAGAATGTTACCCTTCCTCCCATGCCCGTGGATGCAGTGAAGGGCCTGCTAAGGGATACCTTTCTGAAGATGGGCAGCAGCGTCTTTCCTTGTATCAACATACCGTACTGCACTCGCCAACCCGCCCACCAAGCGTGGTGATTATGGCAACTACTCTTCATGGAGATCCATGAGGGAGGCCTGTGTCCGTTTTACGGCTGAAATGATGAAACCTGCGATAGATAGAGAAACTTATATTAATGCTATATCTTCTATAATCTATTTTTAACTAAAATTATGCCAATATCTAAATTCAAAACAAATATTTGGTAACAAATCCGCTAACCTTTATTTAAGGAGCGCTTGAAATAAAACACAGAGTTTTTTCAAGGGCTCATTAGATAAAGGTTAGCGGATTTGTTACTAAATACCTGTTGTTCATTTTGATATTATAATGGATTTTCCCAAAGTCACGCCTGAATCAATTAATTTCTTGAAAACATTTGATAATTTTGCAAGCTAACTGCTTGCAAAACTGCTGCCAGCAAGTTTCGCGTTTTAACAGTTTTTTCTACTGCAGGAAGAGAACTAATACCATGCTGAAATCGCTACTAGCACGGTGCAAACACAGCACATCTCTAAACCAGCAGACACCAAGGAAAGCTTTATAAATAGAGTCTGAAGGCTGAGGATTTGGGCAGACGCTGACGGATGTACGGATATTTTAATCCGTTTTTACGGTAAAATATGGAAGTGTCAACTAATCCAGCGATTATTTACGGAAAGTATAGAACTATTCATAACGAGCTTTTACTATCGTCTTTTAATTGATGAACGAACACATTTATTTCATTAACAAAACAGCACGGACAGAAAATGATAAACATATTAAGAAACTTAAGTAGAAAAGGCAGGTACAGTTATAGGTAAAAGAAAAAAACTATTTTAAAAGTTGGAAGGAAAACTACTTAATTTGATAAAAGCCTTACGAAAAAGCATAAATGTATTTATTATTTGTTAGTTTACCACCATAACCTTAAACAAGAAACATTTTTTGGTTGTCTTCACATGGAACACAACATGTTATAAATTAAAACTGAGCGAGCAACAAAAATGTTAAATAATTTCAGCAATATTGACAGAAATTATTGAAATCAGAAAAATAATAAATCTAAGTAAATAAATGCAGCAGAAATGGTGTTTGCATGAATTGAAAATCAGTTAATACAAACACTATCTAGTAGAAATGTTAATAAACTAATTCTTAGTATTTGGTAGTTACCACCAAAATTCTTTGCGAAGTAGAAAGCTTTATTTCTTACAAAGTCAATTATTTATTTTATTTTGATCATAAAGAGCCTAAAATATAAATATGAGCGTGTGAAAGATTACTGTAAGCCGCCGACGGCAGACAACCTTCAAGGTTTTGACTACACACGTTCTTAGCTAGAAAACTGAAGGGTGCTACCACAGCAGTAGCCAGCCGAATTCGAAGTTATATTCAAAGTCAAAGAGTGTTGATTATGTATCTTCACGGGACCTGTTTGAAAATCAGCGCCACGGATAGTCTTTCCAGCATCATATGGCATTATGCTGAGACAGGGTCCTTTTTTGGCCTTACGCAACACACTTTTTTTAACCGCTACACCTTGCTATCTTTCTATTTATTTTGTTTTTTTTATAAAGTTTCTGTTCTTTTACTTTTTACTTATTTTGTATGTTTTATATGCACCTTATGTCCTGTACATTTGTCTGTGTGTTGTTTGTGTTCAAAATGTAATAATTTTTCTTCTTCTGCTATTCATACAGACTCAAAAGCCACAAAAATATGAGTGGTTTTTATTACATTTAAATTGAATATGGTACATAATTGAATTCCATCGTTTTAGAAAACTTTTCTTTGTGTTTCGCTACGACTTTATGTTTGTAGCGTAAAAAAATTTAGTGCTGAGAAAGTTTCACTATACGTAGATGATAGTTATTATACCCATGTAGTGAAGATTGAACAAATGTTGCGACGAAAGAAATAAGAGTATAATAAACTCTTCTCATTTTTTTTGTAATTTTTTGATTGATTAGTTTTTTGACAATGGTGAACAATTTATAATTTATCTTTTAAGATCTTAGGGGTCCGTACAAAATAATGGACCGAAAGCTACGATTCAAATTGTTCGTTATCTAGCATAAACGCAAGGAATGTTAGGCTTTGGCGAGCTTATAGTTAAGGTTTGACCCGACAAGCGACTTATTTTCTAGTCTGGATTTCGATATAATGCGCTAACAAATAGATGAAATAGCTTTGGGAGTAGTTTTTATCTTTTGATTTATTATCTTTAAAAATAGGTTACTTAAAGTTAACATAGCACAGATGGCAAAAAGCTTAAACAAGTGATACCTAACATTTGCATAATATGCGACTATAATATTGTATATAAGTATTGTATACTCGACAAAATTTACGATCACAGCTTCGTTAAAATCATTTAACTAATAAATTAAACTTTATTCCATTACAATCCTTTAGTTTTATATTCTTTTGTTTTTAATATTGTGAGCCTAAATCTAGCTTAAAATAGATACAAATTTAGAAACACTTTCAAAATATAAAATGAAACCAGACAAGAGCGAGCTGAACTCGCCCACTGATGGTTCCGTAGGTATGTAGGAACATAATAATTATATTATAAATTAAAAAGTTTTAAAAATGCACATAAAGATTCGACCATCCATTCACTTATGAACACGCGTAGGGTTGCTTAACCTCGATGATTGATTTCGTACTTTTTTAAAGACTTTTTTTTATAATTCCATTTCAAATATATAGTTTTTGGATTTTTCTGTGTATTTACATTACAAGACGATAAATACCTTGCCAAATTTTATAGTTTTAGGTCTACGGGAAGTACCCTACGAATTTTGATTCCTTTGAGAATGTCGAAACATGCGTTTTTTGCGGAATGAACGGTCGTAGCTTTTTTCAGCTTAGAATATTGATTTTTTCACAGCTTAAAGAGGCTGTAGATTTGAGTTTTAATTTCAACTTGATACCTGTAAACGTTCTCGAGATAAAGGGTCTTGACAGACCGCCAAACGGACAGACAGACAGACGAACAACAAAGTGATCGTATAAGGGTTCTGTTTTTTCCTTTTGAGGTATGGAACCCATACTTGTACTGTACAACCCACAAATGACAAACTAGTTCAAAACACACGAGTGCGTGTGCTCTGTCAATAAATTGCTTAAATGTTGGCAGACACCGATGTCGTGCTGACTAGTCAAGTGCGACATGCTGTAAACTTTTGGTTCTATTTTGAGAAGGGGAGTAAGTGACGATGGACACATTTAGGTAATATTTTTCACAAAACCAGTTTCAAAAACGTTGAAAAAGGCAATGGTGATTTGTCAAATTTAAAACAACGCATTTAAAAATGGGTTTTTGCAAAGATCATTATTAACTATAATCCAACATTGCGTGGGTTATGTTGAATAGATACTCTTCCTTCCAATATTAAGAATTCCTTATGTATTTACATGGCATGTATACCTCATGTCAGCCCAATCTGTAATGGACCTAACTGCAAAGGGTACCAGGAGTCTGCTACCAAATCTACTCATTACCTCCTAAAATTTCTAACAGCACCATTTAGCAATTTCCCTTAAACTTGTAAAATATTGCCTAAAATATTTACATTATTTTATTTTACAATACATTTTTTTTTCATTTTTCAACAGAAAAAAACCGACTTCAATGTTTAAATCCTTGACTTGGTTGCTTGACTTGAAAAACACCTAAACAATTTTTTCCCAAGAATCATTTTCACATAACACCAACTAGTAAATATGTAAAGAAAATAATATTAAAAAAACTCGGAATTTTTACCTTCAAAAACTATATGCTTTCATAACCCTTTCGGTTTAGTACACATGTTATAATACACATATTAAAAAAACTCGGAATTTTTACCTTCAAAAACTATATGCTTTCATAACCCTTTCGGTTTAGTACACATGTTATAATACACCCTGTATATTGGAATGCAATTTTTTTGTAAATCTGTTCACGTACGAAGAAGTTCTAAGGTAACAAAGATTAAAAAAATACAGACGACTTGAGAACCTCCTCCTTTTTTGAAGTCTATTAATAAATGCTGTTGATGCTACTAGCTCTCAAACGCCGTAGACGTTTAAAGTTCCCCATTTGTATTTGGCATGGGTTCCCATATGAACCTTAACACAAAACAACGATAAAATAACGCATGAATACAGACGCATTCATTATTGCGTCTAGACGCAAAATAATATAAGTTATAAATTAAAGAAAAACAAATAGCACTCGGGCATCGCGACCACAGAAAGCCATAAAAGAATATGAATTGTATACAAAAATAAATCTAATTTATACAAGGTCGTTACAGATATTTGTTACGGAATTTACGTTACTAAGTAATTAGTAACGTAAATTCCGTATTACATTATAATAGCGGGGAATAAGCGGGATCACTAGGATCCCGCTTCGGTTTCACCCGTAAAACTGCAGATGAACAGTTAAGGATCTTTATATTATTAAGACTCCTACATTATTATGACATAGTCAATTGTCTGACTAAAACTCCCAGGTCAAAATAAAGAAATAAAAAAAAATATATTATAACTCCTACATACGAAAAACTATGTATGTATATATTATGTAATAGCTTCTGCCCGCCGCTTCGCACGCGTTGTACCCGTATAAAAAGTAGCATATGTGTTAATCCAGACCTACATTTATATGTGCGCAAAGTTCAGCTCAATGTATACTCATTCACAAATATTTATAACTGTTTATTAGGGTTTGGCTTAGGTTAGGACTAGACGGTGCTGCATTATCAGTTATGTCTAATATAATTATCTGTGCATAAAAATATATCGACGTTTGAACGCTTATTAAGCAAATATAAATAAATAATAAATATAAATAAATAAACATAGCACCATCTAGTACCAAACTAAACGAAGCTATGTAAACCAGATAACTGATAGAATACATAGGAACTTACCATAGAAAGAAAAACACTTAGACCAACGCTTAGTCCCCCTGGCGGGGCTCGACCCCGTCCTCTGCTGGTTATTAGATTTATTTATTTAGTTATTAGGTTTCGATGGCAACGGCTGATGTCATCCAATGTCAGGCATACAACTTTGCATGTAACATCGCCTTAGGTTAACCTGTTATGATGTTATAATTGCTGTAAATAAATAAATAAATAAATAGTTAATAGTTAATAAATTAGAGAAACTGAGCCACAGGATACTTCCACTTGTGTACAAAAAACTTTCATATATACAACGTGTAATATAACATGTGTACTAAGCCGAAAGGGGGTGATTCTGGGCATCCCAAGAAAAAACTTTTGTTCTACGACTTTTCAGGATTTATATTCAGAAGATTTTCATTCAAGAAAAGACCACGAAAGTTTTAACTTTAACAGCTGATATAGGTACGATAATGACAAGCTAAAAGCCAGCTGACTATTGACAGGGTCATTGACCTCCGCGAAGAGTTGCCGTACTGGTACAATTAAAAATACTTAAAACTACAAATAGTTTTTTTTTTTATAAAAAGGTAAAAAAAAACCGATTATGACCTCAGGATCATTTTCACATCACACCATCTAGTGAAATTATTAATAAAACAATTCAATAAAAAAAGATTAAAACAAATAAGTGTTCCCGATTTTTTTCCTTCTAAAACTACTTGTTTTCGTGGGCTGAAAGATTAAAACAAATACGTGTTCCCGATTTCTTTCCTTCTAAAACTACTTGTTTTCGTGGGCTGAAACCACGGATTAGTACACATGTTATAATACACCCTGTATACTTGGGACATCGAAATAATCCTGGAGAAAATTACTAGCATACACATTCACGATTTACTTAGCCAAAAATATTATAAGTTATTTACAAACGTCGTACTGTACAAGGCGGCACATTAGTTAGACTGGCGACACAGCGAACTTAGAATCGCAAGAACAAATAACAAATATTTTACCAGCACAATGATACTCGTAAGATAAGACGAAAATATCACTTACTTGAAGCACCTACTTAGCAGAGACAAAACTATTACCAACGCTGGAGAGAACATACCTGAAACAAATAAATGCATGTTAGCTTTGTGGTCATTCAACTTTCGTACAAGCTTCACTAAAAGTCTCCTACGAATCAACATTTACGAAGAGATACGCAAAAAGACGGATTATTATATTATTACGACTATTGCGCAGAGTACTTACTAAATGAAAGCTTTAATAAATATGTACTGTATAAGACAAAAAAAACAATGTTTGAGAGTTTTACCCATTAATAATAAACACATATTTACGCTGGAATGATGATGATGATTCGGAATAAATGTTACCCGTGTGCATAAAGTCGTGTGAAAATTATTGTGTTATGCCACATTATTCTGTATTACTTAAGCAGAACAGAACAATTACTGAATAAAAATAATGAACTACTGTATTATAGTGCATATAGAGCGTCACCCTACCCGCCCCATAAACTAGATTAAATTTAAATTGACAATTCGGTTTTACGAGCACAGGGCGGTTTCGGCTTCGGCATTCCGCGTGTGTAACCTTCACCTTACTACTCTTATGTTGGGGGTGTAAGGTCCAAATTGAGCGTGTTTTCCCGTTATACATAACCGCGATAAAATGTGGAATTTCGGGAATTTATCGCACTCGCGTCGCATGTGTGCATAAGTCTTTATTTTATTACGAGAGCATGTAATTAAATCATTTTCATGATTTCAATTTTATTTTTTGTTAAAATCTTCGATCAAATATAACCAAAATATTAAAGTTAAGATAGGAGGATACATGGAAGTCTGAGGACCAATAAGCTCACTTCTTATAACTACGCAATTATATAAATTACTATAAAATATGTATATAATTTACTGTTGAATTGTAGTTTTAGCTTTTCATCAGTATGTTTGAACCACAAAAGCTTCACAATATTTAATTACCAGCCATTTGCCGTGGGGTGCCGGCAGTATAATTTTACCCCTCCTCTTATGCCCGTGGATGCAGTAAGAACCTGTTAAGGGATACCTCCGGAAGATAAGCAACAGCGTCTTTCCGCGTATCAACATCCCGTACTGCGCTCGCCAACCCGCCTGCCAAGCGTGGTGAGCAACTACCCCTCATAGACCTCCATGAAGGCATGTGTTCAGTAGTGGACATTTTACGGCTGAAATAATGCAGTTTCGCAAGCTTTAAGCCCGAATGTGTTATTCGTAGTCGACATCTTCATGTGCAAAATATCAGCTTGATCTGTTCGGTACTTTTTGACAAATATCCATACGTACTTTTGGATTTATAATACCTATTAGTAGGTACAGTACTGTGTATACAGTACACATTTCCTCATAAACCCAACCGCAATAGGGTGTCACGCGAATGGTGGATTGCCACGGTTTACTTATTGAAGGTAATAATTCTCGCTGAGTAAAATGTATCGCAGTGCTATATTAGCATAATAACTCAACACAAATGAGGGGGCTGGGAGAGGCATTGGTAACGCCAAATGCATGAGTTCCAGTGCTACGCAGGTTACATTTACCTGGTTTGCAATTTAATTATCATGGTCGATGAAGCTGGAGTTTAGTCAGTCATTATAACTTCAGACGATTATCTACTAGGCGTCTAAGTAATAGTAAACGGTCTAAGCCAAGTGATAACTAGTAGTAGAGTTGGTTGAGCTGTGACAAAGTAAACGATGTCTGCATCGTAGGAATATATCTCTTTGAACAATGCGACAAGCTGATATTCAAGATGCTCAAAAGAGGTATCCCACTGCAAACCAAAGGCTTCTATCTCTTCCATTCTTTACAGTTTGCAGCGGCAAGGGTCTATTCGTTGTACAAATAAAGAAGGCTCATCAAGTTAGGTCAGTGTATTTTTACATTTATGACACGGCCCAGCGATGATTATAGTCTCGAAGGGTTACCGTGAGGTCTCTTGATTTCTATCAAGATCACACTACCAATCGCCATGTCGATAGACAGATCAGCTCCAGGAGAAGAACGCCAGATTCTATGATGTGATCTCTGGCTACTACTGGAAGTATTGACCTCCATTGGGAGGCAAACCGAACAACCAAAAAGAAATCCTGTGATCACAATATTCAGCCATGAAGAACTGACTTCTAGTTTGGAAAAAGCAGCAGTAGTGAACAGCAATACAAGAAATTCTTGAGTTGAAACAATTTATGAGATTTATTAATCTACATTCAAAGATTTCAATCGCTTAATAGTGTGAAATGTTTGCTTCTGGACAAATAATACATATTTTTGATGACATGGAAATCATTAGAAGAAATATATCGTTGAAATGAGACCGTAACAAGACAGCCAATTTATATTTTTATAGTGTAACACGAAAGCTCAAGACAATTTTTGAATTTCGCACCACTGTCTATTGTAAGTTGGTAAGTCTCCGAGGGAACTAAAACGTTTCATATTGGAATACAAGAATACTGGAACACGGAAATATTATTTCATGCCTTCCTGTCATGCTTTTAAAGGAAATTCTTTAAGTGCGAGCTTCGGTTCACGTTATATTTAATTTTTATTATTTTGACGTGTATGTAGGATATTAGTGATCATCAGGGGATGTCACCGCGAAAGCCAGTACGCTAACCTCCTTGAATACCACTCTTTTCAAGGGGAGAATAATCGTTATGCTGGACTTGCTTGCTTGGACTTGGTGTCTTCGACGAGCCGTCTTGTCAAGACTAGGTTTGTATTCTGCCACGGTTACTGGGCTAGCCAAATCCATCTGACAATGGCCCGGGCACTGTATCATCCCGTATTAAAATTTCTGACACATTAAAATCATTTATAAGATATCAAAAGCCAATTTGCTTACATCTTAGTTTTTTTTGCACAATGTGTAAGCAACTGCCTAGTTCTGTTTGATTACAAATCTACTACGAAATTTACGAAGAAAACCCTCATCTAGAGGTATAATTACATTTCCCTTACTTTACAACTGAAAAAGACATGTAAAAACAAACAAGTCCCATGGGGCGGCTGTAACTGACAGGGCATGTTGTTGTGACATGTTTGCACTCGGCCATGGGTAATGTTAGTTAGTGTGTTTACTTTCACATTTGTTGTTGAGCGTATTTTTTGTATGGCTGAAACTGTACCGCGTGTACATAATGTGTTCTTATTGCAACAGATAGGACCTATGACCAAATTAATTAAAAGCAGGAGCCCTCTGCTTCAATTAGTCAACTACTACACACCTACCACAATAATATATAATCATCATTTCAGCCATAAAACGTCCACTGATGAACACAGGCCTCCCTCATGGATCTCCATGAGGGGTAGTTGCCATTCTCACCACGCTTGGCAGGCGGGTTGGTGAGCGCAGTATAGGATGTTGATACACGGATAGACGCTGCTGCCCATCTTCCGGAGGTATCCCTTAGGAGGCTCTTACTGCGTCCATGGGCATGAGAGGAGGGGTATCATTCTACTGCCTGCACCCCACGGCGGTCTATTAATATATAATATATAATAACCTACCACAACATTCAATCGTTTCAGAATGAATGTAGAATCAACAGTTTGGTTTTCAACCAAGCCGAATAACTAAGGTCTAGTTATATTAATTTTCGTCAGACATGGTTATGGTAGTAGTACGCTAATTAGGTAAAACTTTATCTTTATCAACTTAGGAATAAATGATCAGTTGCTGACGCCGAATAAAGGATATATATACTGTACATATGAAAGGCCCATTTTACTTGTAGCGGTTTTTAACCTGGTTTCCATACGAAGCTTTGCTTAGTTTGGGACTAGATGGTGTTGTGTGTAGTGTCCAGGATATTTATTTATACAAAGATTATAATCTTTTACAAGAAATTTCACGATAAAATAACCTGGTGGAGGAGCATCTTCAATCTTCAAATAACGACTTCTTTCCTCTAACTATTTCATAAATATTTTTCCCCATCAGTCTGGTGAAAAATCTCTCTTCAAAATATCTCGACAAAGCCTTGCTCCCACATTCTTGATCTTTAGAAATGCTGAAAGAATAACACCAGAGGCCGCGAGCTAATGGTGTTTGCTTTCAATAAGGCCCTGTTTGCCACGGGAGCTTGGCCACGTTTACACATTGAACAGGTTTAAGCTAAGTTAAAGTACGTTTGTTTTGTCACATAGTAAATTAAATAAAAAGTTTGTTTATTCAGATTTAACATCCATAAATAATAAATTTGTATAAAATTAATCAAACACATAAGAATCAAATTAAAATAAAAATGAATACATACACAATTTATACACAATTCCAAGTTTAGGCAGCCATTCAACAAGATTCTGACAAACTCTGTGGCGCAGCGGGCGAAGGTCCACCTGCGACGCAAGGGGTTGCGGGTTCGATTCCCGCCTCGGGACAAATGTCTGCACGATCTGCGGATATTTGTTCAGGGTGTTCTGGGTGTTTTTCTATATATAATAAAAATATCTATCTATGTAGTATAATGTATTAAGTACATATATCAGTCATCTAGTACCCATAACACAAGCTCTGCTTAGCTTGGGGCTAGATGATGCTGTGTGATTTGTCCAGCATTATTTATTTATTTATTTATCTCAACTCAATTTAAATGGTTAGGACCCTGTTAAAGGACTGCATGATGGGTGATGCAAACTTGCTGCCGACAACCTGTAGGATTGTATTGGTCCTTCTCCATGTTCTGCGCAGTAAAGAGGCAGTTTTCTTGCGGATGATGGCGTAAAAGCCATCAACATGGGCCTCCGCAAACATATGGGATGCACTGCAGAAGCGGGGATAATACTGACTCCTCTGGCTTAGCGACCAAAAGAGGATCTTGGCCTCCGATACAAGACTTTTCCAGGCTTCTCTTTTTTGCGCCAGTTCTCGTCAGCATAATATTTTAGACATAGAAAGATTGAGAAGTCTGTTTGTTCATGAAACATTAACAACCAAGGCGAACTGTTCAATAACACAGCTCTCCATTTAATTGTCATTATGGAAATGTTTAAAGCACTTGATTTATCTAAATTGGGAACATAAATGCTTCAGTTGTATCTAAGCTAGGAACATAGATAAATACTGAAATAAAAAAATCTTAACTATCTTCAATATTTTCTTACAAGTAAGCTGTCTGTGTCGTGCTTACTGGGCACGACAAGGACAGATCAAGCAAATAATATTTTAAAAATCACTGCAATTGTGTACTTATTAAATAACTACTATGATTAATGACATGGTAAAATAAAACCGGACAACACCGAGGGTTCCGTAGGTATGTAGGAACTTAATGATTATTATAAATTAGCTGATCTGATTTAGTAAAGTTTTAAAAATGCACAAAAAGATTCGGTCACCCATCCAATTTAGATCGCGCGTAGGGTTGCTTAACATCGATGATTGATTTCGTACTTTTTACGATTTTATTTATGATTGCATTGCAAATGTATAGTTTTTGGATTTTTCTCTGTATCTACAATATGATACCATAAACTTTGCCAAATTTCATAGTTCCAGATCTACCCTACGAATTTTGATTCCTTTGAGGATTTCGAAACATGCGTTTTTTGCTGCATAAACGGTGGTATCTTTATTTCAGGTTAACATAGAATATAGATTTTTTCACAGCATAAAGAGGCTGTAGATTTGAGTACATGATTTTAATTTCAACTCGATACCTCTACACGTTCTCGAGATAACGGATGCTTGACAGACTGACAGACAAACAGACAGACGGACAACAAAGTGATTCTAATATATAAGGGTTTTGTTTTTTCCCTTTTGAAGTACGGCACCCTAAAACCAGTTTTCATTGCAAATGCGGCCAAATGTTTGCAGCGTGAGAACAAGCAGCCGGTTATTTTCAGATATTTTGCCTTGTTTTTGTAGGACCGGGAAAATATGTAGAAAGCATAACTGGCCCTTGCGTTGCGGTACACAACATATTTTTATCTTTAAGCTGCGTTAAAAATACAACAGCTTTTTGTTCTGAATATTTTAGATGTTCGGGTTTTGTGTTCGGTAGTTAATTGACGTTTCAGGGTTTCTGCGTCAGTGAATTTTGATCCTGGTGTTAAACCAGACCAGGATACCGGTGTAGATAAACATCGATTTAGACATGGTGGTATCCAGTAACCGGTTAACAATTAGGATTATAAGTAAGAATAAACTCCACATCTACATAAAATAAATTCTAAGTAAATTATAGAGCCGTGACTGCAAAATGGCGAGTGCCACCAAAAATATTGTTTGGTAAACAAATATTTGTCATGCATGATATACATACATACATCCGTAATAATACTTCTATATGGGAAAATATTTATTGATACAAATATAATCGGCTATTTAACGGTACAGGTAATATTTGAATAGTGGATTAAAAGGTCTGGTAACGCAGGGCTCTGGCCGACGCTTATAACAAGACTTCTTTAATTAGTTCTAACCAAAACACTCTAACTACCATTGCTTGAAATTCGCCGTTTGTTTCCTCCGTCCCGACAATCGTCTCATCATCCGACGCGACATATTGCAAACTCGTGAATTATAGGGCGTAATTTGTACATAGCTTCTTTAAAACAGCAGATCTTCCTTTTTTATTACTTTTATTAAAAAACACAAAATACATTTTACATAAATAAACACTCTGTAAACCCTAGTGTATTTGTTTCACCAGTTTATAGCGATTACATGTTTACCATTTCTTTCAATATACGTATCTCTGTAAAGCTCTTTAGAAAACGGTTATTTTTAAGCAAAAATTTATACTGTTAATGATAGCACGTCGGCCTTCTTAAATACGAATAAATTAGGCCAGTTGCGTTTCCATAGTTACCCACAAGCAGACCTGTTGTTAAAAAAAATTGGTGTATGTTTTTTACGTTTACCAAAACATAATTATAACAGATATTAATTGTGTTTTCTGTTTAAAGTATACCTGTATGTTTGGAAAGCCGTATCACTAGTTTGAGCGATATTTTTTCCAAAACTAAAAGAGTTAGCATAACTGTTATAGTTTTCCTAGATAAGTTCATACTGTCTAAAGCTAGTTTAGATTTTAGAGGGAAACGGTCGAAGAAAATTTCATAATATTTCGCAAACGGAGGGATAAATTGTCTTAGCAAGCCCTACATAGTTTTAATATACATATTCAGCGATAGCCCACACGATGGGAAAAACGAGAAATAAAAAATCATCCCCATATCACGTGTATGGGAGACACCTCAAATTGATTATTTTATACGTCCATGCAAAATTACAGCTTTCTAGGACTAAGAGTTTCTTCGAAAAGCCGCAGACAGACAGACAGACTAAAAGAAACTATGAGGTTTCCTTGTAAACGGAACCCTAAAAAAATAAAAACGCTTTTATAAAAATGTTTCTACAGTTCAGCGTAGTATTGCTTTATCTAATTTTCTATTTATGCTGAAAAAAATTGTGAATTAATAATTATACAAAATAAGGTGGTGCGTTTTAACTCAAATCCTAGACATCACTGTAGCTTCTCTAGAACGCCCTTAGTTAATATAAAACATAAGAACTATGGGTTTTCAATTCTGACTATTCGCGACGTCATGTTTAAAGTTATATGTGTGAGGAAATTGATTAACGAATAGACTTAACCAGCTATCCCAACGAATCAACGAGTTGAACTTGCCGAAGGGCGGACTTATAGGACTCTGGGGCATTGGAAAATTTGTAGGCTCAGGGTAGGTACGCTTATTTATACGGTTTTAGTTGCGACTTATAAACTTATTAACTTAAATGGGTTACTTCCAAGCCGATTAAGGGGGCATGTTGAATTTACATGGCGGGTCGCTGAGTTACGAGCTAGGAAATTTTAGGTATGGTTTATGGTGCTTGACATTTTTACGCCATGTCGGATTTAGAGTGACTTAACATAGCTGACTATGCATTGTCATCCAAAGAAAACATGTATACAAAATTTCAGCTCAACTGGTTGAAGATATCTGCTTCAAAATTGAGTTGCAAGATTCCACCAACAAACATAGTTACATACATACATACATACAGGGCAAGATAAATTAAAGCTTGTAAAAATCAGTTGCTGACGCTGTATAAATCGTCTATAATTGGTGTGAAAGGCCAATTCATCCTGTAGGAAGTCA
The DNA here is from genome assembly GCA_963082625.1 of Pasiphila rectangulata. Lineage (NCBI taxonomy): Eukaryota > Metazoa > Arthropoda > Insecta > Lepidoptera > Geometridae > Pasiphila > Pasiphila rectangulata. The sequence continues at coordinate 11,465,508 of OY720249.1, forward strand.
AAGGTCTGAAAACAAGGACATAACAAAGATCAGATGAGTTGCACCCAAAATCTCGTATATTGAAAGATTTTCATAGAAAACTGTCAAAAAATTACATAGGACACCACTATGGTATACTTGGCAAATATTTAGTAGCAAGAGCTGCTTTAACTAAGTAGCGTTTTAGTATCCCGTTCTTTTATGCATAGCGAAACGATGAAAATAAACATCAGCATAAATTCTCACTATGCTTACAAAGTAACCCGTACCTTCCAGCGTAATTTAGCTCAAAATATTCAATTAGGACCTTACAAAACTGACGGCGACTACAGAGGACCAGAGTGACTAAGTCTAGATCTAAAATTTTACTTCGCCTTTCCACTTCCTACATTTACATTGCAAACGCTGAGACATGGAGTGAAAAATGCTTTTACAGGATTTATGAAATGACCCATTGGATGGATATGGTATGCTTCGTCTCGATTTCTTGAAAGTTTTAGGTTTCATGCATTCAACCCGGAATGACATTTCTTTACCAAACTGTGGTATGTCGGTTGTTCAGGAAATGTCATCACTGCAACCGTAATCGTAACGATCTTCGTCGCCCTAGGTATAGGGTAGTAAAGGTGGATACAACTGATAGTGTACGTTTCTGCCGTCGCTGCTTAGGCACTACCCTTTGGCATGCCCGGAATCATTTTTTCTTTTGATTAAACTTATAGCCATACTTAGTAGCTATTAAGTATAGCTATGCAGTACAGTTGACATAAGCAAGGTTGACAAACGACAGCCACTATTGAGTGGTCTGCTATGTTACTTAGCAAAGAAAATTATAAACTCAAGAAATTTTACGGCACTCAGTCACGGTAATTAGTTTATTTTATTTTTACCAGATAAAGAACCATATTAAGATACCCGTAACTATATATTTAAAATGTTCTCTGATCACAAAACATAAAGAGATTATTGCTGAAAACAAGTTTTCTGTAAATTAGGCAAACAAAACACATTACAACGCTAAGAAAAATATGTATGAAATAACTGCGGTCTACGAACACTATTTGTCCTGTTGTCACTAGCTGCCTAGTTCATTGATATGTTATTTATATATTTATTAGTGATATGTAAGTATACATTTATAAGTTATATGTGTAATATATTATATTATGTACGTAGTATTTCAATATAGTTTATGTATGGTATATTTTGTAATTACTTTTATCTCAACGTGCACCATAATAACCCCTTGTCGTATTTTTGCAATCCAATCCATCCCAAGGTTGCCTGGTAGAGATCGCTCTTTAGCGATAAGGCCGCCAATTGTCACTATGTTCTTCAAGTTTCTTTTGTTATTATGTTTAGTTTTAAGGTGTGCAATAAAGTATTTTCTATCTATCTATCTATCTACGTTGCAACATAAACTAATACAACTTTTGAAACAGCGAAGCGTACAGATTCATTCATGTGCCTTATTTCCTGTCAGCATAAGATTAATCTTTTTTTTTTATATTGTTAGTGGACGTGTCTATGTTTAGTAACAAACTATGGAAATCAAATGAATGAGTGAACATTATATGCAATATTTACGGGATATATACTATGTATTTTTAAGAAACTCAATAAGACTCAAATCATGGTATATATTGCATATTATAAACTAATATGTTTTTAAACCACATCCAATTTTCAATGATCCCTAATCCCTCATGTCCGCCTCACACTCTGCTATAAAAAGACACTTTGAAGGCTTTGAAGGACGTGTGATTGGAGCCTTATTGCAATTCCAAAGCATGCCGTAGAAGCTTTGCACATAAACCGTTTTGAAAGGTTGCACAAAATTGAATTTTCACCGCCCGAAGGTAACCGAATAGAACCGTAATGTTATTCCACTGTCAGGTTTTTATTTCATTTTATTACCGTGGTTGTGGAATGCGCTTGTTAAAATGTACTTTCATGTAGCTGTGATGAGCGTTTTGATGTTTAAGAAAATGTTATGGGTGTATTTCCTTTTAATACCTTGTTGTTTTTAAATAGTTTCATTTTTTAGCTTTACCTTTGTGGGTCAAATTTACCAATTCAAATATCAGCTGATAAAGCAAAAATTTTGTCCCATGTCATATCCAATAGTTCGATGTCCTATTGGATGAGATAAAGCAATGTTGTCCCCCGTCATATAAATAGCTCATGACGATTTCCAGACAATTAACAACTATAAAATGTCTTCCTGGATAAAAGAAACTGCAGCTCTAAATATTCCGGCCACAAGCAGAGTATTCCCCGGGATTTCCTAATGTTTTCCCGCGCTGGGAGAATCAGTGCGATAGCCAGTGACGGGAATGCGATTTGTCGAGATTCGAATCGTGAGAGAGGAGCTCTGCAGGCAAGAAACCACCCTTACTTTATTTAATTTAAGGGAAACTGATATTTATAAAAGCTCCGCAACTAAATGGGATTCGTGCCCTGTTTTGTTTCGATGCTGATGTGGAATTCAAGAAAATGTACCCAATATTACGATGGAAAAGATCAAAGTTTCTGAAAAGGAGATAACATGTTTTTTGTTAAAATAAACACATCAAAACAACATTACGATAAAACTATCACCAGAGATGTTGATAAATTGCTCGAAAATGTATGCTCTTACTAATTTAAGCAGTATTCATTGGTTCTTTCGAGTGATGTAAGGTGAGATTAATTTGTAGTTAGCATAGCACTTCCTTCTGTCCTTGACATTGTCATTGGAAACATATCAATGTTCCGTAGTTCAAGGTAGTTCAATAGTTCTAATTTTAAGTCTGTCAGAGATAGTTTCTAAGCAAAGAGCTTTGCCTACACGAGTAGTTGGAATCGATAACGTTCAACACATTATTGGCGGGACGTGGCTTGTCAAAACTGGTTGCAATGTTAGAGAAGTTTCATATCTTTTAGTCTATAAAATATATGTTTGTATTATGGGATCGCTATCTCGTCTTACCTTCTTTCTGATTGAATATTATCTTAAAGTTGAATTTTCAGGTAAGTGCTTCAGCATAAATATCTATTGAGTTTTGCTGAACTCGCTTTTTAGTACCTTTGTCTAGTAATAGCTTATGCGGTTTTGATTACAAAGCAAATACTAAGTATATTGAATAATCGATTTTCTCGGGACCACGATGAGTGAAATTCTGTTAGATACGGTTAATTATGAAACGGTTAAATATGTGCTAATAATGTGTCGTGAACGCGAAAGTCTAAAAAAGACTATTGATAACGAAATAGTTACTTTTTTGAACAAATAAAGTAGAGTCCTAAGAGCCATCTAATACAAGATTTTAAAACGGACTGCAAAAAGTCAAATGCCCGGTTTACGGTATTTAAGGCCATTAACATGGGATAAATGGACGGAAACATTAAAAAAAGAAAGTAATGGCGTCTGCTCTGACAATAGCGAAGTGGTTGAGAGATATGGGCACATTTATTCTGTGCAAGTAAAAAATGAAGCAAGCTCAGATAAATCCTTGCAGAATGCATTCTCTATACGCGCAACTAGAAGTATAAATCAAGCGGCCGAGTAGTGGGGCAAGTCGGGCCGCTTATATGATGAATAGTTAGAGCCATTCTGACACTCCTACTTTTAGAAATTGAGTTAGGAATCTATATTTCAGTGTTTATACAGCAAGGAAGTAGTTATAAGCGCACATATGTATATACGTACTTTGTGAAGAAAATTTAAACGGCGTTCGGACCAGGATTTCACGGTATTAAAGTGCAAGATAAAGATATTGTACCGACAGTAAATAAATCATTTACACCCATGGATTACTTCCAGTGACGTGTTTCTTTTTTATTGGTACAACTGTATCTAGTAACAGCTATTCATAATTTGTTCCCTAACAAATAATAGTATTTTATTAATTAAATTTCAAGTTATATTAAGCAGTCTTTTCCCGTTTCGCCGTATGTAAATAACGTTTTAATATTGCACAATAGCCGTGGGGTGCCGGCAGAAGAATGTTACCTCTCCTCTCATGCTCGTGGATGCAGTAAGAGCCTGCAAAGAGATGCATCCGGAAGATGGGCAGCAGCGTCTTTCCGTGTATCAACATCTCATACTGCGCTCGCCAACCCGCCTGCCAAGCGTGGTGAGTATGGCAACTACCCCTCATGAGAGAGGCCTGAGTTCAGTAGTGGACGTTTTATGGCTGACATGATGATGATTGCACAATTATTATAAATCAGAAGAAACGGTGTATTGAAAATGTATTTTTTTACTAGCCTATGCTGTTTCACTGCTGGGCAAAGGCCTCCCTCGTCTCTCTTCCACTGCCATATCCGCCAACTCCCATGGCAAATGTAACTGGCCATCTTAAATTTGGTTGTTTCGAATTTAAGCCCACCATCGGACTACATGTCAGATTACCTACCTCTACGCAGTGTGACATTAATTCCACCTGAGCCTGAGGCCACATTTGACGGTTCCCAGTGCTCACAATGAATGAATAATAAACAATGTCTTAGCAAAGCGGCGTCAGTTTATTGATAGAGCTTCCGCTCCCCTTGGCAGCTCCCTATCTCATACATCAACGTTGCTTCCCATAGCTATTGTCATTTGACAATACCTGCAGCCCTTAATCACTTACTATTCTGCTACTTGAGTGTAAGTTACTACTGAAGACATGGCTTCTTTGTACCAATAAAAATAAAATGGACTTATTTTAATATGCCGACTATTACCACGTTGTGTGTAGTGCATACCTAAAGCTTAACTTCACACAACAGTCCACTCAATATAAATCTTATAGAGGTATAAAAAGGTGTTTGTGTTCTATAAGCAAACTATAAATTGTTTTTTTTTATTTAGCCTATTTTGTTCAACTGCTGGACAAAAGCCTCCCCCAAACCCTCCAGTCATCCCTGGTTTTTGCATGGTCCCACCAGTCCTACTCGAAATGATCGAGATCGTTACGCCTAAGATTTTAAAAATATAAAAAAAAAATACATTGCAGATACATCACGTCAGGGGAACAGAAATATAGATACGTTTTATCTGAGTACAACAAGAAGCAGCTGGCAACAACTAGTATAGTATAAATAAATATAAACTTTTATTTTACTCAGACTCTGTGTTGAACTTAGTTAAATTCAAATTTTAATGTTTGATCAAGATGTTTCCTTCCCGAGCCAAATCTGACAGATCCTGATAATGTCACGTTCGACATCGGTGTCAGAGCTCGATATAGGGGCACCGTTATAGTATGTCACCGCAGATCTCGTAGTCGATACCTCAGAGCAGCGCATGTCGTAAATCTCACTTTGGAATGCAATTGTTTTTGTATTGACATTCAGAATTCAGAGGTTATTTACTAGTTGTTTTCGGTTTTGGAAGTGCAGAGGAAATAAATGGTCAAAATAACTGGAACTAGTTAAGCCGCTAATTCTATTTTAATGTTTTATGAAAATTTATGAGGTTTAATTTGGTTTGGCACCTTACAAAAGCAGTAATATACAAATCGAAAACAAGCATTGGTACGGGGGTACCGGAAAAGGGGACGAAGGTTTTCGAAAAATGCCATTTTTGACCTTTGGTGACCTTTTGAGGTCACAATAACTGCGGTCGCTGTGACCTGTCACTAAAATCAGTCAGTACCCGTCTCTAATTAAGACATTGCTAACAAAAATGTTTCATGTAAATCGGTCAATGCGTTTTGTTGTAATCGTGTCATGCACATACAGACAGACAGACATACAGACAGCGCTATAGATAATGTTGGTGTTCATAGGCCGAGACTAAAGCTTGAGTGTGTAAATCGGCAGTGATCATGACATACGGCAAAGTACTCCAAAAATAATTTATATGCATATTTTGCCAGAAAATAAACATCTCACTCTAAAATAATCACCCCATCAATACCCCATGAATCCCCAATACAAGCGAGTAAAAACATCTACACAGGCATTACTTTATTAGTTGCGGTCTATAGAGTACATCAGTCAAGGTCTATGCAGCCGGGGGCTACAAGCCATTTTACCGCAATTTGCAGTTGTCCCCGAAAGGTTGTGGGCTAAGGTACAGGAGGTAGCGCGAAAGGAACGAAAAGCGGGCGATGTTAGATGACTGATTCTCAAAAGGTTAATTCTATGGAGAATCAACCTTGCAAGAATCAGTCATACCGACCGTAAAATCATCTCCCAACAGTATATACTGATGGGAGATGATTATAAGGTCGGTTATCTATCAGGGCAGTATCTCGATATAAATATACAGCGGCTAATATCATGATAATAATGATTGTGCACATTTTAGTTTGCATTAAAATTACTGCCCTTCTCCTATAAAGCATGGGTGCAGAACAACATGTTCCTCGTTTTATTTTATTTTCGTACCGTGTTGTTGATAGATTTTTCTCTCTACCAGCTTACTAAACCTTTTTCGGCCATGATTCTATTTGTGTGCCTTGATTAAAGCCAAGCGAAAGAGGTCTTCGAGGCTGGCGATATTCGTCGTCTTTCGGATGTTTCTCAACCACGACTTTTTTATCGACCAACATGTTTAAAGACTTGGCAGTATATCTTTATTATCAGCCAGGCCTTACGCTAAAAACGCTTTGGAAATTCTATTTGTTAGCATTTATTTACCTCTATTTGCAGTTTATAATACCCGCCAATATCGGGATGGTTGGAGGACTTTGGGAAGACCTTTGCTCAGCAGTGGGACAACATAGGTTAAATTAAAATTAAAATCAAAATTCCCGCTTCAGCCTTTCTCTTTACCCAGAAAACGGCAGGATCCCCCGAGAATCGCACCGCAACTGCAGCGGTGATTTGTCTCCCCCCTCGCGATTAAGAAATTGTCCTGCGGTCTTAGGTAATACTCTGTGACACAGGGGGGCTCTGAGAATAGACCCCTGCTTACGCCAAATTAATCAGACAGTATTCTTCAATGATTGTCGATAGAACATCGGTAAACAGTTGGTATGGTGACAACTGTTGTATATGTACCTATTTTGATGTATGACTTTTTTATAATGTTTTTATTGAAGAAGATTTAAGAAGACATCGAGAAATCGGTAAATGTTTAGATACTAAACAGAGATTTTTCATAAATTATTTCAACTGAAAGCTATAGCAAAACATACAACACACTCTTTAGGTGATAGACGTCAGCTGGTGCCCACGCGTTTTTCGCGACCAAAATTACCCTGTGTCCTTCCCCTAGATCCTACTTATCTCTATAACAATTTCTCAAGATACGCTCATTCGTTTAGCCGTGCAAACGTAACAGACAGATAGAGTTTCGCATTTATAAAATTAGTAAGGATGGCGAAAATGCCCTCAAAAGGAAACAACTCCACCAGCCATTTCCATGTCACGCTTTTCTTATCAAAGCTCTCATAATTCTTCCATAACCATTTAAATAGCACCCGGGTCCGGTTCATTTATAATGGAGGGGATATCAAAACACAGTGCGACTGTTCTTTATCAGTGTCAATAAATCCAAGTCGCAAATTGCATCAGTCATCAATCTAAACGGTGTTACGTAGTTACGCGCCCTACTGTGGGCAGGAAGAAGGGGTTTGGCGGCAGTTGCAGCGACAAAATAACATTTAAATAAAAGTTCGCTGCTTGAACCCCACAAAAGTTGTAAGGCCTTTCACGTCTGTTACAGATGACTAACAGCGTAAGCAACTAGTATACATGCTTTATGGGACGATGTAGTGCCTGGTGGGGTAGGCTTGCCCAGCACTTATTCCATCCTCCCATCTTAGTCGGTCAATACGTTTGAAGTTGACTTAGCCGCGCGTTTCTCCACGATGTTTTCCTTCACCGTTGAAGCACGTATCAAATGTAAACATACATTTTTCAAGAAATAAAATTCCATCGGTACACGGTTGGTATCGATCCCTTTCGGTTGAAAGTCTCTACAAAGGGGTGAGGCAATAGCTTGTGCGTCAGAACTGGGAACTAATGATGTATTAAATCATTAGCTATTATTTTTTTAGGCCAGGGCGAAGGTGCATTTGTCTTCATATTGTAGCATCATAAGATAGGAATAAGAAATAAATATTTTTTTCTTAAAAGTTACCTTAGTAGTTATAAGGTCCTATTTAATTTTGATCGCTACCACTCCGACCATATCCCAGGTCCCCTAGCTAAAGACACGCAACGTTTACGCAGTTATTTCTCTTCGTTAGAGACGATTTGTCATGAATACTTTAGCGATATTGTTTTTAGATTGAGTGCAGGGGGCGCTGCGGTTGCAAAACTTGAAACTAATGGCTGTTATCAATCTTCTGTGTGAATATTTTGATGAGGAGAACACGTGGGGAATGTGCTTCTAAGCGGTTCTTGGAGTATAATGATAAGTTAAGCGGGAGTACCCTTTCTTAATAATATTTATTAAATATGTGTGTTTAATATGAGTGTAAGATTTAACGTGTAACGCTTTGGTTAATCTGTAATGTTACATTGATTATTTGAATAAACTTTTGAAACTTTTTCTTTTGATCGTTTCGTATTATGGTTTCCGGAAGCGTTAAGTAATCTGTTTCAAAGCAGTACAAGAAGGTTTTTATTGCTATTTTGTTTCAATATTCGCGATTTGTCCATATCATAAAAAGGCTGGATGTTTTTACGCGTTTCTATTTTGTCATTTTCAAGGTGATTGCCAGACGTTGCTAAGTCCATGGTCATTCATTTTTTTTATAATAATTCAGCATGAAGGTATTCAAATAATTTCAATCAGAATCTTCTAATATAAGGTTTTGATAAAGGTTTCCAATGCTTGACAGGTACATCGCAGTGCTACGCAACAGGAGACAATAATACCAACTATACCGGGTGTTAGTGTAAACAGTCTTATCCTTGAAACCACAGGCTAGGTATCAGGAACAGAGCCCAAAATCGATGAAAAAAAAAATATTTATTTTTACATAATTTCTGCAAAGAAAATCCTCATAGATCATAAATGCGTTTCACCCTACACACGCTACAATACACGAGAGTAGGTGCAAAGCGGCTTCTCTGTGTGTCAAACGCGCCGCCCGCCGCCTTTCGGCAACTCGCCGTTTCTTTGATGCGCCGACAAACACCTGCCCTCGCGAAAATACCTAAAAGCCCCGCACGCGCGCCCGCGCCGCTGCTCACTCGCCAGTCTCGTACAATCTCGTGCGTGAGTTGGACGCATCGCGTCGCGATCCTTATGTGTGCCGATTCGCGGTAAAATGTAAACTGTGTAACTTATCTGTGCTGTGACAATGTCGTACACAAGCGAACAGTGGACTGAAATGGTACGGCTTTATGCCATAGCTGGTGACAACTTAACCTTGGCACGTAGGTTGTACGCAGAGCGGTTTCCAGGACATCGTGTGCCAAGCCGGGAAACTATCCTAGCTGCTACACAAAGGCTACGTGACTATGGCCAGTTCATCGTGCCTAGTCATGCACAAGGTCGTGGCAACCAACAGTTGGCGGTCAACCTTCAAGAGCAAATCTTGAATTTTTTCGCGGAAAATCCAGAGGAGAGTACCAGAAGGGCAGCTCGTCTCTTCCATGTTTCGCACTGGACGGTTTGGAAAATCCTTCACATCGATGGCCAACACCCCTATCATTTCCAGCCGGTTCAAGAACTGGAAGACCGCGACTACCTACCGCAGGTGGTTTTCTCTCAATGGCTCCTAGATAACCTGGACAACGCTTCCATTCTCTTCACGGATGAAGCTACGTTCACCAGGTCGGGCTTTTACAATGTTCATAATGAACATTACTGGAATAGGCACAATAAATAAAATAAATAAATAATGCTCGACAAATCACACAGCATCATCTAGCCCCAAGCTAAAAATGAACACAGAGTGCGGGAAGACCATTTCCAGCGTAGGTTTTCGGTGAACGTGTGGGCGGGAATCGTGGACGGTATTCTCCTCGGTCCACATTTCATAGATGGAAATTTGAACGGAGATACCTACATGAACATTCTTCGTCGAGTTTTGCATCATATGTTGGAGAATGTGCCTCTCCGTTCATTAAGGAACTTGTGGTACCAGCATGATGGGGCTCCTGCACATTTCCAGTTGCAGGTTCGGACTATGCTTGATGCGGAGTTACCTGGGCGATGGATTGGTCGCGGAGGGCCAGTCGCGTGGCCAGCGCGTTCACCTGACCTCACGCCTTTGGATTTTTATTTGTGGGGAGACATTAAGCGCAGGGTTTACGCCACTCGTTTTTACAATACAAGACAATTAAAAAGACGTATTCGTAAGGCGTTTAGGGAGGTGAAAAATAACCCATTTGTGCTTTCCCGAGTGCGTGATAACCTAAGAAGACGTGCGGAGGCGTGTGTGGCTGTAAATGGAGCCCATTTTGAAAACTTGTTACGTGTGATGTAGGTGTGTGTACATAAAACTGTAAATTTAAACTGTAATTAATTTGTAAATAAGACTTGTTTGTTAATGAACTTTTTAAATACGCCTAAAATAACTACTTTAGCCATAAAGCTTTTTTGATTCAATTTAATTATTTTACTTGTCTTGAAATAACTTAATAATGTGCTAGAGTAGTTATTTTTGCCTGTCCTAAGCCAGGAAAAGTATGAAGGGAAAGTTCTATGCAAGCATCCATTCGTTTTGATACGTACATCAGGCCGAGCGCAGCGACATTTGCGGGCGACGTACGACAGTAGGTAATTAGGGTGTCCAAAAAATCACGTTCCTTAGATGAGAAATGAATTATCAAAATGTAGCGAAACGAATTGACTATTATTTTTAATTATTACTTGTATCAATTCATCATCATCATCATTTCAGCCGTAGGACGTCCACTGCTGGACAAAGGCCTCCCTCATTGATCTCCAAGTACTGCGGTTGGAAGCCGTCTGCATCCACCGCCGACCAGCAGTTCTCACCAAGTCGTCTGCCCATCTTGTAGGTGGACGTCCTACGCTGCGCTTGCCGATCCGTGGCCTCCATTCGAGAACTTTGCTGCCCCATCGGCCATCTGTTCTGCGCGCTATATGGCCTGCCCATTGCCACTTCAACGTGCTAATCCGTTTGGCTATGTCGGTGACCCGAGTTCTTCTACGTATCTCCTCATTTCTGATTCGATCCCGTAGAGAAACCCCGAGCATAGCCCTCTCCATAGCTCGTTGAGCGACTCTGAGCTTGTTCATAAGGCCAATAGTGAAGGACCACGTCTCGGTTCCATATGTCATCACTGGTAACACACACTGGTTGTAGACTTTCGTCTTAAGGCACTGAGGTATGTTGGACGAAAAGACGTTGCGAAGTTTCCCAAACGCTGCCCATCCGAGTTGGATTCGACGATTGACCTCTTTCTCGAAGTTGGACCTACCTAATTGGACTGTTTGTCCTAGGTATACGTACGCGTCGACAACTTCAAGAGCCGAGTTCTCAACCATAACTGGGGCAGGCACGACATGGACATTTGACATGATTTTCGTCTTGTCCATGTTCATTTTAAGGCCTACCCGCTGGGAGACTCGATTGAGGCCTTCGAGCATCGTGCTGAGCTCTTCCATCGACTTTGCCATGACCACAATATCGTCGGCAAATCGAAGGTGAGTGATGTATTCGCCGTTAATATTGATGCCCAGCCCTTTCCATTCCAGGAGCTTGAAGGCATCTTCCAAAGCGGTCGTAAACAGTTTCGGAGAGATTACGTCTCCCTGTCTTACGCCTCTTTTTAAGGGAATCGCCTTCGAGCTCTGTTCTTGTACTCGGACTGACATAGTGGCGTTTGTATACAAACACTTCAACACTTCGATGTACCGATAGTCAATTCGGCATCGTTGGAGAGACTCAAGCACCGCCCATGTTTCGATCGAATCGAAGGCTTTCTCATAGTCCACAAACGCAAGACATAGCGGCAAGTTATACTCTTCGGTCTTCTGTATGACTTGCCGCAGCGTATGTATGTGGTCTATGGTACTGTAGCCTTTTCGGAACCCGGCTTGTTCGGGAGGCTGGAAGTCATCAAACCTGCGTTCGAGACGGTTCGCGATGACCCTTGAAAACAGCTTATAAACATGGCTCAACAGCGAGATGGGTCTGTAATTCTTAAGTAAGGTTTTGTCACCTTTCTTGAAAAACAGAACCACCACGCCCTTGTTCCATGCTTTCGGCGTCGTACCTTCAAGCAAGGCGGAATTAAATAGCTTCTGAAGGACTTTAAGTACCGGTGATCCACCCGCTTTCAGAAGCTCTGAAGTGATTCCGTCCTCACCCGGCGCCTTGTCGTTCTTAAGCTGTTTCAAGGCCATCCTGATCTCGTACAGGCTGATGTCCGGGATATCCTCGGTATAATGTCGGGTCAGTTTAGCTCTTGGGTCGTTGGCCGCACTGCAAACAGGTTTAGTGACCGAATCGTAGAGCCGTCCATAGAACCTTTCGACTTCCCTTAACACTTCTGCTTTACTTGACGTTATGCTGCCATCTTCCCTCTTCAGCTTCGTCATCTGGCTCTGCCCAATAGAACTATCTCTCGCGAACACTTTGGAGCCTTTATTCCGCTCTATCGTATCTTTAATACTGGCTGTATTAAAGGTACGAATATCGTGCCGCAAGGATTTCCAAATTTGTCTATTGAGCTGCCTATGTGACTGAGCATCATCGGGAGACTGCAGTCGCAAAGAACGTCGTTCAGCCATGAGGTTTAGGGTGTCATCAGAAAGTTTCTGAGGTCTATTAGTACGGGGGGTCTTAAAGAACTGGGACCCCACCGTATGGACGGTTTCTACGAACCTGTTATTGATCTCGTCCACCGATGCATCTACTCCTAGACAGTCAAAGCGATTTGCGAGTTCGAGTTGAAAGCTCTCGAGGTTTTGGATATGTGCGCGAGTGGGTCGGAGCGTAGATTTCATCAAACGGGACCTTTCAAGTTTAACGTTCATATTCAATGTGCCCCTTACAATTCGGTGATCACTGCCGGTTTTCACCCTGTGAATCACAGAGACATCATTGAATATTCGTTTCTTGTTGGTCAGGATGAAATCAATCTCATTTCTCGTAGAACCATTGGGACTCATCCAGGTCCATTTCCTGTGAGGCGGCTTCTGGAAGAAAGAATTCATCATAAAGAGTCCTTCTTTCTCCAGAAAATCGGCCAGCCTCTGTCCCCTGGGGTTCCGTTGCCCATACCCAAATTGCCCCACTCTCAACTCATCATCGCTTCTCATGCCTAGCTTTGCATTGAAGTCCCCCATTACAACAGTGAAGTGAGTGTTGTTCGTATGTATGGCTCTACTGATGTCCTCATACATAGACTCTACTTCTTCATCTGGGTGTGACGAGGTCGGCGCATATACCTGAACGACCTTCAGCAAATATCGCTTAGATATTCTGAGTGTTAGGTACGCGACCCTGCTCGACACACTGTCGATGGTGACAATGTTGTTAATGAGTGACTTGTGAACGAGAAACCCGACACCACCTTGGGACTGTTGGTCGCCCTCCCGGTAGTATAGTAGGTTACCGGACTTAAGGGATATCGTGTCCTCGCCCTCTCTACGGACTTCTGATAGCCCCAAAATGTCCCAGTGTAATCTACTAATTTCTTCTTCCAGCTCAACAATCTTATCGTCTGTCCTCAAAGTGCGGATGTTGTGTGTTACCAGGGCCAGTGGTCGTCGTAGGGGTTGGTAGCCGATCGTCTCCCGGGGATTCTTAGCACCCCTAGCCCCGCCGTTACCGTGACTGCTACCGTAGCCAGGATTAGCGGGGCCGCCGGGGACTCGGGGCCTGGTTTTTTGTTGTGTTGTCATGAGGGGGTTGATGCATGTTGATGTTGTATCAATTCATTTTAGGGTTATACATTTGTGGTTTAAGTGATAAGTGTGTTCACACTAACATCCTGTATGTTATGTCGTCCCAGATAGTCTACCATTACGGCAGCCAGTCTTGTATGACTCCCCTTGATAGGTTCCATCGTAAATACGACATCCACACATGCAATGTGTCGGTGCTATTTTACCTACATTCAGGTCATATTTTAAAATTGACAACCATGAATCGATCAAAGTAGGTAACGAACATTCTAACGACATTTTTAACCAAAGAAGAAAGAAAATGCGCTTCCTTAAACTTAATATTTATGTTGACAGGGTATGAAAAACTAAATTTATTAAATCCTGCAGTTAAATGATGCAATATAAGAAAATAATATATGTATAAGTATTTTTAAAATTAAAGAAACAATATTCAGATAAAGCGCATTGAAGTTTATAATATAGTATTTTTAGAATTTTGAATTTCAACATCCCTTACTGCGCTCGCCTGCCAAGCGTACCGAGTATGGCAGCAATCTCCTCATGATTTAGGCCCATGACCTTAAATGGACGTGGATCTACCACTATTCTTCATCTCTCAATATTATAAAGATGAAAGATTTGTATGTTGTATGTTTGGAACGAATAAATTCAAAAACTACTGGACCAATTTTCAAAATTCTTTCACCATTAGAATGCTTATTATCCCTGATTAACATTGACCTCCCCCTGATTTTATCCCCGTATTCCTACGGGAACGGGAACTACGCGAGAGAAACCGCGTAGTGCGGCTAGTTTAGGAATATAACCAACTAGCCACTGGGCGCATATAAACCGTACAAACATAATAGGGTGGTTGATAACAACGCACCGATACTAATGCACTCAGCGTTTATAGCCTTTTGTTACGGCCGGGTAATAGTCGGGGAATAAAAATGATTTACTCCGCCTTTCCCGTGTTTTATTTGTAGGAATAGGAGTGTTTACTTAGGGACATGTGAAGTAATCTTGACCGTAGGAAGAGGGATTTTGGTATTGGTAGGTTTATACCTTCCGCCCTCATTTATAAACGGTAAACAAGTGGTTTTATCAAAGTTATAAACAAATGTAGCATCATGTATGAAGTATGTCAGTCATCTAGTACCCATAACACAAACTCTGCTTAGCCTGGGGCTAGATGATGCTGTGTGAGTCCAGCATTATTTATTTCTTCTATTTATTTAAGTTGATAGACCACTAAGATTTAGATGTGGGATGTTTGTAAGTGGAACAATTAAGTTTTATTTGCTCACATTTTTGGTCAAGATTGATAACAATTTACTTTAAAGGTAGTTCTCACAAACCACAATGAATAAAATCCTGAATAAAAACATCAAGAACAAAGTGATTTTTAGGTTGAGTATTGGCAGTAAGTTTAAATGCTGTCTCCCGCACATTTCGTTCGAATTGTTTAGAGCACCTAATAGGTAAAACAATTTCGCTAGAAATAAACAAAACTCAAATTGCAATCAGAACGCGCTTGACAAGTCAATTCACAATCAAAACCGGTGCTACCCAAAGATTGAAAACATAAGATGTGCCGTGACACCAAAATCATTGTCTTTATATCCCACCGATTTTTCTTTTTCTTTTATTTAATTGAAGGACTTTGTCGCATAATTTTTATTTCTTGAAAAGTGTATGTTCACATTTAACACGTGTTTAACAGTGACGGAAACACCGTGAGGAAACCCGCGGCTTAGTTAGCTTCAGACATATTGACCTGTTCTTTCCTCTGAATAACAGCTGACTAAGCTGAAGATGGTCCTGGGCAAGCACCTGGTAATAAATCATCTATAATAAATGCAAAGGCCTTACTTTTTTGTCTTTACATACATGTGTTGACAAAAATGGCGACGCACGCACACTGGTTTTGCCAGTAGACCAAACTGTTATTGTAACCATTTATTGTGAAATCATATTGCACGAAATTTCGTGAATAAATAACAAATCACGTCCGGCTAAAACTGTGCTTAGACGTACACTGATTCCAAATGAGCGAGCTATATTTTTCGTGTGGTAACAAAAAGGCGCAGTCTCACTACGGTAAAGGTGTTTCTAGTTTAAATCTTTGGTGCCTATAATCTAGTCAACCGATTTGCCTCATACAACTCAGCTATGCTCCAACTTTATATGACCTCTGTGACGGACATGACCAGCTTATTTTACGCAAATGTTTTTTAATCGAGCAATTTTCCATGTTTCAGATTAAAATTCTCTTTCCAAGTAAAGATAAGATAAAAAAACAGGAAAAACTAACTCATCAATATTTGGTGCACTTAGCTGCATTTGTGTATAAATAATTCAGGGGCACGAAGATAGATGGCGCTAATAGGCCACATCAGTCACGTGGGACCCAGCACGTAAATCGTCTGGGACTCTGGAATGGTTTAACATGGGGATCAACAGAAATGGAAAAACGGAGTTTCGCAAACACGCGCCTAACTGCAGTTGTAAATCTGGCTGTACTAATTAATGCCATGTTGAAAAATGGAATAGGTTTGACGAAAGATGGATTGACTTTTATAACATGCAAAATTAAAAACAATAAAAATTCATGCTAACTACGAGAATGGAAAGGTGAAGAATAATAGTTAGACAATTAGTACCTGAGTAAAAATCAACGGAAAGTTGTACTCGTATGATAAATAAATAATGCCGGACAATTCACACAGCATCATCTAGCTGCAAGCTAAGCAGAGCTTCGGTTATAGGTATTCATATGACTGATATACTTAAAACATTATACGACATAGAAAGATATTTTTTTATTTTAAATAGAAAATAATCCAGAACACCCTGAACCAATATCTGCAGATCGTACAGACATTTGTCCCGAGGCGGGCATCGAACCCGCAACCTCTGGCATCGCAGGCGGACCTTTGCCTGCTGCGCCGCAGAGGTCGTCAAATCTTATTTATATCCTTCCATTTAATAACCATATTAAAGAGTTTGACAAAAATGACAACATCCACCATCCAGTGGCAGCGGTCATTGTCAAAAGTATTGTAAAAATAACCTTTCATTATTTTCAACACTTACGAGAGTACCAGAAAAGGGGCATTTTTGGGGTTTTGGACATTTTCGGCCATTTGAAGACTTTTATTTTTTTGGTGACCTTTTGATCTGTTACCAGCCACCAGTACACTTCTCTCATTAAGACGGTACTAACAAAAAAGGTTTCATGTAAATCGGTCAACGCGTTCGGTTGTAATCGTCTCATGCACAGACAGACAGACAGACAGACAGCGCTAGCCCCCTAATAATAAAGGTAGATGAAAAATTTAAATCTAATCAGATGTCCGGCAGGTCACAAGTCAGATAACAAGATTTCATACATGGCTAGCAAGTAAAATAAAAGCTTGTACAAAATTTTATTCCCTAAACCTAACCATAGGTTATTAAATAATTATTGTGTAATATTCACATAATAAAATCATGTTTAGACATATAAAATGTTAGTATTGTCAGCAGGATCTAGTGGCACTAATTGAGGTTTAACCTAGATTCACAGACAAATAAACAAATTGAAATTGAAAATAGACTCGTTAAAAACAATCCTACAAAACCTCTGGGAATGCACAGTCGGTCGTATAAAACGTTCATAATTTTCATTTGCAATGTTGAATTGCTTCACAAACACTAAATTCAGCAATATCTCATGCACAATGCGGCTGGACCGTAATCCTTTCTTTATTGAATTCCCTTGTCTAGTCCAGCATTATGGGATGCATTTTTACAATACACCCTCGAAGGGGGTAGGGGGGGGGGTTGTGCGTTTGTGCATACCAGACGAAGTTTATGGGGAATTTAAATGCGGCGGAACAGCCTTGGGCTATGTGAATACAAGCATCAGCTTTTAGGTACTTATGATATTGCCGTGGGGTTCCGGCAGTAGAATGTTGCCCCTACTCTCTTACCCGTGGATGCAGTAAGAATCTGCCAAGGGATACGGCAGCAGTGTCTTTCCGTGCATCAACGCTCGCCAACCCGCCTACCAAGCGTGGTAAAAGAATTTATTTCACAAAAACTAGTATACAGAATCAGGCACCTTATAAATGATTGAATTAAAATGATTTTTGCAAAGGGTCCCTCGCTCTGGGTCTCGGTAGAGCCTGTATAGCAAGGTTGCAGTGATTCTCTTTGGACACCCGCAATAAACCTTTGAGACTATGTACCTAGGTGTTAACAATTATTTAAATATTTTGCGTGAAACTAGTAACTATGCTCAATAAAAATCTAGTAAATATATTAAGGTAATGATAAAGTAGCAGTAGTTTGACGATGTGTGTGTGTGTGTGAGAGAGAGAGAGAGAGAGAGTGTGCGAGTGTGTGTGGGTATATGACATGTATAAAATCACTGATTGTATTTACATATATATGATGGAGTTTATTCAATAGTTACTAGAAGCTTTTCTGCCCCTTCGTATGATAGATTTAATAGGTAGTCTGTTTTATTTTTTAAAAGATGTTTTGTAATTTAGTTTATCTATATCTATTTCTTTATTTTATTATATCATCATTTCAGCCATAAAACGTCCACTGATGAACACAGGCCTCCCTCATGGATCTCCATGAGGGGTAGTTGCCATTCTCACCACGCTTGGCAGGCGGGTTGGTGAGCGCAGTATGGGATGTTGATACACGGATAGACGCTGCTGCCCATCTTCCGGAGGTATCCCTTAGCAGGCTCTTACTGCATCCATGGGCATGAGAGGAGGGGTATCATTCTACTGCCGGCACCCCACGGCGAGTATTTTATAATATCTTTTATTTTTATTTTTATATCTTTTATTTTATCTTTTGTTTATTTTATTGTATATCCGGGGACCTAAGATTCAATTACACTTGCTACCAAATTTTGTTCTTGATTTTTGTAATTTGAAGATAATATATTTCCTTCTTTTTAATTTTCTTATTTGAAGGGTAGTTTTATTAACAAGTGAATGTTGATTGGTGATAATTTCTTTGATAAAAAGTTGTGATACAGTTAACACCGAACACAATTTATACAGGTAGAATATCTACGTGGTTTAAAAGTAGATACTTTTAAGAGAGCTCTTTGGGCACGCTCCAATGCTAGCATGTGTTTTGTCAGCCGAACCCCAAGCCTTTATACAGTAGGCTAAAATTTATTGTGCTAGACTATAGTAGATTTTAATGAGGCAACCAAAATCTAGCACGTGCCATAGTTTTTTGAATACATAAATAAGTTTTCTGATTCTTCCTGAAATATAATGATCTGGATGCCTAAATATTTTATAAGAGATACCGGTTGTAGATTTGAGCAAGAGCAATTATTTGCATTATTGCATGATCCAGAGTGAATAATTAAATGTAGATGTTTCTTAGGCTGGGTACTTTTGTTTATAGAAAAAGGGATGTATTTGGTTTTGGATATATTAAGTGTGAGTAGGTTAATTTTTAACCACTCAGAGATTTTGCTCATGCCTGGTAGCTCGATTCGCTACCAATTCAACTTCGTTCCATTTCTTCGCTTGAAACAGAACCACTGTATCGTCTGCATATTTACTGCATTACTTAAATTCAGGTCACAGCTTTCATTTATGTAAATAAAGCGGGGCCTAGGATGCTACCCTGTGGCACACCAAATTTTATGACCATCTCCTCGCTTACTAGCTTACCCACGCGCGTCTTTTAGGTTCTATTTGATATGTAGCTTTCAAACCATAGCAGTACCTTTAATTCCATGCATTTCAAGTTTAGCCAACAATATAGACGATGAAACGGTGTCAAAAGCTTTCGCTAAGTCTAAGAACACAACGACTGTTCTGAGACCAGCGTCTAAACTATTCCTTATATGTTCTGTGACATATAGAACTGCATCGTCAGTACTTCGACTCGAACGGAAGCTATGTTGGTTGTATGATAGGATGTTGTTTTGCTCTAGGTAAGATTTTATGCGCTTGTTCATGAGTTTCTCAAGTAATTTTGACATTGCCGGTAGGAGGGATATGGTAAGTATGGCAATAACCCCTTATAATCAGTACTTGGAGATCGATGAGGCTAATGTTCAGCAGTGGACGTCCTACGGCTGAGATATAAAATATACATATATGTACATATAAGCTCATTGTAAGTCAATAATATCGCCAGTGCTGCGTGAGGTTACTGACATGGCTATGCACAAAAACGGTAGACTGCATTTCAGAAACGAAAGGAAATCGTTTGAATGCGTTTGCTTGTATTATTTTGATGGCTTTGATATAAACACAAAGTCTAATTTACTGAGAATTCACCAAAACATCGACAGATGCCAATCTATTAACAAAAGGTACCCACAAAAGGGGACGCCAATCGTGACCCATTAAAAGATTTCTTTCTGTAATTGACATGACAAGAACAGAGATTAGGAACGCGGTTCTTCTAACTGCGTATATCCGCATTTTCGGAGCTGCTTCATCGTCCTATATGTACAAAATATACTTTGATTATAGGACAGACATTATTTAGGTTATAGGTAAAATAAAAAAAACAAGTGCGAGACATTGTTAGATAGATTAACCTTATCTAAATGAACAACAAACATTTAGTAACAAATCCGCTAACCTATATCTAATGAACGTTTGAAAGAACACTCAAAAAGAATTAGACACTTGTTCTACCATTCTACAAGGCACCTTCAAGAGAAATCGGTTCCCCGATCGTCATGAAATATACCAGAAACAACAAAAACGCAGAGGCAGTTGCCCAATAACGAACAACCACCACTCCCTGGATGTGTTGCCTACTCGACCGCCGAACAGAAAGTTAACATTGCCACATTTATTTATTTTTATTTATTTTATTTTAGAACTTACAGGAAAACTTACAGCTAGCAATTTAATAATTAAAGAAATAGGTACAGAAAGCCAATTAAAAGTTTTCACATATGGGTAGAAGAATACAAATATAAAAAGTTGACAAATAAACAAATACTAAGTTAGGAATTAAGATTTAAAGAATAAATTATTACACATATGTTTAAAACTAGAAGGAGAAGTGTTGAATAATTCAACGTTCTGGGCCACTGCATTGTAGTGTCTGCACGCTCGTATAATAAAAGAGTTCTGTCTATACTTATTCTTAGATGTATGGATATAGAGAAGGTTATTATTTCTCACAGATGCTGAAGTAGTTTTTAGTCCTATATAACTAAGTAACTCCGGACTGTCCACCCTGCCACTCGCTACACTTAAGAGATAGGAGATGTCTGCCACTCGTCGTCTTTCTGATAGAGGTAGAATATGGAATTTTTTACACCTTAAAAGGTAGTTTGGGAGATATGTTTTGGTTCTAAATTGTAAGCACTTGAGAAAACGTTTTTGAATGCTTTCAATCCGAGCTGAATATATGCCATACTGGGGGCTCCACACCTGTGAGACATACTCCAGATGACTTCTGACATACGCACAGTAGAGGATTTTGAGGGTATTCACTTGATCGAACTCTGATGACATTCTTATTACGAAACCTAGGGCTTTAGACGCTTTTTTCACAATAGCATCCACATGCTGGTCGAAAAGCAGTTTCGAATCAAAGGTTATGCCAAGGTCACGAATAGAAGTCACTCTTGTTACATTTACATCTTCTAATTTATAGTCATAGATCAGAGGTTGAGGCTTACGTGTAAAAGAGCAAATATAACATTTACGGACATTTAAATCCAACTTATTAACACTGCAGTATTTTTCAAACCTACTCAGATCTTCTTGAAGCTTAATACTGTCTTCAAAATTTCTTATAACAGAAAGAATTTTCATATCGTCAGCATAAAGATATACTTTTGAGTGTTTAAAGTTGTTGACAATATCATTAACAAAAATAGTGAATAGAAGTGGACCAAGCAAAGAACCCTGAGGAACCCCCGACGGTATATTCAGTGATTTGGAATTGTATCCATTTAAGACCACAGTCTGAGAACGATTCTGAACGTATGAAGAGAACCATCTAAAGAGATTTCCTCGAATTCCAGCGGACTGTAATTTTTGCAAAAGTATGATGTGATCTATCCTATCGAACGCCTTGCTGTAGTCTGTGTAAATTATATCTACTTGAGCCGGTTCAGACATATATTGCGACAAAAACTCGCTACACAGTAGCAAGTTGGACGTGGTAGATTTACCCTTGAGGAAGCCATGCTGACTGTCAGACAACGTATGTTTGAGAGCTGGATATAGCTGGTTATATATTAAACGCTCTAGTATTTTAGCAAACACACACAGCTTAGAAATTGGCCGATAATTTTCAACCCTCTCCTTGGGACCACTTTTGTGAATAGGGGTAATATAGGCAGTTTTCCAAATTTCTGGTACGATACCCTCACAAATAGATCTATTGTATAAGATAGTGAGTGGTGATGCTAATCCTTGTGCACATCTAATGATGAAAGTTGAAGGTATATTATCAGGCCCGGCTGACTTCTTTGGATCGAGGTGCAAAAATATCTTCAAAACATCATCTACTGTGATAGAAATTGTTGCAATGTCACAAGTAGACAATAGTGCGTCAGAATTATCAAGTGTGTAACAAGAGTTTGATGTGGGTTGAAGGAAAGTAGAGTGAAAGAATTCGGCAAACAATTCACAGATAACATTACCATTGGCCGAGGATCGCTGACCAAAGTTTAGAACAGATGGATAACAGTTAGATTGACTCTTACTTTTAACATAGCTCCAAAAAGCTTTGGGATTTGATTTTATCTGGTTTTCGATGGAGGCAATATAATTCGCAAAAAGCTCAGATTCCAGATTCTTAGCACGATCACGCAAAATTACGAACGAATCATAGTCTGATATATTTCCATATTTTTTAAATTTAGCGCGGTATTTGGCTTTTTCTTTTAACATTTTAATAAGTGGTGTTTTATACCATAAAGGATATTTAGTCGATTGACTGACCACTTTCGTAGGAATATGTAAATTGCGTAGATCTGTAAGTTTTTCATACAGATACGAAACTGAATCATTCAGAGATCTTTGTTTAAATTCGTCGTGCCAGTTAGTACTTTTAAGTTTAGATAATATGGCGTCATATTCGCCCTGGTTATAAAGATATCTAGTATATGATTGAGGTTCTAACTTATGCAACTCAACGAAGTCTGCTGATATACATAAGGCTTTATGGTGCGGGTCTTCGGGCACTAATGGGTTACTACAATGAGTTAAAGAAACCTCACTGTTAGAAAAAACTAGATCTAGTAGTCTATTGTTTACATTTGCGTGTGAGTTAAATTGAAGCAAGTGACACATGTTAATATTATCAAAGAGATCAAATTGGTATGAACCTAGTAGATCTGCGGGCTGGTAGGAGACTTCATCATTAGATAGTGACCAGGTAATATTAGGTAAATTAAAATCACCTAATATTATAAATTTATCACACGAGTTTTCGTAATATATTTTACTCATGTTGTGTGAGAAATTATTTACTTGAGTGATAAAAGTATTTCCTAGCTTTTCGTTACGTGTAACGAAAAGCTAGGAAATACTTTTATCATTATATATATATATATATATATATATAATGATATTTCCTATATTATATATATATATATAGGAAATCATTTTAACATGTGTACATGTAAACGACGCATAGGTGCAGTTTGTATAAAATTTTATGTTTTTTGCTACGTAGCGATAGGGTCACCCATAGATCCTCGGCAGACGAGTGCCATTCAGGCCGTCCTTCCGCGATCAATTCACGCCGTACCGCAAGAAGTACACCACCACCTAAACTCTGACTTGTTCGGTCATAATTCCTGTCCCGCCTCCATACGAGATAGCGATCATCGAAAAGTTCACCATTATTTATACCATCTAATAGCCAGGTTTCGGTAAGACAGACCACATCATAGGTATTCAAACAAACATTTCTATAAAATTGAGATGTTTTAGTGCGCAATCCACGCACATTCTGGTAGTATATACTAAATGGAATCATTGATAATCGGTAGAATAATAGTTTCTGGTATAGTACATTATATAAGTTACAATATTGAGATATGTTATCAGTAAGACGTAACAAGCATTACATTTCAGGCAGAAAAAATAATACCTAGATAAGCATCCATCTATATTACAATGTACGTAAAGTTTAAATGCATAAAAAATAGAGTTTTTACTTAATAATAAAGTGAAGCAAATAGCGGCAGACCGTTCCCTGACAGCGCTCGCCGAGGCTGATGCGGCAGCGGCGATGCAGTGCGAGTGTAAGTGCAGCGAGTAGCGGCGGGGAGCCGCGCGTGCGAGTTCAAAATGTTGGGTGCAGTTATAGTGTAGAGGTATACTATGACAATGTATGAAAAATGAGGCAACAAGTAACATAAGCGAGCGGAGAGTATTTATAGTATTAACTTTTTTAGGTCCGTTTCTGATTTCACCACTATAGCCGGCGAAGTTGGGGTTTTCCGCAAAAAAATCTTGCACCCTTTCACCCAAGTGAAGGCAAAACCCCGCTCCCTTGCGAGTGATTTGGTTTTGTTCAGCAGCAGTTTATTTTCTAATGTAAGATGGTCGTTTATAAAGATTCTCTCACTGCCCTGTAGGCCGAGATTACTGGCGACGATAGTATGTTTCTTAGCTGCTGCAACAAAATCATCTTTCAAGTACCTGTTATGTACAGAGACAATTATGGATTTCTTCGACTTTTCATTTCGCATCGGAACTCTGGCCACATAATTAATCTCCTGCTTTAGGATTGGACATTTGATGTGGTCGCCGATTTTAGAGACTATGGAGAACAGGTTCTCGGCCGCGGTCATTGGCACTCCTTTGATCTCTATGTTATTTAAGCGAGATCTCTGCTCATGTTCAAGAGCGGACCTCTCTAACTTGTCAATGCGTTGATGCAGACATTTGACCTCATCCTTAGTTTTAAGTAGGTCCTTTACTTCACAATCAATTTGCGCTACTCTTTCAGTGAGGTTCTCAACTGCGTGATGAACAAACTCCATCGAGTTTTTCACCTCAGCAACCTCAGATTTGATGAACTTTAGCTCCTCCATATTTGCCTTTATGGCTTTCAGGTCCGCAACAATCCCGGGTAAAGCCGCTAGCTGCGATATGACAAGCTTCATCTCATGATACAGAGCGTCGATGTCCTTCGGTGTTGGAGAAGCCAGGGGAGTTGTGGCCGAAGAATCTATCCTCGGTGGTACAAGGGGACTGGCGGCACCGGTCGATGCAATCTTGCAGGAGGGGCATTTCCATTTCTTTTGCCGGTCGCCTAGTCTCCGATAACCGTGCTCTGTAATTCCTGAGCACGGAAAGTCGAAGTAGTCTTGGCAGACTGAGCACTGGGCTCCATCCCTAAACTCCAAATCGCAGCGTTTGCATTTAAACATCTTAAAATAATTGTTGATCTAAAACTCCAAAACTCCCGATGTTTAGGTAAATTTTAAGAGACGGCAATACTCAGGAACTTGTCAATGTGGAAATCTGGTTGTCAGATGATTTTGACAACGTCAACCGGTCCTGTCAGTTGAGTTTGACAACGTCAAGTTGATGTAAGCCGCTGTCAGTTGACTTTGATGGAACAGTTGATGGGAACTTGAGGGTACTTCGACTACCTTTGTCTGCCGGTCCCGAAGATGAAGGTGGATAAATCGAAGGAAGTTTCTTCTGTTTTTGGGCAGTCTTCGCAAGAAATAGAGTGGAAAAACGTTACCGGTGGTTTCTTGTATGCTGAGGTTCACTATAAAACACTTCGAGAGGAGTATTTTTATCTTAATGTATTAAAAATAATAAAGTGAAATAGGAGTGGTGTTTACTGTTTTAGAGTTGCCAACTCGAAAAAAAAGATGAGAACCATGCTCTCAACTTAGTTCACAAGTAAGTTGCAGTAGTTTTCATTGAATCAATTCCAATACGTTAATCAAACGCAATATTTACAATAAAGCTTATAAAAATATATCAGATTACCTAGAAGACAAAACCATTTGGGACGGAATCTGCTCCAACTCCGTCAAACGTATCATAAGACAAAAGCAAACTGTTAAATGATGACTATAACGACCGAGTTAGGTTCTTCTGTTCGTTTCTTTTCCTAATTTGCGTGTCTGAGTGAGTGTCTGAAGTGAACATATATAAGTACATACTTATATATGTTCATTTCAGACAAAACCACATGCTTTATTCTATAAATGTGTGTTGTTTTATTTTGTAATTTGTGACGTGTCAATAACGTCCATGTGGCCGCACTGAATAAACTATTTTTTTTTTGTTTTAAAGGCCTTATTAGTGAGACATTCCGTTTGAAGTTGTCTGAGTAGCGGGTTTTCTCTCCATGAAATACCAATATAAATTAAATTAAAGTCATAAATCATTATCGCATATCCACACATCCAATACGCATTCATCAAAACCCTATACAAGCTTTTATAATCCGACATAAAGGACTTTACACACGTGCGGGGAACTCATTATGCACGATCACACACAGCCGGTCAATACTGAAGACCGTGATGGCATCCGCGTAATGATAATTCCAATTTCGGAATGAACAGTGTTTTATAGTCCATTAATTTAAATAGCCTGGGAATGAGCGGAATATAAATGAGTATCTAATCAAGTTGAAAGAAGCAAATTAATTCTGCTTGGTTGCCGGTTATTAATTCATTGCCCTGGATTATGCAATTTGCTCTTTACAAATAATGTTAATATAAACTAGGATTAATTACAGCTTAATGCAGCTGTATTTTTCTATTTTTCAATAATATAACCGACTTTTATGATAAAAACTAAAATATTGCTAAATAAATTAAAATTAAAAGATGCCGTGTACAGTATAATTTTCCCAAGTTATTTCTGTACATGAACAAACCCCTAGACCACCCGCTTAAACAAACACCGATAGAACTTTCCCTGCTTTATTGAAAACACATTTGCACATATTTCTAGATATTAAAACTCTGATATAAGCGTCAATACACAATAAAGTTGTTAATTTCGCTTTTAAGGAGACGTTAATTAAGTCCATGCAAATCGTTGTATCGGTTTATACTGCGGACTCTGTCTAGAAGCTAAGTAAGTTGATTTTTAAAACGTATCTCTCTCTCTCTCTTCCACAAAACTTAGAAATCCAAGAGCGTTGTTTTATCCACCAACCTGAATTACTTTTGTTCTACGACTTTGGAAAATCATATTTTTTAAACTTTTTATATTAACTATTCATACAAATGACCGTGCTAACTTGTGCGAACTTTCTGAGGGTATAAGGGCAACACATATGTATATTAATTCAAATAATAAATTAATAATCTTACACTTTAATGTTCACCTACTTAGTAAAAAAATAAATAATGCTGGACAAATCACACAGCATCATCTAGCCCCAAGCTAAGCAGAGCTTGTGTTATGGGTACTAGATGACTGATATACTTAATACATTATACTACATAGATATATATTTTTATTATAATATAGAAAAACACCCAGAACACCCTGAACAAATATCTGCAGATCGTACAGACATTTGTCCCGAGGCGGGAATCGAACCCGCAACCAAGATAACAAGATACGATAACGTTCGAATGTTAGTTCTCCATGTTCATTATACTTATAGAGGTACGTATGCTTATGTGCCGAGCCAGCTACCTACCTAAATCAGGCGAGGCAAGCTAGAGCACAAGCAACTAACGTAAATCCAGCTCCGAATCAAATAAAGCCTACAACACGTTAATCTAAACGTGACGCGTAGCTTCACAGAGTAAAGAGGATATCTGGTCAACATACGCTAACTCGATATTCTTTGGGGATTCTCTGAAGAGAAGCAGGCTGGAACAGTTAACGTTATTAGTACACATAAACTTATGACTGTCGATGACATATGATTTTTACATTTTTAGATTTTCACATGGGCGAAAGGATTGTGGACGTGGTAAGAAGTTCGTAAATAGAGATGTAAACGAAGTCAAAAATAATCTTTGTAGGTATTAAAAGAATAGCAAACCATTATGTTATAGTTTTTGAAATATGGCGCTAAATTGGTGCGTTGTGTCAAATGACGGTCTGCCCGAGATCTTAGTTGCTCTCGCAATCATATATGAATGATTGATGATAGCAAATTAGAATGAACCAGGTGTTTCAACTGAGCTAAAATAGTCTGCTTCATGGTAAAGAGCTCGGAGCCGAGACAAAGGCCTGTGCCAAACAACTCCTTTGATTCAATATCGTAAATTAAGATAGCACTGAAAGGCAAAGGCCCGCCTGTGATGCAAGAGGTTGCAGGTTCGATTCCCGCCTCGGGCCAATTGTATATATGATCTGCAGATTGTTAGGGTGTTTTGAATGTTTTTCTATATATGTATAATAAAAAATATATATCTTTGTGATGTACTAAGTAAATAAGTCATCTACACCCATAACACAAGTTCTGTTTAGCTTGGGGCTAGAGGATGCTATGTGAATTGTTCAGCATTATACAAAATATTTTCTCATATCCATTGCCGTGGGGCGCCGGCAGTAGAATTTGCCTCTCCTCTCTTGCCCGTGGATGCAGAAAGAATCTGCGAAGGGATACCTCCCTCTGAAAGATGAGCAGCAGCGTCTTTTCATGTATCTGCATCCCGTACTGTGCTCGCCAACCCGCCTGCCAAGCGTGACGAGTATGGCAACAACCCCCTCATCATTTTGGAGATCTATAAGGGAGGTTATTTTCCAGCAGTGGATGAGGTCAGCAGTGCTACGGATGAGATGATAGTTTCCACTCGACTTTTCGTCTGCAACATAGGTTCAAGACGTTTACATAATTCAAATCGCATGAAAGTCTTACATTGCTGGATCAGATTTTTTTTATACTACTAATTAAAGAGGCAAGCCGAAGGGCCATGCACGTGACCTACCCTGAGACATAGAGTTGTAAGGTAAACATAGGTTCAAGACGTTTATATAAATCAAATCGCATCAAAGTCTTACATTGCTCGATCAGATTTTTTTTTATTCTACTAATTAACGACACAAGCCGAAGGGACATGCAATATGGTCAAACGGTTAGGATTCAAGTTTACTTGAGAGTGAGTCAATGTTGGAGTCAGATACTGATTAGCTAATCAATCACAGCGCAAATCCTTAACAAACAAACATAAGAATAGTCCTACGGCTAAGATGATGATGATGAAAATTACATCTCAATCTCTCGTTCAAAAGTACATTCAAAAGATCTCCAATCACTCTTCTGAACTTTGCAAAATGGAAAAATTGTACGGTTTCCTCAAAGGCTAAGTAAAGTTGGGAGGTTATTTATATCAATTGAGAATGTTCTCTGAATTCCCGTTTAATTCGCAGGAAATGTTGCTGCAGTGCTGAGTTTCTATAGAATTTGTAACTTGGTGAAATAAGAAATTTCAAAAACCTGTTGAAAAATATGATGCCGGCGTCTAGTTCTAAACTAAGCAAAGTATGCTACTAGATGACTGATAGAATAGATGGTTACTTTTTCTGATGAATTACATACTGTGGTACATACATATATCTATGGAGGTACCGGATCTATGTACAGTTTATTTTAGTATTTACATCATGTTAGTCATGGCAAACGTCTAAGGTAAGCCTAATTATCTATTAATGACCCATGCACTGTAGAGTTCTCTTGAGCATAGGGTAACTCTTATCCTATTCTCAAAAGAACTCTGAGTGAACTCTCAAGAGACGAGTTTATAGTGAGGAGTAGTGATGAGTGTAGATGAGTGATGAGTGATCATAATTTCAGCCGTAAAACGTCCACTACTGAACAGGGTAGCTGCCATACTCACCACGCTTGGCAGGCGGGTTGGCGAACGCAGTACGGGTTGTTAATGCACGGAAAGGCGCTGCTGTCCATCTTCCGAAGGTATCCCTTAGCAGATTTTTATTGCATCCACGAGTAAGGAGGAGCTATATTCTTATGCCTACCACCCCCCACGGCGGAACTGATATTAAGTGGAAAATATCCAATTTCAGACAGCATCCGATCTTGCCAGCAGCATTAGGGGCAGCGGGCGACAAATGAAACTGGAGTACACAGGACATCGACCGCTGGGAGCGCATGGGAATAGAACTTTATTAAATTCTGGATGCATTTTAATAGCATTTTATTACCTTTAAATACCGTTGGTTATTGGATTTCGAAACCACTAGTGGGGCGTCTTCTTTGTCAATCCCTTCCTCCCGGACCTCGCTATCCCACAATGTTTTGGAGGAGGACGCTGTCACTACGACGCAGTTTTCTTACTTTTGTGGTGGCAACGTTCACATCAGTTTTTGTAACCACTTAAATGTTTTAAATAAAGATTTTTAAAGTTTAATGTTTTTTAATGGCGCTCTTGACAGAGAATTAATTTGTGTTGTCTTTCGGTAAAGAATTATCTACCCTCATCTGTCATTACGTGTAATAAAGAATATGTGCTACTAGAGGTAGATTATGCAAACATTAATGCATCGCATATAGGTTGCCTAGCTTAATCTCGCTATGATGTTGAACAATAATATGGTTAGTTTTTTTCGATTAGATATTCATAAAAGTCATAACGCAGTTAATAATAATTATGAAGTTGCCGGGCAAAAACAGGTAATAAGTACCTACTTTTCCGGCAACTCCATAAGTGCGAGAAAAGTAGGCAACCTTTAAGCATACAGTTCTTAGCTGCTTTTGCTCTTCATTATTTAATCATGACAAGCTCTGTGGCGCAGCGGGCGAAGGTCCGCCTGCGACGCAAGGGGTTGCGGGTTCGGTTCGCGCCTCGGGACAAATGTCTGTACGATCTGCAGATATTTGTTCAGGGTGTTCTGGGTGTTTTTCTAAATATAATAAAAATATCTATCTATGTAGTATAATGTATTAAGTATATCAGTCATCTAGTACCCATAACACAAGCTCTGCTTAGCTTGGGGCTAGATGATGCTGTGTGATTTGTCCAGCATTATTAATTTATTTATTTACCTACTTTTCTGCTATTCTAACTAGAAAAGCGATACATAGAAACTAGAAAATCTTGATTCAAAAACTTATAACACTTTAGTTTTGTTATTTTTTTAAAGTGTTTAACCACACATGGGTAGAACATTTTCAAAGAAATGAATTATTACAACACTTTGTTTTAACCAGTGCAATTTGTATTTTCTCTTTCCATTTTCGTACACACAATTACGGTGCCTTATCAATCTTTCCGAAACATTAAGGACAGTGAACAGGACAATATTTTTTTCATTTCTCAGAAAGAAATCTTCGAATGGCGGGTGGGGTATTAAAAAACGCCATCCCGGCTGTAAGGGGGTCATTAAACAAGATCGCTATCATAATTGAATTAAAAATTCCGACACGGCGAGTAGGGGCGCTAGAGGTCTTAGACACAGGCGAGATTTTTAACACTTCGTTCACTCGTCTTCATTGAACTGGAAGTTTATCTTGTGCTGAACACACGGTAGCTCGTTCGAACACATAGTAATTTATTTAAATAATTTCGGACGTTTATTTTGGCAAATTTTAACGTGTAAGGGAAATTAACTACGAGTACCTACGTGAGTTTCTTTTCAGTCGTAGGACTGCTATCCATGACCACTGCTGAACGTAGGCCTCCCTCAAGGATTTCCTAAAGATCATGAGAGGTTGTTGCCATACTCGCCACGCTATACAGGCGGGCGAGCGCAGTACGGAATGTTGATACACGGAAAGACGCTGCTGATCTTCCGAAGGTATCCCTTGGCAGATTCCCTCTGTATCCACGGGCAAGAGAAGAGAGGCAATATTTTACTGCCGGCACCCAAATGTTGATTAACACTATAAAAATTACAATTGACCTAAATGTTTCAAAATATGTTTACGTTAATTTGGCTTATTTTAACCTAAAATGTAAACTTTTCAATTTTAACATTAATTTTGATTGTAAATCATACGCGAGCTATTCAAAAAGCCCCAGCTGTTCTAATAGTACCTACTCGCCCTAAACGCTGGAACACAAGACGTGCTAACGGTCGGGATATTATGCAGGAGCTGTGTTTTTTGTCTCCTAAAAAAGGGTTAGTGTTACAGAACTTAATAGTAGTGCTTTTTGTCAGTAGAAGTATTTTCCAATGTACGATTCTTACAGAGATCACAATAAAAGTGTCAAAATATATAATACTAGCCGCAATCCGCGGTTTCACCGGCATAGTTCCCGTTCCCGTGGGAATACGGGAATAAAATACAGCCTATGTTACTCAGGGATAATGTGACGCACGCGACCAGCTTTTTTATCACATAAATTGTGTAGAGATGTTTTAAGTTGACATTAAACTTTAATGGAAAATGTTTATTTTATTATTTTTTGTACGTTTAAATAAAAGTTTGCTTGTTAAAAAGATTTTTTATACTTTTAATTTATTTTTTACTTTTTAGTTATAACTGGACCGTTGGTATCTTCATCTCATGGCCGCCATGTTGGATTTAGAGTGATGTTCTATAATTTTTCAAGTAACTCTCAACAAGGCCTTTCATGTGATACCCATATTGTAAGATTGCATTAAGAATAACTAGTCCGCCATCTTGAGTATACCGCCATGTTGGATGTTATTTAATTAGTGTGTTGTTATTTAATTTTGTGAGTAACTCTCAGCAAGGCCTTTCATTTAATACCCATATTATAGGAGTACATTAAAAATAAGTAGTCCGCCATCTTGGGTGTTCCACCAGCGCCATGTTGGATTCAGAGTGACGTCACATAGCTGACCATGCATTGTCATCCAAAGAAAACATGTATACAAAATTTCAGCTCAATTGGTTGAATATATCTGCTTCAAAATTGAGTTGCAAGATTCCGCGAACAAAAATAGTTACATACATACAGGGCAAGCTAAAGAATAGCTTGTAAAAAGCTCAACCGAGCGGTAGGAGCACTAGACCGACGCACACTTGGCGGTTCACTGCCGTGTATGTACCCTACATCAACTGATAACTAAATAATCATCATTTCAGCCGTAGGACGTCCACTGCTGGACAAAGGCCTCCCTCATTGATCTCCAAGTACTGCGGTTGGAAGCCGTCTGCATCCACCGCCGACCAGCAGTTCTCACCAAGTCGTCTGCTCATCTTGTAGGTGGACGTCCTACGCTGCGCTTGCCGATCCGTGGCCTCCATTCGAGAACTTTGCTGCCCCATCGGCCATCTGTTCTGCGCGCTATATGGCCTGCCCATTGCCACTTCAACGTGCTAATCCGTTGGGCTATGTCGGTGACCCGAGTTCTTCTACGTATCTCCTCATTTCTGATTCGATCCCGTAGTGAAACCCCGAGCATAGCCCTCTCCATAGCTCGTTGAGCGACTCTGAGCTTGTTCATAAGGCCAATAGTGAAGGACCACGTCTCGGTTCCATATGTCATCACTAAATAATTACCTTACAAAATTCGTTATGTGCCTACAATCTCATAAGAACCCTATAAAAAAACAAGCAACGATATTCTCGATTTCAAACCGAGTAGCAGAAAATAATCCAAACATCAAATATCGTAATACAAAGAACACAGCTCAATAGCGGTAGTACCTGTCGACTTGTCATGTCGCAGACATACCCGCGGGCGCAAGCAGATAAGGAAACTTATGTGTAGTTTGGTGTAAGTTAGAGGAGATTAATAACGTGAGAAATGGGTGGAATCCGCTTCATAAATATTTCAAGCTGCTTTGGGACATTGTTTAAAAAAAAGAATATCTACTTGCCAGATTATGTTAAGCAAGAAGTAAGCAAGTATAATGTTTTACCTATGTTACCGTGGGGTGCCGGCAGTAGAATGTTGCCTCTCCTCTCTTGCCCAGGATGCAGTAATTATCTGCGTGTGAAATTGTGACATTGTGTGACAAGAGGTGGTAGGGGTCCTAAAATTCGTGACGTTACATTTAAAATACATTAAAATGAAAATTAAACTACTTGCGAAATTGCTGTTTTAATTTCATAATTCTTGATGTGAAATTACTAAACATATGCCTTTATTTATTTTAATCTGTATCTTATTAGTACGCCACTGTCTTCTATAGTTCTCACAATCCTGTCCATCCAAAGGTTGCCTGGAAGAAATCGCTTTTAGCGATAAGGCCGCCCATTGTGCATCTAGTTAAGTATCTTATCTTCTACTGTTATTTATTTTATTTTGTGGTGTACAATAAAGTTATAATCATTCATTCATCATTCATTCATTCATTCATATGATACACTGGGGGGAGGGGATAGTAACAAGCAAATCAACTCTTTAGCTTTATAACTCTAGTCTAAGATCCGTCTGCACGATATCTACGTTCAACTGTTATTTAAAGGTAAAGTTAAAGAAGGATTAAGCCCAACGAAGTGGATACGGGTCAGCTAGTAAAGAGCTAAGAGTTGATTTGCATGTTTGGTTGAACGCACTAATCTCAGTTACTACTACTGGTCCGAATTGAAAAACATATTTGGGTGTTGGATAGGCCAAATGTTGAGGAAGGCTATAGGCTACAGAACATCACACGAATAGGAGTGGAGCATCACTGAAAAACGTTGCATAAACCAGAAAAAATATTCCTTTTGAAGACTTCTATTGTGTGCGATGCGTAAAAGGTTAAAAATACGCAGCCATCATGATTGTTCTCTTATAAAGTTCAAAAAGAAGTCTGCGATAGCATATCTTTTAAGGTTGACCCACCATAATATTTTTTTTTGGTAATAAAATTGGTTCTAAAGTAATGCATTATTTGCGAATGTGTTTTTATAGACATAGCTTGAGTCGTTTTCCAAATAATTACGTTATTAAGTATTTAATTTTGAACAAAATTGCCTTTTACATCGTATAAATTCAAATATTATCTTAGTTATCACGGTTTTACCGCGTGCGCATTTTAATTATATTATTATATCTACGAAGTTGCGCGGGACAGCTAGTATATAATAAAATAGAAAGGAGTTTTTGGAGCACGCAAATCAAAAATTGTTTCCATGTTATACACTAAATAGAAATAATTACCTTACGGGATGAGACGTCATAGGAACCACCCAGAAAAATTTAAATCAAAATAAATGTACGGCACAAAACGACTACTTATTTTCTACAAATTGTTGAGTATAAAAAGTACTTCTTTACTGAATCTCTAATAAACCAAATTAAATTTAGAAGGGATTATCTTCCACCATCATCAGAACATAAGGTACATTTAAACTGTTTAAATGGTGAATTCCCATGTTTCAAATTAATTTGTTAAGATTATGTCGCCATTAATGTGCGTTTTCTGCTGGGTTGCATCAGAATTTGCAAATAGCAAGCAAATGCGATGTAAACGGGAAGACGGTGGTAGCTACCTTAGATCGCTCTCGGTGGGATCGTTAAGGGGCCTATGTGCAGCAGTGGACAGGTAGCTGAGAAGATGATGACAGATATGAAGGAAATAATTCATAGCCCTATTTTCATCCCGGAACAATGTGGAGCCACGAGCTGGAGTTGAGGATAAGCCGATTAGGCCGACTATTATATTCCCTTGTTATCCTTAAGCTTAACAACGTTTTTGTAATCTGGTTGTACATATGTCGTGATGAATAAGGTTTATTAATCCCATACAACGCTTACATTACCAGCAATGTATAAGAAAAAATATTCCGTATAAACCGGCTAATAAATAAGGTATATTTATTTCATTGTACATAACCTTTGCCTAGCACCAGAGGGTCATTTTAAAAAAACATTACCTGATTTTGTAAAGAGATAAAAATATTTCTTTGTACAAGCTTATAACGAGCTTTTTTATAATTATTAAATTTTGGTAATGAAATTACTCAACTTTTCGATGACTGTATTTATTGCTTCAATGTGATGTGTAACTGTACCAAAATTATATATTGGTCGCATGAACAAATGGGACTCTAATCTACATAAGCCTTCGTAGCGAAAACTGGGGAAAACCATAAGCAGTTATTTTGTAAGGCTCGTACCCAAACAGAAACATATCACGACCATTAAAAAGAACTTGTTTCCCCTTTTTTTAGGGTGATGCAGTTGAAATGATGAAATCTCAACGCTGTCACACCATGGGTTTACTGTTTACCTGTAACACTCGTACTTTACGGGCAAAACGAAACGTAAATACCAAGTTGAAGAACAAAAAGGTAATAAACCAAATTGTAATTCGAAAGTCAAACTTTATTTTTACGTGGTCAAGCAAAAACGTGATAAATTTTACAGGAAGGCCTAAAAGTTTTATGTTAATTCAATCAAACGCCTTGGCGAGGCTTAAGTTTGATGAGGGGAAACCTCTTAAACGTTGTTTTTTTAGAGCGAAAGTCTGCGCAGACAAGCAACTAACATAATGTGCTAGAAAGACTATGGAAAAAAAGTAAAGGAACGTGACACTAGTTAGAAATGGTAGGATCACTAGAAGCTGCCTTGAAAAACTTTTAATTATATTTTTAATTGAAAACATAACGTGAGCGGCGATGTCACAAATGAAACAATCGTACGCTAGCTCTTTTACAGTCTAGCATGTTGTGGCAGGAAAAAATCTAACACAAATAAAACCGAAAAGCTCCAAAAAATATTCACTAACTAAATATCCGAGTTCCCATTTTAAAAATAACAAAGTACCTTAGTTACCAAAGTAAATTGAACGTTTAAATAAAGGGACAGGGATATTATTTCGGCAACAAAGCCATCATGGAAATATTTAGAAGAAATCTTAATGCCGGGACAGAACTGTGAAAGAACCATTGAGGCTACCGCTATTAAAAGCGTTTCAAAGCCTTCTGAAAATAGGTAGTAGCTTTTGATGTTCTTAGGATGTACTTGAGCATTGTTGGTCTTTATTTACAGTGGTCTTAATATTTTTAATAACCATTGCCAAGTTAACATTTTGTGTTGAAGGTATGTTAAGCAATAAGTTTAAAAAACCTAAACGCGACTACGTACAACAAGAATTTTGGGAAATTGTTAGATGGATTAGGCTTGTAGTAGTATTAAAACATTACAAATTCTGTATACATGAAAATTTTGAACATTACATTTTACCTATCTCATAGTTTTTCTCAATTATTCTTTCCCCGCCAGCGGATGAGAGGGTGCGATGAATACTTTCTTGTTGAACAGAAAATTCGTATGTGCGTAGATTGCCGTGTGTTAAGCAAAAACATCTCACACATCTCAAAATTTAACTTCAGACTCCTTATTTGATGTCTTTAAGTGCCACTTGTCTCAGGCTGTCCCAAAGTTTTCTGCCCCATTAGTTTAAGGGTTTGACTTGGTGGGACCTTTTACGGCTTCTGACCAAATACCTTATGCAAGTTTAGAAAACGGGGCGGGACAAAGCCAATTTGAATATCCATAATTTGATATATCAGTACAAAATATCTCAGAATAGTACAGAACCGAAGTATTACAATACAATCGACTAAAGCAACCTACTTTTCAGCAGCAACCTACTTAACGCCGCGACCAAAATAAAGTTTGATCGTTCAGATAGCTCCTCAACGACTTTTATAAACGTGTATAAATAGAAACCTTTTGCGTATTTTACCCTAAAAGGAGCAATTTTTCAAGAACCCAACAGGTTTCCCTAAGGTGGGTTCACAGCTTGCGCAGAAAATCGCTACAAATCCCATCTCGCCACCGATTTATAATAGTGTAAAATATACCATCCCTATAGGTACGGAAAGGTATTCACAGTTCATAGACAACGCGGCACTAGCAACTTTGGTTGATGAAATATTAGTAAGGTAAATTACTATTACCAAAACCAACTAAGCTTTAGTGATCCAAGTCAAGTCCTAGCTAAAGCCCGTATCGTAATGATCTCCCAATACTATCACTTGATTTAGTATTTTTTGTAGTGAATATATTTTGTTTTGGCGCACACTCGCTTTAGCATCTAGAAAAACCTGAGTAGTTTTTTTGAAGGTTTTAGTTTATTGTTTATTTAAAAAAATAAACAAAATAAAATACTGGATGTACACGTAAAAATGTTTGACTGACTAACTGACTTAAGCCGCCTAGGCATACCACTCAACCACGCTTTTGATCTCATACCAAAACTGTGGTGATTAACACTTGTTAGGGGCGAAGCCCCCTATTATTCATAGCGCTGTCTGTCTGTCTGTGCATGACACGATTACAACCGAACTCGTTGACCGATTTACATGAAACATTTGTTAGCACTGTCTTAATGATAGAAAGGTACTGATTATTTTATTAGTTATTAATTTAGAGTTATTGTGACCTCAAAAGGTCACCAAAGGTCAAAAATGGAATTTTTCGGAAACATTCGCCCCTTTTCTGGTACCCCCGTACCAATGCTTGTTTTAGTATTTGACTATTTGCAGCCTGCTTCGTTTACGGAAACCTTAAGAGTACATTATTTTACAGTGAGCCAGCTAACCACACATTTGACTAGGGCCACAAGCAATTCTCGCTGCATTAGGGTCGTCCACCACTGACGGGTGACTAATACCTCGCATTAGCTCTCATGCACTGCCCTTACAGGTGAAGGAATACTAACTACTCGTGAAGCTCAGAGGTAAATGTTATCGTAGAAGATATGGCTATTGAGGAGGTAGAGTATGAAACGGTTAGGTTATAAGACTGCATTACAACACTTTAAACTTTTTCTGGACAGAATGTAGCCGAAGAGCTGGTAGAGTTTCGAAGATTTGTTGGACACAAACAGCACAAAAACCTTTAAAAATGTAAAGTAAGTATAACATGCGGATTTCCCAAGAACTGGGATATTTATTTTACAGATTGATAGACCTAACCCATTTAAACAAACAAAAATAAATTCCGGTAACAAAAGCGAAAACTTTTACAACAAAATTTGTTAGTTCAAGAAAATGTACGAAACATTTCGACAAAAAACTAACCAGCAAAGAACCATAAATTAAAGTAAGCAAAACTTGTAAGTCACGTCACGGTTGATTTATAAACAGGGGTAAGAAATAAAACATATACAATAATTAGTATTCAAGGGAAGTAACTAGGGAATATTAAACATGCCACGCTAGAATTCGTGCAAGCCTACCCGTGATACACGCTTTAGGACATTGACAAGATATGCTGCACAGACACTTGTGCTTGATCGAGATTTATAAGGCACAAGACAGCACAGACAAAATATCTTATGTACAAAAGTAAATAAAATGGTGGAACTTACGTCATCAACTCAGCAGCAGCATCAGCAGCGTAGAACTAAGGTCCACGTCCACTGCTAGACAAAAGCCTCCCTTATGGAGCTCCAAGATTACTAAGGGTTTGTAGCCATACTCGGGACGCTTGGCAGGCGGGTTGGCGAGCGCAGTAGAGGATGTTAGTTAAGACACGTAAAGACGCTGCTGCCCATCTTCCGGAGGTATTCCTTGGCAGATTGTTACTTCATTCACGGGCAAGAGAGGAGAGGTAACATTCTATTACCAGCACCCAACGTTACGGAACTTACACAAATATTAAAAATAAAATATTCTATTTAGCTTTCAAAATAAACTACCGTAAGACAAATTATAAGTCGAATAAAATTTTAAAATTGTATTTGTAGGCCGCGCCCGCGCGCACCCCTTCAGAGACCCGCCGCTGAAATAACCTGGCCTTAAGTAACAGAGTAGTTTAACTGTTAATGGAAGCTGCCCACTTCCTTAAGCATACAAATATATATATCAAAAGTTGGTTCCAACAGAACACGATCCTGCATCTAAGAAGAATAATGTAGGGATTATCGAAACTATTGGTTACAAAGGGGGAAACCAGTAAAATCATTTTACTAGCTTAAGCTCCTTGATCTTTAATCCTTAAATGGAACTAAAAACACAAGCTCGCTCTTTACAAATCAGTGTTTAAAAAAACCACTTAGGAATATCTAAGACATCTTATCAAACGGGCACTTTGTCAGTTCATCACTTAAAAACAAACTGGTTTACTCACCTAACCTACATAAATTAGCCATTTATCCAAAAAACACGCTATATGAATAACAGGCACAGTATACCGATAAAGCTCATTTACATCCAAGTGGTATTTCTGTAATTAATGTATTCTGTCCGGAGCCGTTACGTTTTTATTACTAACTCGATTAGATTTTACCAACTTTTATACACAAATTTTATATTTCTTCCGTGTATTGCGGTCAGCGCACGAAGTTAGGTTTGTGGAATTAGTTCAAATAAACTGGTTTGTTCGTTTTAGTTAGAAAAACTTCCCTGGATTACAGCTGCATGTTTATTGAGGTTTGCGTTTCTTTCTTTGTTACCTTTTTGGAGTAACAATCTTGCGGTTTACCGGCACCGACTGGGAACAAAGTTCTTAATGTGTTTTATTTATGTTAGGAAAACTTGCATCTGTTACTATAGGCTGATGCCTAGATAAAAACTCTTTTTGCACTGTTTCGTAGTTACAACTATTTGTTGTCAATCGCCAGAGCTAAGCCAAATAATTCGTATAATGACACCGTCACCAAACACTATCAGCATCGGAATTCCCCCTAATCAATCCGACCACACACTAAACGCACCTTGCTCACAATGCTCACATACCCTTCACCAATTAAGGCGAAGCGGCCATCGAAAAAGCATTAGCTGTAGTGTAATTAAGAGAGCATGCGCCGAGAGCCGTAAGCGAATAAATTTGCGTGCACCGTACCTACTAGCATATTGACTGTGTACCTGCGGTCAGCATGCGCACTGGTGCAAGTAAATGCGATGTGGTATGAAAGATGGTGACCGATGCAGGGAAATATATTTTGAAGCTCATTTTGCAGTGGGAATGTGTATTTTGCGAGATTAATGTGCACATGAAGGCTTGCTTGCCCCACGTTGGGCGCCATTTATGGTAATAAAGGCGCCCAATAAGGGGCAACACTGTATTGAAAAATGTTTAAGTTATATTTTGAGATACTTTAACTAAGTTACTTAAATAGTGACTTAAAAACGTTCATAGTCGATTAAAACAAATCTCAATGAAGGTTCTAAATCCCACAGGCACAGACAGAGTAATATCCATCCAATAAAAGAGGCAAACCAATACGATATCTAATAGTGGCCATAAAACGGAAGTATTCCAGTTATTGTAACAGTAATACACTGTTAAACGAGCATGGCGAGGCATGGTCCGAAGCTCTAAACGAATTTACAAAGGTCTATACACACCAGGCTTTCACCAGTTTATCGTTTTATGCGCCTTTATTCTGAACAAGTTTCTGCCTGCAGCTTCGCACGCCTTGTACTCAGGTAAAAATTTGCCTATGTGTTAATCCTGGTCTACTTACAAAGTTTTAGCTTTGTCTGGTTGCATTTATAGTCATTTATAGTCATTTATAGTTTTAGCTTCAACAGGTAACAAACATTCATACAAACAAACTTTAGGATATATAATATTACTGAGGTTAGGATAGATAGATAGATAAACTCTTTATTGTACATTCACCATATAACATAAATTTCACAAAGATAAACACAGACCAATATAACATCCAATGGGCGGTCTTATCGCTAAAAGCGATTTCTTCCAGACAATCTTTGGATTGATAATTAGGCAACATAATATAGAGTATCAAATAATCACGTCAATAATCGTAAGATTAGCATTGCTTAAGTAGAATAAAAAAATAACGCTGGATACTACTCACAGCACCATTTAGACCGAAAGCGGAACTTCTGTTATGAGTACCGGTGGTTGACAGAATACTCTTCATCTCAGCCGCTGAAGATGCTGCTGCTCATTTCCGAGGTATCCGTTAGCAGATTCTTACACGTCATAAATTCATTATGCACTGACGTTTCTTTTCTGTTTGGTGTGTATATAAATATGAGTAATATAAATTATGACAAAATTCGTCATAGGCCAGTTTGTTTGTATGTGTCTAAAAAAACTTTTCAATATAATAACTCTTGTGACTTATTACATTAATATTAATTAACGGGCATAAATCACGTATGTTTTGGTGGTGGCACCAACAAAAGCGTACGTACACAAGCTAAAATAAAA
This sequence comes from Pasiphila rectangulata, assembly GCA_963082625.1. Lineage (NCBI taxonomy): Eukaryota > Metazoa > Arthropoda > Insecta > Lepidoptera > Geometridae > Pasiphila > Pasiphila rectangulata. The sequence goes on from OY720249.1 coordinate 11,507,199, forward strand.
AAAAAACATACAAAGAGTTCCTATAGTATTTTCCCAATCTTGCTCGAGGATTATTCTCCTATCAACAAAGTAAAGAGTATGCAATGCAGAGCCGGGCCGGATGCTGCGATATGCAGTTACTCCGGTTACGTGCTGCGATTGCCGCCATCTCTATTCCATTTGGAGTACCCAGTTTATATTGGCTGTGATTTCAGCTCCCAAATCCCTTGTGCATATTTGCTATGATTTTATAACGGAACCTACTTAGTGAAGATATTTTGGCGCACGACTAGCAATTTTGTTTATACTAATGTAATGCGTGTAATGCCGTGCCGGCAGTGGAATGTTACCCTTCCTCTCATGCCTATGGATGCAGTAAGGGATACCTCCGGAAGATGGGCAGCAGCGTCTTTCCGTGTATCAACAGCCTGCCAAGCGTGGTGAGTATGGCAACTACCCCTCATGGAGATCCATGAGGGAGGCCTGTGTTCATCAGTGGACGTTTTACGGCTGAAATGATGACTAATGTTATAATTCATTAAAAAATGCTGAAATAATAATTAATTCCTCCCATACACGTAAGACAGGGATGACTTATTTCTTCTTGTTTATCCCATCGTGTGGAGTATTGTTAAATTAGTCCTTTGAAACCATCGCGAAGAAAATTTAGAGTTTAGATTGCAAAATAGAAGTAGTCGAGCGTCTCTTCCTCTAAAATCTAAGTTAAAACTTTAACCATGAACTTTCTAGGAGAACTTTATCGGTAAAGCTACCTTTTTAGTTGCTTAGAAATTGTCGCTCAGAAAAGTAATACGGTTTACCATACATACTTCAAACGAAAAACTTAATTAATATCTGTTAATATGTTTTGGTAAACGTAGTACTTCTTAAAACAGGTCTAACTACAGGGTAACTGCGGAACCCTACATAGTGTGTGGCCCGACAAGCACATGGCCTAATTTGTTATTTTGGGTTAAAAAACGTAGCTCTAATAGTTTTTTTACAATTTAGCAGGCAGTAGACATAAATACACAAGACCAAAATGAGTGGCATAATTTTATCTAGTGTTTACACTGTGATCTCACTGCGAGTGTGTTGTGATACAAGAATACAAGAATTTAATCATAAAAGATTATTTTACATGTCATTATCAATTAAAACAATAATAATAGAATAATTAACGTGAGTAGAAAACCCGTTTAACATAACAATGAATAGTGTAACTCACGAGTCATTTGAAAGTGAAATTAATTTAAATTATTTTATATTTTTGGCAGTTCAAAGATTTCATTTAAGCTGTAAGATTCGACTGAAACCGTGGTTGCTAATCACGATTTAGAAGTCTAATTATAAACGCTGCGATGATAAGTAATGGATAATGATGATTAATAAATTCAGATATATATAAATAACTTAAACCTAACGACGTAATAACTCTGATGCATAAACCAGAAGAAACAACTGCACAGTATAAAATATTCACGCTGCATCTTATAGAAAAAGCAATAAACTTAAAATATTCATCTATAAGACCGTACATCAAACCACGACAACCAGTATCGGTCATTTTCCCTTACGTAAAATATCTGTTTTAGTCGCCGGCAGTTTGGGTGCGATTGATTTATTCCGGCCTGTACTGCGGTGATGAACGACCCTAGTGAGAATTGAGAGGGTAGTGTGATAACAGAGGATTTGTTGCTTTCTATTTTGACCAGTTTTCACATAACATGACTAATCAAAAGGGAATGCTCATCATGATCACCTCAGACGAATGCCGTCCACGTCCACTGCTTGACTTAGGCCTTTCTCATGAATATCTGTTTTAGTCGCTGGCTGGTTGGGTGCGATTGATTAACTCCGGCCTGTACTGCGGTGATGAACGACCCTAGTGAGAATTGAGAGGGTAGTGTGAAAATAGAGTATTTGTTGCTATCTATTTTGAACAGTTTTCACATAACTGAATGCTCATCATCATTATATCAGACGGATGCTGTCCACTTCCACTGCGGTTAAGACCAGCAGTGGAAGTGGACAGCATTCGTCTCCCTCATGGGTCTCCAAGATCATGAGGGGTTGTTGCCATCCTCGCCACGCTTGGCAGCCGAGTTGGCGGGCGCAACACGGGGTGTTGATACACGGAAAGGCGCTGCTGCCCATCTTCTAGAGGTATCTCTTGCCAAATCCTTACTGAAGCAACATTCTACTGCCGGCACCCCACGGCAATTCTTCAAGCTTTGAGTAAATTCAATTTTAAAATATTTATTTCGGTTTTCGTACACATATAGCAGCCCTATAGGAGTTAACATCAGAAAAAGAAACATTAAGAACCTTAGACATAACAATTTAAACATCTATCTCACGAAAACAATGTGATAATGTTAAAAAAAATATATTTTTTTATATAATAGCTTTTAATATAAAAAATCCTAATTTAATAAACTATTGAACCTCATAAGTCTAGTCTATCTTCTGCTAACCACCAAAAAAAATGATAAAGTTCTAAAGACACTCTTAACAATTCTCAGTTACATGTAGATGAGATTAGAAAACTCTTTATTGCACACCACTTAAAAAAATCATGAAAATTAAATAAAACAATATAGTACAAAGGCCGGCCTTATCGCTATGAGCGAAGAAAATATCTATTTACAAAATTGTTATGTGTCAGGCATGGCTTCGCGATATATCAAATGTAATCTACATTACATAGAAACAGTTAAACAGACATGACATTTATATCTGTTTAACTGTCTGAAGTAATATATTTCTTTAAAACACTTTTCTGTTTTTATTGTCTATCCTAACACATCCAATTGTCTCGTCAAAATTCCCCATCTATGAATTTATCTCTAGGTATCCATTAAGTAATAATACAGTCACAGAACACAGCCTGTTCTCTGTATTCAGTACTGTATTGAAAACTTAGATCATTCTCCCTAGATCCAAAGACTAGACCCGAAAAGGTGGGAACACCTTGCGTTCCGTAATTAAAGTAAATTCGTATCAATGCATACAATAATTGTGATCGCGAAAACTAAAGAAAGAATTGAGATTCCTAAAATCTCCGTCTACGGTTTTATCTCCCTATACCGTCATGGATTTAATAATTCAATTTTGTATTCAAAACTAGCAGTTGAACGGAGCTTGTTTCAGCATATTGAATTCTCTGTCTCTCATTACTCTGCAGGCACGTGCATACATGTGCATTGGCGCGATTTGTAAAGCTTGTGAACTGCGAAGGGACCCGGCGGGAACGATCCGATACAATAAGGCTACGCCTTTATCTTAGTGATTTTTCAGGATCTCTTGGCCCTTGTGCTTGTTTGCATAACACGTTTGTGCTTAACTGGGATAGAAGACTTACTATTATGTCTTACTATACGAGTATGAAAGATCTAGTGATTTTAGCGTCTTTTTGTGAAGATAAAACTATTTTAATCCACTCGAAGGAAATTGGGAAGGTGAAAAAGCTTGGAAGGTGGGTACCTCACGAATTGAGTGAAGCAAATCGACAAACGCGCGTCGACTGCTGCGTTACATTACTCAACCGGCACAATAATGAAGGGATTTTAAATCGAATCATTACCTGTGATGAAACGAGGATCCTATACGATAATCGGAAGCACTCATCGCAATGGCTGAACCCTGGCGAACCAGCCAAATCATGCCCCAAGCGAAAACTGACACAAAAAAAGTTACTTCTGAGCGTTTGGTGGACCAGAGCTGGTGTCGTCCACTACAGCTTTCTTAAATCTGGCCAGACGATTACGGCAGATATCTCTTGTCAGCAACTGCAAACCATGATGGAACAGCTAGCTGCTAAACAACCGAGGCTGGTCAATCGCTCTAGGCCACTGCTGCTCCAGGACAACGCTATACCACATACTGCTCAACAGACGGCTACCAAATTAGAGGAGCTTCAATTGGAATGTCTAAGACATCCACCGTACTCTCCGGACCTTGAAATTTGGATAACTTCTTGCAAGGGAAAACATTCAACTCCGATGGGGCAGTCTAAACCGCCTTTAAAGATTTTATTGATTCCCGTCTGAATGGTTTTTTTAGTAAAGGGATCAATGAACTACCTATGAGATGGCAAAAGTGCATAGATAGCAATGGTACATACTTTGATTAATTAAATATTTTATATAAAAATATATATGTATATATAACATTTAACGATATGTAATAATAAAACGAGTTTATTAACGTCTTATAACTTTCAGAGATAAAACAGTAAACGTTAAATATCGTTAGAGACTTGCTACAATAAAGTGTAAAAGTCTACCTAATTCCTATTAGTTCGTCACTACAAAGTACTTTAAAGCTAGAGTTTATTTTAATTGACCGTGTAGCTTTAATTGTATTTATTAAAATTACCTAGTACAGTTGCATTGCAACCTATGCAACGTTGCTATTAGACTTTAAATAAATAGGTACACTGTATTAGTTCTGATAAGCATTACCGGTTTATACTCTGCCTGAGTATAAATCTGTAATCCTTGTTCTAAACCTGTTAACAAATTGAATGGAGCGGTCCGCATCATAAATAATGACTTTTTTTATCATAAATATTGACTATAATGACGCGTATTTTGGAATAGAGTACAACTTTTGGACTCAAAACAAACCCTTCGAAAATTTAAGTCATTATCGTTGGTAGTTCTTGAATGCCTACAAAGATTGACTGGTCCACTCTTTCGTTTTATAATTTCTATCTAGTGTTTTATAAATATTAAGAAGTTCTGACGGAGTGACCATAAAAAACGGGCAGTGAGTTTTTATTTTTGCTTTAAAATAAGTGTCATTTGGTTTCAGTCATATGCAGCCATGAAAGCTTGGAATGACAGGACTATAGATGCCTCTATCTATTTTGATTTTAGGTTATAAAACTAGAAAGTGGCTGTAAAATTAGTAATGACAGGTTAATGGAAACTGTTTATATCTTTCGTGTTGAAACTGGCTTTTGATTATAAAACTTGATGGTCCTGCTTATATCATCTTAAAGCTGTTTTAAAATACGGTTCCAAGCTGGATGGTATAGTTCAAATTTCCGGAAAGAATATAGTTTATTTATTTATTTAATATGGACATCCAACGAAAAAATCACAAGAAAACTTAAAATAACAAACATGGTCTTAAAAACTCTGTGTTTTTTCATTTATAGGACGTCACAGCGTGCACTATGTTTTGTTTACTATGGTATATAAATACAAGAAGTGGGTAATTGTAATTAGCTCGGAAAGTCCTTCGTCTTCTTAGTGTGCCGTCTCCTTACGAAGACTGGCAATCAGAAAGTTATAAACTACTAATTATATGTTCTGTTTAACTATCAAAATCATACTTCTTCATTCATTTTGCAATCGCCAAATATTATAAGCTAACAATTTATTAAATTCAAAAGCATTATCTTTAAAATCACGGCCATAATTACCGGGGTACAGTTTCCACGTGCAGGTAATCTCGGATCCTTACTGCGATACCCATACATTACCGTCTGCATACTTCACACAGGCTTACGGCAAAGAACGCTATTTCGTAAGTTGAGGGTAGTCTGTTCGCTTTAGCCGGAAGCCCGGACGCCGGAATATTCGGTGTGCTTCAAGCCGGATGGCGAATGTTGAAATTTCCGGAAAGAATACAGTTTTGTTTGCTACAAGAGTTAATAGCGACCTCACGTGTCATGCTGTCACAACTAACAGAAGCGCTAGAAAAAATCATATTACCTTTGTTCTCCGCTCGCCTACAACGCCTGTAATAGGTTTTACATATTATATAAAACTGTGTCTGTATAAATATTATATTGTAATTATTAATATGTTACTGTTGGCAATCCTTTTCTAAATAAATAAAATAAAAAGCCATAGGACCAAGTCGCGTTTTGCCTAAACCTCAATCTTCAGTACCAATATGACTTATTCGTTGTTTTTCTATAAGGCAGACTGCCCTTTTCGATAACGTATCTGTTTCTCAAACTGTTACTATCGTGTTATGCATAGACTACATAATTATTATTCAAATTGCCTTTTTCTATCAAATAATAAAATTATAGAGAAATTATTTGTAATTATGTAACCTACTTTTATACTTAACAAATAAACTATTTGAAGCTTTCAATTATTTTGCAAAATAACTATCATTGCCAATTTATTTACAGGAATATAACATGTTGGTTATTAGTGTTTTATATGCTATGTTACGTTTTAATGTAAAGTTTTTGAAGACTTTTCATTTGATGTACAAAGTACAAGGCCGTAGCAAAGTAGGTACATGTAAGATACACACAGAAGTACAAATTACCTGTCTACAAAATTAAATAGTTTTAGCTAATGAGCTTTAAATAATTCCAGTTCTAAAAACACTGCACTTTCCCTCCTTAACCCCAACCGTATGCATGAGGAACGCAACTAACTGCAGCCGGTAACATATTACATGAATTGTTTGATGCTGCAAGGTATTTCGTTATTAAATTTTATGCTCGCGAAATCTATTCAGCGCGAGCCTTCGTATGTTGTGATTTTTTATGTACAGCGTCATAGTTTGTTTCTTTAATCTGAATATAATGTATTCTCTATTTTTATATAAATATTCTAATATTTTACATAAAAGGCGATATATCCGATCCAAACACGCGTATAATCATTTGGTCACCCTACACAGCATAGGTGCTATAAAGTGCACTCGACTGGAACACCCCGATACGTTATAACCCCTGAAACAAAAGGAAATTCCCCAAAAGATGGATTTCTTTAAGCTAGGATCGAACTTAATAAGCTACGGATAAAAAGATCCAGCCATATTTTTCGGACGGTCAAATCTTCAGAAAATGATACGGTGGGTAAGCTTTTACAGAATCCTTACTTTACCAGAATAAGAGCATTTTTTGTAACCTATAAATCAACAAGGTACAAGAGAAATGAAAAAGGGACTCTTCTCCGTATGTAATAATTCTGAATTGCCATTTTTTGGAAATATGGGCTAGTTTTTGCAAGTAACATGTGCACAACAATCAAAACGAGGAGACGAAAAACAAATACTTAACCCTAGAACCGTACCCTGGGGTACAATCGAAAAAAAAATTTGAAAATAGTTTATAACTTTTTTATTAAAAGACGGATTGTTTTGCGCTTCCGTGTATTTACGCGGGGTAGGGGGACTCGCCGATACCTCGGTCGGACGGCGGTCCTGCTAGCTAGTGGACGTGGCACGCTGCTTGTGGGGTACACCTGTACCCCTGGGTACGATTAACGTAAGTTTTTCATCTTTATATTGTGTTTATTTTTGTGTTATTTTGTACGTTTTTTATATATTTACCTATAGAAAATTAACTATCCGATTGTTTTTTCGTAGATTAAGTGAGATAAGGAAACGTTGTGGTCTGAAAGAAGATGTAGTGACGAAAATTGAGAAAGGTATGCTGAGATGGTTTGGCCATGTCGAGAAAATGAATGAAGAACGATTGACGAAAAAAGTGTATAAGGCGAGTGTGAATGAAAGTGTTGGAAGGGGTAGACCTAGGCGGACGTTTCAAGACCAAATCAGGGACGTCTTGAAAAAAGGCCAGGTCAAGAGTACCCTAAACCGAAGAGCATGTATGAAGGGAATAATGAAAGTGGACGAAGCGAAACAAGTATGTAAGGATCGTAGCAAGTGGAACGAAGTGGTCTCTGCCTACCCCTACGGGACAAAGGCGTGATTATATGTATGTATGTATGTATATTTTAGCATCCCTAATTGTAAAGTTTTTTCAGTCAAGTATTGTAACATTTTTTCTGTTTATTTTTTATTTGTGCATGACCTGAGTATTTTTTGTTTTTTAGGTAGCGACCAGATCCAATTTGAACGAAAATGACACAAAATATACTTCTGGAGACTGATGATGGAGAGGATCTGGTGTTAGGAGAGGCTTCAGATAAAGAACTCGGTGAAATGATTCAAGATTTTCGAGGAAGAACTTATTTCTTCCTCTAATCGAAAATCTTGAATTATTTCATCGAGGTCTTCATCTCAAAGGACAAAAGAAAAACGTCATCATGCTTTCCACCATGTATTACAAACTAAATGAAGATAAATCTGTTAATTTTCCGGCAATAATCAGCTTTTATAATCAAACAACGGGTGGAGTTGCTACCTTCGACCAGCTTTGTCTTACGTACAGCGTGTCGCGCAAAACTCTCCGCTGGAGCCTTTGTGTGTTCTATGGAATACTGAATATTGAAGGGATCAATTCCATGGTTTTGCTAAATTGTTTGAGTGCCACTAATAAGCAAGTTTTCAAGAATAGGCGCACTTATCTGAAGATTCTAGCATTTGATCTCATAAAGCCTCACCTAGAAGACCGGTTTCAATACCGTACTTTGCCGACCCCCCTCCAAATAAGTATTGGGGATATATTGGAAAAAAATTGTGAGGTACCAGCAGCAAATCCTTCTAGTCTAAAAACTAGTAGTTGTTTTTTCTGCCCGAGGTCTAAGGACTGCAAATCACGCACACAATGTGTGAAATGCAAAACATATCTGTGTGTTGAACACCAAAACCAAATATGCCAAAATTGTTTGTAATTCCTAATTATTGTGGTATGATTACGATTAATATGTCTGAAATTGTCGTGTAAACACGTAAGTGAGTTGATTTTATAATAAAAGTTTATTATTCTTATAAAAATGTATCATTATTATTGGGGTTACCCAGTACCCCGCGGTACCGTTAGTGTGTCCTGGATGGGTACGGTTCTAGGGTTAAACAGGAAACTCAATTAAGCTCAATGGTAAACTGCATAATGTCTCTGAAAGAAAAACCTAACTAAACTTTTACAGTAATTGAGATTTTTTCATTTGTTTTAATCCTCAATTAACGCTTCATGATGCAAAGTAAACAGATGGAAATGTCAAATCTGAAAACTTTTAATTAGGTAAGAGGCAAATTCAGTAATGTCGTTTGGGCCAATTTTGGAAGTTTTAACGACTGTTATGTCAACATCGCCAATCGAGACTTGGAGCGATTGATGCGAAGAACTTTGGACCTTAGACATTCCAAATGAAGTATATTGTAGCGTCCCAACATCGACGCTTTATACTTCCTTGACTTTCACAGTAAATACAGAACAATGTTTCTGCAGAAATTTTTCCAACGTACACAATAAAATAAAGGCATATTTGTATGCAGCGAACTGCTCCGTATATCATTAGAATCACCGCGAACGTTCAGTTTCAGTGCAAAACCAAAAGTTAACCGCTTCAGTATCACGTCATCTGTTCTTTATAGCCGTTATAGCTCACGGATTTAATTTCACAGGACATTATTCAAGAACTCCGTAAGTTTTTGCTTCTTCAGAACGTTGCGGAAAGAGTTTGTGATAGATGGTTGATCCATTTTTCATTGCCGCGTTCTGCTATTCGCATTTCGAAATTCGAATGTGTTTGTTATTGGCCAATCAAAAGTTCGAAAGCGGGCCGATATTTTCTTCTCGTTTTTATGAGGTAGGTAATTTGAATGTTTTGGCGCTGTTTTAACTAGTTCGATTTTCAAACCGTTTTAAATTGCAGTTTTATGATTGGTTCTGTTTCTCCTTTAAAATAGAGCTTGAATTGAATTAGGAGCATTATCGTAACTAAAACAAACAATGATAAAATAAAACAGTGTTATTTGAATTGCAGCAGTAAAAGTCAAAATGTGCTGGCTTTTAAAGAAATTCTTAGTTTCTAAGGTATCCTCTAGGGAAGGCGACAATCTAGCTTCCTAAGCAGGTTCTTATTGATTTAGTGTGTTTACACCTTTGTTACAAAGCAGCAAGGTTCACAATGGCACAGAAAATTAAAATTTACGAACATAAACCATTTTGACATTTGTTGGTTATCCACTCCTGCTGAGCGAATACAAACGCCAACAAAAGTGGTTTTGCTAAAGTTTCTTACTAAAAAACTTGACCGAATAAGCGAACATTAAAATGGTCGTTCGCCGTGGGGTGCCGGCAGTAGAATGATACCCCTCCTCTCATGCCCATGGATGCAGTAAGAGCCTGCTAAGGGATACCTCCGGAAGATGGGCAGCAGCGTCTATCCGTGTATCAACATCCCATACTGCGCTCACCAACCCGCCTGCCAAGCGTGGTGAGTATGGCAACTACCCCTCATGGAGATCCATGAGGGAGGCCTGTGTTCATCAGTGGACGTTTTATGGCTGAAATGATGAAAATGGTAAAATAAAGACATCATCATCATCATCTCAGCCGTAGGACTGCTGCCCATGTCCACTGATGGACATAGGCCTTCATTATCGAAGATTATGAGGGGGTTGTTGTCATACTCACCACGCTTGGCAGGCGTATTGGCGAGCGCAGTACGGGTTGTTGATATACGGAAAGACGCTGCTACCCATCCTCCGGAGGTATCCCTTAGCAGGCTCCTAGTGCACGGGCATGAGAGAAGGGGTGTAATTCTACAGTACCCCAGGGTAAAAATAATACAACACAATTGAACCTGTGCATTATCTCACTTATCGCAACAGCAATAGTAAAGCAAATATCAAGCTTTCGATCGCTTCGCGCGTCGTGTCGACTGAGCCGCTGATTGTCAGGGAGATACACTGATTTTATCTCTCATGGAGATCCATGAGGGATACCTGTTCAGTAGTGGGTGTTTTACGGCTGGAATGGTGATGAGGATTTTGTGACTTGTCAATATGTTCCAATCGGCCGCACTGAATAAAGTATTTTTTTAAATTTGAATAAAACTGATTTCATATGCAGCTTCACAATTTGCTCACTTTAATCCATATCTAGCCAAAATATAAGTTTTAGGCAATGGTCAGACTGCTAGAAAACTAAAGTTCGTTCCGTATTCACATCTCGAGACTCATTTCTAGACTAAGACGGCCTTAGGGACGGGAATTAGGGCGCCTACCAACAAGAGGGGCAGACGACCAGATAAAGACGACACGTCGGCTGTGGTTGCAGGTCACTCCAACCGCAGTACTTGGAAATTCATGAGGGATGCCTGCAGTGCAGCATCCTACGGCTGAGATAATGATGATCATATCTTGACTATTCACTACGCCATTTGCTCCAAGTCCAAATCGATACCAAGCAGATAAATTGCGTCTTAGTGTCCCTATACATCACAATCAACCTCACTTACCTCTGCATGCCTGCCGCCAACATACATCATAATTACTGTGGTACATTTGCTTGATTGAAATTACTGTATTGCTTAGTCAACGTTTTAGCAATTTATGTAATATCCACGCACAATTGTATAACATATCGGGATCAGAAAGAGACATTTTGAGTTGAAGTAATTGAATGGAATTATTACCCGATAACTGCTTAACATCAACTGCCTTAAAAGTAATTAACATTTATGGCAGCTACGAGACACTTGAAGCAACTATCAGCTAGTTAATAAACTTTATAGGACGCCTATAGATTCGCTCACTAAAACCTGTAATTGTAGGTGCCTAATCTTGGAGTGATACAAAATCAGCAGCTTTACGTCTATGAAGTCATCGTACTTGGGATAAAAATGATTCAGGCGTAACGCGCGCTTTTTTCGTCCACCACGAATACATATTTGTGCTTAAGTGTTAAACAAACTTATTTGTGATGGTACTCGTTAATCCTCTGAAAAGTATTCACGCATTTCTGAACTCTTTTGAGTTTAAAAACATATACTGAAGACAAACAATCTCTGATCATATATCGGTATCGAGCCATGGTTGTCTGGCTCAGTTCACGGCGCCGCCGAGATCCGTTGCAGCCAGCTGGTTAGTCGAATGCTGTACCCGATTGGAGAAATGCCGACGTCCTGGTTTCCGTAATTTTGTAAGACATTCATCGGTTTTAGAGAAATTACTGGCACTGGTTCGATCCACGTCGGAATCAAAAAATTTGATATGGATATTAATTGAATGTTCAGACAACTCTAAAAACTCGTCAAGAACAATGTCAGCCCGTGTACCCCATCCAGTGAAGAGATTCAAGGGAGATTATGCGCTTTTGTTGGGAGTCGGTTAAGCTAGTCATAGACCTGTCGTGTAATGGAGCTCCTGTGAGTCTAAACATATACAAATAATCAAAGTATTATACTACTATCTAATCTAATCTAATCAGCTTGTAGGATCCCACTGCTGGGCAAAGGCCTCCCTTCCCTCTCCCCATACATCCCGGTCCAAGGCGTTGGTCGACCAGTCAGCACAGTACATGTCCAGCTCATCCCGCCATCTGCGCCTAAGTAAAAGTATTATGCACATCCTCCTACCTTATCTCTGAGCATATCCCGGACCCTGGTGGCCTGGCTGCGACTCCGATGTAACTCCAGCTGCAGTTCCAGACAGCGCTCCTGCCAGTTCACGGCGCCGAGGTCGGCTGCAGCCAGCGCCAACTCCAGCGGGTCTAGCCGCGAACTGTGCCCGATTGGCCTGGCGGGACAAGTAACATAGTCAGCATTCAGGTACCTTTTAGGCAAGCGTGCCCCATTGTAGACCATTGTAGACCACTGTAGACTACATTATTGGTTAACATCATGCAAGATATGCATGCACGCCTATATGAAAAAAAATATGTTTTACACTTTCAACTAACAATACGATATTCTTCACGCTGAATTAGTTGGAGGTTTATTAGGTGCTGATAAGCCATCTTATACCTCTACATTCAAAAAAAACAATGTCCTTAGTACTACCACATATTACGGAAACTAACTAAGTACTACAGCGTCAGCGTCTCTTGTTAATCTAGAACAAAATACAGGTAACCCATGTTTAAATAATTTCTAGGTACATACGTGTGCCTAGAAACATGAGTCATTCGAAGTTGTTTGCATCTGCCAAAGGCCTACAAAAGGTACAAGAGAATCGAATGTTGCGTTTCTGTGAAATGTACAGACTGGACCATGTAAATGTAGATTTTTAACAATAGCGAGAGCCTGTTACCGTACACATTCCCATGACTATTGTATCAGAATCGCTCCGCTGCATCTGATGCGATGTGGCAGGCAAAAACATTTCCCCCCAAACGAACCGCGCATGGCGGAGATGTGTCCGAAACTCTTTATTAATGCAGGTCCAATACTTTGAGCATCAATTCAGTCCGAATCGATAAATAAATAAAACATAAATCAACATCTGATAGAGATGCGAGTAATCCTTTTAAAAATGCATCCGCAGGACCGCAGTGTATGCCGACATCAATATTGTAGAGGCTCATTAATTTAAATGCACGTTTCGCATCACTAATACGGGATGATTTTATATTTAGTGGTTGGCTGTGAAAGCATGCGGCGTAAATTGAAGGGTGTTGATGGGATTTGGAAACAATGAGTGAATCCTGAACGTTTCGCAAATATGGAGTGTGCATGTAAATGGAATTTTCATTGATTACTTTTAAGTATGCCGTGGGGTGCCGGCAGTAGAATGTTACCCCTCCTCTCCTACCCGTGGATGCAGTAAGAGCCTGCTAAGGGACACCTCCGGAAGATGGGCAGCAGCGTCTTTCCGTATATCAACATCCCGTACTGCGCTCACCAACCCGCCTGCCAAGCGTGGTGAGTGTAGTGTTCACGTAATATCACTAGTATTTATAAATATATTACTAGTGTAATTATGAACAGTATCTATGATAATATTTATATATTAAAGTAAGTCTGTCGTCTCGACGGTCACACCACGCGGCGTCGAAGCGAGGAGTCGCTTGCAAGCCGCTGAGCGGTAAAGACGTGGTAGTGAGTTAACGAGCCGATATAGTGTAGTGTAGTGTCATCATCATCCTCTTCTTCCGTACCCCCTTCGGGGTCACCGGGTGAGGCCTCGAGACGTACGTCTCCTTACCCCGGCTTCGTCTCTGGGGGCTACAACCCCCAGGTCTCGTATCTTGTAGCCCTTTGAGTGGGCGGGCAGCAATGGTTCTCCCGGGCGGAGGTGCGGTGCGGGAGGGGCCTATGCATAGAAGTTTCTACGCATGGCCTCCAGACCCCGGACCGCCACCTCACGCGTGTCCTCGCCCGCGGCGATGGCCATCAGGACCTCGGTGAGGATCCCCATGAGTATCACGGGGGCCTCATCCGGTCCGACGGGCCGCTGCTCAGCCACAGGCGCGGTGGGTGCGCTTTCTGAGGGGGGGTTTCTGGCGCTGTAGCCACAAGTGGCCACAGGGATGGCCGGCGCTGTTGCGCCGATAGGTGCCTGCGTCCGTGGAGCGGGACGCGGCAGCGGGTGTCCCGGCTGGGACGCCGGGACTGAGGGTTGGTGTTCCCGCTGTCCTGCGGGTACCTGCGGTGTGGAGGAGGTGAGCGGCTTCCGCTTTCTCCTACCTCCACGGGCTCGCCTTCTTGGTCGTGTTTCCCCGGCGGTCTGCCCACTCTGTGGTGGGCGACTGGCCGGGGGTGGGGCTGTATTTGGGCGAAGGTTGGTAGCCGCCGTGTTGCCGGCGGGAGGGGGGTCGGGCGACCCCTCCCGTCCCGCGGCTGGGGCTACGCGAGGTGGCGGGATGGTAACCCCGCGCTTCCTCGCCTCCTTTCTGAGGACAGGACACTGCCGATTGTTGGCGGTGTGTTCCCGCCCACAGTTGGCGCAAGTCGGCTTGTCGGTGATTGGGCGTGGGCAGTCGGCAGCTGCGTGTTGCCCGCCGCACCGCACACAGCGCGGCGGACGGTGGCAGTGCGCCGAGGCATGCCCAAACGCCTGGCAGCGGTGGCATTGCGGCACTCTGTTGGCCGCGCCGCGCCAGTGTTCCACGCACACGCCCGGCATGTAGAAGAGCTCGGTGATGCTGTAAAGCCTCACGAGCTCCTCCGAGGACATGCGGTCCAGTTGTACGTGGAATAGGCATCCAGCGCGGCCGTGTTTGGGGCGGATAGGCTTAACAAATCTGACCGGGAATTCCCGATCAGTGAGGGCGGCAGCGATATCTTCCGGGGATGTGTCCCACGGAAGGCCTCTGATGGCCACCTTCGTTGGGAGCTCGGCGGAGACCGAGTAGCTGTACCAGCTAATCGCAGGGTCCTCCGCCGAAGCTTCGACCAGGTGGCTCTGGATGGTGCGGTATTCCTCCGGGGAGCGTGGGGTGAACCGGACCCCTTTGCCGAGGGGTCGGGCGTTCGGCGCGTGCCCCAGCTTCTCCCGGAGGGTGGCGAAGTGCCGTGCCCAGTTGGGCAGGCATTCCACCACGATGGGTGGATAGCTCTTTAGTAAGCGGGCGGCGCCTTGATCCTCCACCCGAGGGTTTGTGGGGGCGGCAGTAGTCGCTGGGTCCAGGCCCGCGTAGGATTCGCGGGTCGTGGGGCCAGCTGGTTGCTGTCTGGCGGCGGTACCTTCGATGAGGCCCACAACCGCCGGTTGCATGGGTCGTGGTGCTCGAGCGGCGGGGCCTGCATTGGGCAGGCGCACTGCTGGGACGGGTCGGCCTGCGGGTACCGCTAGGCGGACAGTCGGTGGGGTATGCGAGTGAGACGCAGGCGGGGCTTGAGGAGGCGGTGAGGCCACTACCCTTGCGTATGAGGGCTGCGCTGGCTGCGGTGGTAAGGCGGCGTATGAGGAGGACTCGTCCTCTGACGCTTCCTCCTCGATGGCGGCGACGACTGGGGATGAGGCCACGCTCGACGACACCGAGACGGTCTGTACGTCGAACGCTGCACCCCTCGGAGGCGATGGGGAAAGTAGTAGGCACTGCAGTCTCCCTGGGCCCGGCGTTTCCTGCGGCTGCGGTGAGGATGGGGACGGGGGGGCAGAGGGGGTCCGTAGACGCTGCCTCTTGTCCTCCTGCGCATCGTCATCCTGGGAGAGGTCAATTCCTCGACGTCTGGGTTGGGCCCTCGGTCCCGATGCTCCGGAGGAGGGGCGGGGCGGAAACTCAGTTCCGCCAGCGCACGTCCCGGCCGAGCTTTCGGGGGGCAGGGGGGCGTTTTCCGACGCTGGTATCCGAATTGGACGAAACCGCGGCGCACTCACAGGTGGCGCGGTGGTCGCCCTATCCAAAACAGCCTCGCGCCGCGCGGATCTCCGCACGGGAGGCTTTTTCCCCTCGGACATAGTGCTCCGGGGAAGGAAGAGAAAGGGAATGTACCCCGAGTAGGTGGGCGAGAGGTTAGTAGGGCGAAGAGCCAAGCCGGGTGAGATCCCTAGGGAAGGCCCAGCTTAGGCAATTCAGCGGCGCTTACTAACCTAACTCGCCGACCGGAAGCAAGAAGAAGCGTAATAGGGTGTTACTGCACTGGAGGTTTTCAATAAAACCCCAGACAGTGACCGCAACACAAGGTGTGGACGAGGGTACAAAATAAAAAGTCCCACAATGCACGCGAATCGCACGAGGTACTCGCCGTAGAACGGTCCGAGCGGCCAAGTGCGATTGGTGGGGTTTCACGGCACAACACAAACAACACTGGAGTCACTATCTCAACACAAAACAATATCACAGCGCGAGCGACACTACAGTCCAACGCGAGCAGATCCTGCGGTCTCAACGACGAGTCGGACTCAAGTCGGAGACGGCAGGAAGCTCAAGCGCGGTTGAGCGGGGGACGCGGGGGGAATCGCTATGCGGAGCGGGACTCGCGTGCGCACGCTGCGGCGCGAGGACGGCAACTTAGTGTAGTGTATAAGTGTCTTTATATATAAATACCCAAGACTGGGAACTGTACATGGCGACTTGGTGAAAACTGTAAGTAATTTTTATATTAAAAAAAAAAAAAAAATAAGATAGTGGACAGAATATAGATATTACTACGTCGATATACATTGAAATGTTTCTTAAGAATAGGCGTGCAATTGAAAAATAAGTTTATCTGGGTGTAAAAAGATGTTATTTGTGCCAATACGTAACCAACGATTATATTATTTTTATTACTTTTAAGTATGCCGTGGGGTGCCGGCAGTAGAATGTTACCCCTCCTCTCCTACCCGTGGATGCAGTAAGAGCCTGCTAAGGGACACCTCCGGAAGATGGGCAGCAGCGTCTTTCCGTATATCAACATCCCGTACTGCGCTCACCAACCCGCCTGCCAAGCGTGGTGAGTGTAGTGTTCACGTAATATCACTAGTATTTATAAATATATTACTAGTGTAATTATGAACAGTATCTATGATAATATTTATATATTAAAGTAAGTCTGTCGTCTCGACGGTCACACCACGCGGCGTCGAAGCGAGGAGTCGCTTGCAAGCCGCTGAGCGGTAAAGACGTGGTAGTGAGTTAACGAGCCGATATAGTGTAGTGTAGTGTATAAGTGTCTTTATATATAAATACCCAAGACTGGGAACTGTACATGGCGACTTGGTGAAAACTGTAAGTAATTTTTATATTAAAAAAAAAAAAAAAATAAGATAGTGGACAGAATATAGATATTACTACGTCGATATACATTGAAATGTTTCTTAAGAATAGGCGTGCAATTGAAAAATAAGTTTATCTGGGTGTAAAAAGATGTTATTTGTGCCAATACGTAACCAACGATTATCTTCTCGTATAACAAAGTGAGAGTAGCTATTTCAAAGTATTACGAAACCTAGTAAAGCTTGTTTTAATTGTCTTGAGTACTAAGCTAAGGCAATTACATTATCTACGGCAAATGTTGTCTTGTAGACAAACTTAATTTTACACGCTAATATGAACCGGACCTACCCTCAACATGATGGGGATAATAATGTAATAAATGGTTAACGATAAAAATAGATCGGTATCCACCTTTGTTATTGCATAAGCTTAACAATAGATAACATGAAGAGCTTATGGCAGCTTATACACTGAATCATTTTTACCATTATTTACAATCACTTATTAACATCTTCTTCTTCTTCTTCTTCTAAAGCGATTAGAATTAAACGTATATGTTTTACGAAAAGTACAGAGTATTGCGACCAACTTGTATATACATATACTTGGGTTATCATGTGATAAAATTTATATTTATCTAAGATAAGATAATTTATTTATTTGTAAAACAAGCATACACATACAAATGAACATTTTGTAACAAAAATAAGAAAAGTAGGTGACATGCTTGAGTCACAAAAAATCTACGTGGTACATCTTTCATTGGTGATGTTATTATTAACGAATAATGGGCAAGGAGTTTTGCTACAAGGTACTATGTGAGGGATTTAGTCAATACTTACCTCACCTAAAACGTACTTAGGTACATGAACGGATTTCCGACCGGTGATTAATAGCCAGACTAGGTGCAGTTGTTGGCCAAATATAAGTTACATATGTATAATGTATTTACAAAAAATACATAATAGGTTGTTGTTACCTTAGCATTAAATTGCGGATTGAGCAGTAATGGTGCTTCAGGCATTTAATTGTGGTTAAAAGGCATTCAATTGCGGTAATGGCATTCAGTTGCGGTAATGGCATTCAATTGCGGTAATGGCATTCAATTGCGGTAATGGCATTCAATTGCGGTAATGGCATTCAATTGCGGTAATGGCATTCAATTGCGGTAATGGCAATCAATTGCGGTAATGGCATTCAATTGCGGTAATGGCATTCAATTGCGGTAATGGCATTCAATTGCAGAGTGGCATTCAATTGCGATTGGGTATGGCAATTTAATTGCGTTTTTGACATTCAATTGTGTGTATGGCATTTAATTGCGACAAGGTATTAACAAATCCAACTGATTTGTGAACCGGTAATATATTATTATGGCCCACATGTTTAGCTAGAAAAATAAAATACTCTGATAGGGAACCCGCTTCAGTTGCTAGTAGTTGGTAATGCTGGCAAAGGATTCTCTTTATATGTCTGGAGGCTACAAGTATCAATGCTGATGTGAAGAAAAGAGCAAACCTGTTGCATTTTGGTAGACCGGAGTTACAAGAAGTATTTTATAATATACCCGGTGCTTACATCAATCCGAACAAAGATAATGCTTACAAAGTATTTAATACTGCAATCCAGAAATTGGATGAATATCTTGCTCCTAGACAGTCACAAATATTTGAGCGTCACAGGTTTTGATTGTTAAAGCAGGAATCAAATGAAGAATCCTGGTTCGCTTAAGACAACTAGCCAAGAAATGTAATTTCAAAGACGCAAATAAAAATATAATTAGTCAGATTATTAAAAAAGGTTTATCAGGTATGCTCCGAAAGAAATTATTAAAAAACTGGTGATGGAATGACTTTGGATGATATAAATGTCATAGAAGCGGTTGTTCGTCAAATTGTTGATTTTGATAAAAAATCCACGAATGTTCAGGGAGTCAATAGAATATCAGAAAAACCCAACAAGGCATCAGATTGGAAAAGAGAACCAATGCTCCATATGTGGGAGTAAAAGACATGAAGCTCGAGACAGAAGCTGCCCCGCAAATTATAAGAACTGCTTACGGTGTGGAATGAAGGGACATTTTAGGACAAAACAACCACAGAAAAGGAAGGCAGATAAAGATGCAACGAGCAAAAAAAAAAAAAAAAAAAAAAGGTACAACTAAGCGTGTTAATAGATAGATAGATAGGTAGATAACACTTTATTGATCACCACTTTAATGCTATTGTAGAAAGGGTAAACGAGTAAGACCAGCAAACAGGCTACATATTCAACTAGCTTTTGCCCGCGACTTCGTCCGCGTGGAAGTAATAAAGCGCAAAATCCCCTATCCCGTGGGAATTTCGAAAATTCCTTCTTAGTGCACCTCTGGGATGCTCAAGGTATATGTGTGCTAAATTTAAAGTCTTTAGGTCCAGTGGTTTGGGCTGTGCGTTGATATATCAGTCAGCCAGTCAGTGAGTCAGTCAGGACTTTGAATTTTATATACATATAATTAGGTTAGATATAGACTGCAGCGCAAAAGTCATCTGTAAAATAGGAAGTATCGACGTTGATAAAATATTAGATTTAGGAGCATTTAGAGCAAATGTAGAAGTTGGAAACCAAAGAGAAAATATAGTATATTACGTAATCGCATGAAGAGCTAGAATTTTTTAGGACTAATAACAGAAACATCTTTAAGGGTATTGAAGATCTGCACGGGCATCAATCAGTCGGATGAAAACTCTTCGAAATTTAAGAATGTGCTGGTCGAAATTCCGATAGTTTAGTGAAACCGGTCTCGCAACCTTACCGTCGTATACCCAAACCTCAGTAAAAGAGAAAACTAAGGAATTGCTAAGAAGGGACATAATTGAAGAAAGTAAAGGGTCCTTCTGAATGGATTTCGCCAGTGTGTAGACACGCGAAGAGCTAATAAGATAAAATAAGATAAACTTTATTTCGTGTCAAAATATTAATTTAATAATTTAATATTAATTTATTCAATAATAATAATTAATTTATCATCATGTATTAAATTTATTTACTTTTAAGTTAAGTAAGTTTGTGTATATTTTACCTATGGATATTAATAACCTGAAATAAATGAATAATAATAATAATAAAAACATTATAAATAAACAGAAGATAGAACAAAATTAAAAGGACTGTTTAGGTACAAGAGAATCAGATTCGGCATAATTATAGGCACCTGAAACCTTTCAAAAGACATAAAGAAAAATACTATTGGGCTGCGACGGAGTCCTTAATTTCATCGATGACATATTTGTGTACGGTAAATACGGACAAGAACATAATGAGAGGCTACAAAAGGTTCTGCAGGTTTTAGAAGAGAATAACGTTCTGTTGCGCGGAGAAAAGTATACCACTTTTATATATACAGCTTTTACATGGTCGGTAGAACATTTTAATATGTTTTTATATCGCAAAGCATTCCAGTTGATAACGAACTACCTCTCGAGGTTATTTGTGGATCAAGATCAAAACCTTGTGTTTGCATTTAAAGATGGGTTTTGACACTTTAATCCTAAAAGTACACCATTAGCATAGAATCTAATAGAAATATACGATGACTATGTTCAAAATGTTGTAGAATATATCTGCCACATCAATGCGAAAGATTGTCGAACATTCGCAAGAGGACACAGAAATTCAGAAAGTCAAGAAGGGACTCCACAATAGCAAGTGGGACGATGGTATAAAATGTTATAACATAATTACAATTGAATTGTTTTGAAGGTAAAATTTTGCTGATAGGAACTTAATTAGAATACCACAGATAATATAGTACATTAGTAGGTCATACCGACTAAACTTCTAGAACAAGTTTTAAGGAACGCGCGTAAGGGTCACCTAGGCATTGTGGCAAGAACCAAAGTTTGGGGCCTGAATGCGATAAGGATGCTGAGATGATTTCCCAGGCATGTAAATGTATTTTGGTATCAGCACCAACCCTCTGAAAAGACGGGAACTTTTAATAGAACCATGGCTAGATGTAGCAGTTGATCTTATGGGAATTCTGCTTGCAACGACTATATTTTTGTAGTAGTGGACTATTTTAGTAGGTACAAGGGAGTAAAAAATATGTCGCACCATAACGAGTTCGGTAATCGTAGAACATCTAGAGAAGATTTTAGTAGATTAGGAAATCCTTTAACGATTACAGCTGACAACGTAACCCAATTCATAAGTACTAAATTGAAAGACTTTTGCAAGACACAGACTATAAAGATATACCATTTTATTCCCTACCGGCCCCAACAGAATGTGGAAGTAGAACGACAAAATAGGAATATTTTGAAACGTTTTAAAATAAGTCAGGAAAAAAAAAAACAAGTGAATATTTGATAATGTCCAATAGCACACCGCACACAGTCACAGGAAAAACACCAGCTAAGCTATTCTATCGAGGACAATGTCAGCATAAACTACCGATGATGCAAGATATAGAACATAATCAAGGAGATCAAGAGATGCGAGATAGAGACAAAGAGCAAAAGGAGAAAAGGAAGGAGTATGCAGACAGGAAAAGAAGAGCTCAGAGCTCAATGTAATCACAAAGTTGAAAAAAGTTGTAGGTCAAGAATATGCAAAAGGGTAACAAGTTGAGCTTAGAATATTTATTTATTTTTATTTACTAGGGAAACAAACAGTACATATTTCAAGACTAGAGATAATGTTAGACAATACAATAACCAGCAAAGTGAAATAATGTTTTTACAATGATGTTACAATATAGAATGATGGAACAGGGCAGCTGGTTAGAAGAAACATAGTGCACCTGAAAGGGGTTGAAGGACAATGGAAGGTTCTTGATGCTGAAGAGGAAACCTCCGAGGAAAACGATAAAGGATGTCATGATCAAAGTGATGAAATGTCAGAGGATTAGTTAATTATTAAAATAATTAATTATTTTATTTTATATTATCAGGATTAGTTAAATTATTGATTGATGCACTAAAAGTTATTATTGAATTAAACATTTATAAAAAGGAAGGGATGTAGTGTTCACGTAATATCACTAGTATTTATAAATATATTACTAGTGTAATTATGAACAGTATCTATGATAATATTTATATATTAAAGTAAGTCTGTCGTCTCGACGGTCACACCACGCGGCGTCGAAGCGAGGAGTCGCTTGCAAGCCGCTGAGCGGTAAAGACGTGGTAGTGAGTTAACGAGCCGATATAGTGTAGTGTAGTGTATAAGTGTCTTTATATATAAATACCCAAGACTGGGAACTGTACAGTGAGTATGGCAACTACCCCTCGTGGAGATCCATGAGGAAGGCCTTAGTTCAGTAGTGGACGTTTTACGGCTGAAATGATGATGATGATGCCGTGGGGTGCCGCCAGTGGAATGTCACTCCTCTCTTGCCTGTGGAGGCAGTAAGAATCTGCGGTAAGAATCTGTCCGTAAGATGGGCAGCAGCGTCTTCCGAGTATCAACATCCCGTACTGCGCTCGCCAATCCGTCTGCCACGTGTGGCAAGTATGGCAATAATCCCCTCATGGTTTTGGAGAACCACGAGGTAGGCCTATGTCCAGCAGTAGACGTGGACAACCAGTGCTATGGCTGTGATGATGATGATGATGGCTTTTATCTATTGGTGTTGTAAGTAATTGGATGCTTTATTACAGGAATGTTTACTTACAACATTTATAGAAATGAAAAATACATTCAACATTTTTGATTTTGACGGCATCCGAACCCGCGCGTTCTGACAAACGCCGTTAAGCTTCTTTGTCATGTCTATGAATCGTACCTTAGTGTGGAATTTACAGTTAAAAATAAAAAAAAATGCTTAATTATGTAGACAAAGGGTAAACTTTAAACCAAAAGAAGTTCATTAATTATCGAAATTATCATGCAATTTTCCAATAAATCCATACCGAAGAGCTCATAAATAAAGATTTCTAAAATTAATCCAGGGCATCGGCATGATAGCTGGATGAGCAAATTATTCGAAGATTTTGATGATAAATTGCACTTTGAAACTAAGTTTATTGCCAGCGATTGAGCTATCTCATTTTAATGACTGGTCTTGAAGTAATCTTGAGAAATGAACGTAGGTTAGACAGGTCAATTGAAGTCTCGAGGACCTCTAGAAATGTTGTTTTGAAATATTGAAGCGAAAGAATAAAAATGAGGATAATAGAAATTGAAATTTCTATATGCTATAAATATTATTGAACTAAGCGGTGGAATTAACTAATGCTGTCTTCATCATCGTAATCAGTATCATCTGCCACATTCTAGCCACCTCTAGGCATTATACTGTCTTCGTATCTGCTGTCTTACCACGAAACAACAACCGTTGAACTAGAGTTTAACGTCACTTTTCACGAAAAAATACATGTAGTTCGTAACTTTTACTTGTAGGAAAGATGGGCAGCATTGTCTTTCCGTGTATCAACATCCTATACTGCTGTCGCCAACACGCCTGCCAAGCGTGAACAACTCCTTATGACAAGTACTTGGAGATCAATGAGGGAAGCATATGTCCAGCAGTGGACGTCCAACGGCTGTGATGACAATGACATGTGGTTGTAGTAAGTTGTTTTGTTTTGTTACCTAGGTGGCGGTGGCGGCGGGTCCCTCGACCGCCTCGGCAGCAGCCGCGGACTGCTGGGCGTGCTGGCCGAGTGGCCCGCGCCTCTGTGGTCCGTGAACCGCGCCAGCGGGTCGAAGATCTGCGACAACCGCCGCGACCGCTCCTCGCCAGACATATTCACAACACAAACACACTAACACTAACAATATCACATCACGCAACCAACACTGTCACAGTAAATTCACTAATGACTATTTCGAACGGTCAGAGTGATTCAAAGCGCGGAAGTTATCGCCCACCACTGACAGATGGCGCCCGGCGCGACGCACGATTTGGCGCGCAAACACCGCCGCCATTTTGCTTCGTCTGATGTTTTTCACAGTTAATGCGGCTTTGCGCGGACGACGGTGTATTTAGAACTCTGAAAAAAAAAAACAAAAAGCGTTAGGTGACGTGATGAAGAAGCTTGAAAGGTGAGAGATTAGGTGAGGTGAGGTAATTAAAGCTTTTGGGTGCGGAAGCCATTTTATGTGGCGTCAAAATTAAACGTCAACACTGACGGTTGTATGGATGATTTATCTTTAACCCATATTTTTGTCACTCTAAAAGATAAACACGGACAATTTATATTGGTCCCGCCGTTTTCCATAGAAGTATCAGTCATTTCTCAAATATTTAAATGAAGAGTGAGTCATAGCAAGACTCTTTAAACTGCAAGCGCTTATCTTAATTTGATACAAACTACACGACGATTACTCAAACGTCAAGATAAGACGAGGATTAGCTTTCCCAAAACAAAGTAGTTTGCATCACTAAATACTTCCGTAGTTACTTTTCAATCAGGTTAGCTCCCAAGACCAAGTAAAATTAACTCAATAAAATTTCCACTTTGCGAAACCCCTAGTAGTCATTTCTCGCAGCTCTTTACTACAATTTCAAACCGATTTTTTTTAAACGTAACCTAATATTAGTCCAATTATTAAAAAAAAAATGTTTGTTTGTTTGGCTACAATGAATAATCTCTTACAATGAAACTATTCGGAGTGTTAGTTAAAACTAGAGTTTTAGGAGCGGTAGACCGTGATATATTGCTAACGGCAAATTGGCTGAGTTTTTACGCTTCCAGTTTCCAAATGAGTCATAAAATTTTTACAACAGTTTGTTTAGTTCTAAATTAACTAAGACATTTGAGCGGCAGCCAATTTAGGTCAGGAAATATAAATCAGGAATAAATGTAACAGGTTAAGAGGGACTTCAAGACAAATATGGCTCTTTTTTCAAATACGTAAAAACAAAACGATGAATTTTATAAATAATCTATTGTCCAATAAATCGCATATTTATGAAAAGTAATTTTAAAGTTGTAATGCCGCTGAAAAAAGTGTAAAACTTTAATATTACTTTAATATTATTAGCGAATGGAACCCTAAACCAAAAATTGTCTTCGCAACTCCTAAATGGTTTTAAAATACCTATTCAACGATATCCCACACAATGGGAAAATCAAGAAAAAGTTGAGAATTAATTTGGGGTACCATATACGTAAGGTAGAGATGCTACCTTACGTGTATGGTACCCCAAATTAATTATTTTTTATCATTCTAGGGTTCTGTACCCAAAGGTTAAAAACGGGACCCTACTACTAAGACTCCGCTGTCCGTCTGTTTGTCACCAGGCTGTATATCATGAACCGTGATAGCTAGATAGTTGAAATTTTCACAGATGATGTATTTCTGTTGCTGCCTGAACAACAAATACTAAAAACAGAATAAAATAAATACTAAAACAGAATAAAGCCCCCCCCCCCCCCCCCCCCCATTAAATATTTATTTTTCCCATACAACAAACGTGATTTTTTTGCTCGACATTAATAACTGCAACAAGTAGTCGCTCGAAATATTCACAGAATATTTAGTTGTATATTCACTTAAAAAAAAACAAATATTTGAGGGCATCACAGATCCATAACGGCAACATGCTTGAAATATTCACAAAATATTTAGTTGTATATTTGTTTTGAACAAGTTGTTTTGCCAAATAATAGTACGGAACCCTTCGTGCGCGAGTCCCACTCGCTCTTGGCTGATTTTTTATTATATATGCCATGCAAAATCACAGCTTTCTAGGACTAATAGACGGACGAAGACACAGACAGATAAAGCAAAACTATAAGGGTTTCTGGTTTTACTACGAAACCCTAAATACATACTCACAATCATTTTATGTAAAATGAATTTGATAATCGATAAAAAAAAGAAAATTAAAGACGCTGCTTGTATTCCTTCGCAGCCTCTTACTGCATCCACGGGCATGAGAGGTAACATTCTACTGCCGGCACCCCACAGCAAACAATGAATTTGGATGGAAGGGGTGCAACAGGCAGGCCAAAGAAGCGGTGGATGGATTGTGGTATAGAAGATATGAGAAAGAGGGGTGAGTGATGAGATGACTACTGAGAGAGGAGAGTGGAAGAGGAAAACTTGTGTGCCGACTCGGTATAGAGGGATAAGGGCAGAGTGATGATGATGATTATGATGATGAGAAATCACGGGCAGCTAGTGGTTCTAGTGATTAAACAATACAAGAAACAAAACCAGCACATAATTTACAGTTCCACGAGTCTTTGATACAGAATGAGTCACTGGTCACTCTCACTAACTATCCGCGAAGTCTGGCAGGAAGGACCGGTCGCCAATAACTAAGGACCGTTGAAATCTGTCCCTTTGATATTCAGAATTAGTTCACCTTTCGGGACAGAGGATCTCAAAGTTTGCGGTGACCGCAAGGCACGTATGAGCCCTTGGCGGCGACTGGGTGAATGGGATTTATAGAGGAATAGTAATTGACAGGAATATTGTGGCCTTAGCTACGGCGGTGTAGATAATATAATTTCTATTGAGGTAAGGTTTGAATTCACTTTTGGTTAACCAACATTTTCTAATCATATTACTGCCGAAATCTACAGGTCTGAGTGTCATTCAAATAAGCATTGGTATGGGGGTACCAGAAAAGGGGGCGAAGGTCTTTTTTAAACTTTCGCGATCACGACACATTATTAACACATATTTAACCGGGTATTTATCGCGCTATTTACCTTTATTAAAATCGGGCAATAATAAAGGTAAATAGCACGATAAATTATACCCGGTTAAATATGTGTTAATAAGGGGGCGAAGGTTTCCGAAAAATGCTATTTTTGACCTTTGGTGAACCTTTGAGGTCACAATAACTCCGGTTCCTGTGACCCTAGGGTCACCAAAATCAATCAGTACCCTTATCTCATTAAGACAGTGCTAATAAAAAAGGTTTCATGTAAATCGGTCAACGCGTTCGGTTGTAATCGTGTCATGCACAGACAGACAAACAGCGCTATGCATAATAGGGGGCTTCGCCCCCTAATTACGTGTCAAAAGCAGTTGTTAAACTTTCACGATTTGTTAACATATTATTGACGAGCTCTGTGGCGCAGCGGGCGAAGGTCCGCCTGCGACGCAAGGGGTTGCGGGTTCGATTCCCGCCTCGGGACAAATGTCTGTACGATCTACAGATATTTGTTCAGGGTGTTCTGGGTGTTTTTCTATATACATATAATAAAAATATCTATCTATGTAGTATAATGTATTAAGTATATCAGTCATCTAGTACCCATAACACAAGCTCTGCTTAGCTTGGGGCTAGATGATGCTGTGTGATTTGTCCAGCATTATTTATTTATTTATTATTATTTATTATTTAGTTTTTAAATACAAGATAAATAATTAAAAACAAAAATAAAAATGCTAGATACCACATATAATACCATCCAGTCCCAAAATAAGCAAAGCTGTACTATGGAAACCAGATGATTAATAGAATACTTAAAATAAATATTTTTTGTTTGTCACTTATCATACAGAAAAGTACCCAGACCAGATTTAATCCTGTATTTAAAAAGTATGCAAAAGTCAGTCAGTATGGGGCTAGAAAGTTTAAGTTAAGCAAAGGCATTATTAAAATATCGTTGTTACTGGTATGTTATGTATCAACATCCCATGCGCTTGCCAACCCGCCTGCCAAGCGTAGTGAGTATGGCAACTACCCGTCATGGAGATCCATTAGGGACTGGTGAGCCTGTCTTCAGTAGTAGACGTTTTACGGCTGAAATTATGATGAATATGACTGGATTATATATAGCCAGATTCTTGAGCGTCAAAACTTAAAAAGTTTACGGTTTGAGAACCATAGCTTGTTTTACTGGTACATTTTAACTGCCAACTTATTTGAATGGAGGGTGCATCGCTTTATACAGTTTTTATTGAACGTATGAATGAAAGAGCAGATTTTATAGTAAAGAGCGCAGATGTGTTCATACATTCGCAACCCGTTCGTAATTTAGCCAATGACCAGTTTATTTGATGGGTTTTTTTATTTACACCAGGGTTTTATTAGCCAAAGTGACTATGTCATCCGCGTTATATATAATTCGGAATACGAAATTGAACCAGAGCTTATCCAACATTATAGACCAATGTAAACAGAGGTTTAAGATTGCAACTTTTAAAAATTGTCAGTACATAAGTAAACTGATGTAAGCATTTTTTGTCATTTTTATCTTTATCATCATCTCAGCAGTAGGATGTCCACTGCCAAACATCGAGTTTATTAGGATTTACACTGTATGGAAGAGGCCTGCATTCACCGACGATCTGCGATCTTAACCAAGTCGTCTGCCCAACTTGTACGTGGACGCCTAAGCTGCGCTTGCCAGTTCGTTGCATTCGAGAACTTTTAATATCTTATATTAATAGTTTCTAGCGTAGCCAAAAATGACGTTAAGCTCCGCTTAATTGCTTTGATTTTGTCGATTTTTTAATACTAATATTATAATATCACATTTGCTATTTTCTACTTTATAATATTAGCAGGAAATTACCCTGTATTGCTAATACCAGTTCAAAATACCTACTTGTAGCAAAATGTAGCCCTTTGAGCCCAACCTATGCCGTACACTACCGATAATGTTTAATACGAGCCAGTTGAACTGAGAAATTGGCTCGCGTTCCAAAATTACAAGGGTAAAAGCCAGAAAATTGACCAGCCCTTGAGTTATGTCCCCTGATTAAGGTTATCAGACCTCATCGGTTTCGTTATCAACTCTTTGTTATCAGTTTTTTTGGGTTTAATGGGGTCGACCCTGTATAGTATTATTTTTGAAGGAGGTATTTATAGCTGTGTTATACCAACCCAAAAAATAGAGAGTTCGAATTTATTACATGAGTAAAACATAGTTTTTTCACAAACTCTGTTCAGGGGTAAATTTGTTTGTATGATAAAAGCATTAATTTTAGGATTACTCTTGTGTCCTTCGGTCAACCTATGTTCTCTTATTTAATGACTGACGTCATACTGGTCATACTTTGTTATGAAATCTAGCTTTGATCCTTTTTGTTTGGTTTAAACCTCTCGACATAGTTAAACACGAATAATTAACCCTTTTCTTGATATGTGAATCAAAAACGGTCTTGTCGTTCCATCAATCTATTTTGTCCTCAACAACGACTGTAGTATTTTGTCTCTTTATTGGGTTTCAAGTACTCTTCATATGTCTATATCCAAATCCATGAAATTGCCACCTTTTCCTTTGATGTACGTTAGGTACGTTAGCTTCAGAGATAAGGGGTTTAACCTGCTTTCCCAGTTAAAGTTCAGTCTATCTCAATAGAGCTACGTAATATCCGACAGTCAACTTGCCAGAGTAGACTCAGTGGATTAAACACAGTCAAGCTTTCAACCAATTACAGCGCGCGAACTCGACGAAAGAGACCAAAATTTAGTAGGATGTGACGAATAAAAAGTTAAATGAGTTATCTGTGATGCGTCCCGTCCATTGCGTAGCGGGGAAATTATAGCGAAAAATGTCAATTAATGCCAAAAATTAAATGTTTCGAGTGTAGCTTTATGTGGTTTAATCCTAAGGAGCCATTTATAAATTACGTCATATGAATGTTATAGTTTCAGGGGGCGAAGCCCCCTAATATGCATAGCGCTGTCTGTCTGTCTGTTGGACGATTACAACCGAACGCGTTGACCGATTTACATAAAACCTTTTTTGTTAGCACCGTCTTAATGAGAAAAGGGTACTAATTTTGGTGACCCAAGAGTCACAGGGACCGGAGTTATTGTGACCTCAAAAGGTCACCAAAAAAATAAAAGTCTTCAAATGGCCGAAAACGTCCAAAAACCCAAAAATGCCATTTTTGACGTTTGGTGACCTTTTGAGGCATTCGACCCCGTTTCTGGTACCCCCGTACCAATGCTTGTTTGCATTATATTCCTACCCTTAATTAGTTGTTCGCCCTGAACTTAGAACTAGCGAAATTCTCACTGTATTAGAACTTGATCTTACGTAGCGTTTTGGATTGCTGGAGTTCTCTAAACACACCAAACTTAAATTAAATTTTTTGAAATGGTGCTGTCAATATTGTGCTGTGACCTCGAAATATATTTTTCGGAATTATTTGTCCAAAGATATACTAATGGAGTAATTGCCATCGTGTTGCAGCTCACCCTCTTTCCAGTTTCCACACTTGCTTTTTATAAAATGCTACAAATAAATATAAGGCAAGCATGGTGGAACGAGAAACAGCCTTATCTATGAAACACGATGGTTTCCTTGCAAATAACGTCCGAGAAGTCCGCGTGTATACCTCGGTTTTGCACAGTGGTGGATCGGGCGCCTAGGAGATTTCATCAGACTTCTTATAGTGCAAATTATGGTACCTGATGAATAATTTCAATACCTTCTGTCATATGTAAAATAAATCCTTTGCCACAGTTCATTTGTGTAAGAAGTACTTGTTAATTTTATCATTAATTAATTTGTACAAGTCAAGCCATAAAGTTTTACATTTTATAAAATTGTTTAATCCATTCAAGAGCAAACAATGAATGGATTAATCTTATACATCTCAAAAACTACCCCATTTACCAAAATTCCACTTTGAAAATCGTCTGTATTGATGTAATCTTTTATAAAAAATGTAGTTCGAAATGTTTAAAATTATTTGTTTTTTTTTTCGAAGTGTTTATAAATCAGTTGTAAGTAAGTGTAGTCAAAATTTCCCCAAAACAGACGATTTTTATTGTTGTAATTTCCTTGTGTTTTAAATTTTATTTCCATAATCCGTTCAAGAGTAATCCTCGGACAAAGATTGGGACATAATATATAAAAATATTCTGTGCTGAAACGCTTTGTTGCCAATAAAAACTTCGCTCGCTTCACTCACTCGTTCGAATATACGTTAAACCGATGCCGAAATAGACTGGCAGCTTCATCACTAATATTATAATGGATGGAGCTCTTAAATATGTTCACGTCTATACAATCCTAACATAAGCAAACCAGCTTACTAGCTTATAAAGTAAGGGTGTTTTGCACAGTCTTGCTGCGCAAATCTCATATATTTGGTAGGTTTATATCACAGATGCTCGTAGATTTTGCAAAACACATTTTTTAAACCCACGGACGGTTCATGGGGCACCCACTTCTTGGGCCGGAAGCCTTTTTCAAGATAAGATCTCTTGGCGTTGAAGTTCTAGTAGTAATACACAGATACTGAGGTTAGGATAAGGAAATGATGGCATGGGTGCCTCATGGCGCTTATGAAAATGGAATGAAGCTCGTGATAAAAACACACCTAAGGTAGAGAGCTTATTTAACGTGACACTATTTTTAGTTTTTGCTTTAGATCCTGTTTATAAATATCTGTACAGTCACTAAAAGAAATAAACAACACAAATATTTTTAAATTTTAGAGTAACTACACAAAAACATATTGCTACTTAATTTAAACTTAAGCACAGGGTTAAACTTGAATTATGTAATAAGTAATTGAATAAATATCGCGTTATGACATTTTAGAAGTGCGTTTGCAGAACACTCAATCAGAAATAGATTTCATCGTATCTCGTATCAGTTATTCATAATTCTGGCACGACGTCGTTAGTTAATATTGCAATTCTCTATCACAAGATAGTTCCACGTGAATCTACTGAACCATTCTCAAACATACTATACAGAAACAAGCATAATTACCGCATTACTCTTCTTTCCTCCCGATGATATCAAAGCCATAAAGCCTGATACAACGTTGTGACAGAAATGGTGCCACTAATGAGGCGAACTCCCCTTTCGGACCTTAAGGGCGCTGCACAATAGAGCGACATCAAAGATGCGCTGGATATTACGTGACGGGGCATTAAAAATCATAGAGAATTATTTAAAAAAAATTACGAATTTTTGAGACAACAAAGAAAATATAACGTTTCTTTTTTGACGTATTTTCATTTAAAATTGACCAAAATTTGAAGTGCTGCTTTTAAGCAGCTTTTATAAGTAAGATGCAAATGTTTGTAAGCATAATCTGTTAGTGAACTGAGATGCAGGGTCAAAAACGGGGTCAAAACATTAAGGGTTATGTAAGACTACATCGAAACACTATTTTGCGATATACTCGGGTTTCTCAGCAGAAGCTTAATATTGTAAGTGCCTCGGGGCTCTTGAGATCGAACAAATGTTTGAGTTTTGCAGAATGTCTATTTAAATATTTTTGATGAATAAACGTTTCCTGAAGGTTCACTTACATGGAACGATGATGCTGTAAGGCTGCCAACGAGCTCTGGATGCAAGGCCACGCAAGGAGTACTTGAGGATAGTGCTTGGGTCTCTTAAGCTCATTATTTAACTGTCTGTCCTAATAAAACATCATAATCTATTCTAATAAATTAAATTTAAGTGTCATATCAAAGTACATACGGTACATAAGGCAAAAAATCTGTTTGTTTGGCTAATTTCCAAAATGGCTGGAACTATTAACGGGACTTTTACAAGCATTTGATGTAAAATGTACGCGTGCATAAGTAGCGTAGCATAGGCAGCAGCTCATTAAAGATACCTGTGTGTCATAAAAACATGTAATTCTCTGCAGTTCGATGAGGTAACTTTGTAAGCTTGTTGCTGGTTTAGTATGACGTGTCCTTGAGTTTCCCATCTGTCATTAGTCGGCCACCGCTCCAGCATCTATACGTTTGGTACTTCATCAGTTCATAGCCATTACGAAGCTACTTCGCCTAGTGTCATGCCAGAACAAAGATTTAGATCTCTTTCACAGCAAAAAGCTTTTATGATTGTGATGTAAAAATTTTAATGATGTTGTAGATTTTAATTCAACTACCTATGCGTTACGTTTTCACGGCTATCGGCTGTACGGTTGTTGATGAAATTTGGTGTGGAGATAGATACGATCTGAAGTACACTTAAATAACTGTTAAATAAAAACAAAACATAAGTAACTTCGAAAGCTTCGTAACAGACCAAGTACAAATTTTGAAAGGGTTAACCACCCTTTTGTATTCCGTTCATATTCCGTTTTAGTGCTAAGAGAATATTATGGTTCTGGATAGGAAAAGAGGTATGTTGTGCCAGTTGTGATATTGTGTCTGGGGGCAGGGGAACGATAAACGATCAAGTACCTACTAGAAGAAGCTGAAACTACTCTGTCCTTGTATCGTCAGTCGGCTGTACCGATATAAGCAATTTATGTGTTGAATATTTCTGATCCAACCAGTGACCTACTTCGTAACAAAAACCAAACATTCACACCCTATCTTTCGCATTCAAATGCGTCTAATAATAGTGATTGTCTGAACAATATCGCAGCAACGGACTGCCTCATAAATGTAACATTGTATGAACAGACCCCAACAAATCCTTTCATTTCCACGCCGAGATAAGTACATCGCATCAGTAGGTACTAACTTCAACGTTCAGAGTACGTTTACGAGGACATCACAACTTACAGACTTAAGAGACTGCTTAAACACAGGCGGTTAAGGATTGTGTTTCACCGAGGAATCTATCAAATTCGTGTGCTTAAAGAAGATGGAATACCATTGTTCCCTATAATTTGGTTTTTGATGGCGTGCTGTTATAGAGTAACTTTTAGCTATTATGTCCATTAGATTATTGTAATTAGTTATCTAGAAGAAAACTAGAATGGTAGTTTAAAAGGTAAAAGTCCAGCATTATAATTTTTCTACTTCCGATGAATCCATAAAGGATTATTTACATAATTACCTATGTATTTTCTAAGACTCACAGTTACGTTATTATCTTACACTGGTAAATATATACTATTTATAAATTAAATCGACTCTACATTATATTAATAGCACTTACAAAATTAGGGTAGGTAGGTACGCAATAATGAAACAAACAAACTAAAAATTATTAACAAGATAATTCATGTAATTAATGATTACCCCACTTCTAATAAGAATACCACCACAATTTCTAACTTACTTTAATCTCTCTGCAAAATTGTTACCTACACACAAGCATTAATTATTGTTTCTTAGATATGTCGTTTGCAACGTGATGAATAAAGTTTTTGCCTTTCAGCACTAATTAGCAGGGTGTCTACGAGTCCTTTTGTGTCCGGGTAATGGCGTTATAGTTCCTTGTTTTTCGTGATGTATTAACATGAAATGAAAACTCTAAAGCAGACTATCTGAAAATGTTTAGGCTACATTACTTTTCAAAGCGAGATATTACTGTTCAAGTCAATTATAAGATTATTGAAAAGTCACTCTAGGAAAATAACAAAATCACCATCACCTCCAAACTCCTACTACCAACTAAAAAATCTTCGCAAAAACATATCGTCGCTTTCGCTACAAACAAGCATTAATTGTTCCGTAGATATGTCATTTGTAACGTGATGGAAGGGAGTTTTTGTACAGCACTCATTAGCAGGGTGTCTACGAGTCCTTTTGTGTCGGGGTAATGTAAAACCACGCGGTTTTAGCCGTGTTCCTCGAGGTGAAAAGATAATTCGGCGGATTTTTTGCAACGCTAATATTTTTACGACTACCGACATCACGAGATTGCATTGGCATTTGGCTTATTTAAACTGGCTGCGAGAAAGTAGCGAATCAGGTCGACTATTTTTCGATACGAGTAAAGTTTTCCAGCGATATTTTTGTTTAATATGTTTCATCATCATCATCATCATTGACCTTATTACATCTACGAAACACGATTAAAGCGACGTCAGTTAGGTTAAAAGTCAGCCGAGCACTT
This sequence comes from Pasiphila rectangulata, assembly GCA_963082625.1. NCBI lineage: Eukaryota > Metazoa > Arthropoda > Insecta > Lepidoptera > Geometridae > Pasiphila > Pasiphila rectangulata. The sequence continues at coordinate 11,542,116 of OY720249.1, forward strand.
ACGTGCGTGACTGAGAAAACCAATTCGGCAGCGGCAGCTTCTGCTACACGTCGTACAACTTAAAAAAACCTGAAGGTGGAACCAGGTTTGCGACGCGTTCGTGTCTCTTTGATCGCTTATTTTGATTATATGCAGTTTTATCAGACTGGTCAAGTGTTGACACTATTAAAGAACTCATAAACCCGTGGTAGATGGTTGGACAAACAACGTCCCAGGCACTGCAGCGTCCCGAACAGCATGCATTCTAACATTTGCTAAAGCTGTATAAACCATTTATGTAAGTATATCCTAGATCAATAGTTTCAGATGGAGATAATCTCAGTTCGACTAGGTAGTGTTTACTCAATCGCATTAAATAAACTTTAAAGGTTGACTTTACTGGTTGCTCTAACACAGTTTTTTAACTAGCACGGGAGGTAAGGTTTTGATAATTGCGCTAAATCCCACTAATATTATAAAGCCGAAAGTTTGTTTGGAGGTTTGTTACCTCTTCACACAAAAACTACGCAATGGATTGAGCTTAAATTTTGCACACGTATAGAAATGTGGACCAGGAATAACACATAGGCTACTTTTTATCCGGGTACAACGCATGCGAAGCGGCGGGCACAAGCTAGTAATATTTTATTAAGGTTCATATTTATGAATAAACTAGCTTTTGCCCGCGACTTCGTCCGCGTGAAAGTCATAAAACGTAAAATCCCCTTTTTCACGCATAGCCACTTTGACTCGAAAATATAAATCCCATTTATTCCCTATCCCGTGGAAATTTCGAAAAATCCCTTCTTAGTCCACCTAAGTATACTCAAGGTATATGTGTGCCAAATTTCATGTCTTTAGGTCCAGTGGTTTAGGCTGTGCGTTGATATATCAGCCAGTCAGTCAGTAAGTCAGTCAGGACTTTGAATTGTATATAGATGATTATGATTATCTCTACATAGGCGTTCATTGTTTAAAATCTTTTAAATAATACGAGACGGGTGTTACTTCCACTCAGCTTTTATCATCGGCTAGCGAGGGTATCACTGCACTTTCTTGCTCCGATCTAAGAATTTAACATTTCCCATAGCACCGATAAAATTCAAACGATCTTCTTCTAATCCATTCTGTAATAGCACGGCAATATCGTAGACCATTTATTTATAAGGCCAATCACGTTATCGTCAAAACACAGGAAGGTAACGGGCCCCAAGGTGAGCCCGAGATACGGAGCGCACCAGATACGACCCAGGGATGCGACACAGGTAAAGAATTTTTACTCCGAAATATTTCGGATAAAGAGTATGTCGAGACTCTGTTAGCTCGAGATACGGAGTGTACCAGATGCGAACCAGGGATGCGACTCAGGTAAAGAATTTTTACTCCGAAATATTTCGGATAAAGAGTATGTCGAGACTCTGTTAGCTCGAGATACGGAGCGCACCAGATACGACCCAGGGATGCGACTCAGGTAAAGAATTTTTACTCCGAAATATTTCGGAGAAGGAGTATGTTTATTTATTTATTAGGGCACAGTACAGTATACAATAGACTTAAAATTTACAAAGATTATAAATTATGGATACACCAATCAAGCTGCCACTAATACTAAATAGTTTACAAAAAATATTTAATACACTGCGGACATTAATATGGTTAAGAAGCTATATGTAAGAAAACAAACAAAATGTAAACAAAAAACAATAAGAAAACATAATACTAATCTAAAAGAAAAACTTGTTTTTTAAATTGATTCTTAGATAACGAAAATAAATCACAATCAGAGAATATTTCATTATGCAACTTACTTACTCTGGGAATGAAAGTATTAGATGCATTATTCGATTTCTGATTATATAAAGGGAAAAGATTATTGGTACTGCGATGTTGAGACTGTTAGCTCGAGATACGGAGTATACCAGATACGAACCAGGATGCTGGTAAGCAATTCGTACCACGTGAACGACTTATCCCGCCCTATAAGATTAAACGACCCCTTCACGATTAGTACTTCCGAAATTCATGAGAGAGACCTATGTCAGTGGACGTCGTACGGCTGAGGTGACGAGATAACCTACAGGTAATTTATAGGTATATTTATAGTAATTTATAGGTATATAAAGGTATATTTATAGGCAATGCCGATGAAATATGGGGGATTCTTTTAGCAGTATTTTTGTATAAAAACAAACAAACAGCAAACTACTTTATAACCCCCGACAAAAAAGGGGTGTTATAAGTTTGACCGCTATGTGTGTGTGTCTGTCTGTCTGTGGTCCGTCTGTCCCGTAGCTCTTAAACGTGTAAACCGATTTGCAAGCAGTTTTTTTTATTTGAAAGCAGGTTTTTCGGCGGTGGTTCTTAAACATGATTTATTACATCCTTAACATTATTTAATTGCAAGAAGTTAGGTTGATAATATTATAACACAATAAAAACACAGTCCGAAAAATTCTTCGGAGTTACTTTTAATAACGTCACTGTTTCGAACCGTATCGCAGGTTATTTAGCCACCCCTAAAATTAGGGTAATCGATCCTTGCCGAGGAAAAGTAAATGAGGTACATTTTTAGGATCATTCTAGGGGTTCAGCGATAGCTTTATCGCACTTTTTTAAGCTCAATGAACTCCCAGGTTACATTGAGTTAAGATGTTACCTTTACTTTATGAATTTTGATAATCGCTAAGAGAGAGCATGCATAACTAGACAGAAAATTCTATATTGCACACCACATCAAGGAAACTTCGTAAGGTCTTAAAATGTGCCCGTAATTTCACCGCGTCCCTTACATTTACAGCTCTCTATACTGAACTACTTGTGGACTACAGATTAATATTTTTTTTATATTTTATTACGCATGAGAGGAGAGTAACATTCTACTGCAAGCACCTCACGGCAAGCAGTAAGAGCCTGCTAAGGGATACCTCCGGAAGATCCGTCTTTCCGTGTATCATCAACATCCCGTACTGCGCTCGCCAACCCGCCTGCCAAGCGTGGTGAGTATAACAACTCCTACCCCTCATGGAGATCATGAAAGAGGCCTGTGTTCAATAGTAGACGTTTTACGGCTGAAATTATGAGGCAAGCAGCTTATATTTTTATGTGCGTTAAATATCTGCAGGTAAACAAACAGCAGCTAAACATTCACTTCTCGTTGACAATCTACCTTATATTACTAAATCAGAATAGTCAGCCAAGCCTCGAGCCACATCCGGGGAGTAGTCGATACTATTAACATCTAACACAACTTCCCAGTAAAATACCTCATCAGATGTAAATCAAAACCTTTCAAAAACCACAACAAATCCCATTCCGTGAATCTTTCCACGGGTTACCAAGCTTGCCCTATGGCTGGCCCGTAATTAAATAATTCAAAGGGATAGAATGTCGGATGAATTAAACATAGGTGGTTGTTACGGGTGACCGCTAGGGGACGCTGTCTTCGACTTTGGGAACGTGTGTTTATGATTTTGTTGGGGTTAGTGGTGGGACAAGGTTGTATAGTATTTCGACATTTTCTCAAACAGTTTTGTCTTAGGACTGTATTTAAATAAGATGCTAGAGCTTTTGTTTATACTATAGTGACAGATTTTAATGGAAATAATGTTAAAAAAAATACTCTGGTTCTGTACGGACCTTAACGATAAACAGCTACGCTTATTAGTGGAAATATTAAGGGCAATAAAGAAGAAGCAATATTTTTTTTTATGTTTAAAATAAATGAACATTATATTCTCCTCGTTACGTAATAATACACGCGTTATTTTAGCCAGGTATTTATCGCATTATTTACTTTCGTTTAGACAGGTGTTGCGGCTGCAGAGTTAACCAGTGGTCATAAAATAAACACTCTCTGACAAGGGCAATTATTTCACTTCCTCCGAACTAAGTAAAGCAAGTAGGCGGCAACTCCAAACTCGAAATAAATACCTGCAGTTTGTATAAATATTTGTCCCGCTACTGGAATCAAACCCGCATTGTATGCAACTCATCTCGCTGTAGATACAGGATAGACTCACTGCGCTACGGAGGTCGTCGAATTTTCCGATATTTGAAACATCTACTTCGAAAACTATTTTAAAATCCTAACAGCAACGTAGTACGCTATAAAATAGCACTGTATCAAGCTTATATCGACGTCTTGTGCCTTAATCCAGACATCTGTAAGCGACACTAGACTTAGAGGGTAAGTACCAAGATCGATTTGGCATAATGCCCAGTGCCCTAGACTCCGGTCAGCTGTTCTCAACTTACGGCCCGCAGAGTTATTTTGAGTGGTCTCCTTAATAACGTTTTATTTCCTACTGTTCGTGGTAACAATGAGTGTAGTGATTTTCAACTATACATTTTTCTTTCAATTAATTTATATAAATTATAACTCTCTCGATGGTTTTAATTTCATAATTTTACTTTATACGCTTTAGCGACTTGTATGATACGCCAATGTTTAGAACGGACTTTTGGAATAGCTACTTTAGCTATTCATTTCGATGGGTAGATAGATATAAGCTTTTTATTGTACACCACATTAAGAGAAAAAAATATTAAATAAATAAGGTACCTACGAGTATTACACTTCTGAGTACAACTTTTGCGAAACACGGCCAAAAGGCTTGCATCTAATGTGCACAGCGTATGATATAAATACACACTTTTAACAAGGTATTCTTTTTAAAATTACTTCCGAACTTCAAAGCAATCGCTTGACTACACATGCTTCAGGCTTACCTAGTTAGAGACCATATCCATTTTAGTGTCTCGAATATTACATGAAGCAGCTTAGCCACATAATTCAACATGTAATTTCACAGAACGGCTAGCTGAGGGCTAATTTTCTCAATTATTTGTTAGGGTTCACTTGTTACTTGGCTTTTACTGACTTATAAAGCTCCGACTTTGTTTTATAGGTTCAAAGGGTTGTCGGTGAAATTACCCTACAAGCAGACAAATAGAATAGCTGTTTGGCGACATTAAGGTTTATGCTGATTGTTAATTTACTGTGGTCTCTTTATCTCTTTTTTCAAAGATAGTCGTAGGTAGTCTGGTATCATATCAGCCGTAAGACGACGACTGTTGGACATAGGCCTCCCTCATGGATCTACAAATACTGATCATGAGGGTTTGTTAACATGCTCACCACGCTTGGCTGGCGGGTTGGCAGTACGGTGTTTAATACATAGATGCTGCTGCTCATCTTCCGGATATATCCTTAGCTATTTCCCACTCCATCCACGGGCAAGAAAGGAGAGGTAAAATTCTACTGCCAGCACCTCACGCCAGGTGTAAATCTGGTATAGAAAACATTTAGCCCTGGGGTGCCGTCTGTAGAATGTTGTCTACCCCCCTCTCTTGCCCGTGGATGCAGTAAGAATCTGCTAAGGGATACCTCCGGAAGATGAGCAGCAGCGTCTTTCCGTGTATCAACATCCCGTACTGCGCTCGCCAACCCGCCTGCCAACCGTGGTGAGTATGGAGTGAGGCCTTTGTTTGCCAAACAGAAGGCGGTACAGTTAGAGAAGTCTTAAGAGAAAGACGAATTCTGAAGAGCTTGAACTTCAAGGCGCCACAATTACCAGCTAGATAGAAGGTTGCGCGTTCGGTTGTATCTCGCGTTACTTTTCTTAGCATATTATGTCACACTGCTGAGCAAAGGTCAAATCCTTTTAGGCATGCCTGGTTTTTGCGGTTTCCCACCAGTACGTTCGAAACTATAGAGATCTATAGAGAACCATCTTCAGGCTCTCATGGTATGGTGAGAAAAGCCTTTTTTCCCCCGACATTAAGAGAATACTTAGCAAGTTATTCCAATAATACTAAACTTTGAAACATTACAAATGTTTCCGTGGGGTGCTGGCAGTAGAGTTTTGCCTCTCTTGACCGTGGATGCAATAATATGTTAATAAATACCTCCTGAAGATGGGCAGCAGCGTCTGTCCGTGTATCAACATCCGGTACTGCGCTCGCCAACCCGCCTGCCAAGCGTGGTGAGTATGGCAAAAACTCCTCTTGATCAGACTGACTTGTAGATTTATGAAAGGGTCCTATATCCAGCAGTGGACGTCCAACGGCTGAGATGATGATGACATAATGTATAATATTTCCTTTTTGGTGTTATTCCCTTTTACCTTTTAACCATGTCCCATCACTACGTGAAGCTGTCCAAAAGGCAGATTTTAATTACGCAAACAGCGAGTAGGCGAGCCTCCATTGTGCACATTCGCAAATATTCCGCCGTTTCCGTGCAACGTTAATACGGTAATGTTGATATTGCTATCTTTACAGATTTCCCTTGTTTCCACGTATTTTTACCAATAAAAAGTCGGAAAGAACCGTTCTTGGAAAATCTTATGTTTTCTTTGTAGTAACTTAGTTGTAAATGCTGCAGAATGAACGGAATAAAGACGGTATTTTTTTCATGTATTAAATCAAATACGTAACCATCTCAACCTTATTAAAAGATTTTTTTAAGTTATACGGGATATCAAAGTTTGGTTTGATTATTCCAATACCTTCTAAACAAGTTAACAATTGCAAGATGTTTACGAGTTTAAATTATCGTGGCTTGACATCATTTAATATACATATAGGCTTTCACTACGTGCCTAACTTATTATCATCTTGCTGACGTTTCGTAGACCACCCCTAAGGGCGTACCCTCAGGGGTACACAGCATTCCTCAAGGGTATGCTTTGCTACGGCAACTTACTTTGCCGTAGCAAAGCATACTCTTGAGGAATGCAGTGCATGCGCGTTGCAGCGCTGGGCTGGAGTACTAGTGTATTATATTATCTGTGGCTGGAGGCAGTTGTTGGCCATGACCTCTCGCTGCCGAGCTTGGTGAATACCATGCTTGACAGCGATTGGGATGCCATGGTTTCCATTTGTAAAGATGTCGTTGTACAGAAGGAAACAGCGGAGCCTGTCAGAGAGGAAAACCCTTAAGCTGAACCGCCTCGCCGGCGGAGGACCGGATGACGGCGACGGCAATTCCATCTGATGGGAGATGGTGCGAGGATAACCATCCCGGCATTGTACAGGCCTTCACATGCAGCCCTTAGATTATGTATATATATCACATAAATTATGTATAGACGTTTTAAGTTGACATTAAACTTTAATGAAAAATGTTGATTTTATTATTTTTAGTACGTTTAAATAAAAGCTTGTTTGTTTAAAAGTTTTTTTTTACTTTTAATTTATCTTAAACCGAGGAGATTAAACTCTTGAGCTTAAATAATAATAATATAAGCCGCAATGATGTATAATGACTCGAACGGCCGCATGTCGCTCCCAGGTTACAGGGTATAATTCTGCTTAGTTGCATTCGTTGACGAACTGTCCAGAAGTATTTTTATCACACATAAATTTTGTATTTCAGGAAGTTGATAGAACTTCTGAGAGAAAAGCAACGGAAATGGATTTGGGTTAGAAGGACATCGTATCGTATTTAAACTCGGTCCGGAAATATCGCCTGTGAATAAATGAGCCAGTCTCTTAAACGTATTTGTTGACTCGATTTACTAAGATGGTTTTGTATGCTTCATTCACCTCAATATAAACGTAATATGGCCTTTAAAATCTATAACAGATTATTTATACAATGTCATCAACTGGTATTCATGCTGTACGGGACACTGCAGTGCCTGGATAAGGCTGGCCCAGCATCCAGACGGTGTTGAGTGTAGTGTCCAGTATTGTTTATTTCTACCTATACAGTCCTCCCAGCTTTGTCGCCATAAGCATAGAACAAGTCAATACAGCTAACGCTGTCTACGCAGAGGAACCCCTACGTATAAAAATGTATGTGTACATTTAACAATGCACTAAATGTTAAGAAAACGGTAAGGTAAAAATACATGTACATAATACTTGGCCATACCATAATTAAAAAAACATTTAATGCACACGAAAAACACGCATAAAATTTAAAGTACAATTACAGCTGAGAAAAATAATGTCTGCAGGGATGTCAATTATGTTAGTGACAAAGCAAATAATAAAGCAGCTCGTTCTATTTCTATTTTTTTGAATTCAGACATCGCTGGTATAGAAGACCACTAAATTACATATAGCCCAGAAAATGAGCACGCTGAACCTGTCCGGGTTCAGACGCAGAGCTAGGCCGAAAGAGAAATGATCAAGGAAGACTGAATACTAGTAGAAAGCAATGCATCCCACGAAACGTTAGATAGAGCGAAGTGTAAAGACCAGAATGGCAGACCTCACCATCAGATGGGAATGATAATTGTCAAGGAAAGAGAGACAGAGAGAGATCTCTCATTCATTCAGCAAAATAAGGTTATTATATAAGGTTATCATCTGGCAGAGAAGCTGTCAAGTATAATTCGTTAACTTTAACGGAGGCGTTTATCGCTAATTACTTATGGAGCCACTAAACCAGCAGTTATTAAATTTTTTTATATTTTGCCATATTTGACTAAGTTTGTTTAAAACTAAAGGAAGTATCATCATCATTTCAGCCGTAAAACGTCCACTACTGAACAAAGGCCTCACTCCATACTCACCACGGTTGGCAGGCGGGTTGGCGAGCGCAGTACGGGATGTTGCTACATGGAAAGTCGCTACAGCCCATCTGCCGGTGGTACCCCTTAGCAGGCTCTTACTGCATGCACGGGCATGAGAGGAGGGGTAATATTGCTCCCAGCACCCCACGGCACACAATGTTGATATTTACGTTTAAAAATATGCAAAACAACATGAAACAATCATAAGTTAGCAAATTTAGGAGTTATTTAGATATTATCGTGAGGCTTCGCTAGCGGAGTAGTAGGTATAACTTTTTGTAGAGTTTATTCGGGGAAGTACTACCACCATACCTATCTTTCTGCCGCCAAGCAGAAATGTCTTTAAATGAGACCTTACTACTGTATGTCTTGGGGTGACGGACCCAATGCAGTGCAGCGTTGGTCACGTGCTTAGTGAACGTGATCACCGCGGTATTGCAGTTGTAATAGTTAGATGCCGAACCGTTTAACATCAGGTGGGCCTTCGACTTTGCTCGTCATTTAGTCGTATAAAAAATGAGATATTTGAGAGCGCGGTACCAGGGAAGTCTTCAAATCATTACTTACCGTGGATTCTCATATGTTAATAATAATAATAATTCATTCTGGACAATTCACACAACATCACCTAGCCCCAAGCTAAGCAGAGCTTGTGTTATGGATACTAGATGACTGATATACTTAATATACTACATACCTAGATAGATATTTTTTAAGATATATAGAAAAACTGCCGTGGGCACCGGCAGTAGAATGTTGCCCCTCCTCTCTTGCCGGTGGATGCAGTAAGAGCCTGCTAAGGGATACCTCCGGAAGATGGGCGGCAACGTCTTTCCGTGTATCAACATCGCGTACTGCGCTCACCAACCCGCCTGCCAAGCGTGGTGGGAGGCCCCCATGAGGGAGGCCTATGTTTAGTAGTGGACGTTTAACGGCTAAAATTATTAAAAAATGATGATGATAGAAAAACATCCAGAACAAATATCTGCAGATCGTATAGACATTTGTTCCGAGGCGGGAATCGAACCCGCAATCTCTTGCGTCGCAGAACCTTCGCCCGCTGCTACACAGAGGTGGTCAGGGACACAGAGAAAATAATGTTCTTACGTATTTTTAGACGTCCAAATCTACTCGCCAGTTTCCTAGCCGACGCATAGCACCTACATCTGTCATAGCGTCTGTTGTAAACGCTGTTTTGCACACGCGTCTGTTAAATTAAGATCACTCTTAGTAGATCCAGTCAACAAATCCAGTCTGGATCTAGTGAGAGTTTTCCTTTTAGAGAACTCCAGTTTTTAGAACAGCAATAAATAATGGATCTAGGGAGTTTTTATTTGTTTGTACTCTCAGTAGATCCAGTTTCTTTACAAAAAATGTAACTGTATCTATGTTAATGCGAGTATAACTTGAATCTTCAAGTTCCATTTCGATATTTGACATCTGTCATTTTTGACAGATGTCAAAATTATGATAAGAAAAGTGAGAGAGTACTCACCACCACTGAAGTCTGATAAACGCGGCGCTGCTTCCATAAAACCAAATACAGTCAATAGACTGTTTAGTTTAGTTTTCGCTTTTGCCGTAAGACTTCAGTGGTGGCCCAGGCTTTAGCTAGCTAAATGTTAAATGTTAAGTGACTAAACATAAAGTCAAACGTACTTTTAAGACTTCTTTCGAAAGAGTAATCTACAAAATACACAAAAGGCAGAAGAAAACCGAAGCCACTGTGACTACTTCTACCATCAGACGTTCCGACTACGTTAAGTGACGTAACATTAAGTCAAACAGTCTTAAAATACTTCTTTAGAAAGAGCATAGCGACTTAACATTAAGTCCAACGAACTCCAAATATTTCTTTCAAAAGAGCAGAGTCGACTTAATAAACAAAAGATAGTCGAAAACCGAAGCCACTATGACCACTCCTACCAACAGACATTCCGACTACGTTAAGTGACTTATAATTAAGTCAAACGAACTCTAAATACTTCTATCGAAAGAGCGGTGTCGACTAAATAAACAAAAGACAGTCGAAACTGAAGAGACCTAGCATTTCCGCTCGTCGCCCTTCAGTGGATGGCATGAAGGGGATTTTGCCAAAACGTTTCCCTGCAACTATAGCTAAACAGTTGCAGTTAAACGGAATAGCAGCAGTTTACACTTCAAATAGTGACTGCCGCCCTCGAGCCAAATGAAAGTTAAATACAACTGTGATTTCCCACTGCTGTAGCGCGTTTGTTTGAAGCAAACGGAAACTAGTATTCAAATTTAATTTAATGGGTGAGGTGAAATCTCATGTTTTTTTTCGACGACCGCCGTGGCGCAGTTTGTTTAATAGCCGGCTGAGGCGCTGGGGGTTGCGGGTTCGAGTCTCATCATTCCAGCCGTAAAAAGTCCACTACTGAACAGGCCTAAGCCAGTATAGCAACTACCCCTCATGGAGATCCATGAGGGATCATGGATCTCCATGAGGGGTAGTTGCTATACTCACCACGCTTGGCAGGCCGGTTGGCGAGCGCAGTACGGGATGTTGATACACGGAAAGATGTTGCTGCCCATCTTCCGGAGGTATCCCTTAGCAGGCTCTTACTGCATCCACGGGCATGAGAGGAGGGGTAACATTCTACTGCCGGCATCCCACGGCGGCACGATTCGAGTCTCGCCGTGGGACTATTGTTTGTAAGTTTCCTGCACATATTTGTCCCGGGTATGTAATTATACACAAAAAAAACTGTTAAAAGTATTCGGTCAACCATCTCGTAACCAAAACGCAAGCTCTTGCTTACTTTAAAGCTAGATTATGCTGTGTTAAATGTCCAGCTTTACTGATTTATTGATTCTATTATTTTACGTGTATTGTGCCGTGGGGTGCCGGCAATAGAATGTTGTATCTTCTTTCAGGCCCGTGGATGCAGTAAGAATCTGCCACGGGATAACTCCCGAAGATGGGCAGCAGCGTCTTTCCGTGTATCAACATCCCGTACTGTGATCGTCAACTCGGCCGCTAAGCGTGGCGAGAAAGCAAGCCCTTATGATATTGGAGATCCATGCTCAGGCCTTTGTCGTGGACGTGGACGGCAGTCCTCATCATTTCAGCCGTAGGACGTCCACTGCTGGACATAGGCATCTCTCATGGATTTCCAGTTATTGCGGTTAGAAGCGATCTGCATCCACCGTCGACCTGAGGTCTTCACCAGGTCATCAGCCCATCTTGTTGGTGGACGTCCTACGCTGCGCTTGCCGGTCCGTGGCCTCCACTCGAGAACTTTTCGGCCCCATCGGCCATCTGTTCTGCGAGCTACATGGCCTGCCCATTGCCACTTCAACGTGCTAATCCGTTCGGCTCTGTCGGTGACACGAGTTCTTCAACATATCTCCTCATTTCTGATTCGATCGCGTAAAGAAACCCCGAGCATAGCCTCCATAGCCCGTTGAGCGACTCTGAGCTTAGACGGCAGTCCTACGGCTGACATAATTGTTGCCTGCTGGAGTACCACTCGGTCCCTAAACTACAGTTAGGATTTTGATTCAATCAATAATATTTTAATTACTAGTTTAATCCATAGATCGATCCTAATGCTCCAGCCACACGATGCAAGTCGCACCTCGCAAGTGCTGAAGCACAAACTCGCTCGCTGAGTAATTACCGAGCGGCTAAGCCCCACTCAGACGGGATTAGTGCTCGTCCGTGGAGTTTGAACAGCGCCTTATTGTGTTACTCCTTTATTTGCTTTTCGTTACAAATTGAAAGGTATTTAGTAGCATTTAGCGCTTAGATAGTGACAGCAGAACGCTTTCTTCAACATATTACTGAGTTTCCGGCGTTCTGGCAGTAGAATGTTTGTCTCCCCTCTCTTGCCCGTGGATGCAGTAAGAATCTTCCAAGGGATACCTCCGGGAGATGGGCCGTAGCATCTTTCTGGCGCTGCTGGCGGCGCTGGTATAATATAATTTTAAATGTAATAAAAAACCCAAGTTTTTACATATAAAACGTCTAAGTTTTAAGGTATTATGGGTGTAGCCAAGTCGTCCATTTGCAAGATGGGTGAACGACATATTCAAAGTCTCTGGGCACTCCTGGATGCTATAAGCACGACATAGCACGACTATTTGTTTTAGTTTTAAAATTACAGGATTTTATCGCGTACCTTTTTTATTATAGGGAAAATAATAAAAAAGGTACGCGATAAAATCCTGTAATTTTAAAACTAAAACAAATATGTTAACAAATTGCGAAAGTTTAACAAGTTATAGCACGACTAGTCTGGCAAGATCAAAAGAAGGCAAATACCCAGCATTGGGAGATACCGGCCTAAAATGATGATAATGATGGGTGTAGCAAAATATATATATAATCCCGGAACATTAAAAGGAATATTTCAATTAGGCAAACTACGTTGCCAAAGTAATTTTCGAGAAGCGGAGTTCGTTTACCTGTGGGGTTCCTTCACTTTTGATCTCGGTTGATTATTTACCTATATTGATTCGAGCAAAGCCATGTGGTTTAGATTAAGAACCTTCTTAAAACAAAAAAGAAAGACCTTTGACATCTAATTTAGATGATGCCGTGGGGAACCGGCAATAAAATGTTGCCACATGCATGTAACATATTAGAATTTCTGTTAAAGGAATTAAATGGAAATCAAAATAGAAATTAAGAGAATAATAATTGATTTAATTCTTTATAAGTAAACTTACGTAACGAAAACTTCAAACCTTAATTGTTTAATATTTATAGATTTTATGTAAATTAAGGCGGTTCACACACTGCCACGCATCACGCTGCATGTTGCGTGAATGCGTCTTCTAACGTTGCTTGTAAGTATCTCCATTTGTATAGAAAACACGCACAGTCCAACAGACAGAAAATGCCAGCAGTGATCGTGGACAGCAGTCCTTACGGCTGAGATGATGATGATAGATGATTTATGCAGGGGCAGCGACTGGTATTCGTACTATATGCAAGCTGCAGTGCCTGTACCAATAGAGCGCTGTACTGAATGCCTGGGACATTTGGGTATATGTTTAAGAATAAGGACAGGAAGGAGAACAGTTTAAGTTTCTTAAAAACATCTTGTACGTAACTAACTTTTTTGCCTGAAATAAGGTTTACATTATTATGTTATAATAGCGTGCAGTGCCGACTACATTTAACGCATATTTACCCAATACCTTACTCGCATACTTCATCATTTCAGCCATAAAACGTCCACTGATGAACACAGGCCTCCCTCATGGATCTCCATGAGGGGTAGTGCCATTCTCACCACGCTTGGCAGGCGGGTTGGTGAGCGCAGTATGGGAAGTTGATACCCGGATAGACGCTGCTGCCCATCTTCCGGAGGTGTCCCTTAGCAGACTCTTACTGCATCCACGGGTAGGAGAGGAGGGGTAACATTCTACTGCCGGCACCCCGCGGTATACTTACTCGTATACTTACTCACTACTTTACTTTCAAATTCAAAGTCGGTTTATGTCGTCGATTAAAACCATTCCACAAAAGTATCAAAGTCGACTTGTTACCATAAATTTGCTTTAAATAAAGCGTAATTCCAACTACGAAGTTCAAAGTCCTGAAAATCAATACACCTAGTTTCCCTTTCAATGTAAATAACAATCTGATACATAGTTAGGAGACATAAATCCCTTTCACGGCCCATTTAACGAATGAACTGAAAAACTTATCTAAGTGTGAGTTCGAGGGCTGAGTACAGTTCTGCACGAAATAAGTACCTACCTACTTAATGTTTTTAGGGACCGGCAATTTTTAGGGCAATAAAGTTGGCTTATTTATTTGTTGTTAGTTTCATCGCGGTTTAAGGAGGCGATTTCACGGAATAACTAGTATTAAGTCAACTTTTTTTTTCTTATTTATCATTCAAAATTTATAATCGGTTTTTAAAATTCAGGATTTCATCGCGTACCTTTTTAAATTATTTTCCCGACGTAACAAACTAATAATATGTTAACAAATCGCAAAAGTTTAACAAGTTCTATTAAGAAAATTGTTTGTAAAATAATGAGACTGTAAAACAAATACCATAAAGGTACAAGTTGGTAGCGGACGACATGAGGCAGCAGCGGACGACGTGTCGCAGCGACACTACTGGTTTCTATGTATTTCTATGAAATTAGTCGCTAGCTTCGTGTCGCTAACTACGGAGGTAATTTCATAGAAATACATAGAAACCAGTAGTGTCGCTGCGACACGTCGTCCGCTGCTGCCTCATGTCGTCCGCTTCCAACAAAACAAACAAACAAACCTTAACGCTTACTTTTCAACTTATCACTAGGTGAGATTGTGCCTAAACAAAGATATTTCGGATATTAAAAAAAAACTTCTGGTCCTATTAATTTTGAAGGGATTTTAGTCCTGGACCTAAGTTCTTCAGCGACGAGTAATCATAGGGTGTTGATGGTTAAGGGCAGCGCTTAACACATACCCACATTGACACCAGTCGGTTGGTGAAAGCGTGAGGTTTCTTTTCCGCTTCTTTCCATCACTTGAAAAAAGTTTTTTGAAGCAAATTCAGTAATGTGCTTCATGCAATAAACATTTTATGTAAATTGATATTTCTATGTGGCCTTTGGGTCCGTGTGAAAAATCATTTTTTGACTTCGAATTTGCCTGCCACCGCATACTCTTACTGTTTGCAAGCGCGATGGTTTAAGGGTGTTTTCTAATTGCGCTGGATGTTTTGCAGCTAGAACTTAATATAATACAGGTTATTGTATGCAACTCAATTCACTAACAGTCAGTCCAGCAATATCTTGGAGTGTCGGGCGGAGTGATCTTAAAAACTCCTAATACGTCTTCATCTGGATTTATTTTAAGAAACAATTTTATTGAGGCATATTTTCACGTTTATAAACTTGTATCGTTTTGCAATTTTTCAAGTTTTCCAACCGTATATAATAATAATTTGATCTCATTTTGGGAAATTTCGTACCGTAAAAAGCAAATATTGCTTTCATCTTAGAAATTTCGTATATTTGTTAAAACTTAAATCGAAGAATTCTAGAAGAAATCATTTCAATTCAGGATAATCCAAACGTGAAACTAATTTGTGTACTGTGAAGTTGCTTTGCTGTGATGAAATCGGCGTTGCGATGGAGCTAGCTAACATAGCGATGAAATTCCATGAAATAATTGTAAAAATGTCAAGTCCAATAAAATATTTGGAAAGACACGCTATGTAGAAAATTATACTTCTATTGATTTTTCTCTTGGGGATTGTATTTGGTATTAAAAATTCGCGATCTGTAGACATAATTTTAATCTATATTACGGTAATTGTCCCTTACATGAGTCATGCAATGCTTAATAAATATAATAGGAAAAATCAGGAAATAATAAGAATAATGCGATTAAGTCCCGTTTTATCATTATCATTAAACTAGATTAATTACTTACCTGACAATTATGTATATAACTACGGTAAATATCTTATAAGTGCATAAAGGTTTAAATACATAAATGATTTGGTTTGATAATCGGTGTGTTACAAACACGTTTAAGCCTTTTCCACGCGATTATACCAAAACCGCATATAAAGACGCACATCGACCGGGTTATTTCCCCCAATACGACATAAATAATCATGTCTAGATCTTATCATGTGAAAATACGACGCCCTGAAAATAGTTTCCCTTCCTACAACCCTCGGGGAATTTTAATTAGAGTTTATAGAAAAATGGACTGAAGAAAACACACAACAACACTGCAATAGTTCAGTCACTGCAATAGTTCAGCAACTGAACTACTGCAGATGCATTGTAATAGTTCAGTCATTAAACTTTTGCAGTATGGTGTGCAGTGTTGAGTAGTACAGATCAGTACCAAACTTTACACTGGGGAAGCCAAGGCCACTTAAGCTTATATAACAAACAAATTGTCCAAGGACTTCGTAAACGCAGCAGGGAACCAATGGATCCGGCTGGCTTAAGACGTGGTGGCCTGATAAATGATAAAGAAGATAGAAGAGAGACAAGAAGAAGAGCGTGATAAAGAGCTGGTAAGATTGCTTGGTAAGACTTGCACAGATCTGAAAATCAACAGCTGCGCTTTCAGTTAAAGTGATGTTTCAAAGTTACTGTCACAATCATACGTAGCTATTATGGCTAAATCTTACTATCTAGAAGAGGCTCATAATAAATTAACTTTGTTATACAGGCGCTTTATTATTCTAGCAATAGTTAAACCAAACTAAGCTAGAACAAACAATTCAATGAAATAGCGAAGCACGCAAAAGAAAATGCAACGCAAAAACCTAGCAAAGTTACAGAATATTTAGCGTTTTATACAGAAAGGAAAGGCAAAACACTTATTTGTAGGTTACCGAGGCAACAAAGTTCTAAAATCTGTTGAGTACGATCTGTCAGAGGCAAAAACGTAACCTTTTTAATTGTCCCCATATTTTTTGTGTAGGTAAAGGTTTTCATGGCTTCAAAGGATTTGTCAGCATTTTTTTAGAAGGAATTTCCTCTGGCGATATCGATATGAGAAATACAAATATATCCGAGAATTATGGCCTGCGAAGCTTTGTTTAACGATGTTGGTTTATATTTTTACTTTCGTAATTTTTTATTCAGCAGTTTAATCAAGCAAAATGGCTCGTAGTGTGTACAAGTGCTCTTATTTATCAAATAAATTGGGTGTGAGCGAGCATATTTTTCATCAAAATAAATTGAGCAGTGACTTGTATTTTTAGGTACCTCTATGTCTGACTTTCAAAAGCCCTAACTGACCTTCGAGGCCCAACACGTATAATATTAAATAAATAAATAATGCTGGACAAATCACACAGCATCATCTAGCCCTAAGCTAAGCAGAGCTTGTGTTATGGGTAGTAGATGACTGATGTACTTAATACATTATGCTACATAGATAGATATTTTTATTATATATAGAAAAACACCCAGAACACCCTGAACAAATATCTGCAGATCATACAGACATTTGTCCCGAGGCGGGAATTGAACCCGAAACCCCTTGCGTCGCAGGCGGACCTTCGCCCGCTGCGCCACAGAGCTCGTCATATTGTATAACATTTTTTAGGCTCTGCTTTTTGCAAAAGCTCTAAATATTCTTCATATTCTTTAATATTCTGGCAATAGTAAAGTCAAAGTCAATAAGTGTTTATTCAAAAGAGCAAAAAGCTACATAGAATAGTCAATTTACAAAAGAAGAATAAGACACATTTAAATTGAATAAAGCATTTAGTTCGTTCGCTGAATTAAATTGTGAAAACTGATTAAACTATCAATAACTTAACTATTACTAGCACTGCAGCGTCCCGTACAGCATGATTACCAGTTGCTGACGCTGTATAAATCATCTATAATAGATGCAATGGCCTTATCTTTGGTATCAATAGTTCCCGAGATAACCAGCTGTGACAGACAGACAGGATGGATGTTTGTTACCTCTTCAAGCGAAAACTACTGAACAGATCAAGTTGGAATTTTCAGAATTTATAGGTGTTGACAAGGATTAACTCATTGGCTACTTTCCATTCGGATTCAAAGCAAACGAAGCTACAAGCAGGGGCTAGTCTTAAATGAAATAATTTAATACTTTCCCAGCGGAACTAGCTACTACTAAAAACGAGTTATGGTTGCAGGCAGCAGATGCGTTGTGATATTACAAGCTATTAGAGATTTCCAGCTGAGACACATACCGTTATTTTAGTACTATATTATGACGTAATTCACATGAATTATATCGCGTGGATTCAAGTACTTTAAAAATGTTAAATATTTTATTGTGTATTTGACGAAAGTAGTGCAATTTAAACCGACTTAAAAAATGAGGATATGTAAAGTCGTCTGTATTTTATTTAAATCTTTGCTACCTCAGAATTCCGTCATATAAAGACCGATTTCAAAAATTATTTTTGGGTTTGAATAGAACACTTTTTTAAACTTTCGCGATCACGACACATTATTAACACATATTTAAACGGGTATTTATCGCGCTATTTACCTTTATTATTGCCCGACGTTTCGACAGGATTGCACCCATCGTGGTCCCGGGAAGACTGACATGTTAGAGGTGACCGCAGCAAAGCGAAGGCGTCTTTTCAGACTACCCTCACTTGATCTTCATAAAGTTTTTATATTTATGAAGACCAAGTGAGGGTAGTCTGAAAAGACGCCTTCGCTTTGCTGCGGTCACCTCTAACATGTCAGTCTTCCCGGGACCACGATGGGTGCAATCCTGTCGAAACGTCGGGCAATAATAAAGGTAAATAGCGCGATAAATACCCGTTTAAATATGTGTTAATAATAGAACACTTTTAATCCCATTTTTGAAAATTCTATGAAGAGAAACCGACAAAAATAATGCATACTTATATAAATATGACGTTGGATATTTTTTAACGATTCCAAGAATCATCATCATCGTCATTAATACGTCCACACTATAATTTATTTGACAAGGGAGGCCTTGTCTAATGGCCAAGTACTGATCATGAGGGGTTGTTGCCATTCTCACCACGCTTGGCAGGCGGGTTGGCGAGCGCAGTACGTAATGTTGATACACGCAAAGACGCTGCTGCCCATCTTCCGGAGTTATCCCTTGGCAGATTCTTACTGTATCCACGGCATTCCAAGAGAATATCCATCAATATATGGCATTTTTTATCTTGAAAACATAATTATACCTTTGTATAAGTCTAGTCCAGAAGACAACAAAGTTCCAGAACACAGGCTCAGACAAGAAGGCAGACAACGCGGTAAAAAAAAACAAAAACATTTATTGAGTAAAATCAAATTAATTTAGGAGTCAGGTCCTTCCAATAGTGATTACTGTCCAAAAATGTTTTATCTTAACTAAAGCCTAAAATACCGTAATTGAACGGCATTAATTGATTTATATTACTAATTTCATTGTAGATTTAAAAATGTCAATTTGCATGACATAATAATCTGATAAAAGCTTAGGATAAAAGAGCCATTATTTAGAACATCAATTATTTACCCAATCCCCGTTCCATTACGGCGCTACGTGGCTCTGACTGATGATTAGATAGTCGTAATGTTTTGTCTTCGTGTTTGTCTGATGTTTTGTTTTCAGGCTCCGTATACCCGAGAATCTCATACAAACGTAGTTGGCTCTCTCTCAACCCTTCAACATCTCAAAAGCAGAACGTCTATCATAGGCCTTCCTGCTGATCATAGCGGGTATGTTGCTTGGCAGGCGGGTTGGCAAGCGCACTACGAGATGTTGATACACGAAAAGACGCTGCTGCCCATGTTCCGGAGGTATCTCTTGGAAGACTGCATCCTCGGGCAAGTGAGGAGTTTTACTGCGTTTTACAACCCACGGCAAATCCCGACACCTCTTTTTTACTGGCATTTATTATTCACATGCGATGGTTGGGTCTGGCGTACACGTATAAAATTATGACATGAACATTTTTCTAATACATTTTTCACAATAAGTTGACATGTCTATAAATAATAAACAAATAATACTGGACAATTCACATAGCATCATCTAGCCCCATACTAAGCAGAGCTTGTGTTTTGGGTACTAGATGACTGATATACTTAATACATTATACTACGTAGATATTTTTTATTATACATATATAGAAAAACACATCCATCCTGAACAAATATCTGCAGATCTTACAGACATTTGTCCCGAGGCGGGAATCGAACCCGCAACCTCTTGCGTCGCAGGCGGACTTTCGCCCGCTGCGCCACAGAGGTTGTCTATGTTTTACAATTTCAAACTATGGAAATAAATTAATGAGTTTCTGAATTTCGTGTGGTACAATACGTGGGGAATGTTGACCATTCTTTCCCGTCGATGCAGTAAGAATCCGACAGAGGCGGCTTTACCTATAGTGCAGGGTGTGCGGCGCACACGGGCGCCGGGTCTAAGGGGGCGCCGAGCGCCCTCTAATGCGACACCTTCAAAGATGCGTGCGTCGCCGTCGCTCACGGCACCGGCGCACTCAAAGACCCTGCGCCCGTGTTTCGGCCGATGCCGCCGGGCGCGCGGTAGCAAAGCAAGACGCGCCACCACAAGCTGCGTCTTTACCTACTCTACACAATTACTTTTGTTTCAAAGTGAAATCTGCCTTAAAACAGTTATTTAAAGATTAAGTATATTGGCGTAGTGTCGCATCACTACCACAGGCGCGTAACGTTTCGAAAACTATATTCTGCAAACGATAAAAACTTGCTTATACCGTCTATCCGTGTTGTACCGTATGCGCGAATAAATACGTGTCGACCTAAGGATAAAACTATGGGACTCACTCATACTGTCCAAATTAAATTTTGCTGATTGTGTGTTTAGTGACTGCCTTTTGACTCGCACAATAAAATAACTCAACGAATACAAAACGCCTGTATTCGTTTTTGTTATCCTATTCCTAGACGTGTCCACATCTCGCCTTACATAAATGCCAATGGTCTCCTCAATATGTCGTCCCGCCGAACTCTCCATTTCGCCACTCTGCTTTTTGGTGTCATCAGGAACCAACAGCCAAGTTACCTATTTGAGAAACTTCATTTCTCAAACCGCCACGTCCGTCTATCCACCCGGTTGATATGTCCGAAGCACAGAACGCCTGCATTTCGTGGCACCTTTAAATACGCGGCCACGAAATGCTGGAATAACCTTCCACCTCTAATAAAAAATAGTAAAACAGTTCATTCATTTAAAAAAAATCTAAAAAAGTCATTAATATAGTCTCAATATAACTTCGTCAATATGACCCGTCGTTCTGGGCCTCGGACAAACCACACCTAAGTGTAAGTAAGTTTTGAATACATATACAGTGTGTTAGTGTGAACACACTTATCACTTAAACCACAAATGTATAACCCTAAAATGAATTGATACAAGTAATAATTAAAAATAATAGTCAATTAGTTTCGCTACATTTTGATAATTCATTTCACATCTAAGGAACGTGATTTTTTGGACACCCTAATTACTGTCATACGTCGCCCGCAAATATCGCTGGGCTCGGGCTGGTGTAGGTACGTATCAAAACGAATGGTTGCTTGCATAGAACTTTCCCTTCATACTTTTCCTGCTTAGGACAGGCAAAAGTAATTACTCTAGCACGTTACATTATTAAGTTATTTCAAGACAAGTAAAATTATTAAATTGAATCAAAAAAGCTATAGTACCTAGGTAGTTATTTTAGGCGTATTTAAAAAGTTCATTAACAAACAAGTCTTATTTACATACGTAGCCTTTGTGTAGCCGCTAGGATAGTTTCCTGGCTTAGCACACGATGTCCTGGAAACCACTCTGTGTACATCCTACGTGCCAAGGCGTGCCAAGCTATGGCATAAAGCCGCACCATTTCAGTCCACTGTTCGCTTGTGTACGACATTGTCACAGCACAGATAAATTACACAGTTTACATTTTACCGCGAATCGGCACACATAAGGGTCGCGATGTGTCGAACTCACGAGATTGCACGCGACTGGTGAAAGCGGCGGCGCGGGCGCGCGCGCATCTAGCCGCGGGACCTTGGCGGGCGTTTGTGTCGGCGCTTCAAAGAAACGGCCAGTAGCCGAAAGGCGGCGGCGCGTTTGAGAGAAAGAGAAGCCGCATTGCACCTACGCACGTGTATCGTAGCGTGTGTAGGGTGAAACGCATTCATGATCTATGAGGATTTTCTTTGCAAAAATTATGTAAAAATATATTTTTTTTTTCATCGGTTTTGGACTCTGTTCCTGATACCTAGTCTGTGGTTTCAAGGATAAGACTGTTTACACTAACACCCGGTATGTAAATAATTCTCTACTTTAAAAATCTACTCTAAAAAATTGCTTATAAAATTCTCTACTTGTTATTTTATTTTCATTGTTTCAGTTCGTATATTTTGGTTAGTTCATTTACATGAATAAATATTGTTATTTAATTCACAAAAAGTTATATATTGTTTTGTTTATTTTTTGATATTATTGGGTACTTTGTTATTATATTTTATTTTAGCGTACCTACTTGCATTTTTGTATCGCGGTAGCCACCATCCGCATACTTCGGTCACTACGGAAGACCAGCGCTGAGGTACAGACCCGTTCTGCCACAGCATATGCTGAGTAATGACCATTTTTATCACATTTTTATTTTATTTTTTAAACCTTATTATTGTATATGGATTAATAATTGTAAATTGTGTGACATAATAAACGTAGCTTTATCTTTAACGGCACCTGTTTTGATTCGTTTGAAAACACGCCGACCATCATTGCTAACTCGGCTGTATTAGAATGACATAAAGTTCAAATTCAAATTGCAAGGGACGTTGCGGCGCCGGCGGTTATTTTCAAAGGCTTTGTGTACGCGTGCCGCAATTCTTGTTTTACCGCTGCTCCGTAGTTTTGCGAAATAAGCCTTGATGCAAAGTATTAAGTATCATTTTTGAGTAAACATGTAAATATGAAGTAAATCGGCTTTTCTTTTGATAAAAATTATATAGAAGATAAGATTTCGTTAATTGTTTACACAGTTATTGCGATATGCATAGGGTTCAGATGTCATCAAAAACAGCTAGCGAAAAAAAATGAACAACGAGTGACAGTGATATCGAAGAATATATTTTTATGTTGTAACCCCTTCCTTTCTAAAAAGCTTCTTGACATGATTTAAAATTGCACTATTTGCATCTGAATTTTCGTATGAAAATATAACTGTAAGAATTCCATTTTGACCCCGCTCCTACTAGGGGGCGCCAGGGTACTGGTGGCACACTGGTGCCACAAGGGCTAGAGCCGCCTCTGGAATCCGACAAAGGATATCTTCGGAAGATGGGCAGCAGCGTATTTTCGTGCATCAACATCCCGTACTACGGGCGCAGTACGGGATATTGCGTCGTAAGTATGGCAATACTACTTGGAGATGATTACGTACTTGGAGATATGAGCGCAATAGACGTCCTACAGCTGAGTTGATGATTTTTCACAATTATCATATTATAGTACTACCGCAGCATAATAAATAAAAACCTTTGTACGGAAATAGCGTTACCTAGTGGTCTGAGCGCAGCCCTATTCATTTGATTCGTTCATTCAATCGCCTAAATTGAATCCGCGCGATCTTTGCTTTCCTTTGTCTTGATAGGCTTGCCGCAAACGATTAATAATCGCCTAAATTGAATCTGCGCGATCTTTGCTTTCCTTTGGCTAGACTTGCCGCAAACGATTAATGGTTTTCAAGTTGCCTCTCATTGTTTTTCAGTGGAATTTACGTTGACGCTTACGTTGAGAGAATCTGGCTCATATACGCTCACGTATATGAGCCAGATTCGCTCATTTACTAACTGAGCCAGAAACTGTACTAACTTTATGATGATCTTCAATAAATAAGATGGAAAGCTTTTCTTTTTTCATAGTATAGACTATAGTTCCACAAATTTATTTTGTTTTTTTTTCTTCGGTATATAGATAGATAAAACGTTTATTTACGACTGCAGACACACATGCAAAGTAACGAAAGCCGAATTACATACATTACAATAAAGTTCAACATTACAATACATCAAATAAACACAAAGTATAACAATTTAAGACAATATAATAAACAAACAAAATGTTGTGTGTGCTGCAGCACGTCAAAAGGTCATGGCTCAGCATGAGAGATGCTCAAGGAGAAAACGCAGATTTTCAGCCATAGCCTGTAAAGTGCAAGTAGAACGAGATGCAATCCATGTCTTTGTGTTGTGTACCTACATTATTTAAGTGGTATGTGTTATAAAGATGGTGAACAGATAGTAAGATTGATAAGTAAGATTGACAGTAGTTCTAGGACTAATCAACAGAAATAATATAGTCGTAGGCAGAAATCATCATTATCATCATCACCATCTCAGCCCTATGACGTCCGCTGCTTGACATAGGCCTCTTATGGATCTCCAACTACTGATCATGAAGGGTTGTTGAACTCACCACGCTTGGCAGAGTTGGCGAGCGCAGTACGAGATGCTTTGACTTTAAAATACGGAACGACGCTGTTGCCCATCTTCCGGAGGCAACCCTTGGCAGATTCTTACAGCGTCCACGGGCAAAAGAGGAGAAGCAACATTCTACTGCCCGCACCCCACGGCACGTAAAATCATATTCTGTATTTCCTTTTGTCTATTATTATTATAACAGTTGGTCGTAATGTCTTGTTTTATTTCAGCCAAAACTAGAGTGAAACCATTCCGTTATACTCAACGCTATAAAATAAGGAATTGAGTGATTCCCCATGTCCCCTATCTAAAACGGAACACAATAATAAGTAATGGTGGCCATAATACTTTATTTCTCGAAAATAACTGGTATTTTGAAAGAAAATGCTTAAGTACCCATAACTTTCTTAATTTGCCGTTGTTTTATGGACGACTGACAAACGACTTACTATAAAAAAAAAGTTTATTTACCTAATCTTAATTTCAACACCCATATAACACAACATATCTGAATGAACTTATCAATCATCATCATCATTCCAGCCGTAAAAAAGTCCACTACTGAACAGGCCTCCCTCATGGATCTCCATGAGGGGTAGTTGCCATACTCACCAGTCACCACGCTTGTCAGGCGGGTTGGCGAACGCAGTACGGCATGCCGATACACGGAAAGACGCTGCTGCCCATCTTCCGGAGGTATCCCTTAGCAGGCTCTTACTGCATCCACGGGCATGAGAGGAGGGGTAACATTCTACTGCCGGCACCCCACAGCGAATCTTAACTCTGAACTTATCAATATTTGACCATATTTCTAGATGATGATGACCAATTCAAAAGTAGTCTTATAAGTAGTCTTTTTTAAACTTTCGCGATCACGACACATTATTAACACATATCTAACCGGGTATTTAATAATAAAGGTAAATAGCGCGATAAATACCCGGTTAAATATGTATGTGTTAATAATTCAAAAGTAATTATAACGTAACTTAAATTTTTATACATTTAATGGAAATCATAATGACATTTCTGAACATCTCTATTAAAAGTATGAAATATTGAAATTACGCTATAATTATTTTTTCTGTGAATTTTTACGATTAAATTGCCTATCTAGTATCTACATTGAGTTACAATCCATGTCTATCTATGTTATTCTGAGCACAGAAAAATCCAAAAAATCTAAGATCATTAAAACCTGTCTCGCCGTTCTTAAGAGTCTTTACAACCTCAAAACTGCTCCAGCTCTCACGTTTGATCCTGCATATCAATAAAAGTATTGAACCAATAACATTGAAAAAAAAATATAGTAAAGTTTAGGATATGCACCGAGGTTTCTATGATGTGAAAACACGATTACTAAAAAAAATCTCGATAGAAAAAAATCGCAAACATCCCTCTAAATTTTACTAATAAACCGCAGAAGTCAGTGAATACTTTGCCTATACTAATGAAACTTTGTATATAAACTCAACTAAACACAATACAGGGCTTATATGTTCTGGATTTAAATAATAATTTTTATTTTCGTTGTCAGAATTTAAATTCTGAAATATTGCGTGTGACCAGCGTCCGCCGCACGAATTCAGTCGCATTTCAGTCGCGCTCCGGCATTCGAACGAGGAACCCGTGTCGCTCGCTCGCTCGCAGACCTACCAGATACCATGTACCTAAGAAATTATAAGTGTAGTGAAATGGGGAATGTTAAGAACAACAAAAAAAAGACGGA
Source organism: Pasiphila rectangulata (assembly GCA_963082625.1). Taxonomy (NCBI): domain Eukaryota; kingdom Metazoa; phylum Arthropoda; class Insecta; order Lepidoptera; family Geometridae; genus Pasiphila; species Pasiphila rectangulata. The sequence goes on from OY720249.1 coordinate 11,568,279, forward strand.
ATTGGAGAAAAGAAAATGCTAAAAAAATGAATAAAATAAGTAAGTACGTACCTAATATGAGTCATAAAATGTTTGTTTGCACTTTCCTATTCTGAGTAAAAGTAAAAAAGTAAGTTACTTATTCTTTATTCTGAGTAGGTATGATTATGTTTTATTGACATGAAACACGATTATAAGTAGGTACTACCCAAATTAATTGGTAATTTACCTACTACGTATTAGGTACTGTAATGGGTACCTACACCTACCTATCTAAGTAGATAGACCTGTTACGTACTCAATAATCATAATTATTGTACCTACTTACCCAACTACCTACCTAATTTTTTTTTCATTTTCAGAAATAAACAAATATTACTCTATATTTACTGCAATAAAGAAAATGTACCGGACGTGGACCTGTGCCCGTGAGTATCACCTAGCTAAGCAAAGCAGGCTACCTATACAATATACCTATCCTACCACTTGCCTACCACCATAACAATTTTATTGGTCATTCTCTTGTCTCATCTCTTAGGTACCTACATAGGTACACACACCTACCATCTATACTAATATTATAAAGCTAAAGAGTTTGTTTTTTTGTTTGTTTGTTTGAACGCGCTAATCTCAGGAACTACTGATCCGATTTGATCCTAGTTCTATGTAGTTTCATGGTAATTTGTCATGATCACAATACTATGTGTAATATTGAATGGGTAAGAACAAAAGTGAAATGAAGCATATTTTGTTGCAGGATGCCAATAACAACGGAACTCATTGATGCCAGTAATTCCAAACATACAAATGAACCTGATTTTACCACGTTACAAACTGTTGAATTGTAAGTTTATTAGCCAAAATAATTTTACTTATTTTTTTAGGGTTGTCATCCCAGTAAGTTGCTATGATCACATAATATTGGGTTGGTAAATAATTCCCACTGGCCCACCCCATCAGTAGGGTCGTTGGGAATAATACATCAAGAACGAAAGTAAAGTGAAGCATATTTTGTTACAGGATGCCAATACCAACGGAACTTATGGATTCCTGTAGTTCCTAAAAAACAAATGAACCTGATTTTACAACGTTACAAACTGTTGAATTGTAAGTTTATTAGCCAAAATAATTTTACTTATTTTTTTAGGGTTGTCATCCCAGTAAGTTGCTATGATCACATAATATTGAGTTGGTAAATAATTCCCACTGGCCCACCCCACCAGTAGGGTCGTTGGGAATAATACATCAAGAACGAAAGTAAAGTGAAGCATATTTTGTTACAGGATGCCAATACCAACGGAACTTATGGATTTCTGTAGTTCCTAAAAAACAAATGAACCAGATTTTACGACGTTACAAACTGTAGAATTGTGAGTTTATTTATCTAAAATAATTTTACTAATACATACATACATTTTTTAACTATCTCAATATTGTATTTCTAATATATTTTTTTAGGCTTCCAGGTGATTTGCAGTATGACTCTGATGACGATACTACTTGGTAATTGCAAACTTTTACATAACGTATGTATTTTTGAAAAATATGGGGTGTTCTCAAAATTTAATTTAAGTTTTAATACTGTAATTGGGCACCTTATTTCACTTATAACTCCGCCGCGTGTTACATTCACGAAGTGTTAGTTAGAAAGTCACATAAGTACCTATTAATTTTGAATCTGGATATTTCAGGTATGAAATAACCAGAGAACGCGAAACAGAGAGCATTTTCCAAATAATGGACGAAGACTCATCGATTTCAAACATTTTTTTAAATCGCATCAATGGATTGTCCATCTTTCACTCAAAAACATTACAGTAAAGTTCAAAATCAGATATACGATGGTTGGCGAAGCACAGCTGTTAGTGTGATGGAGGCGGCTGGTATACGAGAACGTGATGCTGCAATTGCGGAAGGGAGGGTAAATTAACACGGCATTGCTTGCATAGACGTCATTGCCAATGGTGCCTGGAGTAAACGCTCATACAACACAAACGTTTCGTTAAAATAGTTTTTTAGTAGTTTTGACGTTTTTGTATTATATTATTATAATTTCTTAGTTTTTACGTTGTTTATATGCAATTCCTAGCCCACACACCAAATTTCAGTCATCTAGGACTTTAGAATGTACCCCAGAGGTCTATTTCTGGCACTGATAATGCACCCCCTATAAGAGTTATATAGGAGTTGAGGGGGAAAAGCTTCCGATTTCATAATCTGTAATTTTTGGCATGTGCTGATACTTTTGACATCTGTTGTCAAATTGGTCTGTTCAGTTGATTTTGGAGTGGAACAAAGTGCTTCCACTGTGATCAACTGAAAGGACAACTAGTTGTGCAGAATGGAACTCTATGATCTCACATATCGAGTTGGTTCGTTATGAAGAAAATTTTACAAAAATAAGTAGGTAAAATAAATAAGTAAAATATATTCCCAACGACCCTACTGGCCCACCCCACCAATGCGGTCGTTGAGTTTTTTAGTCCCAACAACCCTGGTGGGGTCGTTGGGAATTTTTTGTCATCAACGAATTGTAAGTAGGCGTACCTGTCGTGTCTGACCAACCAGTTGATTTGATGAAACAAAAGTCTTCATCGAGCGAATTTCATTCCGTACAACTAGTTGTTCTGTTCAGTTGATCGTAGACCAGTCTTAGGTACTAGAGGTACTTACTCAACTTCTGTCAAAATTGAAACACCGTTCAATATATGTAATTATTGCCATCCTTTTTTGTTAGATGTGATGTTTATAAGTAAGACTGAAGTAAGTAATAGGGTGTCATTAGGTAAAACAATAAAAACACTCGCCTACCTATTTGTATGCATGAAGTTGGAACTTTTCTACAATACCTTATATTCGTTTCCTTTTATTTCCATGCCTACGAGATGTAGATACCTACCTAACTACAATAACCTATTTACCCTGTCGTACGGCTGCGCTTTGATACTTTTCTACAATCATATCATTTTATTTCCATAGGTATGTATATACCTACTAGAATATAGTATATAATACTATATAGTACAATATCTGCACAGAACAATATAGATAATTCCGCCGTGATATTTCTGTCTAATATAATATAGGTACCCTATCTATCGTACGGTCGGTCGACTCGTTTGTGCGCGTGACTCTGCTGTGTGATGAACTGTGCGAGTGAGATAGCTGCGAATGTGCGGCACGTCTGGGCAGTGAGGCGGGGGCTAAACTTGGATTCGAGCTGGGGTACCGTAGGCTCTTAAGATAAGTAACTAACTCAACTCTGTATTATATAAATAGATACTACAACTACGTAGGACGCCAATGAACGTTACAATTTGGGACACACATTTTTATTTATTATGCAGAATATAAATGGCAAAATTGTCACAGCCGATTATGCGTGGAAAGTTACGAACCGTAACGGTAAACATTTGCACATTTTCACACAAACAATGCAAACACCGCAACACAGGAAATATCGCGCACGAAGGGTTCCGATCTTTATTTGGCAAAACAACTTAAATATTTTGTAAATATTTTAAGCCTCTAACTGTTGCCGTTATTAATATCGAGCAAAAACGGCAATATTCTTTTTGTTGTATGGGAGCCCCCCTCCAAATTTTTATTTTTATTTCAATTTAATTATTTATTTTTAAAGTGGATATACAACTAAATATTCTGTGAATTTTTCAAGCGCCTACTTGTTGTCGTTATTAATATCGAGCTCTTAGAATAAAAACACTAATCGAGCTAAATGCGGCAAACAATTACCTTTGCTGTATGGGAGCCCCTCTTAATCCATACTTCTATACTAACATATAAAGCTGAAGAGTTTGTTTGTTTGTTTGCTTGAACGCGCTAATCTCAGGAACTACTGGTCCGATATGAAAATTTTTCAGTGTTAGATAGCCCATTTATCGAGGAAGGCTATAGGCTTTAACATCACGCTACGACCTACGTGAGCGGAACAGTAACCAAAGATGCGGGTGAAACCGCGGGCGACTTCTAGTATAATATAAATTGTACTCCCTTTTTAGTATTTGTTGTTATAGCGGCAACAGAAATAACAACTGTCTAGCTATCACAGTTCTTGAGATACAGCCTGGTGACAGACAGGCATACAGACAGACAGATAGACAGAGACAGACATATAGACAGAGACAGACAGATAGACAGAGACAGACAGATAGACAGAGATAGACAGAGACAGACAGATAGACAGAGACAGACAGATAGACAGAGACAGACAGATAGGCAGAGACAGATAGATAGACAGAGACAGACAGACAGACCCGGGTCCCGTTTTTACCCTTTGGGTACGGAACGCTAATAAAAAACAAAATTGCGATTTAAAGTTTCCCCTAACTCGACAACGTCGATAGCATGACGGCATGACATGAAGTTATTAACAAAACAATTATCGTAATTCGTGGGGATATCTTGATATAGGCCATGTTTTATTGGTTATTTCTGTCCCTTGTGTGCCCGGTATACAATTTTGCAGTTCTATTGGAATAGCTTGATCACTCGAATGACTTAAGTTTCAAAAAATAATTTTTCAACAACTATAAAATCCTTGATAAGTTGCTGAAAATAACCCAAGCCGCCTATCGTCTCAGCCGAGACGATGGTAGGACTGCTGTCCATTCTGCCTTGGAAGGTCTATGTCCACTGCTGGACATAGACCTCCCTCATGAATCCCTAGGATCTTGAGGGGGTTATTGCCATACGTGCCACGCTTGGCAGACGGAAAGACGTACCCGTAGAGGTATCCCTTGGTTAATTCATCCTGTAATTACGGGCAAGAGAGAAGAGACATCTACTGCCGGCACTGCGCGGCTAGAAGTAGATTTTCGGCTGATAATTATGTTGTTAAATGAACGTGTGAATGTGTCTTTGATTTATAATTAATCGAGCAAAAACGGCAATATTCTTTTTGTTGTATGGGAGCCCCCCTCCAAATTTTTATTTTTATTTCAATTTAATTATTTATTTTTAAAGTGGATATACAACTAAATATTCTGTGAATTTTTCAAGCGCCTACTTGTTGTCGTTATTAATATCGAGCTCTTAGAATAAAAACACTAATCGAGCTAAATGCGGCAAACAATTACCTTTGCTGTATGGGAGCCCCTCTTAATCCATACTTCTATACTAACATATAAAGCTGAAGAGTTTGTTTGTTTGTTTGCTTGAACGCGCTAATCTCAGGAACTACTGGTCCGATATGAAAATTTTTCAGTGTTAGATAGCCCATTTATCGAGGAAGGCTATAGGCTTTAACATCACGCTACGACCTACGTGAGCGGAACAGTAACCAAAGATGCGGGTGAAACCGCGGGCGACTTCTAGTATAATATAAATTGTACTCCCTTTTTAGTATTTGTTGTTATAGCGGCAACAGAAATAACAACTGTCTAGCTATCACAGTTCTTGAGATACAGCCTGGTGACAGACAGATAGACAGAGACAGACAGAGACAGACAGATAGACAGAGATAGACAGAGACAGACAGATAGACAGAGACAGACAGATAGACAGAGACAGACAGATAGGCAGAGACAGATAGATAGACAGAGACAGACAGACAGACCCGGGTCCCGTTTTTACCCTTTGGGTACGGAACGCTAATAAAAAACAAAATTGCGATTTAAAGTTTCCCCTAACTCGACAACGTCGATAGCATGACGGCATGACATGAAGTTATTAACAAAACAATTATCGTAATTCGTGGGGATATCTTGATATAGGCCATGTTTTATTGGTTATTTCTGTCCCTTGTGTGCCCGGTATACAATTTTGCAGTTCTATTGGAATAGCTTGATCACTCGAATGACTTAAGTTTCAAAAAATAATTTTTCAACAACGATAAAATCCTTGATAAGTTGCTGAAAATAACCCAAACCGCCTATCGTCTCAGCCGAGACGATGGTAGGACTGCTGTCCATTCTGCCTTGGAAGATCTATGTCCACTGCTGGACATAGACCTCCCTCATGAATCTCTAGGATCTTGAAGAGGTTATTGCCATATGTGCCACGCTTGGCAGACGGAAAGACGTATCCGTAGAGGTATCCCTTGGTTAATTCATCCTGTAATTACGGGCAAGAGAGAAGAGACATCTACTGCCGGCACTGCGCGGCTAGAAGTGGATTTTCGGCTGATAATTATGTTGTTAAATGAACGTGTGAATGTGTCTTTGATTCATAATTACAAAGTATGGAAATAAAACGAATGAATGTTTGAATTTTAACAGAGCCATTCTCTCCAGGCTGTGTCGTCAGCATAATTAAACAATTCTTTGCCCGTGGCGTGGATCTAATTGGGCATAAAGGCCCACTCAAATTGATTGAGCTACATTTTGGCTTTTATGCACGTTGGCTGGTTATTATTTTGACGTGCACAGAACATTATCTTTTAACATAGTCATGTTTAGGATTTGTCACATGAAACTAATGTTTTTTGGCATGAAACTGATACTATGACTGATAATATGGAACAGAGTAAAATATTCTTTCACTCCTCTGCGTCTTTATTGTTAGACTAGGAGCCGATTTCTCCTGTAATGCCTTGTAGAGAGGCAAAGCACGTGTCGAATTATTTTTGATTATTTTTAAGCGCTCATTAGGTTAGCGGTTTTGTGAAATAATTTGTGAAATCACTGAATCCTGTACAGTCGTAGAACAAAAGTTGTTCCTTGGGATGGTCAGAATCACGCCCTTTCGGCTTAGTACATACATACATATGTATAAGACAAAATATTTGAGAAATGCTTTTTTTATTGTCACCGGAACTGTATGCAAAATTTACGCTCAAACAAATGTCAGGAAGTGTTTATAATACAGCTTGCAAGATTTGACCCGAACTAACATACAAACCGTTTGCCGTGGGGTGCCGGCACTAGAATGTTACCCCTCCTCTCATGCCCGTGGATGCAGTAAGAGCCTGCAAAGGGATACTTCCGGAAGATGGGCAGCAGCGTCTTTCCGTGTACCAATATCCCGTACAGCGTTCGCCAACCCGCTTGCCAAGCGTGGTGAGTATGGCAACTACCCCCCATGGAGATCCATGAGGGAGGCCGGTGTTCAGTAGTGGACGTTTTACGGCTGAAATGATGAACATACAAAGATTGAAACTGAAATAAATCTTGTACACGTGATCGTGCGTGCTCACGTAGTTACAGCCTTCATTCTAATTCTGTTCACCTTCCTAAGACTTTAAATAGTATTATGAATATAACTCCAAACAAGCATTAACTAACATCCTTGTACCATGTCTACACTTAGTTGGATTATCCAACTGTAATAAGCGCTGATCTAGCTCAAGCTTAAAGTTATATCACTATTCCAGGGACGTATCAAGGCTACTGCACTTCTGGTCTATTACTGGTCCATTTTGAGCGCCGCGAGCTAATTTATAACTCGCTCGAATGACATTACTGGCACTTATTGCTGTTATTCGCATCGATTCGGATTAAAACGAAAAGGGTACGTTTATTATGTGTGTTAAGTAATACTAAAAAGACGTATAAACATAATTTTAGATTACATAAGACTTCAAGACTATTTATACATTTCTATATCCAAAACACCATCAACATCATCATCATCATCATCATCTCAGCAGTAGGACGTCCACTGCTGGATATAGGCCTACCTCAGGATCGCCAAGTACTGATCATGAGTGTTGTTGCCATTCTCACCACGCTAGGCAGTTGGCGAGCGCATATCAATACCACCAATCTTTCAATATATTATATATGTATATATATATTTTATCAGTATAAAAAAATAAGTAAAGTCAACTCAAATCCTTGTTACGTGCCTGTATAAACAAGGAATTTATGAACTGTATGCTGAATTTGTGGCATCGCCGGTAGAATACGAGAAACAACGAATATGGTAATTCGGCCTTTTGCTGCTAATTTGCGGCTGATTTACTAGAACAAATGGATTAGCTTCCGTTTACGGTTCTTCTAGCTGTCTAGCACGTTCTTACAAGAATAAACAATTTTATTTCAAGGTCCATTGGAGTACGCGGAGAAGACGTTTATTCTCTTCTCTTCTTAGCCATCGAGGAAGACAAGAACGTTCAAACAATATTGGTTAGGTATGTATATTATATACCAAGTATATGATGACTGATGTGATGAGTCTTGATTTAGGAAAATAATCCTACCCTATCAGTACGTTAAGGGAGCAAGGGTCTCTACATAAGTGTACAGAGCAGAGTACGGTGTTAGGTTTAGGAAATAATTTTCCTGACACACTAGTGTGAAAGAGCAGTTGAGGATCGTTCGTTCGCGAAAAACATAAATAGTTAAATAGATAGATAGAAAACTCTCTATTGTACACCACATTAAGAGATATCATCATCTCATTCGTAGGAAGTCTACTGCTGGACAAAGGCCTCCCTAATGGATCTCCAAGTACTAATAAGGAGATTTTGCCATCATCGAGAACATACCCAATAGAGAGGAAATGTAATTTATTTTGTATTGAACAAAAATTCCGCCAAATATATTTCATAATTGTACGGAAAAGTACACAGGTCGGCTGTTGGCGCTCTACTGTCAAGGGCGAGACACAGTTGTCATTGCATTAGTGCAAAGCACTAATGTGTTTCGGAATTGTTATGACCTTATTTCCCCTCTATTGGATATGTCCTCGATGGTCGCCATACCCACCATGCTTGGCAGGCGGGTTGGCGAGCCCAGTATAGGATGTACATACACGGAAAGACGCTGCTTCCGAAAGAATATTGGCAGGTTCTTACTGCATCTACGGTCAAGAGAAGAGACACAGAAACATTCTACTAGCGGCAGCCCACGTCACAGTGGTGGAAATATTTGCCTACTCAAATAATTTATTTCAGAATAATTACATACAGTTTATACTAGTAGTTCAATACAGTGCGATACTATAAATCAAATATTTCAAATAAGTAATAATTATTTTGTATTTCAACTAGCTTTTGTTATCCAAAAACACGGGAAAAGCACATTTAGAACGAGCCAATTTAACTTTTGATAGACTTGGCCAGTATTTGAGAGTGTGTTCAACACGCAACTTAATTTAGTGCTTTCTAGGAGTAAGCTAACTTAAATAATAGTTCCTTAGTTCAAACAGCGTGCATAAATCAGTAAGTCACAGAGTGAAGTTGTCGACTCTTGCAAACTTCGCAGTAAGACTGCTATGAGTAGGGTTGCTAACTTTACTCCAAATAGATGAATATTGCAATTAATTTATCACTTGTCGATAGGTAGGTATGGGAGTTTTCGTCACAGGAATTTATCAAAATAATAAAAAATATTAATAATTTTGACGAGCTCTGTGGCGCAGCGGGCGAAGGTCCGCCTGCGACGCAAGGGGTTGCGGGTTCGATTCCCGCCTCGGGACAAATGTCTGTACGATCTGCAGATATTTGTTCAGGGCGTTCTGGGTGTTTTTCTATATATAAAAAGAATTTTCTATATATAAATCTAGTACCCATAACACAAGCTCTGCTTAGCTTGGGGCTAGATGATGCTGTGTGATTATTATTCCAGCATTATTTATTTATTTATTTAATATCTTGGTGATCTCAAATAATTTCCATACAGAAACGTAACTTACTCTACTATGCAAAATCAAAACTACATTAAATCCAGAGCCACCTATTTGTTTCTATTTACAGTGGGTCAGGTAAAATAAAGGTTGGGTGCAACTTAAACCTTAATAAATAAATAAAAAAAATAATCAGGGCGTTTTTTAAAAGTTATTTTTTTGAATCAAAATATTGTTACGAGCTGAGGGGTTCGGGATTAAATAATGTAATCCAATTTTACCAAAATAAACACTTTAATTACAGATCACACCAAAACGAATCTCACAGCAGATTCAAAATCAAAACTACATTAAATCCAGAGCCACCTATTTGTTTCTATTTACAGTGGGTCAGGTAAAATAAAGGTTGGGTGCAACTTAAACCTTAATAAATAAATAAAAAAAATAATCAGGGCGTTTTTTTAAGTTATTTTTTTGAATCAAAATATTGTTACGAGCTGAGGGGTTCGGGATTAAATAATGTAATCCAATTTTACCAAAATAAACACTTTAATTACAGATCACACCAAAACGAATCTCACAGCAGATTCACACAGGAACACTTCTTCACGTACAACACTGATCGTCACTATAACACTTGTTCACTATTCACTGAACACTATAGCACTTGTACACTACACACTGATCACTGTATTCACTTTACTGTCGCTCCGATATATCGCACTGTTCGCTTCCGTAGCCAAATAAAGACTGTCCGCTCGGTAAACACATCCGCGTATTTATATCCCACATAAAGACGATTCTCGAAGCCGATGCTTCTAGATTGACACACAATAGAGACAGGACAACAAAAACAAGTAAACAACTTTTTATAACTTTGTTTACCACCCGAACCATTGTCTCAAAACCGGTTTTTCCAGAAACTTCACTTGTTTGTGTTCAAAACAATAAAGAGTGACCTTGGACTCTTCGGCCGCACAAACACCGGTCCTTTCTAGATCCTTCGCCAACCTACTGGTTTACGTTTGCGCTCGGCGCAACAATATCCTTTATCGGAACGTTGGAATGAGAATTATTTAAAAAAGTTTTCTAAAATAACTCTTCACTGGGATAGTACTTGGTTTAGTTTACACAGCGTGCATAAGTCATCAGTAAGTCACAGTAAAGTTGTCGACTCTTGCGAACTTCGCAGTAAGACTACTGCTATGAGTCTTGGGATAGGCACTTTTTTACAAGCTTTTTTTCAACTTGCCGGTTTGTAAGTGTAGGTCTAAATTAGAACCACATTCCGACGTTCGATTGGACTCAGATTTAGTATTGTTACGTATCTTCGGAGACTATACAATAATGTACCATGTAACTAGCCTGGTATTGGAGTCGGAAGGTGGCCATATGAACTCCTTATCCTCCAATATTAACAAGTTTGGGTTAATTTGTCAGTTGTCTTGGCAACCTACTCTGGTCCTACTGATATGCAGGGTTTAAAGATGGAGACGGTGGTGGTCACAGAAACTACTGAACTAAACAAGATAGACCCATCGTGTTTGGGCGCGTTTGTCTTGGCCAGCACTCTGGTACAATATGATAAGAGGAGCCTTAAGTAGAAGCCGGAAGGTGGCTAATGAAACTCCTCTGAACTAAACAAGATAGACCTGTTTAAACCCTTTGATACATGAGATTTGATAACTCTTTAGGTATCAAATTTAAGCTTAAAAGCTTGTTTAACAAATGGTTTTAAATATAAACTTTTTTTTAATTAAGCTTCTACAAGTATATTTCATATTAAGCTGCACATCATGAAACCCGAGCGCTGAAGTGGATTTTCTAAGTCAACCCTATCTACTACGGGGTTCAAGCGCAAGTACATACAACATGAAGTGGTCCAGCATGTAGTTCCGCGGTCACAATGGAACAAGTACTGCTTTGTATTGGAAGGAGCTACGAGCTTGGCTACTTTGAGTTCAAAGAAACGAAACTTCGTTTAGAAGATTTTTAAGAAACTCACATATGGCGGTTTGGTATCTCCGGATGCTCGTATTGTAGGTAAGTACACAATAGCCCCGATTTTTCCTCAACAGTGTGTCATCTTAATAAATAAATAAGGCGTCAACTTAATTTAAAAGCCCTATATAGGGTTCCGTACAAGGAATCCTTAGAGTTCCGCTTTGTCTATCTGTCGTCGGCTTTACGAAGAGACTACAGAAAATAAGAGAAAGCTGTACTTTTTCAGGGTCATATAAAACAATTACGCCGAGATAAAGCTAAAAAAAAATTAATTTAATAATGATTTGGAGTACCTCCCATACACGTACGATGGGGATGAAATTTTTTTCTGGTATCGTTGCATAGGTATTTGGGGGTTGCTTGGGTTAGCTCCGGAAGATGGGCAACAGCGTCTTTCGCGCTTTGCGCTCGCCAACCTGCCTGTCAAAGCGTGGTGAGTATGGTAACAATCCCCTCATGATAACTACTTGAAGATCCATGAGGGAGGCTTATGTCCCAACAGTGGATGTCCTACGGCAGACATGATGATGAACCTGTAACAAAGAACCCTAGAAATCCGAGAGGGTTGTTGTGTCTACCAACCTGAACGACTTATGTTCTACTTTGAAATCATAGTTTTTTTAACTCTTCATACAAGATGACCGATGAATGGTTCATCCCTCAACCTGTGCGAAACAGGGGCGGGTCGCTGGTACTAGATGAAAATATACAAACAGTCCGCAATTAGAGAGTCGGACGTCTTATAAATTGTTTACCGGCTAAGGAATACTCTGGGTAATGAAAAATGTTCGCAGACTTTGTCCCTGTGTTTTATGGGCTAAGTTCCCAACTTTGTGGCGACTTGAATAATTTCAGGCTACCATTCCGCGCGCCTTGCGATTATTGTCGCCTGATTAATGCTGGGGTTTGCATCACGACGGGTAGCTTTGGCAAGAGCTGTCATAAGAGTTCCGTTTTCAACTAAGGTAGATTTTAAAGGTGGGAAAGTGGAATAAGAGAAATTCAAAAAATGCTGAAGGTCACACAGCACTATCTAGTCCCAAAAGCAAAGCTTGTGTTAGTGGTAACAGATGGTTGGAATACTTATACAAGGTATACCAAAAATCAACGATAAGCTAGCCAGGGTGAAAAAAAATATGTATTATGTTTTTATCATACACAGAAAAATTCCCAAACCCGAGATGATTACCTGCAGATAAGACTTGGAAAAGAAGTTATCTGAAGCGAACGAATTCAATTATGTGCTTTATTCAATTTAAATGTGTCTTGTTCTTGTTCTTATGTAAATTGACTATTCTGAGAAGCGTTTTGCTCCATTGAATAAACACTTATTGACTTTGACTTTGATAAAGCAAACATTTTCTCCCCGGCGGGGATCGAGCCCAACCTCCTGCGTCTCAGCCGGCTATTAGACTGACTGATCCACGGAGATCGTCAAACGTCAAAATACTTGAGAGTTTTCAACTGAGTAAGATTTTCAGGGCCAGCCAAATAACATACGAATTTATAAACTTGACACTGGCGGAATTGTGTAAAACCAAACACAAAAAGCCATAAAATAAAATGACAAGATTTTCAGGGAGGAATGTAGAACTTTTCTGAATTACTAATACATTATTAAGTTCCTCTTGTAGGTTAACAAAAACTATTAGGTATAAGTACACATATTTTTTTTGTTTAATGAAATCCAAAAAAATACGGCAATACATATTTCCAACTGTAGCGTGACGTCAGTTGTCGGTAGTTTTATGACTATGCTCTGTCACTTTCCCACTCCTAGACTTGAATGCGCTTTATTTAAGTATTGTTTCACGAAATTTTTAAAAAGAAAAAATACGTCTTTATTGTTTTTGAATTATCTCATTGACGGAGTAAAAAGAATTTTGATAATGGCCTGTCAAGTAGCCTATTATGACTCGCATGACATTTTCATTGCCATTTTTTCACTCATCAATCGCCAAGCGACACGATTCGTTGAGACCACTCTTTTCCATTCAAATGGACATAGACATACTTGTCGGCTGCTGAAGACTGGTTTATGGCGGTGAATACGTTTACTTATCATTTATACCCAGAAACTCTGCCTGCGACCACAACCGCCTTTGTTTGCGTGACGCTTATTCTTATATTAGCTTCTGCCGGTAGCTTCGCACGGGTTGTACCAGATTAAATTAAAAATTAAAGTTAATCGCGGTCAACATTTACATAATGAAGTTTCATTTTGTTTGTGTTTGTTTGAAGTGGCAACAAACATCCATACTAACAAACTTTCGGATTTATAATAATAATGGGATCTACGGTCTTGGTATGTTGGACGGTTAGGAAACAGTAGGTTCAAGGTTTTATTTGCATTGTGCAAGAAAAGTTTGCATAATCTGCATATTTTATATGCATAAACATAGTTTCATCATTATTTCCTATGTATCCTATGTCCTTAAATAAAAAATAAATTACATGCATATATACCCTTACTTTATTATCGTCGAAATATCGGCGAAAGAAACGCAATAGACTCACATAAAGTAAATATCCCATATACATATATTCGATATCGTGTTCACGACCATGATACTTGCAAAAGTTATATAACGTTTAATGCTATTTGTCACTGTCAAATTGAAATAAAGCCCTCAAGGACTGTGCACCAGACAAGATGCTGATTAAAGTAGAGAGCTTTAGTATCAGGCATAACTCTGCAGATAACACAATTAACGTTGAATTATCCGTTTGTGTCTGCTAAAACAACTTCGAGCCCTTTTATTGTATTCTACCAAAATTTTACAACAGTTATCTTTTTATACGAAATCCCATTTGCATTTTCCGTGAATTCAAACAAAGCAATTTCAAATTAAAAGTGCTTTAAGCGCAACATTTGCGGAAACGGAAGTAAATTAACCAGCAAGCAGATAAGGGAATTAGATAACGTTTAAATATCCGAATCTTTACAGCCCAGCCGTTATTTTTTACTTTTATCTAGAGATTTTAATTAAATTTTTAACTGTCAGATGTTTTTCAGAAATACGGAAGTCGTAAAAAAATCGTTGTTCTTTTATAGGTGAGCATGTACATTGGGTTACGGAAATTTCTCTAGTTTTAAATACAAACTCGTAAAAAGCCCTGCAATCGGAGATTTTCCGTGTAGGATTTTTATTTGTACAATTTAATTCGGACTTGGATGTAATGTTGCGTATTTTAATAAAGCGAAATTACTGGGGGCGGTTGTAAAATTTGAAGACCTCTGAATTAATGGCGGCTAGCGTAATTGAGTCCACCCGATTTACGTTATAAACATAATTTTTGTGTAACATCGTCGGGTTCTCTCGTTTACTTTTGTTCCAAAGGTATGATATGTTTAAAATAATATTTGAAGCAATACCTTTTATATTTTTTTATACGGCTAAATGACGAGACAAGCCGAAAGCCCATCTGATGTTAAGCGGTAACCTCTCTCTACAAAGGATGTTCGACGTTGAGTTTTGACAATACATTACTCATCGGCTAATTATTAATTAGCAAGCATAACCGCCTAAACCAAGAGTCATTAGTATGAACAAGAGGCTCGCCTACTTGCACACCCACATCTTACTAAACATATCTAAACTGTTCGTAGTGTCCGTTCGTAAACAATTCAGTGGGTACTAGTTCCCCCATTCTTCTTCGTTGTACTAAATCTGCTCTCACCAACTAGTAGTTAACAGTTTATTTACTGACTGAACAAGAAACAAAACAATTTGTTGGTTAGCCGTTGTTTGATTTCGTTCATTGTTTCCTCTGCTGTTTTTCTGATTTATATTTCTTTTGATCAAAAATAAAACATTGATATTGGGCAGATTTTTTCGTGAATAATGGGGAATACGCGATTGGTAGTGCGCTTGTGTTCAACCAGCGGTTATTTTTATGTCGTGTTGAGCGAGTGGTATGCATAATATATGGCGTATATATGACGGTACATATGAACATATTTTGAACATGTTAAAGAACCACCGCTAGAAAACCTGCTTTGAAATAAAAAAAAACAGCATTCAAATAGGCCCCACTCGTTTAAGAGCTACGATGCCACAGACAGTACACACACGGACAGTCAAACTTGTAACACCTCTCTTTAGGCGATTAATAATAATTTTGCCCAGCAGTGGGACACAACAGGCTGTCAAAAAAAAAGTTTTCCTTACTAATTTTGTTAATACATATTTTTAACGTTTTTTTATATAGGTATCATGTATCGTTGTTGCTAATTAATTATTTAAACATAAGTACTTACTAATTTGCACTTTCATTGTGTAACAATCATTTATAATCTTGATACACATGTAACCAGTAAATTCCTCTGCTGTCTAAAATGTCTTGCAAATGACTCTTTGAAGCGATAGCAGAATTTCCCAAGTATTTATCATTCCGTCCAGTCCTTAAAGTTTCTTGCTAGATGAAGAACTTTGAGGTTTTTGCCATTTTACTTTCATATTTCACTCGTGCCTGTTTGCGAAACAATTTTTAATTTGAATATAGTGACTGAATACAGAGCATTTACATTTGTGTTGTGAGTCTGAGATTCTTTTATAAAGCTGTTTTTTCCGCTTTCCATTAAAACAGGAGAGAATATTTTTCTTATACGGCGGATATATTTTCTATCTCAGCTCAGCGAAATAATAATTATACCAAGTAGGTAGTATGTTCTTGTTGCAATGCTGATATGGTAGTATTTGATTTGTATGCTAATAAGACATTACACATACATAAGACATTACATCCGCCGTGGGGTGCCGGCAGTAGAATGATACCCCTCCTCTTATGCCCATGGATGCAGTAAGAGCCTGCTAAGGGATACCTCCGGAAGATGGGCAGCAGCGTCTATCCGTGTATCAACATCCCATACTGCGCTCACCAACCCGCCTGCCAAGCGTGGTGAGAATGGCAACTACCCCTCATGGAGATCCATGAGAGAGGCCTGTGTTCATCAGTGGACGTTTTATGGCTAAAATGATGAAGACATTACAGCCATATGACTGCTGTCCACGTCCACTGCCAGACGTAGGCCTCCATCACGGATCTTCAAGATATGAGGGCATGCTTACGGATCTTCAAGATATGAGGGCATGCTTACGTGACTTCATATAACGCAGTGGATTATTGTTATCTATAATGTTGTGTAAGTAAATTGAATTGAATTGAGGGTATTGTTGCCATACTCGCTACGCTTGGCAGGCGGGTTGGTGAGCGCTGTACGAGATGTTGATACACGGAAGACGTTGCCCATCTTACTGTATCTTACTACAATCAGACTGTTCCAAAAGTAAGTTCGATAAGGAAATATTGTTTTCAAACTTCTGAAAATGAAAGATTCACAACGTTTTTTGAACGTGATTGGATTGGGGTTCAGTCTTTAAAGTTCTAAGATAAAAGACGAGAAGTCAAAAAGCTTAAAATGCAATTATCTGAAGTATTTTTAATGTAAAGCGATAACCCCCAACCGAGATGTCTGGGAGCATCCGTCACTGTCTACCCGACGCCTTTATCTCGCGACTATAGAATAAAATAGACGAAAAACTTTTTTTTGTATCCCGCTTCCTGGCAATCTGTTTTCTCAACAGTAGTCCAATTGCTGTTTGAGGAATTCTGTAGTCATGACATTCGATAGAAGTCTATCGACTGGACAAGTATCCAGTGAGTCATGTCTCGGTCCATTTTTAACCCCTGACAAAAGAGAGAGGGGTTATAAGTTTGACCGCTATGTGTGTCTGTCTGGGGCACAGATTTCTTATTTAAAAGAAGGTTTACTAGCAGATTTCCACAGGACGTTGTTACACGAAAAGACCCTTGGCAGATTGTTAATGCATCCACAGGCAAGAGCAACAGGCAACATTATATTGCCGACATTCAACAGCAGACATTCTTAACACTTATTATTGTTAAAGTTGTTGTATAAATATACAGCTTTTTAATTTTTAGCTATCCAGCTAAGTCAGTCAAATGACCTGTGTGGCGACCTCTAAGGCATAGTTGGTCTTTCTCTACACGTATTTATCTCAGATCTGTGTATTTTTACAAGGTTTTATACATACATACAAACATACATACATACAGGGCAAGGGAAGCAGATATCTTCCACCAATTGAGATAAAATTTTGTTACATGTTTTCTTTGGATGACAATGCATGGTCAGCTATGTGACGTCACTCTGAATCCAACATGGCGGAACACCCAAGATGGCAGACTACTTATTTTAATGTACTCCTATAATAAGGGTATCAAATGAAAGGGCTTGCAGAAAGTTACTCGAAAAATTAAATGACATCACTCTAAATCCAACATGGCGGTATACTCAAGATGGCGGACTAGTTATTCTAAATGCACTTTTACAATATGGATATCAAATAAAAGGGCTTGCTGAGAGTTACTCAAAAAATGATATGACATCACTCTAAATCCAATATGGCGGGCATGAGATGAACAGACAAGAAACCAACTGTCCAGTGTTAACTAAAAAGTAAAAAATAAATTAAAAGTAAAAAACTTTTTAACAAACAAGCTTTTATTTACCTACTAAAAATAATAAAATAAACATTTTTCATTTAAGTTTTAAGTTGGCATTAAACTTTAATGGAAAATGTATATTTTATTATTTTTAGTAGGTAGGTAGGTACTTACGTTTAAATAAAAGCTCGTTTCTTAAAAAGTTGTTTTTTACTTTTAATTTATTAATTTATAGTTGTATGTTTTTAGAAAAATATATATATATTAGGTATTATATCAACCATCTGGTACCCATAACTCAGCCGCCTAATCCTACGTACAGTGTTCCAGGCACTGCAGCGTCCCGTACAGCATCAACACCAGCTGGTGTATAAATCATCTATAATAGATGTAAAGGCCTTAGCATCAAACTACTTAATTTTGCTTCTAAAAATACGTCCTTAAGATGAAGGATGCAGATGCTTTTAAACACATTTGAAACTTTCCATTTTGTAATTAAACCTGCCATATTCAAGAGAACAATCTCGCTTACAACTTCCTAAACAACAAACAACGTTTCTTCAAGTTCTGCCATAGAACATAAGTGGCTCTTAACCATGTTATGCTAATATGGCATGCGTAAGCACATTATACGAATCGTTTTACGTAGCTCTTCCAGTCAATTATTGTAATCTACTTCTTGTAGGGTTGACTTAAATAATCCTGATTGTTATGAATGGTTTTAATGAATAATTTGCATGAAAATATACTGATATACTTAATACATTATACCTACATACACAGGTATTTTTATAATATATGGTATAGATAAACATCCAGAACACCCTGAACAAATATCTGCAAACATCAGATTAAAGGAAAAATGGAAATATTTTTGGAATTGAAATGTAATTCATCTTCGTTTCTATTATTGCACTATGTATATTTTATTTTTGTTCCTAAATAAATATATTTGATTTGATTTGAATTTATTGTTGAAATGGTCTGGAAACACTAACGCTGCGGTCACGAAGTTAGCGGCGCGGGAGCAGCGCGTTTCAATGCATATTTTTATATGGAACTGTTCCACCGCTCTTTGCAGCGTTGCGCGGCAGTCATGCAATGCCCGCGCATCTGCATTGCCAAAGTGTTGCATTGGTTTATTTTTTTGACTGACGGCGATGTCGCGACTTTTCAAAATATTTAGAAATATCGTCGGGTTAACTCGTTTACGCACAAAGACACTAATTTCACATAAACACACTACGACGGTCTAGCGCCGCGTCATCTGTCCTCACTTCGAGACCGGATTTGCGTTGCTGGGCCGCTGACTTCGTGACCGCAGCCTAAGGGCAAGAAGGTGTAGAGAAGGACACCAAGACCCGAAAAAATATATGTTTAATAAACAAAAATCTCCGTAACACAATTAAAGTTTTGAACAAAACCCTTTTACCTCCTTTGTCTAACTTTAACGTCCCGGTCTTAAGATTTCTTTGTGGAATGATGATGAAAAAGATTATAAAAGCAACTCATTTGCCTTTGGGTTTGATAGCGGACTTTCAGAAACAGGGGTTGACGGCCTGAGACTTTTGACCTAGTTATATTAAGCAGGCGTAGACGTTAAAAAATATAAATTGTCTAAGAAATTGTCCGATAAGATGGATGTATTTTGTGAAATATGGTGGTTAGGGATTAAGTTGAAGTTTGATAAAGGAATATGCAATAAGTACGCTTATTGCATTTTCCTTCTCTTCTTTGGTTAATCTCGCGACAACCTTTTTTATGACATAAATTGTGTAAAGACGTGTTAAGTTGACATTAAACTTAATGGAAAAAGTTTATTTTATTATTTTTAGTACGTTTAAATAAAAGCTTGTTTGTTATAAAGTTTTTTTTACTTTTAATTTATTATTTTACTTATTAGTTAAGTATCACTGGACAGTTGGTTTCTTGTCTGGTCATCTCATGCCCGTCATGTTGGATTTAGAGTGATGTCATTTAATTTTTCGTGTAACTCTCAGCAAGGCCTTTCATTTGATACCCGTATTATAGGAGTGCATTAAGAATAACTAGTCCGCCATGTTGGATTTAGAGTATCGTCATTTCATTTTAGAATTATTCTCAGCAATCCCTTTCATTTGATACCCATATTGTAGGATTCCATTAAAAATAAGTAGTCTACACTTTTGGGTGTTCCGCCATGTTGGATTCCGAGTGACGTCATTTTATTTTTTTGGTTATTCTCAGCAAGCCCTTTCATTTCATACCCATATTATAGGAGTTCTTTAAAAATAAGTAGTCCGCCATCTTGGGTTTTCCGCCATGTTAGATTCAGAGTGACGTCACATCACATAGCTGACCATGCATTGTCATCCAAAGAAAACATATATACAAAATTTTAACTCAATTAGTTGAAGATATCTGCTTCAAAATTGAGTTGCAAGATTCCGCGAACAAACATAGTTACATACATACGTATATACAGGGCAGGCTAAATAAAAGCTTGTAAAATAGCGTAACTCACATAGGTTAGAACAACAACAGCACCAGGTGTCATCTGAAACAAAAAGCAAATGAGGTTTTAAACCGATTTAGCATAACAATCGTAACAGAATCAGCGGGCGGCAGACGGAATTAATACAAATGAATACAATTTGTGGCTTCCAAACGGATCCTGGTGACGCAGAGAAGATCTAATAGCTGGGTTCCAAGGTAGGTAACCATTTTAATAAATAAATAATGCTGGACAATTCACACAGCATCATCTAGCCCCAAGCTAAGCAGAGCTTGTGTTAAGGATATAATTAATACATTATACTACATAGATAGATATTTTTATTATAATAGATAAATAAAGAGTAAAAAAAACTTTTTACTAAACAAGCTTTTATTTAAACGTACTAAAAAGAATAAAATTAACATTTTCCATAAAAGTTTAATCTCAACTTTAAACGTCTTTACACAATTTATGTGATAAACCAGTAGTACAAATAAGTAACAATGAGTAATAAATAAGTAGTCCACCATCTTGGGTGTTCCGCCATGTTGGATTCAGAGTGACGTCATTTATTTTTTTGAGTTATTCTCAGCAAGCCCTTTCATTTGATACCCATATTATAGGAGTACATTAAAAATAAGTAGTCCGTCATCTTAGGTGTTCCGCCATGTTGGATTCAGAGTGACGTCACATAGCTGACCATGCATTGTCATCCAAAGTAAACATGTGCACAAAATTTCAGCTCAATCGGTTGAAGATGTCTGCTTCAAAATTGAGTTGCAAGATTCCGCGAACAAACATACATACAGGGCAAAGTAAATAAAAGCTTGTAATAAGCTTGTGGTCCGCCATCTTGGGTGTTCCGCCATGTTGGATTCAGAGTGACGTCACATAGCTGATCATGCATTGTCATCCAAAGAAAACATGTATGTATACAAAATTTCAGCTCAATTGGTTGAAGATATCTACTTCAAAATTGAGTTGCAAGATTCCGCGAACAAACATAGTTACATACAAACATACATACATACAGGGCAAGCTAAACAAAAACATTTAAAAAAAAACATCCAAAACACAAAACCATCCTGAATATTTAGGTTCTGTAAACTTTGCTAATATTACAAAGCTGAAGAGTTTGATCGTTTGTTTGGTTGAATGCGCTAATCGCCGAAACAACTGGT
This sequence comes from Pasiphila rectangulata, assembly GCA_963082625.1. Taxonomy (NCBI): domain Eukaryota; kingdom Metazoa; phylum Arthropoda; class Insecta; order Lepidoptera; family Geometridae; genus Pasiphila; species Pasiphila rectangulata. The sequence goes on from OY720249.1 coordinate 11,589,915, forward strand.
CCGAAATGAAAAATTACTTCGGTTTCGGATAGCCTAACTATCGAGGAAGGCAAAATAAATAATAAATCACGTATAAAATCACGCTATGACTAATAGGAGCAGAGCATCATTGAAAAATGTTGCAGAAGCGGGGTAAATTCATTCCTTTTGAGAGCTTTCGTTGCGTGCGCTGCGTAAACGGTTAAAGTTTCACGCTGCCATCATACAGGGCGGAATTGTTCCGTTTTAAAAATTCTAAAAAAAAGTCAGCGATAGCCCATGTATATTTTTAAGGTTTACATACTTTAACCTTTTTTATAGTAATCAAATTTGTTCTAAAATAATCTTCATCATCATCCGCAGACCGACTTCACCCACTGCTGGCTATAGGCATCCATATGTTATATATAATAATAATCAATAGTCTTAGACGAGATAAATCCTTGCCTAAGAAAATAATACATAATTTGCAAAGGTCCTTTTATAAACATAGTATCAATCCTTATCTTTATATTATATTTTATAATTCAATTTGAACAGAATTGCCTTTACACCATTTGAATTTAAGGAATATGTAAGAAGACATCACAGTTTTTCAGGTTTGTGCAATGACATTGAAGCATTGCACAAACTTGTAAAACTCAGATGTACCTTTTCTGAGCTTTTCACATTATTTAATTAAGAAAACCATTCATTAACGGTAGTCATATTCTAAATTTCTTGTATGTGCTTGTACATTTCAGCTGTCCTGCTCTCCCTGTGCAAACGGTTCACCGTAGATCTCAATCTGTTACAATTATTTGCATGTAAATTAGAGGAGTTTGGGCCGTCTCTCAATGAAATAACGAGATCTCTTGTCTATCAGGCAGTTTAACATTCATTAAAACACTGTCTGTATATAGAGAAGTTGTTGACATGAAACAAGCATGGTAAATGCAACTAACATTAGCCACATATGAACAAAAAGGATTTACTAGACCTCTGCAATCTTGCCGTGGTGTGCGAAAAAATGGCTTATCCGTAGCAGTAGGTAGTACAAGCTGACAATGATGATAAAGTAGAAATAAGATAAAAGCCAATATCACTTAAGCTAATTCTAAGTACACATTGATATTGCAATTTACGAAAAGCGACCACTACTTTGATAAAACACAGTTCAAGCTCGTGTTAGGTTATACGGACTTTAATTTATGTCGCATTTTTATATTACTAAGTGACGAGACAAGCCGAAGGCCCACCTGATGTTAAGTGGTAATTTCTACCTTTAACAATTGCAAAGCCGCGTTGATCACGTTCACTAAGCACGAGACCAACGCTGCATTGCTTTAGCTATGTGTACTTGTCAGGCCACTTATATACCGAGGACGTATGGATACATCATTCAAATAGATGGATAGATCGAGATAGACCGTAGAGTTAAGCCAAAGAAACGCTAAATTGATTGTGTGGAAAATGACATGACTAACTTAGTAAATTTCAAGAACATTTTCAATTCCGGTGGGGTTTGAACCCACGTCCGTCGGTCAAATCGATCCTAAAACCGGAAATGCTTAAACCAACTATGGCTTGGAACCCGATTACGGGTCGGAATTCTTGATAAGCTCATATCGGTTGAGTAAGTAGTTATGTAAGTTGGCAAGATGAGAATGGTTGAAGAAAATATATCGCCCCAACTTATTGTGGAATACGGACAGGAAAGATAATAATGATAACATTCACAGTACACGATGTAGTGGGCAAACTCCCTTTCAACCGGACCCCCCTGAAAGTTTGTCAACAGCGTCCCAGGGAGCAATAAGACGCTCAGTAATTTTAACTAATGACTCTTCGTACGCTGTACTTGTGCTCTTTGAAGGATGCTCGGAAGTTACGGAACTCACTCACACTTATGGGAATGTGCTCTTTTTGGGACAACGGTTCAGGTTTTTTTTTAATCACAAAGAAGGGCTTTGTCGCTTATGCGATTATGACGCCCAACGTTTCAGGTTGCACATTCCATAGAACATAATATGAAAACACGAATTTCTCGTACGCTCGATATCATCATCATCTCAGCCGTAGGACGTCCACTACTAGACATAGGCCTCCCTCATAGATCTACGGATCATGAGGGGTGACGTCTACTAATGGACATAGGCCCCCTCATGAGGGGTTGTTGCCATACTCACCACGCTTGGCAAGCTGGTTGGCGAGCGCAGTACAAGATATTAATACACGAACATCTTCCGCAGTTATCCCTAAGCAGATTCTTAATGCCTCCACGGGCTAGAGAGGAGGGGCAACATTCACTGCCCACGCTTGATATATTCGTAGAATCTAGCGTGTCCAGCCAAGTTCAAGCAAAGCGAACAAGCGACAACGCGGTAATGTGTATTTTACCCGAACCATTTGGAGGCGCTTTTGGTCTCTTTATAACTCAAAATCTATTAAAAACAAACACGTTCATTTAAGCTCCATTAGACTAACTAGTAGGTAGCTCAAATTCCATAAATGTAGCTCAAACGGTTTTCGAGATATCAACATTTAAAAATCGGCACTATTCGATATCTAGGCTAAGAAGATAGCTAGCTAGAGATAGATCAAAATTCTAACCCACTTTTACATGACCTAGGAAGTTCAAATTTGGCAGCCAGCAACTTTGCCCATAGTAATAATCAAACAAATATTAGTTAGAAATTGCCACAACCTAAGAACGTAGATCAGTGTAATTCTATTCACAAAGTATTTAAAATTTCCCACAGTAAATTGCTTTTAAAACACCCTCTGTCTGCGTAATCGAGATGGATGAATAAAAATTGTGGTAAAACGGATTAAATTATTCTAGACCCACGCTTTGACCCCAATGTCTAGACGCGTCTGAAAAGTTTGATCTAGGTCACGAATGGGTCTAGACTAGCAATCATAACTCAAATTTCGGCCAAGCGCAGTCACTCAACACACTGAATACCAATGAGAAGTATATCATTGTAACATGCCGCTACTCTAACAAAATACATTTACATTTATGAAATTTTATACAGCTAAAAATGAATCCTATTTAGGAAAAAAACGCAGTGGAATGAGGAATTTTCATCATCATCACCATCATCATCATCACTGCCGTAGGACGTCCATTGCTGAGCATAGGCCTCCCTCATCGATCTCCAAGAACGATCATAAGGTGGTTGTTGCCATACCCCCACGCTTGGCGGGCAGATTTGCGAGCGCAGTACAATATGTTGATACACGCAAAGACGCTGCTGCCCAACAGCCGGAGGTAATACATCAGGCCGTAGGACTACGGCCGAGATGACTACTATAGTTTATCTACCTCAAGCTAGATATTCTCATCTGACCATTGAAAAGCGCACGTACATCTAACTCGTAAATAATTCAAAATAGCATTTCGCTATTTGGCGGCTATGAGCTGTGTTTGTTTCTAACTAAGGCAACAGTGTGGTTTCCTAACACAGTACATATTTTAATTACTTAGTGCCGACCACCCCAAACCGAGTTACAGTTAAGTTCTGGGTAAGCATGTTGGTATTGTTTCAAATCCCTAGTGCGCAGTTTCAGAAGAGGCTTTATGGCGCAAGTCTAAATGCAAGCAAATATCGTAATAAATAATAATAATAGTAAACTTTACTATGGAATAATATAATTTAAACTTATTAAATATGAATGCTATTTTACGAGCTTTTATTTAGCTTGCCCTGTATGTGTGTATGCATGTACATACATACATACATATGTATGTAACTATGTTTGTTCGCGGAATCGTGCAACTCAATTTTGAAGCAGATATTTTCAACCAATTGAGCTGAAATTTTGTATACATGTTTTCTTTTGGATGGCAATGCATGGTCAGTTATGTGACGTCACTCTGAATCCAACATGGCGGAACACCCAAGATGGCGGACTACTTATTTTTAATGTACTCCTATAATATGGGTATCAAATGAAAGGGCTTGCTGAGAATAACTCAAAAAATGAAATGACGTCACTCTGAAACCAACATGGCGGAACAACCAAGATGGCGGACTACTTATTTTTAATGCACTCCTATAATATGGGTATCAAATGAAAGAGCTTGCTAAGAATAATTCGAAAATGAAATGACGATACTCTGTATCCAACATGGCGGAACATCCAAGATGGCGGACTAGTTATTCTTAATGCACTCCTATAATATGGGAATCAAATGCAAGGGCTTGCTGAGAGTTACTCGAAAAATTAAATGACATCACTCTAAATCCAACATGGCGGTATACTCAATATGGCAGACTAGTTATTCTTAATGCACTTTTACAATATGGATATCAAATAAAAGGGCTTGATGAGAGTTACTCGAAAAATTATATGACATCACATCACTCTAAATTCAACATGGCGGGCATGAAATGAACAGACAAGAAACCAACTGTCCAGTGATAACTAAAAAGTAAAAAATAAATTAAAAGTAAAAAACTTTTTAACAAACAGGCTTTTATTTAAACGTACCTACTAAAAATAATAAAATAAACATTTTCTATTAAAGTTGCAGTGGATGGATACCAAAGTCAAAGATCTAATGAAAAATTGTTTTTTTTTCTTTGCCAAGAGACGAAATAAGGTAAAGTAAAAGATATTTTAAATATTAAGTTTTTAGGATTATTTTTTCCCTTTCCTCTAAAAATGAACGTAGGAAGGTACTATGTAAATATTCGTAAATAAAGGAGCTCAGCTATTAAAAGGGTATCAGACATTAAACTAATGGAAAATGTTTATTTTATTATTTTTAGTATGTTTAAATAAAAGCTTGTTTGTTAAAAAGTTTTTTTTACTTTTAATTTATTTAATGTGTGAGATGCTAGAATAATTTATTTTGTAGCCCTGGAAAATCATAGGAAAAATTGCAACTTAGCCAACTTTTAGTTTAGGCATAATAGGTTGAAGCATAATCATAATTCATACATAACCCACCCTTCACAGATCACAATTTAAATTGTTCATTGGGTACCATATAAAAGTTCCGCGCTTGGGGCCCACGGAAGTAAAAACTTATATCATCGGTTTGCAATTTAGGGAAATTGCGTGAAAATCGTGAAAATATTCGGGAAATTTGCAATATTTTCCCACAATGTGGTGCCGGGGTTTGACCCTTCCTTACCCTCTCTAACTGTCTAATGATCAATATTTTTGTTTAAATGCGCGACTGAGTTTATATCGGAAATCGGCTCGTGAAGATGGGTTGCGCAGATAAGAATAATAGATCCTCTTTTGTAGGTTTTCACAACGTGAAGCCAAAACGGGAAAACATCCTGAGATAAATTCACTTCGATTTTCTAGTTTCGTCTGATCTTGTTTGATCATAAAAAACTTGACCAAGTGGTAGGTATGTACCCCGACTTTTGATTCGAAGGGTGTAGGTTCGATACCAGACGTGCCCGGACGTGTTTACACGTGCTTAAATTTAAGGAAAACATCGTAGGGAAACCCATGGTTAGTCAGCTTCAGATATTAACCTGTTGGTTCGTCTGAACTAATAGCCGGGAAGATGGTATTCATATTCATTTGTTTATTGCGTAATAAACAAATAATTGATTAGCTTAGGTCTAGGATGCTATAAGTACATTTACCCTATAAAGGCCTAGCCACACTGGTAAGATGCTTTTGTCAAATCTTTCACAGATTAAACAATAAGTTACTAATGCTGTATGGGACGCCGAGTGCCTGGGACATTGTTAGATAGATTAGGCTTTATCTAACAATGCCTCAGGGACTGCAGCGTCAAATACAGCATTAATACTAGTTGCTAACGCTATATAAATCATCTTTAAAAGATGTGAAATGCCTTACTTATTGGTTGATCAGTGAAAGATGATGACGCAATATGGTCCATCCCGCAGGGTGATTACGTATCTCGCGACAGGTTTTGCAACAGGCATTTGACAGCAACGATTGCTGTCATATGTCAATTTTGTATTAGAGAACAGCAAGAAATTTGACAGCAATCGTTGCTGTCAAATGCATGTTGCAAAACCTGTCGCGAGATACGTAATCACCCTGCCGGTCCTATTACGTGTAACATCAGAGTTTGCCCATATATAACTATTTTCAGGAATCAATCAACCGCTTAATACGGGCCCTTTGGAACAGTGGGGGGTTGCAGCCCTTACGCCCTGTGGTCACTAATGTCCTCATAGAACATTACGAAACCTTTCCGTGGAGTTAATAGACTTCGGAATAAATGTGCCTCCTCAGCCGAGATGACTTGACATGAAATAGTTGGGTGGCTCCATATTCAATGTTCTGGAAGTTTTCTGTTACAGACGATTACGTAGTTTCAATAGTGATATTGAAACAAAAGTGTATAAGTGCTTTAATCTTGTGTGGGAACTTCCATTCTAGTTTTGACAATCATCATCATCATCATTTCAGCCGTAGGACGCCCACTGCTGGACATTGACCTCCCCTATGGATTTCCAGGTATTGCGGTTAGAAGCGGCCTGCATCCACCGTCGACCTGCGGTCTTCACCAAGCCAGTTCACCAATTCTGACAATAAATTTGCTCAATTTCTTTAAGAGGATGACAATTTATCAAGGTCAAAATGGCTTTACCTAGTTTGCGCGTACTGTATATGTTATTGTAAATGGCATTGTGACTTTTGCATATTACGTACATGTACTATAATACAAGTGACTTGATTACTACGTGTCTCGCGCATAATGAAAAGCTTCAGTCGAGATAAAAATACAAAGTAATCAAGAATGAACACAAAATATACGGTAGCCAATTTGACACAGACGAAAGAAACGAATCTGATGAAAGCAATTCAAGGCATGAGTGACATTTACTAAATGAGAGCCAACATCCAGACGCCAGAAAATGAAATTGCTACAAATTACTGTAATAATTAGAAAGGTCCTAGCTACAATGGCTGAGGGTCTCAAGCCTCTTGTAAAATTGAATTTACGATCCGAGACGTCGAGCGTTATTTTCTTCTTTTCGGATTCGATTTCTTAGCCATCGTCATCATTATTCTAAAATCATTAGCCGTAGGGTGCCGGCAGTAGAATGATACACCTCCTCTCATGCCCATGGATGCAGTAAGAGCTTGCTAAGGGATACCTCCGGAAGATGGGTATCAGCGTCTATCCGTGTATCAACATCCCATACTGCGCTCACCAACCCGCCTGCCAAGCGTGGTGAGTATGGCAACTACCCCTCATCTATGAGGGAGACCTGTGTTCGTCAGTGGACGTTTTATGGCTGAAATGATTAGAGCAGAGCAAAAATACCTGCTTACCTGATATTGTTTTGTCGCCAGAACTGAAGGTGTATGTAAAATCATAACTTAACCGGATGTCGGGAAGTTGTTCCAATTTAGCACGCAAGGATGACCTTAACAAACTAAAAAACGTACATTACAAGTTAACCAAAAGCTTTTAAATCATTGAACGGTTTTAACTACAGCGAACAGTGTTATAACTTACGGATTGATTGATGCAGTTAAGATCTTATTCCTAGAATATAACTCTTTTGACTTTTAACTCTCTCTTTAACGGTATTATTCTATTTAAACTTAATTAGTTTTAAAAATATAATACAGTGTTATTTCTGTGACAAAATAAACCATTCTTTATCTTTATCTTTTTGTCTTTTGAACGTAAGGTCGATACTCAAATAGTACCTAACAAAAAAGGAGGTAACTATAGAATAATACTCAAACCTAGCTATGAAACAGATATAGAGGTAGTTAGCGGTTACGATTCTCGCCACGGGACAAATCTTCTGCAGATATATGTCCTGGTTCTGCGTATTTTTTTATTGATAACACACAAGCTTAGCTTACTTTAGGCCCAGATGATGCTGTATAAAATATATGCGTATTTTAACAAATACATACCTATTTTTTTTTATTTTGACATGTGTAAAGTAGGTACATTGAATATTTGACTACAGCATTATGTAAAACGTATGTTTATTAACTACCCCTCTCTACTTATTCCCCTATTCTAAGTAGTAATTAGTTAGCAGGAAGGTACTCAAACTCGTGTAAAACCTAGATAAGACACCTTGTAGGAAGATAGTAAAAAGTTGTCTGCAATTTAAACAGCATTACGTTTTTACTCGTCGCTTATCTCAGGTAAGATATGTTAAGCTTTTATTCGTCCACACACAATGCTGATAAAACTGTATTTTCTTCGTTTATCTATTCTTACTTTTACGGTCCTTAAAAGGAGTTTATTTTCGTTTTGTCCGGGACGTTGGTAACATTGTATTCGGTGTACAAAAGGTTATCGCTCTACGAAGTATGGAAATGTCGATTTTCTAAGTGCTAGCTGGATGTTTGAGTCACATGGGTAGGTATACATATATTCTTTCGGTTGTGCTTTGCACAATGTTTAATAAAGAAATTCTGGCCCCTATTATTTTGATTTGTATTAATTCATTAGGATACTCAAGGTATATGTGTGCCAAATTTCAAGTCTCTAGGTCCAGTGGTTTAGGCTGTGCGTTGTCTGTCAGTCACTCAGTTAGTAACGGAAGAGTTTTATATATATTGATTGCATGATAGCACAGAACCCTCGGTGCCCGAGTCCGACTCGCTCTTAGCCGGTTTTATTATTCATTAACGTAATCCAAAAATAACCGCGATACATTATGTCGAAATGTCGCGTGAAGTCACAGGCTGGCGCTGGTATGTGCTGACATGCCTCGGCACAGTATTATGACGTCACGAGCCCCCATTCCTAAACTTCATCTTTTTATGAGTATTGTTTCATCAATTTTAAGAAGCAGAAAATATGTGTCTATTATTTTTGTATTATCGACTCGTAACTGCAGGACTAAATAGATTTTGATTTTAACCCTGTCATCATGCCTATTTTTTTTTTCATAAAGTCACATATTACGAGTACATAATATACTTATATTATAAAGCGCTGCGCTAATCTCGTAGTAGGTACTGGTCCGAATTTAACAAATTTTTCGGCAATTTGAAGACATTTATTATTTTGGTGACCTTTTGAGATCACAATAACTCCGGTCCCTGTGATCCTAGGGTCACTGTTAGCGACGAAAACAAATATTCTATCCATTAGCTATCTATTTGTAAAGGATGAACATGGGGGTACCGAGGGGGCGCGGGGTAGGCTCGCGTCTTACAAATGGACAATGCACTTAGAGGTCAGTCGGTCACTGCAGCGCGCCTCAGGTAACCCGCATGTTCCTCTCGCTGCCAAATTGTAATTGTCTTACCGCGAATAAACCAGTGATTTAAACGTAAAAAGTTGTGTTTATAAAATATTCACCATTAGTTTTCTGCAACGTTATTATTGGTCTTCGAGCCAGGATCTAAATGTTTAATACGCCACCTCGTAGCAAGACAATGGTGAATACCCGCAGTACGGCGCGTGACGGTCAAGTGAAGGACAACAGTCAAACGCAGAACAAAACGGAAAAAAATGATGCCAATCTAAAAGTAATCGACATAATAAGACCGGGAACAAGTGCGGAAAGTGCTATATTCGATAAGGAAATGCCAACCACCCAGTCACAAATATCGAAATCGATAAAAACTAGAAAGTCATCATCATCATCTGCAATTTTGGCACGAAAGAAAAAGCTTGAGTTGGAAGCAGCACAGGAAAAGGCTCGTATTCAAATGGAATTGATCGACAAAAAGTTAGCAGCTGACTTGGCAGCTGTTGATGAACAACAATACAGTCCACAAACATCGGAGACTGGTAGTCAAGGTAAAGGCAAGGACATCGAGGAGTGGCTCGAGCGCAGCCAGTATGAATTGGAAAAACAGAAAGCTCATGGATCTTTGAAAGGCTCACTGTTACCGCCTTCGCATGACGACGGCACAATTGGTCCGGTTCAGCAATTGGCCAGCGCACTGAGGGACCTGGTTGCATCCACTGCAGCCACCAGCCACAACTCCAACCTCCTTAGCCGCATCAGTACACCAAAAGAGCTTCCGTTATTTTTTGGTGACCCTATGGAATGGCTGTCATTCAAAACCGCATACGAGGAATCTACCAATATATGCAATTTTAGTCCAAGGGAAAACTTATGGAGGCTACGAAAGTGCCTACGTAGCTCCGCTAAAGAAGCGGTCTCAGCACTCTTGATTAGTAGCACTACGCCCGACATAGTCATGTCTACTCTCGAGCTACAATATGGAAACCCGGATGTTATCATTTCAAGAATTTTTAGTGAAGTTAAAAAACTTAACCCGTTGCCAAATGAATATTATAAAGACATTGTGACTTTTTCAGTGAAAATAAAAAATTATGTGGCATCTGTGCGCGAGCTTAAACGTGAAGAGTACCTACAAGGTGTTGGTGTAGTGAACATTATACTGTCTAAGTTGCCTACAGTGTTACTTAGTAAATGGGCGGACTATAGTTATCCACTTATCAGTGAACGCAAGAAGGCTAGACTAGATATTCTATCGGACTTTTTAAGCGAGGAAGCTATGAAGATATCTACATGCAGTGCTAACTTGATAACTGTAAGATGGGACAATAAACGTAAGAACAATGAAAATAACTACGCTAGTAACAATGGGACAGTTTTAGTGAATGCTAGTAACGATGAGACTGTGTTAGTGCAAGCTGAAAAGTGTACAAAACAAAGTGAACAAAAGTGCCGTTTTTGTCGCGACGCTGTACATAAACTGACGGATTGCAGGAAGTTTAAACGGGCATTACGTAAGGATCGCTGGGCCTATGTGAAGCGAGCAGGTATTTGCTACAAGTGTTTAGTATCCCAACACGACCGGCAGACCTGCCCGGCCGCAGCCTGTGACGTCGACCAGTGCGCTGAGTCACATCACCGCCTCCTGCATTACGTGCCGACTTCGCGGCTTAACGATAGTGCCGTGTCAGGACAATCGCGACCGGCAACAGCGGAAACTGAAAGCCAGACTGAAAGTGTTAATTATCTTAAAAGTACATTATCAGTGTTTTTAAAAACAGTACCAATAATAATTCACGGACCTAACGGTAAATTTAATAGCTGTGCTTTACTGGATGACGGGTCCACCGTGTCTATGATTAGCTCGAAACTAGCCGCGCGCGCGGGTTTACGCGGCCGCAAGATGTCAATGCGATTACGCGGAGCTATGGACAACTCTGAATTATTGTGTGATACGGAACTAGTGGATTTGACTTTAATGAACAAACATGGTGATAAATATAACATCAGTGTACGCAGTGTTAACGAACTTAGTTTACCTAAACAAGACTTAAGGTTAGTGAAGTGTGAGGACTATAACTATTTACATGAACTTAAAGAAGAGTTGATTTCCGGTCTGTGTGAACCGGAAGTACTAATTGGACAGGACAATTATCATATAATGGTGCCGTTAGAAGTGATCACGGGGGGCGGCCACAAGCCGTGCGCCACCCGCACGCCGCTGGGCTGGTGCCTGCACGGCGCGGTGCCGCGCGCGCCTGCGCCAGCGCGCCGCAAGCACGCCGCGCTTCTCCTGACCACCGATGACGCTGCTGCAACAGGTGATGATGATGACGCCTGTAGCCTACGCGAACTTCATGACGAGGTACGTCGATACTTTTCTATGGAATCAATGGGAGTGTCTGCCGCCAATCCAAGGCAGAACTCAGAAGATCAACGTGCTTGGCAGCAAATGGAAAAAACCGCCAAACCCATCGACGGCAGGTGGCAAGTGGGATTGCCCTGGAAGGACAATAACTGCGTAATGCCCAACTCACTACCTACGGCTGTTACCCGGCTTAGAGGAGTCGAAATTAAAATGAAAAGGAACCCAGAATATGCACAAAGATACCATGAACGAGTACAGCATTTGCTACACAATGGTTATGCAAATGAATTAGCAAACACTGAAACCACACAAAGGACATGGTACTTACCCCATTTCGGAGTTGATAACCCAAATAAAAAGAAGCTACGATTAGTGTTTGACGCCGCAGCTACTACTTCGAAACTGTCTCTCAATGATTATCTGCTTAAGGGGCCCGACCTACTTATGTCGCTATTTGGAATAATGCTCCGCTTCAGAGAAAATAGAATAGCAGTAATGGGAGACATAAAAGACATGTTTTTAAGAGTGAAAATTCGACCTGAAGATAGAAACGCCTTGCGATTTATTTATAAAGGTAATCCCGCAACTGAATACAGCCCAGGAATGTTACAAGAAAACGAGAAAACATATGCGATGTCATCATTAATATTTGGCGCCAATTGTTCACCCTTTATTGCTCAATACGTTAAAAACAAAAACGCTCAACGCTTTGAGTCAACCATGCCTACGGCCGCCGCAGCTATACGTACCCAGCACTATATGGATGACTACATATAAAGCTTACCGGACGAAGAGACGACGATTCAGCTAATAAGAGAAATAACTTATATTCATGCACAAGGAGGCTTTGAAATACGCAACTGGAAAAGTAACAGTGAAGCGGTGCTCGACAGCGTACCAAAAGAAACTCTCGGCATGTCAGCCGTAAGGTTCAAATTGGGGCAGCAATATGATGAAGAACGAACACTCGGACTTTTGTGGCATACCAAGGACGAGACCTTAAGGTTCGATGTATCATTTCAAAAGGTCCCTGAAAATATTATTAATGGACAAAAGGTACCTACTAAAAGAGAGATGCTTCAAGTCGTTATGTCGATTTTTGATGTTTATGGATTTTTATCACCGTTTACAATCAATGGAAAAATAATTTTACAAGAAACTTGGCACCTTGACATCAGCTGGGATGATCCTGTTAACAATGAAATCTATACGAAGTGGCTTAAGAGCGTTTACGCCTTCCATGCGCAGTTTGGCTCAAAAACAGTACTTTTCAAACCCGTTAATATCATGAACCACTTATTTTACACCATATGTTAATTAATAATAATTTTAGGAAATTTAGTTATCCAAATAGTTAGTAAAGAAAATATTTCGATTAATATAGTATGTACGCGTTCTATCAAGATAACTGGTTAGAGGTTTTCTTAATTTCCCTTTCAGCATCAGTTTCGAAGCTCAAAATATTATGAAAATACTGATATATCTAATTAACAAAAAATAATAACCAATCAATAAGATCCTTAGGAAAATAGTTAGTAAAAAAGATGTTTGATTTTGTTATCTTACTATGAGAAATTAAAATTCAAAAAATGTGAAATATTACGAAATTTAAATGATTTTTTCACCGATATACCTTATCTAATTTAATAAAATAATCGCTTACCAATAAAGTAGAGCATTTTCTTCAAAATCGTACATTTAAATTTTTTATTATTATGTTGTTATTATTTTTCTGTAAATATTTTAAAACTACGTTAAAACGCTGCGCGCAAATCATTTCAAGTCAGTCCGCCGCAAGGCTTCCTAGAGTGTGGACATGTCGCTTGGCGCTCTGACTGACCTGTGTTGACCTTTGTCGTGCGTATAGGGCGAGCGGACAATTATAGCGTCATCGAATAATTTTGGTACTTTGGTGAGTAAAATATTTTATGATTATTTTTGATGGCAAACATATTTTTAGAAATTTATATTGAAACAAATCATATTTCAGACATAATGGGAAATAAAACAAAGTTATTTTTAGCGAAGAAACGAAAGCGCAAAAATGTAGAAAACATGGAAAATGCAAGAGCTAAAAGGTTGGTATATAAACAAGTTACTATGTTATACTAGCTTCAACCCACGGCTTCGCCAATGTTAGAATAGAATAGAATAGAATATACTTTATATGTTAGATACACATTACAGATTTTCCTATCCTTATACTTAACAAATGTATCTCCTTACACTTATTTAAAAATGTTTTAGTGCTAGCTATGTTGGTGTTCTAAATAAATAAATAAATAAATAAATAACATGTACTATACTGATATGTTTATTCATATTATATAATAATATATTTTTTGTATATTGTAGGTCTATGTGGGCTTCTAAGCAAATGTGGCAAGTTTCATAATATTTATTTATGTATGTTTGTCCGCGCATTTCTCTGAAACTATAAGGTAGATTTTTAATAATTTTGGGCTGGCTCCGACTTTAAAAAGAATCCAAGAATTTTTGCTTCTGAGCGTTTCTACGTCTTGAGGTCTGTTTAATTTTTTTTAGTTACTTTTTATAAACCTACGTATGTTTCATCAACATTATTTTCTGTTATTTATTTACTGCATTTTGCCGTGGGTGCCGGCAGTAGAATGATACCCCTTCTCTCATGCCCATGGATGCAGTAAGAGCCTGCTAAGGGATACCTCCGGAAGATGGGCAGCAGCGTCTATCCGTGTATCAGCATCCCATACTGCGCTCACCAACCCGCCTGGCAAGCGTGGTGAGTATGGCAACTACCCCTCATGGAGATCCATGAGGGAGGCCTATGTTCATCAGTGGACGTTTTATGGCTGAAATGATTTACTGCATAATGCTTGCTTTCAAATAACAAGGTGTGTGCTTATTGGTTGATGGTTTCACTTCAGGCAATATAAAAAAACTCAAGTGAAGAAAATTAGAAAGTAGTTTAGTGTGAAAACCAAAATATGGAGGTACATAGTATTAACGTTATTTTAAACTATTAAAATGTAAATTACTTTTTTCTCCTTTCACGTCATAATACGCCATCACCGATGATTTAATAATATATACTGTTTTTTTTTCTACAATTATAAAGTCTACAAACCATGTGTATTACCAGTGATGACATATGGAATCAAAACGTGGTCGTTCACGATTGGCCTCATGAATAAGCTCAGAGTCGCTCAACGAGCTATGGAGAGGGCTATGCTCGGGGTTTCTTTACGTGATCGAATCAGAAATGAGGAGATATGTACGTAGCACGTTGAAGTGGCAATGGGCAGGCCATGTAGCTCGCAGAATAGATGGCCGATGGGGCTGAAAAGTTCTCGAGTGGAGGCAACGGCAACTGCGGCAAGCGCAGCGTAGGACGTCCACCAACAAGATGGGATGATGACCTGGTGAAGACCGCAGATGGATGCAGATCGCTTCCAACCACAATAACTGGAAATCCATAAGGGAGGCCTATGTCCAGCAGTGGACGTCCTACGGCTGAAATGATGATGATGACTGTATTTTTTTCAGAATTCTATATTAGTCAAAAAGAAAGGAAGGTTATCCATCCTCGTACGCGCTCCATTCTACCCTAAGTATTTTATAACATTGTTGTTATCTTGTAAAATATTTTTATGGCGTAACGTTCTTTTGGCAAATATTTTGCAAAAGGAACGGAACGTACTATTTCTATCTTCTTCTTCTTATCGTATGGCTTTTGTGTTTGGTTTTTCATAATTCTGCCAGTGTCAAGTTCGTAATCTTTAGAAAGTTCAAATTATTGGATAAAAGTTAACAAAAAAGGAAACAGTTCTTTTAACAATTTTGAGAGGAAATCTATTCTAAGGTCACAGATAATTTAGTTCACTAGTTGGTATATTTTTCTACGTTCCGCTTTACATTTCACGTTCCGTTGCTTTTGCATGCTTTATTCCTATTAATTTTATTTTTGTTTTAATAAGTATTTGTTATTGTTTAATTATTTATGTTTTATTTTTCAATTAGTTACAAAACAGCTGGCCACTGCTCGTGGTATCACTTACCTTTTAGGAGGGGTCTGAAAATCAGCGTTCCTTCGTGTTATGGTGCGAAGGAACACAAGCTGACATCCGTCCCTTCTGGTTTTACTGCAGCACATCTTTCACTACCTACTCTTAGGGTCAATGACTGGATTACCGGTAGGATAGTATCTAGATAAGTATATTTCTTGTTGTGGTTGGGGCATACGGCTGCTTACTGCCTACTATGTATTTTTGTTTTAACTTTGTTTATAGGTTCGATTTATTGTTATTATTATTATTTTTTCATTGTTATCCTTTGCCTTATGTACCTAGAATTACCCAACCTGTTTAATTTTAATTTGGTACTTGCAATGTTATTGCTATTGGTGCTAGGTACTATGTTATATATTATTTTCCTTTGTGTCTTTTGTTCTATGCTTGTGCTGTAATGTAAACCAAATAAATATATTTCTATTCTATTATATTCTAATAGTCTCACCATCTGAAAACATAGAACTGTCGAATTTGGTAAGTTATCTTAAGTAGTTAAAAAAATCAGACCACTAGATTCTACACTACTTTATATTATAATCTTTTTACTATTTTATGCTTATGTTAACCTAAACTTTAAAAAAAATATGTTGTTTAAATTCTTATGTTTTAATTTGCAGGCAAAATTCCAATTCAAATAAACACGGTGTTTGAGGGCCGCAGAATAATTGAAAAAAAAATCTAAGTCGATGCCGCTAAGAACCACGACATATTAATTTTATTTATTATTAATGTAAAACATTTAATAATAATGTAAAATAAACTCGACTTTATCCGTACCAAAGAGTTTTATTTGTACCTACTCGTAACTTAGTAATATGTTTAAGTTCAAATTTAAATTAAATAATTGCAATAACAATTTCACTAGAATGGATCAAAGTGGTTAAGTATGACTATAACATAATAGAACGCGCCAGCGCTACTCACACTGTCACGCTCGCTTCTGTGTGGGTTTGAATTACCTAAACTTGACATCGCGCGCTAGGCGTAAACGCTCTTAAATGGATACATTTATTGAAAACAATAAACGAAACAAAATTGCCGAGATATTATCCGGCAGCAGCAACGAGTGCGAGCGAGATGGACATAGACACTAGCCTGCCGCAACCGCAGGATGCTACGCTCGTAGCACACCATGCGAGCGCTACGACGTCTACGCATGCTACGCCGAATACACCTAACAACAAGATTATTTCTAGAACTGGTTATATGAACCTACAGATGCATATATTTTGCGATGCGTCTACAAAGGCATTTTGCGCCGTAGCTTACGAGCGCTGGATCGACAACCAATCTATAACACGAGTAGCATTTATAGCGAGTAAATATCGTGTAGCGGGAAATAAGCCGATAATAATACCACGAAAAAAGTGGAACAGAGAACAAAGACCCCTGCAAGTGGGTGATGTGGTCTATATAGTGGACCCAAACGGCCTCAGGAATACGTGGCCGAAGGGAGTCATAGAGGAGGTGTGCCCAGGAAAGGACAAACGGGTCAGGACAGTTAAAACTAAAACCGTGACTGGTGTGCTGACTGCTGACCCGATCAGCCGCACGCGTCGCTAGAATTCCTTTGACTGATGAGTGCTGCTAGCAGCACTGGGGTGGGGTGTGTTAGCGACGAAAACAAATATTCTATCCATTAGCTATCTATTTGTAAAGGATGAACATGGGGGTACCGAGGGGGCGCGGGGTAGGCTCGCGTCTTACAAATGGACAATGCACTTAGAGGTCAGTCGGTCACTGCAGCGCGCCTCAGGTAACCCGCATGTTCCTCTCGCTGCTAAATTGTAATTGTCTTACCGCGAATAAACCAGTGATTTATACGTAAAAAGTTGTGTTTATATAAAAATATTCACCATTAGTTTTCTGCAACGTTAACAGTCACCAAAATCAATCAGTCACCTTTTCTCATTAAGACGGTGCTAACAAAAAAGGTTTCATGTAAATCGATCAACGCGTTCGGTTGTAATCGTCAAATACAGAAAGACAGACAGACAAACAGCGCTAAGCATATTAGGGCTTCGCCCCCTAAAAATACGCAAGAAACACCGCGGGCAGCAGCGAGTAGGTAACATCCATGGACCCTGTTAGTGCGCTGCAAAACTGAGTTAATATCCCATCAGAAAAAACCTTTACTATCTTGCCCCCTTTCATTGGTTTAAAATTCCTGTACTGTCCCGTTCTATATTTGTGACGTCATGTTGGAAATATTTCACGTCGTCGTCGGCGAGAAATTGTAGTATCGCACAGCCAACTTAATATGTTACTAAGTGATGGTTCAAAAGATCCGAGTTTAAGCATTTGTAAAATTTTAAATTATTTTTATAGTATTTAATAAACATACTGAGTTGACTGAGTTATAAGAATTTAAAATTCTGACTTGTTAAAAGTTTTTCTATACAGAAAGGATAATTAACTTGTTAAACCTAAAGTAATATTAGTCCAGCTTAAGTACAGCGTAAGTTTTAATCCCAGTTCCCATCTTATCAGCTACGATTTTTATTTAAAAATGTAAAAACAATTAACAGAACGCACTTCATTACCCTAACTAACTAGCTTTTCAAAGAATAGCCCTTGCAAAAGCTGAATTCTTTTAATTTCGCGCGATAAAATTTTAAATCCATTTCTCACTAGGTAGAAGAGCTTAGTCTTCGTATTTACTTAATTTTTCCCGGTTTCCGTTGCTTTCTTCGCAACAATATATTAAGTGGGACCTTTTTTGTAAATCCGTTCAAATTACTTGTAGGCTTGGGGCCTTGCAGGAAATTAGAAAGAGAGCTTTTAATTATGTTCACTGCGGATTTGGTAAACGAGCTTTTGAAAAGTAGGGTTTGTTGGTGTTAAGTTATTTTCATTTAAAATTTTTAATCGACTCTTCTGAAAAGAAAATACAGAATTTAGGGTGTACATGTGCACTAACCCAAAAGGGGTTTGAGCTCATGTAAACCAGTCATAGCATTTTTGGTGTTCCGGACCAAAATGTTAAAAAGGAACCCTTTTGGTGTGACTTTGTCTGTCTGTCTGTCACAGGTGGTTATCTTGAGAACTAGTGATGCTATCGACTTGAAATTTGAGTTATGTTAACGTTTTTTCAGTAATATAGCATTTATATAAAAATGTTAAAAAATATTCTTATTATGATTAAAGGAAATTTTGAGTGAAGTTAATCGGTCGTAGGATCATATGAAATATCATATGAAACGGCTTTATTTGCAAATTAATAAACAGTTTTTTAATTTTCCTTTAAGCCGTACAGTATTCAACTTATTTACAAAAGTGTTGAAAAAAATACCATTACCCTTCCCTTATCTCCGAAATTTGCAGAAATAAACCTCTGAATCTTTTATAGCTAATAGAAGTTTATGTAAAGATTACAAGAAAATTATAAGGAACTCTCTTATTTCCATAATTTATTTACAAGGGGGGGGGGCGGAAAGGGGTTTTTTTTGTGAATTTACTAGGTCATGTGGGGTATAATATGAAATCGTTTCATTTGCACATTAATAAACATTTTTAGTTTTGCTATAAGTCGTATAGTATTCGACTTGTTTGCAAAAATGTTTATACCGTTACCCCCTCTTTATCTCCAATGCTTGCGGATATAAACCCCTAAAACTTTTATCGCTGATGAAATTATTGTAAAGATTACAGGAAAATTATAACGAATTCTCTAATTTACACATAGTTTTTTTTTATATGATGAGAAGTGTAAAAAATCTACATAAGTTCCGCTATCAGACAAGAGATGGCGCTGTCAAGGTTCTCCAACAAATATAAACCGCCTTTATCATATATTATGTTGTATGATGGCACGGAAACCTCGGTGCGCATCCGACTCGCCCTTGGCCGGTTTTATTTTATATATTCCTTCAAGATTGTGAATTTTATATTGACGCGGCAATACTGACATTTTTGTACAATGACGTAAACGTGTATTACAGCTAAAGTAAGCATGCGACACCGTAACACAACGTCCATACAAATATTACCAGCCATCCAAATTCTGACGTCTCTACCCAAGCATCAACTTATCAACGCCACGTACAGATAAAGGGTTACGTCGGTCGGAGCTACAGAATGACGCCTTATCATCGACGGCCCAAATGGCCGAACTAACACTCGTAAAGTCGCAACACGAAGATGCAGTTTAGAGCTTTGCAGACGGGCGACACGGCTTATCACGATCTTGCGTTTCCTGTATAAATAAATAAATAGGTAATATAAATAATGTTGGACATTTCACACAGCACTATCTAGCCCCAAACTAAGCAAAGCTTGTATTATGGAAACCAAGTAGTTGATATAATACTTAAATACTTTTTTTTAAATACATACATAATATACATAGAAAAACATCCAGACGCGAAAGAAACATTTGCGGTTCGCGCAAACATTTCTCCCGCCGCGGGATTCGAACCCGCATCCTCCTCGCGTCTCAGCCGGGCACACGCCCGCCGAGCCAGAGGTCGTCAAGGTATGGTACTGGTACTGTTTACCTGACGGGTAGTGATGATCGGTTTTGCAAGAAAATCGAGTATTGCAAAAAGGTATCTGTTTAGAGGCATCATATACGTCGAAAATCGGAGATTGTTGTTCTTCGTACTACACATAGCTACTTGTCCATCTATACAAACAAATAAATCTATACTGTAATATATAAAGCTGAAGAGTTTGTTTGTTTGCTTGAACGCGCTAATCTCAGGAACTACTGGTCCGATATGAAAAATTATTTCAGTGTTAGATAGCCCATTTATCGAGGAAGGCTATATAACATCACGCTACGACCTACGGCCAAAGATGCTGGTGAAACCGCGGGCGACTTCTAGTAAAAATATAACGGAATAGTTTGTTTGTAATCTCAAAATAACAGGGTTTTACTGTATGCAACCCTTTTGGGTCAGAACACATATTATAATACACCCTGGATACAACATATAACCAAAACACAATTTTTTTTTTCAGTTTGTTTCAGCTTACCCCCGGCGACGTTTTATTTTTATTTTTATTCTAACGGCACTCACAAAAATGATTAAGGTTTTGCGCAAAATATAAAACAATTAAAGCGCGGGCAAAGCCGCGGTCAGCAGCTACTCTAGGAATAAGAATAGCTCTGTTTCATTTATCGTCATGTGTGCCACAGGCTGAATTAACTGTAGAAACACAAAGCGAATGGAGATATCGTTAGTTAATTATTTGTTGTTGCGTAATACCTTATTACCTTTACCTTGCCGTGGGGTGCCGGCAGTAGAATGTTACCCCTCCTCTCCTACCCGTGGATGCAGTAAGAGCCTGCTAAGGGACACCTCCGGTAGATGGGCAGCAGCGTCTATCCGTGTATCAACATCCCATACTGCGCTCACCAACCCGCCTGCCAGGCGTGGTGAGAATGGCAAATACCCCTCATGGAGATTCATGAGGGAGGCCTGTGTTCATCAGTGGACGTTTTATGGCTGAAATGATGATGAATACCTTATACATGCGTATTTACCTGAATATTATTTTAAATGTAAATATTATTTTAAATGTAAATATTATTTTAAATGTAAATATTATTTTAAATATTATTTTCAAGCCAGATCATTTTCAGTGTTTTTATTATTATTTTTGTATTGCTTGTTTTGTGTTTTGTGTACCTAAATAAATAAATTAAAAAAAAAACATATTATTATAAACTTTAAACGTTATTTATTTTTATAAACTTTTTAGGGTTCCGTAGTACAACAAGGAACCCTTAGTTTCGCTTTGTCTGTCTGTCTGTCCGTCTGTCAACGGATTTGCGAAAACACTATTTAGTCCTAGAAAGCTGTAATTTTTAATGTACAATAAAAAATAATGACGACGAAAAAAGGGTACCTTGCTACACACGAAAGGTAGGGTTGAACTTTTTTCTTGTTTTTCCTATCGTGTGGGGTATCGTTGAATAGGTATTTAAAAACCATTTCGGGGTTGCAAAGACAATTTTTCGATTTAAGGTTCCGATTGAGAAATATAAAAATTAAATTGTTAGTGTTTCTTTAGAAAAGGTAGTTTTTTTAAATGTATCAAGCGGCAACGTGCGGGTCTCGAGTCCATGCGACTCTTTACAACCTTTATCACTTTTTACAACATTCCGCCTCTCACCCATCAAACGGTTGGGACCTCTATAAATAAGCTACGGGACCCAGATTGCCGCGTTATAAATGAAAGGGTGCAGGAAATTAGGGTTTTTTACAACGGAACCCTAACTCGCGATCCTGTAGGTACATATAAACAATTTTTCATCCCATGTGTGTGGTGTGTTCCTAATACAACTAAAGCAACTGGACTGAGATTATTCATCATCATCATCATACCAGCCGTAGGACATCCACTGCTGGACAAAGGCCTCCCTCATTGATCTCCAAGTACTGCGGTTGGAAGCCGTCTGTATCCACCGCCGACCAGCGGTTCTCACCAAGTCGTCTGCCCATCTTGTAGGTGGATGTCCTATGCTGCGCTTGCCGGTTCGTGGCCTCTATTTGAGAAATCTGCGGCCCCATCGGCCATCTGTTCTGCGCGCTATATGGCCATATGGCCTGCCCATTGCCACTTCAACGTGCTAATCCGTTTGTCTATGTCGAGATTATTACAGAGGACAAATTAAAAGTAAGGTGCGGTTCGTGTGTAGTTCTTATTTAGTTTTAACCGCTTCAAAATAATATAAAATATAAGCTAAGGTCTCTAAAGTCTATTAAAGGATAACCTTTGTTCTTAATTTCTTTAGTGCGAACTTATTCTGATCATAGAACTAATTACGTACGTAACGTACCCTCTGATTTTACTAATGTATAAATTTATTTAAAACACCGAAAAGGGGGGTTTAATCCCTTTTTGGTTAGTACACATATTATCAAACACGTTTTATATTGGTTCCAGGCACAGCAGGACAAATGTAGGCATCCCGATTGAGTGTTTCACACGAGGTACAATACATTTTACGCATAGTACAAACTGGCGACGTTCTTGCCTTACCATGATTTATGGGTCAGGTCAGGAATAAACCGAAATCTACACACCGTTCCTGAGTAAATAGGGCTTTATTCGGGATGATGGAATATTTTATGGCCACCATAATAACTGATTACGTAGTTCGGGCGGTAACCGCCATGTCATTTGGCCGACACATCGTGTTACGGGGGAAAATATTCTCACTTCATATATTATTGCATTATCACTGAAGGAATCTCCAAATGGAGAAGTTTTAGGCCAAGCGGTTGACTTCTGGCATATTAGTTATTGTGCCTTAGTTATAAGTACGTGACGTCACGGCCGTATGACATGATCCGCTGACCATATGTTTCGTTCTGAGGTTTCGTTCTCCTATTAAACTATTATAGTAGATCTGTGAAAAAAACAGACTCGCGAATAGTGTTCTGTAATTTTCGTGTCTGGCATTTTGTGACTTAGCTAAAAACTGTTAACTCGATGAGTTTATTCATAAAAAAATATTCCAGCACTTTGACTACTTATCAACAAACCTCAAAGGAAACGAAGGAGGTTTGATAACCACCTCCGACTGAGGTCGGCTAAATTTTTAAATCTTTGTTACGTCCTCTAAGAATCTATTTGGAAATAGTATTTTGGGAAGTCTATTTAACACTTCCAAGTTGGAGATATAACAAGTAGGTTTTTTGTTTTAAGCTTCAAGAATTCAAGTAAGAAATGCAGGTCCACGAATTGTAAGAACTTGTAGATATTGAGGACTGACATTGAAAGCGGAACGACTCATGTAATCCCTCGTCCCTGGTCTTGTAATATTCATACTAAGATGATGAAAACAAGCAAAATCAGTTCATTAATATTAAAAAGTTTCCATTATATCTTCACATCGAGGGAGTTCGCCGACTCGAACTTAGTTCGATGCATTAATTAATTCATTATTAACACAGCTCTCTGAGGCCGCAGTCTAGAATAAGCAGCTAGGGAATTCCTATAGGGCAGGAAACGGTTTCAGTTAGATGAGCTGTCATATCCTGTGACCAATGGGGCTCGCGGAATGCCGCGGCATATCACAACATGATTTTATCAAAATAAAATTAATTCTAAACTCATTGATATAATGATAAAATTAACTTGATCCCTTTACCGCCGTCCCGCACAGCCAGTCAACGCCCACCCTTATACAACGTATTTATTTAATTTCGTATAAAATTGTTATGTACCGTTAATTTATTTATGTCCACGTCATAGAAACGGCCCTATTGGAAGACTGCCCAGGGCTGCCCCGCAGACTGCATTACGCTGAGTAAGGACCTTTTTGCAGCGACTTACCTTTCGATTCTATTTATTTAATTTGTTATGTAACGTTTTGTTGTTGCAAATAAATATATTATCTATTTATCTATGTTACTGTTTCCATCTTATCCCATTGTCGGGCAAAGACCTCCCAGAATTTCGTGCCACAACGTGTATAAGCACAAATTATTTAATTTAACCTCCATAAAAACAACAAAACACAACGAGAATACACGCCGATGATTATTGTAGCTTTGATTTAATTTTCTTACTAATAGACGGATATTGAAAACAGACATAGCAAATGCTTAAGTTTTAATAAAGAAAGTAAATCTCTGTCGTTCGTTTCGCGGAACAAGATAAGGGGAATGTTATGGCCTGACCTGATCTCATGATTTTCGTAGTATATTCGCAATTTACGACAAAATAGAACGTAAGCCGCTGACCGACGATGCCAACCACCTTTAGTGACCGAGCCACCTTCAGATTAAGCTACAGAAGGAGCAGACCACAGCTCCAAGGTAAATACCAAGTGCACGTTAGCACTGATGGTTATTTCGAGACGAGGCATGCATAAGATTTCAGGATGGTTAGAGCTGCGGTAGACAGACAGAAAGCGACACTAAATATTTGAATATAATATAATCAATTTTATTTTATCACAAACAAGTTAACTGTAGATAACAGTTTAAATATAAGATACAGGTAAAAGAAATGGCTAATTAGAAGGAAATAACACTGCCACTGCATACAGGGGTCTACTTACTTTATCAAACCGCCTAGATACCTCAGACAAGATAAATCTAGATACGTAGATCGAGCCAAAAGAACTAACAATCGTATTCTACCAAAAGTCAGACCTCTCATCAAAGACGACCCAATGAAACCTTCTTACTCCGAAAGCGAAACTCTGTACCTACTTACAAGACATTTAATTTTCTGCTCTTTTCAATTTCTGACAACTTCGACATGCCACTTTTGTATTTATTTTTTGATCTAGCTTGTTCTTTTTATAATTTTTGATTTAATCGATGTGATAAAATTAATAAAATGCTTAAGATTTTTGAAAACTGTCGGTCATGTTCTCCAACATCAAACTCAAGCTACGGAAGTTGTCACGCATTATCAACTGAAGATGTAGGCCTGAGTCGGACCACTTGCCCCAACTGCGGACAGTCTGCGCTAGCTGCTCTACACTCTAAAGTTATTAATGTCAATTCCACTGATCAAGTCAGGTACAGTACCATAAAATGGCCAATTTATTTTTGTACTACTAAATCTTAGTCCATCGACCTGTGGAACTCTGAACCACTACAGAGTGGGAGTGACGAAATGCTAGGAGGCGATGTGGAAGGCTCAGAATGAGATGGCGTGACGAGCTTGACGTCCATTTATCATCTTGGCCTGTTGCCCCGTTAAGTCGCGAGGAGTGGAAGGAGGGATGGGAGGCCTTTGTCCCGCGGGACAGTCATCATCATTATTAATTTCAGCCGTAAAACGTCCACTACTGAACACATGCCTCATGGATCTCTATGAGGGGTAGTTGCCATACTCACCACGCTTGGCAGGCGGGTTGGCGAGCGCAGTCCGGGATGTTGAGACACGGAAAGACACTGTTGCCCATCTTCCGGAGATATCCCTTAGCAGGCTCTTACTGCATCCTCGGGCATGAGAGGAGGGGCAACATTCTACTGCCAGCTAAGTACTGTGTCCGCTGGACAGTAATGGCTAAAAAACATATAATAAAACTTACTGAAGGTCATCCACTAAATTTTATTAAATTTTTTTTCTTCCCGTATTTTAATAAGCTTGCGGTAGATCCTGATTACTTCAACTCACGATTTGATCAGCGGATAGGACGTCTTGACAAGTTTTCCTCCATGGAAACGACTTATCCAAGGAGATGATATGTTTTTCGTCCCATGTCATGCACATAATAAGTAAAATATTATGATGACGTGGCATAAAAGCTTCATAGTTTCTGGAAATGTCAGTGTTACTAACATAACCACTTTGCTAATTTCAAATATGATTTTTCAGACAAGCCGTAAAAAATACTGTGATTGCGAATCAAACCGACGAAGCTGGGTCTGATGCAGACAATACAAAGCAAACAAAAGAAGTGCAAGTTGGAGAGATTCAAGAATACAAACCCGAGGGCGGTGACCAAGTTCACGCACCGAAGGAAAGAAGGAAAAGACAAGGTACATCTCTAAAAGCTGGTCCGTCAAAGCGAGCGAAAAGGACAAAAACTGATATGATTGATAATTTCTATGTAGGAAAACTTTCCAACGTTGTTTTCTTTTCAATTCAAGACTAAATTATTTTAAAGAAACGAATCACAATCAGTTTTACTATATTGTGCCAGTCATTTTCGATGATGATTTTGTATTTCTCTCATTTCGTTTCGATAAATTCTTTGATCATGATATTCCTGAATAAAATTAGAGATTGAATAGAAGCAGTTCTAAATCGAGTTACTGTAATCGAGTAAAATAAAATGTATGTAAAGTTGCACCTTCTTTGTATCATTTTTAGTCAAGGGGTTTAGTCATTGGGGTTCATCTAACCTAGGAACCAGTTTGGCACGCAGAGAAAAGTTCTTAATGTTGTAGTCCTTCGCTCTCTTTGTTGATATTGCCTTCTCCGTATTTATTTGGACGATTCATAACAAGTCCATTATTCTATCATTGCATGAATATGAGACTGCATTGCTGAATCATATTCTCGTATTTTAGTGAAATAACCTTCGAAATAAACTATAATTTGTTTAATTTGCGCTAATTCATAATTAATACAACGTCGAAGATGGCCTTTGACACGTTTCTGTTTTTCCAATCCAACTTTATACGAGTAGATTGAATATTTCTCATTGAGAAACGTGCCATAAGTTTCAAAGCAAGTATATTCAGCAGATTATTTTCAGTCTGTCTTAATTCTAGTAGACCCTAATTCAAGTAAATATTGATACCAAGAGTGGGTTCTTAGGGCTGCCTTTTTTACAGAACCGTTATTATTATCTACACTCCAAGTAAAAGTAGGCCTTGTGTCTATCAAGGCGCCCACACTGCAAAACCTTGTAATTTGTTTTTTTACTCTGTACCGGGTGTTGGAAGTGCAATTTTTAATTGGCAGGATGAGAGAAAAACAAAATTAGTATTGTTGCTGTTATAAAATAAACCTACAAGCATTTCCGTAAGCTTCATTATCGACCGGCCGCACTCACCTGTGTAACGAAATCCCCGCAGTGCAATGTTTTCTAATAATGAACTACCCAAGACCTTATCGAGCCTACAAGTTTAAATTGCACATAGTAATTGGAGCACCTCGGTGAAATGGACAACGCATGTTAATCGCCTGTTTAATGGTAGCCTTGAGCCCTTGGTCCTGGCTGAGCCATCCGGTGTTGGGAGCGGTGATTTACCTGCCCGATGCGGGTAAACGGGTAACCGTGGAATGGGCAGGTACGGGGCGAAGGCCGGACCCTACAAGGTCCTACAGTTTTTTTTTATTTAATTTATTTATTTATTACAGGAATATTACATGTTTGTTAATAGTGTTTTAAATCCTATGTTAGGTTTATCTTAGCACTAGGTTCTCGATTTAATTTTCATAACTACTTAATTAACTTATAAAACTACTTACAAATGCAACAAAACAATGAAGACAAAAATATTTGTAGTGCGGTGTGAGCAGTGACGCACACACTGCCAAGAATAGATAAGGCTTTGTTCTATAGTGGCGTAGACCAGTGCACACACGCACACGCGCTCACACTGACCGGCCGTGCTACAAGAATAAGCCAACCTATAGGATGCTCCATCTTAAGTCTAAATATGAAAATGATTATTAAGGTTATTTAAAAACATAACCGAATCAAATAAGCACTAGCGCCAAATTATGGTTCTACAACAGACACAAAGCTTTCTGCTCTCTTTCGTTTGAAGCAGCACACTTTCTACACAGCTCGAGGCCCGACACGCACTTGGCCTAATTTATTTCTAGAGAGCACTATAATGTCTCGTAGTTTGTGTAGTTTACAAATCCAACTACAATTTGAAATCAGAATCGACAACAGAACCACGTTTGTTCCAAAACATAATTAGACCCTGTCGCCAGGATCGCTCGAAACAAACTTCATTCCTCAGGGATTTTCAGCTTCGCTATGTAAAATCCCCCGACCATGTTTTATGTAATAGCTTCGAGTTTTCGGATTTTCTAACGAGATTTCTAATCATGGCCCAAATTACCAAAAGCTAAAGATATATTTGGAAACTACCTCCAGTGGCTTAGCTTGTCTAAAAGCCGGCTGGGACGCAGAGAGGAGAGGCAACATTTTAATGCCGGCACCTCATGGCAACTGTTGGTTTCCGTGTTGGTTTATCTAGTAAAACTATAACTAATCTAATTTCAATAATAGTAGGTAGGTATGTGGCAACGCGCAATCACGCAGCATTTTTGTTTAAAGAACTTTACAATTCATACGGTTTTCTTCATTAAATAATGAGGAAAACCCCATAAGATATTTTTGGCATTCGTATTCGCATATGATAGTGTGTGTTTGGTTAAACAAAAACGCAATTTCATTTCTGAATTTATCTGTCGTTTAGTAGCAGCGCTTTCGCAGCTTTTAAGCTATACGCCTTAAATTATAAAGCTTATAAAACATTGCTCCCCTGTGTATCATAACCCGCCTCAGCCAGTGTTCTGAGCAGAGCCCCTAGCACGGCTTACTGTCGATGACGCCACGATACAAGATCCAGGTCAAATAACTTCATCACAAGCAAGAAACAATGCGTTTGAACAGAGGAAAACACAAATATTTGAAAGTTGTAATATTGTATGCAACGAGCAACACTTAAGATCATCCAAACGAAAAAGAAGAATTAGAAGAACAACGTCTATTAATCCAGTCACAGTACTTACAATACAAAGAAACACTACAAAAAATATTTATGTTTGTTGACCAAATCGTCCTACCTCTAATGTGGATCAGAAATAAGGATCAAGGCTGGTTTTTAGGGTTTCGTAGCAAAATAAGAAACCCTTATAGTTTCGCTTCTGTCTGTCCGTCCGTCCGTCCGTTCGTTCGTCCGTCCATCACCGGCATTGCGAAGAGACTATTAATCCTATTTTGCATAGACATATAAAATAACAACACTGAAATAACGTTATAAAAAATGCTAAAAAGATAATACGTAATGTGCGGTTTAAACTTTTTCCCATCGTGTAGGGTATCGTTGGATAAGTATTCTAAAACTATTTAGAAGCGAAGACAATTTTTTTGATTTAGGAGTCCGTTCCCGAAATATTAGACTATGTTCGAGCGTCCTTCCTCCCTAAAATCTAAACTAACTTTATAAATTTGAAAAAAATAATGAATGTAGTTTTAACCATAAATATTCTAGGAAAAGGAAAAGGAAAGGGTTAGTTAGCTAGCTTTTTTAGGTTCGCAGAAATAGTCCCAAACATACCGGAAAACTTTAAACCGAAAACTAAATTATTTCTGTTAATATGTTTTGGTACATGTAAAAAAGCATACACCAACTTCTAACAACAGGTCTACAGTTAGCTATGGAACTCTACTCTAACGCGTGGCCCAACAAGCACCTGGCCTAATTTATTAGGTAGAACCTTCGGCGACACATGAAAGAACAACACAGATTTTTTTTTTGAGAACCTACGGCCTAGATTATGTTGATGATGTTGAAAAAGATTCACCTCGTTTACGCCTATTGCGATGTATGCTCTAAGACAAATAAATATTTCGTTGACAAAATTATTGTAATATTTTAGTGCGTATATAAATTCGTAAGTGTGCAGATGCGATAGCGTCAGGTCCCTATGCTACCTCCCCACAAACGCGTTACGCCAACTTTCGTCAAGACTTCATTTGTTATGTATTCTACTTAGCTTGTAGGTAGGTAGCCTAACCACCCCGCTTGGTTTAATTAATTAATTTTGCAACGTTTTTTCCCACTCAACAATTCAAATCTTGATTGATGCAAATTTTATTTACCTGCTTGTAGTCTAGACAAACTTACCTGGCACCAGCTGTTGAAAGTAGTAGAAAATGTATTTGTAGTAGGTATTATTATGTGGTACGTAGTAGGTAACCATGAATTAGAATTACACATCTGTGGAGCATAAAGTAAAAAGTTTTTTTATCACATAAATTGTGTAAAGACGTTTTAAGTTGACATTAAACTTTAATGAAAAATATTTATTTTATTATTTTTAGTTCGTTTAAATAAAAGCTTGTTTTTTAAAGTTTTTTTAGTCTTAATTTATTTGTGTGTGTCTTTGTCATACTCATTTGAGTATGACAAAGACAAATGCTGTCCTGAGTCTGGGGATTTTTATATAAGTATGTACTTGTTTGGAGCCATGTTAGGCATTTCACTGGTTGACCGAATATCCAACGTCGAGATTCGACGTAGAACAAAAGTCGTGTATGTAGGTAAACGGATCAATCAGTTAAAGTGGAGATGGGTGGGACACTTGGCAAGGCGGAATGACTGCAGATGGACAAAGGCGGTGACAGAATGGTGGCCCCGCGAAGGACCACCATTCTGTCACCGCGATCACCAGGCAGACCACCAGCCAGGTGGTCAGACGACATTGTCAGAGTAGCGGGAAGCCAATGGATGCAGTTATGCATGCATTATGCAAAAAAAAAATACCAATATAATCGGAATGGTTGAAGGACATTGGGCAGACCTTTGCCCAGCAGTGGGGCGACATAGGTTAGTAAAAAAAAATTAAAATACCGCTACTTCCGCGTGGTCAGACTATTTTGACACATCATTATGACCACCAGGAGAATCATGGGGTCATACTGTAAAAGACGTTAGCTTTTTCCTTCCCCTGATATGTACCTTTTATCATTTACTATTGGTCCCAATGATTCATCTCTACTTCTTTTCTAATATTACAACGAGACAAGATTTGTATTTTTGTATGTTTTTTTATGAATAAACTCAAAAACTACCGGACCGATTTCCAAAATCTTTTCACCATTAGAATGCTGCAAATTCCGTGAGTAGCATAAGCTATATTTTATCTTCATATTTCCATGGGAACGGGAACTACGCGGGTGAAACTGCGGAGCGCTGCTAATCTCTCATCTTCTTAACAGCCTTAACTCATTTTCTTGCATGCCGTCTTCACCTCTAATTATAATGGCACTAGATTAGTTCTAAGTACTTATTTCATATATTTTGTAGTTGTAGTGTGCATTAAGTTGGTGATCAAATAAATAAAAAAAAAATTGTCAATATTATAAAGAGGAAAGATTTGTATTTTGTATGTTTGAACTTAAAAACTACTGGACCGATTTTCAAAATTATTTCACCATCAGAATGCTACATTATCCCTGAGTAGGTACGCTATATTTTATTCCCGTATTCCCACCGGAACGGGAACTACGCGGGTGAAACCGCGGAGTGCGGCTAGTAATTTGTAAACTCAAAAAACTACTAGACCGATTTTAAACAATACAATGCTAGGTTATGAATAACATGGGCTATATTTTGAGCCCGGTAGGTGGCGGTACGGAGTCGGCTAGTCTGAGATAACATCGGTGGAATTATTTCTTTAACGCCCTCTTCGCCCCTTAACTTCAGCTATAAATGAGGGACGGTGATGATCTAACCCCTCTAAGAAGTTTATTGTCCTCCTTGATGATGGCACATTTTATGGTGATGAGATGAATCTTTTGTCCGTATACAATTTGGCTGGCTGTGTATGTATTTGCCCGCTAATGTTATACCTCGACATTTGTATACGAATATAAACATTTCGTAGTAGGTTATATACTTACTAATGTCCAATAAAAACATAGTTACTAAATTTTTACACGAGGGGCAAAATATACTTTGCTACTTTTCTACATGTACAAAATTATTGTTGGCATTTTCATACCTCGACATTTGTATACGAGAGGACATTCTTATACTTCTTCGAGTTCCGTAGAACAACAAGGAACCCTCATAGTTTTGCGTTGTCTGTCTGTGCGTCTGTGTGCGGCTTTGCGGAAGAAAGTCCTAAAAAGCTGTCATGAAAACATACCAATGTTTGCATGGACATATATAATAAAGACGCCGAGATAATAGTACGAAATAAATGGTGAAAAAGCGAATAGTCTCTTCGTAAAGCTGCAGACAGACAAAGCGAAACTACAAAGTTTCCTTGTTGTTCTATGGAACCCTAAAATTCATGGTTATAGTTTAACCATGAAAATATAGGAAAAGGTTAGCTAGCTTTTTAAGTTTCGGAGAAGTTGTCGCTCAATTAAGTAAAACGGTTTACCAAACGTACCGGGATACTTTAAACGAAAACTCAATGAATATTTACTGTTAATATCTTTGTCTCCTCCATTTTTTGCTACTCGTTCCGGTCTTGTTGGCGACCTTAACGATGTCATCCACCCATCTGGCAGGTGGTCTGCCAGCGTGGGGTTTAAGATCCCTGGTATTCCTTACGGTTATGGTCTTGCTCCACCTGCGGCGGTTATGGTCTCGCCAAATGCCGCACCCATCTCCACTTCAGTCTCATGATCCGGATACCAACGTCATGGACCTTAGTCGTTCTCCGGATTTCGGTGTTCCTGATCCTGTCTACGAGGCGTATGCCGAACATGGAGCGCTTCATAGCCCGTTGTGCTACCTCTATGCGCTACACAAAACATAAGTTCTTTAAACTAAAACCTTCTTAAATTATTTTTTTATTGTCTTTTCATTTGTCTTTTTTAAACCAGGAAGACTGGGACCATGCTTGGTGCAATCCAAGCGAAACGTCGGGAAATAATAAAGGTAATTTACGCGATAAATACCCGGTTATATGTATGTTAATAATGTCTTTTAATTTTGTTTTGTTTTGTGTTTGTCGTTACATCTTGTATATATTTATGTTTTGTGCTATATTGTATAAAGTAAAAATCAACCCTCTAGTTTCATGATTATCTTCTTCCGTTTCTATGTACAAAACCACAATATCTGGATAGCGCAATGGGCTGCATTTCTATTAATTCGTAGCTTTTAAGTTAAGTTGAACCTATACATAAGAAACTTATATATATAATGTAGTTGTTTGTTATCCCTTAATAAATAAATAATATTTATTTTGTAAAAACGACACAGTGTCGTGTCGGCCCCACGCGCGGACGGGCATTCAATACCATGATGATGATTTTCTTGAAAAATCGAAACGTGTCGGAATAATCTTCGACGTTACAATACTACGTGAGTAATTCCCGTTTTTGCAAAATGAATAATATATCACACGTTAATTTTGAAAGTGAAATAAACAATGAAAAGAGCAATATAAAACATCTCTTTCATATAAAACAGAATCTTCTGTTATAAACTAGTATGTGCACGCCATCACGGCGTGTACTGTTTTATATTCCAATTCTGTATGCACTTGCTGTATGCTTGTGTAACTACGTCGAAATATCGGTACAGGTAAAAAAGACTAATCATGGTAAATATCCTGTAAATATTGTTCTTCTCAACTATGTTAGTTTCAAAAGTTATATGCCTAACCATTTTTAATTTCCTTCGACACGAATAAGAAAACAATCACAATTGCGCTTGAATGAGTTACAAAAGTTACAAAATGGAGACCACGGTTTGTGTAAAAGATCGACAGTGTTTGCTATCGGGCATCTTCGAACAATGCACGAACTGATAGAAGATAGTATTATGTGGGAGCGTTTCTAAAGAACCACAGTATTTGTAGATTAGAGATGAAAGCATTGGACTGACTAGTTTAAGAGTGCAAGACAATTTACTTATGCCACACTTCATAGCACTTTATAGAGACATGGGGTGCCGGCAGCAGAATGTTGCCCTCCTCTCTTGCCAGTGGATGCACAGTAAGGACCTGCCAATGGATACTTTCGGAAGATTGGCAACAGCGTCTTTCTGTGTAACAACATCCCTTACTGCGCTCAAATTGGGCCAAATTTTTGACAATCGTACATTCATCAGCATTTCAAAATGTAAGTCAAATCTTTATAGAATAAATAAAAATGTATTTATTCTATAAAGATTTGACTTAGAAAAGACCTGATCGTATCAGAAATTTAAAAACTACATGGCGACTGTTTTAACATAAACCATTATTACCACTAGTTACCCTCGCACCATTAACAATGAGCCGTTTTCAGTAAGAAAGAAGAAAGTGTTTTCTACTTAACCTAACAGATGGAGCTGGCGAGCGCAGGTAGAAAATTTGTGATTAATCACAATTAATGTCATTGTCAAATTGTGTTTCCTACCGGTAAAAGAAAACTAACGCCATCTATTAGGTTCCAGGGAACTATCTTTGAAGTTTTTACTTTTTATTGAAAATGCCTAATTACTTTTACACCGCCACTGAGTACGCAAACAAGTAATATTTCATCAAAAAGTATTATGTACTCGTAGTTGCAATAAGGTGGTAAAACCACCGCTAGTTCTTAGACCTAAGAATTTATACAATGGGTGTTTGAAGCCTTCAAAAGCATAGATTTTATTGAAATCCCAAGAACTCTGGAACGTTCGATATCTTACATCACTATCAAGTGGATATTGGAGCTTCGATAAAAGAAGCTTGCCGAGCTGAGGGTAATATTATTTTTTGTGGTCCTCTGTTAAAAATGATAAAATAATATTTTATGATTTTTAACAGAGGAGATATTAATTACATGTTTGCAAATTTCAAAGGCATATTGTATAACATTATTGAAAGACGTGTTTTGTATGTACGGCAAGAGTCCTAAAAAAAATTCTAAATCGTATAAAATTCTTGAGATTAGCATTTATGAAAACCCGTCTTGCAAACACAGTCGTGTTGCAATTCCTTCTTTCAAACTCGAAAATATACACTTCATATATACTACTCGCTACTCCCATCATCGCCTGTATAGTGATTTATTAAGTTATCAAAAGCGATTTTCTATTGAAATCTTCACCCCAAATTACCCTGGCAGACGTTCAATACCCTTAGTCGACGTTTAAATCATATTCCAACCAATGGTGCTACACCCCTTCCCACAAAGCCTGTACGGTGCAAAGCCTGAATAGTCTGATTCCACACGTCTGGCTTTAACACAATTGATATATTATAAACAGATGCGATGACTTGGCAACGAGCTGAGGTTATAAAATCATGGGGTACTTATATATAGATTTAAGATCGAGACTTTTGAACTACGCATAAAATAAAGAAATGGCTAATCGGAGAATAGTTTTATGACATGAACAATTACTTCACAAGTATAGAAAATCAGAATAATTTATTATACACTAGCCCACTTCGATTGACAGTAAACATTTTTACTTGTGTTGAAAATATGAGTGTGGGTCGGTTGGTACTGAGTGCTACGATTTATTTCCTGACTGCCAAAAAGCGGGTTATATTTTACAGCATAATGTATGTATTTGCATGCTAATTTGTCTATGTTACCGGATTTCAAATGAGTGAATAAGATGATTGATTGAATAAACTATGAATTGTTCAGAACTTCTCTGTATATATATACCTCTTCAATATGGGCAGCAGCGTCTTGTTCGTATATTATTAGCAACATCCCGTACTGCGCTCGCCAACCCGCCTGCCAAGCGTGGTGAGTATGGCAACAACCCTCTCATGATCAGTAGGTACTTGGAGATTCATGAGAGAGACCTATGTCCAGCAGTGGACGTCTCACGCTAAGATGACGATGATGACACAAAATTTACGGAGACAAGGTTTTGATGGAACCTTCGCTTTCAGTTTTTTGATGGAAACAAAGACACAGATTGTACCACTTTAGTTACAACGGGGAAACTAGGGGCTCGCAGTGATGTACGGTACATTTGTTCAGAAGTGTATGTAAGGGGTCCCATACAGCAAATTTGTTTCAGTTTAGTAAGATAAACGAGTGCGTTACCCCGCTGCTACCGAAGAGTCAATTCTTACGACAGGCCACCTCTGTAACACAAGTTTCCAGGAAAGCTGCAGTGAATGATTTTGAGGACCTGGACAGATATGTCACAAACATCTTAATATACATTTTTCTCCTGTACGTGTGTTTGTCACCTAACTCCTCCAAAACGGCTGGACCGAAGGATGATATTTTGTGTGTATATAGAAAGAAAGAAAGAAAACACATTTATTGGCACACGAGACATACAGGTAAACAACAAAATCAAAAAAATAACAAACAACATAAAACAACAAAAATAAGAAGCAAACCATTATTGCAATTATGTGGGTAAGGCCTTATATGACGAGTGACGTCTCAGCATAATGCGCCATAACCCCCCTCACACCACTAACCCACAAACCACTCGGAAGCGGGTATATCTCGATGGGTTCCTGGATTTGAAAACACAATTGGACCCGGTAGGTGGCGTTGCTGTCGATATATCGCCAAATCAGCGGGCAGGACGACGTCTGCCGGGTCCGCTGGTGTAAAACTAAGGGATAAAAATGTATATTTTTCTAAAGCCTAGTTAACAAAAAATGCATGTATGTAACATGGTCTATACCATGTTACATACATGTAAGTTTCGACACCTAACTAAGCTCGTGGCTTGTGATGTAGACGCGAGGGTCCTCTACCTAAGCAACAGATATTTGGTATACCTTATTAAGGTATACCAAATATCTTAAAACTATAAGTTAAAAGCTAAAGATTAAATACATAGTGTAAGATAGTGTAATGAGCATGATGAGTGAAAATGAGTTTATTATAATGCTGCTAAAACATTGGTCTATATTTTGGCTAATTTAGGCAGATAGTTGTTTTCGAGGTAGTACGAATTTCGCCGAGACAGCTAGATAGGAAATAAATATATAATTTGGCATTTACCACGTACCTAAATATCATTTTCCTGCGGTTTGATCAGTTCTCGTCTCACGTCCTTCGGATGCGGTCTCGAACGGTGCTCATGAAGAAGATCGGAAACAAAGGTCTACGAAACGTCAGCAAGATTTACGTACGGACGTAGCGGTGTTAGATACCACTACGTCCGAGTTGTCATACTATTTTGTCCTATCAATATGACTATCAGAACAAACTCGCTACGTGGTGAGAGCCTGAACTAAATAAATCATTAACTGCATATGGTATTTCACAGAAAAGTTAAATAATTCTGTACGGTATTCGCACTTCAAAACTCAAGTCTCATTTCAAGAGATTGCTGAAAGATTGGGCTACTATAGTTCCAGTGAAACACCTTTTCAGATTTTTTTCCATAACATTACTGCTGCAGGCACGGCACTTCAGCAGTCTGGACGATTATAGCAATTGTCTGGGCGACAGTCGTAATTCGATTATCTTGGGTCCCCTGAGAGGACCCAGGTGGCTCTACAATTGCCTCCGTAGCCATTTGGTCTCGAACAGTCACTCTGTTAGTTTCACATTGTTTTTATTTCGCCTTGGGACTGGGCCAATGGCTTATTGATAATCTGTTACAGCTACAGCCCGGTGCTGTGTAAAAGCGTTGATATAACACCGTATTGGCCATTATTTGGAAGCCTTGAGACCTAAGGTTATCTTAGAGAAGCTTTTTAATACGGAGAGTAATATTTAAACCAAGTTTGGTGTAGCGAGCCATATATTAGGTCTTTACCTATGAAATTGCCGTTTTGTATGGAATAAATGAAAGTACTTATTTTTCCAAACTTTTTTATTTCTGTTACTCAATGTATGCACGTATAAGTATATATCACCCATGCAATCAACGCATCTTTGGCAGTTTATTGATGCCCTTCTTGTAAAAATCAGCTGCACGGGAGGCAACAAACTCTTCAAAGGCATTTTGTACTGCCTCTCGGGAATTGAATTTTTTACCCACTAAAAAGTTGTCCAAATTTTGAAAAAAGTAATAGTCGGTAGGTGCAAGGTCCGGTGAGTATGGCGGATGAGGGAGAGCTTCCAACCCCAGCTCTTGCTGCTTAGAAACTGTCTGTTGTGCAGTATGGGGTCGCGCGTTGTCGTGAAGGAGCAGTGGGGACGACCGATTGACCAAATTTGACTGGTTGCAGAAGTGCAAGCTTCTCCATCATTGTCTCCAGTTTTTCACAGTACAAATCTGCAGTAATGCTCATGCCGTTTTGTAAAAAAACTGTGGTCAATCACACCCACACTAGACCACCAAACAGTGACCATCACCTTTTTAGGGGTCATTTTTGGTTTAGGGCATTGCTTTGGTGCTGAACCAGGATCTAACCAACTTGTTGAGCGCTTTCGATTGTCGAACAGAATCCATTTTTCATCGCACGTTCCGTTCCAAATTCCTTCATTTGTCTGTTGAGCAGCGCGAGACAGGCCTCAACGCGTACGTTGCGCTGGTGATCGTTAAGTTCGTGGGGTACCCATCTATAAAGCTTTTTTACCTTGCCAATTTGTCGCAAATGGATCAATATTGTTTTGATGCTAACATCAAAAGCTGCTGCTAGCTCAGCTGTAGATTGAGTTTCGTCAGCTTCCACAATCGCCTTTAATTCATCATTGTTGACAATAGTCTTCGGACGGCCACGAGCTTCATTTTTCAAGTCAAAACTTCCAGAACGGAACCGGGAAAACCAATAACGGGTTGTGCGTTCGTTTGTACAGTTCTCTCCGTAAACGTTTTTGATGTTACGTGCCGTTTGTGTCGCGTTGGTGCCACGACGGAACTCATATTCCATAATTACACGATTTTTTAAGGTATCCATTATGACGAAAAATGTCCAAATGTAATGAAAATACAACGCTAATCAATAAACAAAAGACTGAGTTTGAAAAAGAATGTCACGTTTTTAAAACAAAATTAATTTGAATTTAGAATACAAAGCCATGCCAAACTTTTTTTTATTTAAAATTACCAGTACTGAAGAACGGCAATTTCATAGGTAAAGACCTATTATTAGGGCACACAACAGAGAGTAGATCAAAGGTCGCCGACGCTACTTATCTACCCACGGCACCCATGCAACAAAATAATAAAAAAATATCTGGAATCTAGGTTAACGAGAGCTTAAAACACCTTTAGAAGACGACAACAATACTCCACCAGAGCGCTAACTCATATCTAGCCACTACAAAGGCATCAGAATTAATCCCGACTCCCTGAAGGCAATATTCTATTACACGAGTGCTCTTAGATGAAAGGCTAAACAACTGGCTGGGCTGTAACATTGACCGCTTTTGTTATGAACCTGATATATCCCCCCTAAAAATTTAAAATTAAATGAAATGAAATTAAATAAATCCATCACCATCATTTCAGCCGTAAAACGTCCACTATTTAACACAGGTCTCCCTCATGGATCTTCATGAGGGGTAGTTGCCATACTCACCACGCTTGGCCGGCGGGTTGGCGAGCGCAGTACGGGATGTTTATACACGGTAAGACGCTGCTGCCCATCTTCCGGAGGCATCCCTTAGCAGGCTCCTACTGCATCCTCGGGCATGAGGAGGGGCCGGCACCCGACGGCAGTAGAATGTTAATTAAATTACAATAAATAAACTTTATTTCAGGCAACAAACTTAGTTTAGTACAAGATGTTATAATACTTAAACTACGGCCCATATAAATACATACCTCATAGACTAACATAAATAAAATAAATCTTAATTGCTAGACACTCGTTGGGAATGCGGCGACGAGTGACGCAGACACGGTGTCTCCGTCGCTGCGCGGGATCGCGTTGCAGCCGTCCTTTCACATATAGTATAGATGATGCAACAGCGTCAGCAACTGATGTTCGTGCTGCGCTGGACGCTGTAGGGCCTACGACATTGTTGGAAGGATACGCTTGGTCCAGCGCCTATACCATCCTCTCAGCTCAGTAGGCTGCTAGTCAGAGTAAAGAACAGGACAATACTCCTGACAAAGCCGCCGGTTTCTAAGTGCTGTTTACCAAACATACCAAAATACTTTAAACCGAAAACTTAATGAATACGTATCCTGTTAATAGATAGATAGATGAACTCTTTATTGTACATTCACCATAAAACATAAATGTTTTGGTAAACGTAAAAAACACAAATCAACTAACAAAAAGTCTGCAACAAGGCCCGACACACACTCTATTATTATTCCATTTCATGTGACTTCCAGGTCCAGGTTTTATTTTAGGTATTTGACGCACCTTCAAGGGTCCAAGCTTGGGGTCTGTCATGTCAGAGAACGAAGTAGTTTAGGAGGTAAACAGACCGTAGTAGTAACTCCACACTACGCTCCAAAACCAAAATCGCTGATGCTGTCCATAAATCCATCAAATTGAAATGGGAATAGGCCGGACACGTGTGCCGCGTATCGGATGAAATGTGGGGTAAGATAGCTACAGAGGGAACCCACAAATTCAGAGCAAGCGGTCGGCCCAAGCGCAGGTGTCGGGATGAAATAGACGCCCATTGCCCAGAATGGCGGACTATTGCTCAGGAGCAAGACGAATGGAGAAAGAGAAGGAAACTCTTTGCGCAGCAGTGGGCTATTTAGATTAGATTTCATGTTAAGAGGTTCAGGATCATCTAGGATCGACATCATAGGTTTTAAAAGAATACATGTTTCAATATGTATATAAAACCTGAAAGGGCATAATGGTGACCACCCCAAGGAACAACTTTAGTTTTACAACTTTCCAGGATTCGGTGATTTTCATTCAAGAAAACACCACGAATATTTTAACTTTAACAGCTGATTATTCGATAATGACAACCTAAACGCCAGCTGATTATTGGCAGGATCATTGACCTTTGTGGATTCAGGTAGTAGTAGTTAAGGTAGTAGTAGTAGAACTTTTTGTGAAAGGTTCATCCAGGGAAGTTCTACCATCATACCCTATTTCTGCCGCCAAGCAGTAAACATCTCCATTGCTGTGTTCCGGTTTGAAGGGCAAGGGGTGCCGGTGAAATTACGGGCACATGAGACCTTACAACTCTGTCTCAGGGTGACGGGCGCATTGCAATGCGTTGGTCACGTGCTTAGTGAACGTGATCACCGCGGCATTGCAATTTTTATAGGTAGAGGTTACCGCTTAACATCAGGTGAGCCTTAGGCTTGTCTCGTCATTTAGTAGTATAGGTATTTTTATTTGTATCTAGGTACGTAGATAGAAATAAAAATACCCGTTTTATTTTATTAACCCCTTACTCCTTACGACCCCTTAACCTTCAAACCGGAACACAGCAATACTGCTTGGCGGCAGAAATAGGTACGGTGTTTTTCCGGATGAACCCTTCACAAAAAGTTCTACTACTAATAAAACGTATGTAGATCACGTCACGTCATAGGATGTGTGGGATATTGTTGCTAATTAACTTTTCTTTATTTGCGACCATAGAACAATATGCGTTAATTGCGCTTGAGAGGCGGGAAATGAGGCAGCTCTGCAGTTTTTAACTTTTGTGGTATAATTGGTTCTTTATTACTGTTTATTAAGATAAAAGTATATTCCCTTTTTTTAGCGCTATACCTCAGACTCAGAATCCCACTAATATTATAAAGCCGAAAGTTTGTTTGGATGAAGGTTTGTTACCTCTTCACGCAAAAACTAGGCTACGGATTGAGTTGAAACTTTGCACACGTATTGATGTTGACCAGGATTAACACATAGGCTACTTTTTATTCGGGTATAACGCATGCGAAGCGGCGGGCAGAAGCTGGTAATACAAAAGGCCAAAAGTTCGACGGGTGACAATAAATGCAAATAACACTAGAAATAACCGGTTTAATCATGTATTTGTATAAAGATATTTGTCCTCCTATTTATAACAAGATCTAGAATGCTTCATGAATTGGCTAGTTTTTCACAAGAGTCTTTCCAAACTTGGCGATATCGAATTTTATTCCAAAAATTTACCTTTCACATCTAAATAAACATTACCACAGCGTCAGCAACTGAATTCACGCTGTACAGTGTGCATAAAATGTATCTCACTCAATCTCCAAACTGACAAAAACTATCTCATTTGTGTAAATGACCATCTTCACTTTAATCTACCTACGCTTCGAGAGTCATCATACTGATCTTTGCCACTAATGTGTTCAAAATATTTCAGCACCGAATATTTCATATTTATCTAAGCTGTGCGCTCAAAGAATTTTGGAAAGAACTGGTAAATACGTCTGAAGCTGACTAGCGACCTCACTCGCCATGTTTAACATCTATTTTTCCTTGGTACAATGGATATAAAACAGAAGAGCCAGGAACTATTATAAATCGTGGGTAACAGCGTTCCCCTGTGCAGCGGAGCACGAATATTGATAAAGGTCGGGCTAATGTCGCAACTTTACCACTACCATGACAATTTTATAAGGGAACTTGCTATTCATAGCTTAGCTACGGTTTTTTTGTTGGCTTCCGTAATTATTTAGAGTTAAAAGGGTGAAGTGTCGAAATATATAATAAATATTTAACGGTTCAAGGCTCATAAGTTTAAACCTGACTCAGAAGATGTGACCATTCTAATCTTTTAAGAAATTGGTTACCATTTATTTTCAAGAGCTACTAGCAACCCGCGCCAATAACTGCATTATATATACCGTTGGATAGTTATTTTTCAGGCACTAGTCCCATAGAACGTTTAGTTAGAGTAATACTTTACTAAAGATGGCAGATTAACAATAGCCAAATATGTGTACCATGTTTATGTTAGCCTTATTATTATATTGGATTATCGAGTATTTATCGCGTAATTACCTTTATTTTATTCCCGACGTTTCGACCGGATATAGTAATAATGCGATGTGATCGCGAAAGTTTAAAAAAGACTATGTTAGCCTTATCTATCAGATTTGTTTTCGCCAACTAACGCTTACGAAACTCTACGGCAATGCGGCATCTTGCAACGAGACCGAAATTTATCAACACTAAACCACAAAGTGCACTTAAGTTCCGAAACTTATTTCAGGGGTTAGTTTCTTTTACGAAATATTCTAACATTAACTATCTGCGACCTTGCTAGAACTCGTGTGTTGGAAATCCAAAAATTACTCAAGGATATTAGTTTTTATAATAAAGGATTTTATCGCGTACCTTTTTTAATTATTTTCTAAACTAATAATATGTTAACAAATCGCGAAAGCTTAACAAGTTCTATTACATATGGATATTGGAAATAGGTCAAGTTCAAGATCATTTCTTCATACAAGTAAAGTGCACTTAGTGAATGTCAATTTATTTAAAAAAAATCACGTGTATGTGAATAATAAAGATAAATCTGGAATTCGTTTGCTTCAAAATGTATTTTTTAGTAAGCCTAAATAGCGTTTGTCATAATGCAGTTATACCTAAATAAATAATTAACTGGCATTTAATGCAGGAAAACAAATGTTTTATTAAAGTACTATACAATTCGCTTCTGCAGAATAAACAAAAGTTTCCCACACGCAACAAAACAAAATCATTACCTACATCTTCAAACAGACTGTTGGTTCCCAAAAATTACAAGAATTTTCGAACTACAGGCGCTAGGCGGGACATAGCTCAGGCCACAGATAATAGAGGTATAATACACTAGTCTCAGGCTTTTGCTGTTGCTGAATAAACAATCGACTACTGCAGAATAGACAACAGTTCCCACTACACGCAGCGAAACGATATCACTACGTAACAGGCGACGAGGCCCCATGGGGTCCCTTTAATTAAATAAAGCTAGGATTGAAACCTCGCGCCTTCGTGAGAAATGCAATATTTTACCTTTTTCTTATTTGCCTTACAGACGCTACGGGGAATTGATCGGCTTTGAACAATTCTATGGGAATAAGCTGATTAAAATTTTGGAATATGATAAAATATTAGTAAGAGTTTTTGGGGAATGTAACTGAGAGGAGGAATAGGAGTCTTGAAGAAGGGCCTCTAAATGGTCTA
This sequence comes from Pasiphila rectangulata, assembly GCA_963082625.1. Lineage (NCBI taxonomy): Eukaryota > Metazoa > Arthropoda > Insecta > Lepidoptera > Geometridae > Pasiphila > Pasiphila rectangulata. The sequence goes on from OY720249.1 coordinate 11,633,567, forward strand.
CGAAACGTCAGCAAGATGATAATAAGTTAGGTACGTGGTGTAAGCCATATTATAGTTATTAAAGGAATAGGTTCGTTTTAGCAACATGTTGGTAATAATCAGCTCCCGTAAGCCAACCATTACAAAAAAAGTTTATCTCTCGGTACGATTGTCGTTATCTACATAGTTTCGCATCCCCTTCTTATAGGGCTTCGTTTTTAAGTGGCACTAAAGGGCTTAACTTTACAGTCCATGAAGCGTAACTGTATTCGAAATAGTTTGACGAAATCCCTTGCGAGTTACGTCGTATCGTCACGTTTTCTCAAATTACTTGGGTCCAGTCCCGCTTCCTTCGCTCATAAATTCAGAAATATGTAATCAAGAAAGCTCCTCAACTTCCAAATATATTTATCGTTTGCCTAATTAGCCATTAGAAGTCCCTTTTTTCCTTCCTGAGAACGCAATTAATTTACAATTACGTAAGGGCTGCAAAGCCTTATTAAATAAAATGTTTCAAAGACCACCTCTGGCCATTAATTTAGGCCTATTTATTTTCCGGACGACTTATTGTAGGGGATTTATTTAAATGTTCCTCACAGTAAATAAATAGCTAGATCAATGACAAAATTATTTAAATACTTTTGTAAAGGATAAATAGTTAAAACTCGGCCGAACGGAGTCAGGAGATGGTGTGACAACCTGGACACCCAAATCCGGTGGTCGGTCACAGGATTCGCAGAGAGTTAAAGAAGGCAAGGGAAGCCTTTGCCATGCAGTGGAATAGTGGATGTAAAATAACAACTCTGCGACCTGTCAGTCACTTTATATTAACCCCAACTTTCGAAGACTTAAATTTATGTATGGTTTTGACCTTGGACGTCGGTCATTTTGTATACGGTTAAATAGGTTAGTAAAACAAGATATTTATAATAGTAACGCCTAATGGCGACTAAACCAGTTACTACTATAGGCTTTGATGACTCCGTTCAAAAGTTCCCGTGAGAACCCGTGGGAAACGTGGAAAAAGTTCGGTTTTTTCTCTAAGACTTAGTCCGAATAAGAGCTCTACTACAAATGGCATGTAAGGTCGGTTGCTGAACTAAATTTGTACCTCTACAGTGGGTAATGTAGAGGTACAAATTTAGTTCAGCGGGTGGTTTAGTTAAACTTTACACATTATAAATACTTATGTCACGTCAAGAAATAGTAAAGGTTGACGCGATAAATAACCGGTTATGTGTACGCACTTTTATACTTAAATTTCTAATGTTATGTTGAAGGTTCATGTTGTTGGGATGTGTTCTGCGCACCAAAATCACCTACAGCGTCACTGAAAACCAGTTCTGTGTGCGCAGCGTACGCTAAGTTGGCGACCGATTTATATCGGCGTTTTTTTTGCATTTTTAAACTTTGAAATTGTTTACCTTGTATAGACGATTTATACAGCGTCAGCAACTGGTAAAAATGCTGTACAGGACGCTGCAATGCCTGGGATATTCTTAGATGGTTTAGGTTTGCCCAGCACCGATACCATCCTCCCAACTTAGGTACAACGTATTGACCTGTTCTTTCCTCTGACTAATACCCGATCTTGTATAAGAGACAAAAAAAATGCTTTTTCTTTCTTCTTCTTTCTATAATACGTCCTGGCTTTAGTTGTTGATATTTTTATGTTTCAGTTTCAAAAGATCCTAACTCATTCATCTACCTACATTATAATTCGTTAAAACAGGAAGTGTCAACAACTCACAAATCACAAAAGCCCAGTCTTGTTGAAATGTTAAACAGTTCTTCATAATTCAGGGCCGAAGCACGGCGTACGGCAACGTGAATATAAAATGTTCAATCATGACCGCGTTCTCCCCTCATTTCTCAACGTGCGGAGTTCATCTTTACAGTTACAGCGCAGGTGGCAGTATTAGAGCTTGCAAAGTTAATTCGGAAAATATACATATACATAAAATATATGTACATGTGTTAAAAATCCGAAATTAGCCGTGGGGTGCCAGCAGTAGAATGTTACCCCTCCTCTCATACCCGTGGATGCAGTAAGAGCCTGCTAAGGGATACCTCCGGAAGATGGGCAGCAGCGTCTTTCCGTATATCAACATCCCGTACTGCGCTCGCCAACCCGCCTGCCAAGCGTGGTGAGTATGGCAGAGCTGCTCAGTAGTGGACGTTTTACGGCTGGAATGATGATGATGATAATAATTCCAAAAGTTTGTGTAAATGTATGGAGGTTTGTTACCTCTTCACGCAAAAACTGCCCAACGGAGCTGAAATTTTGCACTGGTATTATTAGATGTGGACCAGGAATAACACATAGGCTACTTTTGTTCCAAAATTGAGTTCCCAATGATATATTTAACGTAAACAGTTTTCTTTTGTATGAAAAATTTACTTTGTTACATCTTTACGCAAAAACTAATAGCTGAAACTTTGCAGACGAATAGATGTAAACAAAGATTAACATAATGGGTTACTTTATGTCCCAAAAATAAGTTCCCATAACATAGATATGACGTAATCAGGTTTTTCTTTGTATGATCTTTATTGATTGAGCTGAAACTTTGCTCATAGATATAAACCCAGATTAGCATATTTGCTACTTTTAGTTAGTTGCGAAAATTTGATCTCGTAATAAGTTTTCCTTCGTGAGATAATTTTGTCCGTTTAAATCTTCACGCAAAAAACTAAGCTGCAGATTAAGCTGAAACTTTGCACAAGGATAGATATAGACCAAGAATAACATAGACTACTTTTTGACATAAAACTTAGTTCCCACAAGACCGATATGACGTAGTTTTCATTTGTATGTTATTTTATCTATATTACATCTTCACGCAAGAACTACGGTACGGATTGAGCTAAAACTTTGCACACGGATAAACGTAGACCATGATATACATATAGGCTACTTTTTGTACCAAACATTAGTTTCCATATGATAGATATGACGTAATCGGTTTTTTACATCTTCAATTCGTATTTGTTACATCTTTACGCTAAGTAAAGTATGTATGAGGGATGAGTCCTACAAATTTCCAGCTACCGCAGCGTCCGCAAAAGGATGGTATTAAGCTCCCGTTATGTAAAATTTATGAGAAAAGTCATAAAAATTTCCAGCTACCGCAGCGTCTCCCAAAGGATCTTATTCCGTTCCCGCCAGGTAAAGGTAAAGTTTGTACGGTTTGTAGGTTGCGTCATTAAAAAAACTCCAGCTACCGCAGCGTCTGCTGGAGTATCTTATTTCGACCCCGTTAAGTAAAGTTCGAGAAAAACGTCATAAAAAAATTCAACTACCGCAGCGTCTGCCAAGGTACCTTATTCAGCTCCCGTTAGATAAAAGTGAATTTTGCGCAGGCGAAGCGGCGGGTAAAAGCTAGTATGAACATATAAATACCACCTGGATACAATTTATATTTTGTTACCAAATAGAACGGACAGGATAGAACTAACAGATTCATTCATGTGCCTTATTTATTTATTTAAATAGGACATCCAACACAGGGCTACACATAATGCACATAATACTAAGGTCTAAATGTTAATAGCCTGGTGCTCCCGTAATTACAGGACGTCACAGCATGTACAAAGTTAGAGCCACAACTGACAAAAAGTGTTATTTTTTAAACAGTATTTAGAGCATATAAGAAAAATTGTAACATAAACTTATTACTACTTATTTCCTGTTAACATAAGATTAAATATGTTTTTATTTTACTATTGTGAACGTGTAATTACAGTTTATGGAAATAAATGTATGAATTTCTAAATTTATGAATACTTAAACATTTTACGCTAGGCAAGACTAGAAACTGGGCACGCTAGACGGGCACAGAATTGCCAGAAGTGCAGAAGATAGGGAAGAGGATCCCAGGATAGATCATGACAGTAATGATGATAAAATAAAAAAAAATGTCTTATGACAGGAAAATAATTTGTAAATTATATTATGCGACTTTAAAACACGTAAATTTCTTTCATCCTGGATTGCTTGTCGCGGGTCTTGATTATAAGCAGGCCTTAATATTTGAATATTTAATAAAGGACCTTCCGCGCCCCCACTTGACGAAAAAGCGCCAAATATGCATCTAACGAGGCACCTGTAAAGGCTTTTAAGGCAAAGGCCGTAAGTGTGTGGTAATGAAGCCAATTTTGACAAAAATATCTTATATAGGTACTGCCCATACACATAGTGAGCAAATACACTACACTAAGGACGAAAAAAACGTTATTGAATAATAAATAAATAATGCTGTACACTACACACAACACCATCATAATTAGTTCCAAACTAAGCAAGGCCTGTTTGTACTAATTAAACCAGATAATTGATAGTACACTTAAATATACAAGCATTGGTATGGGGGTACCAGAAAAGGGGCCGAAGGCCTCAAAAGGTCACCAAATGTCAAAAATGGCATTTTTGGGTTATTGGACGTTTTCAGCCATTTGAAAACTCTTTATTTTTTTGGTAACCTTTTGAGGTCGCAACAACTCCGGTCCCTGTGACCCTAGGGTCACCAAAATCAATCAGTACCCTTCTCTCATTAAGAAGGTGCTAACAAAAAAGGTTTCACATAAATCAGACAACGCGTTCGGTTGTAATCGTCTCATACACAGACAGACAGACAGACACAGCGCTATATTCGCCCACTAATATTTTTTTGTAAATACATACTTTATCAATTATCATACATAGAAAAATACATTGAATCAATCTTACATTTTATATGCCAGAGGGATCATGTGATCTAGTCATATTAATACTCTATTTAAACATAAACGATAAAACTAATCATTGTCATCTTCATTTCAGCCCGCTGGCACCCACTCTGCAGTGATAAGTATAGGCTTCCTCTGTAATCCACCATTCTTTCCGGTATCTTGCGCGATTAGTATCCACCGGCTTCTAACGGAACTATGTCATTGATAAAATACAACGAAACAAAATAAAACAAAAACAATTAGCCAAGCACCGCGTTGGGCGCCAACGAAGACAGTCCACAAGATACCGGATTCCAGCAAAGTCCGGTAGAACTTTAATCACCGCTTGATTAAACTTCAGTAGTTGGTACGTGACCACAACTCCCCTCCACATACTTCTGTATCCTAGGAACTCGACAATATTGAGAAAATAAACCTGCGATATTATCGCTTTAGAATAAACAGTTATTAGAACATCGGGATTGTGAACAGCTTTAAAACTAGAATGAAAAGCAATTTAACGGGGTATCCCCTGATAGCCGTTTATTCTGAAGCGATTATATCGCTTCATTCATTAGTAGTAGGTACATTAATTCATTTTTTTAGATATCACCTACTGCTGGGTATAGGCCTACTTTTAGACTTGCCTATTTTGGACTACTCGTATCTAAGATTGCCCTGCTACTTTAGCTAATTCATCCATCCATCTATCACCTGGACGAATCGGATATTATTCTAGTTACGAGTTTCACGATCAAAAGTATGATTGATGATTCATTTTGATTTGGCAGGAACGTATTTTGGTATGTCGTAAGCATTGGCACCATGCCGTGCTATAATGTATTTCAATTTGGAAGTTTAATAAATTCTACCAGGTCGTATACGTAGAATTATTTCAGCGAGAACCAAAGTGTCATGAAACACGAACGTAACAAAGTAATGAAAATGGCATAACAATGTTAAATGAGAAAAATAACCAGTGGGGAAATAATAGCCCATTAATGTCTTCTGTTGCCTGACCCCTAACCTTCTCTCCTTCAAAGCAAACTGCTTAAGGTCGCAAAAGGTCGCAGGAAACATTTTAATAGTTTATTGATACCATTTTTATAAATTGACCACGTAAATAGAATAAAAACCTTTTTTGCTCCATATGCTTCACGATGAAAATAGCTCTATACATCACTTTTATGTGCGAGACAAAAAACACGAACTAGAATTGAGTCACATAAATAAATACGTATTTTTTCGAGACAAGAAACATATGAAGATAGTTGAAGACAGTAATTTTACGCTTAACATAACCCGTCCCGGAGTAAAGATGTGGGCATTCGTCATCCAACTTCCTAGAGCAACGGACTTCTGCGTACCCTTATTTTGAAAGGACGGGTAAGCTTGTATCCCCTTACAGATTTATTTCCCGCACATAAATTTCACCTAGAAAAAAAACTGAATAGTTGGAAAGTTTGAACAAGTTCAAGGCAATTACCATATTTTTAAAAGCCATATTCTAACCAATTAAGCTACACGTAGGGCGCCAATTGAATGTAAAGTGCAATAAAGTTTCAGTTAACTCACATGTGGAAATGTGACGGGCGGAGAGTTTCCCAGCACTAATAAAGCTGGTTTAATTAAAAACGTGACTCTAGAACAGTTACTTTATAGAGCAATACTTCTATCAAATGCACTGCTAGCAGAGAACGAGATAGGGTGCAGGGTTAACTCTATCCAGACTTAAGTTTGTTGTAAGTAAATCGACGTATATTACGTGAGATACAGGCAGTTTACTGGGTTTTAATGTTCTTAGCGTAAAAGAACATCATTCTTGGAATTATATGAAACGTGTTATTGTGAAATAACATTTATGAAGAGAAGTAAGGATTAGTTGGATTTGCCTCTACCATACAAGTATTTTTATAAAAAATATCTAACATGCATGCAACCTTTGACAATATCGAATATAAAACCTAATAATATGATGCAGAAACAACATGACGCAGAAAATAGCTAGTATTAAGGGTGAAAGAATGGGATTTGTGTCCCGCTGTGCAAAACATCTTGTTATGGGTATATCAGATAGACACGTTACATAAAACCAAAAGTTTTCCCGGAATAAAGCGAGATCACACCCCCATTTCTCCACAACTATTTGAATTTCTACCCTTAAAATGAGGGCATCATACTCCGAAGCCAAACGAGTGACAGAGGACAATGATACATCCATCGAACAATATTTACGACATAGGAAAAACACCGCGATTTCCGTATTCATATTTAAAGTTTTCTTAGGGAGAGATGCTGCGCATCGATAACAACGTTGTTTTCATGAATAAGAAATAAAATGAAACTTTAAAGAACTTGATGGGGTGCATAAAAAGTTGTTTCCAAGAGAATCGATGCAACGCAAAGGTGCGACATTATCCAAGGGAATAATAAAACGAACATAGAACGATTGACGAGCTCTGTGGCGCAGCGGGCGAAGGTCCGCCTGCGACGCAAGGGGTTGCGGGTTCGATTCCCGCCTCGGGACAAATGTCTGTACGATCTGCAGATATTTGTTCAGGGTGTTCTGGGTGTTTTTCGATATATAACAAAAATATCTATCTATGTAGTATAAAGTATATCAGTCATCTAGTACCCATAACACAAGCTCTGCTTAGCTTGGGGCTAGATGATGCTGTGTGATTTGTCCAGCATTATTTATTTATTTATTTATAGAACAATATTCGTTAAATTAATATACAAAAACAAACAATTAAAATGAAATGTAGTCATTTCATTTTAATTGTTTGTTTTATATGTATAATAGAGGTATAGTATAAATAGGTCGTCACTCAGCTTTTATATTATACTTACTATTGCAAATTTGCCTCAAGTCAGGCAGAAACAAACTCCAAGCAATTTAAAAATAAATTAAAAGTAAAAAAAACTTTTTAACAAACAAGCTTTTATTTAAACGTAGGTACTAAAAATAATAAAATAAATATTTTTCATAAAAGTTTATTGTTAACTTATAACGTCTTTATATACAAAATTTATTTGACATAATAGCTTGTCGCGAGATTTAAGCAGGTACTTGTATCTACTTTGTTTGAAAAATTATTAAAATCAATTAGATCAAGTTACATAATTTACGTATTTATGTACACAGGTAAATCTCGCGACAAGCTTTTAAATCACATAAATTGTGTAAAGGAGATATTATAAGTTGACATTAAACTTATATGAAAAATATTTATTTTATTATTTTTAGTATGTACGTTTAAAATTTATTTAAACGTAATACGCTTGTTTAAATAGTTTTTTTTCTTTAATTTATTTTTTACTTTTTAGTTATCACTGGACAGGTTTCTCAGTCTGTTCGTCTCATCCTTTCATTTGATACCCATATTATAGGAGTGGCCGTGGGACGCCGGCAGTAGAATGTTGTCCCTCCTCTCCTGCCCAAGGATGCAGTAGAAATCTGCTAAGGGATACCTCCGAAACATGGGCAGCAGCTTTTTTTTCGTGTTGTCATCACCCTATACTGCGCTCGCCAACCCGCCTGCCAAGCGTGGCGAGTAGGGCAACAACCGCCATGATAAAACAAACTAAAACCAGGCCCCGAGTCCCCGGCGGCCCCGCTAATCCTCGCTATCCCTCACGATATCCCTCAAGTCTGGTAACCTACTATCCTACCGGGAGGGCGACCAACAGTCCCAAGGAGGAGTTGGGTTTCTCGTTCACAAGTCGCTCATCAACAACATTATCACCAAGGCAGGGCAAGCTAAATAAAAGCTTCTAAAAAGCTCTTGTTTCCCATCCTTTTACCAGCTAATACCACCTACCCGACAAGGGTTTATCGCAAGGGTTGTGCAGCCCTACATCACACACAAATTTGTCCACTGACGAGATATTATCAAAAAATAGAACCCTCTAGGACAGCGCGGTCCGATCAAGTGGCTCGTTTATCAAACATGGGGAAGGTAGGGAGAAATCGGCAGACCCGTAAGCGGCCCTTCGATGAATTTATTATAATGTGGAAGTGACACCAGCCGGAAACAAATTCGGCGGCCAAAAGGGAACTTTTGAACAAATAAATAGATGCTGCTTAGTTTATGTGTCTTCCAACAGGGACAGGAGGGCCTGGTGTAAGAAGATCGAAAGTAAAACACAAAGGAGTAATTTAAATAACTTGCGGTAGACCAAGTTCTGTTATAATATTTAAAAAAGTCATAATGCTGGATATTTATTACAACTAGCATTATCTAGCACCAAAGTAAGCGGAGCTTTAAATACACACATATCTTCATCTCAGCCATAGATCTACTCTACTGCTGGACATATGCCTCCCTCATGAATCTCCAAGATTATGAGGGGGTTTTTGCCATACTCGCCACGCTTGGCAGGCGGTTTGACGAGCGTAGTAAATACTGTTCATACACGGAAAGACGCTACTGCCCATTATCCGGAGGTAAGCGACACGCTTATCATACAAAGAAAAATATAAAAACCCGGGACAGTTCTTTGCAGAAAAAATACAAACATTGGCTCGAGGCGGGTGTTGAACGCGCAACCTTCAGCGTTCCAGCCGGCTATTAGACCAACTGCGCCACAGTAGTCATTTAAAAACTATTTCAATTATAAAACTGTTCAAAAAACAAATTCATAAAATACCTAGACACAAACATTTGTTCCGTGGCGGGAAACGAACTACCCCCTGCGTATAAATAGGTTATTAGACAAACTGAACCGAAAATAAGAGATAGAAAGAAAAGAGCAGAAGACAATGTAGCAAATGTTACCCTACATAACAATAACAAGCCATCTGCAACTACTCGTTATCTGTGGCACAAGGTGAGCTGACAGGAAGCAGGTGAAAGCTAAGAGGGTCGATGAATTACCCGGGATGGGATGTACGTACCTACGCCTTTTAATGGAGCGCAAGTGGCTCCTACAAGTGCTTTCTTGAGATATTGGCAGTTGCAGACTGTTTATGTGTTAGACACGTGACATGTAAGTTTAAGCGACAAAGTTAATTTGCTGAAGTGATGTAACTGAAGGTTTAACGTTTCGAGAAAATGAAAATCTTTATCAAATTTACGATTCCTGTGGGGTTCAAATCCACGTCCGTCAAATCGATCCTTGACGCTTCCTTAAGCACCACTAAGCCGCGGAACCCGTATCGGGTTATGTCGAAATTCATGATAAGGTCATACCTATCAGTTGAACTCCGATAGAGCGCCATCTACAGGTAACTACTAGAGTTCTCCTGTTCATTGTCTGGACTTCAGCTCGATTGGACCCTACCGGAATCGTAGTTTTATATAAGGTTTTTCATTACTGTTTTCATCAGTGAGAAAAATAACCTATAAAAATTACAAACTAATGTCGAGGTAATAATCAAAACCATTCTCATGTCGCATCATATCTTTGGAAAAAGCAATTAAAATACTTTGTAAAAGGTCAAACAACAAACCGTCAAAAACCCGAGTAAAGACTTTTGGTTTATCAATTAACCTTTGTACCTTGGATTCAGTCAGCCTTTAATTAAAACGGCTTTGATTACTGCGATGAAAACATCAACGGTCAATTAAATACGAAAGTTACAACAAACAAGGGTCCAGCATTAACTGAACTGTGTCATTGGGTCCAAATCAATTCTAATTATGTCAGTTGCTACGTAGATTGAGGCAGATTTTTAAATCAAATACACAATAACAAACTATATCCGTTCATCATCTCAGCCGTAAGACGTCTACGTCCACAGCTGGACACAGGCCTACCTCATGCATCTCCAAGATCCTGAGGGGGTTGTAAGCCATGCTCGCCACGCTTGGCAGGCGGGTGGGCGAGCGCGGTACGGGATGTTGATACACGGAAAGACACTGCTACATCATCCGGAGGTATCCCTTGCAACATTTTTCTGAAGGCACACCACGGCAAAATATATCCGTTATTTATTCTAAAATGTAAATACCTGTTGAAAAGGTTATTGCAAACCATTTTACGTTCGGTACTCTGCGGTAAAATATAGAGCCACAAAACCTGGATCGAAGAACCATCTTTACGGCTCCACATCCACCAGTTTACCTCAAATCACACATAACAATTTCAGAAAACGGCCGCTGTAATTCATCTACATGTAAGTTACACCCAAGTCGTTCTTACAGCCCATTCGGCTCGTCAAGTTACTGCTCAAGCACTAAATCTAAGGATAATGCGCGCACACGACGTGTGAGGGCCATCAAAATCCCTTTCTATGTTTAAAATAAAAATTTAACCCTAAAAGCAGTGCCGCTTTATGATACTTTATGCCCCACGATATTGCGGATGCATTTATTTTATTTGTTCTTCGAAAATGGTCTCCAGTTTCACACTTCCACTTCCACTACACTCAAGATTAAGCTTGAGGGCTAGTTATTAAAACTTGGATGTTGTCTCTCAATACGAGCGCTCGGATTTCCAGGATTCATCGGGCAATATCTTTTCAATTCTCTGAAAATGTTTTCGCGCATCGCGCACACAGAGAACGTAGGGAATCCGGTTAAACACTGGCGATGTAGTGGATTCTTTGAATGTAAATTAAATCGGGCTATTGTAGAAATCTAGCATATGCGGTCTTCGAAATTCCACCGAGTATTTTTTGCTGTAACTTTTACAACGCGGCGAGGGACCGCGATAAAATTCCAATTTAGGGCAGAATATCCTCCTAACAACATTTTGAACCGCGCCCAACTTCGTTTTAGAACTGGAGATCCACGTTTTAAGAAGAAAGTTCATTCTTCAATATGTAACAGTTTCTTGATGGGGGGAAAATGTCAACTTCCAAAAATTATATTACTTGGTATTATATGTATATATATTACTTAGAAGTTAAAAAATATCTAGCAATGTATATTATACCATTTTCTTAATCACAATACCTTATACAAAACGAAAACAAGGATGTTTAGATTAGGACGGTTCAGTTCAGTGGCAGACAGCATAGCATCATTTTTCAAGGCACCAAGTAAACATTTGCAACGCAATTCTTAAGACAGCAGCGTCGGGAGACGGGATAGGGATACCTATGAGTCTGCCACGATAGGTGCAATTCTGTCGAAATGTCGTCGTCAAAAAATAGTAGGGAAATTGTCATAATCAGCTTTTAATAAATAAATAAATAATCTCATTAGAGTCTTGCTATCGAGTCTACCTTCAATTCTTATTTTAACTGATCTATTTCCTTAACTTTACATAATAACATCCTTTTTTATTAAAGTTGGAGACCCGATCTTCTGCAAACATCTTTCCAGGAGTACAACTGTTCGTCCTTGATTCTGGCCATCTCCAGGATTTGATGCCCCTTTTCATACATCTTACTAAAGCCTCACAAACTGAAATTATTTCACCCGCAAAAACATGCAGCAAAGTTCAATGAAGGCCACGGTCGTCCACCTACAAGATGGACAGACGACTTGGTGAGAACCGCTCGTCGGCGGTGGATGCAGACGGCTTCCAACCGCAGTACTTGGAGTTCAATGAGGGAGGCCTTTGTCCAGCAGTGGACGTTCTACGGCTGATATGATGATGATGATGAATTTAAAGGCGAAGAAGTATTTTTGTTTTTGTTAACCATTAATCGTTAATTGTTGCCATTGCATTATCATTAAGTGAAATTATAATTAAAGTAAGTTTTTTTTTTAAATTATGTGAATTGCTTATTAAGCTTTAAGATATGGACTATTTGTTTTTTGATAAATAAGAGTTTAATTTAAAAATGGGTAATCATTTTTGTTGACTATGATAAAAGTAAGTTTGTGCCATTATTAGTAAGTTTTGCTATAAGTTATGTCAATTTATGGCTGCAATATTAAGATTTTGAAAAAAGTGTTCTTAGAAATGTTATTAAAATATTTTACAAATAAAAAAAAGATTCATTAATAACAATAGTAATCTTTTATTGATTTCTTAGTCAAGATCATTCCCTCACCCCAGCTGTCATTCCCTCACTCTCAATTTTTTTAAATATCCTCATAATTGGCTAAAACACCGTTTTTTCTGGGGACCACTATATCATTGATATCTAGTAAGATAAGTACAATGTAATTCCCAGAAAAATAACATTAGTGAATATACATCATATTATGTTTTACTAATTTATTACGACCAAATTTCGAGATTTGGTGAGAACTACCCTCCTATTGTTATACAACAAAGTCATCCTATGCAAATTAAAAAAAACTTCTCCATTCGACATCCATTGGAGCAAGCGAGATTCCAGCAGACTTTGTTTCATAGGTTGACGGATGCAATAACCACATCGACTCCATTACTCAAGCTCCCTCTGCTCAGACGACAGCCGCATTACCGATGTGTCTGCTCTTCCGATTCTAAACTAGATTGGAGACGATATAACCAATCGTGTTAGCGGTACAACTGTCAGCAATGTTTTACAACGGATATACTGGAAAATCAGAAGATGTGTTTTCTTTAACGAGGGTTAGTGAAGTATTGAATGGTTATAACATTGCTTTTAACTCGTACAAGGAATAGGAGGATCACACTTAGTTGAACCTTATTACGTGACATCATTTCAGCCGTAAAAGGTCCACTACTGGACACAGGCCTCCCTCACGGACCTCCATGAGAGATAGTTGCCATCTCTCCACGGTTGGCGGGCGGGTTGGCGACAGCAGTACGGGATGCTAATACATGGAAAAACGCTGCTGCCCATCTTCCAGAGGTATCCCTTGGCAGATTCTTACTGCATCCACGGGTAAGATAGTAAGGGCAAGATTCTTCTGCCGAAACCCCACGGCAATTACGAGTAATATATCATAATATAAGGTCCTGCGTTTTATACATATGACAGACTTGTTTTGCTTGTGGGACACAGTTAGTCTGACTAAATTTAACGTGGTAAATACGTTCAATCTGAGATACTTGAAGAGAAGGAAAGATACACAGAGGCGATAAATCACACACCTATTACGCCAATTACCAGGAGAGCAGTCAGGATTCCTTAATCCTTATGGTTTGTCTCAGCCGTTAGAAAAAGGGGCCTGAAACGACCCAACTTATACCCTGCCTCCATGACTCAAATTGATTTATACCCAGCGATAAGCAGATCCAAACTTTTCCACGAAAACTACGCAACCATTTTCAAGAGAAACTATTGTTTCACTCTTCAGTTACGTAACTTATTGTAATAAGTTATGGAAGGATTTGTGTGGGTGTAAGTTGGATCGCGCACGATGGCCTGATTTCACAGATATTGATCTTTGAAAGTCGGCCGCCGGGAATGGCAAAAAACGGAAACGAGAAACTGCAGCTACTTCTACATCATCACAAATACAAACAAGCATTGGTACGGGGGTACCAGAAAAGGGGGCGAAGCGAAGGCCTCAAGAGGTCACCAAAGTTCAAAAATGGCATTTTTGGGTTTTTGGACGTTTTCGGCCATTTAAAGACTTTTATTTTTTTAGTGACCTTAATTTGAGATCACAATAACTGCGGTCCCTGTGTCAATCAGTACCCTTTTCACATTAAGACGGTACTAACAAAAAGGTTTTATGTAAATCGGTCAACGCGTTCGGTTGTAATCGTCCAATACACAGTCAGACAGACAGCGCTATGCTTATCAGGGGGCTTCGTACTAGTATCTGTCTGTTTGAACACTAACATGAACGAATAAGCATATGATTTTGGTACTTTTCTCAAAAATCATGTATATTGTGTGTGATAACTTGGAATTCGACGACGTTGGACTAAGGTAATAAAGCCAAGATAGATGCCTAAGGAGGTGGACCTATCCCCCCCCCCCCCCCCCTCACGGATTTGCATCGACCTTCCAAACACCCTATAAAAAGGTAATCAATAAATATATAATTAAAACAAATACATATTTTAAAACATGTAACGGGTATATTCCTAAAATAAATATTTTGTAAAACAAAAGGAGATGATTATTCGCCAACCATAATAGTCATTTCACCACAAATGGGCCCCTTTGCATCATAGGTAATCGGAAACGATCATTGCAAAAATGAGTATAATTTACTGTGAGCTTCGCATTTTCCATTCGACCCAAATTGCTGCCATTACATGGCTACATGACACGGTGGCGCACCATAACGACTGTCCATTTAGTTGAAAACCATATTTCGTGTTCAATGACCCTGCAACTATCGTTTATCAACAACTCTTCTGGTCCTTTTTACGGGTGGTGCGGATGGCAGTTTCTCATCTGTTCGTCGTTTTTTTAAAGTCGTCGAGCTGCCAATCACGATCCTCTCCGTAACGCGGTACTGCATCTCTGGGCTTGGCCTCAATATTGCAAAGCTGACGCCTAAAGACTGGCCTGTTAGCAGATCGTCTCTAAGTATTTTGTTATCAATCATACGCGTTCTGATATACTTCGAAAGCAAATCAATTTCGAGGTTAGTGAGTCTAAGAAGTGCAGCAATCGCTATTTGGTTGTGATCTTCGGAATCTTTTATCTCCACTTCCAGTTTTGTGTCATTTTTGTTTGGATATATGATCTCTTGGATTTGAAATCTGTTCGGGCCGGCTCCGACCATCAAGGCGCACTTAAAGTCATGTCTTTCAACGACGCTATTCAGCCAATTGGAGTTGCGTGCAAGTGCACCAAGCATGAACTGGATAAATTCAGTCACTTCTTTTTGTTTCTTGTACGAAGTTACAGCAGCGAGTGCCACCTCGGGAAGTTCCAGAGACTTTTCTGATGAGTCTTGGCTCTTCTTCAGAAGCGGCTTTTTCACAGACATTGTGGTTGAAAATCGTTTCATGACGTTTAAAACATTACAAAGAAAAGCTCTTCACTATATGACGGAAAATTTTGTCCCTATAAAAACCTGTATACAGAAATTTATTTTTTATCGGCTTCTAGCCTTTTGGTATGACGTTAGGTTTCGTTGTATTTCATTTTGTCATTCAAGTTTTTGTCAAAAAGTTGTATAACTTATAGAGTATTGATGCTCCAAAAAGGCTCAATAACTGCTCAATAAAGGCTCTATTAATAATTTATCTTTAAATCAAAAATTACGTAAGAAAAATCTTTTTCTAACAGATTTGTAAACACGTCGTTAAAGTTAGTAGGAACTTGTGCCTTTATATCAAAAGGCAAAGGTTATTTAAAACTAGCTGCTTATTACAACACTATCACAAATTACTGCAGAATGTTTAGATTGTCCGCCGCCAGTGGAATGCTGCCAGAATTCTAGATCTGAGATAGTTTATCTGTTGTTTCCTTTTATTTATTGTTGCAGTAAAAATTAACTTCCGACAGCTACTATTGCAGCTTCTTATTTTTGACTCTCCAGCTTGCCTGCCAAGGGTGGAGAGTCCTTAGCTAAGCTTCCAGTCTTCTTTTCCAGTCTCATTTGGAACAAATATTTACAGGCTCTTGATAACTATGTTGAATCACTGCCCCTGTACCCTTTTTAACAATAGCGTGAGATGTTTTATTCTATTAATTTTGTAAACTACGGAGATTAATCATGTTGTATTAACGTCTTAGTGCTGTGGCATCCCTACGCACGGAGGGTGCTGCTATTGAAGGATAATGATTTTCTTATAAAAATCAAAACTTGTCGAAATAGCTTTCACAGTACCACGTGAAGTTAACCCCGTACGCCGTAGGGTGCCGGCAGTAGAATGTTGGCCCTCCTCTCTTGCACGTGGATGCAGTAAGAATCGTTAAGTAGAATTGTTGTTGTAATCGAATAGTAGAAATTGTTGCATTGCTTGAATCCTCAGTACTAAAGTCCATGGTATTTTTTAACTTCGCTTACGTCAATGAAAGTATAATAGTCAAAGCATTTAAATCCCTTAGCATTAAAAATACATAAGATATATAGGGTATTTCTACAAAAGTACTAGGTGATATTATTCATGATATTGCTCCATATTTTTAATAGTTGTATTGACGTAGGAGTATTTCCAGATCTTATGAAGTAAATTAGTTCCGTTGTTTAAATCTGGTAGTCACAGCGATCCTGGCAATTACAGACCCATTTCTATTCTGACACACGATAAGTAAAATTTTTGAAAAAAATATTTTAAACCAACTGACTTCTCATTTCAGCCCATAGGCTGCTTCATGATAATAAATTTGATGCCTGGGAGAGTTCGAAAAACGCAATAGGCGTTTTTTGTGATCTGTCCAAGGCCTTCGATTGTGTTTCTCACAACATCCTTTCGAGAAAACTTAAATATTACGGCATTGAAAGCAAGGCACTTGATCTCCTTGAGTCGTATTTATTCAGGGTACACAAGGTTGAGATTTGAGATATGCGGCCAGAGATCGAAGGGATCAAGTTCATTCATTCAGGGATTCAACTTCTTTGAAAAAAACTTTGAAAAAAAAGTTTTCCGAAGCGAATGAATTCAATTATGTGCTTTATTCAATTTAAATGTGTTTTGTTCTTATTTTGTAAACTGACTATTCTAAGTAGCGTTTTGCTCTATGGAATAAACACTTATTGATTTTGATTTTTTTATTTTGAATCTGCTAATGGATGAAGATGTTCTTCCTTTAATATTTTCTTACCTTTATCGAAGTAAATATTAAGTCAGTTCGGTACCTACTGGGCTACGTTCCGGCCAATTGGAGTCCTTGCATTCACTAGCACTTACCTGCCAGCCCTGCCCCCTTAATCCAGTTCCAGCAAACAATCTAAATATTGCATAATAAAAATACTCTAGGTATGCAATGAGTAGGTAAATTATAGTTAGGCACGGATTCTGAATTTGGAAGGTGCCTACTAGATGTCTGTCTACGCTACGGTCTGCTGTCTCATAGGTATCTTACTAGTCGCAAACTAGTCGTATTTTTATTGAAATGAGACTCATGTTTATCTTTCTACTAATAGGTAGATAATCAAATTTAAATTTACCTTGTTAATTTACCTATCTTTGCGCAGCAGTGAGACAACTTAAGTTAAATTAAAAAAATAATCTATTTAAGAGAACTATTTTACCTAGATAATTACGGAGAAGCTTACAACAGGTACTTACTTAACAAAATAAACTTACATCCTAAAGAAGAAAATAGATAGGTAAGGTGAGAGAGAACATCATTATCATCAACTCAGCTGTAGGACTGATGTCCTTGTCCACTGCTGGACATAGGCCTCCCTTATGGATCTCAGATCATGAGGGGGTTCTATTCATAGGTACTCGCCACGCTCGCCACGCAGGCGGGTTGGAGAGCGCAGTATGGAATGTTGAAACACGGAACTACGCTGCTGCTCATCGTCCGATGGTATCCCTTGACAGATTCTTACTGCATCCGCGGGCAAGAAAGGAGAGGCAAATTTCTACTGCCGGCACCGCCGCAGTGAAAGTCAAGGCAACAAAACCCAGTTAGTGCTTAAGTTACTTAAGTACTAACTGGGTTTTGAGAGTAAGTAGGTAGGTAAGTAGTACCTACCTATATGCGAAATTCGGTTAGGCACCTTGCAATTTTTCAGCCGATAACTAAAATATATTATGTTACCTACCCTTACCCATAATTATCAATAACAGCATAGAATTAGTCGTTAAGTAATGAATAAGCTCAATCCTCTTATCCAAGTTCAGAAAACCATATCAAAGCATCAGGTAGGTCTACCTAGGTACTAGCTGTCGCGTCGTAACTATAAATTAGCTAATCAAACTGTACATTCGTGCGGAAAGATTGTAGAAAAAAATTGCTACCTACATAACACAGAAATTTGCTCTAGAGAACCCGGTAACTGAGATTGCGCTCGGGGTTCCTATCCTATAACGGGGTCACCGCACAATAGCTAGGTAGATAGCGTCAAGCGTGGGTCAGCTAGGTTAGGTTTATCTCGCATCAAAACAATAAACTTACCGAAAACACCATTCACATCTAGTAGCAGTTCGTTCCGTTAGAAGATTCGCTCCAACGGTCGTCGGCAATGCTGTACTCACGCACACACACACAAAACACCGTAGTAAACGTCATAACCAACGTTTACATCGCTAATTACACTAGTTATCGACTGTTTTGAGCACTGACAACGATATATAACATGGAAAACACCTTTATCTCTCACATATAACGGCCACAAGTCACAAAACGACCCCGAACCATATAAAAAACATTATTTTTTGGCAAAGACAGGCCTAATCACCACTCCTTTTCTCTCACGGATTTTGTGATAGCGAACAGCTGCGGTGCGTGTTTGGTATCAAAACAAACCACATAGCGACATCTAGTGGTATAATGTTGACCAACAACGGCGGCCATTTTGAGAGACGGCTCTTATGATAGCGACATTTTAGTTTTGTATTTTCTTCATAGATGGCAGTGTCAGAAGATTTGAAAAGTTTCTTAGTCTTAAAAGAGATAAAAAATTAAACTAATAAAATATTATTCGAACAAAGTAAAAAATAAAGACTCCGCCGTAACAGTGAATTAACACTGCCGTGACCAGGATTCGAACCTGGGTTACTACGGCCACAACGTAGGGTCCTAACCACTAGACGATCACGGCTATCGGAGCGATATACAACTGTCTGAAATAACGGAATAGTTCGGATGGTAGTCGCTGATGGTGTGATGGTGTGAAGTTTTCTGATGGTGCTTGTAATATTAAAATTAAGATCGACTCTCCAAAAACCTTTGTCAAAAATGTTAAGTTACTTTACTCTAATTAATTAAATCTAAAAAAAAACACCTGCTAAATGTGAGTACAAAAAACTCATAATAAAATGTCGTCCTTTATTCGTTTTAACCGACTTCAAAAAAGGAGGAGGTTTTATGTTCGGCTGTATTTTTTTTATGTTGTTCACCGATTTCTCCGTCAATTGTGGACCGATTTTCGAAATTATTTTTTTATTCAAAAGAGAGCACTTCCGATGTGGCATTTTAATTTGGTCCAGTTCTGACATGGGGTACATAAGAACACCAATGTCTTAATTTTCATTGGGTATTTTAAAGCAATAGGTACAATTTATCTCATTGAAGTTGATTTTTTTTGTTGAAAAATTAAAGAATTTTTAATTAGGTACGTAAGTAATAAAATTAAATGAAAAGTATTTATTAGACACACACAAGAAGAAGCAGCTATTTGAAGGCACCTATGACTTATTAATTATATTATAATTTTATACACATTATGAATGAAAGAAAAAATAAAAATAATATAAAGGTACAATGGCTGTTAAAAAAAGAAAGTTAAGCAGCTCACACAGCGCGCGGGTCAAGCGAATATTGTCACAGGTAACCAACCCAGGTGACAACAACTTGGGTGGGTCTAACCACAGGTCTAACCTAACTGGACCTGGCTCAGCATTGTGCACATAGGTGATAAATGCAAGAGAGCGCTGGTTTTCAGTACCCTGTCAACCTAAGAATAAAATAATATATAAAATAAATTATAAAATGAGGTAATACATAACATAAAAATACTAATTAAATACTATCGTAAGTACAACCAATTTAAATAAACATTATGTAGAATATATATAATACGCCGTGGGGAATATATTTTATACGGGTGCGCCGCATAGAATGTTGCCCCTCCTCTCATGCCCGTGGATGCAGTAAGAGCCTGCTAAGGGATACCTCCGGAAGATGGGCAGCTGCGTCTATCCGTGATCAACACTTGTACTGCGCTCGCCAACCCGCCTGCCAAGCGTGGTGAGTATGGCAACTACCCCTCATGAAGATCCATGAGGGAGGCCTGTGTTCAATAGTGGACGCTTAACGGTTGAGATGATGATGATGAAGTACAATACTATAGACTAGTGGTAAGTCAATTTAGATGTTAGTTATATTATTAATAATAATCATACATTTTAATGAGGTGTTTTCATTAAAAAGTAAAAACTTCAAAAATAGTTCCCTCGAACCATATAGATGGCGTTAGTTGTATTTTACTGGTAGGAAACACAATTTTACAATGACAGCAATTGTGATGAATCACAAACTTGCTTTCTCCGCTTGCCAGCTCCATCTGTTAAGTTTAGAAGGAAACACTTTTTTGTTTTTTACTGAAAACGGCTCATTAAGTATGTGAATTTTATTGACCATAAATTATAATAATAAAATGTCAATGTCATTACTAGAGAAGTACCTCAGAGAAGTACAATGGGTGAAATAATTTTATAGCATAGCATTGCAACAAGAAAAGAAGAAGAGGAAGTATAATGATAAGTATAGGATAGGTAGGTAGAGTTCGCGCAAAACTTCTTGAGCTCTGTGCAGTTAGCTTCAGTGACTGCGCAGTACACAGTTTTTAGGGCGTTGAGGGGAAGGAATGATAAAAGGGGTGCGAGAGGGGCTCAGTCTGTGAAACTAGGGTTGCCAGCGCGAGTTTTGGTGTGTTTTCGTTTTATCTAGCACACATTTTACTATGCATTTATTTATTTTTCAATTATTAAAATAAACATATTTAAAAAACAATTATTATATGAAATTAAGGATAAATAAAAACTTAAATGCTAGACAAGTTCACCTTTACTTATCGCAAGAAGCCAATTTTTTTATACAAAATTTCGACTATGTGGCAAGATTATTTATAACCTAGTTGGCAATATTGAATGAACATGTCAACATGCGCAACTCTGCATTTGCCGCAACGTTCACAGAGCTCAAGAAGTTTTGCGCGAACTATACCTATGTATATGGTTATGCCCTCAGCAAGTAATTAGTAGTTATGTCACAGTTATGTCTTCCAAAGTTATAGGGCATGCCCACTTATTGTATAGCATGGTTTTAGCTATTGTTATTGTTAATTATTAACTAAGTACAACTACTACTCAGTAAAAAAATATAGCTATAACTATATTTTTTTTGTCAATGTAGAGACTTTTAATATGAGTTTACCTAATTTTATTGTCTGTTGCCTCCTTTGTGTACTTATTAACAATCTGTTCCTCTGAATTTATGTTGTACTTATTTAAAATGTTAAACTATTTTGTATTTCTATAAATAAAATACCAGTGGTCTTTTTTGTAAAGCTGACACCCCACCCCAACCGACTTATAACTTACTATAACTTTAGTAACTAGGCAGCCACACTTTGCCTCTCTCCTTAAGACCTTACTTTTTATGGATAAGAAATTAATAACATTTGTAAGTGTATTTTACTTTTGTTTTTTTTTGTGTTCTATCTGTACAGTTTACTCTGTTCGACGGCGAGGTCTTTATAATCCTGCACCTTCTTTTATGGCTAATATAATAAGCGGGCTCTAAGCGGGGTTAATTTAATCGTTTTTCTCCAGTATCACGGGTTTGCGATTTCCCAGTGGTCGCTAAGTCATTTCGTTGCAAGGGTCTGCCGTGCCCCTTAGGTGGTCAGCACCACAGAATAGAGAAAATTACCTCTTTTTCTCATTTCTGTGGTCAGCACGGACGGGGATTACGACCTTTTTTTGAAACGACTAAATGACGAGACAGGGTTCGCCGATAAATATCAGCGGTTAGGTATAATATATATCATGATATATATCAATTGATTTTTAACTTGATATGATCAATTGATTTTTTCCTGTTTTCTGAACTAAAAATTTTGGATATTAATGTTTACCCTGACAACACGTAGCGAAAAACTACAATTCAGAATAATTTAGATTGTTTCCCAAAATGGCAACCTCATTTAAAGTTGGGGAAATCCCTTTTAACTTATCAGTACGGCTAGCTTTTTATTGAAATTCAAACCTTAACTTAATATTAATTAAGGTTTACTTTACAAGGTATTAAAGGTGGAGATATCCTGGTGCTCCTAGCGTTAATAATTTTCATTTTCTAGGGAATCCCAAAGCGTGACAAACGTTTTTTTTCTAATCTATATTGTGTCCCACTGCTGGGCAAAGGTCTCCCCCAGCTCCTTCCAATGTCTACAAATTAGGTAGGTGTTTAGGTATACCTAAACGAACTTACTATATACTATAACGATATACTATATGTATATAAAAAATAGGATTTTTGATATTTATTATATAAATCGGATTTTTTCGAACCCTGTGACAACACGAGCCGAAGGGTCCACCTGATGTCAATCGGTAACCTCTAGGTAACTATAACAACTGTAATATCGTTGTGATCACGTTAACGAAGCTGCATTGCATTGCGCCCATTACCCTGGGACATAGATTTGCAAGGTCTCATGAGCCCGTAATTTCACCGGCCTCTTTACCCTTCAAACTAGAACACAGCTATGAGTCAAGACATTACTTCTTGACGGCAGAAATACGTATACTTAGTGGTATTACTTCCCCGGATGAACTCTTCACAAAAAGTTCTACTTGTAAAACTTGCTACTAGGTACAACGCGATTTTTTATTTGCATAACGGTCATATCAATGTGACAGTTAGTAAATTTACAATAACGGTCCTATTAGTGTAACGGAACAGTGTGACGGTTAGTCGGTCGCGATATTTTCATTGAAAGCTGTTGATTTTTAATTGGGTTATCCTTATTAAAAACGCTTGAGCGTCGTTCCTCAAACACCGACTTAGGGGCGATTATGATAGTTTTTAACCTAATAAAAACTCCACCCAATAATCTGTTGTTGAAAGACTAATCCAACATTGTTTTTAATAGTTAAAGTTACTCGTACTTTAGATTAGGTACTATAAGCTATTTAAGACCGATACTTGTGCTGAGTCTTAAATACGCTCTTAAAACTATAAAAAAGCACAGCGTACATGATTCTGTTGAGGAAAAGGTAAATAAAATAAAGTATCATTGCTATCGTTTATTGATTTAAAATACAAAACTTAGTGACATAAAGCTCTATCCTTTTATTGTTACAGTGCCTGCGAACTGACAACCCGATAGGAAATAAACATTAGCTTCGCACCATTACAACACACTGTCACAAATAAATACATTAGGTACGCTACATACATTACATCTAGGGCCATTCTTGAGTCATACCATTCCTTTTGATAAATTGCGTATGCGGTCACTCGCTGTTCGATAGCGTAATTTTTTTATATCTCAAAACTCACGCACACGCTTGATTTTTTTCCATTTGGCGGATGTATTCCTAATAATTTGTATTATGTATCCTTACTGGGTTAAGATTTTATATTTCACGTTTAGAAAATATCAAGATTTGACGCGTAGGAAGTTAGTGTTAGCGACCGTGGCTGCGACAAGCATTTCACACAAGGTTATAACCTTATGGCAACTATATCTTCTGTCAAGTTTAGAAGTATGCGCAATACCCTATTTATTATATTTAGTTCCAAAAAAAAGGACACCATTCAAATCTATTTAATAAGTACCGAATTGATAGAAGCATACTCTAAACTTATAAACGAAGCAATAGGTAGCTAAAGGCCGAATTCCATGACGGATCGCTGTTCGAAATTCAAACCTTCGCGCGCTTATTATCTCATAACAGTGACATTATAGTCCAGAAAAATTAAAAAATCAATGAGCGTTTGAAGGGACAACTGCTTAGTCTCTTTGCACTTATTAATTCTTTTAATAATTTATCCTGCACCAGTCTGCTGCCACCGAAGTCATACTACGTGGAATGGACTACATATAGTGTTAACATGTAAATAAATATAAATAATGCTGGACGATTAACACAGCATCACATACATAGATAGATTTTTTTTATTATATAAAAACGTAAAATCGCAAGGGATACCCCTTGCGTCAAGCGATTTTCACAGAAAACTAGTTCTTCAACACATGGTTTGGTAAAATAATTAATTTTTAATTACTATAATCATACCTCCTCCCTACATGGTCTGATCAAGACGTATTTGTGTACGAAATGTTGAATTTTGACCTCTATGAAATATGAAATGTCTTTAGGTTCAATTGTTCAGAAGTAGAACGGAACTCAGTTTAGCTGGCCACTATAGTGTAAAATGCTTTGCGCAGCAACATTGGTCGTCGCTGCCAAGTCCCCGTGAGCTAATATTCTCCCAGTCATCTCATCAATGTTTATGATCAGTAGGTACATAACACAATAGCAAAAAAATATATGTAACAGCAATTCGCGTTACTAACACATGGAATTGTGTCTTAAGTTCAAAGTTTTTAGCAAACTTATTTGTGATGAAATTAGAATTGTATCTTTAATTTCTGTTTTATTTTTGAAGTTCAATTAGTTTTATTATCGAATTAAAAAAATCACAGGTCTTGAATTTGCTAAGATTAAAAAAAAAGATTTAACAAACATGGTTTAGTACACATTGTTTTGCAAATAAATATTTCGTTAATAAGTATTCCTAGATTATTGAATGCATACGTAATTATAAAAATATTTGCTCCATATTACTATTGGTGTAACTCTTATAATGTATTATAACTCTTTACACACTAAGAAGTGGTTAACAGAAGTTGATTTACAAACATCAAAACTCTGAGACATAAGCATATTTTCAGTCCCGTTAAATAAATATGTTCAAGTAACCCAAAAAAAAACACAAAAACGGCCTTAGATAGTGAAACATTACAATGTCACAGTTTTCAATGTTCTTTTATAAACACAAAATACGAATTCGCGGCACAAACAAATTTTTTTAAATAAAAAGGACCTAAAAATGATACTACAGTGAAGTATAACTACGGTAAGGTACATAATTTGAACACAATTCAATAATCATTTGAATAAAGAAGAGAAACCTGCCAGTTAAAAGTTATTGCTCTAATCTTACAAAATGAAACGCGTCTCATAACTACCCCTTATAATGTTCTAACAATCCTTTACCTCATGAAGCAGAAAAGTATTACAGTAATATTATACAGATATTAGAAAATTTACAGTACAGAACAGCGAGATTAGAAATAGATCTACATACAATGAAATTAAAGTGATAGCGCGCATATAGAAAAACCTAAAATACAATGAGAAAATACTTTAATGCTTCATGTACAACGGCTGTACCATACATTTGCTTTAAAAATAAATTCATTCGATTATTTGTTTATAAAAAATCACAATAACACGTCGCGTTATGAAATAATCAGCTATCGTTTGCGTTACATCGCCGCGACTTTATTCTGTTCACCGTAACACTTCAGTCGTTTCATTAACTAAAATATTTCAAAATAAATTTAGCTAAACATCACTTGGACAGAATAAAGTGGCTAGTAGGTAGGCCTACAACTAACTCGACTGTAGCCTATGGACATGAGCATTCGGTGTTATGGTCAGGAACCGTATCACATTTAGGCTAACATATTTACAAATCTGTCTTTACTTGCGCCTGACCAAGTCAAATTTCACCTTGAATATCAAGATAAGTCACTAAAGATTGCTATAAGAAACTATTTTTGTTACAATAATGTTGCCTGACCAACTTACAATAGCTTGCACAGATGCCTGAGATTAAGGGGGGTTTCCACAGTTTTAGGACCGTGAAGCTTGGACAAACACTTGAAGATCCGCCTCCATTCTACTATGTCACGATAGGAACAAATCACCAACTGCTCGTTGGATCATCACACTACTTACTCAGAGTTGTGACCACTATTTAAGACAACTCAATTACAACCGCTCAATGCTAAAACAAATATGTGCTTAGTAATGGCTTATCCTGATTTGTGATAATTATTATCACGGAAAAAAGTTTATGATGCAATCATTATGTTACTATTCGAGTAACAATTTAATCGCAAGCACCAACCACACCACCACTGATAAATCATGTAACCCTCAAGGGATGTAACAAAAAATATCAGTCTAAACCATTACCTTATGAACCACCAAACTCCTATACAAAGATCACCAATCACATGAAAATGTATGACATACAATTCACATAACACATAGTTCTTCAGTGGCCAACTAGTAACATTAAGCTATAAAACTCCGACCAAATAATAATGAACTGTTTTCTTCGAGTAAAAAAATATAGGTATCATTCCTACCTAACCTGTCATCTACATCATTTGTACATACAATAATACATTGTACACAGTGATATCTCCCTTCTGAGGTGTAATGCAATGTTAGTGTAACATACACACTAAAACGCGCACTCATACACCCCAATACTTCGATTTAACATATACAGCCATCCATTGCTATTTGGTCGGGATTTACGTAAGCTAGATACGGTATAATACACAGTAAGTAGGTAGACAGACAGTTCTTAAAATAAAATCAGTATCGTCTATTCCACAGCAAGTCGATATTAGTCGCAGGCCCATTTCGTAAAAAGTTCCGGTACAATAAGGCAGTGATTCAGTGTACCTATGCTATACAAAATATCTCCATTACAAAGTTTCAACCAGTCTGTTGCAATGAGGTTAGTCTATTGTAGATTCAAATCCAAAATGGTTGAACAAGTCGGTAATCCAATTTTTTTTTATTTAAACTCTTATCGGAATTACCGATTTTTATTATAATAATTCAACATTCTCGTAACCTACAAGTACAATGAGTTTTAGAATTATATCACTATAACTATTATCTGCTTTACACATCGTCCGAATATTGATGGGTCAAAAATAAATACATTTTCTGACGCAAAACTTGAGACTCAAATCATATTCATCAGGATTCAGAACAGAACTTAATGATTACAAGTTAACTAATGCAAACAAAAAGATGTCACTTAGAATGTGCTAAGATCTAGTCACTGTGCCGTTTCCACGGTCGTGTACAGTGACAGTAAATGCGCACAGACCAATTAACACCTTCATTTGAGATGCATGGCCGTAGTTTTGGAACTGAAAATTGAAGTCAAAAGTGAGTGAATCAATTTGAGCACGAAAAAAATAATACTTAGCTATCTATTTCTTTGTTCGTGTATAAACAAATTCTCATTGGCCCTTTGTATTTCAGTCATCAGTTGCCGACACTTTAAAATTATTTATAAAGCTTGCTATAATAAACTGAAGGAAGCTTAACTAGCATAGATCGTAACTAAACTATAGTTGACCAGTTATGTAGCAGTCTGTATCCATTAGTCGGTTTCCTAACATTATTTACAATATTTATTTTCTACCATATTGCGTCCTTGATATGCATTGCGTAACAATAAAAAAACCTAGCTTTCATGCCCTCTGGATTTGGTGTAATACCTGCGCTCATTCGGTACATTCCATAAGTACTGTTCGAGTAAAGCAATTAGAACAAATAATACAAATACAGTTACGACGTAACAAAAAAACCATATGTTTTACAGTCAGACTTGTCGCATTAAATAAAATAGAATTATATAAATATTGAATTCAGTCCTTGAGTCCTGCCGATTGTGCCACTCAATAAATACCACGCGTAGTCCTCACGTAATTCACTTCCGCGAACCTAACCGTGAGTTCGTATGTCCATTTCTTACGGCGACACTACACTGAAAGGGGCACTTATAATCTCTGGAGTTTATCGCACTGTTCGTATAGCACACACAACACAGTTTACCTCGAGTTCGTAGCACAAAGTTAATCGCGTCGCAAAGTCTCAAATCATCGTAACTCGTTAGTTCCGCGTAGTACATTTTCGGCACAATCGCAATCTCGGTTCACTTAGCTAATAGTCTGTTGGGTTAGTGGATGGCGACGGGGCTGTGCTGCAGCTGGCACACGGTCTGCAGCATGTCGTCGTCCCGCCGCACGGCCTCGACCTCCATGCGCTCGGCGCCGCCCCACAGCCGCGCGCTGGCGCCGGCAGCTACTGCGCACAACAATACATTATACTGACTGTCCCGGCGAAGCCTGCTTAACTACCTAAACATACCAAACATATTGGAGGTTAAGCCTGGTAATGCGAGACAAATGTAAGAGCGAGTTGGGGCGTCTGTCCACAGCAGCGCTCGTACGGCCCAGTTCCCCGTTATGTCACATCACGTCTTTACGGGACGGGTGACATACAGCCGTACGCGGGACCCGCGTGCGCTGCTGTAGACAGACGCCTTAAGATTCTTGCTGCTTCTTTCCTGACTCGTGATAACATTTAAAAAAAATTACAATATTTTCTATATTTAACAACCTTATTTTGACGATACCTATAAGTTATACGTCTCTATAATAGAAGATATAGTAATAATGTTATGTATGACATGTAGTGAAATGAGGATTAAGCAAAAATTAACTTCTCGTCATTATGGGGGTTTAAGTAGGATGTTTGATATAAACCAGCAAAGTAATATTAGAATGGCACCTAACTTTGCCGGTAAGGCTTAAAGGAAATTTCACTATTTTCATAAATAAAATTATATTCAAAAAAAGCTTCATAAACATTATAAATAAGTAAAGCCATGAATTTATAGTAATGCTACACTAACACTATCCTAGAAATGGAATGCTTTAGGTACCTAGTAGTTTAAAAGCGTGATAGATAATGTGGTACATTTCAGCTACTTGTGAATATAATGGGAGGATCCGCTATTTAAAATCAGCATTAGATTTGTGACTATGTTTGCGTATTTTTTTTAATCATTAAGGACTTTGTCGCTGTTGCGATTATGACGCCCGTTTGTGAATCGTTGGTCAATCGTACGGTCAATCGTTGAAATTTTAATTTAGACTAATTAGAATTTATAAATGCTTATACAAAACCATAGCCACGTCATTATGATCCATATAATACGTATCTCAGCATAATTGCAGCATGTAATGTCATCAATACCCCAGAAACCAATGCAATAGCATGAAAAGGATTATCATGAGTTATGAATGGCGTGACATTACTGCAAATGGAATTCGGAAGCCATGCATGAACGATATAGAGCATGCCTCGGATATGGGTTACTGAGGATTATTAATAAGAGTCCATTAAAGAATTACGAAGCGCTTTGTTCGTGCTTAGGGCAACTTCTTGTAACCTTTGTAATTCTTTATGAAGTGTCATCTACTAAGGGGGGTTAGAATAATCATTCCATTGATTCACAAGGCAGACCTGATCATAAGTTAGGCACAATGTTGGTCGGCGTTAGTGACGTGGGCAGGGTACCCCGGACCGCTCTAGTCATCGCGGTTCTGACGGGCCATCTGACACGGGAATATCGACACAATAAACATACAATGAACGTTCAATATAGGCTAGTTGACAACATTTTATTTCTTAGTCCGTCATGTAGATTTTTCAGAAATATTGAACATGACGTCACGAGCCCCCAGTCCAAAACTTAAAACACTATAAATAAGTATTTTTTTATAAATTTATATAAATTAAATTATATATAAATTTGAAAAAGCCACAAAATCTTTTTTATTTAACTGACGGACTAAAAATAATTTTGATTTAAATACCGTGTCAACATGCCTATTTATAAAGTAGCGTGTGCTCTGGGAACCTTTTACATTCTTTTTAGGGTCCAATTGTGTAGATGTAAGAATTGTTTATATGAAGCTTCACTTTGAGGGTCAATATGATAATGACAGATGGTAATATTTATCTACAAAATGTTTAATGCAATGAGTCCATTACAAATTATTAGTATTTTTTTGAAAAAAGCATATTATGGAGTAGTAAAATTAATGTTTTTTTATTAATTCCTCTTCCCAGGTAGATTTAATATAGCACAATTGAAAGCTTAAGCTTAAAAGAAACGGACACGTTGATTGACTTTGAAGCAAATTACGTTATTCCGTGTTAAAATTTCGACTACTGGTGTTGAGACCATTTTCGAGTAAAAATTGCATAGCGTTTTGATATGTTGATAGGTATATTTTGATATGTTTGTAGTCAAAACTTTAATCCACACTTATGTATAACAAGTAATATTGATGCCGATTGCCGATGCTTAAGCACCGGCATCTTTCTCAGATCAATATTATCTAATCTAGTTACAGTGATATTTATAAAGATTTTTCGTAGCTGTTGCTTCGTTCACTCTAATATGGCATAAGTCAATGTGCGCCATATTTTACCTCGGCCCCTTTCTGCACAACCCTTCTCAGTCAGCTTGTGCTGGTTAGACCATAAGTTATAAACATAGGAAGTTCCCTCTAATACAATTGAAAACCAAAAGTGGCATGATTAAGGTCATAGGTATTTGATAGTTCTCCTTTCTGTTGCCACAATGGTTAAGTAAGCTGTGTTATTGTGTAGCAGATAAATATCACTATAGATACACGCATAAGAACTGCCAATAGCATAAAGTTCGATTTAAACATTTGACTGTGATATTTTGTCTACTCCAGGAGAATAATGTCCCAATATAGATTCCCTTTCCATTATATTTGTGAGTACAACAGCGTTAGAGGATCCAATCATGTCACAGTAAGATCTAAACAGTTAGTGCACTCCGAGTGTTAGCTAGTCAGAACTCACCGTGCTGGTGATGCGACTGAGCCTGCTGCGTGTTGGTGGATTCGTCTGCTGTCCGCTTGAAGAAGTTGTGTTGTAGCGCGTAGTACGGCGTGACGCGCTGTTTCGGGTCGTATTCGAGCATGCGGAGTATAAGATCCTGAAATACGTCAAGTAACAACAGGTTATATTAAGTTTATCCTCCTTTCTCTCTCTCTCTTTATAAGCAAACTCATAATACTTAACCTAAAAAATGCTTTGTTTCTGTTGGGTTTCATATACATTTCTCAACTATTGGGGATTTATGACTACACTCTTCAATATAAATGACTATTAACTAGGTCTAAAAACCAACCCTTGGAAAGCAATTCCATTTTAAGTGTGACAGTTTGTTTACAAACATTCTACATTGAAATTGGCGAAAGTATAGATCATAAGACCAATCAGTTCATCAATATCGATGAGCTGATTTTCACTGTAATTTTAAACACAACCAAATATATGAGTTAGTCCTGTCATCTAACTACAAATCCTGCTAAAGTGTGTGTCAAGTGCGCTCTAAAGAGTCGAAACAACGGCGACACAGAATACCAGCGCTGCTATAGCCCGCTGGGCTATGCTATTTATGGACTAGTGACCGGTTCCTGTCGTTGTTACTTTAAGTTCAGCCTTAGTACGTCCACTGGTGAACATAGCCATACTTGCCACGCTCGGTAGGCGGGTTGGCGAGCGCAGTGCGGGATGTTGATATACGGAAAGACGCTGCTGCCCATCTTCGGCGGAGGTGTGATGTTCGTTTTACAATTCTAGATAGGTATTAGATGTTCGTTTCAAATTCCTGCAAAGTGCAATAGTCGTATCAGCAGCAGCGTCGACACTACTGGTTCATGTTTATTTATTAGTTTAATACATACAACTTTAATACAGGATTTTATCGCATACTTTTAATATTTCCTCCCGACACGTTCCGAACAACGTCACAGCGGTCATGGTCGCGAGAGAACTGATGTTTCTGAGAGCTGGTTTCTATGTATTCCGCTGCGGAATTGTACTTCTCAGGTGAGAACAAGATATAGCCACCGCCTTCTCTTATTCATATATTCGTGTCCATCCTAAGGTTGCCTGGCAGAGATCGTTTTTAGCGATAAGGCCGCCCATTATAACACTTTTTGTAATTTTTGTTTATTTCCGTTTCTTTTCTTGTTCGTTATGGTGTACAATAAAGTATATTCTATCTATAACTACAGCGCTCACCTAAATAATCATAATCTCAGCCGTAAAACGTGAACGCCGCCTCGCGGACTTGCAAGTGTTGCGGCTGGAAGCGACCCCCAGTACTGCACGCAGCACTCACCTTGAATTTGAGATAGTCGGAGACGGAATGGCCGGCCTCGCCGCGCCGCCTCGCGGACTTGCAAGTGTTGCGGCTGGAAGCGACCCCCAGTACTGCACGCAGCACTCACCTTGAATTTGAGATAGTCGGAGACGGAATGGCCGGCCTCGCCGCGCCGCCTCGCGGACTTGCAAGTGTTGCGGCTGGGAGCGACCCCCAGTACTGCTCGCAGCACTCACCTTGAATTTGAGATAGTCGGAGACGGAATGGCCGGCCTCGCCGCGCCGCCTCGCGGACTTGCAAGTGTTGCGGCTGGGAGCGACCCCCAGTACTGCTCGCAGCACTCACCTTGAATTTGAGATAGTCGGAGACGGAATGGCCGGCCTCGCCGCGCCGCCTCGCGGACTTGCAAGTGTTGCGGCTGGGAGCGACCCCCAGTACTGCTCGCAGCACTCACCTTGAATTTGAGATAGTCGGAGACGGAATGGCCGGCCTCGCCGCGCCGCCTCGCGGACTTGCAAGTGTTGCGGCTGGGAGCGACCCCCAGTACTGCTCGCAGCACTCACCTTGAATTTGAGATAGTCGGAGACGGAATGGCCGGCCTCGCCGCGCCGCCTCGCGGCCGGGCCCCCGCCCTCGACGCCGAGCACGTCGTGCAGCCGCCGCGTGCCCGGCGCACGGTATTTCCTGTAACCGCTGTAACAGAACACAGTGATTATTAAAGTTATATTGACTCCTGGCCTGTTTGTATTGCAACATCGAGCGCATATCCAATAGAGGGGAAAGAGGTCATAAGAATTCCAAAACACATGAGTGCTTTGCACTAATGCAATGACAACTGTCTCTCGCCTTTGACAGTACAGCGCCAACAGGCGACCTGTTTACTTTTCCGTACAATTATGAAATATTTTTGGCGGAATTGTTTAGACAAAATAAATGACATTTCCTCTCTATTGGGTACCTATGTCCTCGATGTATAGCAATATACAAACTTTCAAATATCTTTCTCTTGCAGCCGTAGGATGTTGATGTGTTTCCCGGTTCATCCGATATGAAATTATGTCATTTTGCAATATTCAAACTATCCAATGCCCTTGCGGACAATAAATTAGGCACTAAGCATATTAAGACCAAAATTGTAATAATTATTGAGAGGCGAGAGAGACGGAATTTGCTCCAACTCCGTCAACGTAATTTAAGAAGAAAATAAAATAGTTAAATGATGACTATAACGACCAAGTTCTTCTGTGCCGTTTCTCTTCTTAATTCGTGTGTAGACTGACTTTTTAAAGCGACCCATAACACTTAATACAAAGTGAACAACTGGCATTCATGCCATTTGGGACGCTGCAGTGCCTGGGACATTATTAGATAGGTGGAGGCTTGCCCAGCACCTATACTATCCTCCCAACTTAGTTGCCTATTAGTCAGAGGAAACTATAGGACAATCAATCATCACCATTTCAGCCGTAAAACGTCCACAACTGAACACAGGCCTCTATCATGGACCTCCATGAGGGGAAGTTGCACTTGGCAGTGCAGGACGCTTGGCAGGCGGGTTGGCGAGCGCAGTACGGGATGTTGATACACGGAGACGCTGCTGCCCATCTTCCGGAGATATCCCTTAGCAGGCTCTTACTGCATCCACGGGTATGAGAGGAGGGGTAACATTCTACTGCCGGCACCCCACGGGGGATATAGGACAATAAAACAGCTTTATTGCCAACTTGGTTTAAAAATCATAATTCTTATTCACATTTAATAATTATACCTTCCACGAACTCCGATATAGTCCGGTGTTTTCGCATGTGAATAGCCTGATTAACATAACTCTAATGATGATAGCCTATGGATGTTGATGATAGCCGCCAATTAGTTGATTACGGAACATACCTGCCGTCTTTCCCATTGACCTTCTTCAGCACGTAGCCACCGCCTTCCGAAGCAGGTAGCTTGTCGAAGAACTTTCTGGTTTTGTGCGCCTGGAAATGGTAAATGAATCCGGTAAGTAATTTAGATACGTTTGACTTTGCATTATTTATATGTTTTCATCAGCACAACATGTCCTCGATCGATATGACCTTATCAAGAATTTCGACGTAACACGGGTTCCGTAGATTGGTTGTGAAAGCACTTCAGTGGACGTAGGTTCGTACCCCATTGAAATCGTACATATTTGATATGATTTCTCATTTCATTAAAACACGACCACCATTTGATAATATATAACACGATGATATGCGGCTAGATTGGTTGCCAACAATGCCAAATCCTCGGCTCTTCGCTCCCACTCCAGCGCAGCAAAGCGAGTGAAACGAAGTGTGAGTCGATTAGCTAACACGCCGGGATACAACATCGAGGTAGCCAATCCGCGGTGTCCATCCATACAGGCAAAGCAAATACGAGCTAGTAAATAGATATAATCTTTTAAAATTCTAGATCAATTATAACATTGGACCTCGGTGATCTTATCCGTGATGACCATATCCTTGTAAACGAATGGTCACAGCTTTATGATTTTGATTTGAACAGCGGTTCCCCGGTGTACATCACGACCAGTTTTCAGCCCAGCGCCCACATATCAATGCTGAGTAGAGCCTCTAGCGACGGGTAAAACCTTGATTGGACGGTGCAGTTAGCATGTTATTACCTGATCGAGTATGTGATCGGACGGCATGCCCAGCACCTCGACGATCTTGTTCATCTGATCCACCTCATTGGCGCCACTGAAGAGGGGCTCCCCGGTGTGCATCTCAACCAGTATGCAGCCGAGCGACCACATGTCTATCGCGAGATCGTAGGGCACACCGAGCAGCACCTCCGGCGACCGGTAGAACCTTGATTGGATGTATTGGTATATCTGGAAATTGAAGTGGTGTATGAGCTTCTGTCCAATGAACCTTAAATAAAAATATTTACAAAAATGCTGCTGATAATCATCAAATGGTCGAACGTTGAAGACGTGTGCTAATTTTAACATATTTTTTATGTTTATTGTTTCTATGTAATCCATATTGATTGTTGTTTTTTATTTCGAGTTTTAATAATCTTTTATGATTACAAAATCAAATGAATAATTCAACACTGGAGCCACTGAAAACCAGCGCAATAATAAGAAAGATAGAAAGAAAGAAAACACATTTATTGGCACACAAGACATACAAGTAGTAGTACCGAGTAAACGCTGAGTGGTGACCCATTTTGTTTTCATAAATTTTGATAGTACTCGTATATTCTATTGTGACTCAAAATAAACATTTTTATTCTTATTCTAACATTAGATTATATAGATTTTGTAATCATATTTGATTTAATTAATGTAATGTGTACTTGTACCCTATTAAATAATTATTATAAAACATGTAACTAACTTTCGTAACGATTTAATATGAACGCAATAAATAAATAACTATAAGAACATCTCCATCAAGTCACCGGCAGGACGACGGGGGTGTAAATTAGCCCACATAGAATAAATCCTGGGTTTAATGTACACCATCAGTCAGCTGGTCTTTACACAAGCTTAATAGCCGACAACCGCAAGATTTCCATTAACAGCCGTTCAAATTTTACGTTGTACCATTTTATATTTACGCAATAATATTGCGTAATGGTTCAAACAACAAATGAAATAAAATTAAACGCAATATTTACGTATGATATTGATATCTCATCGGCAACTATACAATTAATTGTATTGTATAAACATTAGCGTACCGACACAGGGCATGAATGAGTTGAACTGTACTCAAGTGTTAGTTTAATTATCTTCTCGTGCAATTGAAGCGCAATTGGAGATAACCCCGTGACTTCGGACTGAATCGGTCCGTTGAGATTTATCTGCTCAATTAGCGCATACAAGAGTACCCTATAAATCGAGCACAGGTTCCGTACAAAGGCTAGAGTAAGACCGCTTCGAGATCACAGCTCGTTAAGTTGAAATCACGTTTTATATCAGAAATTTTGCTTGCGGAAGGCCGTTTCATTTTGAATTCAATATTCATTTTGCGTTTAAAATTCATCCTCAAAAACACTCGATTATTTTTATATGCCACGTTATACTAATGATTTCATTCTCATCTATGTAAATGAAATATAGAGGTAGGTTAGGATTTTACGACATATGATAATGTATTTCTAATAAGAAGCTTGTGTTAAACGCAGGTAATTTCTAGCTTAGGCTAGACTTACCCTTTGACCTAGTTGACACGAACTGCCGAAGTCCACAATTTTAATGGCCGACCTCTTCGGATTGCATAGTAAAATATTCTCAGGTTTAAGATCACAGTGAATTATATTTAGTTCTGAAAAAGAAGAAAATTAATAATTAGTGCGGTCAGAGATATTTTAGGCTGTCACAAAGAAATGACCGTCGCTACAGCGACATGAGACGTCTTATAACATGTTGCCTCTTCCTTATATTATTTAAGTCTAAAGTTATGCGATGGAATTAGCTGCTGTGTGAAATGACTGGAAGAAACGGAGGGAGGCCTTGATAACAATAAGACAAACTAACAATCGGATATTTCGGGGTTAAAATTAATAGTCTTACAAAACTGAATATGTTAAATCATAATGTTTCTTTCACTCATAGTTTTTTAGGGCATACACCTGCGATTCTTCCTAACTTTATCGCTACTATAAATCTTTCATCTAAAATAAGGAGGAAGTTGTCTGACAGACGAGATAAACAGCGCAGAGGTTAAAACCGAGCAACAAAACGCTACAAGCTCGTACATATATTTTCGGATCAATTGTTCGCCATTTATTTTCGTTATAGTAATCGAAAACGGACCTTTCCCAGCCACTTACAACCACGCTCAGGTGAGAATGAATCACTTGCGAATGTTGATATATTCTATAAGACTGTCCTTGTTTTTCACAATACAGTATACCTAGTCGAAATAATCTTACTCTTTCCGTTAGCTTTCTGCCTTGGATTTGAACATGGGGATGAACAAGAACTAACGAAAAAATGTATCGTAATGGTCAGTCGCCTGTCTTAAATGGAAATAGCAGCAATAGCATGGCAAAGAAAACATGAGATTTTCCGGTACGTCTAGGGGTTTACGCAAGCATAAGCAGTACAGGAGGCGACCGAACAAGTATTTATTACGTGGGATTGTCACTAATCAAATAGACCATCAGTTCCGCGATAGCAGACATCTTCTCCTGAAGATAACACTGGGAACGTCTCGTGCGAGGTACTAGGTGTACTACATCGCGTCCACAAGCTACGGACGAAAATGCGCATTTCTGGACAAGGTCTAAGTAAGTAGCCTTTTGTCATCTCAAGACACTGCGCCTCATTGTTTAGGGCGCCTTTAAGTTTGCCGCTAGTGCGACTCCTGGAATATGGTTTTTTTATCTACTAAGATAACAGACAGGCATGATGGACACCTGATGGTAAGCGTTTAGCGAAGCTTGCGAACTAGAGGAGTGACACTCCCGCTGCCGATTATTTAATTATTTTACAGACCCTTTTGTAGAAGCACATAGTGTAGTTTCTGGGTAATAATAATACCGTGGTAGTTAGAGCGTTCCACAACCGAATTGTTGGATTTTATGTAAGGTAGTATTAAAGACTTACCAGGTTGACTAAGGAACAGTAGCGCCGTGCAAAGCTGCTGCGCGAACTTTCGCGTTAGGTTCAGCGAAACACCTCTGAAGTTCGTATTGCGCAGCAGATCGTACAGGTTGTATGAGAGCAGCTCAAACACTAGGCACAGGTGGTTCCGCCACATAAAATGGCGTTTCAGTTTCACTGGAAAATAACAATTTTGCTTAGTATTATGGTATTACCACACCATTATAATATATTTTAAATTGAGTAGACTTTTTATGCGTTATGTAAATCCAATAGCTGACGTTTGGCGTTACTGTTATTGTAAAACTATATACATAATTTGTAAGCTGCATGCAAAATATTGCCAATGAGGGGTATAGAATCAAAGACAGCTAAGTAAGTGCATTGGTGAATTTTTTTGGAAAAACGAAAAAAATATTTTTATACTTTTCTGTCAACAAACTTTTAAACTATTTGAGTTCAATTTAGAAACCTATAATGCTAGTTTGATAAAATACTAAAATCGCACCGATATAGATAGATAGCCATAATCTTGCAATTTATAAATCACTAAGCTGCATTTGATACTAAACCATAAAAATATAAAATGGTCCAGACGTTTCGTATATTAATATTATAATTCGGATGACAGTTTACACAACGGTCCGGAGCGGAGGTACGCAGTATTAATCAATTACTTCCAGCTTAGAATTCTTAGTATTACGGCTAGACTGGCATCGAGGTTCATGGTCTGTATCCGAAACAAAGCAGGAATTCAGTCTGTGCATTATATCTGCAATAAACAGCTCCAGTTCGGTTCAATCTATCGAGCAGTTTTGTGAGTGCTTTCTGCTACTATTCGGTAAAATGTTGCATTTTTACTAAACAGTAAAATAAGCTCTTCCATCAACTGGATAAGCCTGTGTTCTGAACTCTACAATAACAACTGTAACTGTTAGTAGACAACAAAGGCCTTGTTACCAAGATGGGGACCTCTGGTGGAACTAAGATATGATAAGAAAGAAAACATCACTTATTGCCCTTACCTATATAATACTTATTTTCTGCGTCCGCTTTGTTCATCATTTCTAGTAACTTGACTTCTATTTGTGCCTGGTTTAGGAAGGGTTTCTTATTTTTAATTATTTTAATCGCTACTTGACACTGCTCCTCGTGGTCATACGCTTTCACAACCTGAAATAAAAACTAAATATTTACCAAACGTATTTCGTAATGTGATGTAAAAACACCAACTTCAGCAAATCGAAGGTCGTTACATTTTGAAATAGAATAAAATAGTATTTATTATTAT
Source organism: Pasiphila rectangulata (assembly GCA_963082625.1). Lineage (NCBI taxonomy): Eukaryota > Metazoa > Arthropoda > Insecta > Lepidoptera > Geometridae > Pasiphila > Pasiphila rectangulata. Next base: position 11,672,627 of record OY720249.1, read on the forward strand.
CATTTGAATATTCATTCATTTGTTATGCGTAAGTTACATACACAAAACATAACATATAAATCGGAATTATAATAAGTTATAGATAATGTTTCTATATGTTAATAGAAGAATAATATAAATCCGGATCCACTTCTGATACAATAAATAAAGCTGGACCGTCTTGAACACTTCATACAATGCTATCTATTCCTAAACAAAGCATTAATGCATATTATAGAGAACAAATAAATAATGCTGGACACAACACCATGCGGGATGGATGAAATGGCACAGGAACTACGTGCGAGCTTAACATATGCCCCTTAAAATAAAGGGGAAAATCTACAAGACGATCATAAGACCTGTCGTAATGTATATGGATCTGAGTGTTGGACAACCAAAGAGACGGATTAAAGAAGAGTGCATGTTGCGGAAATGCGAATGCTGAGATGGATGTGTGGAGTTACAAGAATGGACAAAATCAGGAATGAGTATATTAGAAGAAGTTTGAAAGTTGCGCCAGTGACGGATAAGTTGAGGAATAATAGGTTGTCATGGTATTGGCATGTTATTAGGAGGGAAGAGGGTCACGTGACGAGAAGAATGTAAGGTTTGAATGTGGAGGGATGTAGCGGAAGAGGCAGACCAATGAAAAGATGGACTGTGTGAAGGATGATATGGGTAAGAATGGAGTGAGTGTTGAGATGACGGCTGATAGAGCGGAGTGGAAGAGGAAAACCTGTCGTGCCGACCCCACATAAAAGTGGGATAAGGGCAGGGAAATGACTAAACAACACCATCTAGCCCCGAACTAAGCAATGTTTGTACTATGGAAAACAGATGATAGGTGGAAATAATTATTTGTTTTTTGTAATACATACATACATAGAAATAAATTAAAAGTAAAAAAAACTCTTAACAAACAAGCTTTTATTTAAACGTACTAAAAAGAATAAAATAAACATTTTCCCTTTAAGTTTAACGTCAACTTAAAACGTCTTTACAGAATTTATGTGATAAAAAAAACTTGTCGCGCGTGTGTACCTATAATTTGATATAATTGTTTTTTTTTCGAACAATGTAAATACCTGCTTAAATCTAGCGGCAAGCTTTTTTATCACATAAATTGTGGAAAGACGTTTTAAGTTGACATTAAACTTTAAAGGAAAATGTTTATTTTATTATGTTTAGTACGTTTAAATAAAAGTTTTTTTTTACTTAATTTATTTTTTACGTTTTAGTTATCACTGAACAATTGGTTTCTTGTCTGTTCATCTCATGCCCGCCATGTTGGATTTAGAGTTTTGTCATATTATTTTTCGAGTAACTTTCAGCAATCCTTTTTATTTGATATCCATATTGTAAAAGTGCATTAAAAATAACTAGTCCGCCATCTTGGATGTTCCGCCATGTTGGATTAAGAGAGACGTGTTGAATTGGTTGATATCCGCTTCAGAATTGAGTTGCAAGATTCCACCGAACAAACACAGTTACATACATACATACATACAGGTCAAGCTAAATAAAAGCTTGTTAAATACCCAGACACGGGACAAATATCTCCAGAATAATTTGTGACATTTCCCCTTTCCCTTCCCTCCTTAGAGCCTTATGAGTTTTTAATTAATAATAAACCTTCGCGGGGCTTCGCCCAAGGACTTCGCCACAATCTTCAGTTCAAATTACAAACATTTGTCCCGTGCCTAGAATCACACCAGCTATCTCCTGCTTATCAAACGGCTATTAGACCAACTGAGCCACGGAGGCTGTCAAAATGTCTGATAAAATAGAATTAAATACATATAGTTTTATTTGTTGTAAACTTATACCCAGACTCGGGACAAATAACAGCAGTTCATAATAATGTGTACCGCAGAGAGAATCCAACCCGAAACCTTCTACGTCTTAGTTGGCTGGCTAATAGGCTAACTTCCCACTTATATATTAATACGAAAGTTCGTCTATACTATACTATATCCGGATTTATACTAGACATATTAACTGTTCCTGAAACTTGGCACATATATAGTATGTTGACCAGGATTCACACACAGGCGTCTTTTTCGCCAGGTAAAACGCGTAGCTATAGACAAAAGTTAGTTTCATATAATCCTGATCATGGAAAGGAAAATGATCAGAACAGTGTGACAGATTTTTTCATAATTTCAACGGAAGTTCTAGAAATATAGTGCCTGTCCTGTTTTTATGTACCTGTCCAAAAGAGCCTTTCCCGATCGGCGATGAGATCTCATACCGGTCGAGAAACTTCTCTCCCTGCTTGATAATGTAGTCATGGTTATCGTCGTCGTATCCATCGTTGTATAGCTTTCTTTCCTTCTTATGTGCACCATCCTCGCCGAGGTACGCCTGCGCTCTCCGCTTCTTCTTTGCATAGTATACCTGGAGACAAAAAAATATAATAATTTTAATCTCATTTTCTCATCTGCCTCATTACAACCAAGAGGCAGTCCATCCGCCTATAATATGTAATATGAACATCTGCCTGAAATAAATAAATAATAATAATTATTATAACATCATTAGTTCTATTTCACTTTCAAAATTAATCTGAGATTTTCTATTCATTCATTTTGTAAAAACGGCGGTAAGTAATGACGTGAGTAATCCGGGGATTTTACATTCATTAGTTCTGTTTGGAGTCAGCGGACAAAAAGCCTAAATAAAGAATAGCGCATTAAAGAGGATGTCTATACACAACAAAGGGTGTAAATGTGCTAAAATTATGATAATACTAGTGTTTTGTGCCTATTATGCTGAGCATTTATGTATGTCAAATAATCGGGCATAAGACCAGAATAATCATATACATTTTTCTGCCTCCTTTCTTACCTCAGTTTCTTCGGAACATGATTTGCAATTTCCCAGTTTATATTTTTCAATATTTTAAGCGGAATCATGGGAATTATTTTACGAACCAAGCACAGAACCATAAATTCTACGATTTACATGTCAATCATGCTTCTTTATATGACTTGACAAGTAAGAAAAGGTTGTCAACATTAAAAAGTTACTATTTACTACCTACGATTACAAACGTTGTCAAAGAGGAATATCCCCAGTCCTCCAGGCTTATTAATCCGAGAGGACACGATATAGGAAATGGAGAGTACACCGAACGCCGGGAATTCGGCTGACGGTTGTTGACCCACATAATGCGGTTGACATTGATCGGCCACAGGCCGCGATATGCTTATATGAATCATTCGTACCTTCATAGGCTCCAGGCGAATGGAACGCGAGGATTCGACAACAGGAAGTTCATTGCTACCGGGTTTTTATTAATCTCGTCTAGGCTTGCCGGCGAGTCATTGTTTTGTTACATATATGGATGTTTTGTGTACATGTCCTTTGCTTGCAATGCTAATGTTTGTTATTCTTAATAACCTATTACTAACACTTGCGTGACGTATACGTGTGTACTTTTATGATATATTTATCCTTCATAGAAACAAGATGAAACGCCTGGTACGCCGAATACACAATTATGTAACCAATGTATAAGAGCATTATTATTGACGTGGCAACTGCATAGCAATCCTATAGTAGCGGTGCGGAAACGTCGCGTATCGACGCGACCGAACTATAACCCAAATTCTGACAGCGACCTAAATATTACCTACAGTGTGTTTCACAGTCGAGCGGACGCACCGCTTCGAGGCTCCAGTCGGCAACCTATCTTGTTTGGATATGTTTGTTGATTGATCTTTAAGCCGTCGGATTGGACACTTGGTCGGTTTCTTTCGGGGGTGTTACTTAATTCCGATGAGTTAGACACAAGGCTAGGTAGGACAGAGCGCCGTGGTGCGGTGTGGTATGTGGCGAGTGGTGGTTCAGTGACCGCGGCACGTGGTCGCGAGATGAGCGCAGGGGAGAGACGGCGCGCGGTGGCTGTCATTGATTTTCCCCGTTTCCCCCAACCCCGAGGCTGACTCCCGCCCCACCGCGTCTCACCCACTTCCAGCGCCCGATAACGAGGTTAACGGGCGACGTGAGACTCTCCTAAACTTTAATTATACCCGTACACCCGTCGTGCATGTTTAACCCGGCCTCTATTCAACGTTTTCTGTGCAGCGCACCTGATAGCGAGACGAGACGTAATCCACTGTTCGGTCGGTAACTTACTATCTCATGAAACCGGAGATGGTAAGCCGAAGAGCACAACCTGGTAGTGGGTTGAAAGTTGTATGGCGTGTTCGATTCAAATTTGCTTACTGCAACACGGACGACGCTAACTTCGTAGATTAATTGTAAACAATAGGGTTAGTTTTTGCACCTACCCTACTACTAACTAAATTGAGTTACGTGAAACAGAATTAGTCAAAGCACAATAGCAAATTAGTAAAGTGTTGCTAAAGTTAACGAGCAATTCAATATTATGCTTGATTCTGTAAATGGATGTTATGCTACGGTCGTAGCAAGTGCTACGTTGCTACGACCGTAGCACAGAGTAGGTTACTCTTACGAGCTGCTACAGATTACTTCTATTATATATTAATACATGGTTTCTATTTCTATACGATGTAACTCCATATATTATGTATAATATTCTACAAATGTTTTTTTACTATGTCGGCTAACATATTTTCACTGATCTTACTTGTACTTGAATCTAACAAATTGACAATCACACTGTAATGCAAAAAGGAAGTACGTAAATAGATAATCATAAATAAATAGATAGATAGATAGACATATCATAAATATGTATAGGCTTCAAATTTATTTCACTGACAAGTAAGAAATATGAGCTAAAGAGTCATAATAAATCCCTATACTATCAAATGAAATGAACAGAGAACGCGTTAAGTAGTTTTAACATTCGTTGTCTCCTATTCATTTATTATCGAACAACCAACAAAGCTGAGTTCGGACGGATTTTAAATTAATTATTCTTACTGAACTTTTCAAACTTTTGAGACTTGCATATGAAATAGTTTTAACAGTTCTTGTTAAAGGATTTCCAGGACTTAAATTATACAAATTCTTGCAGTTTTGATAGGCGTAACAGGTATGGTTAACTGTCACTGGCCCTGGTAACACACAACATCCGCACTTTGAGGACAGACGATAAGATCGTTGAGCTGGAAGAAGAAATGAGTAGGTTACACTGAGACATTTTGGGATTATCAGAAGTCCGTAGAGAGGGCGAGGACACGATATCCTTTAAGTCCGGTAATCTACTCTACTAACGGGAAGGCGACCAACAGTCCCAAGGTGGTGTCGGGTTTCTCGTTCACAAGTCACTCGTTAACAACATTATCACCATCGACAGTGTGCCGAGCAGGGTCGCGTACCTAACACTCAGAATATCTAAGCGATATTCGCTGAAGGTCGTTCAGGTATATGCGCTGACCTCATCACACCAGCGACAGGATGGCATCAGCGGAGCCATACATACGAACAACACTCACTGCTGTCATGGGGGACTTCAATGCAAAGTTAGGCAAGAGAAGCGATGATGAGTTGAGAGTGGGGCAATTTGGGTATGGGCAACGGAATCCCAGGGGACAGAGGCTAGCCGATTTTCTGCAGAAAGAAGGACTCTTTATGATGACCTATTCCAGAAGCCGCCTCACAGGAAATCGACTCAATAGAGGAGCCCCGATGGTTCCACGAGAAATGAGATTGATTTCATCTTAACCAACAAGAAACGGGTATTCAATGATGTCATTGTGATTCACAGGGTGAATACCGGAAGTGATCACCGAATCGTTAGAGGCACATTGAATATGAACGTTAGACTTGAAAGATCCCGTCTGATGAAATCTACGCTCCGACCCACTCGCGCACATAATCCAAAATCTAGAGAGCTTTCAACTCGAACTTTCAAATCGCTTTGATTGTCTAGGTCTAGAAGAACATGCATCAGTGGACGATATCAATAACAGGTTCGTAGAAACTGTCCATACGGTAGGGTCTCAGTTCTTTAAGACGCCCCGTACAAATAGACCTCAGAAACTCTCTGATGACACTCATAATCTCATGGCTGAACGACGCTTATTACGACTGCAGTCTCCCGATGATGCTAAGTCACATAGGCAGCTCAATAGACAAGTTTGGAAATCTTTGCGGCAGGATATTCGTACCTTTAATACAGCTCGTATTAAAGATACGATAGAGCGGAACAAAGGCTCCAAAGTGTTCGCGGGAGATATGTCTATTGGGCAAAGCCAGATGACGAAGCTGAAGAGGGAAGATGGCAGTATAGCGTCAAGTAAAACAGAAGTGTTAAGGGAAGTCGAAAGGTTCTATAGACAGCTCTACGATTCGGTCACTAAACCTGTTTGCTGTGCGGCAGAAGACCCTAGAGCCAAGCTGACCCGACATTATACCGAAGATATCCCGGATATCAGCCTGTACGAGATCAGGATGGCCCTGAAACAGCTTAAGTACGACAAAGCGCCTGGGAGGACGCAATCACGTCAGAGCTTCTAAAAGCGGGTGGATCACCGATACTTAATGTCCTTCAGAAGCTCTTCAACACCGTCTTGGAACAAACAAAACAAAACAAACAAAACATGGAACAACAGCGTCGTGGTACTTTTATTTATTTATTTTATAAGCTGTTCTCAAGGGTCATCGCAAATCGTCTCGATCGCAGGTTTGGTGACTTTCAGCGTCCCGAACAAGCCGGGTTTCGAAAAGGCTACAGTACCATAGACCACATTCATACGCTGGGCAACTGATACAGAAGACCGAAGAGTATAACTTGCCGCTATGTCTCGCGTTTGTGGACTATGAGAAAGCCTTCGATTCGATTGAAACATGGGCGGTGCTCGAGTCTCTCCAACGATGCCGGATTGACTATCGGTACATCGAAGTGTTGAAGTATTTGTATAGAAACGCCACTATGTCAGTCCGAGTACAGGAACAGAGTTCGAAGGATATTCCCTTAAAAAGAGGCGTAAGACAGGGAGGCGTTATTTCTCCGAAACTGTTTACGACCGCTTTGGAAGATGCCTTCAAGCTCTTGGAATGGAAAGGACTAGGCATCAACATTAACGGCGAATACATGACCACCTTCGCGGTTTGCCGACGATATTGTGGTCATGGCAAAGTCGATGGAGGGACTCGGCACGTCATAGATAAAATCTTCTTTATTTCCATTCGGTGGCCTGTACTTTTAGTGATAACCACTTTGGAGCAATAGCTGCTGACCTCAAAATCGAAGTGTAGAAGTCCAAGTACCGGGAATGCATAAACCATGAAGAGGTTTTCGACACCCGTGATCTTGATTCTTTTTTTTTATTTAAACCTGATTTATTAATAACAATACTGTGATTGTTCAATCACAGTATTGTTATTAATAAATCATTTGAATTTTCAGTCTAAGTAGTTCAACTACTTTTCTTAGTTGAAAAAATTGGACGAAATGTATCCAATATGTTCAACTGATTGACAAATAGTTGAACATATTGGTGTACACCATGCTCGAAGGCCTCAATCGAGTCTCCCAACGGGTAGGCCTTAAAATGAACATGGACAAGACGAAGATTATGTCGAATTTCCATGTTGTGCCTGCCCCAGTCATGGTTGTGAACTCGGCTCTCGAAATTGTCGACGCGTATGTATACCTAGGACAAACAGTCCAATTAGGTAGGTCCAACTTCGAGAGAGGTCAATCGACGAATCCAACTCGGATGAGCAGCGTTTGGGAAACTACGCAACGACTTTGCGTCCAAAATTCCTCATTGCCTTAAGACGAAAGTCTACAATCAGTGTGTGTTACCAGTAATGACATATGGAACCGAGACGTGGTCATTCACGATTGGCCTCATGAATAAGCTCAGAGTCGCTCAACGAGCTATGGAAGGGGCTATGCTCGGGGTTTCTTTACGGGATCGAATCAGAAATGAGGAGATACGTAGAAGAACTCGGGTCACCGACATAGCCAAGCGGATTAGCACATTGAAGTGGCAATGGGCAGGCCATGTAGCTCGCAGAACAGATGGCCGATGGGGCCGAAAAGTTCTCGAGTGGAGGCCACGGACCGGCAAACGCAGCGTAGGACGTCCACCAACAAGATGGGCTGACAACCTGGTAAAGACCGCAGGTCGACGATGGATGCAGATCGCTTCCAACCGCAGTACTTGGAGATCAATGAGGGAGGCCTTTGTCCAGCAGTGGACGTCCTACGGCTGAAATGATGAGGATGATGAGGATGATGAAGATGATGATGAACAAAACACAAACCTGGAACTTACCAGTAATATTGAAATTGGTTTTGTATAATGCAGGTTCAATGAATCGTAGAAGCTAGTTAAAGATATGAGAAACAAAGCAACAATAAACTCTGTAACTAGTAGAAGCCAGCTTGCGTATTAGATTGCAATAGTTTAGTAAGTTAATTTTGCTTCCAATTTTGATCTTTCAAACGGATTCCTACTAAGGATAATAAGTCCTAATAAATGTATATGTAAGTTATCTAAGTGGACCGGACCAACAAAGGAATTACAATCTATATATGACGATAATTGGACAAGGCAATCATGCCAAAAATGCACTCGGCTTATGGCTCTTCGCGGAGGCACTTTAATGTGATTTTTATAGCTTTTATTGTCGAGTTTATGGGGATTTGTTGGCATGGTGCTGAACGTCATTTTTTCATTTGTACGCATTGCGCCGTGACGTCATGATGTATGACATCATCTAATGCACTGATGATGTAAGCACAGTATTCGATAATCAATTTTATTGATAAGTTAGTTACAGTCACCGATTGTGTATCCATCTACAAGTACGTCGCCTCGTCGGTCGCTGTTGTCGTCGTTTGCACTAACGACGTCTCTTCATGCTTAGTGCATGGTTTACAACAAATGTTTGCAATTATGTAATCGATTATTAAGGTAACGAGTTATATCATAATGATAACTTACTAACTAATATTATAACTAAATGCGAATGTGAGTTTGTTTGTTAAGTATTCAAGCCTTAACCACTCAACCGATTTTAAATGTATTATTTTATAATTGAAAGCTACATTATTAGCGGGTAACGCAACCTATATTTTATCCCCGAAATCCTGCGGGGACAAGAACTACGTGGGTGAAACCGCAAGGCGCTGCTAGGTATTAAAAGTAAATTTGTTTGGCTATTGCCGTACTAGACAATCACTTGAATCTGATTACCACTTGATTTTGAACATTAGCATTTCTTTATTTTAATTTATTTCTGATTTACTTTTAATATCGTTGTAGCCTAGTAGCCTGTAAGCAACTATACCAAATGCTAATTATTTTTTGATAGTGTCGGCGACGACACCGCGCTGATATGCAAATGAGCGTTCGTCGCTCTCCAGACACTGCTTTACAACTTATCAAGTCGTCGAGTATCAATTAAAGCGACGGAACTGCGCAAGTTTACATCATTAACACCATAAAAAGACAGTTATTGCGAGAAAATTTGTGCAATCAATTAAGAGTTTTAAGAGGGGTCGGGGGTGTATGCGTGCAGATTGCAGCGACGACGTGGGGCGGGCGGCGTGGGGGCGCGGCGCGCGCATCTGTGTGCATTCGGCATATTTACCCCGATAGTGGGCGGGTGGGTTCACTGACCCGACCCAATGCAAGGTCTGCGTACGTAGGCCGCCCGCGCCACAACGCACGCCGCCCGCACCCGGTCCGTTTCATTAGTGCCACACCGCACCGCTCGCACGCCAAATGCTAACACTAGCTATGCGTCAAGTGGCAACCAAGCTTTTTTATTTATCAGCAGTCAGAATCTGCTAGGCGGAAATGCCGCTACGCGCAGTCTTGCATTACGAGAAATTCCTCGTAATTTACCAGAGTCCTGATGCAGTTCCGAAAATGAGCGGGCTAAGTTTCGGCCGGATGCACTGTATCGATCTGTGTTTATTTTCGACTCGCTGTCGGTCCATATACCTTATTTAAAATTTATAACAGGCTAAATTGGTCGTGAGATAGACTCAAAGGACAGCCGCGGCATCCTATGCTTTTAGGGAACTTTATTTCGAAAAGAGAACAAACGATGTCACAAAACACTATCTATGATACAAGTAATCGGTTGCAATGTTTAAATTACATTTTTGAAACTCTCTTTCTAATGACCTGGCAAATAACTATAGTATACGAAGTTAGTTTGTAGTTTATTTAGTACCTTAATTTTGTGATAGAAAACTATACACAACGATAAGAATGAAACAGTCGTTTATGCAGAGATCGGAGCCACATAAACAATAAACGTCATAATTACACCGTAGCATTCATAAATCCACTGGTTAGACAGACACACGGAGGTGTACTGTAAGCTATAAGCAAAGTATACTTATGCAAAACCACCCTTGCATTCGGTGGGGATCGTCGAATGCAATGCCATAACCTACCCCAAGCTTTCCCCTCTTTCTGGTAGGTCCGTGCAGCCTTTGATGGGGCATTTTCATAATAACGGCGAACGGTTACTATTCGTTAAGAAATAGGGTACTTATTCATGTTCATTAAGAATAATATTGTACTGTTTATGCGCCGTCGATAAAGAAATAGAGGTCATTAATAATAAACATTAGTGAATGAATTTAAAGTCGCACTTAAACGATACAATGCAAACGGTGGGAGGTATCTCGTTACAGGGTCTTAGTGTGGTATAAGAGTAATATATAGCTACATGAGATAACACTGGTTCCTCCAAATTAATTATATGTGAATGTTTATTTGCTGTTGTCGAGGATGCTACGCTCTATATGTGTTATTCGCTTCCCAAAGTGTGCGGAAATTTATTTATAGCAATGAAAACTAATCAGTTCGGACCTATTTGATGCTATTTTTTAGATCAAAAACTAAATGTCAATAATAATTTTGATATTGCACAATTTTTCTTCATCTAGTTCGTTTACATAACTAAGAATATGGTATGGATTTTTTATAGGTATAAATCTATAATGAATCTAAAATATTCTATATTACTGGACCGAGACGAATGAAGAAAGGGAAGGGAGGCCTTTGCCCAGCAGTGGGATCCAATGGGCTATTTAGATAGATAGATTAGATATACTTATTACAAGTAGAGAATGATGTACTAAGCCATTTTTGTATTTAAAGTGTAAACCCAACACTAATGTATCAATAGAAAATCAAAAATGCAATCAAAGTTTTGTCTCCAACGGGACTCAAACCCGTAAGGTTCAGAAAAAAAATTCAAAAATTTTGATTGCATTTTTCATTTTCTATAAATGATGTACTAGTTAAAGTTAAATAAACAAATCCAAAATAGTAGCTCAAATACCAGCTGTTCTCCCTAAACTTATAACAATCGAGCTTTTGAACCTGATTTTACGAAGAAATTTAGACAGGATTGCTGGAATTCTCGAAACACACCAAACTAAAGTTCAGGATATTACCTAGTAGGGAATGGTGAAACAAAAACATGAAACATAAATAAAGGATATTTTCATAGATAAAAAAACCAAAGTTACCTCTTAATAAAATCTAAAACAACTGGTATAACTACATGATGAAATCAAGTAAAAATTACACCAAAACATTGGCTTCTTTCTTATGGAGAGAATTGTGAATTTTCTTAGATTTTTTTATTTTCATACAAATATTTTATGAAATGTAAAAATACCTACAACTTCGCGGCGCAGCGCCCGTGCTCCGAACAAATCAATCAGTACCGGCCGAGCCATCACAGAGAGTGTTCATGTCGCTATGTGCCGTTCCGCTGTTTAAGTTCATGTAGTGAGTAAATAGCACAATGACACCGTAGATCGAAAGATAGTATGCTAACAAATTATGAAGCTCAATTTTTTTTCGTTGTATTTTCTTAGAATATTTTCGAACAAGTGAGCGAAGCGAATGAAGTTTTTAGAGGCAATTTGGAGTTTCGGCTGTATGTTCGTATGTGTGTCCGCAATTTTTGTTCGAGGATCACTCTTGAACCGTTGAAATTTACATTTTTACATGAATTGAAGCTGATTTTTATAGGGGCTTTTTCACAAATGTGGTAGTTCTGTAGGGTTTACAGGATGTTTTATCCAAGGATAACTCTTGAAAAGATCATCAGGTGACTGTGGAGACGAGCAACGGTGACGCCTATGGTGACTGTGGCGACTGTGGTGACTGGGACTACTGATGCGACTTTGGTGACTAGGTGTATATGGCGACTTTGGTGCCTTTGGTGAGTATGGGGTAACACAGTCGGTGTTGACTAGAGTGACTGTGATAACAATGGCGACTGTGGTCACTATGGCGGCTGTGGCGACGAGGGCGACAGTTATTATTATTTTGAGAATTGTAAAAAAAAAATATTATTTATATCCGCTCGATGCTTCTTGGAGACAAACTTTAGAGACGTTTGTCCCTTGCAAGCACGTCACCGTCGTGCGTGGTAGAAAAAAGCGCTTTCCCGATTTTTCTTTAGTAAATACTAATTTTATTTTTAATAAATACAGCCAGTATTAAAGATACGATAGAGCGGAATAAAGACTCCAAAGTGTTCGCGAGAGATAGTTCTATTGGGCAGAGCCAGATGACGAAGCAAGATGAGCAGACGACTTGGTGAGAACCGCTGGTCGGCGGTGGATGCAGACGGCTTCCAACCGCATAACTTGGAGATCAATGAGGGAGGCCTTTGTCCAGCAGTGGACGTCCTACGGCTGATATTATGAAATACTAATTTTTAGTTATTTTCATCTCTTTAGCAGCTATTTTCAAGTAAGCAACATAGTTTGACACCTGACTGAATTGCCAAAACCTGATGATCTGTTGTAGCATGTCTATAAGATAAAAAATCGTCCACTCTAAACACAGGCGTCCCTTATGGATCTCCATGAGGAGTAGATGCAATACTCACCACGTTTGGCAATCGGGTTGGCGAGCGCAGTACGGTATGCTATACACGGAGACGCTGCTGCCCATCTTTCGGAGGTATCCCTTAACAGGCTTTTACTGCATCCATGGGCATGAGAGGAGGGGAACATTTTAATGCCGACACCCGATGGCAAGTGTTTTTAATATACCTAACAATAATGTTACTTAATGAAATGTCAGACACAACACAATATAGGTAGATGAGAAGGATGGGTTCTAATGAGCCGCGTAGTGTGAAGAATTTAAGCGGATAAATGGGACAAAGCGAACTATGTGAACTGTGAACAAAGTGTGTGTGTGTGTGTGTAAAGTGTGTGGTATGTATAGCATCAGACGTATGTGTATGTAGGTAACTACATGGATTTAAACTGTGTAATTCTCTAGGCATGCATGTTAAAAATATTCGAAGACACGATCAAAAATAAGATAATACTATAATGATCATTAAAATAATGTTTTTGAGAAACGAAATTTTTTTAAGTGGACAACTGTTTGAATTTTTTAGACATAGACATTCCTTTATTCGCTGCTGCAGTACAAAGCTTACAAACTATTAACTTAAAAAAAAAAATTACAAATTTAAACTTAACATACAAATACTAAATAATAAAAACTTAATGAGGAAAGGGCTGTGTTACAGCAGCAAAAAGGTCTCGGCTCAGCATAAATGCCTTACCACTCAAGAGTAGATAGGCGCTGATATTCTGCCGAAACCATGTGATCACAAGACCCTATGAGGCTTACGATTAGTGTGATATGTGTTACTAGTTCATGTAATAGTGAGTGTGAAATAAGTGTAATAGTAGTTTTATAATAAGAAAATAGTATACCTACTTCAATACAAATAAAAATAATAATATACATATAGTGTGTGTCTGACTTTTGAGTACGAGTTTTGAAGAATTATGAAAGTAAAGTAAATAAATATAGTTATAGCCCAATAAGCTGGAAACTGTTCAGCGAAAACCTAGCAAGAAAATGGTGCACCATCGCGGGTCATGGCTCCAGGCAACCCTGTCTTTTGATGATTAAGTAAATAAATTTTAAAACGGTTTTAAAAGTGAATTTTGATTTTAACAGTCGCAAGGGTGGAGGGATATTGTTCCAACACTTGGTTGCCTGATAGCGAAAGCTTCCCCTAAACGCTACAGTTTTATATTTGCTATAGTGCAACAAATTTCTTGCAGGCCTTAAACTATATTTAATTTTGAAATTACTTAGTTTTGAGAATAAGTATTCTGGAGACTCAAACTTCATGACGCTATTATGTACCAAAACTGCTAGGTGCAAATGCCTTCGCGAAGCCATGTTGAGCGTGGATGAGTTGTTAATGTATGGCGTGACGTGCGTTCGCGGTGGAATGTCGTAACAAAACCTACAGCATGCATTTTGCACCCTCTGGACAAGACGAGCCGTTCTCGACAGTAAACGCGGGCCATAAACTAAGTCACCATAGTTAAGCTTCGATAGAACTATCGACTCACAAACTTTTATGCGGATTTATTTTCTTAGAAAGTTCTTAATTTTATAAAGTAGCTTTAGTCTATAAAGGCAATTTCTTGCAATGTTCTTTATGTGGTTCTCAAAGCGAAGAGTATCCATCAAATAAGATACCAAAATTTCTAGCTTCATGTACACGTTCAATACTTTGGCCATGAATATTGATATTTGGCAAATGCCCTGAAATGCCTTCTATCAAACGCCTTGAACCAAAGATCATAAATTTAGATTTTAAGGGATTAAGAAGAAGAGCATTATGATTAGACCAGTCAGCTATTCGACCCAGGTCATCATTCAGTTTGGCAGTACCGCAGAGAACATTCCCCGGATCCACTGGCAAGTACAGCTGAACATCGTCGGCATATAAATGGTATTTGCAATGTTTGATGTGCCAGCAAATATCAGCACTATAAATGATGAACAGCAGTGGACCAAGGATTGAACCCTGCGGCACACCTCGAACAACTGATTTACAAGATGATGACAGTTGTGTTCCGTCTTGCTTAGTAATCTGCACAAACTGAGAACGATCACTCAAGTAGCTCGCAAACCATGCAACCGCCGCAGCATCGACTCCATAATAAGAGAGTTTTGAAAGAAGCAATGGGATACTTATCGAGTCAAACGCGCGAGAGAAGTCTAGAAGTACTAAAATAGTCCCTAGCCCTTGATCTTGTTCAGTAAGAATGTTATCAACAACATCAAGTAATGCCGTCGTAGTCCCTCTTTCTCTACGAAAACCCGATTGGACGTCTGGCAAGATCTTATTGCGTTCAATGAATCCGCTAAGTTGGCTATAAACCACTTTCTCCAAAACTTTTGAGAGAACCGGAAGAATGCTGATAGGTCTCAAGTCTTTCAAGTCAGTCGGGTGGGGGATTTTAGGAATGGGGTTTATTTTAGCAATTTTCCATTGACTGGGAAAAGTAGACGTAGTTATGGATTTGTTGACTATTCCTGTTATCAACGACAGTGCATAAGGTAGTGTCAACAAAACCATATCCATGGAAAGATCGTCTACTCCTCGGGCGCTTGTTCTAATACTCAAAAGAATTTTGGCTATTTCCTGTTCGTCTACTTCATGTAATGAAAAGGTTTCATTACTAAATTTATTAGATTCAAAAAATGAACGGTTAGAGATCGGGATATCAGTCGAGCCGGGAATATTTAGAAAATGATTATTTATAGCATCGGGTTGATTAAAAGTATCTGGTAAAACATTTTTTGACTCTGCGTGTAATACATCCTCTTTTAAATTTTTCCATAGACTTTTTTCATTGTTCATTTCCAAATTAATGCGAAAGTCATAATACGCACGTGTTTCGCTATATATACTTTTGGATACAAATGACTTCAGTTCCTTATAATTGTTCTTATGGATTTCTAGTTTTGTAGTGCGGAATTTTTCATGTGCTTCGTTTCGACATTTAATCATAGTTTTTATGACATCTGTGATCCAAGGCGTACTTTTCTCTTTAACTTTAATTGTTTTTATAGGCGCGTTATCTAATAGAGCAGTGACTAGAGACGTAAACACTTCTACCATTATTTCCACGGTACGTGCTTGCGTGAAATGACTCCAATCCAAAAACAGTATGTCCTCATCAAACTTTTTATGATCAATGCTCTTAAGTGATCGACATACAATGGTTCTAGGCTGGACCTTTTCTCTTTTAATGTTTAATGAAGCTGTAACAAAAGAGTGGCCATATTTGCCTTTAATATCGACGACAGATATATCACGTACATTACAATCCGTGCAAATAACATCAATAAGAGTTTGACTGTGATCCGTATAGTGAGTCGGAGATGACGTCACTACCTGAGATAGACCTGTGCAATCTAAAAACTGCTCCAACTTTGAATACTGGAGGTCATAAGGACTCATGCAGTCAACATTAAAATCTCCCAGAACGATTACATGGTCGTGAGCACCAAAATAAGCGACTGATTCAGTCAGTGCGTCAAAAAAGATATCCACGTTTACCCATTCCGGACGATAGGCAGTACCAATTGCAAATTTTAATTTATTAATAGTAACAGATAACCACATTTGCTCGACCTTCGCATCGGGATGAGCAATTTTTTGAGCATTAATACCGCGCCTTACATAAAACCCAACGCCTCCTCCTCTACTGCGACCCATATTCTTTGGGCGTGGGCTATTGCGAAAACCATAGCCAGGAACCTTCGGCGCAAGTGCCTCTTCACCTTATTTTATCCAAGTTTCATTAATGGCTACAATGTCGCATTTGAGATTATCCATTGCAACAAGAAAATCATTTTGACCTGTCCTTAAAGAGCCTGGGTTATACAAGCCCAGTTTGAAACAAATTTTAGCTTTAAGACCCATTATAAAAAGTAGATTGTAAGTAACAATGGCACCGAGATAACTCGTAAAAAATAAAAAACGAGAGTGTTTATAAGATGTCAATAATGTTTTAATGACATTCTTAATTAAATTAAATGTTATAATAAGATAGTACTCTGTTATAAATAAATAAAATATATAGTAAGAAAGAAATATTAGTTTAAATGTGGAGTTTGATGGCGTACAGTCGGCGTCGTCGTGACCACACTGGAATGGCAGTATAAGAATTCGACTCATTGGTGCTGTAAAATCATTTAAAAATGAGCAAATATCTCCAATTAGCAAACTAAGCGAGAAGTGGCTGTAAAAAATTATATAACACAAAATAATTGTTGACATATTTTTTGCATTCCCCTACTGAATTACAAATACTATGGCGCAAGATACGAGTGTCTGTAGCGCGTGCGGGTAGCGTAATTTAAAGTAGCGTTTAAATGCCTAGTGTTCGGCTATCATCGCCTTAAAATGTTTTGAATAAATCATCATCAAGGTTCAGTAAAAAAGCTGCTGCCGGGGCTACATTTAATTTCATCTGCAGCGTTGGTGAGAAGCTAGCTAGCCATCCCTCTAGGAGTCGTGCTTTCTGATCGCGTGCCAAGGCTGCCGATGGGAACTTCTGCCGGTTGTCTTTGCCACCACTCCGAACCAGACGTTATCCTAGCCTATAGTGCAAAAGAGAAAGCCGACCTTCTGGGGAGTCTCTGCCTCAAACTCGAAGATGTACGAAGGAGGAATCGTGCCACGCAACATCCCGTGGTGCGGTAACTCCATGACGGCAATCTCAATAACTCAACGGGAAATCCTTCGGTAGTTACTTTCTTTCTCTGGATGTCCATAGTCGAGCGGGCCTGATGATATACTAGCTGTGGTGCTTAACTTGTCGAAACCAGAGACTGTGTGGGTTTTTGGCGATGACTCACGAGAGCCAACGGGGTTCAAAAGGTTAAGCGGTGTGCTTCTGAATTGTGTTCCATTCTAATGCGTCTCTTTGTGCTCTCATATACTGCTAGGCAATTCCCATCTTCTTCCAAGAAGATGGAAATTGTCTACTGCAGAAGTCCACCCGGTACCCAAATAGGGTGATAGATAAGATCCGTCCAATTACAGGCCAATCGCTATAACTTCCCCCTAAGGTCATAAAGCGTGTACTTAATACACAACTCCTCAGATACAAGAACATGACTATATCAGCGATCGTCAGTACGGCTTTCGCCACGGTCGCTATCTCTTCTTCTTGCTCGGCAGTAGCTCTTATGGCATGGACATCAATGCTGTCGTCCCGCAAGGCTTAGTACTGTCCCCGACGCCACTTTTACTGTATATCAATGACATACTCTCCATTGACAGTATTCATTGCTATGCGGACAATAGCACTGGGGACACTTCCTATACAGGCCGTTCCAACATCCCTTGTCCTATAGTTAAGGCAAACCGAAGACAGCTTGTGTTTGAAATCGAAGGTGTTTGAACCAGAGTATTCGATTGCGGAGAAAAAACCTGGTTTGTTCAGCACGACACAAGTTTGCGCGTTCACCGCTAAAAAACCCCATTCAATGTAGCTACCCAATTTCAAAACACACCATTATCTATCTCCAAAAGCATTGGGAACCTGGGTGTCAACATTTAAAGTGACGTTCAGTTCCGCTATCGCTAGGAGAACAAGGCGAACAGGCATCTAAAAAGGTCGGTGTAAGTCCTTTGCATCTTTTATAGATGATTTATACAGCGTCAGCAACTGGTAATAATTTTTTACGGGATGCTGCAGTGCATGGTACATTGTTAGATGGATTAGGCTTGCCAAGCACCTATACCATCCTCTCAGCTCAGTCAACTATTAGTCAGAGGAAAGAACATATTACATACATTTTTCAAGAATGAAAAATCCATTGGTGCACGGCCGGTATCGAACCCACGACCTTGGGATTGAAAGTCGGAGGTACATACCCCATGGCCAAAACGGCTGTCGCGGGACACACGGGTGTTGTGTACTCTACCGCTTGTTTAATGGCTTGTGTTCTGAGGAATTATTTGAAACGGTGTCTACAGCTCAGCTTTCTTCTATCATCGCACTGCCCACCACTGGCAGGGGATTCATCCTCACACCTTGGATCTAATGTGATCTCGCACTGTGCGGCAGAGGAATTTCCTCCCACGAACCGTTAGGTTGTGGAATAAGTTGCCTGCCGCGGTTTTTCCCAGAGATGTACGAAGAACGTTCTTCATAAAGGGCGTTTTGAAATATTTAAAGGGTCGGCAGCGCGAGTGTGACTCCTTTGGAGTTGCAAGCGTCCATAGGCCGCAGCCTATGCGGTTACCGCAGTAACCGCTTGCCATCAGGTGGGCGGTATGCTTGTCTGCTACCTTAGTAGTTAAAGAAAAAAAAACGAGAATACTAGTAATTGTAGTAATATACTTTTTCTGACATTACATTACAAAAAACTCTGTTAAGAAGCATAATTAATAAATTTTAATGGAAAGCATAACAAACAGAATAATGTTTTACATTCACGACTACAAGTAGTTGTAATAACATGTTCGACGAGCTCTGTGGCGCGGCGGGCGAAGTTCCGCCTGCGCTGCAAGGGGTTGCGGGTTCGATTCCCGCCTCGGGACAAATGTCTGTACGATCTGCAGATATTTGTTCAGGGTGTTCTGGGTGTTTTTCTATATATAATAAAAATATCTATCTATGTAGTATAATGTATTAAGACAGTCATCTAGTACCCATAACACAAGCTCTGCTTAGCTTGGGGCTAGATGATGCTGTGTGATATGTCAAAAAAAAAAACATTTCCATTCAATGTGTATTCATAAGGAGATTGGATGAGTAAAAGTCCATTTGTTATTGAAGACCGTTAATATAGAGATGAATCATACGGATAAATTAAGCATCCAGCCTGTACAATAAAGCACGAAAAAGTATATAATATGTACGTATTGGCTTATGAGAATCGGTCGTTTTTTCAAACCGTAAAGCCAAAGATATTTCAGTTTAGGAACTATATCTTGTATATACATACAAGATATTGAAGTTCCTAAACTAGTCACTAGCAAGCAAAGGTCTTCATAAACTAAATCTAATAAAATAAATAGAAATTGGGAAGAGATCCTGAAAATGAACAAAGGTCCACATGGCCCATGACGACGGGTCCCAGAGTACACCCATAAAAAATCATATGCGTTTAAAAGGCCGCCATCGTCGCGCCTCCACTTCAAAGTTTGACCTCGCAATTACTAAAATTGGTTTGATTTACCATTTTAATTGTAACAAAAAGCTTATTTTTTCCAGCTGCATGGTCGGCTTTTGTGTCACTGTAAACTCGACCGAGTGACTTTCGGCCGGAGGGTCTATTAGGGATCGTCGGGTTCGCAGCGCTGATGAATCGGGGATCGGAACTTTGAGCTGTGGCGTCATGTCGTTAAGGTGTAGTTTCTGTCGGAGGTGTTCGGTAGGCGCGAGAGGAGAGCACTCGAGGTCGGATGCTGAGAGCGGGGGTGTGGGAGTGCCGCGCGGGAGGCGAGTGGGACAAAATCGATAACGTCGGGCGGCGCGCGACGTCTTGCGCCCCGGCCCGCGCGCCCCTCTAATGAATGGTAGCGGCCTGAGCATAGCCATCACTGCGGATGGCGGCTCCGCTATGCCAGCCGCCCGCGCCTCTACAGCACGCCTCAGCACTGACCCTACTTCCACTGATGCTTGCCGCTCGCCGATACAACCACGACAATGACAACTGAACGTATCAGCTTAGATAAGGATAATTTATATGCGATATATATCAGATACAAATACGCAGAAGAATGTGTTTGCTCGCACGCGAAATTAATCCAGTAACGCGGATGACATGATGTATAATGTTTTAAATAAGATCATATTTTCCATTACTGGCTTATAGATATGGAAACTTTCGAAATAATAAAAATAAACTGACGAGCTCTGTGGCGCTGCGGGCGAAGGTCCGCCTGCGACGCAAGGGGCAACCCCTTGCGTCGCAGGCGGACCTTGAGGGTTTGATTCCCGCCTCGGGACAAATGTCTGTACGATCTGCAGATATTTGTTCAGAGTGTTCTGGGTGTTTTTCTATATATAATAAAAATATCTATCTATGTAGTATAATGTATTAAGTATATCAGTCATCTAGTACCCTTAACACAAGCTCTGCTTAGCTTGGGGCTAGATGATGCTGTGTGATTTGTCCAGCATTATTTATTTATTTAAACCCAAAACACAAAGCCGACAACATTCCTAATCCCTATCAGGCGAACGACATAAAATTCTGCGCAGAGATAAAAAACCGTTAAGGAATTAAATAAGTCCGAGATTTACACGGTGTTGGCTAATGCTTCTCTATTTAGGTAACTTATCATATTCAAGTAGTGTTTGTAACGGTTTAACGTGGCATTTATATTCTGTAAATGAATACTTGCCTAAATGAGTACATACTTATTATCTACGCGAACATGTTGGTTAATAGCAGCTCCAAAAAGTCTCAATATTACCAATGGAC
Organism: Pasiphila rectangulata; assembly: GCA_963082625.1. Lineage (NCBI taxonomy): Eukaryota > Metazoa > Arthropoda > Insecta > Lepidoptera > Geometridae > Pasiphila > Pasiphila rectangulata. The sequence goes on from OY720249.1 coordinate 11,693,827, forward strand.
ATAATCCTACTAAGTATATTAAATTTAAAATGGGTAGAGTCGGTCAATGTCCCCTAGTAGCTTCCCTTTAGGTTATTGAAACTTACTTTATGTCTTATACATGAAGGGTCTCAAATTGCCGCAGGATAATCTTGTTCTTTAACAAAAATTATTTGTGAGGTATCTTTCCAGAAAGTTTGCTGTGATATTTCATGTTTCCTATACCTATACATATCTTACAGGTCTTTATAAAAAGGGTACTTAAAGTAAAAAGGTACAATTAAAAAAAATACTGATGGAAAACATTAATTGAACTCCTCCTCTGTCACACAACTCTATTTCTGGCTAAAACTTCTATACAACTTTGGGTTTAAATCCGTACATATGAAACGTAATGTTGTTCGAATATTTCCGAATGTACTCATAAATTATAAGAGAGACATGTCATATTTCTGAACGTACATATTTATTCGAAGAAATCAAACACGTGCCAAGCAACTAAAGATAATAACGTGAGACACGTGTAAAATGATAAATCAAAACCTGGAGCAACACTAGGCTGCGTGAAAATATAGGGACCTAGATATATAACACTCGAATCCATCCTACAGACTACAAGTACGCAAGATAAGTTGCCCAAAGTGAGCAACAAACATTTGCAAAGGTATGGGAGCAAAGTGAACGGAAGTTTCAAGTGCTCCCACTTTGCTCCAGTTGATGAGCATCACAATAACATCGTTCCCTCAATTTGCTCCAACTTTTGAGAGGAACACGTCTTTAACCTATTAGAAAACTGCAAAAGATGATCTTAGTCACCCTTCGTTTTCCAGCCAAAACTGAAGAGCTTTTCTCTGCAGAAAAGCTCTTTTATGAACAGATTTTTGTTAACTGTTAAAGAACTTCAAGAGGATCGATTTCTGTTTAAGAAGGTAAAACGATAACAGAAAGTGGGTAAGCGCAAAACTCAGGTCCATCTATAACGCACCTGGTAATACTAAACATAAAAGAAGAGATATTTAAACACTACTAATAACTTAAAACTGTGATTAAAAAGGATCCGAATAGCGAAGTAAGTTAAGACAGATCGTGAAGTTTCGCTTCAGGTATAGTTCATGTTTAACCAGTCAAAGCTGTAAATTGGTTAAGTAATTACATTCAGGCGGCGAGACTGCCTGGCTTTATATTTGACTAGCAGCGCTCCGCAGTTTCACCCGCTTAGTTCCCGTTCCCGTGGGAATACGGGGATAAAATATACTTCATCAGAAACAATGCAAGATTCTAATGGTGAAAGATTTTTTTTTAAATCGGTCCAGTAGTTTCGGAGCCTATTCAATGCATATAAACAAACAATCAAATCTTTCCGCTTTATTATTAGTGTAGATTTATCATGTATGTGCTCCAAGCTCTGCTTAGCTTGGGGCTAGGTGATGCTGTGTGAATTGTTCAGCAATATTTATATTATTTTTTATTACGTAGATCTTAAGTTAAAAGCTAAACAAAATAAACAATGAGTTACTTCAAGAAATGAATTGTTTTTTATTTTGGACGACCGGCGTTATTTCAAATCTTTGCCAATCTAAAAAATCAGTGGTCGCTTAGAAAACGTGATGTCCTAAATTGTGAGTATGGAATTATAGCTTCGGATAAAAATTACGTGAATGATACCATGGATGCGTTCCTCCAGCAGGCATGATAATAACAAACGTTCTTGCGGCACGTACGTCGATATAAACAGTACAGACTATCGCATATTGATTTACCTTGATAACAATCAAACGGTCATCATTACTGAGTATTTGGAAATAGCAAATCACATTTGAATAAAAGGTAAAAAATCTTGAAAAATAATTACACTCCCTAAAAAAATAGAGATGACGTTTCTAATTTTAGAGCTATAAGGGTAAAATTGGGTATAATTGTTCCGTTTTAATTTTAGAACGGTACTAAGCAAATAGCTTTATGTCGTTTTAGTCCAATTTACGTCACATTAATTAGTTTTAACTAGGTGGTGCAAAATAGAAGTGCCACCGTGTTATGTGCCTAATTTTCACGGAAAAACCTTTTGCGTGTCACTGTCATTAAATCCTGCGTCAAGATTATCAGCACAGCAGACTTCCCGTAACATTGTCAATCATCTAGGTCGTTATTCTAGAAGTTTTGTATGGTCGGATTAGACTCTACCAGCTGTAAGATTCTTCGCACAACAGAATTGTTAATTTGGGTTTATAGAACAGGTAGACGGATAACGTAAGAGTGATTTTCTATAGCTAGCTTCATCATCGTTTCAGCCGTAAAACGGCCACTACTGAACTAAGGCCTCGCTCATAGATCTCCGTGAGGGGTAGTTGCCAAACTCACCACGCTTGGCAGGCGGGTTGGTGAGCGCAGTATGGGATGTTGATATACGGAAAGACGCTGCTGCCCATCTTCCGGAGGTGTCCCTTAGCAGGCTCTTACTGCATCCACGGGTAGGAGAGGAGGGGTAACATTCTACTGCCGGCACCCCACGGCTATAGCTTAAGAGATGGATTCCTGTAGATTGCTGAAGCAAAACGCCATATTATGTGAGTATAGATACCATGGAGGTGGATCGCAGTGATCTCAAGCGAAGCGCGTCGGCCAGCGTCCTGAAGAGGGAACGAGTGGACCCGTCTCTATTGCGGACCATCGTCCCGACTTCATGCACGGTTGGCGGGTCACTGCACTGGAGATCACACGACACGCGGAAACGCGCCAGGATGGTTTTGTTTTCACTACAGCTGAGAACGACACTGGTCAAGAGCTATTGCACGCATGTGAATAAATACATTTGTGTAGCAACCGCAATAATCGACAGCGAGGACACGACTGACTCGCTATCGCAGCTCAGCTACTTGCCTATGTAAATTCCAGCAAAAGACTATTCCGTATAATTGTTGAATTAAGATCAGCCTAGATGTTTTGGTCAATTGACGCGCGGCCCAAATGTAAATAGCTCTTACGCTTTTACGTCAACACACATACAGTTAAACAGGCCAGTGGTCCAGGATGTTATAGATCAGTAAAACTAAACTTTGAATGCTTGTTTTTATCTATGTCGCGACCCTCGATTTACCTAAGATAAGATATAACAAACAACATTGGATAAAGGAACTTATAAAGCTATTGACCCCGATTGGATTGGCCTAAGAAGTCATCGAATTGGAACAATTAGCGCGTCGTTTACGATGATAAACTAACTCGTAGCTCCCGTGAGCTCATAACTGGCATCAAGCGGTTTGGTTCAAGCGATTTTATACCTTGTCGTACTTTGCATGGGACTGCCATACGAGTGTTATAATTAAACGGGGCGCCCAGATCGTGGCAGAAGTTCCACTCGTTCAACCACTTTATTTGTTAGATCGTTGACTAGGGTTGCGGACGATCCAAAACATTCAGGGAACTTTACGAATTAGTCTTAGAATTCTCTATTCTCTAGACTCATAAATAGCGTAAGTATTAAACCTTAGCGGTTTCTAGTTGCTATTTTATATTAAGCATTTAATATTATTTGTAAACAAGAAATAAATAAAAAAAAGAAAAAAAAAATTGGACAATATTACACACCTTTAATACTTTCAAATGCAGTGTAATGCAATATGTTGGAACAATTTTTAAATTATATTATTTAAAGGGTTGTGCAAAAATAAACATGTCACCATTACATAATACCTTCGCATTGTTGATTCGAAGGTAGCTTATAATTCGCAAATTAAAAGTTTGACGTCACAGTACGACAATTGCGAAGATGGGAATCCTCTATGAAATTATACGGCTGACGTTCGTTGATAATTAGTTGGTTTTCACTCTTAATTACATCCCAAGACCTCTTACTAGACTAGCCTAAAGAAGAGCGGGAACGTCGAAGTTTTGGACAGATGAAGAATATTGTGCAAAAATAAACATGTCACCATTACATAATACCTTCGCATTGTTGATTCGAAGGTAGCTTATAATTCGCAAATTAAAAGTTTGACGTCACAGTACGACAATTGCGAAGATGGGAATCCTCTATGAAATTATACGGCTGACGTTCGTTGATAATTAGTTGGTTTTCACTCTTAATTACATCCCAAGACCTCTTACTAGACTAACCTAAAGAAGAGCGGGAACGTCGAAGTTTTGGACAGATGAAGAATATGTGGTCCATGCTTCCCTCATCTAGACCACACGAATATAATTTTAGACAAAAAATAAAATTTCTGAACGCACAAATCAATATTTGACAGTCAAGAAATGTCATCGTCCCAAATGTATGAGAAAATTTACGTTATAATATTTTTTTCAGTGCATATTTACAATGTTTAAATAGCCTATATGTTATTCCGGGCCCACACAAACCCCAAAAATCTTGACCATAAAAATCGGTCTAGTTATACCGATTTTTATGGTGATATTCTTTTGAAGAAAAACAAATTTTCAATACCACGTTCACGTTAACACGGCGCACGCCAAAACTACTCTCACAGTTGGCATGAAATTTTCCGACAACTTTAACAACCTTCAGCATACACTGGTTTGCAAAATAAGGTATATCAGTTTTTTAATTAAATTTTCTCCTAAACTATTAAACTTGACTTTAAACTTGAATTGGCTTGAAATAAAAACAACATTTAGAACAGTTAAAAAATATTTTTTGAACATAAGTTTATTTTACTAAACTTAATATTTTTAACATAAATGAAACATAAAAACAAAAAGTAGCCATTTTTACTGAATGGCAAAAACTTAAAATACCCTGAAAACGGTGTTTGTAGTCTTAAAATCACATTTTTAATAACTGGTGTTGCCTCCTGAATGTACTCTTGTACGACCTGAGCGGTGTGTGGCCATTTATCTTGATCCATCACCCATATTTAACAGATATGGTTCTGCATACTCATTAAGGATCTCTTGAGCATATCTCAACCCGGTCAGATTGTCATTTTCTATGGCCACTAATTGTGTGCGACCTTCCGATGCCAGCCCATACGACAAGCTTTTTTTATAACATCATCATCATCATCATCATCAGTCTTTATCGACCCACTGCTGGGCATAGGCCTCCCTTTGATTTTGCCATTCGCCTCTGTCATAAGCTATTCTAAGCCAGGTGCAACCCACGGTCTTCCGAACATCGTCAACCCATCGGGATGCTAACATAAATTGTGTAAATTAATTGTAATTTTTTTTGTAACATAATTGAGGCCTTTGCCCTGCAGTGGGATAATAACGGCTGAAAAATAAAAATAAATTGTGTAAAGACGGCGATGCAGACGGCTTCCAACCGCAGTACTTGGAGATCAATGAGGGAGGCCTTTGTCCAGCAGTGGACGTCCTACGGCTGAAATGGTGTAAAGACGTTTTAAGCTGACGTGAAACTTTATTAAAAAATGTTTACTTTATTATTTTTAGTAGGTACGTTTCAATAAAAGCTAGTTTGTTAAAAAGTTTTTTTTACTTTTAATTTATTTTATACTTTTTAGTTATCACTGGACAGTTGGTTACTTGTCTGCTCATCTCATTTTTGTTCATTTTTGTCATTGTTGTCTGCTCACTTCATGTTGAATTTAGAGTGATGTCATATAATTTTTCGAGTAACTCTCAGCAAGGCCTTTCATTTGATACCCATATTATAAGGAGCGCACCCGACGAGTAACTCACCCGAGGAGTTAACCCCTCGGGTGAGTCAACTATTTTATTTTTTATTATATTTTTTTATTTTTATTTTATAAAAATGAATTTTACGGAAGCACCACATAATAATATAAATCATACATGGATTCGTATTGAAATTTTCTACGTGTTTATGTAAATCTACAAAACATAAAATAACTAACCTGATGGATAAAAAACTCTAATGGAAAATGTTTATTTTATTATTTTTAGTGGGTACGTTTAAATAAAAGCTTATTTGTTAAAAAGTTTTTTTCACTTATAATTTATTTTTATGTACTATTTATTGTAGGTATCTTGGAGAAGGATCAAGATTTCCAAGAATGTAGGCACAATTAGCTCAATTATTATTTTGGTCAATCATGTTACGGATTTCGGTTATTTATAGTGCGTAATTTACGCGATAAATACCCGGATAAATGTGTTTTAATAATATTACAGATGATCATAGGTAGCAAAGGCGTTTATTTTCTGCCGTGGAATGCCGGCAGTAGATTGTTGCCGTAAGTGCAGTAAGAATCTGCCAACGGGTACCGAAAGATGGGCAGCAGCATCTCTCCGTGTATCAACATCCCGTACAGCTCTCGCTTACAACCCTTCATAATCAGTACTTGGAGATTCATGAGGGATGGCGGAGATTCAAGGTGTCCACCAGTGAACGTCCTACGGCTGAGATGATGAGAGGCATTTATAAAAGGAGAAGCTCCAGTCTCTACTGTATGCGATGTTCACGTAGCTCAGTATTCTGTCGCAACGAACGGAATATCATTTTCCGCCAATTCCTAGATAAAGCACGCACTTTGGAGAATTTCATTTCATCCGCTTTAGATTAATCGGAATTCAATTTTCAGTCGAATTGATTACATATTGCGAGTGTCTTTGAAATTATTCAGTTGGTCTGTTTTGCGGTCGGGGCACGTGGCTATGGATATTATTTTATTTAAAATTAATTGGAATGTCCTCGTCGTCTTGGTTAAATGATTAGTTATATATCCTCCTAGCCACCTGATTGTGCGAATTGTGATGTACTGTATTTATACAGCGTCAGCAACTGGTATTTATGCTGTACGGGATGCTGTGTTCCTGGGACGTTGTAAGATGGATAAGCAGGCTTGCCCAGCACCTCTATGTAATGTCTAAATGTGCAAGTACATTTTTCAAGAAGGATAAATCCATCGGTGTCGCATTAAAAGTAGAGGGTACATACTACTCGGACTTGACTCGGTCAAGGGACTTCGTTAATCAAACTCTACATTATTAGTTCCGTACATGTAAACACCAAAACGCGAGTCGGCCGTAGCGTGCTGCGTAATTTGGCGTACATAATTACATGTCAAAATATTAGGGGTTAGATAACATCGTTTAACGCCGAACAATGCCCATATTGTGTGGTAGCTTTACAATAGTATAATTGACGCCTTTCTGTGTATTTAATATAATAGTAGGTAAATATTCGTGCGCTCAATTATTAACAATGTTAAATCAATCATTTGTATAGCGCTTGTTTGGGGGAGTGTTTAGTCCAATAGTGGACTGCTGTAGGCTGATTTTGATGGTATATTCGTGATCAGAATAGTGCTCTATCATGTTGGCGCTTGAGGATGAGAGTTGGCATTTGGTGACCCAATCAGGAACGTGTAGTGTAACGAAAAGGGTACAAAATAGATTCTGAATTTAGGGGGTCAACAACAGATAACTTCAAAATTAATATATTTTTTTATTCAAATTTATTATAAGGACCTTTATTTAACAACATGCCGGTCCTATCGTATTTACAATGATTTTATAACATTACATGCACCAATAAAAGAAGGAAATAAGCCAACAATAAGAGAATAATTACTACAATTAAATAAAAATAAAAAGACAATTTTTAACGAATATTAAATTAAGTATTAGGTAGGTAGTGTGTACTACTTGTGATGAGTCACGGCTCTGAACAGCTGATTCAGATGTAGGATGTGCAGGAAATAAGCCAACAATAAGAGAATAATTACTACAATTAAATAAAAATAAAAAGACAATTTTTAACGAATATTAAATTAAGTATTAGGTAGGTAGTGTGTACTACTTGTGATGAGTCACGGCTCTGAACAGCTGATTCAGATGTAGGATGTGCAGGAAATAAGCCAACAATAAGAGAATAATTACTACAATTAAATAAAAATAAAAAGACAATTTTTAACGAATATTAAATTAAGTATTAGGTAGGTAGTGTGTACTACTTGTGATGAGTCACGGCTCTTAACAGCTGATTCAGATGTAGGATGTGCTAAAACGTTGTAAAAAATTCCTGTGTCAAGACTGTTCAAGCCGAAAGCCATCACAAGTGACTGTCTTTCCTGTTGGAAGCGCACGCACTCCTCTAATAGATGTTGGACATCCTCTACTACCCCACATGAATCACAATTGGGTGTGTCCGATTTACGCATTAAAAAGGCAAACTTTTTAAGAGGCATTTGACCCATTCGCAGTCTATGTCCAATAACAATGAGTTTGCGAGATATTTTTAATATACCAAACCAAGGGACATGAGGAGGTTCACATTGAATTGATTTGTACCAAATCCCCTTTTCAACAGACCTTTCGTTAAAGTGTTCCTTCCAAAATGTATAACAACTTTTCCTGTACTTAGGTAGCAATTCGGAGTAATTAGGTAACATGCTGTACTCTGAACCTTCTAATATGGCTTTTTTGGCTAATATGTCTTAGCTCAATAAACTGCGACAGTATGATATACATAAGCTATGGATACTCCCCTCCTGCCAGAGGCGCAGCGAGTAATATGCTGAAGTGCACTTTTGCTATCACTACAAATGACTATTTTCTTTTTATTAAGAATATTGATGTAGTAAGACAGTGCTTCAGATATCGCAATAAGTTTCACCGACATAATTGATAAGTTATTAATTAGTATTTTAAGACAATTGGGTCGATTATAACTATTGACCACAGGGTCATAAAATGCCGCCCCACACCCGTCTTCACTCTTTGAACCATCTGTAAACAGTACATACCAATCAAAATATTTTTCACTCAACTCTTTAATAGTTTCTGATCTAAGTAAATTTACTTCGTGACTTTTTTTAGGCCTATTCATACAACCTAAACTTATCGAAATTATGTCATTAGCGTTAATATTAGTTACCCATGTACTCAGGCTAAAACTATCTACAGTGGCAGAAGAATAGATTACGTCATTTTCTAACTGAATCAAAACATAAAGCTAGTAATGGCTTTTTCTTATTAGCACAGTAATCATTAGAAACAACACAAGTAATTCAATTCCGACAGCAATCTCATTGTTTCATTATCAGTAATAGTTTTATTTTTTAAACAATATTTATAGCCCAAATAGCGTCTTCTTATATGCAGTGGGTATACACAGAGCTCGCTTTCCATAGTATGTATCGGGGTACTTCTAATAAAACCACCAATTATCCTTAAAGCCTTATTTTGCGTCTTTTCAAGTTTATAAATATTAACTTTAGCACTATTATCAAATAAGTATGAACCGTAATCTAATCGACTTCTTATTAACGATATATATAACCTACGCAAATGTAGTGGAAAAGGGTGAAAATTGAGATCGCTTTGGCTACCTGAGATACTTTTGATGCTGACTGTACCTACCTTAATAAATGTTGATAATCTTTCGTTGAATAGAATTGTACTCAGGAATAATATTGTACGACATGGCATCCGTAGCTGGTTTAGCTTCTGTCGCTACGGAATACCATCTGACAGTTCTGTGGGCGAATAGCTCGAATTGTCCCCTAATTCAACCCATCTCGATGCCAATTACTACTGGGCGAATTAAATCTGAGACTGATGTAATATTTCTTCTAATGTCTCCTAATTAAGGATCATTTATTTGCATATTTTCTGGCCCAAATTGTTCAAAACCATCGCACAGACAACCAATAAACTTTCAAACAGTAAAATAACAAACACAAACTAAATTTTTAATATCTGTATTCAAGATTACTAGTTGAACATATAATTTAATCTATCTACCTTGTTATTAAATTTGTCTATCAACTTCTCTGTCTAAATTTCGTACATTTGATTACTATCAGAAGACCCTCATCATTTTTCTAGACTGTTTGTGGTATTCATGATATTAATTATTTGTTAATGTTTATATCAGGAATACCACATCTTTTAGTTATTAGAGGTATAATCTTTATTAGTTTTAGTACTTTATTAGCCAAGTTTAACCTAACGTATGGTAATCGCAAAAAATCATAAAAAACAAGAAACAAAAAAGCTGAGAAGCATTTCATACAAGTTTTGTTGTCTTGACCGAGAATTCCAGACAAAACCTTTCATATCTTAGGACAATGTTTAATATTATCCTCTATTTACTTTGGTTAGGGCAATAAGCGCAAGATTCTCAATTTCTAAGATAGTGGTTATCGTTCATAATCTGATATTGGATTGTTGCGGAATTCCTCCAAATCTAAATTACTTCAATGACTTGCGCTAGAAAGCTTAAGTCTATCTGCACACAAATAAAGGTACATACTTATTTCAAAACGATCTTGGAACATTACCTAGACTGTACGCAACGTATGTACCATTTCTGTGGAACGCCGTCCCGCCTACTTATTGTAGATTTAACGGCTTGATGGATTCTAACAAATTAAGATGGTTTTAGGTTAGGCCATCTCCTCAAGACAGAGGCCGTAGACAGCGGACTGTGTCGAAGATGTCTTAAAGCAAAAGAGAACACGTGTTACAACACTGCTCAAGCCACAAATGACGTCAAATGAAAAACTGGACTATAATAATTAGAGCTAATAGAGTCATGTCGCTCTTCTACAAGATCTGCATCACCTTCGAAGATGCTTAAGGAATTCTGCCAGCAGCCGTTATTTTAAGGGTTTGGGCTGGTTAGAGGCAAGGGTGTACGGGGGACAATACACAATTAGGGTGTACTCTGCCTTGTCCCCGGGGACGTCAGTGCAGATTTGGTATCCCCCACCAGAATAGGAAGTCATGTCGTTACAAATGTAGAAGTGACATAGTGTTAACAATACCTACATAATAAAATTTCAGTTATGTAAATTAATAATCATCTTTTATTGCAATTGTTTTCATTACGAACCTCACGTAGTTAACTTAGGAATAAACGCCTTAAATTTCCTCGTGAGCATCCGCACATATATAATTTTGGCGAAATATTTATTTATACTAGATGAGGATCAATTTACTCGTAGTCTGGCATCGCTATCGTCTGCAGTCTGATTGGAAACTAACAGGGGCAATGATTGGGTGCAGCGAAGAACTCTATTAAAAGCCGAGATGTTATCTCGGCGCTGTCACGTGATCTCTTATCGCCCTCGGCCTATACTTGATCGCGGCGTGATTTTGTGTACGCTTAGTTCGACGTTTGTGCGGCATTGAAATTGCAAGAGAAGAGAAAAGAGTTGATTTATTTTATTATAGTGCTAATAATTGTATTACTTTTTAAACTATCATGATTGCGAACACTATATACAATATTTACGGGATATTTAGTAGGACCATCATTCGCAGTGAGTCTTAAGAAAGAAAGAGGGTAGATCGTTTTGTCTGCCAATGACCACCAACTCGCAAAAGGCTTCAGTTTATCCTTGATCATGGCGTGTGGAACTGAACCGCAATATTGAGAAACTCAAAAAAAATCAAAACATTGTCAATATCCCGTAAATATTGCATACAGTATAAAAAATATTGTCTTTTTAGGGTTCCGGACCAAAATGGTAAAAAGGAACCCTTATGGTATCACTGTCTGTCTGTCTGTCACAAATGGATATCTCGAAAACTACTGATGCTATCGACTTGAAATTTGAAATAGTTACAAGATAACACTTTTTTACTAATATAGCATGTATGAAAATGTTAAAAATATATACTTATTATCATTGCAGGGGGGGTGGGGGAATAGGGGATCTCAATTTTTTAAGTGATTGTGATTAGTGAAGTGTGAAGTGATTGTGAACTAGGTTGTATGGGGGTATTATATTATGAAAGGTATTCATTTGCACATCTATAAACAGTTTTTTTAAGCCGTATCGTTTCAGAGTTATTTACAAAAATGTTGATAAAACGACCGTTCCCCCCATGACCTCCGAAGTTTGCAGAGATAAACCCGTGAATGGTAAATAGGAACCCTTATGGTATCACTTTGTCTGTCTGTCTGTCACAAATGGTTATATCGAGAACTAATGACGCTATCAACTTGAAATTTGAAATAGTTACAAGATAACATTTTTCTACTAATATAGCATATATGAAAATTATAAAAAAATATACTTATTTTGAATGCAGGGGGGCGGATAGGGGATTTTATATTTTTTTAGTGAAGTTACTAGGTCATGAGGGGTATCATATGAAAGGTATTTATTTGAAAACCAATAAAAAGTGTTTCGTTTTCCTTTAAACCGTATAGTTTTTTTTGAGTTATTTACAAAAATGTTGAAAAAACGACCGTCCCTTTATCTCCGAAGTTTGCAGAGATAAACCCCTGAAACTAGAAAGAGAAGAAGTATATGTAAAGTTTATATAAAAATTATAGCGAACTCTCTAATTTGCATAGTTTTTTAGAAATCATCGAAAGTGTTAAAAATCTACATAAGTTCCGCTATCAGACAAGAGATGGCGCTGTCAAAGTTCTCCAACAAATATAACCCGCCTTTATAATACTTATGTATATTATATTGTATGATGGCACGGAACCCTCGGTGCGCTAGTCCGACTCGCTCTTGCCCGGTTTTACTTTATTTTATTGCGCCAGGCATGGTTCCGGGAACCCATGTACCATCCCCACCCCGCGGAACCCCATGGTTATGGAGATATCCATGGCTAAAGTTTTGAGGTTAGAATAGCGCTATTTAGTTATTAGAATATTATTTTTGTTATTTTATGTTTGTCCAATGTTTGGGGTTCAGCGGGGAAGTGGGGGGGGGGCGCAGTTGTAGCTTCTGTGGCAGCTCCGTTGCTGCGCGATGACCAGTCCCCGCCCGCTGTAGCAAAGCGCAGGCACCAAGAGCCGCCGTAACGGCTGAGGCTGTATTCTATTCTAGCGTAGCTACGCTAGAATAGAATGCTTAAATATTATTTATGCTGATTAATTCAGCGAACAAGATTTATTTTATATGTATTTTAGACTCTTACTCGTATATATTTTATCGTATATATATGAAAACATGTCAATGGTGTTTAGTTAAATTCCTATACTTGATTTTAGTCCTAAGAACTGTTTGTTTTCCTAATAAAACAAAATAATAAAAATTATGTTATACTGTAGTTTCTTACAGGTTTCGTTTCGAAGCATGAAGGTGATATAACGAGTAAATTTGTAATGTATCCTAAATCGTGTGAAATAAGAGCACTTAGCGGATTGTGCTAGCCGTCCTATTAAGCAGGCTGTGACGTCGTGAACCCGCGCCAAGCTCTGATAAAAGGCGTCTGAATGTCAACGCACCCGGCCCGGTCACCTTGAGCCGGCGAGCCACTCAACTGTGTTGCTAGAGGATTTTGGCCAATGTCATATTATCTTATCGTACACATAATTTATCCGTGACGAGGTCAAGCGTCGAATCTGCCGGGCGGGAGACGCTCGACTGGGTGAGCCGATCGGCGATGGAAACACAGACAAGCTGTTGGCGAGGCAGGAAGCGCGAAAACAACACGACTCTACATCGTGTAAACGAGCCGCCAGTTTCACATAGTAATCACCTTATTTTTGACGGTAATCGTGAAGACCTATTCAATAAGACTCCAATTAAATATGATAATTAAGACGGTCGTGTCATGAAATAAATACTTTATACACTAACAGTAAAATGCTACCGTAATTAATTACGCAAGGACAAAGTGCTGTAAAAGACTTCACGAATTCAATTATTTGCTTAGGTACGTATGTGATATGAAATTATAACAAGCGTTTATTCGCTTGGCAACTATGAAACGTAGCAAGTGTTTGTATGTATGGGCTGTGACTAGGGAATGGACACCGGTATTCGGTATTACCGAAAAACCGGTAATACCGAGTTATTTATGGCACTTCGGAATACCGGTATTGAAATTGCAAATACCGGTAATTCGGTATTTTGAATTAAACGTTAAAATAAATAAAAAAACTCATAAGGCAGCTCTAGATTACACAAATAGGTAACAAACAACTTATTTTTGTAACTACTTATTGTAAAATTGATGGACAGTCTACGTTTTCGCTTCGCTATGTCTTCACGTGGTCACAAACCGACTTCAAAATAAATAAACGAACAAATGCCCGTAGGATAGTGTTAGACTGTTTTTTGATTTAAATCTTTACTTTTATAAAAGATTTAAAATATCTATAAATAGATATTTTTAAACAGCAAATTAGTAAATGTATACGAGCAAGTAGATAGACGGACGCGAGCATAGCGTCAGGGACATTATTTCTGCCTGCATAAAGCTCAAAGCTGATTGGCGAAATTAACGACGAATGCACGTGCGAGTGCAAAACAAGTATTGTTCCTGTAATTTCTTGGAAAAAACCGTCGGACCCGTGCGGTGCCTCTTTCTTTGTCACGCACATTTTCAATTGCATAATTCGCTCTCGCTCGGTAGGCCAGTTCTCTATCAATTGTTATTGTTACTACGCACGTACCAAAAAATCCCAATTAAAGTTTAAGTTGATTTAAAAGCATTGCTTTTTTTAAGAACCTTTTTTTATTACAATTTAGATATATTTATTCAGTCTAAAACAATAAAACTTGCAGAAGAAAATATTTTTTCCAACTATTTTAATATTTATAGTAAAATACCGAAAAATTACCGAAATACCGGGATCCCGGTTTTAAAAATATTGATACCGAAAAATTACCGGTATTGTCAATACGTCCATTACCGCCATTCCCTAGCTGTGACGGAAGGACCGTAGCAGCTAAAATGGTAAATTATTTGCTTACGTACGTATGTGATATGAAATTAAAACAAGCGTTTATTCGCTTGGCAACTACAAAACGTAGCAAGTGTTTGTATGTATGGGCTGTGACGGAAGCACCGTAGCAGCTAAAATGGTAAGATACGTCATAAAAGCCGTGTCGTGGTCGTGATTACGTATTTAGTGTCTAGGTTACAGACTGTGAAAAGTTAAGTAGGCTACGTAGGCGTCAACGCCTAGAAATCTACGTAGTTCAAATATCCTACTATTATTGTAAATAAAATAGTTCGTTTCTTTGTATGGATGTTTGTGGCATATTCACGCATAAATTACCAGACAGATCAAGTTGAAACTTCGTACATTATAGATGTGGACTAGTATTGCACTTACATATAGGCTACTTTTTACTTGGATACTACGCATGCGAATCTGGATGCGGAAGCTTAGTATTACATAAGTTTACAAATTAATGTGTTTTGTTTCTGTATTACTTGTTTAACAAAAGAAGTAGGTAACTTAATCTACACACTAATACTGTAACTGCAACTCACGCGGCTTTCAGACATCGATCTTGCAATCATTGGCCGTGCCGTTGCACGTTGGTTGGATGCATAGCAGGTGCCAATGAGGCTGCTCCAGTTTTCTCGCATTGGGATCGATGTAAAAGCGTCGAAATAGAACTGCCAGCCGCTCGGAATACGCCCGCAAGGTCGGTAGACGACCTATGCCCTTTTGTTGACCCATGCCTGCCCGTCTCGTAATTTCACGACTCACAAACGGATCTGGACCTCTGTTTAATTTATTTGAGGACAGCAAAATCGAGCCACGAAATCAAGACACGGTTCATAGATCAATGAAACAAGCTAGTTTTAAACGAAACCACCAACGAATAGCCATAGTAAAGAAACCGTTTTAATTACATCCAAGCAATGCTTCGAGTAATTTGAATGCATTCTTTGTTAAACGATAGCAGTATAATTGTTATGGTATGCGAAAGTTTCCGTCGATGACATTCAAGAATAACAGCGCATACGAAGGGGGCCGGAAACTTCACTGTGATTCATGTCAACTGTTTGCAAACTCCACTAACTAGTAGCGATTCATGAATTGCCCCGTTAAGTTTCTTTAATTGAGGAACGTCGCGTCGTCGTTCTCGGAAGTTCGCAAGCGGGTCCAGCTACAGAGTATACCACTCTATTTTTATTGTTGTGTACAGCTTATAATGTCTGAGGTATTTCTAAGCGTTTGCAGAACAAACGTCGTCATTGGCTATCCAGCGTTCGGTATACGACCTTGGATTGAAATCTTTAAAGATATCCGGATATATTGTGTGACTAGGTACAAGTATATTCTCAGCTCTTTACACTCGTAATGCGGTCAAAGAAGCACAAAAATACATTATTGCGAAAAATAAGAGTCGTGCGGGAAGATATTACTTTCTGTGCTATACATATATATTAGTTTGTTTATAACAATTGCTAAATTCTCCAGGTTCTAACTGAAAACGAAGCTTTATGGAGTTAATTATTGTTGGTCTGAACGAGTACACAAAGCGGACCGTACACCACCTCGTATGTAACTGCTCAAATAAATTGATTTTTTTGTAAACTAGAGTATGAACGATTAGTTCCTATTACATGGAGCTAAAACAATGAATTACCTTACATTTTTCAGGAAGGTCAGCATTATTCCTGTTCTTTAATTAAAGAAGAATGGCATGTTTAGGGCACGAGTGAAGTAGACGCACGGCGACTAAAACTGATTCTTTATTTAGATTTGCGGGAACTAAACGCCATGCGCCAGATGGTCTATTTAAAACTAATTATAAGATGTATATTTAAACGAGTGAATCATGTAAATATTTCGTTGCTGTGACCGTTTTAATATCATAACATTGTCTCCTAGTTACTATAATGGTTTATTTAGGTTAGTGAAAGTGGCGAGGTTTGTGTGTAATAGCGATCATATTGATAGAATTGGTTTTAGATGACACGGTAATATGGTAATATGATTGAATAGAACTATAACAAAGGGTGTAATGTGATTGGGTCAACGAGTCCGGCTTGTGACATAAATTCCTTATGGGGTTTGAATTACGAGTATTATTCGCATAAACATGGTTTACATATCGAAGTTGGTCAGGTGTTTGCGGTGGCATATCTGGGTGATGGCGAGTTTACGTTATATTAATTGGCTTGGCCATATTAACACGTACTAAATTAAGTGCAGGGTTACGTCTTAGGACTCCAACGGTTTAAGATAAGCTAATAAATAAGACAGTAAGTAAGATGTCCTTAATTTATTACGTAAACCTGATCCCACTAACTTCCGCTAAGACCGATTATAAGAGCGTATCTTGACTACGTTTCCGCGGTAAGAAATGAAGTCTACCCGTGCGAAGTAAGTAGGGAGGGAATCCACTAACGAACATATTTTTTTAAAGATATTTCGACATATACATACACTGCGATAATTCGGCCTATTTTCAGGTGGGTCGATTATCAAATCAATTATTTGCATTTATAATAGAAAACGAATAATTAAATGATGCTACGATACTCTTCTAGGAGAAAATGCTTTATACCCACAGTACTTAACTGTTAGTTTATCTATATTCTAATGCAGGCGCAGGCAACTGGAGCGTTTCGGCGCCGGGCGCTCGCTTGTGCGGCGCAAGAGCAGTTTTATTGTCTCAACCCCGTTCGTTACCGCTAGCTACGGCACGCCTACTTTGAAATTCAGACAGCTAATAAAATTGCAAATTAAATTTTAAGCACGACGTCCACTGAAACGACTTCATAGACGTAACGAGCGTGACGAATACAATAAGTAGGTACTAGTACGAGAAAGGGAAACGTTGAGTACCTGGGAACGGTAAGTGGGTGGTTTTATTCGAGAGGACTTAGTCTAGTTGTTGTACCAAGGGAAAATATTATTAGCACATAATCATTAACTTGAGACCAATTAGTGTGAACGGGTTATACTTGACTTTTAACAGTTTTTTTTTATGTTCTTTAAAATCGAAATAGGTTTCATTTCGATTTTAAGGAACATAAAAAAACAATGACAAATAAAAAATAAATAGTTAAGTATTAGTAAAATATGATAGTTAAGTAAATAATAACATTTAAAGACGGATATTAGCAACTTTCTTTCTACGTCAAGTCTTTTAAAACTCAGGCAAACACAATCGAATTGCAGGAAATTGCAGCGTGATAACTATCAGTGATATCAATATCAAATTACCGAGCCGAGGAGCAATAAAACTTTGGAAATTCCCAATTACTCAAAACACCAAAGTTAGATCACATAACCTGATAAGCGTGGCGTCCAATGCATGAGGGTGGTGTTAAACTAGGGATGACAAGGAAATAAGGAATATAAAAAAACCGTTTAGCAAGAGCTTTTGAGCCATCATAATGTATGGTGCAACCTTGGATGTTTATGAATGGAGAGGTACACTACTAGAAACAGTTTTAAACGATAACAGCATCTCTAGCCATTGTTTTATTTAAATATATTTTCCTTTTCTTAGGTGTTATTGTACAATGTACCTAAACCTTCTTTTTATGAGAATTCGTTCACATTTTGTCAAAAAAAAATGTAATTTAGGGGGCAAAGCCCCCTAATATGCATAGCGCTGTCAGTCTGTCTGTGCAAGAGACGATTACAACCGAACGTGTTGACCGTTGATAAAACTTTTTTTGTTAGCACCGTCTTAATGAGAGAAGGGTACTGATTGATTTTGGTGACCCTAAACACTGAAAGAATCGAATAGAATAAGAAGTGATCAATTTGATGAACCAGAGTGGGGCTAGTAAAAACCTAAAGGCGCAGGATAGGAAAGGAAGTGAGCACTTTGATATAGTATGGAAGATGTGATAATCTCAAGGCTATGATAAGAAGCAATTTAGTGCAACAAAATTGTGACTAATAACGCAACGCCCTGGATAGGAAGCGAGCAATTGGATGTTACAAAGCCATGACTACTGTAAAGGCACAGCCCTGCATTTCTATGCCAATAGGGTGCCAAGCCACAATAGTGTACCGGGCTGGCAGCAAGTCCATCAAATCGGTCGGCCTCGGCTATACCGTAACAAATTACACATTTGGTCGCCGCTAGCATTTTGCATTATGATATTGGCCTACCCCTTATTTAAATCGACCAGGAAAAAACTTAAAGCACCGGATAGAATAGGAAGTGAGCACTCTTTGATGTCCCAAATTAGTGATAATCTCAAGGCCTGGATAGGAAGATAAATATATGACTATCGAAGGTCCTGGTTAGGATAAGATAGGAAATGAGCAATTTGATGTTGCAATAACTAATGTAAAGGTGCACAGCCCTACATTGCTATGCCAGTGGGGTGCCAAGCCACGTTAGTGTACCGGGCTAGCAGCGAGTCCATCAAATAGATCTGCCTCGGCGATACCGTATCAAAATACTCGTTCGGTCGCCGCTCGCGTTTTGCATTACGATATTGGCCTCCCCATCAATTTTATTCGACCGGGAAAAGCGAATTTGTCGTGGAGTTCTCGCAGATTGGTGGACTAGTTTTGGGAAGTTATTTAACCTTTTAGAGTATTTTTTAACTTTTATTTTCAAACTAAGATGTGTTCAAGGATAATATAATTACTATGTATTTTTAACTATATTTTGATGTAATAGTAATTAGTAATATGGGTGTATAAGCCGAATCTAATATCTCTGTAGCTTTGATTGCTTTTACCATGATAGTCTTATATAGGTCAAGCTGGCTATAAATATAGCTGCTGATTATTGTAATTATAAAGGTTATAGTAGTACAATTACATTCACAGGATTAATTGTAATACTAGTTATTTACCTGGTAACTACGAGTAGAATGTCTAATAATGAATCAATTTAACAAATATTTGATTATAGGAAGTAGAGATAATTGTTTAAGTACAGTATCTGTAATTGCGTTCCCATGACCTTGTAATTAAATTATTTTTCCTTTACTGGCAATTTTCCAAAAACTCTTAAAAACTGTTGTTAAGTCGACCGTATGAACGACCAAGAGACGAATAAGTCAAACTGGGCCTGTTCTCATTTCTACAGATATCCTTTTAAGACCATATGAGATATTCTTTTCTTGCGCGCCGTTTTACATAATAAGACAAACTCTGTGAATTAACGGCGAAAAGAACACAGTCGACTTTCCTTTGATGAAAACCAAAATCCATTATTCTTGTTAATAAAACTGCAATTGTGCAGTGTAAGTGGAGCGGGTGTATCGCAATATTGGGCTATCAATCTCCGGCCAAGAAAGATATGGTGGCGCGTGGCCGGCCGCTGACGATGTGCCTTGACCGCCTGATTGAAATATCCACAGCAGACAGCTTTGGGCTTTATATTAGGGGAAGTTATATCGAGATTAATGACTTATTGTAAATACATCGCTGGGGGAGATTAAGTAAATGGTAGATCGTGGTTGGTGGTGTTTTCCCAGTTACTCCGGGGGATTTTTTTATGTTAATAACCACCTTTGTATTTTCTAGGTTTAGGCTGTACATTGTCAGACAGTGAAGTTTATCACGGATATTGGTTTTTACTCCAACGGGCCCATTCAGAAAGTAATAGTTTGATTGAATTGTAGCTATTATGAGTGCAACTTTTTTAGAATTTATTTTCGCAATGGTATTCCCGCCCGCCAATTATAGTACAGTACCAAAATAGTTGTCTTCGTAGACAACAAAAGATCGTCCTACACAGGGAATCGATAGCAGACGAATGACGTAGTCGTCAACATGATTACTGATTTATGATAATTGGCCACAATAAAATCGAGTGGCTCGGCTCCGACCGAGGCCCGGCTGCTCCGGAAATTCTTTGCGTTCCAAGTTTTTACTGATAGACGTTATGCAAGCCGAAAGGTAGTAATTGACTGACAAGAAAGTATTTTTCATCATGATAATCTTACAAATATTTCATGGTTGATTTTGTTACCCTTTTTTATTCCGCACAAGAGAAGTTAGTGCATAACTTTAATAACAGCCAGCTGGATCTCACTGCTGGGAAATCTTGACGCCTCTCTAAACTCCACTCGTATTATATTTACTTACTTCACAATATGTCCATTAGTAGTAGAAACTTTTCGTAAATTTAAATCTTACCTGAAACAAAAATTAAACATTAGACAATTTGATCATGTTACAAGTACCCTGAGGCAAAATGTAACGAATAGATTTGAAGTTGTAAATGTTCTAACTTGTAAGAAAACATCGAGCTTCATTTCGCACGATGTAACCGATAATAAAATTCAAGGTAGGCTCTGTTTGGCTATCTTCGTAAATTGCAAGTCATGGGGTTCATCAACATCCATGTTTTGACGTAGACGTCTTCCGTGACGTCATAAGATAAAAAGTACTTACATTATTTGAATTGCGTGTAGGTAATACCTTGGAAGAGAAACAAATCTCTTTATGTTAGTGCGTATATTGTTGGATGATTGGTTGGCGTCATTGCATTTAAAGAAAATTAATCAATGAAGTAGTCTTCTCCTTATTTATTTACGTACACCAAAGGGTTCTCACCT
The DNA here is from genome assembly GCA_963082625.1 of Pasiphila rectangulata. Lineage (NCBI taxonomy): Eukaryota > Metazoa > Arthropoda > Insecta > Lepidoptera > Geometridae > Pasiphila > Pasiphila rectangulata. The sequence continues at coordinate 11,714,959 of OY720249.1, forward strand.
GAATGTCACAGAATTATTTTATCTCGTTTGTGAACCTGTGATCATTATTAAAATATGGGATTATCGGGTATTTATCGTTTAATTACCTTTATTTTATTCCCGACGTTTCGACCGGATTGCACCTGGTCATAAAAAATAATCGTAATGATCGTAATAAAATAAAGGTAAATACGCGATAAATACCCGATAATCCCATATTTTAATAATGTGTTGTGATCGCGAAAGTTTAAAAAAAACCTGTGATCAATCACCAACTTTTCTGAAATATTTTATTTCTGTTTAACATTTCTGTACAGAACTAATAAATTAATTTATCATAATTTATTTATTTATAAGCCTGGTTTCCCACTGCAGTGCAAAGGCTGTTAAAAAGTACATTAATGTAATTTCATTTAGAGCGTTAAATTAAAAATAAGCACCATTTTTCACATACAACTTTAACAATATCCTACAAAACATAAGCGAGTTTGCATGCGTTAGCTCGAAGAATAGAACAGGCATATTATACTCTGGGATATTATGCAGTCTGACAATGAGAAAGTTATTATTAGAATTGTCGTTTAGAATCGTGGACATGCTTTGTTGGTCTCTCACTATATCAGCAAGTTAATTATGTTAATGTATTAATAGAAGCGCGATAAGGCTTCGGCTGCATTGTTTTAAGGTACACCTTTATTAGCCGTATAAGCAAAGTGAAGAGATTTGCTTAACGGTTCGCTTTGATATCCAAGGGTATTTGAAAACTGTATAGGATCGGGTCAACTTGAGAACATTTTCACTTGATCATGTACTAAGTAAACATTGAGGGCTCTTCAAGTTGGAATGAATGGATGTCTCCAAAGACTTGTAACGGTTGGTGGGCACGCGTCCTAGCAACTGATTGGCTCGCGTTTTCGCCCAATTAGTTAGCAACCGACATAATAGCCAATCACTATGACATGCGTAGATAGGAATGCTGTAGATCTCAGGCCTGATTTGCTGCCTAGTATTATTGAAGTATGGGGAAGCCAAGAAGTGCTGTTGATATTGGTAAATTAAGAAACCCTGTAGCGGATAATATAGATGACTTGCACCTTATATGTATTGGTATCCTCATTTTAGGCTGACTTGCCTAACTATGGGCAAAAGCTAAGGATAAACCTGTAGAGGATAATACTGATGACTTGCAACTCCTTTATTTATACACAAATTAGGCTGACTTGCTTGCTATGGGTAAAAATTAATACAACGTGGTTCGCCCAAGTGGGCGATGACTGCTATGGATTGCCCAGGCGAATATGGAGGGATGAACTGAAAGCATACTTGGAGGGGTGGCCTCAACTAGCCAGCGACAGGCAGAAATAGAAGGAGATATTTGCCTTCCCGTTAGACAACTAAAGGAAATAATAAAAACAATACTAATCAGGAAAGATTTGTTATACGGGTATTTCTTTGTAAGCTTGTACAGGCCTCATACAAATGCTTGCCAAAAAACCGAGTTTTATTACGAAGAAAATTAACTATTATTTAAGCTAGATAAGGGGGCCCACTAAATTTATACGTATTTTTCGAGTTATTACCAATTATACAAAAAAATCATGACAGTGGAATGTTTTAGGCATCAGGGGACTGTTGTACTTAGAAAAACATCATTTTACATTAATCAACAAGTTTCTTTAAAAAACATCAACAGAAAACATATTTTTTTTAAACATTCATATAAAAAATTAACCTTATGTGCTAGAAGCATTTTGTACTCATTGAGATCAACATTGTCTTAATATTATAATATCAATCTGTAAATGCTTTATGCAGTATTAATTAAAATACTTAAGTACTATTATTAATTGAATAATTAGAAAAGTCTCAAATATATGGTTCAACTGAGATCTCCAATCAAATGCTATGGATATTTTTTAATCAAATAAGACACATAATAAAGTTAAATCACAATGAACTTAATATTTAAAAAATGCGTTGGAAAACGTCTAATTGAGTAGAAAACTTTTTAATGATTTGATCAAAAATGAGACACCTGAAAGGTCCTTATCATCTTGTATTTTAAATGTCTGCTGCGGTCACAAATCTTGAGCAAATTAACACGTAAATTGTTTTTATCGTCATCAATCTCATTAATTGCGGCGGCATAATGATACTGTACATTTTTAGTTGTAAATTTCACAAGAACGTAATCACCAGTATTGTAGCATCAACTCCGAATGTTACTCGTTTATTCTTTATCATCATCCAATCTTTGAGGGGACTTGTTTGGCGTAGGTGTCAATTCACGTTCAGCAGATTCAAGATCTTCCGGTTTGGACTCTGTAAATACTTCTACTTTCCATTTAGGTTATAGAGCAAGGTTGATACAGCTCATCTTATAGAGCTCTTAAAGAAGCTGAGACTTTTCATTGTAAGTATTATACATTTAGTTGGAAGACCGAGGAAGGAGCCTGCGAGATAAATGTGCATTATCTCGCAGGCTCCTTCCTCGGTCTTAAAACAATGTGTTTAAAGTGCCTTTAAAACCCTTCTGATCAGGCGTTTCCTCTATTTTAAACCTTAACGACCATTGCCTGGATGTGTTTACCGTCGATTGCGATACATGTTGATGCCAAGGCATCGCTCTTGGATCACATTAACAAACTGATGAATATTGTTGATGTCGCCTTCAGAATTAACAACAAAATCAGCTGTTCTTTTGCACGTTCCTCCGATACCATCCGGTGCACCTTTGCCATGGCCACTTTCGGCGAAGTTCCATGAAAAGATCGCACGTTAAGAGAAATAAAAGCGTTACGACGTAATGAGGTCGCCAGACAACGAACAATATCTGGTATATACAATGTTCTTCACACTTCTATAAAGCAGCTGTGCTCACGAGCTATCATATTCTTTACTAACTTATGTGTTAATAACTTCCACAAACATTTTCTTTATTCTGTTGTTATTTCTTCTCTTTTTAAGGGTAATTTGATACTTTGATGATTTTTACATTAACAAACCAAACTAGCGGATTAACTTATAAACAATACATAAAAATAATAACTAATACGCAAAATACACAGTCCCCTGCAATGTAAAACTGTCTCCTGTTGCATTTTCAGGCTGAGGACTGTTTCCTGGGGACTGTGAATTTCCTTTAAATTTCACAATGTTTACAAAGCTAATGTAAAATAGTTATGAAATAACTTACCGATAAATTTAGACATAAATAATTAACCAATAAATTATATATAGAGATAATTAAATAAATTCACATATATATTATTACTTACCAGAGGACTGTATGTGGTATCGGTCCAAACACGTGTTAACCTCACAAATGACGCTCTGACACTGAACAAAATGGGGTCTCGCCGCCGCATTCGGCATGGTTGCCATCTTCACAATAATTGCTTTTCGTTTCACTCAAAAAAACGCTTGTCAACATTACAGATCTTTTTTATTATGGCTTAAAATTTTTGGCAGGGGACTGTATAGAAATTCTGGGGACAAAGTTTACAGGACTTTACTAAATAAATAAAATGGGTAATGAGACTTTGTTTTACTAAAATAATATAATTTAATTACTTTAGTTTATGATATTAACTGCCAAATGTATTTAGTTTCAATAACCTCTTCGTAAATCTCATTTCTTGGTCGGAAAACAGTGATGGGGACAGCCAGGGGACTGTGTTTTTAGAGCTTCTATCACATCTAGAAAAAAACTTAAAATAGTTATGGTTCTAAAAACAATGCGCCAAAGTTTCGAGCATAATGTGTCATTAGAAGAGACTTTATGAAAAAATCGGTCGGGACAGCCGATTACGAGCTTACAGAGAATCGCCCATACTACTGTCAACAACAGAATCAATTGTAAGCCATCATTTAAAATAAATTCAGTAATCCATGTATTCACTATGTCTGAAAGCAAGCTTTGCACCTTTTTGTAATCTAGTATTCACTTTTCTTGTTATTTACTGTCATTAATAGTGACTTTTACAATATTTTAACCGCAATCTCATGCATTATAATTTATAATTGATATTTTCAAATGTAAACAGTTCAAGTACTAATTGGCGAGAATCTTGTAAACATGTATTGACAGTAAAGTGACTTTTGACAGCTGGTCTTGACGTTGACATTTCGTTTTAAAACATTCCATGGTATTTGTCACAGTATGGCCACAATTAAAATAATTTATAAGAAACGTTACGAATCGGATACGTTAAGACTAGTGCTGCCATCTGTCGCGAGAGGGCCGGCATGACGAATGTCGGTAGGCCCGACCAAGTAAAGGGGGTATTAGAACAAGCCTATAAAATAAGAAATAAAGATTGTACAGCTCTCATTTCCTTTTCGTCCGCTGATGAATAAACTGGTATCGCTGCTACACTTCTGTCTTTTATTCAACAAATCAGAAGTGTTCGTCGAGTCCACGCTGCGTGCTCTATCCTGAACCATGAGCCAACGTCGAAGGCTTCCTGTTATAAGCAATGACGAGGAACCGGATCTGCAAGAAACGCCACCACCACCATCGCCACGGGAGCCACCTTCCAAGAAGAAAAGAAAAATCCACCTCGTCCAACCAACAACGATCGGCTTGAAAATATGCTGGAGCAGTTCATGAGCAATCAAGCAGCCAGGTGATCCGAATCAACGGTACAACCGGATAGAACAATAACCTCATCGAAGCCTCAACAGAAAATACAAGGTACACAAAAAAAATAATTCTTTGAAAATGTAGCAGGCGATTGATTAGAAACAATAGCACATTCCAGTTCATAAATTTTGCTATCTACCCTCAATAATTTTCAATTCCAAGCATGTCGTCATTAGGTAACATTAGATCCAACACATCCAATCGACATAAACCCAAATAAGAATATCCATTACCTGACATTTTATGTAAAACTTGAAAACGTGCTGAAATTTGATGGTGACATTAATGCTACTTCTATTTTCACATGGTTACACCGTCTGGAGTCCTTGGCGAAAATCTACGGCTGGGATTAATGAACACTGGTCTACCACATGACAGCCTGCCGAGGATTAGCAGCAAAGGTTTACTACTTCGTCACCATGAACATGCAACAAGAAGAAAAGGTACTCAACTTCTACTCTAAAAAATTAGCTATGGGTAAATCTTGTAAACTTTCTGATGACTTAATATGCGATGTAATTATTTTTAAATTAAATGACCCTTTATTGAACGTAAGAGCTCGTGGTATTGGTACGCGTTCTTTACTTAGTTAATTAACAATGCTTCATTAGATACGTCATCTCATCTCAAGTTAAATCAAAATCAAGTTAAAACTGAGAATTGTAGGCTTAAAATGTGTTCTCATTACAACAAACTACGTCACATGCGTAAAGAGCATAAAGTTTCCTAGAATAATTTTGTTTTGTTACGAGTATTCAAAATGATGGGATAGAAGTGGGTAGTCAGAAGAAAAAATTAACATAAACACGGGAATGTATCGTGTTGAACAAGCATTGGTACGGGGGAAGCTTAGCTTAGCTTGCTATAGCTTGAAAAACTAAATCGACAACTACTAACGTAAACTAGGAAGAATCTTACCGATAATCAACACTTTATTTTTTATTGTTCTATAATGTAGGTACCTACAGTGGTGTTGGCAATGGTGATAGGTAGCATTAGTAGGGCACAACAATAACTATAGAAGAGAGGAATAATTCCCGGCATGTCGTTTTCTTGTTGGCTCGAAACCCCTTAAAATGAATCTCGTTACGTCAAAGTCTTCTTTTGCCGAGATCCCTTTTATAGTGCCGCCGTAGCGCTTGGTCGATGACGCGTTTAGTCGATTCTCTGTTTAAAAAGCCGTCTAGGCAGCTACGTAGCCATGTTTACACGTTAAGTACAGTCAGACGGGAAGACGTCATTGTTAATGTTCATACTAGATAATAAGGTTATAATATCCCACTAATATTATAAAGCCGAAAGTTTATTTGGATGGAGGTTTGTTACCTCTTCACGCCAAAACTAGGCTACGGATTGAGCTGAAAAATTATTATTTTTTTTGCACACGCATTTATGTTAACCAGGATTAACACACAGGCTACATTTTTATTCGGGTACAACACATGCGAAGCGGTGGGCAGAAGCTAGTATACTGTAAAGCAAGCAAAAAAAAAAAATGATTTTGTAATCGTGAGAGTTAAACTTGTGTCATTTAAAAGTTAAATATCTAGGTCAGGTTTATGTAGGTCAAAATAAAATAAAAAATTGTTAATATAATACAAATTAGAGCGTTAATGAAGATTATTACTAAAGTATTCATCGATCGTATAATAACATTTCATTCATTAGGATTTTTTTTTAGTTTTTATGAATAGATGGTCTTTAATCTCATTTTTTTATTATATATTTTTATCGACATAGCATATGGACTAGATGAATGCAGTTTCATTTAAAAAAAAGTTAACGTTAATTTATTATTATAACGTAATGAGTAAGCTGTGTAGGTTCCCGCACGAGTTTTATAGAATTGTTTATTATTTCTAACAGATTTGCATATTTCTTTTGTTGCGTAAAGACCACCTATGCATGGGTGCTATTCCTTAATAAGATAAAGGATTAAGATATGTAGCTATTTGAGTAGGCGTAATAAATTGCAAGGGAACGTTTAAATCAGTTTTTTTTTGGAGTGCGTATGTCAAGCTTGATAATTTGGATTTAATCTTTTGTGTGTGTGGTGTCCAATTTGAGTGAGTGTCTATGATTACACCTAGTAAAATGATTTCAAGTACTATAGATAGTGATCCGTTATTAAAAGTGTAGGTACTACACCAACAGACTTACATGAACCACGTGGCACTTTATAATGTAGAAAGTTATTTTCGATAGTTTTATTTTCTAAAGGTAAAGAATAATCAACATAATCAAATTATTGGTAACAACAATCGTTATAGGTTAAACATTTCTAATTCAAATAATAATATTACTTATGACAATGCAATTATAAAAATAATGAGGTCAACCATTCAGCAAAAATTAAATTAGACAAAATATTATATGTAAAATTAAGCAATATATTTTGAGCACAAGTCAAATCAAATAGATAGGTACAAGTAAAACAATATAATAGTTGATAAAATAATAAATTCGTCAATGTCAGTTAATAAATTAAATCATGTCAACAAATTATAGCCACAAAATCATCATCATTGTAGAACGCCTTCTCGACCAGCCATGATTTTAAGTTAGTTTTCTATTTTTTTTTAAAGAATAGGCTAGGGGGGTCAAGTATGTGATCCGGCAGTTATATAGCACAGATAAAGATTTAACCAGTAATAATTTTGAATCGATTTATAACAGCAAACAAATTAGGCATATTTTGAATTCTGTAACATGCTCTCGCATAAATAGGCAAATTGAATAGTCAAACTGTTCTAGGTATTTGGTATCTCTTAGTGCGATGTTAAAAAAAAAAAATATACATATATATACTTTGATGAGAATTTGTGGGTACACAAGGGTATCAACACCCCATACACTAGCACTACTAACAAATATCCATACTTTCGAAGTTAGATCCTACTTTAAAATCAATTTACTAGATAAATGATTATTAATAAACATACCACAACTCCGAGCTCTTGCACAAAATGTTACTACAAAAAAAAAATATAAATTTTATTTAAGAATATAATTATTATAATGATGAACATAGAATAATAATTAAAAACAAGTTTAGAAAAGTATGCTGATATCTGTAAAGAAATAAATGTTTATGATAATGTTATAACAATTAGTTGGTTGTAGACAAGTGTGCAACTGCGACACAGTTTTTATAAATCATCGTTTATGTTATTGAACTATGAGTACTTTATTTTGTTGGTGAATAAATATATTTGATTTGATATTTGAGTAAAATATATAAAAATAAGAGTATAAATTAGAGCAACTGTTTTTTTTATTATTATTCAAACTAAAGATATTTACAATACTATCTGTAGTAATAAAGATAAGAGTAATACCAAATTATGTTGTCTTACTATGAATATTGTACAGGTATTAATGCAATGTAAATGAAGTTAAACCTTTAAATATTTCATTAATTTGATCTAGAAAACTATAAATATATTATTTTGATATTAATAATTTTATAGGAGGTTGCTATGTTAAATTTTCGTATATTCGTAATTATAATTGAATTATTATTAACAGGTAATCTAAAGCAATTATATCATATGCACAAAAAGGGTTTGTCCCATGGGTTTGTCCCGCAGATACAAAAAGGGTTTGTCCCACTGTTATAAAACGGGTTTGTCCCACTTTTGTAAAACGGGTGTGTCCCACTGTTATAAAACGGGTGTGTCCCACTGTTATAAAACGGGTGTGTCCCACTGTTATAAAACGGGTGTGTCCCACTGTTATAAAACGGGTGTGTCCCACTGTTATAAAACGGGTGTGTCCCACTGTTATAAAACGGGTGTGTCCCACTTTTGTAAAACGGGTGTGTCCCATTGTTATAAAACGGGTGTGTCCCATTGTTATAAAACGGGTGTGTCCCACTGTTATAAAACGGGTGTGTCCCACTGTTATAAAACGAGTTTGTACCACTTTTATTAAACGGGTGTGTCCCACTGTTATAAAATGGGTGTGTCCCACTATTATAAAACGGGTGTGTCCCACTGTTATAAAACGGGTTTGTCCCACTGTTATAAAACGGGTTTGTCCCACTGTTATAAACTGATTTGAATCTGTAAGCAAATAAAACAAAATGTTATGATAGCAAATGTTTATTTTAGCCAACTATAATTGTCATTTATTGTTTTAGAATAATAATTTATATGGTAGTACAGTAGTACTCTATAAATACCACAAAATGGAAATCAAGACCTGTGTAAACATAGCATAAGAAATTAAGTTAAATCACAATAACCACTTGTATGGTTGTAACATAGTAATTTTTTTTTATTTAGGTACTTTTTAATACATTTTGTACACATGATTTATAATTACGAGGCCGTAATCTTTTATATCATAGCATAAGAAATTTAATTAGATCACAATAAGCACTGGTTCATTTGCAAAAGAGTAATATTGTATAAATGTATTTAGTATTCATTAAATTTGTGTACTACATGCATTACGAGGACGTAATATTGTCAGGAAAGGCCGGCTGCGGATGTGAAATCGAATGTGATGTGATGGTTAATTTTTAAGTTTCTGGTTTTAAATTGTAAATTTGGTCAAAATGTTTTGCTGATTATGATAAACGTTTATTTTAATTTGTTTCAAAATGTTACTTTGAAAAGCCCTTTGTATTATCTTTTCTATTAGAACACTGTTCCGAGGGCGTAACCATTTGTCAGGAAAGGCCGAGTGTAAGCCATCATTTAAAATAAATTCAGTAATCCATGTATTCACTATGTCTGAAAGCAAGCTTTGCACCTTTTTGTAATCTAGTATTCACTTTTCTTGTTATTTACTGTCATTAATAGTGACTTTTACAATATTTTAACCGCAATCTCATGCATTATAATTTATAATTGATATTTTCAAATGTAAACAGTTCAAGTACTAATTGGCGAGAATCTTGTAAACATGTATTGACAGTAAAGTGACTTTTGACAGCTGGTCTTGACGTTGACATTTCGTTTTAAAACATTCCATGGTATTTGTCACAGTATGGCCACAATTAAAATAATTTATAAGAAACGTTACGAATCGGATACGTTAAGACTAGTGCTGCCATCTGTCGCGAGAGGGCCGGCATGACGAATGTCGGTAGGCCCGACCAAGTAAAGGGGGTATTAGAACAAGCCTATAAAATAAGAAATAAAGATTGTACAGCTCTCATTTCCTTTTCGTCCGCTGATGAATAAACTGGTATCGCTGCTACACTTCTGTCTTTTATTCAACACAATTTAAAATGGAACTAAGACTAACCACATCTAAATTATAACTACAAAGATTGCACGAAAGAAAACGCAATTGGCGAAGAGTCGCCGCCAGCGACACGAACTTCGTCTTAAACTCCGGAACCGTGATACAATATGATCGCTAACTGGGGAAACTTTGGAACAACTACTAAATATCCGCGTTTTATGATAAGTGCTCGGTGCCCGGGGCTCCTCGGTTTCAGTTTCCGAATATCAATTCTGAAAATCTTATTATTTGATGAAGTAAAGCGGATTTATTGGTAGCTTTAATAGAATTGAGACTACTTATTTGATTATTTAAAAGTATCGCTTCACAATTATGACTATTCATGCGCAGATGCTAAGATATAAATTATCGAATAACTAAACCCTACTCTCGGCTTAGAGCTAAGCGTGAAGCTTATGAGCCGTAACGATGGCCTTTACATATTGGTTATTTTTTGTGCTCATTATCATACAGGAACCTGATAATGGGGATTCAACGGCGGAAGAAATATTGCAGATTGGATAGTATTAAGCCCGTGTATAAGGATTGTAATAAGAGTTATGAATATGCATTGTTCAATGATTCGAAAAGTGCAGCAAGAAGTTTTTGATTGTATATATGTAAGTACGTAATATTTATGGGGAGTGTTAGTTCTATAGTACACATTTATTGCTGTATATGAATACTGTATCGTATAAGCGTGTTTATTAGAGGCACTGGTCTGCCCACTCACACCGCGTTTCAGACAGACGGCACCGCTGCACTGCATTCTGGGTCGATTGGGCAACGGCTGGCGAACTGATTCTAGTGCGACCGAAGTGCAATTTACAAAGACACAGGATCCATTGTAATAATGCATGGAGATTAAAGCAAAAGCATATTTATATAGAAATAACTACCACGAGATATAAATAAATTAATAAAAACACCTAGGTACAGTTATTAAACCTAGACAGCGCCTGCAGAATATCTAAAGATTTTTTCATTGTGAGTATATTTTATAGAGAAAGCTGTAAAGGGATTAGCAAAACTACCTTATACCTTTTACCGAAGGTAGACAACGGTTCGTTAGAACCAGATCGTGCCTAGAGCGAAAGTTGCACAGCCTCAAATCAGATGCAGACAAGAGAAATCCAAAGTACACTCGATACTAGACAACCGCCGAGACAATTAGCACTAGATGTAAATGTCACGCAGTCACCCCCTAGGCCTCCCAGTTTAGAGTCTTTAACTAAACTCTCGCTTTGCGGATAAATGCAACGCCAAGATGGTTATTTTCCCATGGGTTTTATTTTCAGGGAATGCATCCATGAGTTTCTTATTTCAAGCTTCTATTTTTTATTCGTAGTATACACTGTCTTTAAAAACAAACAAGTTTGATTGATTGTTTCGTAAACTTTCGCATTCACAATTCATTATAATATAATTACAAAAACACGGGAATGAATCGCATAATAAAAATAATGGTCCCGGGTTGTCAACCCGTTAAATGCGACTATTATACTAGGCGTCCGTCACTCGCTCAAAGCCACGCGTTAAATGCCTACCGCTTGGCGTACCGTCGGTGTTACACAGGCATTAGGCTGCCACACGCCCGCTGTTTTCATTCTGGAGTGTATAAGCCCAACTGCTACAACAAACTGCTATAAAGGCTACCTGCAGTGGACGTTCCTGCATTATTTTCTCTGTATACATGCCAACATATAAAAAGACAACTTACCTATTTTTACTGAAGTATTAAGTGAAATTAGTGCAATAGAAGAAAGTAGTAACGTTGAATCTACATTTTACATTTAGGGGATTTTAATGCTCATCCATAGGAAGCGTTTTATAGGGAACTTTCAAATTTTTGCTCAGAACAGTCCTGGCTTTGTGCTGATGTTGAGAAATAGGGATAAACCTCGGATACATATACTTTCGTATGTCAGAAATCCGGTAGTAGGAGATGGTTGGACCACTGTGTCGTATCTCTCTCGGCTTTGCATACGAATGCATATGGCATGTAAAGTAGGCATATATGAGGACGTGTACACGTCAGACCATCTTCCTATACATGGAATGCGATATTTATGCGGTGAGACCAAGGCTGATGACTCATGCGTCACCCCCCAATGCTGCTTTATAGGGAGAGAGAAACCAGGAACAACTTAATAAATATCGTGATATATGTAACCAAGCATTTCGGAACACTAACTTTCCCCAGGAGCTAGTTAAGTACAAGCATGGACTATGTAGCCCAGTCGAACATAAATCTGTCCTCGATGAAGTTTATAGTAGCATAGTTAATACCATGATCGATGCGGCTGTACAGACCCGAAAGTGTAGAAGCGGCAGGCCTAGGAAAGGTAAAAGCCTTTGTGGGTGGAACACATAATTATGTACATGCAGCCCACGCGGAGGCTAGACTAAAATTTAAAACCTGGTTATTGCATAATAGACCAACGGCGGGCACAATATACGAAGACATGTACGAGTCTCATAAAGTTTTTAAAAGCAGACTTAAGTGGTGTCAGAATAACCAAGACCAGCTAACCATGGATAAAATAGCTAAATACATGTTCTTTAGCAAAAGATTTTAGATAGATTAGTCGTTTTGGAAGTCCACTCCCTTCTGGGACCTTCATCTGGGGTGATCGATGCTGAGACTTGCGGGAGGGTTGATGAGCCTCTTAAATTTGTCTGCAAAGCATGTTGAAGTCACAATCAAAAGTATGACAAAAGGCAAGTCTCCTGGACACGATGGGCTCAGCATCGAGCATTTCAAGTACGTGGAGAACCACCTGCCCTGTCTCCTTTCCAGAATTTTCTAAATTTGTCTTATTCATGCGTACCTGCTGACCTAATGAAGACTAAAGTTACCTATTGTGTAGAAAAGGACGGAAGACATATCAGACAGGGGTAACTACCGACCGATCTCATTGGCTACAAATGACTACAAATGCCAAGGTGTTGGACAGTATGCTTAATTCTATTTAGTTTCAGGCCTGGGCTATCAACAGAAAGCGCAATTTTAGCTCTCAAGCATACTGTTCAATATTGTACTGATCGCAACACTCCAGTATACGCCTGTTTTCTTGACCTATCCAAGGCATTTGATCTTGTATCATATGATGTGCTTTGGAGAAAGTTAGGGGACAGGGGTGTACCGCGGGATCTCGTAAATTGGTATAGAAACCAGAGAAATTTTGTAAAGTGGTCGAATGCCCACTCCGACACATACAGGCTGGAGTGTGGGGTAAGACGGGGGGGGGGGGAGCTCAGCAGCATGCGTGTAGGATGTCGTGTGGATGGTGTTAGTGTGCATAACATCAGCTACGCAGATGACATGGTGCTGCTGGGCCCAACTGCTAAATCTGTTGAAGAAATGCTGAGGGTCTGTGCAAATTAGGCTGAGTCACATGGACTTCGCTACAATTTTAAGAAATGTGAATACGTTGTCTTTAAGGCCGTCGGCAATAACCTAAAGCATTCTGCAGAACTTACCCTTAACGGCATGAACATAAAGAGTTTCTACTTTTAAATATCTTGGTCATTGTATTGCAGACGACCTTAAAGATAACGTAGAAATCGAAAGGGAACGAAGGACTGGTCAAAGAAAATATGCCGATCCGTAGGTTTACCCGATGTACAGAGGAAGTTAAATTCACCCCCCAGCACACTTCAAATCGTACTGCCAAAGCTTGTACACGGGAAACCCACGGGTCAGATATTCTAAAAGAATGTAAGATTGCCTGCGTGATGTTGGGACTGCAGAAACGAGGCTTCAGGGGTTTGTGGAATATGAAGTGGATGGTTTTGCAGCCTTATTTCGCAAAAAGACAACATCCCTAATCTGCAAAGTGCGGGACAGTCCAAACAGCATCCTAAAAACTATAGCTGATAGATTTTTTTCGCCCTTATGGGAAAGTTTAGTTCGTAGAATTATTTAATTATCTGCAATATTATCTTTTCATTTGTCTGTTAATTTTTATATCATGTTTACTAACCATTACTTTTAGGTTTTTACTGTGTTCTACTAACCAAATTGTATATGGATTATTATTACCTGAAATAAATATGTATTCATTCATTCAATAAGAATCTCACAGCAGATTCACACTAGAACATTTCTTCACAGAACACTGATTACCACTTTGCATCCGTTTTGCTCCTGTCTGCATTAGTACCTATTAAAATTATTTACGCGATTTAGCATATTTACGTTAAAATTTAGTTACCGTGATTTTAGACAAGAAAAAAAATGTATCCATTTTATAAAACTCAATAATATTTGATCAACCAATTAAAAATAACTGTTTTTTTTTCGTTTTATTATCAAAATCATCATTGAAGCAACTCTAGCCACTCATTTGATGCCGCGTCACAGATTACCTGCAAGTGGGTGAGGCGGATGAGCAAAGCAATCGCAACTCTATGCTTGCATACTGCTGGTATTATTAATATTATACAATTTTGTAGGCTATTATGGCGTGGGTATTTTCGCTTTTGTATTGGAGTGATGTATCTGTTAGTTTCTGTAATCTGTGATTATACCGCCTAAATGACTCTATGCACATAGATAACATGACAGTTTGTACATGCAAATTGTCGTGAGACAGGCCACGGAGCTATTTCTGGCTACATCCCGTTTCGTGATATCGAATGGACTGCATATCGTCGTTGCAAAAGCAATACCTCCTATGTGGCATTTTTGGTCCAAATCGAATTTGCACTTTTTTGGGTAGCCTTATTCAAAATCCATCGTTTACAAAGACTCTCAAGTGTATATCTTACTATTCGAGATAGATATTCAATAATGTTAATTAATCTCATGTGTTCGCTTACATTTTTTTGTAAATGAAAATCTCCCATGTGCGTCTTAAACACATGGGAGATTTGATATTTTACTGTTTTAAATAATTCTGTAAACAAATACTCTTATGTGCAAATAACTCGCACTTATACCTCAACACAAAATTGGCGGTAGTTCGTAAAAAATGGCAGAAACAAGCGCATCTAAGAGAAAGTGGGAGTGAGATGGATATAAACCACTGACTTGACCGTCGCAATTCGTAATTCGATTTATTTTAGTGCAATTTTCACTGTGCCGTATAAACATTAGAATGACGTATTATCTGTTTGATTTTGTGGTGGCTTAAAAAGTTATTTAATGCAACTTTCGATATGTACAAAAATACTGGCCGTGGACAGCGATTGTTAAATTTAGTTTTGAAACCTAAGAGTGACGAAAATGTGGACATTGCGCCGAAAACTACAGCCGTTTCACAGTCTGCTGTTCAAGATAAAGTACGAGCGAATCATGATGAAACTAATGTCCTACTTTCAAACGATTCACCTCAGCAAATTGATTTACCCGTTATTGAACCAAAAGATCTAGGATTTGATATTCCTCCTACTGCGTGTGTGAATTATTTTAATCCGGAGCCCTATGAAGATACATTGATTACACTGGAAGATCTAGGCTATGTAAATAATCGTTTGATGTCATCGTCTCCTTCCCTTCTGTTGCCATCATCTGCTGCAGCTTCTGCTGTATTGGAAAATAGCGACAACGACAGCGATACGCCTTCGGTGATATCTACTCAGGCCATCATTGATGCCTGTATGGCTGTAATGCAACAAGCCACGAGTTATCTTCTATCCAAGATGAGACCAAACCGCTATCAGATGAGCCATCTTCACTTGGTGTAGATCTAATTCAGCAATTCGAAAACGGCGATAGCGTAGAAGATCCCAAATGGGCTCCACTTGCGAAAAAAAGAAGAATCATCCCCTTATCTGATGGAGAAAGTAGTGTCCCGTTGTCTTGTGAAGGTAGTGCCTCGTTGTCATTGAGACCAAATAATTCAAACCTTTTAGAAACCATTCAATTGGCCTCTGAAGATGAATTGGAACATCAGTACGAAATGCTACATTCTTCCAAAAAAAGTCCTAACTGTCGTTTAGTGAACAAAAAAGCACGAGTTTTAGGAGAAAGGTATCTGGGTTTTAAAAAAATTGAAAACAAATATAAACAGTGTATTGAAAAACCACATCGAATTAAGAAAGCTCGTTGTGGTCATACTATATTAACTTCTACATCCAAAAACTCATTTATGTGTGCTCTTATTACTGAAGAAGAACGGACAGAAATCCATTCATATTTTTGGAACCTTCCAACCTGGTCAGAGAAGAAAGCGTATGTTAAAGCTGCTGCTGTTCGTAGAGGGATAAGACGTCGTCGCTGTTCATCTTCGGCTTCTAATTTAAAAAAAAAAACTGGTCACTATATATTTTTAAATAGAAGAGATGAGACGTCTACTAAGGTGAGAGTTTGTAGAATGTTTTTTTGAATACCCTTGCTATAGGAGAAGACACTTTCAGACGCTGGACCAAGGAGTCGGACATGCTTGTTAATGATGATGTTAATTTATCACCTTCCTCTCCACGGCGTGATACTGTTAATACACCCAGTACATCTTATGCAGAAGCTCAATACGCTACACCTATAACAAAGACAATAAAATCTTGGATTGATCTGGTTCCAAAAGTTCCTAGCCATTACTGCCGAGCAAGTTCTAATAAGCTGTATGTTGAGTCGACATTTAGATCCCAAAAACACATGCACGAAGTTTTCGTGGAATGGTGTAAAGAACGCAATTTTCGAGCAGCAAGCAGACCAACTTTTTTGAAAGTTTTGGATCTAGAAAACATTGCAATTCACCATCCACGCAAAGATCAGTGCGATACTTGCTGTAGCTATAAGGTGGGTAATATTTGCCAAGAGGTGTATGATGACCACTTACTTAAGAAGAATGAAGCACGACAAGCAAAGAAAGACGCTATTAGCTTGGCCGATGATAAGGTAGTTGTCATTACAGTTGACGTACAAAGTGTTTTACTTGCACCTAATCTATTGGCTAGCGCCCTGTATTATAAACTTAAGTTGCAGTGTCATAATTTTACTGTTTATGATTGCCGAACGAAAAGAGTAACTATTTACTTCTGGCATGAAGTTGACGGTGGTGTCTCTGCTAATGAATTTACTTCTTGTCTGATTGATTATTTGACAAATTTAGCACCTGAAACTGAAAGAGTTATTATTATATTAGATGGATGTGGCCAACAAAATCGGAACCGAATTTTATCAAGCGCCCTTAGCGATCTGTCTCAAAGATCGAATATGAACATCGAGCAGTTATATTTAGAAAAAGGACACACTATGATGGAGGTTGATAGTGTACATTCAACAATCGAACAGTACATTAAGCCACCCATATACGCCCCTAGTGACTATGTATCGAGAATGCAGCAGGCTCGCCCCAGAAATCCTTATTGTGTGAAATCCATCCACTATGATTTCTTCAAAAACTATGAAGTACTACAATCCAACTTCAAGTCTATAAGACCTGGCAAAAAGAAAGGAGATCCCGTGGTGGTAGACATTAGAGGGTTGAAATATATGCCTGACGGTACATTAACGTACAAGTTGCGACATAATCATGAATGGTCGACACTACCACAGCGGAGAACTACTACTATAAGAATGCTACCAGAGCGACTATTCATGCACCCTCAAAAGATCACCGAAAGTAAATTCAAACACCTACAAGAGCTGAAGAGTGTGATTGATAAAGATTATCATCCGTTTTATGACGCAATTACATTTAATCCAGGCACGTAATAAAGCAAAGAAAATTTAGAAAAGTTATTTTAAAACCTACTGACATTATTCTTATTGTTCACTGTGCATAATCACATTTTTTTACCATAACATATTTAAAGTTTCTGTTCCCTTTCAACTGAATATAACTTTATGATTTGATTAATACTGTTATTTTATTAAGCTTCTTCCAAATATCAGCAAAAACTCTTATGTGGAGAAAAAATTTGCAAGTAAAATATCTTATGTGTAGAAATTATTCTAAAATGTTATATAAGTAGAAAACCAATAACATAATTAAAACAAATTGTTTAGTATACATTTTTTAATAATATTTATGTATGAAATTAAATCAAAAGAGAATATGTAGTGGAAGATTTTTTTCAGTAAGTAGTTTTTATTGTTTATTTCTGAAAGTTGCTCTGTGCACATAAGAGGTTTTAAATTTGCAACGACGATATAAGGATTCACAATACGCCAAATGTTAGAACTAGGTGAATCGAAAGAGGCATGAGCAGTTAAGCAGTTCAATATTCCATTTTTCAAAATGTACCCTGATTAATCATATGCGAAACTAAAATGTGTCTACTTATTTGATATTAAGTTTATCGCAGGTGAAACGACGGTAACGTCGCTTGTCCCTACTAAATATTTGCACGTACATTACAATTTATTTTCCTTCGAAACGGAACAGGTTTCTGGATCCACATCTTATTTTTATTGTTGATTTTTCAAAGCGCACCTGTTGGGTAATTTATGTAGTCTCGTATTTGTATCGAATACTTAACACCGGTTTCGCTTAATCGAAATTAAGCTTTGCTATTGTCTGGTTTGTGTACTTGCAATGTAAAGTTGTCTTTTCGTATGTTAAATGTTACTGTGAGATGACAAGCTCAAGTCAAAAACGATTATTTTCTAAAGCAAGCAACACTCGATAACCTTAAGCATAGTAATTTTATAAGGTTTCTGAGTGAATTCACAATTTATATGTATAAAACGTGTTGTATGCGAAATTACTTTAAACTTCACAGACACATAAGTAGCAGATTGCGGCTTCGCTAAGTTTACCAACAACAGATATCTCGAATATTCGAGATTTTACAGAGGGTTTGAAGTTTATGAATCTACAGTTTTTACCTTGAATTCTTTATCCATTGGCAGTTATAATTTGACGTAAAGGAGAATACTAGTTGATTGTAAGAGTTTTAGGGTTCCGTACCTCAAAAAGAAAAAACGTAACCCTTAGAGCCTGTGCGCACTAGCGGCAGGCCGCAGCGGCGTTTCAGCTAAGCCCTAAGGCTTGCCGCCTGACGCGGTTGAATCAAGCGGTTAGCCGCAGTGGCGGCGAACCGCTATTGAACCGCTTGACGCGGTTCAACCGCAGTTCGTTGTTTCATCATTGGCAAAATGGACGCCGTCGAAGTAGGTTGTGTTATTTATTTGTATTTACGAAAACGACGTGAAACAAAGAAAAGGACACATTGGATTCACCCCTTACAAACACGTAACGAATCTGGCCAGTTCGCAATTTGTTTCAAAGAACTGAAGAAGTACGAGGAAAAAAAAATTGTTTATGTCAGAATGCGTGTTGCATCATTTGAAGAATTGCTGGAAGCTTTACATAACACTATTAAAGGACAAGATACACGGTTTCGTGATTCAATCAAACCCGAAGAAAAATTGGTGATAACACTGAGGTAAGGTAAAATAATATATTAGGTCAGTAGATCAGGTACAAAGACGTTCAGAAAAGACACACGAAAAAATGCCACATTGAGCCCTCTCGTTGAAAATCTTTAGCGGTAAAACTTCCGGAATGGAGAAAACTGGTGCATCAACACATTAGGACTTTTGAGGACAGAAGGCGTGACATGGACAATAAACGTGACGACGTTAAAAGCAGACCGCCTTCAAACATCCTCTATCACTATGAAAATAATACCGTGACGTGCAATTACTGCAGACGCACTTTCAAAGCCAAAATAGGGTACATTAGCCACATCAGACACATCAGCACACGAACGAAGCTTATCCGTATAAAACGTAAACAAAAGTTAAGTCGCCGTGGCCGAAATCGGCCTGGAAGACGTCAATCAAGGTAAAATAAACAATATAATATTGTAGCTTTTAATCAATAACTTCTGTAATTTAGGCACAAAAAAATAAAAAGGATTCAAATATTCGATCACTGCTCATTAGTAAAGAAATCCAAATAATCAGAATTTGGGAGTCTTGAGACCTCACAGAAGTAGCCTGTGAATAGTAATTCGTTTCCACTGAGAATAACGTAGGAAGGCTTTTAACGTTTTTTACCTTATGAGATTATGGGGGTGACCCATTAGCAAGCCGATGACAAAAAAATAAATAAATCTATTACCTTAATTTTTGCAAGTTCGACGATTTCGCGATAAAATTAATATGGCGATTACGAAGACTAATGGTGAGTGTAAAGCATTACTTGTTCTCTAATACTGGTTGGAGTTTTCAATCATGGCAGCAAAAGGAATTTACAGCGTCGAAGTGGATAAATAGGTTGGAGTAATGCCTTTCCTTGGCGTACCGTTACGCTTTTATGTGGTATAATCAGTTTATGCTCTATTGCTGAATCTAAGGAGCCACACATCTAAAGCGTTGCATGGCGGGAAAAGACCCACTGTCTAGGTTCCTAATATCCTAGTGATATCCTTTTCATTATTAGTTTACTACATATGAGTTCCAAAGCGAATGAAAATTAAAAGATGGCACTAGCGTTTGCACTGAGCCACCTCATCACGTAGCAGATGCAAGTAGAGCAGTATGCTCTACAAAATGTGATTTATATATAGCCTTAAGATTCTTACCTATTTCCGAGCATGCAAGAATTGTAGGTGTTGAATCCACAGCATCTTAATGTTTAACAGTGAATCGACTCTTGGGAAGTTTAACCGAACGTTATGTCCATTATTATTCACCCAACATACAATATTCGCTTAGAGATATCGGTTAGCGGTTAGTTTACATGTCAGACAGTCAGCCAAATTTTCCCAGAACATTGCCTTCTGTTGTTTTCTCAATGGGTTTCGAACTAACGTCCCCATATTACAACCAAATTATAATAGCAAATACCGGCCAGTCTTTAGTACAAGAGATCCATGAATAAATGAATAATGGCGGTCGAACGGATAGTGCTCGCAGCATACAAATTCGTCCTCGAGATGGTAATAACGCGACTCACATTTTTCACCATCGAACCACCTGACAGGGTACGACAGGTTCTCAGCTTGTTTTCGTATCAACCAACTTAACTTTAGATTTCGTCTCAACACTTAAGTGTTTGTTATTTAAACCAGCTCACTGCGAATCGATGTACATAGTTCCCCATGTCTTTGAACTGGCACAGCAACAGATTCCTTGTTTACCAACACATGCTAACATCCGTGACATCAAATAGAATGCTCGAGGGCAGCTTGTAATGAGCTGCTGAGGAAAGCTAGCCATTATTGAGTTCACGCTTCGTGAACAAAACTTACTAAACATGTCTCTCGCGTGTTTACACAGCATAATAGGATTCTGTGTAGGTATCTAGTTTACTGTGGCTGTCATTTAAATCAATTAGTAGACATGTATATAAAATTTTAAGTAACCCCTGAAACTTTACCTAGTCTCTGAGGTTATCTTTATTTTTTAATGTGTCCCTTCAGTTTTGCAATCTACACATCATGCCCTTTCATTTGATACCACACTTGGGTATATTTCTAAACATTCGATTGTTCACCCCTACTTTTAACCCCATTTCTCATGAATGGCTTGGCCGATTTCTATTATAATTTTCAGTTTTGAATTCTACACACAATTTACTTTCATTTTATATCAAACTCTGGTATATTTGATTCGATTATTCATCCCTCCTTTCACCCGCCACATCTTGTAAACTTCTTAACCGATTTTGATAAAACATGTTTAAGAACCACCGCTGGAAAACCTGCTCCCCTCTTTTTTGTTGGGGGTTAAAAATAATCGGCGTCAAAGTTGTTTTGAATGGTTAAATTGTTAATTGTTGGTGTAAAACATCTTTTGCGGAGTTTAAAACCGGGGTAGTTGTTCGAGTTAGTACTAGGGTGACTGTCCTAATTACTAGTTACTGCCCTTCGTCCACCGTGCTCGTTTGGACTGTGGCGACTGGGGCGACTGTGGTGACTATGGCAACTGGGCCTACTGTGGCGACTGTGGTAAAATTGTTTTACATCTGCCAGGCGTCCCGTGACAGCTTATTTTTTTTAATGAATACCAGCAAACCAACTGGCATGGGGTGTGGCTTAAGAATGCTGCCGCTGCTGTCTTGCCCGTGGATGTAGTAAGAATCTGCTAAAGGATACCTCCAGAAGCTGGGCAGAAGCTTCTTTCCGTATACCAACAACCCGTACTGCGCTCGCCAACTTGCCAAGCGTATGGACATAACCCCCTAATGATCGGTACTTGTAGATTAATTAAGGAGACCTTAGCCCAGCAGTGGATGTCCTGTGGCTGAGACGATGAACACCAGCAAACGAAGTTAATATAATTTATATATTTATATTTTTACTGGAATATAGTAGTTTTATATGGAATCCTCGTTATGAGGTATATTCCAAGCGCCTGGAAAGCATACAAAGACTTTTCCTGTACCTACCATGTATCGTATGGTGACAATTTAGCAAAAACAGTAAAGAAATACGAAGATAGACTCAAACATTATCATATGTCCTCACTCTCATCTCGTAGGAAGAAGCTAGACCTTATTTTTTTATACAAAATATTTAACGGATTAATAGATTGCCCTGAATTAACCAGTAAATTAAAGATCAACATACCTTCAAGATTACCCAGAAAAAAAGCGTTTAACCTATTCTTTGTACCATTTTCCCATAGCAACTTGGGACAAAATGCTGTTTTGTCCAGGATTTGTAAAGCTTATAACACTTTATCGAAAATAAGCGACCTAGATTTAGGAGAACCTCTACTTAAATATAAAAAAAGCCTTGCATCTCTCTGTGCATAGTCTTCTGACACTAAGTCATAGTTTCTTTACTAGTTTCTTTTTATTTTATTCAACCTTATGTAGAACGTGGATATTTGTTTTGTTTAAACATTCTTA
This sequence comes from Pasiphila rectangulata, assembly GCA_963082625.1. Lineage (NCBI taxonomy): Eukaryota > Metazoa > Arthropoda > Insecta > Lepidoptera > Geometridae > Pasiphila > Pasiphila rectangulata. The sequence continues at coordinate 11,737,573 of OY720249.1, forward strand.
AATATAATTTAATATAATTGTTACCTATGTTTAAAAATTCTAATTCATAATATATTAACTTTTGCTATGATAACTTAATTTGTAAGATGTAGCTGCCTGTAATTGGGAGAACACTAGCTCATGATTTTTTTGCTTTTACTTTTGTAATTTTTTACTTGTGTATCTTCTGTTGGTGGCTCAAATAAATAAATAAAACAAGACTCAACTACACAAAATTTTGTACTTTTACCATAATATTCTCTCGGCTTTGTTTTATACAAATCGAATGACAACACAAAAGAGTACATACAAACCAGCATCAGTATTCTGATTAAAATGAAGGAAAACATAGATATCAGACTTCATCTGCCGCTATAGGAATTGCCAGACTATATAGGAAGTGCCAGCGAGGCACGCAACACCCTAGATTCCTATTCCATTGGGTGTCAGTGCGGCGCCGCAATTTGCAAATGAAAACAACTTATTGAAATTCTTTCCCGGGCCCGCGTCGAGAGCGAACTGCTAGAAGCATCCACGATATTCAAAATGGCATCTGTTTGATGCTGAAATTCTCAAACCCTTTGGCACTTGCTGGGGATTTTGCTTTAATAAATATTCGTTTTAGTTTTAGCTATTTTATAAAAACTCAATAGATAATTTGCGGTAGCAATACAGGCAGTAACGAGCAATTGCCCCGTCGAAGAAAGCGTCATAGCAGTTTTGGCGAACTATAAAACAAGCCTGCAAGGGTCCGCCGTCCAATCATGTGGGGTATTTTGCATAAATTACAAGCGCTGAAGCGGTCGGGTTGGTTTTTTTTTTAATAAACGAGCGTGAAATAGGGCCTGGCAGTCAAATGCAAATAACACCATTATATGCTAATGCGATGTGCGTAATCCCTACCGTTTGTTTCATGCTTGTAACAGGGCTTTCCGAATACGCATTCTAGAAATAGCAACAGCTTCCTAAACCTTTCCGCTTTCATAGTTGATGGTATAAATGGGTAGTTAGAAGGCCGATTACAATAGACAAATAGGATTTGAAGGTATTCACTGAAGTTAAAGTTATTAGTTTAGTAGTCTAGACAGACGATGAAGTGTAGACTTGACCGCGACCCGTTTTGAGAACACTTTGATGATGTAGTGTCTGAGTTAGAACGACCTAGACAGTTTTAGTTTCAGTCCGGTAAGGGCCATTATTATCTTGATCTACCTATTCGCGATAAATAGCGGTCGAGTGGGGTACACACCCACAAAGCACCAACAAAGGGCTAGAAATCTGACACAGAAACTAGCGGAATTTTGCGAATTATTTAGCAATTCCATTTTACAATGCTTTAAAAGCAAAAAATGGTTTCAAGGTACGCTGTATCCTTTTATTGCGTTTCTTTTCCTGTATAATGCTTTCTTAATAACAGTGAATATTAACTATTAAATGATTAAATGTTAAAACTTAAACCGTAGTAAAAAGCCTTAACCTTTTAATTAAGATTTTGCCTGAAGCTTGTTTGTGTTCCAGACCTGACTTGTCTGTTGATGGATATCTTGAGAATACTGATGCTATCGATTTGAAATTTTAAATGAAATAATAAATAAACGCTTTTTCATGCCGTGGGGTGCCGGCAAAACCGTGGGGTGCCGGCAGTAGAAAGTTACCCCTCCTCTCACGCCCGTGGATGCAGTAAGAGCAGAGCCTGCTAAGGGATACCTCCGGAAGATGGCAGCAACGTCTTTCCGTGTATCAACATCACGTACTGCGCTCGCCAACCCACCTGCCAAGCGTGGTGAGTATGACAACTACCTGGGTAGGTAGCGTGGTGAGTATGATACTCCCTCATGGTTGTCCATGAGGGAGGCCTGTTCAGTAGAGGACTTTTTACGGCTGGAATGATGATGATGATTCATATATGCGTTATCGAATAGCATTTAAAATATTATAATTATTATATTGCACTTAACAATTTAGTAAAATATTTTTATTATGATTACGAAGGAAGCGGAAAAGGGGTCAAAATTTTAAGTAGGGTTACTAGTTTTTTTTTATTTCCTTTAAGCCTAAACAACTGTTTATCCATATAGTTTGATTCATTTACAATAATGTTGAAAATAATAAATTACCCCCCCAAATTTTGTATATCTATATCTACATAATATAAAGTCGTGTTAGTTACACTATTTATAAATCAAGAAAGGCTGAACCGATTTGGCTGAAATTGGTAGGGAGGTAGCTTAGAACTAGGAGACGCACTACTAGGCTACTTTTCGTTGCATAAACTAAATCAGAGAGGGTTAAAAAATAGGGGATGAATTTTTTTATGAAAATTAGTTATTTTTCACTTGAAATTTTGCATATATATTAGAATTTAAAAAATAATGAACCAGTGTATCAGAATTCCTCAAATATCCCCTAAGTGAAAATATATATGAAATATGAAAATTTGTTAGGGAATATTTTTTTCACCTGATTTATGTGAAATTACACATAAATAGTTAGATAACTACCAAAATTATTAAACAGATGTTTCAGTGTTAGTTGTAGCGTAGTTGTAGGATAGTTGTGGGGTAAGTTGTAAGTAGTGGTTGTCGTAGGTGCGATACGAAGTTCGCCGGGACAGCTAGTAGTAATATATTGTGATATTTGATCTACTTCACGAGAATAAATTGTATCCCAGTGCGCAAGCACTGCTTTAAGAGGTGCCTGAAACAAGCCCTCGTAACATGAATTGATTATCGTATGGTAATTTCGATATTTGAAATGGGTCACGGAACGGAAAAACTATTTTATGGATCGTAAAACGCACCGACCAGCATTGATCAAATAATTTTAGTGTCAAACGACATTTTGTTAAATTATGAACGACTACCTCTAAAATAAATTTTATCGCATCCTTAGGGATACCTTACCTAATTTCTAAAAGAAACAGCATATTGTATTGTAATAACGAGAAAGCGTATCCCAGCGCATAGTGTTCTTGTTTCGAAAAACTTTTTACAGTTATCCGTCAACCAAACTTTAGCATACTTTAGGACGAAGTTTCCGAGATCTCTATACTATAACTGTTGTTATCTTTAATTGCTTACCAGTTTTTCCCAAAGTTTCGGAGAATCGATAATAAAACTTGAAAGCACTCATCAAAGTTCGAAACTCTGGGAAAAATATCTGTCGGTGAAATTAAATAAATGTTTTAAGTCTGTAGTTAGGGGAGCGTTATTAACAGCTGGCAGTAGAGTTGCAACGCAAATTAATGTACAACTATGTATCAGGACCGTCTCAAATTGGAGGTAAACGTAGACAATAGGAAATTGCATTAGGCAATCCTGTCGTTAAAAATATCAATTTGCGTTGAGAAGATTCAATTGTCCGCAGGCGGCGGCGGCGCGGGCGCGAGGCGGAGAAGCGTGAAACATAAGAAGCTAATTTCCTTTGGGATAAGTTTCGCCTCGGGAAATACCTGTCTATGGACGCCAATACGCGACAAGTTTGGTTTATTTTATGCGTGATTGTGATGATTATCAGACTTTTATGAGCGACGTTTTCAATTTAAGCTTTACTACTAGTCTTTTTAGGGTTCTAAAACTCACGAGGAAAAACCGGAACCCTTATAGGATCACTCGTTTGTCTGTCTGTCATCTTTTTCTCCAAAATGACAAAAAAATTAAACAACTCGAAATTTAAAACTAACGTCAAGGTCAGTGGGCTGATGATGCCCTTTTAAAAAACCAATGTTCTACCTCAGGGCATTCACAAGTTATAGCAACAAGTGTCAAATTTTTGTATGAAAATGGCCATAATGGAAAACCTCTGGGGCACTTTCAGAAGTCTTCAGCCGTCATACTTTCACTACTGAACACAGGCCTTAGTCATTCTTCATTAAAAGATCTCAAAAATATATTCATATAAAAGAAAATCGTGTTAGTTACACTATTTATAAATCAAGAACAGCTTAAGCGATTTGGCTGAAAATTGGTGGGGAATTGGTTTTCGTTGCGTTAATTAAATCAGAAGGGGTTAAAATAGGGGATGAAAGTTTGTATGGAAAAATCGTTATTTTTCACTTAAAAAACATACAATTTTGCATATATATTAGAATTTATTAGCTTAACGCGTTGACCGATTTATATGAAACCTTTTTTGTTAGCACCGTCTAAGCGACCTAAGCCTTGTGAAATTTCCTAATAGCTAATTCCCTCTAAATAGTCTCAAAAAACTTACATGATACAGAAATTATTCAATTTCTTTCCAAGTTCATGATTTAAGGAGCAAAGACTTACGTACACCATGTGTACTCTGAACACGCGGGGCGTTTAAACTTACGTACACATGGTGTACTCCAAGCACTTAAAGAGTTAATGTACCTGTGTATCAGAATTCCTCAAAAGTCATCCACTAAGTAAAAATATAGGTGATGAAAATTTGTTGGGGATTGCAGTCCAGTGAAGGTATCGTTTGCGGTAACAATTAATAAGGCCCAGGGGCAAACATTTAACCACGTAGGAATAGGTTTACGACAAGATTATTTTTCGCACGGGCAACTATATGTTGCCATAACGAGATCTGGTTCTGGTGAAAATCAATATCTACTTCTGCCGGAAGAAAACAAAAAAAAATAATGTGTACGCAAAAGTACTATAAAAAACATAGTTTTGAGTTTTTAGAATAACCTACAATACTCATAATGAATATCCTACATGATATAAGATTATAAGACCCCATACTTAACGTTTTAAAGTTTCACTCTTAATGATAAAAGCGTGAAGTAGGTACCTTAAATAACGCTTTTAACGTAGGTATTATTTAAAAATATTTTCACCTTCTACGTAAACGAAGTCGCGGGCAGAAGCTAGTAAAGCATATACCGCATGTATAAAAGATGCGTACGATAGTGCGTCTCGGGTGATACGCGTGTCCGCGGGCGGCAAAGCACGTCTTGAAGCTCCCTTCGCAGGCAGTCGCGTGTGCATAATATAGGGCCGAGCGCCTCCCCAGCGGGCGCCGGCGTCAACGACCCGAGGGAGTCAAGGACGCCGCGCGCCCAGCGACACGGGGCGACGCGACGCGATAAAACCGCACCCGCGCGCGCCGAGTGCGAGAGCCCTTAATGCCCATGTGCGAGCGGTATCGCTGGACGGTATTGTCTGGTGTTTTATTATTTGGATGTTTTGAATCGTGTGCGAATGGAATGGAATCCATAACGCTCTATGAAAACATTTTTGGTCCGTTGGAGCGCCAGTGCATGGGGTTACTGAATACGATTTCCGCCGGAGGACATTTTTCCAGATTGCTAAAATCTGCCAAATTTGATCAATCATACGTATCTAAAGGTTTAAGTTTTTTTTTGAGAAAGAAAACAATATCATATTTGTTTGCTTTGAAATGGATTCGGAAAACATGAAACAAAATAAAATCATGGCCAGATGTTCATCTAAACGCATTACCAATGGCAAGGGCAAAAGAGTAATTAAAATGAAATGTATATACCTAGGTAGCCACGCAACTGGCCAGTTTTAGGTAAATATTACAGTAGGATATCATAAACACAAGTAAATATTACGAGGAAACCCCGCGACTGGTCGAATGCGCAGGTATTTAATATTTTTTTGCATTTACATTTAACATTAATTAACATAATAAATATACTTTCTGAAATACCCTAAAACTCTACAAAATCTATGACTTTTTAAAGGACCAACAAATAATGTATCCTATTTTTAATTAAGTATATCGATATTTGTTTTGACACTAGAGCTTGGTGGGGTAAACCCTTGTTACACTTACACTGCTACAATACATGAATAAACTACATACACTGCCGGCCAAAAGTTTGAGACCACCTACATCTAAGTAGCAAAATGAAATAAAACTCAAAATATAAATCAAGAGGTTTAGATATTAATTAAAATGCTTATTTACTAATACACATTCATCAAGAAGAAAAAAAAATCAAGAAATATCAACCATTTACGTTAAAAATGACGTCCATATTTAATAAAATCATTAAACGGATTTTTCGTCAAAAAAGCCTCCCTTGCATTTTATAACTTTTTTCACTAGTCTCGGCATACGAGCAATCAATTTATCAATTGTATCTTGTGAGATATTGTTCCAGCTTTCTTGTAAAGCCTTCCACATGTCTTCTTGTGAGGAGGGACAACAACTGCGCACATTTCTGTCAAGCTCTTCCCACAATAGCTCAATGGGGTTGAGATCCGGACTCTGAGGGGGCCACACCATGTTTTTTAACACCCTGTCTGTTTCTTTATGTTCTAAATAACCCCTGCATAATTTTGAACTATGTTTAGGATCATTATCTTGTTGGAAAAAAATCCATTTCCAATTAATCTTAAACCAGACGGAACGGCATTTTGCTGTAGTATTCGTTTATAATGCTCCTTTTTCATGATTCCTTCGACTCGTACCAAATCTCCGGTTCCATGGCCCGAGAAGCATCCCCAGACCATAATGGAACCACCACCATGCTTAACTGTTGGCACCACACAATCTGGCATCATCTTTTCCTCGGCGGTACGTCGGACAAAAATTCGTCGTTTTGAACCAAATATTTCAAACTTGGATTCATCTGTCCAAAGAACTTCTTTAAAGTCTTCTTCAGTCCAGTCTCGATGGGTAAGGGCCCACTGCATCCGTTTCTTTTTGTTTTGTGGCCTTAGTAGTGGTTTTCGAACGGCGACGCGACCAAATAACTTAGCATCTCTCAATCGTCTTTTTACTGTAGTCAATGACACAGGTTCTGATCGGGATTTGTTCACTTCTGCGCGGATTTCTGGTGCGGTTAGGCGTCTATTCCGCTTGCTGGTAACGACGATGAAATTATCCTCGCTAGAAGTGGTAGCTCTCGGTCTCCCCGATCGCGAACGATCTTGATTACTGCCAGTCTCCTTGTATCGGGTTATTGCGTTATGAACACAAGTCTTCGACAACTTAAGTTGAGAGGCAATCGCACGTTCAGATTTGCCTTCGCCGTGTAAAACAACTATGGCAGAACGAGTTTCAGTGCTAATTTCGCGCACTTTTCCCATTTTAAGATGTCTTCACTGTAACAACGACGAGCTCAGACTAGTTAAGATAATGAAAAATTTACTCCATCAAAACTCAGGTAAAAAATATGTTTAAGGAAGCTAAAATAATCCGGAAGTACGGTTACCGCAAAACAAAACCAAAATAATTAGAAATGAGCAGGCCATAAAAAATATAACAATGACTCTATCACCTGGTAAGCGCGCGGTACTCATTTATGTTTTGAAACAATAGACCTTTAAAGGATGATAACTTAAAAATATACAATAAAAATGACTCTCAGAAATTCTTTGATAACAATAGAATACGCAGGTGTTCAAATTAGCTCTTTATCATGTGTACTTTTGAAATATTTTGGTGGTTACAAAGATTTTTACAAGTGGTCTCAAACTTTTGGCCGGCAGTGTATGTATAAAACTTGTCATAATGATATTCGCAGAAGTGTCAACCCTCGATACAAAAGGGGATGTAAAGGTGGACGGTTGTTTGTATCTGTTGGGTTTCAAATCACAACACGTGGGGATGATAGTTGCGATTATAGATAGCGTGTATGACTTTAACTGTTATTTATATTATCGCCTACTTAGAAATACCAAGTGCTCTAAACTGGACCATGAGATTAAGGGTGGGATTGAAACCGTTATTTGAAATAAGTAATAGGCCAAAAACAACAATAACAAAATAAATATCATTCCTTCAGACAACCTACACAACAAAAGTTCCTTGACACTACAAGATACCGTCAAACAGGTTTTGGTATTTGTGCAAATTAAAACGAGAATATTTGATTATTGTATGGATATTTTGACTCATGTCAAATATCTCGATAATTTTGTAATTTCGATTGCAAACTAAATATTATATTGGCATACAGGCAAGTTGTTTCGTAGAATATTAGTATTATCATTAAGACATTGAAATTCGTGGAACACAAAGTAACGATATCTTCGATGGTTTTATGTATCAACGTTTTTCTACCGATAACCTATTATTAAGAGTATTTCAATTATGTTTACCCTGGCTACTAGAAGGCATAATATATTATAAATGTTCTCGTAAATTATTTATTCGGAATATAGTCTGTCGTAAAATAAAAACACACAAAAACACAAAACATTTCAAAATAATAATTCGTGTCAATAAATGACATGAGGGCGCATATTTTTGCAAGTCACGCGAAAAGCGCGGTCATCTGCCTACTTGGAGTGTGACAAATGATAGCAATCTAGGTCGGCCGAGCATGTTTGCCCAGACAGTCTTTACTAAGCTGAGATAGAGTTGTGTGCGCAATTATGACGCGAGAACTGGCTTACATTACACTTTAACAACGAAAATAAGGTTTTGGGGATACGTTGTTTGTTTTAATTTAGCTAGATTTGCCAGTGCAGTTGTCACGGACGTTTTCGCGCAACATAACGTAAAACAAAATGTTTTTGGGTCTCGAAAATAATAAACCGTAGCAACCTTAGAAATCCAGGATGTGTTAAGTTAAATGTATCGTAAGAAGTAAGCGGACACATTTTCTGAAGGAAGCCATTACGCCTTCTTTCAGTATCAGTTTAAAGTTTCAGGTTAATAAAACTTTCAGTAGAGTATGGTGAAAGAGAAGCTCAATAGAGGCCGGCAACGGTTGCGTTAACACGAACAAAGACTGGGAGAAGCCCCAATATGTTTACATGTTATATGAGAGCAATTGACGGCAAATATCGATGACAATATCGTGTGACACCCGGCGCTCGAAACTGTATGTAACATGTGGGATACTCTCTAAGAGGACTTTAGCGTTGAGCCGCTCTTGAATCTTAAATATCAAGTTCTGATCTTTTGGTAAATTCAGATTTATTTTTATTACTAAGTTACATTTATAATCAGAACAGTGCATTTTGACGCCTGATAGAAGAGGAAAACATATTTGTTGCGTCAATCGCACGTGATTTGATGATGGGCTGGGGGGGTAGGTGAATATGCATTTGAACTATGAACGCTATAGCATTCATCAGGGCATCTTTTTCGAAGGGCTTGATCTAAAAAATATGAGGTGTAATTTGAAATTTGCGATGTAGTAATGTAACAGCTTGCTTGTCTTGTATCACGGATTTAAAATGTAAACTACGTGACCATTATTGTCCATGTCCATTAAAGTGTAGATTGCATATTTATACGAAACGCTGTTAATCAAAACTTTGATCAATATAAAACGAGGAAACTATAGTTTGCGATTATAAAGTCAAATAAAAACTAGACCTAATTATAAAACAATGATGTAATGATAAGAAACTGATCGGAATGATGTTAAAATTACATCATTCCGTTCATTTTATTTATATTACTAAGCACAAAGCTAGTTCTTTCAAAACTGGGTGATTGATTATAAATAATACGATGCGGGGAGTCAATGGATGCAACTGGCACAGGACCGTGGTGGATGGCACGGACTTAGGGAGACCTTTAACCAGCAGTGGGTAAAATCAGACTGTGGATGACTATAATGATGATTATAGAATAGAAAAAGAAAAAATATATTATTACACAGTAGTAGTAAGGCCTTTTGCATCAATTATAGATGATTTATACAGCGTCAGCAACTGGTAATCATGCTGTACGGGACGCTGCAGTGCCTGGGACATTGTTAGATGGATTAGGCTTGCCCAGCACCTATACCATTCTCTCAGCTTAGTCAGCTATTATTCAGAGGAAAGAACAGGTCAATACGTCTGAAGCTAACTAAGCCGCTGGTTTCCTCACGATGTTTTCTTCACCGTTAAAGCACGTGTAAAGTGTGCATAAACATTTTTAAAGAAAGAAAAATCCATTGGTGCACGGCCGGTATCGAACCCACGATCTTCGGATTGAAAGTCGGGGGTACATACCACTCGGCCAACACGGCTTAATTCACAGTAGGTACCTAAAATACAAAGAAAACTATAATACATGAAAATGTATAAACATGTTTGGACCAAAAGGTCCTAACTCAGCATAATGTTCATCCTTAGAAATAAGGATCGACGCTGGATTTCAGGTAGCACCTTTGGTCTAGTTTTCCAAATTACCAATTTTTTTAAGAAAACAAAAAGCAACCCATAAAAAGCATAGAAATAGGTTAAAAAATATATAATCCGTATTTAATTAAGAATAGTCCATACAGGATCATTCGTATTATCCCTACTAATATATAAAATAAGGGATGAAAGTTTAGATGGAAAAACCGTTATTTTTCACCTAAAAATCTTAAAATTTAGCATTTTAGAATTCTTCAAAAAGCATCCCCTAAGTGAAAATATAGGCGATGAAAATTTGTTTGGGAATATTTTTCTCACTTGATTTACTTGAAATTTCACATAAATAGTTAGATACCAAAATTAATAAACACATGTTTCAGCGTTCCTCAAAAATCACCCCTTGAGTGGCAAATTAGGGGATGAACATTTGTAAGGTTGGGAAATCATAGTTTTTTACTTGATTTACAAGAAAATTTGCATAAATTCATAATGGGACATTGAAATAATCAAACGTTTTTTCAGAATATTTCAATCTTGGGTAAAATATAGTAGATTAAACTTTGTATGGGAAACATATTTTCTTATTTGAGATCCTTGAAAATTGGTACTAACATTGTCAAATAAAAATTTAAATACGTGTTTCATCATTTTTAGGGTTCCGGACCAAAATGGTAAAAAGGAACCCTTATAGAATCACTTTGTCTGTCTGTGAAGTTACTAGGTTGAGTGGGGTATCATTATGAAAGGTATCCATTTGCACATTAATAAAAAGTTTTAGTTTTTCTTTTGCCATATTAACCAAAATGTTGAGAAAACGACCGTTCCCCCCTTTATTTCCGATGTTTGCAGAGATAAACCCGTGAATATTTTACAGCTAATAGAAGTGTTTGTAAACTTTATAGGAAAATTATAGCGAACTCTCTAATTTGCATAGTTTTTTAGACAAGGGGGGTGGAAGGGGGATTTTAAACAATTTTGTGAAGTTACTAGGTCATGCGGGGTATCCATATGAAAGGTATTTGTTTGCACATTAATAAACTGTTTTTAGTTTTACTTTAAGCCGTATTGTTTTTGAGCTATTTACAAAAATGTTGAAAAAACGACCGTTCCCCCCTTTATCTCCGAGGTTTGCAGAGATAAACCCGTGAAACTTCTATAGCTAATATAATAGGAAAATTATAGCGAACTCTCTAATTTGCATAGTTTTTTCCTCTCCTCCTTTAGCAGATTCTTACTGAATTCACGGGCAAGAAATTCAGTAAGAATCTGCTAAAGGATACCTACGGAAGATGGACAGCAGCGTCTTTCCGTATATTAACATCTATGTCTGCGCTCACCAACCCGAGTATGGATCTTGGAGATCCATGAGAGAGGGAATTAAGTTGATAATTATATACCTAGGAGATGAAATGACCGGTTAAAATGTAGCCTAGAATATAACATATTAACGAATCTGTTGACACCTTTCACATTCATCAAAATAACCGTAAATAAACCTTCATACATAGACTGCTACAATCATGATCCTTCCCAATTAACGTTGTCTTAATGCGGGTAAAACCGCGAGGGTCAGCTAGTAATACATATTTTATTCGAAAATATACTCATACAATAAAAAAAAACACCCATATTCTCTTGTCATACGCATTGTAAGACGTATTTCTTATTGAGAAAAAATATCACATTAACCAGGACAGCGATAGTGGCTTGAGAATCTAGCAGACAATAATCTACCGCAGTTTGAACTAGGAAACTGGCAGGGAGTCAATTTGCAGTCGTAACATTAATAAAATACGTCGCAAGTCGCGACAGTGCGACCGGAGCATTTATCCCGATTGTCCCAACACGATCGTTTCCCATAGTAAATAATTGGTCCTTTTGAGCAATTGCTCGCAACTGAGTTTTGATTAAATTATTGGCTATTCAATGTATCAGGTCAAATAAGGCTTATAGACCTTAACTAAGTGGCGTTAGCAACAATGTTTACCCAATACATAATGGAACGTTGACAAATTACGTTACGGTTTAGTTAGTAGCAATAGAAAGCTGTAAAACAGGTTTCGCGTTTATTGTAATAATTTAAAATTTGTCGAGTAACGACGCGGTACGGATAACCATTTAAAAATACTAGATAATTGCACGAATTAGAGCTGTCGACACGTAGTCGGGTGACAACAAAAGGCGATTACTGTCACAATCATAAATGACGACGACTGTATGCCGGCAATTACACGTGGTGGCAATCGACCTCCTACCTATCTATTTAAATCAACATTACAAGCGCCACGTAGAAGTTCCAATCAAAATATACAATACAAATTCTAAAGAACTCTAATATTTCTTCAAAGTGGACAAACATTTTATATACCTGTTGTACTGCACTGAAAATATGAGGTGATTGGTGCAATTACATACAAAACAGCGCATACACTTGTATTGACTCTAAACTATTGCAATTAGGCGTAATAGGACAAAGTGGTTTAATATGTATTTAAATTGTACAGCCGAAACTGTATGTAACGTTTCGTGTACGGCAGAATATGGTGGTCACGCCAGCCGCGGCGCCACGCTGGGGATTCCAGGCAATAGCAATAGCTGCTTTGCTTTGTGCACGTGCAATTTACTGCACTTCATGAAATTAATGTGTTTATTTATTACCATTGCGGGGACTATTTATGGTTGTCAATAATTTTGATGACGTCTTTCTATGCGGCGTTTAGTTGTCGATGGAACAATTTATAAGTTTAAGTGTTATTAAGAAACCGATCCTCGGTTTGATTATGGCTGGTTTGAATCCTGTCGGAATTGAACATTTTGATAAGAGAAAATTGTAATGTGCCAAATATTACAATTTTCTCTTATCAAAAACCCCTGAAGTATTGTGTGTCAGTGAAGAAGATATCGTCAATTAAAGACATCAATTGAAAGTTGTTAAATTATGTGACATTAAAACTGAACTCTTATTTAAAGTACTTAGACGTAGAATAATCGCTTGATAAACCAGAGGTTTTCTTATTTCGCAAACCACATATAGCCAAATATGCGGTTGCAAAAATCTTGATAAAATCGAAATAACACAAGTAAAGTCCTATTGCGGTCGCAGTCGTTATCAAGTAAACAAATGCCTGCGCCATAATATTGTGCAATAAATTTTATTTTATCAATGAACACACACATACGCCTTATCTGTGGACCTGTTACCTGGTAACGCCTTGACGTACGCGACATTATGAAACAGTTTCCATGGGTGATAAGATTAATTTTGGCGCCAAGTTATAGATTGCGCTGAGTCATCTTGTGTGCATGTGATGGCGTGCACGGATGTTCCAGTAAACGGGGTCGTCCGTCACGTCATAGCACTCTTTTGTGCATGGTATCGCTTATCTACACAACAAATGTAGGCATGTTTTTTTTAACGGCGAGGACCAATAGAGTACAGCAGATCTAGTGTACAGTAAATACAATACGGTAAGTAAGGCCTTTGCATCTATTATAGACAATTTATACAGCGTCAGCAACTGGTAATTATGCTATACGGGACGCTGCAGTGCCTGGGACATTGTTAGATGGATTAGGCGTACCCAGCACCTATACCATCCTCTCAGCTTAGTTAACTAATTAATAAAAAACCGTCTGAAGCTAACTAAGCCGCGGGTTTCTTCACGATGTTTCCTTCACCGTAAAAGCACGTGTTAAGTGTGCACATACACTTTTCAAGAAAGACAAATCCATTGGTGCACCATACATTTTTTAAGAAAGAAAAATCCATTGGTGCACGGCCGGTATCGAACCCACGACCTTCGGATTGAAAGTCGGGGGTACATACCACTCGGCCAACACGGCTCTATACAATACGTTAGGTGTAAAATAAATACGCCAGGTTTATGAATATTATTGGTCTATCGAATCAGAAAAAAAGATTTGATGATTGAAATGATCGTGTGGGTTCGATAGATAACCTTCAGAATCGAACCTATTGATTGCAATTTTCATTTCTATAAATGGTTCTAGAAATGTACCTTAATGTGGGTTGCACTTAAAACAGAAAGCTTACAGAAGAAAAATGTTCTTCGAGAAAAAAAACCCTTAAAGACGACTCTACTTATTATAAATGATTATCTATTCTTGTATCACAGGTCACGCCACTGTGACACAAGAATAGATAATCCCTAACTAAGAGTAATGCATCAGTATATCGTTAAGCGTAAACCTTTGATGTAGGTCGATGTGGAAAGATCAATACATCTAAAATAGATGCAAGGAGACTTCTATGAATCATTGCATCGAACACTTGTCGCTGTATGATGTAGAATCTGCACGGCTATTGTTAGATTGATTCTTCGAAGATAATTTGAGACGGACTCAAATACATAAGAGTGCCCTTATAGATCTTGCAAGCAAATTATGAAATGTCAAATTCGAGTGTGCCTGCCAGGCATATTCCGTTAAAAAGGTTTCGTTTCTACTTGTTAGGATTATAATATATAAACGAACAAAATAGGCACCACAACGGATCTAGAGTGAGAATCCAACATCTGTCAAATCGTTCACAGGTTTTGAATATATCTTATTCAGTTCATCGAACAGATAAAAATAGCTTCTTTCAGCCGGTTCTTATCCGTGTACCTGTGCATAATAATATTGTCATAAATAAGTTTAATTCAATTACAACCCTATTTACGGGATCTATGATTAGCCGTTTTTTTTAAGTCCGCAAGGTGTGGTGGAGCCGGCCGTCGCGACGATTCCGATAAAAATGATTCAGATTACAAACTTCACTTGAATACTGTCGTTTCTTGAGAATAGTGTGTCATACTAAGTTGGACACTAATTTATTGCAAATTATGGAAGTAAAGTTAGGGGTCCTGCTCAAAGTAAATAAATATTATTCTCCTTTGAAAGGGTTTTCCGAACGCATCAGCTGGACTAAGAGAAACGCAGCAGATAATCATAACCTAACATAAACCCACTAGAACAAAAGATACAAGAAAGTTACAGACTATTCTGATCATAACCTTTAGCATTATTCAAAGAACAGCAGCCTAACCAACGCGCATAGCAATAAACAAAATGATACCGATAATATTAGAGTTAGTACGCAGATAACAGATATTCCTCAAAGGAATGTGTGATATCAAGTAATACGATAAAGCGCCAGCAACAAGTGTTGTCAACACTCGATTATTTCTTGTCGCTTTATTGGTTTAGTGGTATGTGGAAAATACACGGAATAGGTATGATGTCATGTGTTGAGCTCATCAGATGTGCAGTAAAAAATGCGGTGCACCATTGGTCGAGACAACCCCTGAAACACTAAGCACAGCCCAAGCCAGGTGTAGTCTAGCCACACGCTTTATCAAACATCGCCACAAAGGCATTCTTTTCTAACCCGAATTTAGGATACACCACGCTTGAATTTGTAATATAATTTTGGGATATAGGAATTTCGTACAGTTTATGCTTGCCAACTTGAATAATCTTTGGAAAATTCCGGGCCTGAAGTTTAAGATGTTAACTAAGTCGTGGGTCGAAAATTTTTAATGTAGAGCTGTATGTGTAGCAACTAAGGGGTGCCGTGCAGAAGGACAACATCCACAGTGAAACCAGCCAGCAACAAAGAAACCAGCCTGAAAGGCACTATTCGAAGGACCCAGGGGTAGTAACCCCTGGAGTTGAAGCCGGGGTAAGGAGGTATAACGTCGAGGCCCCACCAGATTAGAAAAGACAGGAATGATGAGGGGTGGCGTATTCAACAGTACAAATACGTTTTATTAAGCATGGCACACAGTGGTATAATGTGGGGACATTAATGATGTATAGCTGAGGCCAACCGCCTAAAGTTCAAATCTCCATTAAGAGCCACCGGGGAAAGGTCACGCTTTTGGCTTTCACCACACATAATTTAGACTAAAATATACCAGAGGGTACGTGAAAATTCGAGATGATTTTTTCAGAACCATCAGCAACCAGATTAAAAAAATCCTTTTAGACCTTTTTATAGTTTGAGTTTTTTATTTGACTAGCTGTCCCGGAGAACTTTGTACCGCCCAGAATCAACTACCTACTACCACATCTTCTAACTACTACTCTACTACTACTAATCTACTAGTACTCTATCTACTACTACGCTACAACTAATCAACAACTACCCTACATCTACTCAACTACTACACTACAATTACTACTCGATTACTACCCTACAACTAATCAACAACTACCCTACAACTACTCAACTACTTATACTACCGAATTGAGCAAAAAAATATAATCAGCTTAAGTTTAGTCCCTTATTAAACTTTTTAAACGCACCTACATATGTATAAATATTTGAAAACCAAGTGACACCGAAAGGCCGAACATCAAATGTTTGACTGGTAGGAATAGTTTGTATTGGAAAATTAAATATTATATATGTATCTTTGACGATATTTGCAGCACGCAATCTGTCAATGTTATGAACTTATGACAAACTCCATAAGGTTACATGTTACATAAAAAAAAATTGTCAAAAGCGCTAAGGTTACATTAAAAATAATTTAATATGGTGGTTAAGCATTCTTAAATTTTCTAATTTTCCGCGCAATTTTCTTATTTTTTTCTTTCATAAGAACCTTCTCCTGACAATAACAAACAACAAAAAAAGAATTAGCAAAATCGGTCTAGCCGTTCACGCGTGATGCCGTGTCACGCGTGATGCCGTGACCAAGGGAAATAGGGATTCATTTTTATATCGGGTGTAAAAAGACGACTATCAAAAACGAAAAGGGGTGGTGCAACATCCCAAAACAATGACAAAAAAAATAAAGTTGTCAAAAAAATTGTAGCCAGAGTTAATAATGTTTGAATGTTTTTGTTATTTACAGCCCGCAATGTACAGCTTGCTAGTGCGATCATCCCGGGCGGCGCGGCGCGGCGGGTTCAGCTGTCCGTAGTGTAATAATTATGCAGGATGTGCATGCAATACATTGCTGGATTTTTTATGTTAATTTTTCCTGGCTTTTTGAAATGAGTTAATTAGATAGGATTGTTCTTATAATGTTTGTAGTACGCGTTTGTTACAAGAAAAAAAATAAAAGGACGTAAATATGTTGACATATTTTTTGCGATTTTTTTTTGCTAAATATTTTCAGTATCATGGTCTGATTGCAACACCCCAGTTTTCGGCAGTAGTCTGGTTACACGGTGTACATTTCATTAACCGGGATCTAGCTGTAGATGTTAATCTGAGTCCTGAAACATACTAATTAAGAATGCTATACGAGTGCTAGATCAATTACTATGTTGACCTATGCGGTTCGGAATCAACTAGGTAAAACAGTTAGGAGAATGCGCTTACACTGTTCATTTGCATATCTCGGCTATTGACTTGTCTAGACATTGTTGGAATTAGTGTTCAACGAACTGAGGCAAGTAGATTTACAGTATACCTCAATTTCTGGTAAGACACATGATCTATTTTTGGTAAAAATTACAATGTTACAGATATTTTATAAGCCTCCTTTGTGATGAGAAATATGAAACAAATATTTGATTGATTTCATTTAATTATTTGTTTGACTGCCTCCGTGATTCAGTTGGTCTAATAGCCGCCTGATACGCAAGAAGTTGCAATATTTTTTAGCAAGACGTTCAAATGTTTGCTTTTCTGCAGTTGCCTGTCTCGTTTCTGGGTGTTTTTGCAGAATAATAAAAAATATATTTACATCTGTTACCCATAAAACAAACTCTTTACTTTCGGGCTAGATGGTTACGTGTAAAATCACCAGCATTATTTATTTATTGAATACAACATTATCGCTCGCTTGCAGTTTAGTTAATAACGGGTGGAAAATATAGTAAATATCTCAGATCATTGATTTTACTCGCTTCGGTGTCCGTTATAAAATTGGATATCCCAAACATTAGAACGGACCTGTTTTCATTTTAAAACATCTAAAATCGCCAAGCATGTTTAACAACTGTTCGTTAAATGTTACCAAGAAGTAAAATCCATTTTCCAAAATCGATATGTGATTGTACTAGCATAGTTGCTAAGCAAAGAGAACGTATCAAAGGGTAACATAATACAGTTTTATAGTGAATCACTGTTTATGTCAACAGTAATCGGTACTGATAAGTCATTGTCGGCGTCGGCGGCCACTTCATAATAAAGCGGTCAAGCGTTGGGTTGATTTAGAGACCAGAGTGCCGTAGCTGCAATATAGTGCATCAATGGTGCAATCAAGTCGCTTAAAAAACGAGTGAGTTATGCGTTGTGGTTAAAGCCCTAATATTACTAATATGATAATCAATTAGGAAATAATTAAAGTAAATAAATAATGCTGGACATTTCACACAGCACCTGATGATTCATAGTTCGTAAATAAATACTTATACTTAAAAAACACCCAGACCCTTTAATAATATCTGGAGATAAATCAAACAATTGGCCTCCGGCGGGGATCGAACCCGTAATGTTTTAGATTAGACGGTTTTAGAAATGTATTTTTCAAAAGAATATACATTTACATATAAGATAAACACAAGCATAAATTATTACATCGTAATTCGTGCAGAATTAATTTAATCAGTCATTGCAGCAGTAAAACGTCCACTACTGAACACAGGCCTCCCTCATGGATCTCCACGAGGGGTAGTTGCCATATACACCACGCTTGGCAGGTGGGTTGGCGAGCGCAGTACGGGATGTTGATACACGGAAAGACGCTGCTGCCCATCTTCCGGAGGCATCCCTTAGCAGTTGAATCTTCGCATAAAACACAGAAGAAAAGTAAAAAAATCACATCTATTATAGATGATTTATACAGCGTCAGCAACTAGTATTATACTGAACGGACGCCCTGCAGTGCCTGTGATATTGATAGATGAATAATTATGCTTCGGCGAAAGTCGTGGGTACCAGACGGCCAAAACGAACACGGCTCCAAAGCACAGAGTAGAGTAGGCTTAACAAAAAGTACTCACCTCACCAAAATGAAAACACTTTAGTTGCTGTTTGACATAATAAGTTTACATTAGAAAAGTGACCAAGGGAAATGGGGATCCATTTTTATATACATAGATTACACAATTCTTATAGAAGTTTTAACTATGCAAGATACACTTTGATTATAGATTTGCTATTCATATTGCAATTCGCCTTTGACCTTTAAATTCCCGACTAACCGAGAAGGATTCATAGGTACCTGCTTAATTTCGGCCGTGATGATAAACTTGGAGTTATAATAGACAGCTTAAACAATTTCGTTATCGTAAAACATTATTTAGGTAATTTAACATACAGGCAAGCCCATGTGTCGCGTATAGCAAAAATAACCTGGCGGCAACGTCATACAAGTGACGCACGGGGCATGGCTTTAAGGCAAGCTGCGGTAACAACAGACTATTCTGCGTTAGTTAGAGCCTACTTAATTTTAGAACAGCCCACGCTCAGTTAGGTAACCGGAACGCCTACCACAACACGTGATCACAAAAGTATTAGGAATACGCGTTGTAACGGTTTCCTGGGTAAGTGGTCAACCGTTTAATTGCCAGAGACTGAATACGGCACTTGCAAAGACTAGGTATCCCACCAATCACAAAATTGATATCACATAGCAGCAGGTTATTTGGTTCATTTAATTCAAAAACATTCGCAAAAAATAGTTGGGAGAAAACGAAATAGTTGTCGTATCTATCGGGACTGAATCTTCTAGGAGTTCAACCAACATTAAATAAATCTTTTTGAAATAAAACAGATATATAAGTGGTAGAAGAAAACCAAATAGTTCACGGCCTGCCGTGTCTATCGGACTGAATCTTCTAGGAGTTTAGCCAGTCCAGCTTTAGTACGGTGGGATTAAAAATAATTAAGTACAAACCCATGCGAAATAAAACAAAAAAAAAGTTTAGTTGAGTCTACGATTGTTATTTTTTTGTATTTAGGAGGTTTTCTCCTGTTCTATATAAAGGTTACGGTAGCATCCATTCATGTTTTATAAATGGAATCTAATCTGAGGCTGTTTACTCGTGGTACGCCCACGCATTTATCTCGACTCGTTTATAGGTACAGGTCGCGTATTTTTATAACAGGACTGACTTTTTCAAGTAAAAAGTGAATTGAATATTGTTGCGCCGTGCGCAAACGTAAACTAGTAAGTTAGCGAAAGATCCAGAAAGGACCGGTGTGTGAGCGGCCGAAAGAGTCCAAAGGTCAATCTCTATTGTTTTCAACACAAACACGTGAAGTTTCTAGACAAACCGGTTTTGAAACAATAGTGCGGGTTGTAAATAGTTGTAAAAAGTTGTTTACTTGTCTATTGTTGTCCTGTTTCTATTGTCTGTGAATCTAGATACTTCGGCGACTAGAATCTTCTTTATGTGCGATATAAATACGTGGATGTGTTTTCCGAGCGAACAGTCTTTATTTGGCTACGGAAGTGAACAGTGCGATATATCCGAGTGACTTCAAAGTGAATACGTGATCAGTGACTAGTGTACAAGTGCTAATAGTGTTCAGTGAACAAGTGTTATAGTGGCGTACAGTATTGTTCAGTGACAAAGCGTTCTAGTGAGAATCTGCTGTGAGATTCTTATTGGTGTGATCTGTGATTAAAGTGTTAATTTGACTACATTATTTAATCCCGAACCCCCAGCTCGTAACAATATTAAGAAATGGGTAACTAAAGCTACGGAATTTGGATATATTGAAATAAAAGACAACTTTGTAATCTATACTAATATTATAATGAGGTAAAGTTTGTTTGTGACGTTGTAGGGGGTAATCTCTGGACCTACTAAACCGATGTGGAAAATTATCTTACTAATAGAATGGAATCGCGACCGTGTCGTAATATATTTCTATTAGACGGCTTTTTTGTTAAACAACACGTCAATCATATATTTAAGGCGTCAAGGCGGAAGTGTCCTGTCAATATCTCTTTTGCCCTCACAATTAATAAGTCCCAGGATCAAATATACTCTCTGGTGGGTACTTGAGAAAGCAGTATTTTTCCCTTGGGCAGTTATAAGTTGACTTATATCTCAGGTTGGAACTCCTGAAAGACAATCATCACAAGTAAGGTCAGCTAGTATTCATATACGTTCAGTTCAGTATCGTTTGAATGTTAACTAGGTAAGCGCTAGGAAAATAATTTGAAAGATTAAATTTAAAAGATACTGATATTGTAGTTCATTAATTTTATAAAATATCGGACTATAACGTCAATGTAAAATAATATCAACGGAAAAAGGAGCAACTGATTTAATAAAGCTATGCGGGTTCCATTTACGTAACAACCTTTAGGTTTTAAGATTCTTTCTAGGCGCTACCTCGTTTTAGATACAAAATATTGATTAGTGAGCCATAGTGTTGTAAGACCCAACATTTAATTTTAAAGGAGATTTTTCATTAGGTACTTACTTTCCTACTTTTCGCAACATCATAGAAGGAAAAGTGGAAGGAATCAGAGGAAGACCAAGTATAAGCTATAACAGCTAGGTGAAAGAGAAGATCGTTGTCATGACGCTCGATAGGTACGTTTAGAATAGATTAAAAGAAAACATGAGGCCTGCTGAACTCGATGTAGATGCTAAGAAATTAAATGACACTTATTGTAATTTGCGAGACAGACTGATCAAAGAGCCTAATCAATTTAGACAAGAGAAAAACAGAAATATCACATGTTTAATTCTAGGTTTTCTATCGCTTCCATCAACGTTTTACCTTTCTCAACAAGCATTGGTACGGGGGTACCAGAAAAAGGGGCGAAGGTTTCCGATAAAAAACAAAAAGAAACAATTTAAAATACATTGAGGTCACAATAACTCCGGTCTCTGTGACCCTAGTCACCAAAATCAATCAGTACAATTCTCTCATTAAGACAGTGCTAACAAAATAGGTTTCATGTAAATCGGTAAACGCGTTCGGTTGTAATCGTGTCATGGACAGACAGACAGACAGCGCTATGCATAATAGGGGGGGTCCCCTAAAATTAGGTGTAAAAAATATGCAAACATAAACATTATAAACAAGCATATTCATGAAAGCGACACTATTATTATAAGTATGTAGTAGTTTTTTAAGTAAGCTGTTTTGCTGTGCACTGATTAAGCCCCATAATGAAGTTCACTGGCAGTGCCGTTTTAATTACAAAGGCGCGGCAAGAATGGAGCCCTGTTTAATTTCAAACAGAAACAAAATACTTCGGTGCATGAAAGCTAAGATCTTGAAAAATAATACCTCTCCCGCATTATTGAGAAGAAGTAAAGAAAATACGTTGTATAAACTGTATAACAGATCATTATTGACCACTTAGGTCAGCGGCAAACATTCTCGACAGGCCAACGTCCCCCACCTTGGGTCCTGGCGTGGCCGGCCGATTGTAGCTCGAGGGCATGGAGACAGAGATCTCAAATCAGCATGGCATCTCTTGGCATAGTTGGATCGCTCTCGTCCTACGGAGTGCGATTTAATGCATTTCCAGGAATGCATCGGTCTCCTTTGCAATATTTCTGTGCTATGGCGGCCCAATTTAGCGTTTACAACAGATTTCGAATAGCCTTGACTTGATAACGACGTTTGTCCGACACGCATTGAATTCTTAATTATATTTTTTATGTTGATATAAAGTTTATATTTCTGGTGTTTCTAATGCTAAAAGAAATTAATTCTAGATTTAATGAAACTGCATTATTCTGGTATAGGTAATTATATTATATTTAAAAATTAAAGTTTAAAATATTTTCTTATGCTTATCATTCTCTAAATTGCAAAGATGTATTAGTAAGACAAATTGCATGCGTAGGCTCTTAGCAAAATGAGATGTATGTTATTTAAGAGACGTGGTGGGCAAGCTTTTGTGTAAAATTTAACGGAGCATGAAAGTCATGACGAAACGTCACACAATATTTTAACTTTCACTGCTGTGAACGTGTGACCGAAACGTAAATCTTATTTCACTTAGCCTTTGCAACTTAACATTTGAAAAGTTTATTTGGCACGAGAATAAGTGATTTTACAAGACAGACGTGTTTGTATTTTACTCACACTTAAGCGACCCAAGGTTAATAAATTAGGCCAGGAGCTTGTCGGGCTACGCGCTATTAGGGGTTCCGTAGTTTACTGTAGACCTGTTGCGATCGTGTATGTTTTTTTACGTTTACCAAAACATATTAACAGGAATGAATTGAGTTTTCGGTTTAAAGTTTGAAGTTTTGGAGTGATGCAACATAGTGGAATACTATGTAGTTTTCCTAGAAAGTTCATGGTTAATATTAAATTTATGATTTTTTCACATTTTTGTAGTAAATGATTTTGTTGATTTTTTGGCTCGAAAAAACGTTCAAAACTTTAATATTTCGCAAACGGAACCCTAAATAGAAAAAATGTCCTACAACCTACTTCGTAAACAGTCTTCAACGATTCAGTCTTCAACAGTCTACACGATGGGAAAATCAGGAAAAAAAAGTTCATTCCCATCTTACGTATGGGAGGTACCCCAAATTAATATTTTTTTTATTTTTGTAGCGTTACATCGTCGGCGTTGTTATTTGATATGTCCTTGCAAAAATACAGCATTCTAGGACTAATAGTCTCTTCGCAAAGCCGGTGATGGACGGACGGACGGCCAAACCAAGCGAAACTATAAGGGTTTCTTGTTTAACTACAAAACCCAAAAAAACAAGTAAACAACTAAATAAAATATGGAAATTCTTGAAGGGCGTTTATAAAACCTACACCACTCCATTAATCCTGCGAGGGCTCTACGCCGTAATGAGAGCAATAAAACAACTTTAATAGACATCTGAGGTGGTTGGCGGCGGTTTTAACTACATAGCAACAATTGGCCACGGGCCACTGAGTAACACGACTTGCTTTCATCATCAAAGGCCGAAATACGAAGGGCCAAAAGTGGGCACGCAGACTGCGACACACGCAGCGGTGCCAAGTGGCGAGGGATTTGATATGTAATCCTGGTGCATAGATGTTTATAAGGCTTTCAACACTTGGTTCTTTAACGAGGGGAAAACATAAACAGTTATTTTCAATCATGCATAATGGGAAAATAAGCTCAAGGCACTGTTATATATAATATAAGGCAAGGTAACAATATGACTCCTCCGCAGGTATTATGTTACCTGGCTACTAAAATCAGATAAAAAAACAAAAACCGTATTTCATCGTGTAAAGAACGGGATTAGCGCGCGAAACAAACAGACGAGATATAAAACTCTTACAAAATTGTAAAATCAACAGGTGGAAAATGCAGTATTCATAAAAAGCGGGCATTGCCGGAAATGCTTCAATTACACAGCTCTACAGTGTAGTGCCGAAGCCAGGGAAAACCCAAAATTCCGTTTCACAAATAAAAAGTTTCGCGCCATAGCGTACATACAACACCTGAGTTGGATGCAAATTGTAGAGTTTTAGTTATTCAATAACTTTGGGGATTTTGTTTAACAGAATGCAGGACTATTCCTTCCCGCAATATTATATATACCACATCTGATGTGTATTGAGTGTCAACACCCACGCTACAACACGGTAAGTGAGGCAAGATCATGAAAGTCTAGTTTACGACACTCGCCCTAAAGCAGCAAACGAGCAAAGTTCAGTACGGGAGCCGTGTGGCGTCCAGGCAGACGAAAGAATAACTGAAACTGATTTACAATAATATGTTTTACGACTTGTTTGTTTAATGAGGAAAAGTTCTGGTCGATATCTCAAATAAGATAAATACTGTTAAGTAATGAATAAACAGCATACAAGCTGTTATCAGTTTTGAGATATTATTGGTCGTAGAATTAATAATTGAATAGTATTATAAATATAATTTAGTTTATGACGCCCGCACTCATAAAATGGTTCTCATGATGATTCAGGTCTGCTGGACAATTTTGTACATCATGGTCAGGCGACAAGTGTCTTGGCAGGTGCTTAACCAGTTGGATCAATGCCTTTCGAAAGATTAATAAGCGACTAATAGTAACAATAAACCTTTAACATCCAATTTAAATTTAGAAACTGTAACCACAATGGCATTTCACTTTGCGCCAGTTATTTATTAGTTTAGCTGGGCTAAACTAATAAATAACTTCCTTAGAACTCGTACCAATCTCATTTCAATCATGTTTGATTTAAATCCATTTCATGAGCGGGCTTTATTGATAACCGTACCTACTCCGAAAAGGCATTTGTTCTATTATTAACATCTCGGTGGTTGGCTCAACGGTGCTTTGGGAATACCATAATCGAAACGTTAGTTCTTAGTTATTATCCTGGTCGAATATCATTAACACATTTAGTTAATTGCCTTTGCAAGCAATACTTAATTTAATAAAGTCTCAATTTCAACAATGAGGAAGTCCCGCTCACGCATCATGGAACGGAACCGTAAGCGCATGCCGCGACGCGACGACCAGCCGACACAGATATTTCTGCTTATTTTGCATACTAACAAGCTACGGCAACTGTCACAGATGGCGTCACAATACTGTGTCGATGTTTTACTGTCTTGATACCAAAATAAATGAAATCATATTTATCGCATGCTCTTATTATTATAAGATATAAAGGAGGGGTAACATTGTACTGCCGGCACCCCACGGAATTGAAATTAAGGTTGTTGTAACAGTTGCTCTTGGGTAAAAATCAAGTCAAATTTAAATGCATTTTGGGTGTATGTAATTTTAAAGTAAAACTTGCATCTGGCCTGGCAACGGTTCCTCACAAAAGCGACGTGTCGAGGTTACGTCACCGGGAGGCCGACGCGTTGCGCAATCAACTCACGCGCATGATACTGCCATTCATTCGACGCGCGCTTGGCAACATATCACAAATCTTCCCATTAATCTCAATGCAGTATTTTATTGGCGAACACTGAATCTCCTTGGTAACAGGGTACCGTGTCGGCGTAGATGGTCTGGTGGCATTGGCCGACTGGCGTCACCAGCCCGGCAGGAAAATAACAGAAGCATGCCTTATGAATGATAAATAAGCGGAAACGGAATAAAAACGGCAAGTTATTTGCTGCTTATTTGTATTCGTCTCTAGATTATATAGGCTTTAATTTGACTGGCATTTCTGAGAAACTGTTAGTTACCGTCGACAAAAAAGTTTATGCGAATGTTGAAGTTAGCACATTGCAACACAATTTCAACAGGAAATGCATTGTCATTACAAAGCAATAATAAAAGTAACGATAACCATTCACATAAGATTAGCTTGTACGGTTTCTTTTGGTGCGATAACCGACCGGATGTTTGGCGGTGTGTGGCATTGTTCGCACTAGCCCATTGACTGCACTAAGTTAACTAAGAAATTATTTTGCCACACTGTCAAGCACAGACCCAGGCGGAGACTGACGAGAATTAAACTTTAACTGGTTTTAAATACCAAAGAAGTCAAATTCAACAAATTGGAAGCCCGTCTGTTATTTGTCATTCATATAACCGCAGTATGACCGACCGCCCCTACCGCCTGATCTCAATGAATGTTTTAATTGTCAGAAAAGTGGTATAATATTTGCTTTACTCAAGCACGTGACTTTGAAACAGATGTGGTAATTTTCGTTTCTTTTGAATTGTTTGATAAATTTATTGAAGTGACTCATTAAGTGATAGAAATAGTGTTGCTGTATCAAAGCATATCAAATACCAACGTAAAACAGATCCGATAGCTCAGGATAAAGGGGGTAGTCGTCATCAGTTTAATCTAGTTCCATCCGAACAGCCCAGTTATTTATCAGGCTATACGTCATGGAGAAATTGAGAGTGGGTGGTTATCGACGCCTGCGTCACGTCTGCGCTGGATGCGTAGGCTCAAAAACAATTGTTTACTGAGACTAAGACAGTCAGATGGTTTTAGTATTATGCCGGCGTCATAACTAGCGCAACGGCAATCTTTAATGTTGAATTTTGTTTTGTGGGAGATCTAACGTGACGCATAATTAAATGGTGTTATACTTTATCATGATAGAATATACTCGTTAATAACTCATGTATTTTTTCTTTTAGTGAAACCTCTGTGCGTACAAAAAATCGTCATATCCGAGTACAAAGCTACACTAGACTAACTCAAAGGTCAAACAATGATTGAAAAACAGATGGACAAATATAAAAAGGCTAAACCAAAAAGCGAGACAGGTAAAGAAATATAATAACAAATCGACCTCGGCAAACAGTAATTTTGTGTCTGCAAAAAGGGACAAACGCCTTTAAGAACACCGATGGTAATAAGGTAAACAAAACAATTGTTTGGATGCGGCCACTGATATATAATTGAGTGTTTACGAGATACTTTTTTTTTATTGATAACAACTCATTCATAACCGGAGGAAATGTTTACAACGATATTGAATAAATAATGTAACCAACGATCTTATTCAACAAATTATAGCTATAGCTAGATAGAGTTACAACGATTTGATTCCTTATACGCAAAATTTTCGGTATGGATGTGAATATAACCGAATTAATTAAATTGTACCGTATACTCGTACTCTATAGCGTGTATAAGAAGATAGGGTTATTTTTATACATAGTGGGATAGTTAATGCATAAGCTAAGTCTCGGACAAAATAGCAAGAAGAATCAAATTTGTGAGAGAGTATAAAGATTTAAGAAACTGGGTTTTACAAGAATACTCCAAAAGTTACAGCTGCCAATGTGGTTCATCCACGTGGATATTCGTAAATTATGATTAGCCATGAGTCAGACCATCGGTACATCAGCTGACTCATTCATGAACGCCTAGCGGATGAGGGGTAACTCATTGTTCTGATGTCCTTTCGAAAGAGTCACGAGATAACTGTGAAGGTTTTTGTCGCTAAATTATAGGTACAATTAAGTTGTCATTGATGTGAAATCAATGGCGAAGATTTTTAACTTTAATTGGTATGTATCACGAGCAGAAGGAGAGCCAGTGCAAAAAATAATAATAAGAATAACGAAGTTTAGCTATGTTTTGTTTTGTAAAAGAAACAGTATTTTGTCATTTCTACCAGTTACACTCAACACGGAATGTGTTCTAGAATTCCAACATGTACATATTTAATGATAGTATCAGTCAAATTTACAACTTATTAGGTTATCTTAGCTTTAGTAAGTTATAGTTATATTTATTAGGCAGTAGATGAAACATTGTCTAAGTGTCATTAGTTCATTACGCAACTGTCATATTATAACAAAAAGCGTTGAACTCAGCTTTTTCCGGTCGGGTAAGGCCTTGTGGCACATCCGTAATCCCACGCGATTACAGTAGCTAGGTCAAACCTATTTTCGTATTTAACACTGGACACGGAACCGTGCGAGTCGCGCTCACAATAGCATTTATATTCTTTTCATACTAACTTTGTTTGCGAGGAATTATTTATATATTTAGTTTCCGTTTTTATCTGAATATTGGTAAATCCCAATGTTAGCAGGAAAATGGTGATAATTTTCCTCATATTTCACCCCTAACCATGCCCGACTATGTCGAATTCTCGCATCCTTTTATAGAACCGCATCAGTCTACACAAGGTGCGGTTAGTAGCAATGAATCAGTGGCTGGCATCAGCTGATTCATCCGCCATGCGGCCTTGTATGCGCCGACTGTGAGAACGAACGCACAAGAAACGCTAATCACCTACTTCGCTGGAGGATAATTTGACTTGAGTAAAGAAGTCAGCGGTAATGATGAAATGAGGTTTTTGCCAGCGTCAAGAACGGCAGAGATGTTTCGGGTAAGGTTATTTTGCTTTGATCCTTAAATGGTTGTTATTTATTTAGGGTGAACTCACTTTTGTTAATTTTCGCGCAAACAAAAAAAGTAAGACGAATCCGGTAAATAGGACCGCGACAAATATGTGGGATGTAGAAACAATAATGAATGAAAGTCGCTTAGTACCTAACACACGATTACTGTGTAGCCGATCAAGTTTCCGAAACAAGGTGACATCGATGACCTCAAGGTGGCAGGCGCCACGCGTTTACACTAGTTCGACGAACTCAGCGCTTTATTTAGTTCCACATGAGTTATGCTACGTTAGTCGTGGTACGTTCTTTATTTGGCTATTGAAAGGCTTTTACGGCTTGTCACGCCATAAGTGAAATTAATTATGGTGTCTAAGTTTGACAATTACCAAATTTCTTAGTAACTTTACAAGTAGAGCCGTTATGATAGCACCGCGACGTACAAACGTTACATACTCTTAAATTGAATGCATAAAAACAAGGGATGAGTAAGAACGATGTTTAATAAAGTCTCTCACGTTACTTGTTACTCAATGGCACTAGAGTTGAAAATCAAGCAAAAAAACACCAGGGATTCTTAGTTGTTTTGCGGTGGAGGCGAAAAAACAATAAAGAATTAAATAAAGCAAAAAATCATGGGCCGTGTGATGCTGGGGGTAGCCAGCAAGGGTAGGCAATAGAGGCAGACGCCAACTAATTGGGAAAAACAAGATTAACGTTCACTATAGAGGCACTTAACAAGGATGGCTCTGTTTACCACCCCGGTTTCATTACTTTTACAATGTCTCTAATAGACTTATTTTATTGAGTAGAAACTACGAGATATTATTAGCAATCATCATAAAATAATTCAATAAAAGTCTACACAAGACCGAGACCGTCGCAGTGCGAGTGCAAGTGAATGTATGAATTTAATTAATTGAATGACACTTCAATTAATTAAATTCATACATTCACTTTAATTTTATTAGTGACACACTTCAATTTATGAAACATTTCTTTTAAGAAGCTCTTCCTGTTCAAAACGTATATAAATAACTACATCTTCTAATCCTAAAGTAGTCCAATGCTTGTATTATAAATAAGTACCAGAACTGTAATAGATATAAATGGTTATGTCCTTAGATTTAGAGCCCCATCAATATGACGCACTCCTAATTTTAAAGTGACGGACAGTGACAAAAGCAGAAGCGGTTCCCGCTGGCTAATTGCCGGCAACCGTCCTTGCAAACGGGATTAAGCAACCCCAGCCACGCGTCGCCTTCACAGATTAACCCAATAGTAGTTGGCACACTAAAAAATAACTACATTTAGGGAAACCTTTTTTGAGCAAATTACTGTAACCATCAAGTTTATTCTTATTAATCAACCATAGGACTTCTAGACAAACTTTGAATCCCCATTATTATATGTACATACATATAAGATAAGGATGTTATTTTCATGGTAAAAAGCTGTAATAAAAGGTTAAAGGGTAGCGGAGGAAGGCGAAACAAACAAATTGTTGGCACTAATAATATGGAAAGGAATGAAAGAAGCAGCTAATAAAGTAACACACAATTTGCTATCACCACAAATCAAAATATATTTGAATACTGAAGAGCAATGTTCCCCCCTTATTCCTAGTCAAATTCTAATACATAATTAACTAAAACGCTACCAAACATTCCAAACAACTTAAAAATTAATTATGGCACGACAAATTATATTCCCCCCAAATTGAATCAAGATATAATTTCAGGGGCGAAATAAAAGCAGCGGGCTTGTTTTGTGATGTTAATTTTGGGAAATGAAACGGTCATAATTCGCTACTACGATTGTAAGGGAGGATAGGGCTTTTAATATGGAACACAGTCACGTTGTTGACAGGTTAAGCGTTGAAAGGTTAAGTTACTGGACCCGAATTTGATGCACGAGGAGAGTATCCAATCAACTTAAGACAAATAGTGTGGATGCGAGTATTGATCATAAGCAATGCAGCGTTCATGACCTAGAATTTACAGAACAAAACAATTCAGCAGCTACCTATAAGTATAAGTAAGTATTTATTGCAAAGCAGCGCACCAAAGAAATACAGCAACAAAAGAATAATAAGCAATAACTATGAAATGTAGGTTAAGGAAATACCATTTGTGTCTCGTTTTGAACTGTCGTCGGAGAGATTAATATTTCATCATCATCATCTCAGCCGAAAGATTTGGGTATGTAAGGAGAATCTGATCATGAAGGGGGCCATACTCACCACGCTAAGCAGGCGGAGTATGGGATGTTGCTAACCGCTTTCCGTTTATCAACGCTGTCCATCTATCGGAGGATATAGGACAGAGAAGAGGCAGCATTCTACTGCCGGCACTACACGGCGAAAAATGTTTATGATATGGGAATTTAAGCGATTGTTGTGTTGGTGAAAACCACGTGGAACCGTGCTCGCAAGCAACGGCGCGGTAATTATTCAAGGCGTATTCTGTTTCCGGGTTATATTTTGTAATAACACGGTTTTTATATCCCCACATGGCAACTTAATTACTATAACCGACAATTATTTTCAATTCGCAAACCGATGTAAATTACACATGAATTTGAACATCTATAATTGTTACCTTTTGGGTTATCTAAGCGATTAATCTGTGTTAGTCAAATTTGGGGGAAAACATTGGTTCTACAAATGTGATCTTAAGAATGGGAGATATTATGGTAATTACAGACCATAGCAACTTGAATGTATAAAAATAAGTAATAGTGCAATAAATCGGTCATCGCATCACCGAGCTTAGTTCTGAATCAAGTAAAACTGAACCTTATAGATATGACCGGAAGACTCTGTGTTATGGAGAACAGATGTAATAAATAAATCGTAAAGTTACTTAATCGTCTCCTTGAAACAGTTCGTTATCAATCGGGTTACGGGCGTGACATACATTTTGTCTTGTAAACACCGTCAACCTACGGGTACGATACACGGGTTTAGTTAAACGGAGATTTAAAACATGTATTCTAAGTTGTTTAACTTTATAAATTGATTTGTGATTGATTATACTGTATTTATATCTCAAATGTAGTGATGATGATGTCCTACGTGTCGTATCCGACAATGGCGAACCTGGCTGGACTATTTAGAATTGACGGTTATGTGCTCAAGAATAGCTAGCAAAACCGAATTTTGTTTTAAAGGTTCTATTGAATGGCGCACAGTGCAACAGACCACTGCTATCGTAGGTGTGTAGATGTAGGATGGCTTCGGACGGATCTTTTTAATAAGGCGTTTGGCATCAAGGTTTTCTAGGCGATGCATTTCAAAGTTGAGAGAGTGCAGTGCTGCGTCATTCTGGTCTATGTTAGGCAATCACTTCCTAATTCAAAAGTATACATACACATAATGGCCATGTCATGTATTTTTCGCAGCTTCAATTATTTCTTCGCAGAAATGTAAGGACACGGTGAGTGAACAGGCCTAATAGGTAATGTCCTCGTAGCCGTCAATGTTTCAATACTTCACTCAGTATTTGGGGTATCTGTGACAAGGTTGAGCTGTGGACCACCTGAGAAACGTTTCCAAGTGTATCTCAGTGGCCAGAGTAGCGAGACCTGCGGTGGCATATTGTTCGGCTTACAGGCTCGCCGTTGTGACAGCTCTTTGCTGAAATTGTGTCGACGAAGGTTGGGTTTAAGTAAATTTTAACACGTAATTAATTGCCAGACTTGTTGGCTTTAACAAAATCTAGTTCTGTAATTTATTGTTGTTCGATACATAAGTTTTTATTCGACTGGTGGTGCAAGGAAATGAAAAGTCAATGAATGAATTAGCATAACGACAAAACTAGTTTTCTTGCATATTTTACATTCCACGTAGACAGCGGAAGCAATTATCATTTTATCCACGCAGCGACAAGAATTTGCCATGTGTTTCTTGTGCTTTGTCTCAATTGTTAGTCACATGTTTTAGAGATGAGAAACCGAATTATTTTCAAGTAGATCAATCCCCCCTTAAGATAGGAACAAACGTGAGAAACTAATTATCAAAACATTGTGCGTGTAATCGTGATAAGCGTAGCATTATAAATAGTTGTATAAACATTGTCAGCGATCGGGTGAAAGGCCTGAACTGTATCCAAGCTATCTGAGATGGAATTGCTAGTTTCCAAGAGTGGGTAGACCGCACCCCGCCCTGTCGGCGCCGACGTGTACAATAATCCGGGTGGCAACAGGGCAACAGCGGGCATGACGTCGCGCACTCACCTTGACTCACTTTAGTTGGCCCGTTTGCATTACACTGTTTGCTAGCTCGGTACACGTGATTACTCACTGTAGCTAGAGAAAATATGCGCAGACTTTCTTATATATATACATATGATTGATCGAGCACAGTGCTAACGACAGCCCTCGAAACTATCATACCGCGAGTCAGCCGACATTTATTGCAATAACCGAGCAATCAAAGCTATTCTTACGCTGTTTTTTTTTGTTGCCATACTAACACTGAGCAACCGAACGATGATTGAATACAAAAGAAATGATGTAACTTTTTTAGTTACGTAGTAAGAAAGAAGCATCATAAATTCACTAGCGGTGAACGCAAACAAAAACAAGGCAGCAGAAAATAATGCTATCAAAAGCATTATTACAGTATCCGATATTAAAGTTTTAACTTATCTAATTAACTAGGCCAGGTGCGTGTAGGGACAAGCGTTCTGTAGGCTTACGTAGTTACCAGTAGACCGATTTTGAATTTACCTAAACAAATTAGCAGGTGTTCATTGAGTTTTCGGTTTAAACTATTCTAAGTTTGGAAAACCGTATCACCTAGCGAGAATTTCTCCGGAACTAAAAAGCTAGCCGTTACGGTTTTCCTGCCAAATGTATGATTTAAATAAATATAAATAAACCATCCACATCCATAATGTAGTTAACCATAGCTCGTTGTTTAGCTAATTCGTCAGCCGGCTCCCTCGATACAGGCTCAGCCTAGTGAGGGAGTCACCAATAACACAGAACAATTAATTCCTCAGCAAAAAAGGAAACAATGTTTAAACAGTTAAGATGTTAATTTTAAGTTTTAGCATAAGTTTTGCTGTATTTTATACTTTTTCTTTTTGATGTAATAAATGCTTTTTCATTTCATAGCAGCCGCTCAAAAAAATGTTGTAAACTTTAATAATTAACGAAACCCTAAATAGAAAAATTATATTATGGTATACGTATTTTCGCAAACACAACTCCATAAATAGATTTAAAATACCTATTCAACGATAACCCAACGGATGGAAAAAAACAAGAAAAAATAAAACATACCTACCGTACGTGTATGGGAGGGACCCCAAATTATTTTTTCAGCATTTTTTTACATGATACATGCAGGCTAAATCGACACTCTTTTATTTGTTCTAAGGTGGATGCGATTAGCCTAACACGGAAGGACTGCGAGTGGCACTAAATGGGGGAAATGGCCTATCCCTAGTAGTGGGTAGAAGGCGACGATGAATGTATGGTAGATTAGATGGAAGTTGTTTACTAAGTAATAGGTCTAAGCAATCCCGAGTCAGATAATGTCAAACTGTGGTTCAATATGTCGTGCAGTACGAAAACCTCGGATGCTATAAACAAGCCTCATGTGAATAGCGTTATTAATTGCGAGCAGATAACTCGAACAGCTGATGCTCCGCCATTCGTGTCGCATCATCACGATAATATTCATGGAGCGAAAGCGTGGTACGATGACGGCGTGCTGGACTGTTTTTACTTAAATTCCTATGTAACTGTTTTTATATCAAGAATGTTGGTTTATGAAGTATTTGATTCATAATCATTGTCAATTCAAGAAATAATAAAAGGGGATTTGTTAAGTTTTTAGATAGATTCTAATAAAGAAAATAAATAACGAAGAAGAAAATAACAGTAAAGCGTGTTGAGTTCGTACAAAAATAAGAAAGTACACGATACACCCAATCGAACAGTCTAGACTTTCAGTGAGGGATGAAAAGAGGGCAATCGCCCGTTAGCCGTAGTATATTTCGCTCTAGCAAGTACGAGTATCTCCTTGACTCGAATCGTATTGGCATCGATATGTCAGTTGCGAAATTCGCCCGCAAGCGAGCCAGGCGTTACTCATTGTCGCCTATTGCGGTTCCTTAGTTGCTTCACACCGCGTTCATTGCTCTGTAGCAGATATTGGGCCGGTATAACAAAGCAACACTAGCAAAGCTTTGAGTCATCGTTACTGCTGTCTGGTGCTTTTGAAATACAAGTTCTTGGGAACTACAAACTCTGTCATACTAGTAAGGGAAAATACTAGATACAAGATGGGAACCACTTTTGCAGTCCATAATTGCAATGGATTTTTGAGCTTTAACAATATCATACACATTATTTTCGAGGCGTTAAACCAGTTAATTTTACGCGCTGTTGTGAGTTTAATCAGATTTAGGTGATTATAAATTGACACAGCCCCATGAGCGTTTTAATTGCAAATGTACAAATCTATTGTCCGTCAGCGGAATGCAAAAAACATGACGCAATTAGGTCATTTGAAACCAATAACTTCGGTCAGCGAAACCACAATGTAGTTATTAATAGAGAACTACAAACAGACGGTAACAGATTTCAATATTCAATACCTTGGTTTATATACGTTTAGAATCTCGATTTATCCCTTGGAAGACTTTTAGTTACACCCACCTTATGTGATTTATTTGGTTTATCTAAGGAATGATATAATTGACACATGATCGCATATGTCAATTTTGTCATTGCAGTTGTTTTTACAAGAATACCGCTTAACATCAGATGGGCCTTCCGGCAAAAAGTAAAAGTAAAAAAAAAATATCGTACATTAGTAAGGCGGTAGTACTTGTGGAAATATAAGGACATATTGTTGTCTAGGTATCCATTTTTACCATTTATTTATACGATTTTTTTTATTATCTTTGAAGGTTCGTGATGAACTAGGCTAAGAAGATTCACTAACACAGGAAGCGTGCATTCGGCATATCATGCAGAGATTTCCGCAGCTCATGATCTTCCCAATGCGTCACAGTTAAGAACTGGCGAAGCGCCATGTAAACACACCACCAAATAGGGCAACGACCAGCTTTCAAACGCAAATAGAATTATCTATTTATAATCCGTTCAAAAATAAACTGACGAGGGGAGTTCCACGTGTCCCGGACAAAGAGATTAATTGCCCCAACTGAGCATACGCGCTTTAATGTGTTGAACCGGATTTATTTAAGCATTTATTATTCTTGACTAAATAATGAACTCAAAGAAAGAAAAGAAATAAAACCGTGTTTACTTGTTTGTACTCCGAGCACCGAATGCGAGATAACGAGGCATTAATATCCAAATAGAGCCAACAAGAAAATAACTCGATAATCTGTGTTTAAACAAAAGATAAAGCGCAGGCCACACGATGTTCTACTGGATAGGCTAACCAATATCTGGGTTCCCACAAGGGTATTTTCACAAAGAAAAGGAAAGCTCAGTCCCACTAAGTTCAGGTCTGTACCGTAACATCCCAAGTAAGCTGGACTTACTAAGCTTAGCTTTGTAAGTCCAGCCTAGTTCTAAACGTGGCCTACATCTAACGATCGAGCGATACATATAAAACCCATGTGTCCCACTTAGCTGAGGTAGTTAGGTGTGCACCGCTGCTATCCAAAGTTAGCTAGCTTAGCTCAGCCCAGCCCTAAACGTCTAAACGTGGCCTACACCTAACGATCCAGCGATACATAGAATACCTATTGTACCTATAGGTAAACTTTCCACGTTCCTCGTGGTGTCATTTGCGGGGCGTGTAAACAAAGAAAACCTATGACGTTTTATTGCTCGGAGAACCACCAACGTCGCAGTGAAAACTTAACACGTCCACGTGACTGATAAAGGTCATGCAAACTCTAGTTTCCAACGCCCGTGCCCGTAAACAAGACATTCACGGCGAAAGAAATCATTTTGCACTAAAGGAAAACCGATTTCTTGGAAAAAGACGAAACGAGTATTGTACCTTGTTTTGCTTGTAGGTCACAAGAAAGGGGTTAAACAATGAAACTGTAAATCAACCTTGACTCGGTTTTTTTTTAGTAACCTATTTTGTCCCACTGCTGAGCAAAGAATGATAAAAAAGGTTTTTATTTTGACTGGACATTGCTTTTTTGTCAATTCTTAACAGTCATGGTGAGTTTATAGAGTTGTCCTTCTTCTCATCTACACACACACAAGTCATGATTAAGCTGACTTAAAAAATAAATGTTCAGATACAACGATGCGTAACGTAGTTTTGTCCTTTAGCTTTCTGATGTTCACAATAATACAGAGATAAAACACATACGTTAGGTCCATCGACTAAAATTTGACATATGTAGAGAAATTCTACAGATAACAACTTAGGAATTTTTTTGGCTCCCTAACTCAATGTATCTCATTATAATCTTTGTAGTTGTCTTAACTAATTTAATGAGTTTATGTTTTAAATTTAATAATGCAAAAAAAGTAATTATCAGCGGATAATTTAACGCAGAGGTCGTAGTTTCATACGGGGCAATGCACCTTTGTCATTCTTATAGATATACCGAATAGTAAACACTGGTGACGTTGCAGCGAAATTGAAACCGAGATGCACACACAGCTGCTTTCGCTGAATGGAGTCATATCAGTAGGTCATTGTATCGTTCCTATGTTTTCATATTGATGCAATGAATCCAGTGAACCTACGCAAACGCCTCCGACCACCCACGACTATTGAAAGGTCTTCAACGACAGTGGAGACCTATTTGGCTTTTCCTTCGACCTTGTGTGGGATGTAATACCGTTTTAATAAGAAATTGTGCCGTAATCTACATCTTATAAGAATTTCTAAGAAACAAAGTTTCATTCATTTATCGTGTTTGACTTACCTCGTTTATGAGTTTGTAGGTTTTGATGAGGTCCACACTGAGTTTCCTTAGCGGTGCCGCAGAGGGGTCCCGAAAGTGCTGTGGTATTCGGGCCTGCATAGCCTGGGCAAGAAAACATCCATTAACTTTATGTTCCAACTCCAACCAAAAGCAATTTCATAAAGCAAAACAAGCACACAAGCGTTTGGAGAATAGGTGTCACACATACAAATGTTGCAGCTAACCACTAATATAAAAAATCAAACAAGGACAAGGATTGTATCTAATACACGAGACCGTTTGGAAAAAGCTTACATTTTATTCGTTTTCAATGCAGTACAATATTCCTATTTGCCCTTTTGGTAAAAGCAAATATAAAATCAATGCGCCGAATAACATTGAAAAACAAAAAACAGATACAATTAACCTAGTCTAGACGACTGCCACGATCGCGAGTACGCAGCGGCGAAAGAGAACTTGAATTGTACAACTTGTACAAGGTAATTAGCGGCAATTTATCGGCTACTTTATTAAGTTGTGCGTAACGTCTAGACGAGAAGGTTGTTTTTTTTTTTCAAAAAATATTTATAACATACCAAATGTTTTTACGTTAACGAGTAGGTTCATTAACACCAACTGATCTTTTCATCTTGAGTGTTTAATAAACAAGTTACTAGAAAATAAAGTTTACCTGTATTTCTCTTGTAAGTGAATTTTATTCTTTTAGAGAAATAAATATCTATAACCATAGCTTATTGTCTACTGATTTTAAAAGGGGATTTTATCATTCACATTGTTCCTAAAAGATCACATATTGAATCACCAACTAGAACTTGATTCTGGTTTT
Organism: Pasiphila rectangulata; assembly: GCA_963082625.1. Classification (NCBI taxonomy): domain Eukaryota; kingdom Metazoa; phylum Arthropoda; class Insecta; order Lepidoptera; family Geometridae; genus Pasiphila; species Pasiphila rectangulata. The sequence goes on from OY720249.1 coordinate 11,776,011, forward strand.
GGCGTTAGTGACAGATCCTAAATGTAATTAATATATAAAGTAGGGTATTGCAGATTTGTGACAAATATCAACTTTGTGACAGAAAATATAGTTGCCTTTTATAAATAGACGTACCGTTCTTTTGTCAGCTGAATCTGTAACAATTAAGGAAATCGCACTACTACGGATTTATATTAGAGCATTACACGAAAAGTTTCTGTTTGATCAAGAGAACGTGTACCTATATCACGATCCTGAATATAAAAACCTGTACAAGATTAGTTACTCCGCCATCGCAGCTTAGCGGCTGTTAATAGGGCCTCTTTCCTTGACGTTTCTCAAACTGCCTCGTGCATCATTTACCTGGCGGGGGGTACGGTAGCAGGCGAAAGCTCGAGGATTGCGCGCTGCGGCGCTCACCTGAATGTCCGAAGGTGCTGCCATGGCGGCGAGCTGCTCCTCGGCCACCAGCCTGCCGTAGAGAGGCACATGCCGCCTGTCGCCCGCAGCTGACTCAGGCATGCCACCACCAACAGCTCCCACTGGAACAAATGTATATGCTAGACATATTGGGTCACGCGCTGTGTAGGGTGGTCCCGGTCCGATGTTTTTTACGATTATAATATAACTAAAAATAAACTGGGCGGTAGTGTCCAGCGATATTTATATTTATTAACGTATAGGTATACAACACCACCTTGTTCCAAAGCTATCGAAACCAGATGATTGATAAAATACTAATACATTTTTTTTGTAAATACATACTTATCATTGCGTTAAAAAAAACCTAGACCCATTTGTCATGTGGCGGGAATCAAACTACACCTTGCGATATTGGCTTGGCTATTAGATCAATTGAGCCACGGAGGCAGCAGTTTACCAAAATATATGTATTAATAGATATTAACTAAGTTTTCGGTTTAAAGTATTCCAGTATGATTGGAAAACGTATCACTTATTTGAGCGACAATTTCTCTGAAATTATAAAAGCTAGCTTAACCGCTGAACGGTGACCGGTGGCGAGGTGGGTCGACGACCTGGTACACATACATCGCAGTCGCAGGGCGTCAATGGATGCGACTGGCACAGGATTATGGTGGATGGCACAAACTTAGGGAGGCCTATACCCATGATGATGATGAGCTTAACCGCTATAGTTTTCCAAGAAAGTTCATGGTTAAAACTAAAATCATGATTTTTTTCAGATTTATATGATATTGAATAATGAAGTGAGTGATGCGATGACGACTGAGGTAAGAGGAATACACGTGGCTTAGAACTCACTTAGATAAATGCAGGAAGATGATGAAATAAAATGTCGTAACGCAACACATATTATTTGATGACATCCGTGAATCAGTTAGTCGCAAGGGGTTGCGGGTTTATTTCCCGCCACGGGACAAACGTTTGTTTTCTGCAGAAATGTATCTCAGGGTCTTGTTTATATTATGTTATGTACGTATTACAAAAAAATAAGTATTTTATTAATCATCTGGATTCTTACCATTTCGTACTCGTTATACAAGCTCTGCTTACTCTGAGGCTTGATGGTTTATGTTAATTTATTTATCGTTAGTGTATTTTTTTTAAAGCGCCTTTAACGTAGACGTTTACGTCTATTTAGATTATTTATACAGTACCTCAATTGATATAATTACTTAATTCAACATCTGAACAGTATTCTAGAAAATTGATCCATCATCGTGAGAAATCAAATAAAATTGGTCGGAACGATAGTTGCTAAGCTTAATCATCTCCATCGATGGGCTAAATGGGCGTCTCAATCAACATGACATCATAATAGCTTAAATTGACGTGCGAACGGGCGCTAGTTCACACCTGATACACGAAGCTGCGATAGCTATAATCTGAAACTTAAATAATCTAAGACGAAAATGACATAGCCCATAAGATGACGCAGTGATAAACTATTATATTTAATGTTATTGTTTAAACTACAATGGTCAGACGCGGTGATGGGGTCGCCTGCAGACACATTGACCACATTGACTGCCTCAGTGCCTCTGTCCTCAGTTGGTCTACTGGACGTTGGACGTCTGATACGCAGGAGGTAGTGCGTTCTATTTCCGCCACGGAACAAATGCGGGTCTGGGTATTTGTTTAAGTATGATAAGTATGTATTTACAAAAAAAATATTGAAGTGATCTATTAATCATCTGGTTTCCATAGTGCAAGCTTTGCTTAGTTTGGTTCTAGCTGGTGTTGTGTGTAGTGTCCAACATTATTTATTTATTGTTGCGCCGAGCGCAAACGTAAACCAGCAAGTTCGCGAAAGATCCAGAAAGGACCGGTGTTTGTGCGGCCGAAAGAGTCCAAGGTCACTCTTTATGGTTTTGAACACAAACAAGTGGAAGTTTCTAGACAAACCGGTTTTGAGACAATAGTGCGGGTTGTAAATGGAGTCATAAAAAGTTGTTTACTTGTTTTTTTTGTTGTCCTGTCTCTATTGTGTGTCAATCTAGATACTTCAGCTTCGAGAATCTACTTTATGTGGGATATAAATAAGCGGATGTGTTTACCGAGCGGGCAGTCTTCATTTGGCTACGGAAACGAACAGTGCGATATATCGGGGCGACAGTAAAGTGAATACAGTGATTGTGTACAAGTGCTATAGTGTTCAGTGAATAGTGAACAAGTGTTATAGTGACGATCAGTTGTTCAGTGAAGAAGTGTTCCAGTGTGAATCTGCTGAGAGATTCTTATTGGTGTGGTCTGTAGATTAAAGTATTGGTAAAATTGAACTACATTATTTAATCCCGAACCCCCAGCTCGTAACATTATTAATACTCTGACGCGAGAGCTAGTTTGAAATAAAAAGTCAACCAATTTGACGTAAAAAACATAAAAAAATATATTATTTCCCAATGTTTTGTTATTGCAAAAAGTTGAAATCCCTGACACCAATATGTCGTCTTAACGACCTGCGTGGCTCAGTTGGTCTGATAGCCGGCTGAGACGCAAGAGGCTGCGGGCTCGCTCCCCGCCAGGGAGCAAATATTAACATTTGACAAGATGAATATTTGCAGATTCATACAAAGAAGGATTATTTACAAAATAATACATAGAAACACCCAGACCCCCAAGGGGTTAATTTATTATTATGACAGGTAAATATTTAAAAAAATATGCATTTAAGTATTCTATCAATCATCTGGTTTTCATCGTTAAAGCTTTGCTTATTTTGGGACTAGGTGGCGTAGGTAGGTGGGCGCTGTATGTAGTTTCCAGCATTATTTTTATTTATCTCGTTAAAACAGGGCTTTGTTTTCGTTTACCGTGAAAGTCACAGCGCGTATTTCGGTCACAGCAAAGAAAAGAAACGCGTTGCTATTTTGCATTGTGCTTGCGTGATGCGATTCGCTTTGCATTACGCTCCTTTGCATCATCGTCACAATGTCAACATACAACACGCGTTCTGGATTGTAATGCCCACCTTGGACGTAGAATTGACATGGTATGAAAGTTTACACTAGATGAGAGTTACGTTAAATTAAAATATATTAATTTTCAAAAAAAAATAGAATATTACTTTCATGAGAATAGTTACTCAACTGTCAACACGTCACTAATAACAGCCGTTCGATATTTGGACTTTAGAGAAACTAAAATTGAAAGTCCTCTAGTAGAGTAGAAAACACAAGCTCTGCTTACTTTGGGACTAGATGGTGCTGTGTGTAATTACCAGCATTATTTATTTATATAAGAGACTTAGCTATATCCCAGATGGTCCTAATTCTAACCAGGAATTTTATGCGAAATACCCGCATCAGTGTCCCGAGTGTTTTATTTATTTAAGCACCATACATTATTTTTATTTTATTTGAGTAATATTATAATATTAAACCATACTATAATATATCAGAGCTTAGCTAAACTCTTCTTAGTAATAAATTAATAATGTTCGGGTGCCGTGGGGTGCCGGCAGTAGAATTTTACCCCTCCTCTCATACCCATGGATGTAGTAAGAGCCTGCTAAGGGATACCTCCGGAAGATGGGATTGGGAAGATGGCAGCGTTGTTCCGTGTACCAACATTCCGTACTGCGCTCGCTAACCCGCCTGCCAAGCGTGGTGAGTATGGCAACTACCCCTCATGGAGATCCATGGGCGAGGCCTGTGTTCAGTAGTGGACGTTTTACGGCTGAAACGAAATAATGTTCGGTAGGTATATCTATAAATTTAAAGTAGGTATTAAAACAATTCACCGTTCGAGAGAAAGTGCTGGTTCCAAAGTACACTCGGTACAGCAATGAGTCATTTCGCTCATTGTGTGTTGTTCTAGGTGTGAATGTGAACTTTATCGTGTTCAATCCAGAGGTCGCAGACAAGTTAATTCAGTCTTATTTATGTACTGTCTGGCACGACGTGACATTTCATAATATAACACCCGACGTTCCGCTCAAAAGCTACTTGGAGCGCGAAAGTTTGTTGAACGTCTCGCAAGTCTTACAAGGATTATGCTATGTGTGATAACTTTAATTAGGGTAAAAATTAAAAGTCTTCTCAACCGATAATATGCAACGATTACTTACCTGTGCCATGTTGCGAAGCTTCTATCATTAATATCGTTATTAGGTCAGTGACAGAAGCAGGTAATTAGGTGATGTCATAGAAAATAGAGTATTTAAGTAGTGTTTAATTGCAATGCACCTTCGAAATATCAGAATTCAGCAGTAATCTAAATTTCTATATAGAATGTATGCTTAGGAAGACTATCTCTCTTCCAGCCGTGGGACGTCCACTGTTGGACAAAGGCCTTCATTGATCGATCAGTAAGTACTGATCATGAGGGGTTGTTACCATAAAACCACGCAAATACGGGCAACAGAGGAGGTGAAACATTCTTCTGCCGGCACCCTACGGGAAACTCTATCTATCGGAGTTTAACTGCATTGTCATTAATTGTTTCCGCATTGTCGAAGTGATAACAAAGTTAACCACGACAATTTACCTTGAAAATCTAACTTGCGTCTGTTATATCAAAAATACTTACAGGTGAAATCACGTGACTGACCAACGTATCTTCAATATTGAGGCCTATTATAACACGGCACACACACAGCTAAATATATCCGTGAGTGCACATGTGCGGTTAACATGCACATTCAATAATATCATATGCACACATGCTCACGGCATGCACAACTGCGTAGTTTATTTATACAGCTTGTCATGTGTGCAAAAATCCAGTGTGTAAACTTGTCTTGGTTGAATGTAAACAAACCTTAGTACTGTCAGATTAGTATATTGAGAAAAAATCTAAGCTGACCTATTTACAACGGCAATTATTTTAATTGCACACAAACAGGTCACTAGGTCCAGACGATGAACTTTTGTAATAAACAGTACGCAACATGCACTGAATTTTAGATAATAATTATATAATTCAAGACTACAAACATCATATCTTACTTTAGTGATTCAGCAAACGAATGAAAGTATCAGTGGTATCAGTAAGATGAAAGAAGCTGACATTCGTGACACGCATGTGCTAAAATGATGAGCATCCGGACGACTCCGGCCGGACACAGTAGGTGAATGGTACACGGTACAAGACGGCCGCCGCCGCTCGCAACGATCGAAAATCAGGCCGCATCCGCCTATTAGCATTATGGATGTTCCTTCCTGCTTGTTCAAAGATACCAAAGAAATGGAATAAGTTCATAATTCCGAAAGAAGGTCTCGGCAGTTATCTTCATAAAAAAAAATGTGACGAAGGTGAGAATAACATTTTACAAATCAGAATTAGAACTCCCCTTTGCCCAGCAGTGGTATCCAGTGGACTGCAAGAGACACTAAGGCGGTTCACACACTGCCACGCACTACGCTGCATGTTGCGTGTCGACGCACCTACGCGCGTACTTGCGGGAGTGCAGATCTGCATCATCTTGCGGGTTTTTTCATGCACTCACGCGCGTAGTTGCGTTTCGGCGCCTCTCATCATCATCATCATCATTTCAGCCGTAGGACGTCCACTGCTGGACATAGGCCTCCCTCATGGATATCCAGTTAATGCGGTTGGAAGCGATCTGCATCCACCGTCGACCTGCGGTCTTCACCAGGTCATCATCCCATCTTCTTCGGCGCCTCTGACTCATTTCAATCAAAGGTGTTTGCTAGGGCAGTGCAGAGCGTCGCGTCGCTTTTACATTAAAAATGGTTATTAGTGCGGAACTCATTCAGGATGCTGCAGTTATAGTGACTGTTTGGTTTTTGTACAGTCAAATTAATAGAAATCGTGCCTATAGAAGTTACTGGGTACATCCTTATTTACAAACGAGATCGTTGAATGAGTCATTTGTTTAAAAATTACTGGGACTTGAGAAAATGTGAAGAGAAATTCTTCAACTACACGCGTATGTCGACAGCATCTTTTGATTATTTACTAGCCGAAATTCGAACAGGCATTACTGAAATGGATACAAATTTTCGTATTTGTATTACGCCAGAGGAGAAACTATTGGTAACATTGAGGTAAGTAAACAATTTTAACATTAAATAAAACCAGCCAAGTGCGAGTCGGACTCGCGCACGAAGGGTTCCGTATCATTATCTATAAAAACCACCTACAAGATGGGCAGACGACTTGGTGAGAACTGCTGGTCGGCGGTGGATGCAGACGGCTTCCAACCGCAGTACTTGGAGATCAATGAGGGAGGCCTTTGTCCAGCAGTGGACGTCCTACGGCTGAAATGATGATCTATAAAAACGGCAAAAAAATCACGTTTTTTGTATCGGAGCCCCTTAAATATTTATTGTGTTCTGTTTTTTAGTATTTGTTGTTATAGCGGCAACAGAAATACATTATCTGTGAAAATTTCAACTGTCTAAATATTACGGTTCATGAGATACAGCCTGGTGACAGACGGACAGACAGACAGACAGCGGAGTCTTAGTAATAGGGTCCCGTTTTACCCTTTGGGTACCGCCGGTGAACGATCCAACCCTAAAAATACATATTTATTTATATCGATACAATTATAGTAAAAACCAGGCTTTATAAGGTCAGCACAAGCTTACCGGAAATAATCTATTCCAAATAGCTGGGTGATATTCGATTTGGAATATAAATCGATCGATATCCAGATCCATTTTCAAAGACACGTCAAGCCCTTCCAAATTCACGCACGGCACTGCGCTCGGTGTGCCATACCTTGCGTCTCGCCCCGCACCTACGCGCGTAGATGCATTTTCGGTGTGTTGGACTGTGCGTGTTTCCTATACAAACGGAGATACTTACAAGCAACGAACGTTAGAAGACGCATTCACGCAACATGCAGCGTGATGCGTAGCAGTGTGTGAACCGCCTCATACAGTTACCTCCACGATTGGCGAGCAATGGTTGGACACGTTTTATATATGTATCTAACCAAAAAGGTATTTAGTTTCTCAGTTTTGGTTTTCCTCTGACCTTTCTACAGTGCTACAGAAAAAAGAATTACTGAATAAACTTATGTACCTGTTTATCCAGTAATTCAGTAATCCACTGCGTAGTCTTTAATTCCACAGTCCTTGCAAAGAATGTTGGCAAATAATAATGTCTGTATTACTACAACAAAGACCGGAAATCCCCGGGATTCACTGGCACAGAAGACTTTTCACAATACGCCATAGGATATAACAAACGCCATGCAATGCCGCGCAAACCATAACTGCTGCAGGATGCTCATACTGCTCATGTTGCTTTCACTATCTAATATACTCGGGAGATAAGCATGTAATTGTGTGTTTGTTTTTATGTGCACATTTTGTTTGTTTGGTTTATGCGACTAACAGATTATAGTTTTGTCTATTGTCCAAAAGTATTGAGAGTGAGAAGAGGAAGAAATTCAAGACGGCATAAACAAATTGCGATTCTACGATGAACAATGGCAGGTAGCAGGTCACATCGGCCATGGCGAAAACAAAGCATGAGTGTATTGTGGAATGACTTAGGCCCTTTTCTGATTTGTCGGCGCAGCAGCGGCGCGACATCAGCATGCGGTACTGAAAGCTTACCGAGCGCCTATATTTCAATGGAGCGTTCCTGATTGGCGGCCACTGGTGGACGTTCATGCCGAGACGCGGCACACCGCGTCTCGGCATGAACGTCCACCAGTGGCCGCTCTGCATTTTACCGAGCGGGTCGCGCTCGACGTGAACAAAATGGTCTTAAATATCTTCTTCACTCGAACTAGACGACATCTTTCGCGACGGCACAAGCGGAATGCTTATTTTTTTACCGATATGTGCGTAGGTGCAGCCGACGCGGCATGTTTTCGGCATCCGAGCATGCTGATGTCGCACCGCTGCTGCGCCGACAAATTAGAAAAGGGCCTTTCGCGACGGCACAAGCGGCACTACATATTTTTTACCGATATGTGGGTAGGTGTAGGCGAAACGGCATGTTTTCGGCATCCGAGCATGCTGATGTCGCGCCGCTGCTGCGCCGACAAATCAGAAAAGGGCCTAAATTGGAATTGTTTCTTTCTAACAGAATAAAAGCGTCATGCACTAAAACACCGATTCGGCGTAGAAAATCCACGAGATCGCACGCGATCCCCACACTCGTGTTTCAACTACATACTAATCTATACCAGTGCAGTGACGATACTGAATGATGATACAATAACAAACGGGTGGCTTGCTGCGCAGTAGGTTCATTATAAACGGACCTCTTTGATAAATAACTGAAGATTGAGCGGGATTTCCACTGCACACGTTTGTGTTATGAACAGTCATTGCTTGGTTACAGGACAACGAACTTTTCTTTGGTTCTTGAAAAATCAAATAGAATAAATACTTGATGACATGACTATGATCGATGCGCACCTTACACAGTTTTAAGATGCTTTTGGGTACCTATGTCAATTAAACGTCAAAGAAACATTAAAATAAAAATAATAAAACTGAGACTTGTTGCTGAATAAAAGACCTTGGCGAAACGGTTCGCAATCGCAACCCATTTACTTCGAACTAAAAAAAAGTTGCGAAGCAGGTTCGCCTTCTTTGGCTGTCAGGGTTGCAATAAGAACTTTTAACATTTATAATTCTTAAACGTTTTTAAATAATAAGTTTAAGAAGACTTAATAGGGATCCAATGAACTGATGAACATATTTTGTTAAAATGTTAGTTGTATCATTACCACGGGGCACAACTACGTACAAGATAAGACAAACAATGTAATAGTAAGATATTTCACACCCAAAAGTAGGTGTGTTGTGAAGGCACCGCGGTGATGCCGATGTACTCTTGACTACGTCACGCCAAGCCATTCTGAACCGGCCAGTGCCGACAACCTGCGGTAGGTATGCGAGGAATGCGACTGGCCTGGCAGATTGGCGTGGGAGGTGCAAGGTACCGGCGTTGGCTGTTCCTACACGCAGTTTCCACAATTATTTCGCTACCTCATCACTTTATGAATTGCAACTCAATTGTTTAGCGTCTTCACTAGTAAAATGAGTACTAGCCAATGTACTACGCATTGTAGGTAATTATGTCATCGTAATTTTTTTATACCGTTAGACCATACATCAATCCATTGGCCAGAAACTTGTGAGAACTTTTAATCGAATTAAGCACAAGTTGACGTAAGCAAAATGTTAACAGGCATTGTATGTAACTGCGCAGTTCTAGATCTGTTTCTAGATGAGTTCGAAGAATCCATTGAGGCTCTCCTTGACGCATTTCGGGGCGGGCAGCAACAGCGAATGCGATGCAAAAATTACTTTACTTACTATGTTTCATTTCAGCTTCTGCCATTACACAACACTATTTTACTAAACGTTTATAACATAATACATTATTTGAATTTTATTTATTTATTAAAAACACGAGTTGGACTATCTTTCGGGAATTACAGGACACTTTGTCACTAAACAATGATGTTATTGTTTATTTTGGGATTAATTTACAAACAGCCAGTGTCTATTCCATTTTTTTATTGATAGGCATCCTGCGCCGAAGTCTAGACATTGTATTGCTGATCGGGCGTCCGATGCGCGCTAAAGTGGAGGTTAAACAATCAATCTGCCGGGGCGCATCAGGGCAGCGTCGTCGACGTCGCGCCCTTGCCCGCGTCACCTACTTGTTATTGTTGTGAAACAATGTTTATACACGTGGCGTTGTTGATGCGTACTTCAAGTCACTCGTTACGGACGCTATGCCGCCGCGGCCTGCTCGCTACAACTAACGCGCGAAACCAACCTTTGCTAGCAATAACCGAATAGGAGGCCACGTGATACTCGCAGATGACAAACGCGACGGTAAACTTTACGTTGACCGATGGACGCGATACCGCCGGTGAACGATCCAAGGTTAACTACCTACGTCGCTTATCATTACCTACACATAATATCGTTGTGTCATTTGATCGGTGTGGAATTTGATTGCATGCACCCATTATTTCATTTTCTTTGCAGTGCGATTTCATTTAAGTCTCAAAAATAACAACTTCGTGCGAGATGAAATGAAAATGCAACGTAAGTAAGTATTAGGAAGGGAGAAAGCGAAGGACCCGCACTCAACAGTCATATGCATAAAACTACACGAATTCCTTTTTTCCCGGCTACTGCCAGCTACGCAATTTCTCCGATTGTATGCAAATCCTCGACGCAAACAAAGAATGAAAAACCACTGTCGCAGACGTTCGTTCCATCTCACCTGTGCATCCCCATGTTCGTCTGGGCTACAGGCCTCCGTAAACAACCGCGATATTATTTTTGAATAGACCACATCTCATTACCTACATATCGGCCGCAGTCTAGTCGAGCACGCTTTTATTAGACCGTCTAAGGCTAGTGAATTATTCAGCGGGTATTCTATTAAGCACTTTGGTAGAAGAATAATGCATCCAATGGGTTCTGGAAAGTTGGGACGGCAGCGAATAAATACGCCTGGATCACATTTGCATCACCTTGGCCCCTAACTCCAACCCTGAGAAAATTAAATAGATTGTATCGGTTTTGACCCATTATATATAAATAACCAGTGCAATGCTACAATGTTAAGCAATGTATCAAGTGTAGGTAATTACGAGTATGATATGTTCACATAACATGCTCTTTCTTCTGAATATAGCAGACTTTGGCAAGAGGAGCTGAGCAAGCCTAATCCATCTTACAATGTCCCAGGAACTGCAGCGTCTCTTACATCATGAACACCAGTTGCAGACGCTGTATAAATTATCTAATTATAGATGTGCAAGGCCAATTTACTTTTGTATCCTATCCATAACCTAAGTTTCAAAGATTACATTACTGCTGTCTTTAGTCAATGTTTCAAAGGTAGTGCCGTGACGTGTAGCTTAAATTTGACCAAATGCGGCACTTTGATTCACACTGTGTGTGTGTGTCAGTGTGAATCAAAGTGCCGTCTGCCGTCGATAGTCGCTGAGCTGTTACCGTGACGTGTACAAGACGAGGGGCCACTTCGCGGGTCCGTCGTAGTCCACAAGTTTAACGGCCGGCCGCCCGTCTGTCTGGCCGTTCACCCGGGGCCCGACTCGGGAGCGAAACGCGCGCGAAAACCGCGCGCGCGCCGTTATCACAGTCATGTCATGATACTAACACACCGCGCCTTGCCTAAACGCTTTCATCTCTCTCTAAGCGTAAACGGATGTAAGAGATGGATTATAGATTGTAATCTCCCGTCTTTGTTTATGTTATACGCACCCGTGGGCTGGGAATTCGACTCAATATTATTTACTTAGAATAATAACACTATAGAAAGATAATCTTAGATAGTCTAATGTTGCCAGTGGAGATGCGATTTCCCCGAAAGCGAGAAAATGATTCCGCCGCTGATAACCATTTGTTTTTGGCAATAATACGTAAATAGCTAAGTGTGGTTAAAGTATAGGTACGGTAATGTTAAGTTGTATCATTGCGGAAACGTCAAACAAATGAAGAAATCAACAACAATTTTCAACAATTTATTTTTGAATTCGAATGAAATGCATTAGTAAATTAAAGGTGAATCTCAATATAAATTATATAAATTAAAAGAAGAAAAAAACTTTTTAACAAACAAGCTTTTATTTAAATGACCTACCTAAAGATAATAAATAAACATTTTCCATTGAAGTGTAATGTCGGGTTCGGTTCGTTGTCACCCGGTCCCGTATTCACCCGGTTCGTTCTCCCCCGATTTAAACAAATTTTATATCAATATTTTTTGTCGCTTTTGCCGTAATTTACATAAAGTACCGGCGAAAACAAAAGTGCTTCAGAATTTTATTCTTATTTATTTTAAATTGTTTAGGTTTCACTTTTATTGATTTATGTATCTATTATGTTCAAATATGTAGTACGTAATAAATTTAATTAAATTATAATAATAATTCCTGCTAAAGCAAATAGGTAACTTACAGGTACTTATTTGTGTAATGAACCGTGCAATTGTATGTACTCTTTCTATTGTTTAGAACTTGCCGCGTGCCTACCTGAACCCGTACCGGTTTATGGATAACAATAATCTAGTCTGGACAGATATGTCCGTCTCTTTTACACTCAAGTCAAAAATACAAGGTACTTATCTATTGCAACATGCAACCGATAAGAAAGTCCAGTGTGTCATCCCACGATGACGGACGAAGGTCCTTCGCGAGGTCCTGAGCCCAAAATTTACAAACTAATTTAATAATAAGAGAGGCGGGAAAACAATATTTCATGTAGGGCATTCGTATACCTTGCACCGCAATAATAGTTTTGCAAGTGTGTGGACGTGAGTAAACAAAAAATACAGAAAGTTTATAGTGGTTATTTATTAGTGGTTCAATCAAATTAGAAAACCGAAGTGATAATGCACAAATTCAAATGAGACATAGTTCAGAATGTAAGCCAAACTTGTTTGAAAACGAAGTCAGTGTTATTAATTATTATAGACAAAATAAAATCAGAGGTTCAAACTAATTTAGAATCTATACAAAAAATATATGAAGTGCATGTGAGTTAGCTAAAAAATAAAGGTGATGCTGATATTCCAGCCTACACAAGTGTTAAAAGTAAGCTGTACATAAGTAAATACAATGCGTTGAAAATAACAAAGATACGATTTGTAAAGCCATGTGATGCTGTCATACCTGAAACTTTTCGAAAGAATATTATGTTATTTGACTACGATAAAAACAACAATAGGATTATTGTATTTGTTTCTGACAAGGCGTTGAGTGAAATAAATGATGTTCATCAATATTTCAATGATGGTACGTTTCACTGCTGTCCGACTCCATTTATACAAATTAAAAATTATTTTATGTATTTGATTCCAAATGCACTAGAGATAATAAAACCAAAAGTGAGTTTTTACTAGTAATAAGGGCTATGCGATTTTTCATGTATTTACATTATACAATCAGTACCTATTTACACTAAATCAATGTAAAAATCATAGTTATTACAATAAATAATAAATGTATATCCATTTAAGTTTTATTTAGTTATTTATTTCAAGAAGACCTCAATAAAAAAAATATATTCAAAAGTAAAAGTACTTACCTACATATGTACACTGCCGGCCAAAAGTTTGAGACCACCTACATCTAAGTAGCAAAATGAAATAAAACTCGAAATATAAATCAAGAGGTTTCGATATTAATTAAAATGCTTATTTACTAATACACATTCATCAAGAAGAAAAAAAAAATCAAGAAATTTCAACCATTTACGTTAAAAATGACGTTCATATTATTTAATAAAATCATTAAACGGATTTTTCGTCAAAAAAGCCTCCCTTGCATTTTATAACTTTTTTCACAGGTCTCGGCATACAAGCAATCAATTTATCAATTGTATCTTGTGAGATATTGTTCCAGCTTTCTTGTAAAGCCTTCCACATGTCTTCTTGTGAGGAGGGACAACAACTGCGCACATTTCTGTCAAGCTCTTCCCACAATAGCTCAATGGGGTTGAGATCCGGACTCTGAGGGGGCCACACCATGTTTTTTAACACCTTTTCTGTTTCTTTATGTTCTAAATAACCCCTGCATAATTTTGAACTATGTTTAGGATCATTATCTTGTTGGAAAAAAAATCCATTTCCAATTAATCTTAAACCAGACGGAACGGCATTTTGCTGTAGTATTCGTTTATAATGCTCCTTTTTCATGATTCCTTCGACTCGTACCAAATCTCCGGTTCCATGGCCCGAGAAGCATCCCCAGACCATAATGGAACCACCACCATGCTTAACTGTTGGCACCACACAATCTGGCATCATCTTTTCCTCGGCGGTACGTCGAACAAAAATTCGTCGTTTTGAACCAAATATTTCAAACTTGGATTCATCTGTCCAAAGAACTTCTTTAAAGTCTTCTTCAGTCCAGTCTCGATGGGTAAGGGCCCACTGCATCCGTTTCTTTTTGTTTTGTGGCCTTAGTAGTGGTTTTCGAACGGCGACGCGACCAAATAACTTAGCATCTCTCAATCGTCTTTTTACTGTAGTCAATGACACAGGTTCTGATCGGGATTTGTTCACTTCTGCGCGGATTTCTGGTGCGGTTAGGCGTCTATTCCGCTTGCTGGTAACGACGATGAAATTATCCTCGCTAGAAGTGGTAGCTCTCGGTCTCCCCGATCGCGAACGATCTTGATTACTGCCAGTCTCCTTGTATCGGGTTATTGCGTTATGAACACAAGTCTTCAACAACTTAAGTTGAGAGGCAATCGCACGTTCAGATTTGCCTTCGCCGTGTAAAACAACTATGGCAGAACGAGTTTCAGTGCTAATTTCGCGCACTTTTCCCATTTTAAGATGTCTTCACTGTAACAACGACGAGCTCAGACTAGTTAAGATAATGAAAAATTTACTCCATCAAAACTCAGGTAAAAAATATGTTTAAGGAAGCTAAAATAATCCGGAAGTACGGTTACCGCAAAACAAAACCAAAATAATTAGAAATGAGCAGGCCATAAAAAATATAACAATGACTCTATCACCTGGTAAGCGCGCGGTACTCATTTATGTTTTGAAACAATAGACCTTTAAAGGATGATAACTTAAAAATATACAATAAAAATGACTCTCAGAAATTCTTTGATAACAATAGAATACGCAGGTGTTCAAATTAGCTCTTTATCATGTGTACTTTTGAAATATTTTGGTGGTTACAAAGATTTTTACAAGTGGTCTCAAACTTTTGGCCGGCAGTGTATATATAAATAATATATAAGGTATCCATATTAACAAACATCCAAAATTCACATTTTACATTACTAAGTTGAACACATTTGTGCCTGCCAGTACTTTTCATCAAAAATTGCTTTTGATAAAATTTATCGTAGCTAAACCAAATCGGGGGAGAACGAACCGGGTGAATACGGGACTGGGTGACAACGAACCGAACCCGTAATGTCAAACGTCTTTAGACAAATTTATGTGATAAAAAAGCTTGTCGCGAGATTAACCTGTGGACCTGTAACTTGATCTAATTGATGTTTTTTTTTTTCAAACAATGTAAATACGAGGACCTGCTTAAATCTCGCGACAAGCTTTTTTATCACATAAATTGTGTAAAGACGTTTTAAGTTGACATTAAACTTTAATTAAAAATGTTTATTTTATTATTTTTAGTAGGTACATTTAAATAAAAGCTTGTTTGTAAAAAGTTTTTTTTTTTACTTTTTACTTATCACTGGAGAGTTACTTTCTTGTCTGTAGATCTCATGCCCGCCATGTTGGATTTAGAGTGATGTCATATAATTTTTCGAGTCTCAGCAAGCCCTTTTATTAGGGGGCGAAGCTCCCTATTATGCATAGCGCTGTCTGTGCATGACACGATTACAACCGAACGCGTTGACCGATTTACATGAAACCTTTTTTTGTTAGCACTGTCTTATGTATGAGAGAAAGGTATTGATTGATTTTGGTGACCCTAAGGTCACAGGGACCGGAGTTATTGTGACCTCAAAAGGTCACCAAAGGTCAAAAATGGCATTTTTCGGAAACCTTCGCCCCCTGTTCTGGTACCCCCCGTACCAATGGTTGTTTGATATCCATGTTGTAAAAGTGCATTAATAAAATAACTAGTCCGCCATCTTGGGTGTTCCGCCACGTTGGATTCTCAGTGACGTCATTTCATTTTTGAGTTATTCTCAGCAAGCCCTTTCATTTGACAACCATACCATAGGAGTACATTAAAAATAAGTAGTCCGCCATCTTGGGTGTCCCGCCATGTTGGATTCAGAGTGACGTCACATAGCTGACCATGCATTGTAATTAAAAAAAAACATGTATACAAAATTTCAACTCAATCGGTTGAAGAAATCTGCTTCAAAATTGAGTTGCAAGATTTCGCGAACAAACATAGTTACATACATAAGTTACATACATACATACATATATGTAATATATTTGAAATAAAAGTTTGTAATAATGAAAGATCACAACAATGTAGTAAACATTATTACGACGTCGACGAATTAAGTCAGTTAAAATGGGAAAATATTTCCATCCACAATCGGGCAACACTGAGCATTGAAACAAAACATAAACAAAACGTGTCTATTTTGACCTAAATAACTAGAAGATTCTATGTATAATTGCATGCCCACCTGTGAAGAGTGATATTGTTACAATTCTTTTGTTTTTCAGATGTGTTGTGACACAATTTAACTGCCCAAACCGTCATAATTATTTTTTTGCGCGAGACACGTTCGGCGTTATTTGACATTGAACGCTACGGCGCGGCTCGGCGTTTGGAGCCATGAAAGTGTTTCAAAATGGACGCGCAGACTTGGTTTCTGTAGTGTTTTTATTCTAAGATTATTATTTCACAATAGGCAAATTGCACTTTGAAATATAGATGATGCTGTGTGAATTGTCCAGCATTATTTATTTTCAATACTTATACCTCCTAGTTGTTCGCCACAAACTTAGAACGAGCGAGCCTACTTCTTTCAATGAAGACCCATAGCATTTGAATTTGATTTGATCTGGAATGGAACCTGCAACCTCCTTTCACTCGGCTACTAAATGGTAATATATCTCCTTGTGTTTAAATTTCATTAAAAACTGGGCATATTTTCTAGAGTTAAGCTTGGACAAAAAACCTTGATTAATAAGTCACCCATCTTAACAACTACCTACATACATCATCATCAGTTCAGCCGTAAAACGTCCACTATTGAACACAGGCCTCCCTCATGGATCTCCATGAGGGGTAGTTGCCATACTCACCACGCTTGGCAGGCGGGTTGGTGAGCGCCGTATAGGATGTTGATACACGGAAAGACGCTGCTGCCCACCTTCCGGAGGTATCCCTTAGCAGGCTCTTACTGCATCCATGGGCATGAGAGGAGGGCTAACATTCTACTGCCGGCACCCCACAGCAATTTCTTTTATGTTTCAAATTTGATCAAAATCGGATCATCCGTTCAAGAGTTATCCTCAGACAAATAAACGATTCATTATTAACACATATTTAACCGGGTATTTATCGCGTTATTTACCTTTATTATTGCCCGACGTTTCGACAGGATTGCACCCATCGTCGTCCCGGGAAGACTTCCCGGGACCACGATGGGTGCAACCCGGTTAAATAGTGTTATTAATTGTGTCGTGATTGCGAAAGTTTTAAAAAAATAAACGATTAACCCCCATAAATCAATATTCCCCCACGACAATCATTTTGTATTCATGTAATCTCCCTAAATTTAAAATTTCATCAAATCTAATTCAAGAATTGTCCTCGGACAAAAATACTATTACTTAAACTATATCAAAAACTACCCCTTAAATCAAAATTCCCCCCAACGACAATCGATTTGTATTGCTGTAATCTCCTTAAGCTTTAATTTTTATTTAAATCCGATCACCCGATCAAGTGCGGACATACATAAAACATTCAGCCGCAACGCCTAGCTGCCACTAAGAATTTCGTTCGCTTCGGTCACTCTTTCGATAATACATATTCACATTGCCAAGTGAGCATGATTTAAACACAGGCAAAAGTTATTTGTTCAATACCCCTCCTTTTATCTCCTACCAATACTGGCTGTATTGATAGGAGATAAAAAGAGGGGAATGGTAATAACGCTACAATTTTAGAAGTATTGCAAAAGGTGATAGTTTAATTAAAGTATGGTGTAGATAAGGCCCGTCTGATATTATTTATTTAGACGATATGACCGACCATTCGACTAACTACTAGTAATTGTCACCAATCCATCACAGCAATCACAAAAAACAATAATAAATACGTTCATTTTCCTCAATACAACGAGTGACCGTTTGTTCAATGTTCAATTCAGTACTAAATGGGAGAGGAGGGGAAAAACATTAAACAAATGAAAGTGTCTGTTTGTAATATCAAATTGCAGCCGTTAACTTCATGCAAATAAAGCAAATGAAAAATCTAACACGTTACGCGATACTAATTTATAAAAAAATTATATGCTCGGCCGAATTGTTTGGCTAAATTGTAATCCGGCTAATCTCCGAAACGGCTGGATCAATTCTGACGAGATAGCTTTTACGAGTAATAGCTGGTGTTATAAGGAGTAATTAAGGTTTACTAACTTTTCAAAACAGTAATCAGGGTTCCGCGCAAACAAATAAAAACGCTGACAAAGCCGCGGTCAGAAGCTTTTTTATTTTTAATGAATTTGGTATTTATAATTTTATTTCTAACTTGATTTACAAAATAAAATAAAATCAAAACCCACTGCCGATATACATAGTTCGGTGTATTCACATAATTAAAAGTCTTTTTAGGGTTCCGACCCAAAATGGTAAAAAGGAACCCTGGAAGGAAGGATGAAGAAATTGAAGTACTTCAATTTCTTCATCCTTCTTGTACTTCAATACCTTCTTCCGAAAGAAGCTATTGAAGTACAGGAAGCGTTTATCGCGATTAAGAAAAAACAAATCCAAAGCCCGCAGATACATCAAATACTAAATAACAAAAAATGGCAGATACTACAGAACAATAGAAAAGATCTAGACAACTTTTCGGTGAAGTATTGAAAGTAAACATACAAGAAATTATTTCAGAGATACCAGAATAGATATCAGAACAGTAAAAGCAAAGATTTTAAAGAAAAATAGTTGAGAAATAAATTTTGATATGTACCTATAAGTTATGTTAGATGAAACATTCAAGTGTGGTATGATAAAAAGAATAGCAAAAGACAAAAACGGCTCATCACCTTGTAAGAAAAACAAAATTTCAGCTCAATTGGTTGAAGATATCTGCTTCAAAATTGAGTTACAAGATTCCGCGAACAAACATAGTTACATACAATACGTACATACAGGGCAAGCTAAATAAAAGCTTGTAATAATGAATAATAAGCCGAAACATTTTCCTGTTACGTTAAAGTTATATTAAGGTAAGTAACACAGCGTATTTTAATTAGGTTTAGTGAATAATTAACTATAAGTAAATAGTTTAATTTGAAACTTGATTTACATTATCTTGATTTGCATTATTTTTTGAGAACGCGTGTTCATAATGTTAACCGCCGTTATTACTTCGGTGCTTTCGCCTATGAAAAGCTTGGTTAACTTAGCAGTGTATATTGGTCCATGAGGGAGGCTTATATCCAGCAATGGACGTGTACTACAGCAGTCGTAAGGCTGATATCATGATGATGATAAGTGTATATTTAATGGAAATAAAAATACGATCAAAATGTTCGATTCCGACGGGACTTGAACCAGCATTAAGCAAATCTATACTTCATTCTAAAGAGTCAACTACTATCCTATAAAAAAATTAACAACATATATTATATAAAGGGTGAATTTTTGAGACGGGACAGTAAGGGCAGGTACTTTAACCGTTATAGTTACAGGAAAACGTTTCTAGAAGACTATCCATAATTTTTTAAGATATTCTGAACTGCATTTACAGATTTTGGAAAAAATGTACAGTCAGCAAGAAAATGGTCATTTTACACAAAAACTTTTTTTGATGCCAATCGATCCTCTTTCTTATTAGGATCAAAAGTCTCTACTGGACCGACTGAGGTTTGAGTACTAGAAATGTCAGAAATTGCGAAAAACTTTTTCCATACATTTCGGTAAGAGTCAAACTTCTAAATTAGCCATACTTTTTGTTATGGGTAGATCCGCTATAATCCGCTATTAAGAAGACTGGCTGAAGAAAGTAGGTACTTAAGTAAAAAAATGTTTTAAATTTCAAACTTCGAATTCGATTCGAATTCTTGGGTTATTTCAGATCATTCTCATGTTTGTGCTAAAAAAATTCTAGATTAGACTTCTTGTTACAAAATGTCTTTAAATCGCAAATGTTTGGACTTAATTGAAGCGTATTTTGTAAATAAGAGGAACACGGAATCTGCATTGGTGTGGTACACGAATTAGTACCCATTGCGACAAGTACCATCAAGATAGGTAATTAAAAACCTTTTGAGTGAACTTATGTATTCGTGAAAACGGCGGTCATTTTGAGCCATTTATTTCGTAGATCATATTAATGTAAGTTATTTTTGTCTGTGTCTAAAATACACATTAAAAATATTTATTTTGATATTATTTATTTTAGTTCTAATACAGAGGATTATCGATGCACCTATGATGATTTTCTACTTAGGTAGACACTTTTGCTTCTAGGTACAGTAAGCCACGAGGCCAGCTTTTGCAAGTTTTTCGCAATTTCTGACATTTCTAGTACTCAAACCTCGGTCGGTCCAGTAGAGACTTGCATCTCTACTTCAATTGGCATCAAAAAAAGTTTTTGTGTAAAATGACCATTTTCTTGCTGACTGTACATTTTTTCCAAAATCTGTAAATGCAGTTCAAAATATCTTAAAAATTTATGGATAGTCTTCTAAAAACGTTTTCCTGTAACTATAACGGTTAAGGTAACTGCCCTTACTGTCCCGTCTTAAAAATTCACCCTGTATATTTACCTAAAAAAATCCGCACAAAAATTGGCCTTGCTGTTACAGAGGAACAAACCGACAAGTCTAAATCTGCTGTATTAGTGAATGAACAACGTGCAAAAAATTGTCATCTAGATCGGTTCAGCGGTTTTTGAGGAAAGTGTTAACTAAATTAAAGACATCCTCTTTCCCCGAATGCATTTATAACCTCTCTATTCCGAAGTTACGATTATTGTATGGGTGGACAACTCCTTAATATTACCGTATAAAATATACTCATCAATATTGTAATTTGTAACAACCTAGGTGTCGCAGTAGATGGTGCAGGCGGCCCTGGCAGGTACACGTGCAAAAACCGCCGCCCGGTCAATGACGTTGAGGCCCGATGGGGTTGAGGAACCACCGAAACCAGCCAAATTGAGCTTTGTTATTAGTCATACATAATAATAGATTGCAAAGCTACCAAGTTAAGATACTGAGGCCAGATTGTTTTCGTCAAAATCAAGTTTCGGAACCAGTTCCATCCAACCAAAGTAAAATGTGTCGACGACAGGATTATCTGACAGCACTCGATCAGGTGACTAAACTTCTTTGACTGTAACGTGTTCGTTAATGTGAAACATTCAATCACTATAATTGTAAAAGGAACACGCAAATCTCCAAGGTCTTGCAAAATAATTGAAACTTGTAGAATAATGGATCATGTCATTAAGAATCCGTGTCGGACCCAAAGTTGGTGACCTTTCGACGCTTTTGGTTATCCATTAAACGTCAACTTAGTTTTAGTCTCGAAAGGTCTTTAACAGGAAGTCTGTTAAGGGCAATGAACACTGGTAGTGTGAGGTCGGAAAATAAATAAGCGTAGGTATACTTAACACCTACATAAATTAATACATAAAGATACATAGATTGCGAATAGAATTATCGAAAAAATCTTGGAATAATTAACGAAAATAGAGTACTTTATCGTCAATTAGTTGAGTGTTCGAGAATTTGTGTTCTTAAAAGAACAGTTCAACTTTCACGACTTACAAAAACAATAAGGTCATCAAACTGAGATGCCTAGACAAGCTTACAATTTCATTGGAAACGTCATACGTTAAATTCGAACGGTTACCGTTAAGCCTTGCTTTCCATAGTCATTAAATTATTAAATAGCAACACCGTTGCGTTAGTCGCGCAAAAACCTTACCGGTCGGTCGATGACACTGTGAGGCATTTTAGGGCTGGCTCCTTGGAAAATCATGAGTCGGTCTTCTCTTAGATTCCAAATAGATATTGTGTGAAGATATGTGAAATACAAGCGGTTGCCGATTTATGAGTACATTCCTTCAAATATGAGTTCCTTTCTAAATGATAGTGCATACAATGTGAAATTTACGAATTATAGAGAAATCTTCTTAGGGAATTATTCTTCTTGGAAAATCAAGAGTGGAAAATCATGATTCTTCTTTTGGATTCCAAATAGATAATGTGTAAAGTGATGCGAAAAACAAGCGGTTGCCATTTCTGAGCACATTCAAATAAAAGCTCCTTCCTAAATCTTAGTATTAAGGTCCAACTAGTCGCGGAGGCAAAGTCGTCAGTGGACGCGGCCTAAATGTATGCAATCTCACTGACAGTGTGTTTACCCGCGCGCTAGAATGAAATGCACAATGATTCATTCCTAAACCGACCGCGCAAAAATATGTGAATAGACTTTTAGCACAAGGGTTATAGAATATATATAGAAAAACTTGAGTGTAATCTTTTCAAAATAACATTTATTTAAATTTTTGAATAATTATACTATGTCGGAACGGCGTTTATTTTTGAGTTTTCTTTCTCCTTATATTATTTAGTTCCGTCCAAAGTTGGGCTAAAATCAGTGTTGAAATACGAAAGTTTAGAAGCTTGTATTTTTGAAATAAATACATTTTTTTACGGTTTGGGGTGTATACAAACATAGATTATGACGAGATAAATTGATATAATCCTTAGTGTTGGATGGTTAACGTCAAACAGTGGAGTAGTTACCCTTCCACGTTTGTATGGAAAGATGGGCGTCTCTTCATCCTTAAAGGAGTACATACAATGTGAATTTACGAAAGCCTTAGAGAGCGTCGACCCTTTCGCAATGCTTGCTGATTTCATTAATTAGTTCCGACAAGCTTGTACGATGGAAGGTGTTTTGAAGTGGGGCGACATGAATAGCGGTACGAAACTTTTCATTAATTAAAATGCTAATTCTCATGAGCGATGAAGTTACTATTATCCGGCTCGTAGCGTCAATGCTAATAAACACGGGAATAAAGTCGTAAACTGAGCCAAGTTTATGAATCGATCAACACAGGTAAACGTGTAATTTTAACTAGAAACAACGATAATTAATAATCTGACGGTGTATGTATTTTACAGATCGTCCGAAAGCTCTACTCACAGATGAATTCTGACAGACCACACCACGCAGTGGTTTTCGCATATTTCGTACTTTTCATAGTCGCCGCCGTTAATAAGACGATAATCGCTCATATCATATCCTTAAAAAAATATTTAGTTTTTTTAAATTTTACGGAATAGATAATTAGGGACTTAAGTCGGAAATATAACTAAATGCGGTAAAATGACCTGCCGTGGGGTGCCGACAGTTAATGTTGCCTCTCCTACCTTGCCCGTAAAAGCAGTTTGAATCCACCAAGGGACAGCTCCGGAAGATGGAAAACAGCGTCTTTCTGTGTATCAACATCCCGTACTGCGCTCACCAACCCGCCCGCCAAGCATGCTGGGGAGATCCTTGAGGGAGGTCTACGAGTATGTCCAGCAGTAGTCGTCTCACGGCTGAGTACCGTATGCATATTCTCTCTGTACATAATACAAAAAAATATACTTGGATAAATGGACCATTTTATGCGACCTGCCCTAGTGCGAACAAGTCACAAAGCAATGGCAATTTACATAGGGCAACAGTGACATAAAATAAATAATTGGAATGGGCACGCATTGTACCCGTGTTGGCAAGCAAGTACACTGCACTCGGATTTGTTATTGAACTGTGATATTTAAAGTGAGCGTTACTTACTACACATACGACTGTAAATATACATAGGTACCTTATATACTTTCTTGTAAAGACAATGGTTTTTTTTCGTCTTTAATTATTTTTAAAGCACACTTGCTTTTTCCTCAAAAATAAGTACGAATCGAAGGTGGTATCAACACTTTATATACCACCTTCGATTCGCACTTATTTTTGAGGCTTCCTATTAGAAAACCAATAAGTCATCTTTAGCTTACTTTACAAGTGGCTTTTATACTTTATTTTGGGAGTTTCTATGGTAATTTGATACCTGGCGTACCTAAGTAATTGAGCCTGAGAACAATTTCACCTTGCAGAATGCGCCCAGAAATTTCGGCGGTCGGCCGCATAAATCGGTGTTCCGCATTCCAATGTGAAATTCATTCACGACTGGTAACGAAGTTGTCTAGACTGTGTGTCGGTGAAAGGTGACCATTCAGGGGCCGCGGCCGGCGCGGCGTGCTGGCTTGTGGGCCAAACCGCTCCCACAGACGTGCTGTGGTCTGGTATTCTCAGCTATGCATATTTGGCCTTACAGTCGAATGTGCAGAGCCATTTTGCACTTCGCTTCGGCTAAGCCTCCATATGACAAGTTAGACGGATTAATAGCGTACGCTCGGATTGTTGTCGAAGGTTTCCCCAACAGAATATTGTTTCAATATTGCGACCAGTCTAGAATTTTTAATGGTGGAAACGTTAATATAAAATTTATTTACAATATCAGTAATCAAATACGTTTTAATCTTTGGATACTTTCTCTTTTGAGCTTACTCTCAGGCTAGTTTCATAAATTGAAATTGTTTCCAAGTCATGAATCTGATTGTATTTATCAGTAACGAGAAATCGGGTCGGCTCAAAACTTCCTAAGTGACTACTTTCCAAAGAGCACGATATAATCTACATGAGTTTGGTTTTAATGACAGCGCATCGCGGCACCAGTGAGACCAGCATCCGCTTAGCAACATCATTCAGAAACTTAATGAAAGTTGATAGCACCCGCCGCTGCCGTCCGCCGGATAAAATAAGTTTTCGTCGATGGTTCCGGTACAAACGAGCGTTCGCAAATATTTGGGCTCGCCGCAGGAACGGGTGCGCCGCCCAACCTGCCATACAACACTGAAGGATTCATATTTTTATATCAGATAGTTGTTTGGCCACAATCTTGATGGTAAGCGATAATGTGGCTGGCGACGTTAGATCACAAACGTCTAATAATAATATTTTTTGAATAATCATCGTATGAAATAAATATATCACGGGACAATTTCACATCCTAATTAATTATTCTGTTACAATTGTGTTGTTCTTGGCCGCCCATAGATAAATTAGCATGTTTTATTTAAAACTAGAAATCGCCCGCGGTTTCACCTGTATCTTTGGTTACTGCTCCGTTCCCGTAGCGTGATGTTATATAGCATATAGCCTTCCTCGATAAATGGGCTATAGATAGCCATAGATTCAGTGTTAGAACACTGAAATAATTTTTCATATCGGACCAGAAGTTCCTGAGATTAGCGCGTTCAAGCAAGCAAACACAAACAAACAAACTCTTCAGCTTTATATATTAAAAAAGTAGTATACATTTATGAATTCCAAAGAGGTGGTTAGCAAATTTGTAAGAGATATTCCCGTGTTATCCTCGTAAGCGTTTACTCCAGAGCGGCTCGCGGGTAAATCCCAAAAGATTGTTTATGAAGATTCAACAGTAAACAAGACGGGCAGTTTCAAAGCAGGTAAGTAACGTCTAGCCAATTTACTTCCATTTTTAAACGAACACATTTCTCCTTAGCCTGCCTAACAATGAGTAATATTCGCCACTCTGTTAACAAATGCGCAAACATTTTCCTCATACAGACCACCCAAAACATCGTTTCGATAGCTGCTGATCAAAAACCGGCCATGCCCCGGATTTCTGAGAAACTAGGTATTAAGAGCAGGTACCTTGTGTTATTTTATTTTAGAACCGGGCGATGCACCGAACTCAATTGGAGTGCCAGCAGCCAAGAGCGTGGGAGTATAACGTTTAACGCCCGAATCGAAAACGTAAAAAACTGCATACCAAATAAATGTCAGCAAGTGTTTTTTATTTTAATAAATATTCTCACACACCTGAACAACTTCAAAAAATAATACCTTGTGCGATTTTTAGTCTTAATTTTTTTTTAATTGACAAGGAAGCACATAAATTACAAATTCGCAAAAATTTTGCATTGTATAGTTATCATTCATGGCGACGAGGTCATCACATCGGCGTCATAACCGTTGGACACATTATCGTCATACAAATCCCGGTGGCGGGTACTTTGTCTAATAAAAGCGTCAACGCAAGCACCCATCTGTGATGAGGGCTGTCATGGAATTAGGTTAAAGGTTGGGGCGGTCGCCGCCGCCGTCGAGTTAGGGGTCGCAGCGTCATGGGCCGATCATAATTCCTCCAAAATAAACTAGGAATTGAAACGGAGCAGCATAGTGGGAAATGAAGTGTATGAAGCAAGGAATGAGCGAGAATAAACAATTAGAAACGAACATTTCATAAGTTGTGTTGGCAAAGTTATTTTTTTTTACATTTATGTAGACTTTTTGGTTTTTACTTTTTACCCATAGAAGACATGTGCCAACGCTTACAAAAAAATAAAAACACATAGCCAAACAAAAGTTTGCTATGTTAACAGAACTGTAAATAACTGTATGGTAAGCAAGAAATCACCTTACTGACATTGATACAATAGCTTTGTTTTGTCTTATGGAATGATACTATAAATAAAGGTAAGGGCATAATTAAGTTATTGTTTCATAGTACTTAGATATTCATTGACACAGATGCATACCTTTATTATTATTTTCCTGATGTTACTTTATCCCGCTAGGTTAACAAATAGTGAAAGTTTAACAAGTTTATTGATTCACCCTTTATACACAGGATAACAATAACTTGCTAACTTAGTGAAACTGATGAGTAACACAAAAACAAAACCACGGAAGTAAATAATAATAATAATGCACTACACAAAACACTCCGTCCTAAACTAAGCAAAGCTTTTACTATGGAAACCAGTAGACTGATAGAATACTAAAATGCCGTGGGGTGCCCGCAGTAGAATGTAACCCCTCCTCTCCAGCCCGTGGATGCAGTAGGGGCCTGCTAAGGGATACCTCCGGAAGATGGGCAGCAGCGTCTTTCCTTGAATCAACATTATCGTACTGCGCTCGCCAACCCGCCCGCCAAGCGTGGTGAGTATGGCAACTACCCCTCATGGAGGGATCTCCATGACGTAAAACGTCCACTACTGGACACAGGCCTCCCTCATGGATATGAGGGAGGCCTGTGTCCAGTAGTGGACGTTTTACGGCTGAAATTATAATACTAAAATACATACTGATCACTGATCATACACTAAGAAAAATACCCAGACATGGGTACATCTGCAGAACAATTACAAACATTTGTCCCATGGCGAAAATCAAACCCTCCTACATATCAGTCAGCCTTAGACAAATGCAGTCAAGTAGTTCCATGGATGCAATTTTTTACAATTCCGTGTCTGTGTAATTGCCGTGGGGTGCCGGCAGTAGAATGTTACCCCTCCTCTCCTACCCGTGGATGCAGTAAGAGCCTGCTAAGGGACACCTCCGGAAGATGGGCAGCAGCGTCTATCCGTGTATCAACATCCCATACTGCGCTCACCAACCCGCCTGCCAGGCGTGGTGAGAATGGCAACTACCCCTCATGGATATCCATGAGGGAGGCCTGTGTTCATCAGTGGACGTTTTATGGCTGAAATGATGAATTACAATTCTATCCGATTACCAGAGTCATACAACAATATATTAATTGCTACTTGATTGATCCATAATGGATTTTGTTAAATCAATGACATACAAGATGTAGGAGCCAACAGCAAAACTCTTCTACAGAGCCTGCATTTGAGGTGTTTATCTAAACATTGCAGGTTTCGAGCCCCATGAGAATCAAACATTTTTGTTTTATTTTAAATTTTTAAAAGATACCCAAGATAAAATAATAGAATGTTAATAAAACTTATCACAGGTGATGCTGTAATTTTAATCGCAGTTATTTATAGAAGATGGCAGGAAACCAGGTCAATACTTCAGTGCGCCCGCCAGAATCGTTATGTGCACTTTTTTTTTTTATTTGATAGTTGGCGTAATTTTTGTGTTCTATATCGACTGAAATAACAATTATGTGTATATTCCTTCTAGAAATCGATTTAACAAATTCGTTATGTGCAAGTCATTCCAATTTGTGGCAATGGAAAATTGGCTATGTAAAACTTTTTAGTAATTTTTTGTACATAACGGAATTGGTCTGCACATCATTCATCTGAATGTTTGGTGGTGGTCACCATGAATGTGCATGTGAAAGCATCCTACTATCACGAAAATTGCAGGTGTCTGCGCAGTACTATAAACAAAAAAATAAAATGATAAAGATCACATGTAAGAAACGGCACCCGTAACACAAATCCGATATGTGCATAAAACAACAAAAACATTGTGCCTTAAGAATATTGTATTCCTATAATTCTTAGCTCAATACATAAAAGATATATTTTGCCATGATTCTGCATTTTTGATTCACTAAAATAAGTCAAATAATAATTAAATAAAACAGATTTTTGTCCCTCCTGAAAAGTTGCTCATGAACACATAACGATTGTGGCAGGCGCACCAACAAATAGCTACCCCACAGGTGGGTATTGTAGGTCGGAGGGCTGTGTGCATTCAACAATACACCCTTTGGGTATGATCCGCTGCTAGAGGTGATGGAATGGAAAATTATGTTGTGACCAAGGATCCATGCTGAGCTTGTCTTTGATGAATACATGGTACATTAGGGATTGAATACAGAATAATAAAGTGGTTTTACAGTGTATGATAATTCATTTTCGAATCAAATGGGAGTAATATTTCTATCTCTTAAATTAGAATCAATAATTTTGAATTTAATTTTAAAATAAATAGTTTTATTATACACATGCAAGTAATTATTATTATAATTTTATCAAAAAGTTTTTATATTAATTTCATACCTACTTAACAAAATATTACAAAAATGAGACTCAAAGCACTTTCGAACCTAATGTTAGTCAAGCAGCTGTATGTTTTGTATGTACCTATTGTTTTGAATTGATTCATAAAATGGCTTGTGTTACTAACAGGCTAACGGCCTTGGATTGTTTTTAGTTTCCTCACTTGTAGAATAACCCGATATGTAGTTATGTACTCACATTTGTTTTTGGAGTTCTCATCTCCCATGAGCATGTTGAAGTGGTGGTGCCTGTTCCACGCAGCCATTTTGCCTTCGTGAGGAGCCCCGAGTAGTACCAGGGCCGCCCCAGCGGGCCCAACCCCGTCTAGGGGCTCCAGTGTCCTCAGTGCACTAAACTTTGTCACACACTCATAGCCCAAGAAACATATCGTATCACACACTAGGGATTAGAGAAGCTATCCCTCCAGAGGCGGTGTCATCGGCGCTCGGGGGCGCACATGCCTTGCACTTCCGCTGTACACGCACTTCTGCACTGACAGGTAAACAAGCCAACGGCACCCGCGGTGATTCACCCCGCTCCGCACTGGAGCTCTCGCCTCGCAGCCGACTAAACCCAAACACTACCCGCGCGTCACGTGTACGCTCTATGCACCGCACGCACTTATCCCGGACAAATATTATTTTTAAACACACTACGAAACTTGGATATTGCACTGATCAAAATAATTCACACGACACGAGAGCGAGACGCGCGGCGCGGTCGCCCTTCCTCGATCCAATCCCGACCGCTTCTTCAGATCGAATTCGCGAACAAAATAATAACAAATGTGCATGAGATGCTTGCTATATCATGTGCACGTGGGTTGCGTCATTGACCGAAGCGACGAAATGTTGTGAAATCTGTTATTTCAAGAGAAAGATACCAAAACTACGACGAAATATCTTTGAATACCAGTCGCGACTTCGCGAGGCAGGTAACGAATATAAAATTCGATGAAATGCGAACTACACCATTGCATACACCAGTATCAAAATTGATTGACTACGAATGTCTCAAGAGTTTAATCGTATCACCACTAATAAATACACTATTGGTAAACAAAACACGGCCCGTAATGCATTCTAGTAACAATTCGGAGCACTAATCGCAAACGCGTCGATCAAGCGCGACAAATAGGACAAAACATGGCAGACTCGAACAAAACGAATGTTGTCTATGGTCTTTTTATTTTTTATGCCTGTACAAAAGTTGAAGCGTTCCTTTCGACGGTAGCAAATCCCTTTGTGTGGGTGATATTCCATTAGATAAATAATAAATGCCTTATATTCGGTGTTTTGGATAACAAATATATACTTATATATTAATATTCATAACAATCATTACCACTAAAATGACACCGGATATATACATAACTATTTCGTGCTATATATTTTTGCGTAGAATGAGACGACGGCGTGGTTTGAGCGTGTACCATAGACAAAACGAAAGAGTGTTGCCACCTTTGAATGAAAAGCGCCTAAAAATTTTAAATCGGATAAGACATTATATTAATTTATTGCAAGCATGTTGCATTACAAGGTCTTAGATACTAAAGGATTATGAAACATGCGCCCTGTTAGGACATGGCAAACATTGTTTAAAAAGTGGCAAGCACTTAATACTAGACTTTACTAATCTAATTCAGCTAAGGTACATACAATTATGTTAGTAAAAATGTTACTACGTGAAACAAACTCATCTACTAAATAAAACAACAGAACTACTTAGCACGCATAAGAAAATGTTCTTATGTTAATAATGAGTGTGAGATTATTGAAAATCCTTAGATTCAATTTTAATACGAGTATTGCCTAGCAGACTGGCAGACTATAACATAAAATTAACATGAATACCGCCTGAATACATGTTACTTTTGATTTTAGTAGATTTTACAAATCTACTCACTCCATATTTCTTAAATTTTTCCATTTTTGTTGACCGACTTCAATGACTGATGATGGTGGTGATGATGATGATGGTATGTATAGTAAAGTAGGTGCGACGATAAATGGATGAGAATTTATCTTTTTAGCTATTTTTAGGAGAGGCATCATTCTACTGCCAGCACTACACGACAGGGGACGATTTAAGAAAAATGATGAAACACATGCTTAAATTTTCTATTTGACCATGTCAGTACCAATTTTCAAGGATATTAAGTAAAAATATATGTTTCCTTTACAAAGTTTGATCCCCTATATTTTTGCCAAAGAGAAGAACTGATTTTAGAAATATTCTGAAATACGTTTGATTATTTTTATGTCCCAATATTTATACAAAATTTCTTGTAAATCAAGTAAAAATCTATGATTTTCTAACCTTACAAACTTTTATCCCCTAATTTGCCACTCAGTGGGTGGTTTTTGAGAAACTCTGAAACATGCGTTTAATAATTTTGGCATCTAACTATTTACATATGTATGTAGTAACTATTATTGGGGTCTTCACAACGTCCTAGAAGACCTAGACTATGCCAATGACCTATGTCTACTTAGTCACTCCCGCTCTATGCAATATGCAATCCCAAATGGACGACCTTCGAAGAGAGGCCATGAAGACGGGACTGAAAAAAACACCCGGAAGACTCAGGAAGTAAGGTGCGGGGAAACCAGCACCTTATAATTACTCATTGACACGGAGGCAGTGGAGCGCTTCCACAATTTCACATACCTGTGAGTGTCGTGTCAGAATTTGGAGGAACTGAAAAGGACATCGCTTCAAGGAAAAAAGCAAAGCAAGGTCAACCTTCGCCCAGCTTCGCCCCGTATGGAAATCACTAAAACTCAAAATATTCCGGTCCAATGTGAAAACCGTGTTGCTATACGAATTTGAGACATGGTAGGTCACGAAGGACATCTCGCGCCGAATTCAGGTCTTCTTCAACCGTAGCCTTCGCCAAATTCTCGGAATTTACTGGTCCGAGAAAATCTCAAATGTGGATCTATGGGAGCGTTGCAATGTATCTCCGATCGACCAACAAATCAAACGCTTAAAATGGAACTGGATTGGCCACACGCTCCGAAAAGACCCTAACCACATACTAAGACAAGCTCTAGACTGAAACCCCCAAGGAAGGCGTAAACATGACCGTCCTAAGCAAACATGGCGGCGATCGGTTATCGCAGAAGCGGAGGCTATTGGAAGGAGCTGGAGTGAATTGAAGCACGAAACCCGACCGACTGGGATGGCGACGCACTGTGGACGCCCTCTGCCCCATTATAACCTTAAGGCAGTCACGGAAGTCAAGTGAAAAAATATTCCTAAACAAATTTTCATCCCCTATATTTCCACTTAGGGGATGATTTTTGAGGAATTCTGAAACACAGGTTCATTAAGTTTCAAATTCTTATAAATATGCAGTTTTAAGTTTTTCAAGAAAAAAACAACGATTTTTCCATACAAAATTTCATCCCCTATTTTAACCCCTTATGATTAAATTTACGCAACAAGAAGTAGCCAATGTCGATCTCAGTGGTCTAATTAACTCCTTTACTAAAATTCGTCCAAATCGGTTTAGCAGTTTTTACGTAAAAAGGGAACCTACAAACATACATACCCACACACATCTTACTTTCACTTTTATGTTTTTGTAGGATAGGATATAACTTATATCCTAGATGACTTATATCATATAAGTCATCTAGTACCCATAACACAAGCTCTGCTCAGCTTGGGGCTAGATGATGCTGTGTGACTTGTCCAGCATTATTTATTTATTTATTTATATTCGTGGATTTAAATGTTAATTTCAATATATTTTTTAACTATTTACAGTAGTAACAGTGGTTCTGTACCGTTCTAATTTAGTAAAAAAAACTGAAATGCAATAAATAATCTGCAAAATAATAATAATGATGTTAGCCATTACACATAATATAACTCCCTCTGGCCCCAAAGTAGCACCGAGCTTGTGTTGTGGGTTCCAGATGGGTGATAAAATACTTAAGGGTGTATACTACCTCATATTGCGTATTTTCAACTCCTCCGCATCTCCATAACTCTTTATTTGTTTCGAAAACATGATTCCATAAAATTTTCATCATTTCCCTGCCCTTATCCCACTTTTATGTGGGATCGGCACAACAGGTTTTCCTCTTCCACCCCGCTCTATCAGCCGTCATCTCAACACTCACTCCTTTCTTACCCATATCATCCTTCACACAGCCCATCCATCTTTGCTTTGGTCTACCTCTTCCGCTAATAATAAATTAATAATAATTATAAATAAGACATACATATGTCGGGCATGTCACCACCCTAGGGAGTCCCTCAGGCATGTACTTTCGGGCTGTTCGCATCTTACCAACTCTGAGTATTTGCAAAGACATAAGAATATTCACCAGCAAGATCATTCACCAGCAACTTGCTCTTCGATAATGGCCTTACGGGCCCTGAAGTTCCGTATTATAAATACAAACCGGAACCGGTTCTTGAAAATGGCCTAGCCACGCTAAAATTGAACCGATCTATAATTACGGACAGGACTAAACAGGGCAATACTCGTTGATGTCACTATTCCACATGATGCCAATTTCGTCAAAGCCGAGAAAGATAAGCTCAGCAAATATCTTGATTAAGCCCAAGAGATTGCTACCATGTGGGATGTTGACTCATCGACTATTTGTTCCGATAGTCGTTTCCGTTAACGGACTGATAGCCAAGAGTCTCGATCAACATCTCGAGAGATTTTGCTATGCTGTTGGATCAAGAGCCAAATCCAAAAGGCAGTACTCCTGGACTCGGCACGTATAGTAAGGAGATTCCTCTCCCTGCAGCCCTTGTCACCGACCGCTTGAGCCTTGCTTCGCGGCCGGTGATTCAACGTTTTGATATATTTTTTACTGTAGAGTATTTGTTTTTATATTTCTTTATAGTAAAAAATGTATTTGTATGAGTTTAAAAATACATGTTGTGGAATAATAAATAATAATAATAATTAATAAAATAAATATGATTCATAATTATAATTTTCTCAAATATCATTTAATAATAATCTCAAATTGCCTCTAAATATTTACCAAAACCTTCATAGCTCAGTTTATACAGTACGTGATAAATCAGAAAGTGAGAATAATAGAAGTAGAAATATAAAAAAAATAAGCACGGTAGTTGAATTTATTTAGGGGTAAGTTTTTTTTTTGTTTAAATTTTGCTTTCGTATTAAAATTTTTAATTTATATAGATGTGTAGGTTAAGTAGTGATTGTTTTGTTTTGTATAGATTATAGCGTCTTAGGATGTTTTATCCTGTAATGTTATTTATTCTAATGTGAAATAGATAAATAAAATAAATAAAAAAGGTTTTTTTTTAAACATTTGAATTAGTTGTGGGGAGAAAATACCTATAATTCGCGCGTAGAACCCAGTATACACAACAGTTCCGTCCTTCTCCCCGACCCGACGGGAAAGAATACACAACAAACAGCGCCGGGGGTTACACATAAATTACTGATATGGGTACAATTTTTTAACCCTACTTACTTATCATCCATAGAAAACACCCAAACTCAAGACAAATATCTGCAGATAAAGTAAAAATTTACCCCAGCGGGACCGAACCCTGTTTTTCAACCGGCTATTATATCAACAAGCCTTGGAGGTAGTTAAACTATGTATAAACACATATAATGTGTCTCAAGCAAAATTCTATCAGTTGGCAGCACTTTATCTTTCGTCACTATTGTGCGCTTCTGTTCTCTTTCTAAGCCAGTGAAGTGATTAAATTAGCCTTTTTTTCCTTATATACGGAACGGTACGGACTACGTACAGATCCGGATCGGTAGGGAACGATCTGAATACAATACATCCATACTGATCTGATTAATTTTATAAATTGTGGCTGCATGGTGCCCATATCCACCCACATACAAGTTGTATTCAATTCAGAGCCGAGGGGATCCTAGTTATTAGCATTGGAAGATTACGAATGTGGGCATTTTCGTAGAAATTTGTCCGGTTACAAAGGGGAATAAAAAAAATATATTAAAATTATCTAAATTATTTCAAATGATTCGCTATTCCTCAGAGATGTATATCATAGCGGCAAAATAACAAACAAATTGCATTTACAAAAGATTTATACCTTTTTTAGAGTCAGGAAGTTGTTCATGTTTCTGTTTTGTAACTTTTTCACACAATTTAACTGATAAAAAGTTATTATTTTGTGTTAAAGGTCCCGCTTATTACGTTTAAATAAGAATTATTTATATTTATATTTAAATACCTCAAGGCCTTAAGGTATTTAAATATAAATAATTCAGTTTTGGCCTTCTTTCAAGACAGGTAATAATTTACTATAAAATTTAACTATGTAGGACAAACATTTTTACGGGGTGTCGAAAGCTAGTTTAGTCTTATTTTACAATTTGTTGTTTAAAAATAGTCAAAATAAACAGTTTTTTTAACGTAAATAAATCTGTAAACCTTTAAAAAACTATAAAATACAGGTTCCTTTGATCGCTTGTGTTATGCTTTTAGCGGGATATTAAAACTGTCCGCATACACATACACATTGGTGTCCTTCCGTATCATTTATTTATCCGTACCCGTACCTACCTTACGGAAAATAACTAGTCTCAGTCACGTCACTTACTCAAAGCACTTACTATCAATAATTTATTTTATTGTCGAAGAAAAAGAAAAGCAAATTTACGAACTCTGTTTGCAGAAGGCCACATTAGTATAGAATCTGACATATTTTTATTCCTATTGTCAGTTGTTCAATTGTATTTCGCTAAACTCGCTATCTGAGTGCTGTCTGGCTGGCTATCTGCGTCATTCATTTTCTAACCTTACTCCTTACTGATTGAAGTTGTAAACTACACTCCACAACATCGTAGACGTGATTATTATAAAAAGACACTAGAAAAATGCCTAAACGCGGCGGACGGGGGAGAAATTGGAAAGTTGAAAGCGATCATTTTGGTAAGTTTTATTTCTGTTGTTCTTGTCTGATCATGTTGCCAAAAGTAGGGACATAAATTATTAATACCATGTTTTATGGCAACACGTTTCCTTTCAGAGCATGATAATCGTTCTCACGACTCTACAAGACGACGTGTTAGTTTCAAGCCTGGAACAAACAAAGGAAAGAATAAATTCAACAAAGCTTGGAATGATCCGAAATTGCTCCTTGATGATGACATTGATATGGGAGCACAAGGCCCAGGCGGCCCCAACCGCAGAGGAACTTTTAGAGGCCGCGGAGGACGCTTCAGTGCACCGGCCCCAAGATCCAATGCTAGAAAGAAATTTGTTGCTGGCTTGCTACCATGGTATCAAGTAATAGTGCCTTATGGGGCTAAACATGAGAAGGATGTCATTCTAAAGACACTCCTCAGCTTTGTGTCACCAGATATATTCATCCCGCATTACTACAGAGTAAATGGAAATGCTGCAATCTTCTATGTTGATGATGTTAAAATGGCAGAAATGTTGTTCAATGCAGACAGAAAGATCACTATGTCTGATGGGTTCAAGTTGGTTGTGATTGTGAGAAATGCAGTGCCTAATATAGTGGTTGATGCTACAATGAAAGAAAAGATGAAATTGACAATGGCAAAGAGATATAATGTAACAACTAAAGCTTTGGACTTGACAAAATTCCATGCTGATCCAGGTAAAGTAGCTTAGTATATTCCACTGTCGTATATGGCTTAATTAACATTGAATGAGTGTTTTAAGAAAAATTATTGCCTTACAGATCTACAGGACCTATTCTGTGCCCTATTCCGGCCTGCAATCATGCTAGAAGCTATTTCCATAATATCAGAGAACATTCCGGACATTGAAGCGTTGAATCTCAATGACAACAAACTCCATGGGACGGATCATTTGAAGGCATTGGCAACCAGCTTCAAAAGTTTAAAGATTCTATATATGGGGGAAAACAGGGTAAGAAAATGGTTTTCCTAACTTCCCATCCAGCATCAGCTTCATCAACAGTCTTCCTTAAAGTTTTACAATACCCAATTTTTAGGGTTCCGGACCAAAATGGTAAAATGGAACCCTTATAGAATTACTTTGTCTGTCTGTCTGTCACAAGTGGATATCTCGAGAACTAATGATGCTAACGACTTGAAATTTGAAATGGTTAAATATAACACTTTTTTACTATAGCATTATATGAAAATGCTAAAAAATATACACTGCCGGCCAAAAGTTTGAGACCACTTGTAAAAATCTTTGTAACCACCAAAATATTTCAAAAGTACACATGATAAAGAGCTAATTTGAACACCTGCGTATTCTATTGTTATCAAAGAATTTCTGAGAGTCATTTTTATTGTATATTTTTAAGTTATCATCCTTTAAAGGTCTATTGTTTCAAAACATAAATGAGTACCGCGCGCTTACCAGGTGATAGAGTCATTGTTATATTTTTTATGGCCTGCTCATTTCTAATTATTTTGGTTTTGTTTTCGGTAACCGTACTTCCGGATTATTTTAGCTTCCTTAAACATATTTTTTACCTGAGTTTTGATGGAGTAAATTTTTCATTATCTTAACTAGTCTGAGCTCGTCGTTGTTACAGTGAAGACATCTTAAAATGGGAAAAGTGCGCGAAATTAGCACTGAAACTCGTTCTGCCATAGTTGTTTTACACGGCGAAGGCAAATCTGAAGGTGCGATTGCCTCTCAACTTAAGTTGTCGAAGACTTGTGTTCATAACGCAATAACCCGATACAAGGAGACTGGCAGTAATCAAGATCGTTCGCGATCGGGGAGACCGAGAGCTACCACTTCTAGCGAGGATAATTTCATCGTCGTTACCACCAAGCGGAATAGACGCCTAACCGCACCAGAAATCCGCGCAGAAGTGAACAAATCCCGATCAGAACCTGTGTCATTGACTACAGTAAAAAGACGATTGAGAGATGCTAAGTTATTTGGTCGCGTCGCCGTTCGAAAACCACTACTAAGGCCACAAAACAAAAAGAAACGGATGCAGTGGGCCCTTACCCATCGAGACTGGACTGAAGAAGACTTTAAAGAAGTTCTTTGGACAGATGAATCCAAGTTTGAAATATTTGGTTCAAAACGACGAATTTTTGTTCGACGTACCGCCGAGGAAAAGATGATGCCAGATTGTGTGGTGCCAACAGTTAAGCATGGTGGTGGTTCCATTATGGTCTGGGGATGCTTCTCGGGCCATGGAACCGGAGATTTGGTACGAGTCGAAGGAATCATGAAAAAGGAGCATTATAAACGAATACTACAGCAAAATGCCGTTCCGTCTGGTTTAAGATTAATTGGAAATGGTTTTTTTTCCATCAAGATAATGATCCTAAACATAGTTCAAAATTATGCAGGGGTTATTTAGAACATAAAGAAACAGAAAGGGTGTTAAAAAACATGGTGTGGCCCCCTCAGAGTCCGGATCTCAACCCCATTGAGCTATTGTGGGAAGAACTTGACAGAAATGTGCGCAGTTGTTGTCCCTCCTCACAAGAAGACATGTGGAAGGCTTTACAAGAAAGCTGGAACAATATCTCACAAGATACAATTGATAAATTGATTGCTCGTATGCCGAGACTAGTGAAAAAAGTTATAAAATGCAAGGGAGGCTTTTTTGACGAAAAATCCGTTTAATGATTTTATTAAATATGAACGTCATTTTTAACGTAAATGGTTGATATTTCTTGATTTTTTTTTCTTCTTGATTAATGTGTATTAGTAAATAAGCATTTTAATTAATATCTAAACCTCTTGATTTATATTTTGAGTTTTATTTCATTTTGCTACTTGGTCTCAAACTTTTGGCCGGCAGTGTACTTATTATGATTGCAGGGCGGCAGATAATGACATCTCAAAATTTTTATGTGAAAAGTTACTAGGTTGTGTAAGGTATCATATGAAAGGTATTCATGTGCACATTAATAAACAGTTTTTATTTTTCCTTATGCCATATTGTTTCCGAGTTATTTACAAAAATTTTGAAAAAAACGACCGTTCCCCCCCTTATCTGCGAAGTTTGCAGAGATAAAACCTGTGAAACTTTTATAGCTAATAGACATAGTTTTTTAGTCAAGGGGGGTGACAGGTGTTTTTTAAAAAAAATGTGGAGTTACTAGGTCATGTGGGGTATCATAATATAAAAGGTTTTCATTTGCACATTAATAAACAGTTTTTAGTTTAAACCATATCGTTTTTGAGTTATATACAAAAAATTTCAAAAAACGACAGTTCCCCCTTTATCTCCAAAGTTGCAGAGATACTTTTATAGGTAATAAAAGTTTATGTAAAGTTTATAGGAAAATTATAGCGAACTCTCCAATTTGCATGGTTTAGTTTAGACAAGGGGGATGGAAGGGGGTTTTCAAAATTTTTGTGAAATTACTAGGTCTTGTGGGGTATTATGTGAAAGGTATTCATTAACACATTAATAAACAGTTTTTAGTTTTGCTTTAAGCCATATAGTTTTTAACTTATTTACAAAAACGTTGAAAAAAATAGCATTCCCCCCCTTATTTCCGAAGTTTGCAGAGATAAACCTCTAAGGCCTCTGCCTCGAATCTTCCGGGCAGCGGGGCAGCGGTGGCGGCGGCGCGGGAGCGGCCGGTGTTTTCATGCCCCCGCTCCGCTGCCGCGCCGCTGTTTTCGAGGGCCGGTCCATTTGATTTTACGCATAAGATCCTGCCGCTCCCGCGCGGCCGCCGCCGCCGCCGCTCCGCTGCCTGCAAGATTCGAGGCAGAGGCCTAAAACTTTTATTGCTAATAGGAGTGTATGTAAAGATTACAGGAAAAATTATAACAAAAACTGATTGCATAGTTTTTTAAAAATCATCGAAAGTGTAATAAATCTACATAAGTTCCGCTATCAGACAAGAGATGGCGCTGTCAAGGTTCTCCAACAAATATATACCGCCTTCATCATCATATATTATATTGTATGATGGCACGGAACCCTCGGTGCGCGAGTCCGACTCGGTCTTGCCCGGATTTATTTGTATTTATATTTGTCGCAGGTCTGGGTGTTTTCTGTGAATGATAGATATGTATTTAACCCTAGAGAGATAATCATGTTTTATACTACTACTCTAAAGTGAGCAGTGTAATGAAAGGTTTTGGCAAGTCAAGTGAAATGTCCATAATGCAAATTGAAGATAAAACATACAGAAATATTTTGCTATTTGTATAATATTGATATTTTCAAAGGTGTTAAAAAAATCAATAAATGTACATATATAAGTACTCATCTGGATTCCTTACAGGCTTACTTTCTGCCTTAGTTGGTTTATTGTCATAATCCCTACTAAGATATCCCCACTAGTGGGGATTATGACAATAAAAAAAAAAGATTAGCGTTTTCCCCACTATCAATTTTAATTCTGGTTGGTGGGGATTATGACAATAAAAATAATTTCGGTTTGTTTTTAATTATCAGTCCCCACTCAGTGCCTTCTAAAATAAAACGAATAAACCTTATTTAAATAAAATTTTAATAAGAGTTTTAACCATAAAATGGGCAATCAATATAAAGTTTCTTTTTATAAAAAAATAAGTTATAGGTAGTAAGCATTTTGGTGTAACTGTTAGCTTATTATGTTTTAATAAATAAATGTCTAAATAGGTAATCGACTAGATTAAATTATTATATAAAATATATTATTTATATATACATATACATATATACATTATTATTGATTGATTAACGATGAAACAGTTACAATTACAACAATTTAAATAACAATTAAAAACACTTGTCACCCTTTTATACATAAAGATTTTAATCAGTTGTGGGTTTCTTTCGGCTAAATTTAATAATATTTGACGTTGCCCGAGAGAGAATAAACACATTTCAGGTATACTACTGATTAAAAATGTTTTTGATTAAGAGTTATTGAAAATAATTGACTTAAAACTAACTATGTTGTTGAAATTGTCGGATTGATAATATTTAACTTATATGACTTACATTTTAAGACAAAAATAGGCCATCGGCTGGATTCATACAAACTTAAAGAAAATAAAATACGATTTCTCCCTATACATAACTATGATTAAAAATTGTATAAACTGAACATAATATGAAGATTCAACAAACAATATTTCCTTAGTATTATTGATAAACGTACAGTCGTAAATTAAGAAACTTTATATTGATTGCCCATTTTATGGTTAAAACTCTTATTAAAATTTGATTTAAATAAGGTTTATTCGTTTTGTTTTAGAAGGCACTTAATGGGGACTGATAATTAAAAATAAACCGAAATTATTTTTGTCATAATCCCCACCAACCAGAATTAAAATTGATAGTGGGGAAAACGCCAATTTTTTTTTTAGAATTGTCATAATACCGACTAGTGGGGGGGGGATATCTTAGTGGGGATTATGACAATAAACCCCTTAGTTTGGGGCTAGATGCTGTGAGTGACCAGCATTATTTATTCATTTATTGCCAGTAATGTTTCTATAGAGCACAAATTCAAGTCAAATTAAGTAAAATCAAATATTTATTCTAAAATCTTAACAAAGTATTACTTATTAGGTAAGCGCAATTTTCAAGACCTCCCGCGCTAGTTCAAAACTGTGTTATGGCAAGGTAGTCTCTCTAAAAAAATATCTTAAAAAGATGTGATACATTCCTTACCGATTAACATAAATTATGTAATATACTATAAATATGTACTAATAAACTGTAAACCAATAAACTATAAAGTTAATCTTATAACTTTCCATCAACAGATACCATTCTTGGGCTCGTTGGATCCTCTGAAGCAGCTGCCACTGGTTGAATTGTACCTGCAAGGAAACCCTTGCGTGAAAAGGTTTAGTGATCACGAGATCTATGTCAGGTAATGTTCTTGTGCTACAAAATGGTTGAAAACCGAAGTGGTAGCAAAGGATACATGCTTATTGCATAAAATAAATGTTGCTTCTGGGAATTTTATGAAGCTGCCTTGAAATCAGCTGGAATCTATTGTGATTGCCACTTATTTCATTATTATTAAAACACATTTTATTAATTTATCCGGGTATTTACTGTCACTGTAACCCATCTTCGCGGGACCATGCTTAGTGCAATCCAAGCGAAACTTCGGGAAATAATAAAGGTAATTTACGCGATAAATACCCGGATAAATGTGTAATAATGTGTTGTGTTCGCGAAAGTTAAAAAACCCTAAAAAGACAATTTCATTATTGTTCTTAGTTCAGCTTTTATTTTGTTGAATGATATATTTATTTTTCTGTAATCAGTAGGTCAAGAATTTGAAACAGTAATATTTACCTTCTGTTAAAGCCTAGATTTTTATAGATCCAGATATTGGTATGCCTTTGTAACAGTCTTGGCATAATCATTATGGTTTTTTTTTTGCCACATAGAGACAAGATGTGTGAGTCAAGGTTAGGTCCTAAAGTGGTTTGTGTGTCAATAACTATAATATTAAATTATGTGCATGATTATGTTTCATCATGGTCCGAATGGAATGATGTGTCGTGATGCTTATTAGCTAAATTGAATTAAATCTTGTAACTTACCATTCAAGTTTAAAACATAAAACATGTTTTAAATGCTACTAACAAGTTGAATCTAACATAAATATGTAAGTATTAGAACCATGAAATTAGTGAAAATCTTAGACCGAGAACTTAAGGAACAGTACAAATTAAGCAGTTAATCTATTGATATAAAGGGAAACCATGTCAAAGAAAATTTTACCTAGTTTGTTACTTGGTATTAAATTAATGCAATATTCAAGAAACAAGAAAAAGTTAAAAGATTGAACATTTTTGTAATTCTTTTGAGAAAATAATTATCTTAAACCATAAAACTATTTGATAGTTTCTCAGCTGAGCTTTGTATCTGAAAAAAAAATGTATAGTGATTTTGAGGTATTCTTAAAAATATGTTTAAATTTAATTCTCATAAAAAAATATTCATATGAATATCTAGCAAGCTTTATTGCATCTGGGCAAGCATCCAAAATATTTACATGTAATCAGAAATATTATCAGGAATAGAACCTACAACTTCAGCAACTTCATAAATTCGATGTGAACAAAATGTGAACAAACTTCAACACTCAAAATATGCTTGGTTGCATAACATTGTTTTGTTGACAGAATTGATTACAATTAACATTGATAGGAGTGGTTAACCATCCACAATTCATAAAACTTCTGTTTAAATGAACAAGGTTGTTTAACTTTTGTGCACATTTAATTTTGCTAAAGTATAAGATGATAACTAATTTACTTGTTAGCCACCATTTTAATATTAAATGGACTGAATACCGTTAAAACTATTTTTATCAGATTCTAATAAGCTAATATAAGCACAACAACAGGATCAACATCAATTAAGTCCACTCCATATAGGATGAGTTTGGTGAAAGCAGAATAGAATAATTGAAAAATCAATAAGTGAAAAAGAGACAACTGCTTTGTCTCTATTGCAGTTCCAATAACAATCTTGCTCTATTCTGATGTCACCGAACACATCCCATGTGGAATGGACTAGAGCTTGTTCTGTATGTAAAATACCTTTGTGAGTTTCAGAGGTGTGTCTTGACATCTGTTGCTATGTTGTTTGTTGTCTCCAGCGAGGTCCGGAAGAAGTTTCCTAAGCTGGTAAAGTTGGTGAGTTTTTGACGATATGAAGCTGGTAATTTTTATATTGGTTACTTGCTATGTTTTATACTATTAGTATAAAACATAGTAAGCTCTATGCAACTATACATTCGTTCGTTTCAGCCGTAACACGTCCACTACTGAACACAGGCCTCGCTCATGGATCTCCATGAGGGGTAGTTGCCATACTCACCACGCTTGGCAGGCGGATTGGCGAGCGCAGTACGGGATGTTGGTACACCGAAAGACGCTGCTGCCCATCTTCCGGAGATATCCCTTAGCAGACTCTTACTGCATCCATGGGTATGAGAGGAGGGATAACATTCTACTGCCGGCACCCCACGGCAACTATACATTGCTTGCCACTATTTTCTGTCTTTTACGAACTTTACATAACTACATGAAAATGTCTGTCTGAAAATGTGTAATGTTGTTAT
This sequence comes from Pasiphila rectangulata, assembly GCA_963082625.1. Taxonomy (NCBI): domain Eukaryota; kingdom Metazoa; phylum Arthropoda; class Insecta; order Lepidoptera; family Geometridae; genus Pasiphila; species Pasiphila rectangulata. The sequence goes on from OY720249.1 coordinate 11,819,952, forward strand.
GTAACATAAAAACTCATAATTTTAAACTGTTTAGCGAGACTTTATCGCGTAATTGCCTTGTTTTATTATTTACCCGTTCAACAGTTTCAAATTATGCCTATTGATCGTGAAAGTTTACAATGTACTGTAATCTCATGTTTATTATGATATTACTAAATCAACTGTAGGATGGAGTGGAACTGCCGCCGGCGATCGGTTTCGACGTGGCAGAGGACGTAACGCTGCCGCCGCGCCAACAGTCGTTCCTCGTTGATCCGGCTGGACAGAACCTTGTGAGGTGAGAAATAGATTTTTCACTCCTCTTGCTCAAAAAAAAACCGTCGTTGTGGCGTACCAGAGTGAAGAAAAAATAGCGTTTCTTCCTCTAGGGGAAAAAGATTTTATTTGTTAATTTATGTCTGTCCAATGATAATGAGCCTACAAAAACGAAAAAGTTTAGTCCTAGGTAGAATAAAGGCTCGAGCAGACCGGATGCGTATGTGTAGACGTAAGCGTAGACGTGCACGTACCACTGAGCTGTAATGTATGGAACTGTATGAGACAGGACACACCGCTTGCGTAACGTAGACGTGCGCGTCGATGTACAGTTCCATACATTACAACTCAGTGGTACGTGCACGTCTACGCATACGCATCCGGTCTGCTCGAGTCTTTATCATGATTAAAGACTTATTACTGTTTCATAAAAAAGAACATTTTATTTTTGAAAATGGAACTAAAATCTCTTTGGTAGAATGCATGTGTTATAGATTTATACTAATAAAAAATAAGAGATAATTATTCATTATAATCATTTATTATACTTTCTTCTATTACTTAATCCATAATTTACACACTAAGAGATTAGCATCATACAGTCCAACAAACTGGATAAATAACAACCCGAAAATAACATCGTCATCATCATCATCACCAGCTCTATCATCATCGTCATCATCATCTTCATCACCATCATTATCACTATAATTATTACGTTACAATTACATTGCATAACAATATCATCAGATATAACAACCTAGCAGAAATAACAATAAGAAACAATGTACTTAACTTGCTTGTCGCCTCGTCATCGGAACAGAACTGACTGAGCAAGCCACTCGCAGCTGCTTTTATAATAAAACGTTATTTACAACTCATAAAACAGCCGACGATAGCCGCCAGTACAACGTGGACCAATCACAGCCCTTTCTGGTCGAATAACAATACATTTTATATACAACTCATTATTTTATAGGGTAACTATATACGTAATTAACTTATTATTATAGTTATGATTATTCATAATTATCACATTAGTAAATAACAAAGTAAACACAAAGAACATTAATAAATCAGACGTCACAGCCGTCCTTCTTTGACAAACATTTAACAATTTCAACAATAAAATAGTAATGTTATGTTTTTAAATATGTATCAAATATAACTGTAAGAATTACTAATAAATGTTCAATTATTACATACTTCCAAATCCAAGTATTTCAATTGGTTGTTTCATATTCGTAAAGTGACGTCGCTGTAGCGGCAAGCTCAAATACCTAACCAGTTTTAAAACAATATCGAATTGTGAGCGTGTTTTACAGTGATTTAAGTTTATTTAAATCTTAATTTCCCGTCACATGCAATGTGTTGCTGCTACAGAAGAAATAAAAAATAAAACCTCGCAAGAGCGGGTAGGACTCGCGCACCGAGGGTTCCGTGCCATCATAAAATAATAATTACATGATAAAGGCACTTTAATATTTGTTGAAGAACCTTGACAGCGCCATCTCTTGTCTGATATCGGAACTTATGTAGATTTTTTATACTTTCGATGATTTCCAAATAACTATGCAAATTAGAGGGTTCGAGGTCGTTTTTTCAACATTTTTGTAAATAACTGAAACGATACGGCATAAAGTAAAAATTCAAATGTGTTAATGTGCAAATGAATACCTTTCATATGATACCTACCCCACACGACCTAGTAACTTCACTTAAAAATTTTGAGATCCGCCCTTCTGCAATCATAATAAGAATATTTTTTAACATTTTGATATATGCTATATTAGTAATCTTTAACCATTTTAAATTTCGAGTCGATAGCATCGTAGTTCTCGAGATATCCATTTGTGAGAGACAGACAGACAAAGTGATACCATAAGGGTTCCCTTTTACCATTTTGGTCCGGAACCCTAAAAAGACATTGATGCGAAATCTTAATTTTTTTTAATCTAATTGCAAATTGAATTGGTAGTAACCGTAATTAATCTTACAATAGTGAAAATGTCATCATCTGGTGAGAATGGAGACCCTAATTTGCAAATGGAAGAGGAAGGAAAATAAATTATTTTAAATCTGTTGCCGTCAAGGTCATAAAGCATTTTATTTAAATACTTACGAAAAGTTTATGAAGCGGAGGACAGAGAAACTTAAAGTAATCATTTAAGAATTTTATTTTGGTCTTACGTTACGTTTGTCGGTTTTGGAACAGAGTCCGTGTGAAATGTCCAGAATGATTTATTTATTATTGTTTTCAGGGATTTCCTCACACAGTACTTCGCAATCTACGACTCTGAGTCGCGGCAATCGTTGCTGGAGGCGTACCACGAACACGCATCGCTTTCAATGGCGGCCAGCTACCTGACCGCGGAACGCGATATGAGAAACAGTAGCCTGGCCAAGTAAGTCGGCTTTATTCACTAAAAGGGTAATCATTTTCATTTTTAATTGACTTCAAAGAAATAAGGAGGTAATCGAAACGCATCACGGAAGGTATCGAAAGATTGGCTATGATGTAAAACCCATCAATTTGTCGTCGTATCTACCTGATGATGAATATATGATAATCTAAGCCCTTTCATCATCATCTCAGGCGTAGAACGTCCTCTGCCGGACATAGGCCTCCGTCATGGAACTCCAGGTACTGATCATGAGTGAGTTCTTGCCATACTCAACACTTTTGGATGTTGATACACGGAAAGACGCTGCCGCCCATCTTCCGGAGGTATCATCATTTCAGCCGTAAAACGTCCACTACTGAACACAGGCCTCCAAGGATCTCCATGAGGGGTAGTTGCCATACTCACCACGCTTGGCAGGCGGGTTGGCGAGCGCAGTACGGGATGTTGATAAGACGCTGCTGCCTATCTTCCGGAGGTATCCCTTAGCAGGGCTCTTACTGCATCCACGGGCATGAAAGGAGGGGTAACATTCTACTGCCGGCACCCCACAGCATGTATTGTATACCTTGGTTGTTTCTTGCTGCATCCCCAAGCAAGAGAGGAAGCACAATCCTGCTGCCGACACCCCACGACGCGGGATAAAGCCTGTATTACATAACATGGTATTCAGGGACCCTTACCCTAACTAAGAGTGGTGTAATAAGAGTTGGAGCGTAAGGGACCCTAACTAGGGCGACCGGTCGGACCCTACAAGCCTTGCTCCCTAATCGCCCTAACTACCGGGCCCTGAATACCGTGTAGTGTAATACAGCTTTAAGGGCAGGGAAATTATGATAATTTATTTGATTACGTTTTATAAATATGACGTTACTAATATTAGCTTCTCTCACAGACTGAACGCATACATCCCTCAAAGCCGGAATATATTGCGCATCACGGAGCGCGAGTCCCGCCGGAGATACCTGAAGAACGGACGTCTGCAAGTCGTCTCCTTCCTCTCAGACCTGCCCAAGACTGCTCACGACCTGATGGGCTTTGCGGTCGATTTACTGGTCTTCACTGTGAGTACTCTGCGAACGGCAGGATTGCAGCAATACCCCTCAGTATTGTTAACACATATTTAACCGGGTATTTATCGCGCTATTTACCTTTATTATTGCCCAACGTTTCGACAGGATTGCACCCATCGTTGTCCCGGGGAGACTACCCTCAGTATTGCTACAAATATTTGAATATCGCCTCTGATTAAAAGCTAATGAGAAAAAGCCATGTTGGCCGTCTGACCCCTGGCTTTCAATCTATATAGGTCGGTTCGATACCAGCTGTGCACTAATGTATTTTTCTTTCTTGAAAAATGTATGTGCACATTTAAGCACGTGTTAAATGTGCACATAGGTACATTTTGTAACCGTGAAGGGAAACATCGCGAGGAATCCCGCGGCTTAGCTTCAGACGTATTCATTAGTTTTCCTCTGATTAAAAGCCATCCAAGCTGGGAGGATGGTACGGGTGCTGGGCAAGCCTAATCTATTTAACAATGTCCCGCACTGCAGCGTCCCGTACAGCATGAATACCAGCTGCTCATGCTGCATAAAACATCTATAATAGATGTAAAGGCCTTACTAAGGAAACTCATTAACGGTACCATGTGTAGCCAGAACTGTATCATGCCTTTTTTTTTCGAAATTATCAGACATCTATATGGCCCTTGGCATTTTCACACAGCGCCCAAATCGAACACCTGAGACAATACAAAACTATGTTCGAATGGTCAAGTGAGAAATTATTATGCACACCTTTTGTAAAAACCTGCAGTTCCAATTAATATTTATTCCCTTCGTCTTGTGATTAGTTTTCTATATTATACTAGCTTTTGCCCGCGACTTCGTCCGCGTGGAAGTCATAAAACGTAAAATCCCTCTTTTTACGCAGAGAAAATATAGATCCCATTTATTCCCTATCCCGTGGGAATTTCGATAAATCCCTTCTTAGTGCACCTCTAGGATACTCAAGGAGGTATGTGTGCCAAATTTCAAGTCTTTAGGTCCAGTGGTTTAGGCTGTGCGTTGATATATCAGTCAGTCAGTCAGTCAGTGAGTCTGTCAGGACTTTGAATTTTATATATATAGATTGTTGTTCCCTTCGTCTTGTCGATTTCCTTAAGAACCGCTGTGTTACTGAGGTTGTAAAATATGTAGTGGTCATCATCGCAGCCTTAGGACGTCCATTGCTGTACATAGCCCCCTCCCCCCCATTTATCTCCAAGTACTGATCATGAGGGGGTTTGTGCCATACCGCGCTCGGCAAGCGGATGGGCGAGCGCAGGGCATGTTGATACACGGAAAGACGCTGGTGCCTATCATCCGGAGATATATCTTGGCAGATTCTTAATTTATCTACAGGCAAGAGAGAAAGGGCAACATCCAACTGCCAGCGGGCATAAAGGGATCCAGGGCTCCTTACATTACAATATTTCTACATGCGCCAATTTTTCGGGCAAGGCCAAGTTTTAGGGGTATGAATGTTCCGCCATGAAGGCCCCTAGGGTCAGGCCCTTGATACCCAATCCGAATTCAATTTTAAGTGTGACAGTTGTTCACAAACATTCTACATCAATTTTGTCTGAAGTATAGTAGTTGCCGTCGGGTGCCGGCAGTAGAATGTTTCCCCTCCTCTCATGCCCGTGGATGCAGTAAGAGCCTGCTAAGAGATACCACCGGAAGATGGCCAGCAGCGCCTTTCCGTGTATCAACATCCCAACGCGCCTGCCAAGCGTGGTGAGTATGGCAATTACCCCTCATGAAGATCCATGAGGGAGGCCTGTGTTCAGTAGTTGATGTTTTACGGATGGAATGTATGTATAGTATGCTGATACTAGTCTTAGCTAACTTTCCTAATAATAATTTCAGCCGTCCATGATAGTCCTGGCAATGAACGGGGTGTTCAAAGAGACGGCGGCGCAAGGCACGCCGACGCGGTCCTTTCATCGCACGTTCGTAATCGTGCCCAACGCCGCGGGCGGATTCTGCGTCATGAATGATATACTCTTCATCACGAACACCACTAAAGATCAGGTGAGTTTGTTTAAAAGAGGTCTGGTGAGGGCGTGAAAGCAAAAGTGACAGCTTCTGTTGAAGAAGCGATAACCGATGGGGTAAACGAGTTTTTGCGTGAAGGCTCTACTCAGCATACCTAGTGTATTGTAGGTAGGACTACCAGCTAGATGAAGTGACGAATTGTGAACGGTGGCTGGCAGACGCTGGATGCGGCAAGCTGAAGACAGAATAAAGTGGCGCAATTTGGGCGAGCGTACGTCCAGTAGTATGGCGATATAGGTTGATGAAGGGGTCATGTCCTTACAATGAATGGGGTGTTCAGAACGACTGCGGCGCATGTTTGTGATCGAATTATGTAAGGCTGCTAGGAGGTACAAGTGAAACACGTGAGATACGATTTTACACTTTAATTAAATTTAAACTTGAATTACAATAATTCACGACTTATAATGGTTTGACTCTGTCGATGTTGGAACAAGAAGTGAATCATTTTCATCACTTATGGAAATGAACAAAGCGACAAAGACAATTCTGTATCTAAAACTCTGGTCAGCACCTATTATTATGACAATAACTAAATAACTGATCAGTACTTATTGTCCGTCTGGGTGGTATAATGTTGTATGAATTTCCCGGTAAGCGGCGGTCTATGGTAACTAAGTGTCGATATGATGTCGTAACTGCATAACAATCGTGCCTAACGCCGCGGGCAGTTACTGTTTATTACCCTGACGTACAATTAGTGCAAACGCACTTTTAAAGTACATTAGTCAAACCAGAGCACACAAACGAAGCTATACCGCATAACCCGTTAACAAAAGTTAAGTCGCCGTGGCCGAAATCGGCCTGGAAGACATCATCATCATCATCATCACTGTTTATTACGAACACCACTAAGGAGCAGGTGGGTTGGTTTGAAAGAAGATATATGATAAAGGTCCTGGCACCTTGTATCAATGTTCTAGGCTTTTTAACCGTGACTCGACGCCTATGAGTCTTTTTGCATGCCTCTATCGACTCGATAGTAACTCGACAAAATTGTGTACATGCCTATAATCGTTTGCATGCCTTTCGACTCTATCGATAGCTAATACAAAGACACATTACAGGAGGACAAAGCGTTCTCAGCCGGCGGCGTGGCAGAGCAACCGGTGGCGGCTTCCGCAGCCCCCGCCGCCGCTCCCGCCGCCGCTCCCGCCGCCAGCGACGACGAAGCCAAGAAGATGATGCTGGTTATGCTGTCACAACAGACCGGCATGAACGAGCACTGGAGTATCAAGTATGTAGCACTACCTATACTTAATTTATGCAACATGTTATGAGATATGAGGATTATTCAGACTTTAATGGCTTTTTCTAGTCTGCCAGTGTCAAGTTTCGTTAACTTTAAACTGCTTCCATGGTGCAGTTTCTAACAGTAAATTAAGCTTTATAGTTTCGTTTACGTTACTTTGTAACTTCTATGAAGTTGGTTTAATTTAAAAATAAGTGTTAGTTTAGCTACTATGTTTTATCATGTTGTATTGGCGTCCGAATATAAGACCACTACAGAGTTAGTAAATATCAAACCTTTTTTGCAGCTGCCTACAAGAAACTGGTTGGGACTTCCAGCGAGCGCTATTCATCTTCGGTCAGCTGCAATCAGAAGGGAAAATACCCCCAGATGCATTTGTCAAGTGAATAATTGCTTCTTGGAGCAATATAGGCTGTGCCTTGTAAATATTAGATAGTTTGGTCTGTTTCTACGCGAGAGAACGAGAAAAATTACTACAGAAATCGTTTTTTGATTTGAAAGAATAATAAAGTTTGTTGTGAAATGTGAAGATAAAATAATAATTAATAATGAAAGAGAAATTCTACTGCCAGGAAGCAGAAAATATAAAATACCAAGAGATATGAAGACTTCAGGTTCCAAATGGCAGAAACTTTGTAGGAATTACTTTTTTGGAAGTAACAGAAATCTACCCAAGAAGAAGAGAACAAGAACCTTTGATCAGCCCTACTCCCTCCATGAAGCATTGAACCAGTTGTTATATCAGAATGGTTGCTAAAGTTAAACTATAAAACATTTTAAAAGGAAAATGAAATTGTAATCAATTGATTTGTGTGCACTTAAGTGAGATAAGTTTTCTGTACTCAACATAACCTGTAAATCTTCTATGATTTCTCTACTGAGTGATTGCACAATGATGATAATTTTCACTACTAAATAAGTGGAATGACGATTTGTACTTACTACAGCTATGAAAATGTGACTGATATCGCGAAGATTGGAGGATAAGAATGGAAGAAGATACCTTAGATTAATTATTAATTAAACTTAACTACATAGTTATTATGTAAACATCTTAGTTATATATCAGTTTAAAAAACTTTCCTTATCCTAATGTTACAATTATGTATGTACAAGAATAATCCGGTATTTACCGGACATTTGTTTGTAACTGATTTATTATCAAAAATCTAATCTTTGATTTTTTGTTGATAATTCAGGTATTGAGTATTAACATTTCGTATTTTTTGAAAAGCCTTCATGACAATGATTTTCGATATATTCTTTTGTATAACTGTAAATAACAAAAAAATTGCTAGCCGAAATAGTTTGAAGACAGATTTAATTTAAATATAAGCGTACCCAGGTTTTTTTTATAGAGACAGACTTGTTAAAAAAGCCCTATAAATTTTTTTCAAGTTTTCAATTGTATTTTAGAACCTGTTACATTTCACATTTTATAATGGTTTATACAATGTTTTGTATAATTTATTGTTAGAATTACTTGCTAAGTTCCTTAATTTCACATTTTAAATGTTAAAATATATAGTATTGTATAATTTGTGAACTAGAATTACTTGTAAAGTTCTTCGTAGAATTATATGCAGTAAAAACAACAAAAAAATACTGAACTAGTAATATTGAACTGATTAGAATTATACAAAAGGAGAAAAAAATAAAATAATCCGAATCTTGATAAAACTGTAAATACTTAGTTTCTATTCTTATTTTGTGTCGATCGGGGTGGGCTGACCACAGCAAAATGGATGGTAATCGTTCATTATGTAGCTAAGAATGCTACGAGGCGCATTTTAAATGGATTTATGAAACCAACGTGGTTGAATGCCACGGCCCATTGGCTTAATGTGACGGAACCCTCTCAGAGACCTGTTATGGGCTAGTCGCATAGTTTGGTTTGTGGAACCGTGATTGCGCCTATTTTGTTTGAACGGAGCCGTTTCCTTAGCTGTGGTAGCCGGGCGGGGCTTAGGGATTATACATTCTGTAAGCTACGATATAAGTAATAAATATTTTTCAATTATACCGAATGATGTGTTTCTCTTTGTTCCATGTTCAAAGTATAATAAATAAAAGTTGTCTTAACCAAATGAGTGGAGTGAAATATAGGCATAGTTCTTAGAAACTACTTAGTCAATGTTTTCTAGTTGCAGTTAACTACAGTAGTTAACTTATTCGTGAATTCTAGTATTATAACAGACTAGTCACCATTGCCGTGGGGTGCCGGCGGTAGAACGTCCTCTCCTGCCCGTGGATGCAGTATGAATCTGCTACGGGATATCTCCGGAAGATGGGCAGCATCGTCTTTCCGTGTATGAACATCCCAAACTGCGCTCACCAACCCGCCTGCCAAGCGTGGTGAGTATGGCAACAACCCCTCATGATCAGCACTTGGATATCTTGAGGGAGGCCTATGTCCAGCAGTGGATATCTTACGGCTGTGATGATGATGATGATATTCACCATAATCGCCTATATTAGTCCTCTACATGAGTCTTTCCTGTAGAGGAAGGGACAGGGCTCCATATTTAACCCTTTCTTCAGCTTGCCGCAAAGAGTATGTAACACTCGCTTGCCGCCTCAGGTCTGCCAGTGACCGTTCGCAAATCATCACTCCATCTAGCTGGTGGGCGTCCTACACTACGCTTGCCAAATCGCGGTCTCCACTCAAGAACTCGTTTACCCCAACGGTTATCGGTTCTTTGACAGATATGGCCAGTCCACTGCCGCATCAGCTTGCTAATTCTTTGTGCTAGGTCGATGATTTTAGCCCTCTGTTGGATATCCTCTTGTAACCGTCAGAGGCCGCTCCATAGCTCGATGAGTGAATTGAAACTGGATAACAGACTAGGTTTACTAGGTTTTTATGCGAGGATGCATCAGGAACTGTATATGATTTCAACCCTAGTTTCTTATTACACGAACACGACCTGAATTGTGCTTATCGTCCCTGCTTGCGTCAGGATTCTGCTTACTCTGTCAATTCAGTTGAAAATTATATTTGAACAGTGATAACTCGTGATGGGACTTTGCTTGATAGTCGTTATCTTGTTAGGTGTGTAAACAAGTGTAAACAAACCACCTAGCTAATTAGTAACCTACAGATTTTGTTTTTCGGCTTCAATCATAAAGCGGTCAAGGTTTCTGGTGTTCACCATCCCAGCTCTAGGATTACATTCTGTAAGCTACGATATAAGTAATAAATATTTTTCAATTATACCGAATGATGTGTTTCTCTTTGTTCCATGTTCAAAGTATAATAAATAAAAGTTGTTTTGACCAAATGAGTGGAGTGAAAAATAAGCATAGTGTATATCTCAGAAACTACTTAGTCAATGTTTTCTAGTTGCAGTTAACTACAGTAGTTAACTTATTCGTGAATTCTACTATTATAACAGACTAGTCACCATTGCCGTGGGGTGCCGGCGGTAGAATGTCCTCTCCTGCCCGTGGATGCAGTATGACTCTGCTACGGGATATCTCCGAAAACTAGGGTTGAAATCATATACCGTTCCTGAAGCATCCTCGCTGTCTTCGTCCACTGCTGGAAATAGGCCTCCCTCATGGACTCGCAAGATCATGGAACAAGATTAGCAAGCGGGTTGGCGGCCGTAGTACGGGACGTTGATAGGTTGCTGGACCCTCCGGTGTTCGAACCATTAAGTAGCGTGTTGGCGAGTAGTATGTAAGTATACCTATTCCTTGACTTTCGATCGAAAGGTTCGTTATTCGTACTAATGGATTGTTCTTTCACGAAAATTGTATGAACACATGTATGGGGACAGGGAACCTGTTAACATCGTGAGGGAACCCGAGGCTTAGTTTGTTCTTTCCTCTGTATATAATAGCCCTCTTAGCCTGGGAGGATGGTAGTAACCTACCTATGAATCTTATGGAACATTAGGCCATCACGTTTGGCTAAACGTGCTGGCCTTATGTCCAGGCAAGTCACTGCAGCGTCTAGCACCTACTGCATGAATACCAGTTGCTGACGCTGTATAAATTAACCACCGTCCTGCCCAAGTCGCTAAAATAACCGAGTGGCCCGAGGTGGCCGACAAGAAAATAAGAAAAAGCGTCGTCCAGGTTAATCTGCTTGTCATCTGTGGCAAAATGTCTGTTGGTCTTCGTCTTTTGAACACTTCATCACCTCAGCCGTAGGACTGCTGTCTGACACTCGCCACGCTTGGCAGGCGGGCTGGCGAGCGCAGTACGGGATGACGGAAGGACGCTGCTGCCCATCTTCCGGAGTTATCCTATAGCAATTTGATCACTTAAACTATTTATTATATATGGGTCCCTAAATCCGCCTTAATGTATTTGCGCCAAGGATAGTAGAGCCTGGGCGCTCTGTTGTTATTTGACTTTCCTGGTACCTAGGAAACAAACTAGGAAACCTATATGGTTAAGAAGTCATGACGATGAATGATTTTAAGTACCTAGGTTCATCATCATCATCATCATCTCAGCCGTAGGACTGGTGTCCACAGGCCTCCCACATTGGTCTTACAATGCTTGTTGCCATACTCGCCACGCTTGGTAGGCGGGTTGGCGAGCGCGGGACGGGATTTCGCTCGGATGACGCTCCTGCCCATATTCCGGAGATATATATCCCTTGGCAGGTTCTTACTGCATCCACGGCCAAAAGAGGAGAGGCAACCACAGAAAAGAAAAGAGGTTTTATACCTTACAAGACCTTTTATTAATTCTGTGGAGGCAACATTCTACTGCCGGAATTCCACGGCTAGGTAGGTTGCATTAAAACAATGAAGCAACTGTTGTAATTGTACTCAATTAGTAGTTTTCCATATAAACAAACTGATTACGAGGAAGTGGTTAATTTATTGGGGAATAGAATAACAAATTTATTCGAGTAGGTAGGTACACGTTGTAACGTTCCCAAAAAATCTCCTGCTACAAACAACTGATAAAAATTAAAAGTAGGTAAAAATCTTTTTAACAAACAAGCTTTTATTTGAACCTGCTAAAAATAATAAAATAAACATTTTCCATTAAAGTTTAATGTCAACTTAAAACGAGATGTTATAATACTTAAACTAGGGCCCATATAAATATATACCTTATAGACTAACATACATAAAAATAATGTAGCCCTTGTTTGTCCCCTAGTTACCCAAGGTGGAGGTGGTAGGAAAAGGTGGCGCAGGTGGTCTAAAAATTTAATGAAGTACAGGAACCAGATTGAATAATGAAAACTGATATATTTTTAAATATTTCCAAACAATTTTTTTAATAATGCACACCATCTAGTCTCAAACTAAGCAAAGCTTGTACTATAAAAGAGCACATAATTGATTTCTATCAACTAACTAAATACTTAAAGACATTTTTTTAAATACATAGGTACTTATCATACAAAGACAAATACCCAGACCTGAGACAAATATCTGCAGAACAATTACAAACATTTGTCCCGTGACGGGAATCGAACCCGCTGCGTATGAGTCGGCTGTTAGACCAACTGAGCCACAGAGGCAGTTTTAAATATCTCATACAGTTCTGAAACCGGAATTTACACAGCTCAGTCAGCTATTAAAGAAACTGCGTCACGGAGTTCATTAATCTCGGTTGATCATGATGGATTTGAACTAGACCGATGTAACCAAATTAATGGCACTTAATGTGTACTATTACAGCTAGATATTCACACCAAATACGCCACTTACGCCGACTTACATTTTTACGACCTTTCTCTTGCTTTCTTCTGACGCACTGTGTAATTTACACGACCATAGTTCGTACATTGTTAAAAAATCTCCTTAGAAAAGTTTGGAAAATGTGCTGTTCACATACCGTGGACACAGGGAAAAGTCATTGACCGTTTTGTTGAGCTAAAACAATGGTCTGCTGCTCAGCCCTTATTTGCAGACTTCAACACAAGAATATCACTAGGTATGTATTTAAACTAACTGTGGAACGTTGATGCTCATGTTAAGACGATAAGATAAGTAACAGCATCTTTGCATCCTACTTAAACCATTTTTTATTCAGATTAAGTGTTCTTGACTGCGATATTCTATAAAGTAATTGTTACCATTATGAATGCTACCTTAAAATATACCTTACAAAAAACCGTGAGAGTATAAAATAAGTTTACTAAGATTTTTCAGCATTGCATTGGGTGGAACTTATTAAAGGATCATATTACTACTATTTTTGTTTTTAAAGTGTAAACCCAACACTAAGGTATCATTTATAGAAATGAAAAATGCATTTAAAATTTTGTCTTCGACGGGACTCGAACCCGCAATGTTCAGAAGAAAGCCTTAAATGCAGGCTGCCTTAACCATTTCGGCCACGAAGACACTAGAATTTTTCATTTCTATATCACTACTTGTCGTGAGAATACTAGTTTAAACATAGTTATAGTTACGTAGTAGGCAGATCCAAGCACAAATCTGCCCAATACCTGTTGGGTAAATTTGAGCTTGTATCTTTCACCTCACCTCTCTAGATAGTTGAACCCGAGACTAATCGGTTATGCAGTAAATCTTAAAATCTATATCATCGCATTTCTTTCCAGTAAAATGAGGAATCCGTAACGATCGTTCATAAGAAAATCAAGGAAAATTTAGCACCTACGAGACCGCTCTATCAAAGTCATATACCCACCTTACTTTTACCATTATCTTGATTCAGTTATCTAAGGTACTGAGGTGGTAGCCAGTTGGCTCACTAGTCAGTTAGCAGAGTGCGTGCTAGGCAGTCGGTTTATGAAAGTCATTTGTGAGTGAGTGTGTGAAATATTGTTTTGGGCTTGCACTGGACTGAACTTGAGGTAAGAACTTTTATTTTTCTTTTGATTTTATGCTATCCAAACTTGATGGGATGTACCGGATCTTGGTTACTTTGATTCCATTTCTGTATTGTTTGTTTAATTAAAAGGTTGGCTCGAGTGGTGATAAATATGTTAATTACTTGTCTACCCACAATTAGATATTTTGGCAAAATGAAAATTAAGTAACTTTAACTCAAAAGAGGCCCTATATTTCCGTTATTTTGTTAATATTAGCTCATCTTAATTCTACTAACAAGCTTGATAACATACGTCTATGAGTGCTAAATAAAGGTAGGTTTGAAATTTTTAATAAAAAAAGCTTCGAAATCATCTGCCAATTCGCCTTACACAAAGCTGTTACAAATAGACCATTGTTCTGTGAGATATGGCGCGGTCACGGTAAACGCTTTTCTCTTTTCCACTGTCTTATTTCCTTAGCAATAGAGTTCTAATTCAGAAGTATCCGAAGTTCCGTTTAACGTAAGTTTATTTACCCGTGTTTGAACGTGGTTGAACTGGATTTCGTTTACAAACACGCAGCTAAGTACTTTAAACCTATGTATTAAAGATTTAACTTGTTCACGGTCATAAAGGGTTAAAGTCTGGAAAATTTGCCGCAGTTTTGAGATAAACAACCATTACTTTGTGTTACAACCTGGATCTTCCTTCTCAGAAACCCAGTAGACTATCGCAATTAATTCCTTATTATTCCTAGATGGTAGTCGACCTTATCAATCAAAAATATGAAACATTATTATTGTGGTCAGTGGTATAAGATGCGGATACGAAATACCTACATACCCTCTTCCGTTATTTGACAGAGAAGCTAGAAAATATTATAGGTAATTAATTTTAATAAAAAGAACTATGGTACCTAACCTAATTTATGATTTGTCTTTTAACATTAATCGCATGGAGTATCTATGTTTTTTCTTGTTCCTAGAGTTATATTAGTCCAAAAGAGTTAATTTAGAAATGGTTTACTTAACAGCATCGTCCAGGATTTGACTGGGCAACTCATGTGTGATTTATCTATGAAGGTTTATCTTGGTAACATTTTTTCTCTTAATCGAATAACAGATGAGGGTTTAGTCTTTAACTGGATCTCATTAAAGGGTGGTTTTCATTTGTAGGAAAGGTAACAAAAGTAGGTCAAAGCTCATTGAGTGAACTGTTGTGATATTTGAATGAGTAAGGTGCTCTCAGGTAAGAACGAATAAATCATGTTATTATTATGGCTAAATGGAAAACTACAAATTGTTAATTAATGTCCAAATGAAGCCTTTTCATTAGATACTCCACACGACATAGCCTTAAATTTTTTAAACCCTCTTTCTGCTCCCTTCGCAATCCATTGAATAAGCGTTATCTAATACCATTTCAAATTTCAAGTTGATAGCATCATTAGTTCCCAAGATCCATCTGTGACAGACAGAAAAAGTCACATCATAAGAGTTCCTTTTATCTATTTTGAAACGGAACCCTTAAAACTGCTAGCGTTTAAATCTAATAAAATTGTGTTTTGTATAAAAACCTATTTGTTCATCATTCCAGCCGTAAAAAGTCCACTAAGTCCTGTTCAGGCCTCCCTCATGGATCTCCATGAGGGGTAGTTGCCATACTCACCACGCTTGGCAGGCGAATTGGCGAGCGCAGTACGGGATGTTGATACACGGAAAGCCACTGCTGCCCATCTTCCGGAGGTATCCCTTAGCAAGCTCTTACTGCAACCACGGGCATAAGATGAGGGGTAACATTCTACTGCCGGCACCCCACGGCTAATAAAGACCTATTTGTTAGTTTAAATTAATTAAAATAACACAGATAAACAGGCAGTCACGAGTTAGTCCAGTGGTAGTCTTCAAGTTTTTATTTTTAGCTCACAATGCACATTGTCCAATTGAAGAGAAGAGGGCGAGACACATACATACATTCATACAAATTGCTTTTGAGACCGTCATCATGACTAGCCTTCTTCATTCAAAGTAAAACAGTAAATACTTGAGCAGACCCTTACTTCGTCAAACGTCAACTAAAAAAATTAAGACCAAAATGTTAAATATTAAAACTTACGCTATTTGGAAAACTTTTGGAAAACTATAAAACTTACATTATATTTTTACGCTATTTATTATTTACTCATAAGTGGGTGAAATCGAGCTGACGATGCACCATCATCATCATTTCAGCCGTAAAACGTCCTCTACTGAACACAGGCCTCCCTTATGGAGCTCCATGAGGGGTAGTTGACATACCACGCTTGGCAGGCGGGTAGGCGAGCGCAGTTTTGGATGTTGATACGCTGAAAGGCGCTGCCTATCTTCCGGAGGGATCCCTTAGCAGACTCTCACTGCATCATGAGAGGAGGGGTAACATTCTATTGCCGGCACCCCACGTCCTATGATGATCGTGACCGTTGATGTGTATTTAAATATGAAATTTAAATATGTGTATTTAGATATGAAATACGAGTAAAATAAGACAGTTAAAACTATCTAAGTTTTAACTGTCTTATTTTACTCGTATTTCTATAACGTATAGTATTGAAAAGCGGAGAGTGGTGTCGCTTCTGCCAACTCGCTTTTTATTCATGCTCTTGAAATCGGCCTCCTCCAACCTCTTCCAATTATCTCTGTCTCTCGCGCTCCTTATCCAAGTTTTGCTCGTCTTCCCATCTTTTGAACTGTCTCGCCATCTTTTTAATATATTTATATTTACTTTGTTATTATAGTTATTTGCATGTTTTTTTTTTGATACGATTCTAAACTTAAGAGTATTATAAACACTAAAACTAACACTAACAATCTCAATATGTAATAATATTGGCGATGTCATTTCTAAACGATAGTGCATACATTTCCTGAGCCATGCATGCAGGAACTGAAATTGAACAACAAATATAGTAACAAATCCGCTAACATATAATAGCTAACCAGCACTTAAAAAACACTCAATAAGAATTGGACACGTGTTTTGCCTCTCTACAAGACATCTTCAGGAGAAATTGGTTCCCCGTTCGTCACGGAATACTCTAGAAACAAGAAAGATGTGGAGATAGTGTCCCTGCAACGAACAACCCCTGAGACACCAAATTGAGACTGTTTGAAAACTTAAACTACACAAGAGTAGCTAAAGCATCTCCCGTACTATAACCGAAACTTTTTAATATTCATCATCATCATTTCAGGCGTAAAACGTCCACTACTGAATATAAACTCCATCATGGATCTCCATGAGGGGTAATTGCCATACTCACCATGCTTGGAAGGCGGGTTGACGCAGTACGGGATGTTGATACACGGAAAGACGCTGCTGTCCATCTTCCGGAGCTGGCTACTTATAACAATTGCAATGCTGCGGTGATCACGTTCGATAAGCACGTGACCAACGCTGCATTGCATTGTGCCCGTCACCCTGAGACAGAGTTGTAAGGTCTCATGTGCCCGTAATTTCACCAGCCCCCTTACCCTTCAAACCGGAACACAGCTATGGAGACATTACTCCTTGGCGGCAGAAATATGTATGGTGGTAGTAATTCCCCGGATGAACCTTTCAGAAAAAGTTCTACTACTTCTTAAAACATCTCAAACGCTTCTAACCTCTTGGTCATGGCTTCTGTCAGCGTCCAAGCTTCTAGGCTATATAGGAGTACAGAAATACATAGCACCTTGCTATTCGTGTACCTACTACGTAAAGATCAAAGCAGAGATATATTATTTATGTTTCGGTCACAAAGTACTTTTTTCATTGTAGAAAAGGCGTTGCGAGCTTGCTCTATTCTGCAGCGTATCTCGAGGCTGTGATCTCCTTTGTCGTCAACCATTGTCCCTAAGTATCGAAATTTGGACACTCTATCAAGACCTTGACCAATAAAGTATAAAGGCGTAAGTAGCTCAGGTGTTCGGTTTATTTTCATATACTATGTCTTTTTCGTATTTATGTTAATACCGTAGGTACTCGCAACTAACGGAAGCGACTGCATTAACTAAATTTTCAAGGCCCTTCAGACTATCTGCGATCAATATTGTGTCGTCGGCGTACCTGATTTTATTCAACAATTTTCCATTCATAGATATGCCTTCTAGACTGTCATCTAGTACCTCTGTGAAAATGCCTTCAGCGTACAACTCGTTCTATGAATGATGAGAAGTTTCCGTTAACCCTTATATTTGCACACTGGTTCCATAAGCAAAATTCGGCAAAAAAATCACGATTGTTGTATGGGAGCCCCCCTCAAATATTTGTTTTGTTTAATTTAATATATATTTTCAAAGTGAATATAAAATAAAATAAAAGTAAAAAAAAACTTTTTAACAAACAAGCTTTTATTTAAACGTAGGTACCTAGTAGTCAACTTAAAACGTCTACACAATTTATGTAATAAAAAAGCTTGTCGCGAGATTAACTTTTTTATCACATAAATTGTGTAAACACGTTTTAAGTTGTCATTAAACTTTAATGGAAAATGTTTATACTGTTATTTTTAGTAGGTACGTTTAAATAAAATATAAATAAATAAATAAATAATGCTGGACAAATCACACAGCATCAAAAGCTTGTCTGTTAAAAAGTTTTTTAGTTTTTTGTAGTGCATTAAGAATAACGAGTCCGCCATCTTGAGTATACCGCCATGTTGGATTTAGAGTTTTTCATTTAATTTTTCGAGTAATTCTCAGCAAGGTCTTTCATTTGATACCCATATTGTAAGAGTCCATTAAAAATAACTGGTCTGCCATCTGGGGTGTTCCGGCATGTTGGATTTCAGAGTGAAGTCATTTCATTTTTTGAGTTATTCTCAGCAAGCCCTTTCATTTGATACCCATATTATTAGGAGATCATTAAAAATAAGTAGTCCGCCATCTTGGCTGTTTCGCCATGTTGAATTCAGAGTGACGTAACATAGCTGACCATACATTGTCATCCAAAGAAAACATGTACTTATACAAAATTTCAGCTCAATAGGTTGAAGATATCTGCTTCAAAATTGAGTTGCAAGATTCCACCAACAAACACAGTTACTTACAGCAAGCTAAATAAAAGCTTGTAATAAAATAGAGGAATTAAAAAGCAGATTACAAAAATATATGTCATGTTTTTAAATGTAATCAGAAATAATTACAACCATTTTGTAATTTGTAATCAATGCATTTAAATAGTCGTATTTTGGATTTAAATTGGCCCAGTGTGTATTGGACCTTGCAGTTGGGTTTTTGTTCCACTTTATAACGAAATAACTTGTGTTTGACGTTGTTAAATTAAAACGACTAGCTAGACCTACTTTGTTAGTTAGAATGCCTGTTACCAAACTGAAATTGAAGCATAAATTAACTCAGCAGGTAGTTGTTTGTACATGACCTCGCAGTTCATGCATTTCTAGGAGGTAATCAAAACTTTCTTTGCTCTGCGGGTCAAAAGCCCCTCCCATACAATGGTCAAGTAAGCCATAAGCCTAGTTTCGGAACAGATAGCATAGCACGGCCAGTTCCGACGATGAAAGACAATCGATTAATTTTAAACCGATGAATATTATACAACATATGTACTCGTGGTTATTTTTTATATTTTGAAACCATTGAAACCATTTATTTATTGTAATTATGGTACAGGTTGATCTTAAATTAACTAAAATTAGTTCACACAAAACTTACTCATCGGAGTTTACAATAATGAAAATATTACAATAACGCCATTAGAATCAATATTGAAGTTAAATGTCATAAAATATAATCAAAGAAAAAAAAATCTAAATCTGTCTGAAAATTATTAATTTAAATTGTATGTAAAAATGAATAAAAATCAGCCATCAAAATGCCATTTTTGACCTTTGGTGACCTTATGAGGTCTTCGCCCCCTTTTCTAGTACCCCCCCCCCCAATGCTTGTTGTTCTGTTCGAGTCAGTAGTTCCAAAGATTAGCACGTTCATCCAAAGAAACTAACTCTTCAGATTTATAATATTAGCCTACTTGTAGATATCATGTATTAACATATTAAACACATAGTTCACTGTTTAATAAACTCATTACTAATTAGGCTTAGAGCCTAAAGTAATAATAACACTCCATGTAGAAAATATCATGTATTCCCAAACATCGTATATAACAGCAGATAACTAACAAGCTTTTACATAAGCCTATGTACGCCGTAATCAATTAAAGCCTTATCTGTTATGTGATCGATTGTAGTGATAACTAAAGTGGTCCTTCTAGTATTTAGGACTGCTCGCGTTTAAGGCCTGGTTACACATTCTGTCTACATAATCAGCCGGTAACACTGATGGGCTTTGACTTTTGACTCTTCTTTTCTAGATGATAAATTCTTATCATCATTCATCATTTGAACTGACGCAAAAAGTTAGCTAAAAAGCACCAAAACAGTAATTGTCGTTTAAAATAAATTAGTAATATGATAAAATGCAATGAAAATATTTAGTTTTAATTCCGCTCATGCATCTCAGCATAAGCGGAATTAAAACTAAATATTTTCATTGCATTTTATTGTCATGGATTTCCGCAAAGTAACGCCTGATTCCATTAATTATGTTAGTAATATGGTAAATGTAATTATTAAAAATTGTCATCATTGGCTGTAAAACATTCACTACTGGACATAGGCCTGCCTTAGGAATCGCCGAGTACTTATTATGAGGGGGTTGTTGCCATACTCACCACGCTTGGGTTGTCGAGCGCAGTATTGGATGTTGATACTCGGAAAGACCCTGCTGCCCATCTTACGAAGGTAGCCCTTGGCAGATTTTTACTGCATCTAGGGGCAAGAGGGGAGAGGCAACATTCTACTGACGGAATCCCATGGCTAAATAATAAAATATGATTGTTCATCATTATATCTATGATCACTAATACGTTGTCTTAATATGTTTTCGCAAAATCTCTAGAATTTCCGCGATAATTCGAATTATCAAATCGTCCTACGACATATGCACGATATGTATTAAAATTCACAGAATAGCATTAAAAATAGTAATGCTATCGAAGTCGTGTACTCAATTAGCAAAAAATTACAGGCTATTGTCACGCCAGGCACGTCACAATGACAATTTAATTTATGGGTAATAATGATGGATCGAGTTAACAAGGCAGAGATGTATGTATTTCTTAGTTAGGTTCCGCACTTTTGTTTTTATTCGACGCATCTGGCCTAGTTGGTTGGTATGCTAGAGGTTGATTTCCTCCATGGGAGAAAATTTTAATTTATTTGTCTCGGGTTTGGGTATTTTTCTATGTACAATAAGTTTGTATTTATAAATAATCTATAGATAAACTATAGATAGAACATGCTTGATTGGATACATCTATGCTTACTTTTTTGTTTGTTTGCTTGAACGCGCTAATCTCAGGAACAGGTTCCGATATGAAAAATTATTTCAGTGTTAGATAGCCCATTTATCGAGGAAGGCTATAGGCTATATGTTATGTATATATCACGCTACGCCCTACGGGAGCGGAGCAGTAACCAAAGATGCGGGTGAAACCGCGGGCGACTTCTAGTTTAGTATATAAGAATAAAAATTTAACAACATATAAACACAACTTAAAGTGACAATCAGCGGTCTATTCTATTCTAGAAGTCTACACTTCTACTACTAGGTACACAATAGCCGAGTACTACTACTACTACGCTGCTATTCTACTTCTACTCTACTACTACTTTACTAGGTACTACATACCTTTCATCATTCCAGCCGTAAAAAGTCCACTACTGAACAGGCCTCCCTCATGGATCTCCATGAGAGGTAGTTGCCATACTCACCACGCTTGGCAGGCGGGTTGGCAAGCGCAGTACGGGATAATGATACACGGAAAGACGCTGCTGTCCATCTTCCGGAGGTATCCCTTAGCAGGCTCTTACTGCATCCACGGGCATGAAAGGAGGGGAAACATTCTACTGCCGGCACCCCACGGCTAATTTAGTTACGTATAAAAAAATTAGTTTTATCGTCATCTCACCCGTAGCACTACCACTGCTAGACATAGGCCTCCATGCATCTCCAAGTAACGATCATGAGGTGGTTGTTGCCGTACTCACCACTCTTGGCGAATGCAGTACGGGATGTTGACGCGCGGAAGGACGCTGCTGCCCGTCTTCCGGAGAAATCCGAAGGTAAGAATCTGCCAAGGGATCGCTTCGGAACATGGCTCCATCCACATTCCAAACGTGGTGAGTGTTGAAGTATTGGAGACCAGTACTTGAAGATCCATAAGGGAGGCATGATGATGATGATGAGGATTTGTTTATTTTATGTTAGGTACCTTGTTATTCTTCACCCTTGACACATTTTGACACACTTCGTCTGAGTGATTCATTGTTTATTATATTTTGGGCCTGATGTGATTTTTGATACATAATCACTAATCAGTCTAACATTAAGATTTTGACTATGGAGTTAGTAGAGATTGTGGTGATAATGATATAGGCCGAAATAGGCCTGGAGGAATCCAATAATACAAACTTTACATTGTAAATATTTATAAACTTTACATTGACCATTATCCTGTCTCAGCCACCTTCTAATCACTTATTATTTTCTTTCTCATTACTTCTTTTACACAATCCATCCATCGCTTCTTCGGCCTGCTGATGCCGCCTGCATACCCTTCATCCACATTCATCCCCAAAACTCTTCTTCCTCTATTCATCACTCCTCGTCACATGGCTTTAGGCATACGAGTATCTACAGGTCGCAGTCCAATAAAATAAACACATTCCATGTCTATCTGCAGAACTCCAAGAACTAAAATAACTTTCATCGGCAAATTAAATTATAATCATCAACGGCATCAATAAACTCTTTACACCCACTTTATTGAGATACAATAAGGCTTATATTCGATCCGTCACTTTTTTCCTCACCACGGAAGTAAACTGATTTATTCAAATAGTCTGTCCGTGTGTCTGTTGTTCGCGTGTGTATGTGCGGAAGTGAGGTATCATTGGAAATTGTGTTATATACCGGCTGAAATTCAAATTGTACCGATTTTGATTGAGTTCATCGGAACTGCATTTGACTTCCTTGTCATCAATTGAATGTAAATGAAGTCACGCAACATTAATAGTAGATTGATCGTGAAATCAATGGTTTGATCTTATCTTTTTTCCCAGACTTTTTGTGTAGACGTCTGACACATACATAACCTTATTCCTAGAAGATAAAAAGTAAGTTGACACTTATTTCTGCGACGACTTTCATGCAAAACTTAAGCCGCAGAATACTAGGGTTTGTATTACAGAACGCTACTGCGTCTTAAGTATATACTTAAGTGGTTTTTTTGCCATATTTTCATATTTTTCATTCAAGTGCGAATCGACGTCCTATTTTGTAAAGGTTCGCATACATTTCTGCATTTATAAACAAATACGTTTTATAACGTAAACAAAAACAATGTTACGTACTTTTTCAACTTTCCAATCTAGGTCTACAGATCGTGATCTGGGATCTTCATTTGATCAGGGAATACCCTTCGTGGCCACGAGTGCTACTACGCACTTGAAACGACGCGACGTGTCGTCGCCTCAGGAAGTAACGAGAATTTTGCATCTCACCGTCACCATTTTGGCCTTCTTCGTCATTTCTTTGAAAATGTCAGTTACATAAATGGAAAAGTTTACTACGCTGCGTTAAAAGACAATAAAACGTTATCAGGCGAGAATATCATGACTCCAAGGTAGTTAAATATGACAAATACTGCAAATGTATGATGAGGATTATCATAGGTACCTAACATTGTTTAATAGGGTTGTCAACGCTTAGCATTTATTTTAGACTAGCTTTCCCGGCGAATTTACTTCGTATCGCTCAGAATCAACCACCCCCACGAAAACTAACGACTTCTACCATTACTTACCACTAGTCTATTACAACGCTACTACCGATTACTTATTTACTAACTACTAATTATTGCCACTACTACTCCACCTAAGTATGACATCTGTTTCTTTATTTTTGCAAATACCTACTTACGATTTAATTATGGGAGATAAGTTACTTCGGATAAAGTGTTCCTGGAGAGAAATAGCGTCTATAATCAATTTGCTTTTTTTCATCATATGTAATTTTATTGGCTTACAAAACTTTTTAATATAAATTGTAGAAGAAATAATTTTTCCCTCAAAAAATTAACACCTTCGTAGGTAAGAACTAAACTTTTTAACTATCAAAGAAAAGGTAGGTAGCTTACCGTAAGGAGCCAAAATTTCGCCTTACCATAATAACTATATAGATAACTCGCTTATGCCCGCCGCTTCGCATGCGTTGTAGCCGAATAATATGTAGCCTATTTGTTAATCCTGGCCTACAGCTCAATCCGTAGCCTAGTTTTTGCGTGAAAGAGTAACAAACATTCACTAACTTTCGCAATTTCATTTTTTCATTCGTAATTTCGTTTAAAATCTGAGTATTCCTCAAATTTAATAAATATAATACGGCTTACACCACGTATGTACCTAACTTATTATCATCTTGCTGACGTTTCGTAGACCATTTAGAGGCCCTTCTTCATGAGCACCGTTCGTGGCCGACTCCGAGGGCCGCGAGACGAGAACTCGTTGTTGTATGTGAAAATGTTCTCGTCTCGCGGCCCTCGGAGTCGGCCACGAACGGTGCTCATGAAGAAGGGCCTCTAAATGGTCTACGAAACGTCAGCAAGATGATAATAAGATAATAAGGTACGTGGTGTAAGCCGTATTATATTTATTAAATGATGTCTAGCCACGATAATTTCAATTCAGTGATTCCTCAAATTCTCCGTATTTTGATTGCCAAAAGCTCCGGTCATGTAGTTATAGGATGGGCTTTCCCCATCAAATTTGTTACTCAGGCTTTTCCATCCAGTAACCAGAGAGCCACACTGACGCGCGACGATGAGGAAAGTGCATCATGACTAGTATGATGCAATGTTCTTCTAATCCTAACTAATAACCACAGACAATATAATACACTAGCTGATAGATAACACTACTAATTATAAATGCGAATGTTAGTTTGTTTGTTTGTTACGCTTTCACGGCTAAATCAGTAGAGTATGTAAGGTTAAATCAAATTATTTGTTTATTAAAACTATATGCTATTATAGCCGTGTGGGGCACCGGCAGTGGAGTGCCGGCAATAGAATGTTGCCACTCGACTCCGACTCGCACTTGACCGATCTTTCATTATAATATGTGTACACTGTAAAATAAGGTGCAAATAAATGTTTTCTATTTATTATCAAAAGTTTTCTAGTTTCGACGGATAACGAAACCAACTATGGGAACCTTATGAGATCTCACTTTCTCTTCTCGTCTTTGTTAAGATGTCAGTTTAACGTGAGATTGTTTTGAGTAAGAGTTTGTTTAGATAAGAACTCAAACATTTTAGGTTATATGGTTTTAGGTTATTTTGTGTTCTGTTGTTCAATTCATCATAACAGCCTTAAAACGTTCCATTGAAACCAGGCCTCTCTCATGGGGTAGTTACTATAGACACCAAGCTGGCAGGCGGGCTTGGCGACGGCAGTACGAAATGTTGATACACGGAAAGACGCTGCTGCCCATCTTCCGAAGGTATCCCTTAGCTCTTACTGCACCCACGACCATGAGAGGATGGGTAACATTCTACTGCCGGCACCCCGCTTATATTTGTTATTCAATATCTTATAATTACATAGGCGGGGTATCAACATGTCCAAAGTGCGTTCGTACCAACAAACTTGGGTATGCAAGCCACCAGAGAATGCACCAAAGGGTGGAACAATTGAGTATGCCTGACCAGTAAAATTCAGTCGCTGTGGTCGAAATGAGCCAAGTTAGATATACATAGTATATATGTATTTATAGTTGACGAGCTCTGCGGCGCAGCGGGCGAAGGTCCGCCTGCGACGCAAGGGGTTGCGGGTTCGATTCCCGCCTCGGGACAAATGTCTGTACGATCTGCAGATATTTGTTCAGGGTGTTCTGGGTGTTTTTCTATATATAATAAAAATATCTATCTATGTAGTATAATGTACTAAGTATATCAGTCATTTAGTACCCATAACACAAGCTCTGCTTAGCTTGGGGCTAGATGATGCTGTGTGGTTTGTCCAACATTATTATTATTATTATAATATATATTTTCTATAATATTTCTTTAATTCTTCAGTTCCGTCAGAAAATCCCTTACTAACCCCTTAAATTGTAGCGCCTCATTTCATCTCATCCGGCATTCCTCCCTCGGGAGCATGTTCGATAAATCGAACACCATTTCCGCATCATCAGTAGTTTGACCTAAGGAGGCCTGGGTCGTACGCGCCGCAAGCGCGGCGGGCGATCGACGTGAGTCAGTGCATCAGCAGCATCCACACAAACCGCACTCATTAATTAGCATTAACTTTAAGCTTACAATAAATACTTAATTGTAAAGTGAACTTAATAGTTTCAATACAGCATCCCGGGAAATAGCAAGCGCGATTCCCTACATGGTTGAGTTTATTCGTTACAAACATACAACATACAAATACATATTTCCTTTTTGAAATATTGAAAGTTTTGGGCCACCAACAAGAGATACACAATAATGATATTTAAATAAAACAGTCTAGTGTTCCCCCAATTAGAGGCGCCCACAACGTGCGCACAAATACAAATACAACTCAACTAACGTGGCTAGGAACCGAGGGTATCTGCTGCCGAGACACGGAAGATTGAGCAAGCTTACCCCTAGTCTCTGCAAGAATACACGTATAGGAAATATGGTGGCTAGGTTTAGCCGGTAAGAGTCCGGGATAATAATTTTTCTCCCCCTAGAATGGATTCCCCCACCACAAAAAAGGTACCGAGGGTATCTAGAGTTGGACTTACCCTCTCTCTCTTATGTGATATAGTCGAAGTTATGCGGGACAGCTAGTCCTGTCATAAATATCAATGTTAACAACAAGTCGCGCAAGTTTAACGTGTAAGATGATCGTTTGCATGTGTTAACATTATGCAACTTTGTATCAAGCTGTTGGCATATTGACATGACATGTGTTACGGCAAGTAGATTATACAGCCTAACAAACATACTTAATATGTCTTTTTTAAACTTTCGCGATCACAACACATTATTAAAATATGGGATTATCGGGTATTTATTTATCGCGTAATTACCTTTATTTTATTCTCAGTCTCCCCGCGACCACGACCAGGTGCAATCCGGTCGAAACGTCGGAAATAAAATAAAGGTAATTACGCGATAAATACCCGATAATACCATATTTTAATAATATTATATATTAATATGTAACAGTAAATTGGATTGGATTTCACATTTTATATAGACTGCCCGCGGATTTTGCCCACCTTTAAAGCCTGTTAAACATACAGTTACACACACATACAGTTTTCAGTTTTCAAACATCCATCGCACTGCCGGTATCGAGCCCACGACCTTCGGATCGGAAGTCGAGGGTAACTCGGCCAACACAGCATTGTACAGTCGCGCGCGTTCATAGTAAAGGATACCACTAAGCCTTACAACGTTGGTCAGCCAGTATACATATACTATGAACGCGACTGTACATGCTGTGTGTAACATAGTAGGTATCGATGACGGAAAGTTCGTGATAAATCTTAATATAGTAGGTACCACAAGTAATAAACAATTCTCTTGCATAAGTATTATGTAAATCTGCGATTCTTGAACTCCAGAAATAACTATTCAGTGGCAAACTACCTGGGGTGCCGGCAGTAGAATGATACCCCTCCTCTCATGCCCATGGATGCAGTAAGAGCCTGCTAAGGGATACCTCCGGAAGATGGGCAGCAGCGTCTATCCGTGTATCAACATCCCATACTGCGCTCACCAACCCGCCTGCCAGGCGTGGTGAGAATGGCAACTACCCCTTATGGAGATCCATGAGGGAGGCCTGTGTTCATCAGTGGACGTTTTATGGCTGAAATGATGATGATGATGAAACTGCCTTACAAACGACATAGCAATACCATAAAAAAATAAAAATCGTCCAAGTGCGAGTCCGTCTCGCGCACGAAGGGTTCCGAACCATTATTTGGCAAAACAACTTGTTAAAATCACGTTTGTTGTATGGGAGCTTCCTCCCTCAAATATTTGTTTTATTTTAATTATTTATTTTTGAAGTGAATATACAACTAAATATTCCGGGAATATTTCAAAACGGCAAAAAAATCACGTTTGTTTTATGGGAACCCTGTTAAATATTTATTTTATTCTGTTTATAGTATTTGTTATAGCGGCAGCAGAAACACATAATCTGTAAAAATGTCAACTGTCTAGCTATCATGAGATACAGCCTGGTGGCAGACAGACGGACAGCGGAGTCTTAGTGATTGGGTCCTGTTTTTACTCTTTGGTTACGGAACCTAAAGAGTGCCAAAGCTTGACATTCAGTTCAATTTTACCGTGATCCACATCATCGCTTACCGACACATTTATTTCAAATTACAAATTCATATCACATATTTCATAAATAATTATATGTATAATAAAATAACATACCCCGCAAGTCAGTACCTTTTTTTTATTAATTTATTTAAGATTTTGTCGCTTAGCGACCACATCGTCCGTGTAAGAAAAAGAAAAAATGAAACAAAATCACAACAATGTGTTATGATTAATGGAATCAGGCGTTACTTTGCGGAAATCCATGACAATAAAATGCAATGAATTAGCGGGCGGGAGGGCGGTGCTCCTGCATCTCAGCATAAGCGGAATTAAAACTAAATATTTTAATTGCATTTTATTAACAATGTATTATCAAGCATGATTACCAGTTGCTGACGCTGTATAAATCATCTTTAATAGATGCAAAGGCCTTACTTTACTATTATCAATCCAAGGATGCTAGGCTATCAGAGGTTTGATGGTTTTGTACCAGATTATCTTTTGTCAAAATACTCTTGCCAAACATCAGCACGCTTGTTTTTAACATGCCTGATAAAATCTGAAAACAGAGACAACTGGTCTAATGGAACTCCATCTGCAATCACCTGCTTTGCAAGTACCTAGGTCTACTTGATCGTTTTCTTTTAATTGAACATGTGAAGGAATCCACTGGAGGCACACTGTCTTGTGATGAGATTTAAGATTAAGAATTGACTGCAATATCTGATATGCAATCGGTATGCCGCTCACGTGAGAGGTACATCGAGCCAAGTGTTGCAATGAGCTTTTGGAATCAGTCAAAATTACAAATTTGTCGAAATTAATTTAATTTATGTACGATAAAGCTTCCGCTATGGCGATTAGTTCAATTTTCATTATGGATATATTTGTATCAATTATAAACCTACCTTAGCAATCAAGACATGGATCGAAAAACGCTGCACCCTCTACATCATTAGCTTTTGATAATATTTTGACAGTAAATATTTTGTAGAAATTACTAGTTTTTATTTATATAATCGATTGCTATAAATTTTAGAAGATGACAATTAGAAGTTCTCTTAGCGTTAACTATTAATGGGATAGAATCCAAAATTACATCATGTAAGTCAAAGCTACTTACCCAAGTCTCCAATTGGTAAAGAATTGAGCTCATTATAGGTAAAGGTAAATAAAGGAAGTTTTTTATTGGATCAATAACGAGAATTGCTTACAGAATCTAGCTCTTGTACTACCTTTATAGTCGGGTTGTTAGAAAAAATTCAACACGAAACAAGTAGGCGGTACATCATACTAACTAATGGGTATTCTGTGACGAGTGACGTCAATGCTGATAAGGGATCACCAATTGAACAGACCTTGGGGAACTAAACACAGGAAAACGTACCACACGGTTTATTATAGTTTTATTAACTTCGTATAGAGAATAGTCCCTAATTAGGTGAGTATGTTTTTAGGGTATCGACATAGTCCGATGGAAAAACGGAACGCTTAGTGGTGTGTCTGTCCGCCTAGCCTATACACAATTTCTCTCTATATCACTATCAGAATATCACTGGTTCACTCGATGACTTAATATTGACATAGCGCACTATAGAAAAAAAATATTTGAGAAATATTTTGCACGGCTTTGAGGTTATGGTAGTTGGCCTTTTACATCTATCTAGCAGATGCTGTAGTAGTAGTTATAGTTGCCGTGACTTGAATACTTCCTCCTTTTTTTGAAGTTGGTTAAAAACAGGCCGATGCTGACATAATGACTACAGACCATTGACGGCGGTGACAAAATTAATAGAGAAATTATAGAACAGCCTAAGAGTTTGTATGCGATTTTTCAAGTTTGCTCATAATAGTGGGTGACTATGATGAGTTCTTACTAGATCTCATTTCCTTATTGAATAATGTGCTATTTAAATGAGTGAGACGTACGAGTGTATGAAATATTTCAATGATGAGCTATTAATACAGAATAAGTTCTCTCTTGCTCGTAGATGCAAAAATAATCTGCCAAGGTATGCCTCCGGAAGATGGGCAGCAGCGTCTTTCCGTATATGAACATCCCGTTCTGCACTCGCCAGCGCGCCTGCCAAGCGTGGCGAGTATGGCAATAAGCCCTCATAATCAGTACTTGGAGATCCGTGAGACCTATATTGGACGTCTTACGGCTGAGACGATGATGATTATGAACGTCCTTTTAGCGAGTATAAGCCAGCTCAATCGCATACGTCTTATATATAAATAAATGACGAGACTAAGCCGAAGGCCCACCTGGTGCTAAGCCTTAACCGCTGCTTATAACACCTGCAATACAGCGATGATCACGTGACCAACGCTGCATTGCATTGACATACAACTGTAAGGTCTCCTTTGTCCGTAATTTCAGCCCCCTTACTCTTCAAACCGGAACACAGCAATGCAGAGGCAGAAACAGATATGGTGGTAGTACTTCCCCGGATGAACTCTTCACAAAAGACGAGCTCTGTGGCGCAGCGGGCGAAGGTCCGCCTGCGACGCAAGGGGTTGCGGGTTCGATTCCCGCCTCGGGACAAATGTCTGTACGATCTGCAGATATTTGTTCAGGGTGTTCTGGGTGTTTCTCTATATGTAATAAAAATATCTATCTATGTAGTATAATGTATTAAGTATATCAGTCATCTAGTACCCATAACACAAGCTCTGCTTAGCTTGGGGCTAGATGATGCTGTGTGATTTGTCCAGCGTTATTTATTTATTTATTTATTAAAAAGTTCATCTACTGCTTACGTTATGTATATTTCACGTTACACTCACCCGAGTTTTTACAAGATCTCCGTTCCTTATTGAATAAATCTAGTTCTTGCCATCTCGCACGCATGACTGGTCTACGTACCGTTACAGCAT
Organism: Pasiphila rectangulata; assembly: GCA_963082625.1. NCBI lineage: Eukaryota > Metazoa > Arthropoda > Insecta > Lepidoptera > Geometridae > Pasiphila > Pasiphila rectangulata. The sequence goes on from OY720249.1 coordinate 11,851,010, forward strand.
AAACGTGTCCGAGCTGTATTGCCCTAGTTTATCTTAGACTAGTTGATATGCCCTGAATTGATAACAGACTGCAGTTTTTTTTCAGGTCTGTTATCAATTCATGTTTCAACCCCTTATAGTCAGGTATTTGGAGATCCATGAGGATGTCCATTACGGCTGAGATCATCATCATCATCATCTTCAGCCGCAGGACGTCCACTGCTGGACAATAGCCTCCGTCATGATTCTCCATGAGGGGTAGTTGCCATACTCAGCACGCTTGGCAGGCGGGTTGGCGAGCGCAGTACGGAATGTTGATACAAGGAAAGACGCTGCTGCCCATCTTCCGGAGGTATCCCTTAGCAGGCTCTTACTGCATCCACGGGCATGAGAGGAGAGGTAGCATTCTACTGCCGGCACCCCACGGCTGAGATGATGACGCAGAATTTTTTTAGGACAGTGCCTGGAATTCTTAGGTTCCCGAACTAAATAGTTCAAAACTGTATTACAGGAGCCAATGGTGCCAATGGCTTCCCCTATAACTTGAGTGTTCATAAATTATGTCTCAAAACAACAATTAATAATAATTAAATAATCTAAATACATGTCGAAATTAATTAACTAATATAAAAAAATATCATTAAACATAATCATCCAAACCAATAGAAAAAAAAAACAAAACAAAAAATAAATATAAACTTAAAAACGACTTATTACAATGCAAAAAAATTACAATTAATTGTATTTTAGCTAAAATTATTTTTTGATAACTAACGTAATTAACGTAGTTAAATCGCGAGGAGTGGAAGGGAAGCCTTTGCCCTGCAGGGGGATAATAACGGCTGAAAAAAAAATAACGTAAGTCTTACTTAATTTTTGTGCATCGTGTGCCAAATTGAAATGGTCGACTGGGTCATCTGGTATCCTTTCAGACCCCTAGACACTTCTCATGCCCTGTGGATTTTTTTTCATCGACTCTTTATTGTTTTATTACATAAATACCCAAATTTTACATTCAAATACATATAAAAAAAAAGTATAGGTCGTAGACTCTGAATTTTTATTTTATTTAGATGTGTATTTTTATCACAGTACTTTGAAATTCAAAATTAGCCATCTAGTTTTTTTTAAATTTAGATGCTCGCAAAGGGCAGTTGAAGGGTATTTGTAGGATAGTGGTAGTAGGGCAGTTGTAGTAGTAAGTTGTAAGTGGTGGTTGTAGTTATACGTGCGATACGAAGTTAGCCGGGTCAGCTAAGTAGTTAATAAGAAGTAAAATATATTTGTTTCTAAAATAGTAGATCTGTCACCAAAATTTAATTACCAAAACTAGATAACCCCCTCACAAAAAACTAGGTTTTGTTCTATTGGTGTTGCAACAACGACGCACGAGCCGAGCGAGGGGCGAAGTGCCAGAACCAAATTCTTCATGGTGATTCAACTTTGGTGACAGACCTACGGTTTTAGGAACAAATATACCTATTTATTAGGTGATTGTTAAAGTTGAGGTGATATTATGGACATGAAGGGTCCATCATATCACACCAACATATTATTTCTTACTTTTTCACTTTGTCACAGGTATGTAAAACTGTCTAAATACAGTCTGGTGAGATAGACAGACAGACGGACAAACAGACGGACAGCGGAGCCTTAGTAATAGGGTTCCATTTTTACCCTTTGGTTACGGAACCCTAAAAATTGGGTATGACTTTTGCAATAAATAAAACAGTAGGTCTATCACCAAAGTTGAATCACCAAGAATAATTTGGTTCTGGCACTTCGCCCCTCGCTCGGCTCGTGTATTTTTGTTACAACATAAATAGAACATACAACAACGCATAATCCATCCATCTATCCCACTAATACTACCTAAAGTTTGTTTGAATGGAGGTTTGTTACTTCTTCACGCAAAAACTAGGCTACGAATTGAGCTGAAACTTTGCACACGTATTGATGTTGATCAGGATTAACACATAGGCTACTTTTTATTCGGGTACAACGCATGCGAAGCGGCGTGCAGAAGCTAGTATTCTATATGAATGCCATGTCACAGTATGGTCACAGTCATGTGTCGAAAAGAGTGCTCAATATAGTATAATGGATGGATGGATAAGGGTAAAGAAAAATACTTACAAAAAAAATAAGAGGAAGACTACAGAACTCTTAAACTCTAAAGCTCACTTTAATATTCATATTATATTCAAATCAGTTGATTAAAAGCGTCGATTGACGTCAAACTATTTAAATTAGTAGCAGTTACTTATCAAATTACTGGAACCATCAACACATTATTAGTTAGATTGGCCATTAAAACGTAAAAAACTTTGTTTAAAATTGACATTAGACCGTTTTAATTACCAATTAATGGTGTGTTAATACTAATAATCTGTATTGTCTTGTCTTATCTTATTTAAATCTATATTTCTATGTCAAAATATACTCAAATATATCTAGTAAATTTAAAAATTTTACATTCAAAGTGTCAAGTGCGCAGTGTGTAACGGCACCACAGAATACCAGCGTAGTCATAGTTTCCTGAACTATAATAATAAATAAATAAATAATAAATAATGCTGGACAATTCACACAGCATCACCTAGCCCCAAGCTAAGCAGAGCTTGTGTTATGGGTACTAGATGACTGATATACTTAATACAATATACTACATAGATAGATATTTTTTATTATATATAGAAAACATCCAGAACACCCTGAACAAATATCTGCAGGTCATACAGATATTTGTTCCGAGGCGGGATTCAAACCCGCAACCTCTTGCGTAGCAGGCGGACCTTCGCCCGCTGCGCCACAGAGGTCGTCTATTACCACATATTACAGAAACTAACAGATACATTACTCCAATACAAAAGCTAAAATACCTACCTAGGTACCTGTCTGTGTGTGTCGGTTTCCTATAGATAGTGTGCGCTAAGGAACCATCTGTCTTCACCATTACCTTCACGTCCAGAAAAGCTATAGTTCTTCCTTCTTCCGTTTCATGTGTAAATTGGGCTTTAGGGTGGACTGAGTTTAAGTAAGATTTAAATATTTCAGTTTCATGTACACCACCCTTCAATACACAGAAAACATCATCAACGTACCGTTTCCACATCCTTACCCCGTAGGACGATAGGTCTAAGAGACTTTCAAAATGCTCCATCCAGATATTGGCCAAAACCGGAGCCCATGGCCACTCCATCGATCTGGAGGTAAAATTGTCATGTTATTGTGTAAGAAGTAGTTGCCTTCTAAACAGGTCCGAAGCAAATCAACATATTGGTGTGGAAGCTCAAGGTCACTCAGTTTCTCTTTGACGACTTTAAGGCACTCCGCTACTGGAACATTGGTGAATACGGACTCCACATCAAAACTCACCAGTATGTCATCAGGTTCCAATGTTACGCTCTTGATGATGTCGACGAAATGGCGAGAATCTTTCACAAGTTTTTTATTTCAAGTCTCTAAGTTTAATAGTTTAAAAGAAAATTGAATTTAAAAACTGTTATACCTTCCTTTGCATCACTCACCTTCGATTTGCCGACGATATTGTGGTCATGGCAAAATCGATGGAAGAGCTCAGCACGATGCTCGAAGGCCTCAATCGAGTCTCCCAGCGGGTAGGCCTTAAAATGAACATGGACAAAAAGAAAATCATGTCAAATGTCCATGTCGTGCCTGCCCCAGTTATGGTTGAGAACTCGGCTCTTGAAGTTGTAGACGCGTACGTATACCTAGGACAAACAGTCCAATTAGGTAGGTCCAACTTCGAGAAAGAGGTCAATCGTCGAATCCAACTCGGATGGGCAGCGTTTGGGAAACTTTGCAACGTCTTTTCGTCCAACATACCTCAGTGGCTTAAGACGAAAGTCTACAACCAGCGTGTGTTACCAGTGATGACATATGGAATCGAGACGTGGTCCTTCACTATTGGCCTTATGAACAAGCTCAGAGTCGCTCAACGAGGTATGGAGAGGGCTATGCTCGGGGTTTCACTACGGGATCGAATCAGAAATGAGGAGATACGTAGAAGAACTCGGGTCACCGACATAGCCAAACGGATTAGCACGTTGAAGTGGCAATGGGCAGGCCATACAGCGCGCAGAACAGATGGCCGATGGGGCAACAAAGTTCTCGAATGGAGGCCACGGATCGGCAAACGCAGCGCAACTGTCTTGATGAGAGAAGGGTATTGATTGAATTTGGTGATCCTAGGGTCACAGAGACCGGAGTTATTGTGACCTCAAAAGGTCAAAAATGGCATTTTTCAGAAACCTTCGCCCCCTTTTCCGGTACCCCCGTACCAATGCTTGTAATTATGTCATGATCGCGAAAGTTAAAAACATATGTATCGTGGTGACTCGTACACTCGTATCGTACGTATCGTAATCGTATCGTAATCGTATCGTAATCGTATCGTAATCGTATCGTAATCGTATCGTAATCGTATCGTAATCGTATCGTAATCGTATCGTAATCGTATCGTAATCGTATCGTAATCGTATCGTAATCGTATCGTAATCGTATCGTAATCGTATCGTAATCGTATCGTAATCGTATCGTAATCGTATCGTAATCGTATCGTAATCGTATCGTAATCGTATCGTAATCGTATCGTAATCGTATCGTAATCGTATCGTAATCGTATCGTAATCGTATCGTAATCGTATCGTAATCGTATCGTAATCGTATCGTAATCGTATCGTAATCGTATCGTAATCGTATCGTCATCGTATCGTAATCGTATCGTAATCGTATCGTAATCGTATCTTAATCGTATCGTAATCGTATCGTAATCGTATCGTACGTATCGTACGTACCGTACGTATCGTATCGCACGTATCGTATCGTATCGTATCGTACGTATCGTATCGTACGTATCGTATCGTACGTATCGTATCGTACGTATCGTATCGTACGTATCGTATCGTACGTATCGTATCGTACGTATCGTATCGTACGTATCGTATCGTACGTATCGTATCGTACGTATCGTATCGTACGTATCGTATCGTACGTATCGTATCGTACGTATCGTATCGTACGTATCGTATCGTACGTATCGTATCGTACGTATCGTATCGTACGTATCGTATCGTACGTATCGTACGTATCGTATCGTACGTATCGTATCGTACGTATCGTATCGTACGTATCGTATCGTACGTATCGTATCGTACGTATCGTATCGTACGTATCGTATCGTACGTATCGTATCGTACGTATCGTATCGTACGTATCGTATCGTACGTATCGTATCGTACGTATCGTATCGTACGTATCGTATCGTACGTATCGTATCGTACGTATCGTATCGTACGTATCGTATCGTACGTATCGTATCGTACGTATCGTATCGTACGTATCGTATCGTACGTATCGTATCGTACGTATCGTATCGTACGTATCGTACGTATCGTATCGTACGTATCGTATCGTACATATCGTACGTATCGTACATATCGTACGTATCTTACGTATCGTACGTATCGCACGTATTGTACGTATCGTACGCATTGTATCGTACGTATGGTACGTATCGTACGTATCGTATCGTACGTATCGTATCGTACGTATCGTATCGTACGTATCGTATCGTACGTATCGTATCGTACGTATCGTATCGTACGGACGATACGGACGATACGGGCGATACATACGATACTGGCGATACGGACGATACGATACGTACGATACGATACGATACGTACGATACGATACGTACGATACGATACGTACGACACGATACGTACGATACGATACGTACGGACGCTACGGACGATACGGACGATACGGACGATACGGACGATACGGACGATACGGACGATACGTACGATACGGACGATACGTACGATACGGACGATACGTACGATACGTACGTACGTACGATACGATACCGATTACGATACGAATACGATACGAATACGATACGAATACGATACGAATACGATACGAATACGATACGAATACGATACGAATACGATACGAATACGATACGAATACGATACGAATACGATACGAATACGATACGAATACGATACGAATACGATACGAATACGATACGAATACGATACGAATACGATACGAATACGATACGAATACGATACGAATACGATACGAATACGATACGAATACGATACGAATACGATACGAATACGATACGAATACGATACGAATACGATACGAATACGATACGAATACGATACGAATACGATACGAATACGATACGAATACGATACGAATACGATACGAATACGATACGAATACGATACGAATACGATACGAATACGATACGAATACGATACGAATACGATACGAATACGATACGAATACGATACGAATACGATACGAATACGATACGAATACGATACGAATACGATACGAATACGATACGAATACGATACGAATACGATACGAATACGATACGAATACGATACGAATACGATACGAATACGATACGAATACGATACGAATACGATACGAATACGATACGAATACGATACGAATACGATACGAATACGATACGAATACGATACGAATACGATACGAATACGATACGAATACGATACGAATACGATACGAATACGATACGAATACGATACGAATACGATACGAATACGATACGAATACGATACGAATACGATACGATTACGATACGATTACGATATTTTCAGTTTCCCATACATAAAGTTTAAATTTCCTAGATTTCAACAGTAACTAGATTGGAGCTGCAGCAACTGGCTTTTAGAGCGTGGAGTACTTCTCTGCCGTCCTTAAGCTATAATGCCGTTATCTACCAAAACCTAATTTCGAGATATTCGCAAAATAGCGGTAAATAATTTAAAATGTATGCTGTTTTGAAACCATCAATAATTTGTTCGACCTGAAGGTATCAAAAAAAAGTACTTCAGAAGTACTTTGTAGTAGCTTAACTTTCATATAATAACTATAACTAAAATAATGTAAAAATATGTTTTTTGCGTTTTAGTTCAGCTTTTTTTTAATTATCTTTGTACGAATGCACAACTAAAATGCCGCTACGTTAACACTAACGGCATTTTAGTGTTTGATTTTTATTTACTTCTATTGAATTTTAATATACTAAATACAAATTAAAAATCCTATGCTTTAATGTTGTTAAAGACCATAAGAGTTATTTTAGCTTAGCATTGTACCTTCTTAAGATAATGATTTACTATACTTAAATGTGGCTAAAATCCCTTAACCGCATTTAAGCTTAGTACATTTATATTTTATTTGAAAGTAGTTTTTACTTATATATTTTTGGACTTATTAAAATGTTAAAATGCGGCTAAAAACAAAACATTTAGCTATAACGGTGTTTAAGCCTAGGATTTGTTACAACTTAATTTAGAAATTACAAAAATAGTTGAGTCAAATACAAAAAATAAAGAGAAGAAACGGTATTATAATCAACATTTATTGTCACTATAAACTACATTACTATAAAATACATTCAAACTTATATTACTAAGAACATGCACAACCACTTTTAAAAGATAAATTTCAGTTTTAAAAACTATTTATCAACTTATGTTGTATAACATTTTAATAAAATTGCTTGAAAAGAACTATAAAAACTTAATCTAGTTTGAACTTTAAAAATCTAGCAAATCTTCTATATTAAAAACCAAGTTTTTGAGTAGCTCAAGCTTAGTCATTATTTTAAACTCTTATAGTACTAATTAATAAATCACATTCATATTAAATTACCTAGATACCATAACATGGCCGTACCTAGTACTAAGTTTTAACGTGTTTTGACACATACATGTCTAAGAAAATAAGGCTATTCACATATTAATTATGTGATACTTTTAGGCTAAGTTAATAACGAGGTAGTCTTTAAGAATTAAAAATCACAACCAAATTATCTTAATAAGGTAGTAGTAAGGTACATATCCTACAATTTAATCAGTCTTATTAGTAGCGTAAGTCTTTTATTTTTTGCCTCTGCCACTTGTACTTGCATTTTCATTTTCTTTGGTTTTCAAGTTTTTTCAGAACACAAGTTTATGCGGAGGAATTATGGGCGATAGTTTTTGCAGTTAGTTTTGGTTGCGAACGAAATTCAAGAGTCATAATATTGGGGTTTTTGAGGTATTTATCATTTAAGAATCGCAGTGGAATTTAATCGCCGTCAAAGTCATTCTTATATAAATATGATTTCATATTTGTTGCGTGTAAATGTCGCATACCTGCGACATGTTTTTCAGATAAGCTCTTAGGTTTAAATTTTAGACTCTCCTATCTGACACAAAATTTGGTATGTTCAGAAAGTCTCCAATAGACAGCGTTTTTACTATTACTTTGGAATTATTTATCGACGCAACTGCTTTTTCAAAATCACTGAAATCATAGTTTTCCCATTTTCTTCATGGCTAACTCAACTTGATGGTGGACCTGATCACTGCTCATAAACGTGTGATTTCTTGTGTAGAGATCACTTCGCTGTTTACTAAATGGATCAGTAAGGCATATAAAAGCCAGTTTTTGTTTTGACTACTGCAGTTATCAAGCCATATGTGAATGTTAGCAACATCTCCGTTATGAAGGAGAAAATGATAAAATGCAGTCATTATGTCCTCCTACTTTCTCCCTGCAATTCCATCATGCCAGATAGCTGTAAGAGGTTTCAAGTTAGTCGTTATTTTGCCTAGTGGTGCAAACGTTTGATTATAAGCCACAAGGCGTCAAAAAGTTGCAGCCTTGAAAGACTCTAATCTCGACAACATTTTTCTAGGTCTGCGCTATAATAAATCTGAGATCTCTAGTGGTCTGTTCTTATGCTCGCTATATAGCTCTCTTGCCTTCTTATACTTTTCATGATGAGTGGCCCAATTCACACAAACAGTACAGTCTGCGACCAATTGGTTGCTAGCATCATGCGATGTTTCCTTTTCATGTAAATTGTAACCCTCATATGTTTCGCATTCTTCGTTGCCCAGTTCATTTTTTTAAGTGTTGTCTGTAGAGTTCATGTGGACCACGTTAATATCACTTGGTAAGTATCGTCGCAGAGGAGCGTGTTCGCGTCAGTAATGGGGTTCTAATGGATTAAATGATAGAACATGTCGTGTCAGTAAATCACGATCAAATAAAGGTGTTTTCTGATGTTTCCCTCTTTTATCTTCTGATGGTTAAATGCAAGTGTTATTGTAAGATCCTGTCATTATATTTTTCATAACCTAAAGTGGTCAGTAAAAACACTTATCTCAACTCTAGTGCCATCAAGCTTTTTCAATGTAAATGCCCTTTTCGGCTTCCTCTTTGGTTCGGTGGTAATCTTCCTCTTTGGTACTGCTACTGAAGTGCTAGCTTCAACAAATGAATGCTGCTCTCGCCACGACATATCCCGATACATATGATTGATTGTGTTCCACTCACTCTGAGTAAAGCGAGTAGCACATTTCTTCAGACAACTTTCCTTGCACCCCTCTTTTGAGCTGTCTTCTAGCTTTCTTTTATTTTTAGCATCCATTTTTCGCTGGAGTAAGGAATTGTTATGTTCTTTACGCTTTGGTAACGATCCTGACGGTTCGGCCTCCAAACTATGTGTTCCGGTACAATCTTCAGATAAATAGTAATGGGCAACATCAATGGTGTTTCGGCGTTTACGAGAGACAGTTCATAAGTAACATTTGTATCAATAGATCGCCTACGTTCGGATTGCATGTATTGGTTTCCTGTATTTGAAGTTGTATTGAGTAATCTAGAGTTAGAACTTTGCTTGGCCTTTGCCTTCGTTGATGAAACGTGACGTTTCTTTTGTGGCCCTTTGGCTTTTTAATCTTATACCTTGTAAATCATCTTCAGAATCGTCATTTAACCAATGCCAATAACCGCATTTTTGTGTAGTAATGCTGGTTAACGGCATTATTGTCTAGACACTAAACGAAACTATTTTTTTTTTCTTTCGAAAATGCCGTTAAAGAGTTATGCAATATTGTATACTCACAATAAAAAGGTATCCAAATACAATGCTACAATGTCGTTATGTATCTTTTACCACATTTAAGTTTAGCATTTTAGTTAACGGCAGTGTAGCATTGCATATGTATGCATCAATTAAAAAAAAAATAAACAACAATGCTCTTAACATTCTTTAACCGCATTATTGAGTTTGAGTTTTAGTTAACGGCATTGTTATCTAGTAATTACATCGTACATTATATTAAAATATTATAGTTTTATGTTCTTAGCCGCATTTAAGATAAGTATTGCTACTTGACGGCATTTATGGATTGTAAACATACAAATAATCATACATTAACGGCATTTTGTTTTTTTTAATCTTTTTAACTAAAAGAGCTAGGAATAAACTGATTAGACAGATCGATAGAGATTTGTTTTCTGATTACGATGGCATCTTAAAGTAAAAATCGTCCAAATGTTAGATAACGGCATTTTAGCTTAAGGACGGCAGTTCTGTACTATCAGAGAGGATACGGATGCTGTAGTTGTTGATGCCTCTTCTGATCATTGCTGAAGCTGCTTCGGTTATTGCTGCGCATTCGCATTGGAAGATGGAAATGTTCGTTCCCAGTGACATTGATATGTTTATATTGAGGTCATGTGAGTGAATACCTACCCCTGTGCCGGTACTGGTCTTAGAACCGTCTGTGTAACACGAAGTCCGGGTGACTTCGTGGATTCCTGATGTATCACTTTTTTCCTCATATAGTTGTATCTGGTAGTGTTTGGTATGTGTATGCAGGACATTTTGTCACAAGGCGCTCCTAGTAGCGGTTGCCGTTCCAGGGCCTTGTCTAGAATAAGGGTATGAGGGCTTCTGGAGTTACCCCATTGTCCTTGGTGTTTCAGTCTAAGAGCTGCCAATGTGGCTTCTTATGTATAGGTCCAGTGGCGCCTGGTTTAGGATGATTTCCATGGCTGCGGCCGGTGTTGTTCTCATGCATCCAGTGATGGCTGAGCATGCTAGTCTTTGAAACCGTTGTAGTTTGGTCACACGTACCAAACAAGGTTCTGAGTTCACGGGAAGTACCCTGTAGGTTTTGATTCCCATGTCCCGAGTGTCGAAAATTTGCGGAAATTTGCGGCATAAACGGCTTTATCTTTTGATTGCGTTGGCTTAGAAGTTTTTTTCACAGCTCTAAGGGGCAATAGACTTTTGAGTATTTGATATAAATTCCAGCTTGATACCTTCACGCGTTCCTGAGAAAAAGGGTCTTGACAGACAGACGGATGGACAACAAAGTGATCCTATAAGGGTTCCGCTTTTTTCCTTTCGAGGTACGGAACCCTAAAAAGATGTCATTATAATAAAACATGTTTTTTTCTATTATTCGAATAATATTCGAATTATTCGAATAGTACCCAAAAAAAATTCGAATATTCGAATATCAAAATTTTCGAATATTTGCAAGCCCTACCTACGCTATAATGGCCTACAAAATTGTATTAATAATACCAGCAGTTCACAGCGAGAAAGAGTGTACCATAAGTATGCAAACAATAGTGAATAGAGTTAAGACATATTTAACCGGGTATTTATCGCGTTATTTACATTTATTATTGTCCGACGTTTCGGCAGGATTGCACCCATCGTGGTCCAGGGAAGACTGATATGTTGGAGGTAACCGCAGCAAAGCGAAGGCGTCTTTTCAGACTACCCTCACTTGGTCTTCATATTTATAGGAACTTAAGATTAGGGCACACACTGGGACAGCACACTACACTAACAGTATCAGCACACTTAGGTTGATTCACACGTCGAGTACACTTGGCTATCACCGGATTCCATGAGGCAGAGAGTGAAGCCTTATACTTCTTAATTTCAATTGCTTCCCGAACCATTTTCTCTATCTATTAAAAAAAGGGCATCAAAATCCGTTGCGTAGTTTTAAAGATATAAGGAAATATAAGGACAGACAGGGAGCGCGAAGCGACTTTGTTTATACTTTGTAGTGATACTTGTTTCTATGTAGTCACGCTTTACTAATAAATCGTTCCATTGAGATCACAATGGTGCGTTTCCAATAAAAAAATCATTACGGTTTTTATACTTTGATAGAAACTAAGTCTTCTGCAGGCATGTCGATTCAGTGAACAAGAAAGGATAACTAACAAAACAAACTATTAAGAACGTGCAATAGCGCCGCTCGAGATGGAGTTGTGCCTCACTTCCCTTCACCCTTCTACCAAAACACGCAACACCGCCGCTAATGCGGCCGAATGCAGGAGTTCGAGTCACGCTCGCTTTGCTGATGTATTTTGGCCGGCTAACTTACCTACGTACGTTAGGTAGTGTAGTACAATTAACTGTTCTATGTTAGGACAGCATCGCAGTGAAAGGATCGTGCTGCGTGTTGTGATGATGAACAGCACACTTAACTCTTTAAGTTTTGGACTACGTGTCATTAAGGTACATAATTAAATGATGCTGGACAATTCACACAACATCAACTAGTCCCAGGCTAGGCAGAGCTTGTGTTATGGGTGATAGACACAGAAAATGTAGTACTAGATAACAGATAAACCTAATACCTGCATTATACAACATAGATAGTTTTCTTTTATTATAAATAGAAAAACATCCAGGACACTTGAACAAATATTTGCCAATCGTGCAGACATTTGTCCCGAGATGGGAATCGAACCCGCAGCCTCTTGCATCACTGGCGGACCTGCGCCCGCTGCGCCAAACTTGCAGAGAGACATACTTTTTTCTTGGCTCTTTCAATCTTTCCTCCTGTACAACATGTCTCGCCATCACCTGACTTATGAAGCTAACCCATCTATTATTATAATCTATCTATTTTTGCGTATGTATTATTCGTACACCGCCGTTTTTATTATCTTATATCCTGTCCATCCAAAGGTTGTCTGGAAGAAATCGCTTTTAGCGATAAGACCGCCCATTGTATGTTATATTTGTCTGTGTTTCTCTTTGTGAAATTTATGTTATATGGTGAATGTACAATAAAGAGTTTATCTATCTATCTATCTAAACCTCGATCTTCCTCTACCATCCACTTTTCTACCGATGATGTTCAGGATAAACTGTCATTTGGTATAAGATGTCCAATCATCTTTCCTCATCTGTCTACCCCTTGTAAAGAGATGAGAAAAAAAAAATGAGAATAGAAAAAAAAATATTGAACTCAACGCGGATGTCTATAAAAGGCCGATACCTCAAAGCCAAAGGTGGCCAAAGTCTAAAATAATATAATTAAACAAAGCAAAGACACCTAATCTATGTAAAATATTTAAGCAATCATCATCTCAGCCGTAGGAATGCTGTCCACTGCTGGACACAGGCCTCCCTCATGCATCTCCAAGATCAAAAATAAAGCAATTTTGATAGTCCTATCCTCGTTTACCTTAAGCAGTACCTACTTCTTTGGCCATTATATACCTATAGCTACTATGATTAACTTGTTAACCTACTTCTGTGAATAAATATTTGTATTATTTATTTATTATTTCTTTCTTTGTACCCAGCTTATTTTTACCAGCATAACATTAAAAGGATAATGTATTATTTCTAAATATTTAGTTTTAATGCCGAAATCCTCGAGTTATTAACGTTTGCTTATTATATTCGTAAGATTGATCGACATCGTAAAAACATGGTACTGTGCGTAAGTACATTTACGTAAAAGCATATTAATTTGGTTTGTAAACCGTGAAGGCAGTTATCTTGAAAGTATTTCCTCTAGCCTTCAAATCGATCACCATTTAATTCAAATTACTAAAATAAAAAATGTAACGTAGTTAGAATTAACAGCTATGTAATTGCTTCACGATTAACGTATTTTGGAAACAGCAGTTAAATTCCTTAAAACAACCAATGGTTTGGAACGAAACCAAGCATTTCCATTAAATTTAATTGCAATAGAGGCGAAATTCGCCAATGTAAATACTCGATTAAACGCAGTATCAGTAGAAACTAAACCATTCATTTTAGGGTTTTGTAGTAAAACAAGAAACCCTTATAGTTTTGCTTTGTCTGTCTGTCCGTCCGTCACCGGCTTTGCGAAGAGATAATTAGTCCTAGAAAGCTGATGTTTTTTTATGGACATATAAAATAACAACGCCGAGATAACGTTACAAAAAATGCTGAAAAAAATAATGAATTAAGGGTAGCCATGCAGCGGGGATAAACTCTTTTTTCTTGATTTTCCCATCGTGTGGACGATTCTTGAATAGGTATTTTAAAATCATTTAGGGGTTGCGAAGTGTTGTGTTTTGGTAAACTTAAAAAAATATACACCAAATTCTAACAACTAGGTCTATTAACTACGGAACTCTACATAGCAAGTGGCTCGACACGCACCTGACCTAATTTATTTTGTGCATTACATATGCACACAAAAAATATGTATGTCTGTATCTATTTCCAGTTTAATTTTTCCTTGATTGACCATTAATATTCCCTTACACACTAATCAGATAATCAGATACACCGTTCGCAAAACTAATTTAATCGAGTTTTCTATATTGCTGGAACAACAATAGAAAATTCCAGTTTCGGAGATAGTGACCTTATTTTCTCGTCTTATCAACTAAGCTGAGACGTTAGTAAAATATTTTAAAAGACTCGAACGATATCCCAGGGACAGTATCGTCACGTACAGCACAGTTGTTGTTGAAGCTGTACTAAAAAATCTAGAATTGCATAGATGTAACGAAGGCCGAACTTAGTTCGACATTTTCTTACCTTAGTTTTTCGTAAACTTTCGCGATCACAATTCATTATAATATAATAACCCGGGACCAGGATTGTTGAAACACAGTCGAAACGTCGGGAATAATCAAAGATCAAAACAGGGGAATTTATCGCGTAATACGCGATAAATTCCCGTGTTTATGTTATTATATTATTTTCTTACCTTATATAAACGTGAAATATTCCGTATTCTCACTTCAGGGTTGCTTAAATGTTGGAATCTAAATTTTATGACTTGCAAAAATGTATTAAATAATCTTCATAGTCCGTGCTTTCACCTTTGCTTTCAAGTTTTTCGTTTCAACCAAGAATTGGTTTGAATGCACACTACCTGCAATTTACTGTTTATTGTTTAATATGCGTCACGGTTTCTAATCGTACTGCGTATAATCGAGTATTTACATTGGCGAATATCGCCTCTATTACAGTTAAATTTATCGGATCACTTTCTATAACACTACATCGCATATATCTAAAGCATTATCTATGTGTCGGTTTCTGTGTAAATAAAGGTAACGACCCTATCAAATTTGGTAGGGTCGTTACCTTTATTTATAGTATATTTTTCTAATGTATAATATTTCGTCAATAAGTTTGTCCGTGGGGTGCCGGCAGTAGAATGATACTCCTCCTCTCATGCCCATGGATGCAGTAAGAGCCTGCTAAGGGATACCTTCGGAAGATGGGCAGCAGCGTCATCCGTGTATCAACATCCCATACTGCGCTCACCAACCCGCCTGCCAAGTGTGGTGAGAATGGCAATTACCCCTCATGGAGATCCATGAGGGAGGCCTGTGTTCATCAGTGGACGTTTTATGGCTGAAATGATGAATAAGTTTGTGCCTCATCAGAAACACGGACGAAACCGAGCCGCATTCACTCAGAAAAAAACAGTGTGGCATTAAACAAGTTATATAAAATTTCTTCTTAGTAATCCTCATAGTCATCATCACAGCCAAAGGAATGCTATCGGCTGAAAGTTGAGGCTGAGATGACAGATGTGATGTAGACAAGATTAAATACTTAGGATTCTTTGTTCGAACTCAAAAAACTCTTAAAATCTCATTAGGAAATCAACCTCGCTCCTACCAGCCATTAGTCCACAGATTTCAATTCTCGCTTTTCGCATTCTGCACGTTTCGTTTTGTTTACTTTATCTGAAGCGATCTGGACAGGTTGTTGCATTTTGCACTTCGCGCGCTACTGCTCTTGCGTCCATATCTTCCATCTTCATTTTCACAATTTAATTATACTGTCTACAACGTTTTGAAAGTTAGGTTGTGAAATTTCTTTTCAGTATGCTAATTAAGCTGTTAGCTATAAATTATGAGAATTAAGATTTACAATAGATTTACTTTTTGACGGGAATAAAATCGGTAATTCGTATTTTTTATAATTATTTTTATTTATTATTTTACTAGTTGGTGTGATGTACAGAGGATTCTGAGGTCATCATCGGATCTTTTAATTTTATTTTACATTTTGATTAAACAAAACCTCTGTGTGGTTTAGGTACCTATTTTTATTTACCTACTTGTACAGCAACACTTTGCGGAGATCAATGGGCAGCAGCGTCTTTCCGTTTATCAATATCCCGTACTGCGCTCGCCAACCCGCCTGCCAAGCTTGGTGAATATGGCAACGACCCCTCATGATCTTGGAAATCCATTAGGGAGGTCTATGTCCGCTAATTTGGTGACATACCAACAGCAACGCCACCTACCGGGTCCAATTGTCTGTTCAAACCATTCAGGAACCCATTGAATATACACAAAAAATATGTACCTATCCTAATCGGTCCAGCCGTTTAGTAGGACTTAGGCCACAAACACACGTACAGAACATTTCTTTATATTAAGATAAAATCTATGGAAATCCATTTACATAGATATTACTGTTGTTATGGTAATTTTAAGCATTTTCTGTTGGGTACATCAAAGTGCTCATACTTCCATACAAAATAACCCGCTAAGTATCAAACATTGTGGGTTTTATCCATCCGCCTACAAATAGTTTCCTATATGAAAACGCTAACAAGGTAGTATAGCGTGGCTCTACATCACTAGCTAATTATGAGTGATGGGAACCCATGTAAAATGACAGCTATTATACGTAATCAGTTATGACGTTTTTTTGTGGAAACGACAAAGTGGCGTTCATTTAACTTGTAATTGAATTGTTGTTTGCTTTGAATACCGTGTAATGTACCTAATTATCTGCCTAAGTAGTTGAACATTTATAGGTGTATTTGATATGATAGCATCTACTCGTAGTTAGACAAATGCGGTTTAAACCAATAAATCGTCCGTCGGGCTGATTACGTATCTTGCTACAGGTTTGCAACAAGCGTAAATCTATTCATTTTGTAAAAACGGGAATTACTCACGTAGTATTGTAACGTCAAAGATTATTCCGACACGTTTCGATTTTTCAAGAAAATCATCATCAGTGTCATGTCGGCCCAACGCGCGGAGGGGTATTCAATCCCATGATGATGATTTTCTTGAAAAATCGAAACGTGTCGGAATAATCTTCGACGTTACAACACTACGTGAGTAATTCCCGTTTTTACAAAATGAATAGTATATCTCACGTTAGTTTTGAAAGTGAAAAAAGCGTAAATCTCTTCAATGAGTAACTCTTCAGTGTTTAACATTTAATGGGTGGTGTTATCCAAAGATTGTTAGGATACTGATCCACTTATCGTCATACGTTCCTACTCATCATCATCAATGTGAGTCAAGGCGGTTTTTTTGTTGAAACATTTCAAATGTAACTATTTTTATTTAAAATAGTTGAATTGACCCATTAAATTAGTTTAACTATACGGCCTCGATAACGCTTTACTGCATTCACGGCGAGCGGAGAGGCAACATTCTACTGCCGGCACCCCACGGCAACGCACGTAAGGACACTGCTGCCCATCTTCCGAGGGTATCCCTTGGCAATATATTTCTGCCTTTACTGTTCCAAGAACTTAGCACCATCCTGATTAACTAAGGAATTTATCCCCAGCTATAACAATCACATTGACGTCTAAATATGAGTCAGACAGACGTTAAGGCGCTTTGGTGAGCCAATGACTTTGAGAGTTTCGAAAGCCAGCGGCTGAATATCCGTTGGCAGAGTTTAAAGTTTTACCCTTACGCACGATTGGTTAACTATCACAGCAGGAAAAAAATTTAAAAACTCCTTTAAGAAAAACATATATGTATTTTCACTTTACAAGTAAACGGAACCGATTTATGCCAGCAAAACTAAATTTTCTGTACAAATAAGTATTTTTGAAATCTTATTTAAAATTGTGGTTGGATTTTACATATTTTTTTTAACGAGAATATCTGTTTTGGCGCTAACGACTTTTAATTGCAAGCTAGCTTTTTTCGTCAGATTGTATGCAGGCTCCCTTAGTCTGCGTTTTAACATAGTAATTAGGCGTTTTCATTAAAAAGTAAGGACTTAATAAACTGTTCTAGCCTCGAACCCTAGATGGCGTTAGTTTTCTTTTACTGACACACAATTTGACAATGAAAGCTATTGTGTATACTCAATAAATTGCTTTCTTTGCTTGCCAGCACCATCTTTAGTTAGTACAGTTTTTTTACTGAAAATGGCTCGTTAAAACACTAATTACATTGAAACATTTTTTTCTTAATGCGTCGCCTTAAATAAACTACTACCTCGTCCCACAGACGTCAAACCGCAAACTCTTGCGCATCTTTTTTGAAGTATTTACATTTCTTCATATTCTCGTTACGTCTTATATAGGAGACTGGGTACGGTTGTAACATTTTTTCGTCTGTCGTCCATAGAATCCAAACTATTTGTTCTAGCACTTTGAACAATACATGAAATTAAAAGTTGTTTATCATTATTTAAGTGTATGGTAATAACTTAGCCCTAAGTACGGTAGTTACACGATACTAAACATTTTAAAAAACATCTGCCTCTGTTACAATCGACCTCCATACCAGGGGGCTCCACGCCAGGGGGCAGTTGAAACACCACTAAAACAAAGAAAAAATATAGTAGATAGTTTTATTAAATATAAATCACATAAAATCAGATAGGTATTAAGTCTTTGTTTCATTAAAAGTTACATAAATATTAATTTCTTCATCATCATCATTTCACTACTTTCACTACTGAACACAGGCCTCCCTTATGGATCTCCATGAGTGGTAGTTGCCATACTCCCTACGCTTAACAGGCGGGTTACCGAGTGCAGTACGGGATGTTGATACACGCCAAGACGCTGCTGCCTCCGCTGATCTTCCAGAGGTATCCCTTAGCAGGCTCTTGCTGCATCCACGAGCATGAGAGGAGAAGCAACATTCTACATAAGCATCGTCATCGTCGTTTTCACTACTCGAGTTTGAGTTAACTACTTACAAAACTATAAAGCTTTTGAACTATTCTTTGTTATTTTAAATTAACACTAAGAAGGATTTAATTCTATAACACGGCATAAAATAAATAAATATTGTTACAACCATCCCGTTACAACTATCCCCACCCGGTATTTTTGACAAAAACAATTTATAGTTTCGAAACCAAACTTCACACACATCAACTGATTACTCTTAGCTGACGTTTTTCCACTAGTTTGGTTACGCGAAAATAATTTTTCGACCCTCAATTGGTTTGCGTTTTGGCGGGAAAAACGGCGGGCGCTCCGCGTCGGCGCTAAGTGGATACTGGCTCGGTTTTTACAATGGAGCGTATCGTGGTATTTACGCTCTGTGGAAAGGGATTGAATGAAGCTTGTCAGTACAATCATTCATAATTTAGTCTGTGTTCGGGATATATAGCGTAAAAATTATTTTCTATTAATTATTGATTTAATTTTATATAAAAAATACTTTTGTTTGTAATTCAAAATGTATTATCATATATCTACATGTTTTGCGGTATATACATAGTATGTGGTATAACCTCACTATATATAACATAACATTTAGGTGTCTTAGAACAAAATATTTTTTGATCGTAATTATAAAGTGCATTTTTTATGCATTTTTTTTGCGTAATCTTTTTTTTAATTTTAATTTAATCGAATAAAATTATTTTTTCTTGGGCTACGTAAATTTTATTTGTTATTGTCATTGTCAACTTCATTGAGAAGGCTACAAAACAAAGAAGAAGTTGATAAACACCATAGTTTAAAAATGACAATTGTTTTCGTGGAACGATGACTCACCGATGACTCACTGGTCAGTTTACTTACCAAAACCAAACGACGGCTAAAAAATCTTGGTAAGTAAACTGACCAAAACCAAACGAGCGGATATGTCAGGAATAAGCAAGCCAACACTCAAAAGCTGCTCAAAACACCAAAGCTGCGTGCAATAAGCGTGGAATAATTAGCGAAAAACTAAGATCAAAAATAATTACTTTTGGTTAAGAAACAAAAAAAGTCCCTCTCGACACAAACACTGCGCGAGCGTGGTCACGATACTGCGCATCGTACTTAGGCACGCCTAGCCCTCCCTTCTTGCCTTGCACCCCGCAGCCTAGCACTTACTATTCACAAGATATTTCTACTGTTTCAACCGTCCTTTGTTACAATCGTACCCAGTCTCCCCTACGTACTGCGGCTAGGAACAATGTACGATACTTGACGTGTGTAGACACAACTGATAAAAATGGAAATACCCATCTGTTGAGGAAACTAGATAGTATTATAAACTGTAAATTACGTCACACATTATGGGAGAGGGAGGGGGTCGACAAAGTGTGACGTGGTGAAGAGGTCTAAACTATGTGACGTCACATTTAAATTTAAAATAATGGAATAATAAAACTAACTTAGGAACTTTTGTACCAGTGTCAAAATTACTAGATGTGAGATTTCAACTTGACGTTACACTAAGGAGTCTCAATAATTCTTTAATTTTAAACAAAAAAATTACGAACTTCAATCATGAAATTTTAAATTTTGCTTTAAATGCCAAAGCCGCTATATGTATGCTAATTACATTGGAGTATTTCTTTCCATTTATCATGGATCATCAGAACTGGGTTTCAAAGCAAGCAAAGACTATTAATTGAAACAAAACACTCAACCGCAACTTTAAATTTAGGGGCTTGAGGGGCTCCAGTAGACATTTACAATTATTTTATTCCATCTTATTTCATTTCAATTACTTTAATGATGATGATGTGTAGGCAAGTATAATGATAATATTGGATAGGGATATTTATCTTAGCTATCTTTCGATGTCGTCGGACCGCTATATGTATGTTTATAACATTTCAGTATTTCCCCCGAATTATCATGGATCCCGTCATCAGAACTGGGTTTAAAAGTAAGCAAACATAACAAAGTTAAACGAAAAACCCAACTGCAAGTTTAAATTTGGGGCCTATAACTATCCCTTGGGGGACTCCAGTATATAAATATTTCACTCCATTTTATTTAATTTCAATGACCTTAATGATTATGATGGTGATGATGTGTAACTACACATCATCGAAAGATGGTTGGATAATTATTATCTAAGGGATATATTATCTTAGCCATTCTTCGATTAATTTTATAATATTGAAGAGTTTTGATAATCGTCACTATCAGTTCCACACCATCTCATACTTTCTGAATGCAGATACTATACCTTAAGCTAAATATGCCAAAATCGCTATAATGTTAACCTGCAATATTTAAGAAGTTGCCTCGATTCTTCATGGATCCCATCATTAGAATCGATTGAAAAAAATGAGACAACAAGCAAAAATATTTTTTCAAATCTATTACAGACGTCTTGAGAACCTCCTCCTTTTTTAAAGTCGGTTAAAAGTAAGCAAACAGCTTTTACCATGTACCTTACTTATTTATTAACATCTTGCTGACGTTCCGTAGTCCATTTATAGGCCCTTCTTCATGAGCTGTTAGGTACGTGGTACAACTGTGGTATTATGTCAATCGAATGATGTCAACCCACGGAAATTTTAATTTAAGTAAACAACTGTTTTAAGTTAACAATGCAAGCTGCAATAAGTGCCCAATAAAATTTCAATACGCATTCACCTCAAGGACTACATGCTGCCGGTTTCATCCACCGGTTATAGGTACTTGTGCAACAGATTACTTACTTACACCTATCTACCATCAGTCTGTGGCACCGGCTTGTACTTGACACACTGATTGTAGTTTTTCAAATCGAAAACAATTGCACGTCTTTGGAAAGTTCAGGACACTAAGAACATTACATGAAGTACTCAGTGAGTTTAAATAAAGTTCGTCAAGATTGCTTTCATGGAGACTCATGTTTTTGGTGAAAGACATCGATCCAAAACTACACAGTACAACTAAAAAGTGAAATAGTTATAGGTAAGGATTTCTGGGTCCTAACAAAAGTGTGCAATTGCGATTTTTGTTGATTAATCTCCTTACTTATAAAGGTTGATTAAGTTTATCAGCACAACATAATTAACGGATTTTTTGATGGTTCTGTATAACATATGCCGAATAATCGCTCTGATTAACTATTGACTTATTAATTAGCGTTTATAAGTAAAGGGATTATTGGGATTAATTATTGGAAAATTCGAGATAGCGTTCAAAAATTATTTAATGTGCATCGTACGAAAATCATAAAAGGTGCATCGGGGTAGGTTCGGGATCCGGGGTCAGAACGGATAAATCTAATAACTCCGTAGTTTAGTGATTTTAAATATTTGGTAGCAGAGTCGCCAGCGCCATTTTAATAATTTTATTCAATAACGCCAATAATTTTAGTCGTCATTAGCTTCGTCATCTTTCCGTTTAGAGAATTTCCAAAAACTTAGTTTTATTGAACCATATTTTCCTCACAATTTTATTTTAAAGACGTTAACTTTGGCAAGCATTTTTTAAGCTCGGAATAAAATATTTTGTAACATCCTAATGGTTTTCTAAAAACACGTCCGTTCTTACACCGATGCACTATAGGTTATTGAGTGTTATTGATGATCAGGGTGGGGGTCTTTCCGGGACCATGCTTGTTGCAATCCAAGCGAAACGTCGAGAAATAATAAAGGTAATTTACGCGATAAATACCCGGTTATATGTATGTTAATAAAGGGTGGGGGTTGCTCTAAAAACTCTTGTGATAAAGACAAATACTTTCTCCTGTTCCAGAAAATAGCGGCTATGAGAAGGTGCTGAACAGTTACCAGTGAAGACTTTATCAGATCAGATATTAAAATCCGGTAAACTATTTTAAGTACAAGCCATTGCGTGTCTAAATAAAAAAAATCCTAAAAATGCATTCTATATAAAACAATAACACGTTTTTTAAACTTTTCAGTAACAATGCCGCGAGTAGAGAAAACAGCACCCGAAGACTTCCGGCGCGTGCTCCGCGAGAAGGCTCTCTCCCACAGTCTGTTCTACCTGAAGCTAGGCGCAAGCTCGGGTGCGGCGCCGGCGCAGCCCCGGTGCGACGGCAGTGCGCCCGGCCGCGCGCCGCACACCGGCCGCGCCGCCCGTCACACGCAGCCGCGAGTCTCGGAACTGCTCCGTCGTTTCGAACCTCACTCGCCAATGCAGTACTTACGCCCGCCGAGGGCTTCTTCCCCTTGCGAGGATATCACATCCTCCGACGATGACGATCGCGCTGCTGTCAGACGCCGCAGTCGCGACCTTTCCGACGATTCCGCGGTAGAACTAGATACCAGACGCAGACATTCCCATCCTAGAGATGTAACACCACCGCCAGACGCGATGTCACCGCGCCGGGAACGAACCCTCATCGAGGCTCATGTTGTTGAATTGGGAAGACGAGGCAGCGAGGGTTGCGAGACTAGAGGCCGGACTGTTAGGACGCCAAGTGTTGTCGTCAGCGACTATTCCGACGGAATCGCGGTGGGGGCTACAGAGGAGGAGGTCAACTGGCTGCGATCGAGGTCTTTGTCAGCGGACTCTGCCTGCTCCTCATGC
This sequence comes from Pasiphila rectangulata, assembly GCA_963082625.1. Lineage (NCBI taxonomy): Eukaryota > Metazoa > Arthropoda > Insecta > Lepidoptera > Geometridae > Pasiphila > Pasiphila rectangulata. Next base: position 11,874,622 of record OY720249.1, read on the forward strand.
TCCACGCTGTCCAGCCGAGACGAGGAGGAGTTCGAGACCCCAGTACTGCCAAAAAAGGTGAGTTTTTTATTGACATGTACTTAAGAATAAGTATTTTATAGGATGTATGTACAATGTCTACGATCGTATGTTTTTGGAATGAATATATGATAGAAAATTTTAACGTATGTTTTGGAATCATAATCATTTAATAATTATTTATTTATTTGGCGCATAATAAAGAATAGAATCATTAGTCATTTAAAAATATTCAGAGTAGCCTATTTAAAATCCTGGACTCTTATTATGCTCCATGGAGAAACAAAATATTATTCCTTTTTCGCGTGGGATGAAGACGTGGGTTGAACAGTCATAAAAAGCGTGCGAGTTTCCTCGGCTTCATTATCAACTAAACTCAATTCAACTGCCGAACAATGATCATTGAACAGAACAATGATCTCAAGTTCTATTGTTATTGATACATTGATTGATACAACATTAATCAGTCGTTTGTTTTGGTTCATCTCTTCCTCTTGAACTTAAGCAATGTTTACATTTTTATGTGCTTAAAACTTGGCAAATATTGCTTACTTAATCGCAAATTTTAGGAACCAATAAAAAGTGGTCCCTTAGGCTTGGAATTGTGGTTCCGTAAGCAGTTTTATTGGTAATAATTCAGTTTGAAGGTTGTGACGTCAATTTTGGCCCAGAGAGTACCTAACCGGTTGCAATCATACAACTCTCAATAAAATAACAGTAATTTATGGGATTTATTGATTTTCATTAATATTTCTACATAATATATAACATTTGTTAAGAAAAATAAGCTATGAGCTATTTTATGCGTTTATTCAATTAACGGTCGTTTCTTGTGGTTTAGTCAAAGAAAATTGTTATTCTAACCCAGGTCTTCAGCGGGGTCAAGGTGGCCCCCACAATATACCCAACCTAAGGAGTAGGTACACATATTTCTTAACTAAACCACTTTATACATGGACATTCACTTTATGGCATTCATTTATTCAAATAGTCGTTAGTAGTAGTTTAATTGGTCCTGGATTCCTATGATAATATTATCCTACATCTACACAAAAGTAATTTGTTTGTTTTGTAAGATGTAATATCCATGGAACTATCTGACTTTTGTTTGCAATAATGAATGTAGAGAAGAATTCATGAATTTTACTCATGGTGACGAATTTATAATATATTTCGGCTAAGTAAAATATGGTGACTATGTTTTTGATAGAGTCAAATTCAAAGTCTATTCTCCAGAAAATTAGTGGCAGCATTTTGATTTTGCCCTGGAGTGCGGCAGTAGAATTCTGCCTCTACTCTCTTGCCCGTGGGTGAAGTAAGAATCTGCTAAGGGATAACTCCAGAAGATGGGCAGCTTCTTTCCGTGCGAAACACGTTGCTACATTGTACTGCGCTCGCCAACTTGCCTATCAAGCGTGGTGAGTATGATAATATCATCACTTGGAGATCTTTGAATCAGCCCTACGTCCAGCAGTGGACATCCTACGGCTGCAATGATGATGATGATGATGATGATGAGGATTTTGATAATGCGATCACAATGCTGTGGCAGAACGGGCCGTACCATAGCGCTGGTATTACGTTGGTAATGACCAAACCTTCTACTTAAGCTTCCTCGGTAACACTTATGTTACGATATATTGGTGCAACTGAAGTGAATGGAGAGGAGAAGAGTCTCCTCTCACTTGTATTCATACCAACCGAACCAAGAGTCCACCATGTTAAATCTTTATCGTTCTAGTGAACGTTGTCAATATATTATCCATGTCCCCAGGCTTTAAACCTTGTAACAACGTAACGGTCATGTGCAATGCCCTCATAACATTCACGAGCATATCTCGTTCCCAACAGGATGCTCTCTATAAAACATTCCACTTGACGAATTGATAAACATACTCCTATTCAGATAGCTAAGCTGAATCACAGCATCACAGCCACTGAATCACTCAGAAGGATTATGGTATTTACCTTATTGATTTGTCAGGCAAAGGAGTTCTAAAGCTGAATCGCAGACAGGCGTTATACAAAGACAATTTAACCGGGTTTTTATCGCGTTATTTTTATCTATATTATTGACCGATGTTTCGGCGGGATTACATTACACCTATCGGTGTCCCGGGAAGACAATGCAATAGGTGCAAGGTCGAAAGGTCGGGCAATGAAGGTAAATAACGATAAATACCCTGTTAAATATGTTTTTATAATGCGTCGTGATCGCTAAAGTTTAAAAAGACGTTTTAAGGCGTTTTCATAAAAGGAAAACGTACAAAATTGTTCCCTACAACTTGTTAAATGGCACTAGTGATATTTTTCTGTTAATAAATGACTGGACAATTGATACCTTATTAACATACATATAACCGGCTATTTATCGCATAAATTACGTGTATTATTTCCCGACGTTTCGCTTGGATTACACCAAGCATGGTCCCGGGAAGGTCAGTCTTCCCGCGAATCGCTTTTTTTTACGCGATAAATACCCGGTTATATGTATGTTAGTCAGTTTTCCCGGGACCATGCTTGGTGCAATCCAAGCGAAACATCGGGAAATATTAAAGGTAATTTACGCGATAAATACCCGGTTTGTATGTTAATAATGTGTTGTGATCGCGAAAGTTTACAAAAGACGATTAATACCTTTATTTATTTTATAATTTGATTACTCCGCGCGCTAGCTCCATCTATAAGATTCAGTAGGAATGTCAGGATTTTTCGTAGTAATCTCTATTGTAATAAAGTTATAAATAACGGGCCGCGGTGAAGTAATTTTTCAAATCGGTCCAGTAGTTTCGGAGCCTAGTCACTGCATACAAACAAAATTATTTCCTCTTCATTATTAGTGTAGATGTAGATGTAGACTAACCGACACACTCGATGGGATTAAATATAATGCATATTCAATAAAAAAACTAACAAAAAATTGTTTACAGTTTATTGGGCCGCAAAATCTCCGGACCCTAAATAGTCAAAAATTGTTAACTAACTTGACGACTTCGAGGCTTTATATCTTAATTTTTATTTAATTAAGCTAATATGGGACATGTATTTAAACAAACACCTTCAAGCGAATCAGCAATCTAGCAACCTCCTAGGTCGAATACAGTCTAATTTCAATCAAACAATCGCTGTCACAGTGTAACTAATCTGGACGAGCTCCAGTTAACATGGACAATGACATGGATCAAATGACGGATGCTAACATCCGTTTGTATGAAAATACCTAAACTGTGCATTGTGCCTGCCAGGAAGAAGATATTAAATGCCCATTCACACGATTGTGGCTATACAGTTGTAAGCTGTAACAAAATACACTCCTGAAAACAACAAAGACTTGCGAAAGTGGGATAAGTCAGATTTTTTACGATTTGCCTTATACCTTCAAAAAGCTTCATTTCAAAATATCTAAAAATAATGCATGAGCTATTCAAATTGGCATAAAAGATTTGATCCAATGAACACTCTAGAGAGGTCATAAACCCTTGCAAAAAGACAACATTAAAAGACGCGAAATTTTACAATAACCTGTAGTAAAAAAAAAATAGTATGCTTTTCTTTATGTTAACAGTCAGCGTTCCCCAAGGCTGCATTCGCGATCCATTGTTCTTAATGTCAGCTAAATAAATTGCTGCGCGTCACTGCCTCTCGTTGATCTTTAAGATAATAATACGTTGATTTATAGTTTTGTTACTTGCTTTGGAGATGATAATTTATCTTGCGGTAGATCATATTGAATACTTAATTTATTAGCCATCAAGGCTCCAGTTTTGTAAGTTATTTTTTGAAATAGTTTTTTTGCTTTGTAAATAAATAAAAACAAGTTATTTATAAAAAAAATAAATGACTGTTTTTCTTGGTCGTTTTTTGGCTGTTACCGATAAACAAATATTATTTTAGATTATTAAAAACAATCTATTTAATTCAATTCAAAAAGATATTGTTACCATATTTTACAAGTCTATATTAGAAAAAACAACAGTAAGGATCTGGACAGACAGTAGTTTATTAGGTTTTTTTATAACCATCCCAAGACACTGCCTGTGACAGAACCGAGATGGACAGACAGTATAGGTTATTAGGTTTAAAGGTAAATTGAAAAATGTAATCACAATTGTCCAATTATACGTGTTTTCGCAAAATTTCTTGAATTTTCGCGATTAGTCGTTATATCAAATCATCCTACGACATATACATAAATATATCAAAGTTTTTATCAATTTATTCTACAAAAAATTCTAAAAAATAAAATTATCGAGGCGCAATTGAATATTTTTTCCACCTCTATTGATAGACACTCTAACAAGCTAACAAGTAGGGCATTTCATGTTTGTAAGAGCTGTGACGCCTTCCTTTCATTGAGAAAGCAATGTATTATTAATCTCTGTAAACAAACGGGCCGTAGGTATTGTCATGTGTGTGTGTATGATCCTTGTCAATGACTGAAGTATTAGCAGTATTAGCAATCAATTTTTTCTCTAGAAAAAATCCTATCTCTTCCTCGCTTAGTCTCAACATCGGCGCCTGAAGATAATTAAATGTTTCCACCTGTTTAATATAATTTTTATTTATTGGTCATTTGGGTAAAAAATATTCAATTCTAAATTAATCACATGAAAATTATAAGCAATAATCTAAAAAAGGCGATAACGCTTACTCTTGAATTTCTGCTCTTTTAAGGGTTCCGTACCTCAAAAGGAAAAAAAACGGAACCCTTATAGGATCGCTTGGTTTTCCATCCGTCTGTCTGTCCGTCTGTCAGTCTGTCATGCATGACCCTTTATCTCGAGAACTTGTAGAGGTATCGAGTTGAAATTAAAACCATATACTCAAATCTACAGCCTCTTTAAGCTGTGAGAATATTGTTATTCTAAGTTAACCTAAAAAGAGATACGAACTTTTATGCCGCAAAAAAGCATGTTTCGACATCCTCAAAGGAATAAAAATTCTTCCGGTACTTCCCGTAGACCTAGAACTATGTAATTTGGCGAGGAATATCGTCTTATATTGTAGATATAGAAAAAAATCCACATTCCACAACCGCGGAGTGCGGCTAGAATAGAATATTGTGTCAAAATACAACTCCGTTGCTAAAATCGTTACCACAATATTGATTCATACTTGAGTTTTTGATACAGCATCAACTGCAGTGCCTAAAACATTGTTGAACATTGAACACTAAGCGGAGGCTGAGACAGTTGTCATTGCATTAGTTCAAAGCACTGTGTTTCCAAATTCTTATGACCTTATTTCCCCTCTATTGGATTTCTGCTCGATGCCCAGCACCTAAGCCATCCTCAACACAAGAAACAAATTGTTAGTCACGCAAGGATTTCGTGTATGATAGATAATAATGCCACTATGACATTTGTGTGTGACATAAATCCTTAGAATAATAACGTAATAGAAATCAGGCTAAAATAGCAACGAAAATCAATCATTCTGTACTCTTTTTACTTATGGCATTATAACCGAGTTTGAAAGAGATGCATATATATAGTCATACTCTTTGGAATTTTCAAGGATGGCGTAAATAAACAGTCAAATGGTTCTAAATTCGGTTCTACTTATGATGTATGCAGAAAATGTACTTTTTCATACATTTTCACGTAAAGATGAAAGAACTTACAAGGTCGTCGTTCGAGGTATCCCTACTGAAACTATTCCTTCAGTACTTGATGAATTGGCTGAATTAGGATTTGACAAAGCTACAGTAAATAAACTCAAAAGTGCATCTCCTGAAGACAAAAGGTCATGTCCGCCATTCCTGATTAAGCTCCCTGCGGGCTCCGATATTGTTAAGTTCAAGCAGATCAAATATCTCTGCAACTGCGTTATTAAGATAGAGAGATTTAAGCCTAATACTACTTCAGGCACACAATGCTATCGCTGCCAAAATTTTGGTCATGCTTCTAAGAACTGTAACTTAGCGGAACGATGTGTCAAGTGCATTGGGTCCCATGCCACAAAAGACTGCCTGAAGAAAGAGCGAACTAGCCCTGCACAATGCTGCAACTGCAAAGGGACTCATCCCGCTAACTTTAGGCAATGCCCTGTCCGAATCAACTACCTGAAACGCCTCCGGCAAGAAAGAGAAGATCAAAGCTCCCAACTAAAACCGGCCCTCACCCCTGGTGCTGTTGAGAAAATTAGACGCCCAGAAGTACCCAGCGTGCTAGCTAGGCTACCTCCTAAGCTGCCCCGAGCCAGCACCACTATCACAGGAAAGGCAACGAGTGACGATGCAGCCCCGTGTGAAGTGCCTTTACAACTGGACGTGGCAACTCACGAAATGCTGCAAATCCTTAATGTTATCAAGCGCATTAAACATGACTTTACTACATGTTCCAACATGATGGACAAGGTAATTCTCATTCTAACACATCTTGGTCAATATGTCTAATTCAAAAGAATTACGCCTACTTTATTGGAACGCGGACGGCATACGTAGTAAGCTCGCAGAGCTCGCGGACCTAGCTATATGTGACCTATCTTCCGACATCATAGCGATTTCTGAAACGAGACTAGGCATCAGAGTCCCTCTTGAGCTACCGGGGTATAATTGCTATCGTCAGGATAAGTTGAATTCCCGTGGTCAGGGTGTTGCTATTTTTGTAAAAGCCGACATACCTCACTGTCAAGTAGTTACTCCACAAATGACTCATATGGAAGCCGTGGGAATTGAACTTTACATCTCCGGGTTGAAAACTGTTATTTTTTCTGTATATCAGTCCCCTAATCTAACACTTTTATATCAAGATTTAGATGCGTTACTGAACTTCAAGAGAAATGTTCTTTTGGTGGGTGATTTTAACGCGAGGCATCCGCATTGGTGCAAATTTAGCAAACCAAACAGCCATGGTAGGGCGTTATTTCATCACAATATGTCAAACAACAGCTTCACTATTCACAGTCCTCCTAACCCAACATTAGTACACTACAACACAGAACATAAACCATCCACACCTGATCTAGCAATTGCTTCAAACATTCACACAATCATTAGCATCGAAGCTATGGCCAGTTTATCATCAAACCACTTGCCCGTATTATTGAAGTTAAGTGGATTCATTCAGCGTGATACTATTTTAAACATCTATAACTACAAGCTTGCAGATTGGTCGAAGTTCCGTTCTCAGTTAAATAACCACGTCTCGCTAACCAGTAAAACGTTTGATTCCATTGAATCAGTTGACGAAGAGGTACTTTATTTGACTACTGCTCTTACAAATGCTAGAGACAAGTGCGTGCCTAGGGTTAAGAAGTCAAACCTGGAACACACGTCTTTACCTAAATTTATTAAAAAGTTGATCAAAATGAAAGATGCATTGCGCTATCGCGAACGACACGTGGCTGATACTAACTTCCGGAAGGGTATTCGAACACAAATAAATGCTCTTCAAGCACGAATTAAATCGGCCATTAAAGTTCACAGTGATCAGATTTGGAATGATAAATTATCCAGAGCTGATACGACCCCCTCTGATCTGTGGCGAATAGCCAAATCACTTAAAAGAACATCGACTGCTATACCACCATTAATAAAGTCTGAAAATTCCCTAACAACTTCTGTTACTGAACAATGCAATGAGCTAGCCGCAGCATTCTTTGAAAATATGAATTTAACGTTGAACTGGGTTAGCGATGAGACTGACAATATTGTGGCCTCATCTATGGATAGATTGTATTCATCAACAGATATTTGCCTACCGAACATGGTCACTCCTCGCGAAGTAACAAAACATATTCGTTCACTGAAAAGACGCAAAACCCCAGGAGTCGATAATGTTCACAATACACTTTTACAGAACATGCCTCAGAAGTGTCTAGTTCTTTTGACTAAAATAATCAACTCCTGCTTAAAATTCCATTATTTTCCATCAGCATGGAAAACGGCTAAGATTATAGCCCTTCCAAAACCGGGTAAAGACCATAAACAAGCAGTAAACTATCGACCCATCAGTTTACTATCCACTCTCGGTAAATTGTTCGAGCGCATCATTTATGATCGCTTATTAAAATCTCTAGATCGACAATTTATCAATGAGCAGTTTGGATTTCGACGATCTCACTCTACCACTCAACAGCTTGCTCGTGTCAGTGAGCACGTGTCGCATAACCTCAACCTGAAACGTTCTACCGGAATGTTCCTTCTAGATATCGAAAAGGCCTTCGATACCGTTTGGCACGAAGGCCTTCTTCACAAACTAATCATCAACGATGTCCCACTTGGACTAGTCAAACTTATTAAATCGTACCTTACCGATCGAAATTTTAAAGTCTTCATTGGTAACGTTTCTTCTGACCTATACTCTGTTCCAGCTGGTGTGCCCCAAGGATCTGTTTTAGGACCTTTATTATTTTTGGCATATCTTAATGACATTCCTAAACAACCACATACTTACCTTGCATGTTTTGCCGATGACACAGCGTCATACTCCTCCAGTTGTGATGAAGATTTAATTATCAGCAGACTACAGCTATCACTGGATCTACTAACTGATTATTTTATTAATTGGAAGTTAAAGTTAAACGCATCTAAAACAGAAGCTATAATGTTCTCAAGGAAACGAAAGCCTCCTGACAAAAAAATAGTTATTAAAAATCATCATATCCCTTGGAAAAAATCTGTTAAATATCTTGGAGTTTATATGGACACTAAACTTAACTGGACCCCTCATGTTGATTATTTACGTACCAAAGCAATTAAAGCATTCAATGCACTTAGTCCCATTATGAACAGACACAGTAATTTAAGCCCAAAATCAAAAATTCAAATATATAGTACTTTAATCCGTCCCTGTATGACTTATGCTGCTCCTGCGTGGAGCAGTACTTGCCAAACTAACTACCGTAAACTTCAAGTATTGCAAAACAAAGCCTTTAAAATAGCATATAACACCCCATTTCTCACTAATTTAAGTAAACTACACGAAAAATATAAATTCCCTACAATATATAATTTCATTATTCAATTAACTAAAACGTTTTATATAATACGTAATCCTAAGCACATTAATAAACTAGTATCATCCCTTGGTAAATCTCGTTTATCGAACCTCCCGTACATCGATACTTATAAACGGTATCGCTTACCCCATCACTACTTACTGGACGAAAACAATGACGACCCGTTTTCGCCAGCAAGTTAACCCTATATGCGTAGTACTAAATGTTACTCACCATTGGCCTAATAAATATTATTATTTCGACTTTATTTATCACGTTATTTTATTATATTACCTTTATTTATGATAATTAATTTAACCTAAATTTATTTTTGATATTTAACTTAAATTAAATTGACATGGTAAAATAATTTAGACAATACCATCAATTGTCTCTGTTCTACTTATTAATGTAATTGTTTTGTTAGACTTTTGTAGACAAAAATCAAATCTGAACACTACGGGTTCATGTCCCGTCGGAGTCCAAATTTCATTAAATTTTCATTGCCATAAATTACACACACTAGCGTGGGTTTACACTTTAAAAAAAAAAAACAAGAACATCTGTTCGATCTTTATGATATTTATTTTATTTTCTTGAATTTTAACTCACCTTGTCTTATATCGTCAGTTAATGAGTCGCGTGACAAAGGTTAACGTGACGTCGGCTGCGGCAGGCAGCGGCCGCTCGCATTTCTAGCTTGGTGCGCGGGTAGGCGAGCAAGTATGCCGTTCGCATCGATCTTTCCGTACCCTATGTTTCTATTTTTATTTGTAAGATGTAATCATAATTAAATGAACCTAACTATGCGTAGTCTTTAAAGATTGTTATGCCCAATTATTATTGTAAAAATGTGCGCTAAACAAAGTGCACATATAAATTTTATAATAATGCAAGTTATGTGTTTTAAATGCCTGTATTATGAACATAAGACTTACAAGGTAGTTATTTTTATAAATAGAAATTTTGTTAAAAAGCTTTTATAGGTGCTATAATAGCCTGCTAAGTTATTTTTTAGATTAAGTTGTAATTATACTGAACCGTGTTCTGTATATTTTATGTAATGTACCTATGGTAAATAAAGAACTTTAAAAACAAAAACAACTTATGATGTATGAAGCTAAATAAAGCAATAATAAACGTGAAGTTAGCTATAAAGATTACTTCTAACAAGCTTGAAGTAAGGCTCAGACATAATTGTATTTTAGCCTTACTTCTATTATGTCATTCATTATTCTTCTAAGCATAAAGCAGTAACGATCTCATGGACGTCATTGACGTCACAGTGATCTCGCCTCGCTCGACCCCAGGGCACAGCCACACAAATATTTGAAATGAATAAGCCTTTGCACAGAACATAAAACGGTAGTGTGCTGCATAGATCTGATGTAACCTTATTAGAACAAACAGATGTAACGATTATCCTATCTACCAGAACTTGTATTGCACTGGACGAGAAATGTGTGATACATGTTGGGTCCTCGATTCTTGACATTCTAAGCTATATTGAAGTGCTTTTAGAATTTTTATAAGGGCCGATTTTTCTTCAATACCAATTTGTTGTCTCACTCTCTATTCGTGGGATAAGGATATCTGAGGATTCAAAAATCGACCCTAAGTGATCTAATTTACGAAATAAAATTAAAAAAAAAATTATATCTCGTTTGTAAACATGATCACGCAACAACAACAAGCAACGCAAAAATATTGCAAAAATGTGGGCGACGCAGTGGCTAAATACGTATCAAATTTGGACTTAAAAAATACTTTTATTTATTCATTTAATTAATTTATCCTCTTCAATGTAATGCCGTGGGGTGCCGGCAGTAGAATGTTACCCCTCCTCTCCTGCCCGTGGATGCAGTAAGAGCCTGCTAAGGGACACCTCCGGAAGATGGGCAGCAGCGTGTTTCCGTATATCACCATCCTATACTGCGCTCACCAACCCGCCTGCCAAGCGTGGTGAGTATGGCAACTACCCCTCATGGAGATCCATGAGGGAGGCCTGTGTTCATCAGTGGACGTTTTATGGCTGAAATGATGATCCTCTTCAAGGATGCTCGAGTCTTCTTTAAACCTCATTATGAGAATTGGAAATTTGGGAGTGGTAATAATTTGGCATGGTATGGCTATGTATGTACAGGAAAAATAAAAAAACATTTATTTATTTCGAGTAACTTTCGGCCTCATACGAAACCGGAGATTCGTAACCAGTTACGGTAGAAGAAAATTTAATATACAAACGATGCTAGCTACTAAATAGCTAGCAATAATATAATAATAAAAGACAGTAAAACACACGTATAAAATACAAACAGAAAACACAGATAAAATTACAATAAAATATATACAACAAAGAAAATAACAAAATGGATGTGGATAAATGGGTTGCGGCCAACTAGCGATATATACCTGTATGAGAAAAAAAGAATATACGAGAGAGTGGAAATAGACAATATGCTGTGCCGACCCCGCATAGAGTGGGATAAGTGCAGGGAGATGATGATATCTATAACTTTGTAAATCCTTCTATCTCATTGTCTGATTTTTTAAGAGTTCCTATAACTAGTAACGAATGCATCGTTGCTTTGCAAACGTCGAGTTACACACACTTGACTGGTCTTCGGTTCTCTTTAGTTATTTCATTCATATTGTTATTCAACATTTTTTTTACGCAATAAATGTATATCCTTACATATTTACTCTCTATGTCCTTGAGATCAAGGATATCATCAAACATAATTATACGTTAGCATCAGTATCTACATGCATATAACGTATAATTATGTTTGTTTGATATTTACGTGACTAGTCTATTTACTAATGGGATAAGTTAATTAATCATAGACAAAATAAATTGATACGAACGTATTTTTTGTCGTTACTCTATTCTGAAAAAGTGTTTACTATTTTAAAGTCCATGGAGATCGTAAGGACCAGTTTATATTGAGAAAAAAGCTTGCAATGCAAAGCAATGCAATTGTGCATATACAAATATTTATTATGAATTAGAACGATGTCAAGCGCAATCTTTGCAATTAAGATTTTAAAATATCAGATTACCCAGAGGACAAAACCACTTGAGACAAAATCTGCTCCATCTCCATCAAAAGACAAAAATAAAACTGTTAAATGATGACTATAACGACCGAGCTCGGTTCTTCTCTTAGCTTCTTTTTCACAATTTTAATTATTCGTTTGTTTAGTATATTGACGCGTTAAAAAGGCCCTTGTAGTCGCTCTAATTAAAGTATTTTTATGAAGCGCCCTCACTTGGAAACTTGAATTTTATGTCTTTTACCTGAAAACCACATTTTAGAAGGAAACTGAAGATGTTCTTATGATGGATGCAAATTAATTTACGATGTAAAACTTCGAATGGCTAATACTAATAAATTTAAAACGAGTTCATTTGATTTCAACTAGTTTTCTCCAGTTTCCAAATCTATGACGTACATCATTTAAAGTTATAATTGATGGGTGGAATTATACGTGGCTCCGTTGTAGAGTAGGACGCTAATATTTGATAACTATTTAAAAATGTAACTTACAACATTCTTTGTTGTTCTTACTCTATGATTAAAACAAAATGTGCTGAGGTGTTCATAAGTAAATAAACTGAATGACGCACGCCCATGACCCGTCTATTGGGACTGTCGGTTTTCCTCGCTCTGCGGTTTGTTTGTAATTTATAATCCTCGGTGGCATTGGAGCTCCCAATAAAGTGGGACAATTAAACTATTAGCTCGACAGCGGCTTATCCTGCGAGAACGTGGTCACACGCCGAGAATAGGATGGGTAGAATACACGGGGCATGTTCTGTTGTTTAGTGGACGGCCGTTAACACGTGGTAAATGACGTTATGCATTATTGTCTTATTACCACGTCCTCGCATGTACCCCAAATTTATATTTTTTTTTTGCATATTTTTTGCTTTAATTACGGTGTGATATTTAATGCTAAATTGCAGCAGTCTCTTCATAAAGCTGCCGACAGACAGACAATAAAAAATAACAGTTCCTTGTTTGTACTACAGGGCCCTAAAAAGCAGAGCTCGTAGTGAAGTGGAACTTAAATACATTTTATTTCTACATACATATTGAAATAACCAGGCCTGAGACAGTAGAAAAGCAAACATTTGTCCTCCGGCGGGGATCGAATCCGCGAACTCCTGCATCTCAGGCGGCCATTAGACTATGCTTTGTCAAAAAACAATGCCCAAGTGACTAAGGCGATTAGGTTCTGTATGATTGTTGTTGAAAATCAACAATTTAAATAAAACCTTGATTCTTGAGCATTCCAATTAGTTTTACATTTTATAAAACTTATCAATCCGCAAAAACTATATATCAAAGTTTTCGAAAATTAAAAATTAAACAAAAACACAGCTGATTCTAATAACTTGGCTGCATACCCACAGACCAAATAAAAACAGAGATATAATTTAACGAACTCCGTGGCTTAGTCGGTTTAAAGCAGGCTGAGACGCAGGAAGTCGCGGTTTCTATTCTCGCATATTATGCATTGATATGAATAATAATGATAAGTACAAAGCAGTTGATGTGCTTTTCAAAAAAACATCTTTTGCGGGGAGTAAAACCAATCGCACGAGAGATGACGCGTGATGATTGCAGATGTGCTAGTTAGTACTAGAGCGACTGCCCTTCGTGCACCGTGCCTATCATGTTGACTGTGGTGACTAGATGGCAACTGAGGGTATTGTAGCGACTGTGTCAACTGTAGTGAAAATGTGTTACATCTGCCAGGCACGTCCCGGTCAGGTTGACAGGCAAATTTTTTAATAGTAAATATGGGGTTGAAAAGTTCTCGAGTGGAGGCCACGGACCGGTAAGCGCAGCGTAGGACGTCCACCTACAAGATGGGCAGATGACTTGGTGAAGACCGCAGGTCGACGGTGGATGCAGGCCGCTTCCAAACGCAATACTTGGAAATCCATGAGGGAGGCCTATGTCCAGCAGAGGGCGTCCTATTGGTCCTATGGCTGAAATGATGATGATGATGTCAAGTGTAAGTAACGATCAAATTTATTATTTGTCATAAAAATTTCGTCGGGTAAGCGGTAATTTTGACTTTATAATAACCTGCTCAAACCTTACCAAAGATATGGTTTATACAACTCGCATAAACATGGATTTTATAACTCAGTCTTGACGCGACAGACTGCTCCGCTTTCTTCTAAGGAGCTAAACACTGATTACGATTAATTTTGTGAAATGCGTTGATTTTATTCTTAATATTATAATAACGAAGCTTTTATTATTTTATTTATTTTACAAAGAGAATAGTGTATCTCACGTTAACTTCGAAATTGAAATATAAAAGTGAATTCACAAGTTTACAAACAAAACTATTTTGTCGAGGGTTAAAAAAGGCCATGCCATCACTTGAATAATATTACAAGTAACCAATCGAACATACGTTAAAGAGTGTAAAACTATTTTAAATAGGTACATTATCTTTTATCTCATGCTTATTTTATTGTACCTATAGAGGATAATATAATATAAAAATAAAACCTACCGTTGCTTACGTCTGCTAAGAACACGGATATCAAGATACTCAATGTTCATTTTTCATATTTTTGTCTGACAAGTTTATTTAAATTTCATGATTATATGATTTTTTATAATTATAAATAATCCTTTTCAACCGTTGTTTCTTGTTGTTCAATTGAAATTGAGGTGATCCTAAGAATGTGTTGATCATTTTGATAGCTCACACCCATGTAGTTTTTTTTGAGGTAAACTATATTGCAGATAATGTCGCACTTTATTGATGGGTACCGCCCCTTAAGAGTACTGCCACGCATAACGAACAACCAGACGATTGAACACCGACCGGTTAAGAAATAAAATAAATCATACTTAAAAATTTACATTTAGATAGGTTTATTATTTTTTGTAAATATTTAAGTTATTTGCAGTTATTTAACACGCAATTATTTGTATACCTATTCGATTATCGATTATAATTCTCATAGAACCCTAGTTCTATGAATCGATAGTAACATGATAATTATTTAATGTTGCCTCCTCTCTTGCCCGTGGATGGAGTTAGAATCACCAAGAAACCAGTAGTAGACGTCGTACGGCTCAGATGATGATGATGATAAACGGTGTTAAAAAAGCCTTCATTAAAAAGCCCATATCAACCACCAAAAACCCGTACAATATGCACACTTCCTATTCTAATTAGAGTTCTAATTTAAGCTTGCTTATCTGTGGCAGAACAATGGCGTGTTATGGTTGTATCGTTTTCCGTAGTAAGCCGATCGTTTTTTTTATAACTTGTACCCACCCATTGACGTCAATGGACCGGTTGCGAGGCATGTGGTTGTGTGCGTCGCGCTGCAGGGTTGACACGTGCCTTTAAATTTTATAGTTGCTTGTCGTGGGATGAAATGACCTCTCTATGTGTTCATAATTAACGGAAGCTAGAAACCATTAATGAATTAATAATAAAATAGTTATTTTATTGTACACAACAATTACAAATGAAATTTTTGATGTAAAACATCTTTTGCGGGGGTGAAACTGATCGGACGAGACGCGTGGCGCTTGGAGTTGGGCGAGTTAGTACTAGGGCGACTGCCCTAATACCTAGTTGCTAGAGAGACTGTCCTAATATCTAGTCACTATAGAGACTGCCCTAAAACTTGTTGCTAGAGAGACTGTCCTAATATCTAGTCACTATAGAGACTGCCCTAATAACTAGTTACTAGAGATACTGTCCTAATATCTAGTCACTATAGAGACTGCCCTAATAACTAGTTACTAGAGATACTGTCCTAATATCTAGTCACTATAGAGACTGCAATAATAACTAGTTACTAGAGATACTGTCCTAATATCTAGTCACTATAGATACTGCCCTAATAACTAGTTACTAGGACGACTGCCCTTCGTTACGTGCCCATCGTGTTGACTGGGGCGACTGTGGCGACTGGAGCTACTTTAGCGGCTGAGGCAACTATGGCGACTGTGGTGAAAATGTTTTACATCTGGCTGGCGTCCCGTGAAGGCTCAATTTTTTTATCTATTATCTAAAATGTATAGCTATATTTCGCACGTTCTACCAGTTCTCTTTTTTTATTATTCATCCGAACATTTTTGGGTCTTTGGACGTTTTCGGCCATTTGAAGACTTCTATTTTTTTGGTGACCTGTTGAGGTCACAATAACTCCGATCCCTGTGACTCTAGGGTCACCAAAATCAATCAGTCACATTCTCTCATTAAGAAGGTTTCATGTAAATCGGTAAACGCGTTCGGTTGTAATCGTCAAATACACAGACAGACAGACAGACAGACAGCGCTATGCATATTAGGGGGCATCACCCCCTAAAATGCTCTAATTGAATCAATTAAATTAGAATTCTTATGTATTTCCTATGCTAATCCTCTTTTGTGACAACTCAGAATAATGTAACGAGCGCGTTTAAATCGTTTGTTCTTTTAAAACATCTTTTATTAGGTTGGTTGGTTATCTCTTTTTATATTTTGCTTGAATACATTTAATTTTTTTTGGGACAGCCCTAATATTATTGAGCAAGTGTCAAATCGCTTACTCGTGTACTTTATGTACGTACAGTCATTACTAACATACTCTATAGTTGGTATGAGTGGGTGTGCATACATCTCTGTATTACCTTCTGTGTTATCGAGGGTTCTGTGTATTCGGTTACGATTACTACTATGCGTAGGTTTATTTGATTTAGCTGTAACACGAATCAAGTAAATATAATAAAAAATATTTGGTAAAATCCTCCTTTAGGGGAGAAGGGAGACTTTTGTTCTTCAGTGCAAGTCCAATAAGGAAATGCCAAAGATTCACTGATTGGGCCCGATCGCTTAAGCGAAAGCTGTGATAAAAGCACTGCATGCGCCTACTAAGGTCCAGAATTTATAAGCGGGTTGAATTGAATGTCCCGTTGTGAAAACAGGGATGAAAATTTGAAATGAAAGTCTGGTTAATGAGAAGGAAAGAAAAAGATTATTATTTAGCTTATTTTTTTATTTATGTCTTTTTAGCGCAGATCGCTCAGGTGTCCACCCGACAACCATAACTTTCGTGTTAAATTAAAAGTAAAATTGCTTGTTCCAGATGATAAACGGTGATTGAGGGTGCGAGTGCCTGAGCGATCTGCGGCGAGAGGGCTTCGTCTTACCAACTAGCCATCAACCATCGACGAGACTACCAATAGACGCCTTCACTAAAGTACGGCCAACGAGGAGCAATACCAAATGTAAACAAAGCACGCGGAACGGCGCACGCGGCATTATGACAAATTCATTGGAGCGAAAGAGTTTTTCTGCCCTTAGTTTTAGCTGGCTCGACAGATCCTGTACTGCCCGAACCAATTGCAGCGCCGCCTAATGGGTACAATTATACATTATCTAACCCTGTAAGAGGCACATAAAACAAAAAAGTCATATTCAAATCAGTGGAGAGCCATTTTCGTTTTGGCGCTTCGGAACACATTAGGACATTTATTTGTATTATATAGAAAATTTCACATAGTAATGTTCAGTGATTGCAGGATTATAGTATGATAATACTTGGCAAAATCAACCCATCTAATTTATACTATAGAATAACATCAGGAACCACGACAAAACACAAGTCATCATCCACTTAGTGTGGATCCTGAAACACGTAACAGAATAAGCGAGCCTAACCCAAGTATCCTTATTCTTACCTTGTTATAAAAGGAAACATCTTAAGGCAGGTTACATTGAGCCAGGACTTCAAATTCGTGGCAAGACAATGCTGATCTAAAATACTGTCACCGTATTTGCACGTACTAACGAGATGCCTGCCACGGACCCAATGTAAATCTGCCCTCAATCTCTCTAACATTCCTTGATTTTTCTAAATGTTTGCAAGTGGAATGCTACGTTCTGTTTAGCCCTGCCAACTTTATTATGTTATTAACAGCCTATATCTGATTGATTAAGAATTAGCCAGGTACTGTTAGTTATGGTCTCTAATGGTTGTCATGTCGATTATAACAACATAAATTATTAAGAATCAAAGAATCAAGAATCAAGAATCAAGAATCAAGAATTAAAAAAATTATATAATAAAAATTAAAAGCTAGTCTAAAAAACTTTTTACTTCCAAAAACAACATCTTTGTTAATATGATGGCTTTAGTTATATCGATGGAATCTCCGAAAAACTATGGAATAAAAATCAATTGCACGATTGGTTCCTTTTTTCGATTGGCTCAGTGTTCCTTAAAATTAATATTTTTTTATTTATTCCAGTATTTTACAACTTTATTGGATTATCGGGCATTTAAGGCGTAAGCCTTTATTTTAATCCCGACGGCGACGTTTCGACAGAGTGTACCTAGCGTGTTGGGGGTAGACGTTGGAAAAAAATACAGGTAATTACGCGGTATACCTGATAATCCAATACAGTAATTGTTGTTTACTAATTTTAAAAATACTATTAAACTTGTGATAAATTATAATCTTTAACCTACGGTTCGATATTTGTTTAAGCTTAATTTTACGCATATTGTCCAGGTAAATGTGATTACTCCTTTTTTTATTAATAATAGCCGGCAATAAATTATAATGAGTTTGTTGTTGTTAATAGGCACACCGATCGATCGAGTTGATACAATTTTACTTATTATTAATTTCAATTGCTTCGTAGTGATCTATAGAGGAGTTATAATCATAGGCTTAGAGGTAGTCCGCTAATATAACAATATAAATAAATGTGAGGTGATTTTTATCATTTTTAGTATCAAACTCATCTATGCCAAATTTAATTCAATTTATCTAAGTCGGCCAGTTTGTTATGTTTGATACAAAAAGTAACCCAGTGGCCTTTCTTCAAAACATAAGCTTATCTTTAGAAGTAGTCAGCTATTAATTAGATAAATGTTTGGGAATCGTTCAGATAATATCAAGTCCTTTCCAATTACTTTCTACAACCAATTAATTGATACGGGTAATAGGTATCAATTTATATTTATTTATCACTAAAATAGATTAATGGCGTGCAATTACTAATAATGTTCGATTGAAATCCAACATTATACTCGTGTTTTCGTTAGTTAAAGCGTTATGTATGAGTTATGTATGAGATTTTTACGATGTTTTGATTTGATTTATAATTTTTTTTATAATGATGAAATCTAGTAAGGTTAGTGATTTTTCAATCATGATTTTATAACTAAATATTACGATATATGAAATAGTTACTTTATATTGTTATTTGATAAATTTTTGAATGAATGAGTTTTTTGTTTGTTAGTATTGTTTACCATAAAAGTATTACTTTGTAGAGTAGATTTCTTATGCATCCTAAATTTATTGTAGATTTCAAAAAGTTTTTTTCTAGTTTTTCGTTTAATTCGTGCTATTTAATTGATTTATGATTTAGATTTTTAATAACCAAGGATAACAAAGAATATAACATATCATTTTTAGATTTTAGTTCATCATTTCAGCCGTAAAACGTCCACTACTAAAGACAGGCCTCCTTCACGGATCTCCAAGAAGGGTAGTTGCCACCATACTTACCACGCTTGGCAGGCGTGTTGGCGAGCGCAGTTCGGAATGTTGATGCACGGAAAGACGCTGCTGCCCATCTTCCAGAGGTATCCCTTCGCAGACTTTTACTGCATCCAAGGGCTTGAGAGGAGGGGTAACATTCTACTCCTGGCACCCCATGGCGGTAGATTTTAGTTGGTTAATAAATCATATTTTTTAATTGGTTTTGCATCAATAAGTAATATCTTTGTTTGATATATTTCCTACATTTGTATATGGAGTTTCATTTGGAAAACAATTCTCAAATAATACAACTAAACTATTCAAATAATATTCTCAAAGTAGATACTAATTTAAACGATTATTCAAATTATCGTGAAATTAAAATCTAATGAAATTAGGTTTATTTTTGTTATAGAATAATAAATAAGTTTTATGAGTTAGTATTTATGAATCCAATAAATTATATGTTGAAATTAGGTAAAAAGTGAAATAAGAAAATCAATCAAATATTCTGACTCAGTGATTATGAAACTGTTATTTTTGTTTAGATGTTTTTGTTCTTTATAATTAATTAAAAATAAAACTTGATTATCTGTTATTGTTAACTTTATTTCATTGACACTGTCCTGCTTTCCATCTTCAACCTCGACTAAGCTTTTTCTTGATCATTATAAATTAGGGTAGGTGCGTGTCGGGCCACGCGCTGTGTAGGGTTCCGTAGTTACATGTAGACCTGTTGTTTAAAGTTGAAATATGTTTTTTTACGTTTACCAAAACATTTGGGAAACCGTATAACTTATGTATTTGAGCGAATATTTCTCCGAAACTAAAAAGCTAGCTAACCCCTACATGGTTTTAAAATATTTACTACCCCTACACGATGAAAGAAATCAATAAAAATATTTATTATTTATTTATTATAATTATAATATTTTTTTCAGTATTTTTGTGTTTTAATTTACATATATACCGTTATCTCGTCATTATTTTAATTGTCCATACAAAATTACAGCTTTCTAGGACTTATAGTCTCTAGACAGACAAAGCGAAACTATGAGGGTTCTTTGTTGTATTACGGAACCCTAAAAAGGACTATGTCGCGCTAATGCGTTTATTACGACGCGGCACCGTACGGTAACCATAGTTACGGTCCAAACTCGGGATGTAAAATTTAGTTAAGGTGTAATTAAATACAAAGTTGAAAATACTGCCTGTAGCCCTCTTTGAACTACAATATCTTTACCCCCTTCAAGGAAGCTCATGGAAAACTGCCCACGGCTCAGAATCCCCCGTTACTTAAGAAGTTGGGCTGGGTTGGGGTCTGGGTAGTGATAGATACGTAAAAACTGTCTAAGAAGAAAACGTAGAGCTCATTTTGCTGATCACGAATATGTATATAACTGACAAATTGACAATGCACAATACACCCCGTATTGTTAATGCAATGACGTGATAGATACGTAAAAACTGTCTAAGAAGAAAACGTAGAGCTCATTTTGCTGATCACGAATATGTATATAACTGACAAATTGACAATGCACAATACACCCAGTATTGTTAATGAAATTACGTGATAGATACGTAAAAACTGTCTAAGAAGAAAACGTAGAGCTCATTTTGCTGATCACGAATATGTATATAACTGACAAATTGACAATGCACAATACACCCTGTATTGTGCATTGTCAATTTGTCATTGATGATACCCAGACCCCAAGCCAGCCCAACTTCATATGTAACGGGGGATTCTGAGCCGTTGCACACTACACTGCCCTCCTTGTCATTAACGCAATAATTCGATTTTTGGGCCCTACAGAGTTATATACATATTCGTGATCAGCAAAATGAGCTCTACGTTTTCTTCTTAGACAGTTTTTACGTATCTATTACGTCCTTGCATTTCTGGTACCTATCCTAATACTGCTTGTACCTATTAAAAACAGGAATAATTATTTGTTTTATTATTAAACTAGAAGTAGCCCGCGGTTTAACCCGCATCTTTGGTTACTGCTCCGCTCCCGTAGGTCGTAGCGTGATGTTATAGCCTATAGCCTTCCTCGATAAATGGGCTATCTTACAATGAAATAATTGTTCATATCGGACCAGTAGGTTCCTGAGAGTAGCGCGTTCAAGCAAACAAACAAACAAACAAACAAAATCTTCAGCTTTATATATTAGTATAGATATAGATTGAACGACGATTTCTTGGATTCAGTCGTAAAACTGTTCCACAGTTCTCACAGTCGTTTCGTGTCCTTAAATCTGATGATGATAAATGTTTGAGTAAGTAATACATTACTTTCCACTAATACATTAAACTTATGTTCAACTTGCGGTGCCGATAAAGCAGCCAAATCTGGATTTACAAAAACTTTGTACTAGCCAAAAAGCTTTATCAAACAAACACAGTTTAAACAAATATTAGAAATTAACTCTTATACAATATGAATTAGTTTTTTTTATTATAGTAATCACGTTTACCTCCACGCCACACACTCGCAGTCATAGCGGTAAATTTTACTACCTATAGAAAGTTTAATAGCAAAGTCATTATTTTGCTATGGTGTTTATATAAGGAGTTGCTTTACCTATTTTATTAAACTTATCATATATTGTTTCTTGTTTAAAACAATTGAGACCCTTAAATAGTGCTTGTAGCGTGGGTATATAGCAGGTAGGTATTTTATCGGAGCACAGTCAGGTGAATTTGTCTAGTCAAAATATAATAATTTTTACATTTAATGAATTCTATTTTGACCTTTGATCTCGCACTCGAACAAATAACAACGCACAAGTGGGATTTATATGGACTTTCGACACAAAACATGGACCGTTAAATTTGTTAAATAATTTTAATTTGGTCTGCATTAATTCTTATGAACTTTTGTACAGGTCTTAACATCATCATTTCAGCCGTAAAACGTCAACTACTGAACAGATGCCTCGCTCATGGATTTCCATGAGGGGTAGTTGCCATTCTCGCCACGCTTGGCAGGCGGGCTGGCGAGCGCAGTTATATATAGCAGTTAGATATGTTGATACACGGAAAGACGCTACTGCCCATCTTCCGGAGGTATCCCTCAGCAGGCTCTTACTGCATCCACAGGCATGAGAGGAGGGGTAACATTCTACTGCCGGCATCCCACGGCAAGGTGTACAGGTCTCCATCCCCAAGTCAATAGTGCGTATCGATCCCCCTTGTCCGTTGTTTTTTTATTCGAGTTCGAGGTCACACGTTTAAGTTTGTTGCGTATATCTCTGAAATGGTGAAAGCTACTGTAAATTAGTCAAGAGAGAATTGGTTAATAGTAAAATTATCTACGAGATATTCTTTATAATTTTGTTCGCTACGAGACACTGTTCTGGAGTTCGAGATCGAGATTTCAGACCGTAGATTGTGGTATGCACACATTTCCGCGCGACTTGGTAGAACACACGAAACAAGTGTTGATATGTAGAAGACCGATAACTAAACTCTTATTGTTTCTTGTATTTTCACAGTATTGTAATACCATTGGCCGACACTGCGATCATCATAACACATGTAAAGGCCTTAATTTTTATCAAATAAATTAGGGCAAAAACCCGCTGTAAGCCTTACGTACATTTTATAGCAATCACTGTCAATTTGTAACCAATTCAAAGCGCATAATTTACTCATAACCATTAGATTTCCTTTTTCTTAGAAAAATCCTTAGGTCAAGTACTCTGTCGAATTAAATGTTGCCTAAGGAATATCTTATTGCATTCTTGTAATAGCTCCTATTAGGGCTTAGGTTAAGGTGCGAACACAATGTAACAAATACAGGCTATGTACAATAAAAGTCTAATAGGGTATAATTTTATCAATTACCTAATAAATATATTTGTTCTTCTAATTCTAGATCTCTCACCTAAATATGTATATAAATAATCTGAATCATCAAGTAGAATTTGTTTCTATCAGTTCGCTGGCGCCAACCGCGGCACGCTCGCTGTGCTCGCTCGGCTCATGCATTGTTAGTGCAACGCAACCCTGAACTTAAACTAGTCTTTTCAGGAGGGTTGTCTAGTTTTGGTAGTTCAATGTTCAAATTAAATAGGTTTTTTATACGATAATTGACCCGACAATCCGAAGGCCCATCTGATATTACGGTCCAACTAGTCGCGGAGGCAAAGTCGTCAGTGAGCGCGGCCTAAATGTATGCTATCTCACCTGACAGTGTGTTTACCCGCGCGCTAGCATGAAATGCACAATGATTCATTCCTAAGCCGACCGCGCAAAAATATGTGAATAGACTTTTAGCACAAGGGTTATTATAGAAAAATTTGAGTGTAATCTTTTCAAAATAACATTTATTTCAACTTTTGAATAATTAAGCTATGTCGGAACGGCGTTTATTTTTGAGTTTTCTTTCTCCTTATATTATTTAGTTTCGTCCAAAGTTGGGCTAAAATCAGTGTTGGAATACGAAAGTTTAGAAGCTTGTATTTTTTAAATAAATACTTTTTTTACGGTTTGGGGTGTATACAAACATAGATTATGACGAGATAAATTGATATAATCCTTAGTGTTGGATGGTTAACGTCAAACAGTGGAGTAGTTACCCTTCCACGTTTGTATGGAAAGATGAGCGACTCGTTCATCCTTAAGCGGAAACCTCTACCTATTACCACTGCAATACCGCGGTGATCACGTTAACTAAGCAACGTGTTTAGTGAACGTGATCACCGCCGTCGGCTAACGCTGCATTTCATTGCGCCCGTAATTTCACCGGCCCCTATTGCACATGCAGTAACAAATCTAAAATTTGGCATTTGCAAAGCATTTTAAATTTGACATAAAATATGGTTGCCTTTATAAAATAAGTACATCAGCCGTATGCTAAAGTGAACTGTGGCAAGGTACTGGTAGTAGTCGAGTGGCGCCCTGATACAGCGAGGAGGAGACGCGGCGCCAGACCGAATCCTAGATGGCTGCCGGGACGAACTCGAATAGTACATAGATGGCTGGAGGGAAGTAGTTTAGGGGCCTTATTCTCGAAAAGATAATAAAATATTACCATAGATAAATAAGTAAAACTACCTCACAGCCGTAGACGTTCACTGGACAAAGGCCTCCCTCATGGGTCTGAAAGTACTATAATGAAGGGGTACTTGCCGTGGTCGACACGCCTGGCAGCTGGGTTGGCGAGTGCGAGTTGAGATATCCCTTGGCAGATCCTTACTGTAAAACCCAAATGGCTCATAACTCATAATTCATATCGAATTATTGATTCACTCAAAATCATTAATTCATTTATTCCAAAAAAGATATAAATACGACTTGAGAACCTCCACTTTTTTTTGAAATCGGAATAAAAGTCATAGTATGTAGATACATAGATATCAATAAAACAAAACTGCGATAAGTATCTCACTCTATGACCAAAGCCTTGCACTACGCATAGAGATTGACTACCAAATCCGCCAATGATCGATATCTAGTGCATCGATAGAATTTGTCGATAAAATTCATCGGTAAACAATTATTTGCGGTAAGATATATGAGGTGTCAGTACGTGATTTATT
Organism: Pasiphila rectangulata; assembly: GCA_963082625.1. Lineage (NCBI taxonomy): Eukaryota > Metazoa > Arthropoda > Insecta > Lepidoptera > Geometridae > Pasiphila > Pasiphila rectangulata. The sequence continues at coordinate 11,899,665 of OY720249.1, forward strand.
TGCGTGCTTCTTGATACGCGAAAAAGAGTTATACAGGTTGATTGGATTAACAACTGATCTAAAAAAATAATTATGGTAAATGTATTTAGAAGGCGAAGCTCCATAATATGCATCGCTGTCTGTCTGTATGTCCGTCTGTCTGTGTATTTGACGATTACAACCGAACGCGTTGACCGATTTAATTGAAACCTTTTTTGTTAGCACCGTCTTAATGAGAGAAGGTGACTAATTTTGGTAACCCTAGGCTCACAGGGACTGGAGTTATTGTGACCTCAAAAGGTCACCAAAAAAATAAAAGTCTTCAAATGGCCGAAAACGCCCAAAAACCCAAAAATGATCTTTGGTGACCTTTTGAGGCCTTCGCTCCCTTTTCTGGTACCCCCATACCAATGCTTGTTTTAAACTTTAGGCGATTAAAACACTGAACGTTTTAGCTTTTTTTCAATAATGCTATGAGTAAACAATGTTTGATACAAATATAATTAGCGGCAAAGTATTTTACAATGATAATTTATCCTTATTTTTGCCACGACACATCACATTGAAGTATAAAGTAAAAAATATAATATTATGTTTGTGATAATGATAAATAACGATACAATTTTATGTTTTTATTTTAGAGTAGTTATTTTTGTTTTATTTGAGAGCTTAGTGGTGTGGAGTCAAAGTCAAAAGTCAATACTTAATTGTTTATTTATTATAGTTAAGAACTTCTTAGAATACTTAATTTACGAAAGAGAAACAAAACACATTTAAATTTAATCACACATAATTAAATTCGTTCGCTTCAGAATAAGATTTTATTCAAGTGATGAGACTAAAAGCTTCAAAAATACTATACTAAATACTGTACTAAAAGCTTCAAAAATAATTAGGTAGGTCACATGCACCTGTCATCACGCAACTCTCTTAATCAATCTAGGGCATTGATCAGCCGAAAATTAAGTCATGTGTCATTCATTCGTTCTTTTTATGTCCCTAAAAATAATAAAGGTAAACACAAAATGAACATTTACCTTTATTATTTTTAAATTGTGAAACTGAAACAGAAATGGTCGCCACTCATTTAATGTCAACGGACGGTTTAAGTCTCTTATCGTCACAGTTACCAGTTTTGACAACAGCCTGTATATTATCTTTGATGTGATGTTGCCACTTGTTTGGCGCGAAAGTAAGGAGGTAGAATTTATGACGGTGAAGCTACGTGTCGGGAATGCAGCTGTAATTAAAATACTCAGTAACTGCAAGTCAAATAATTTTAAATATTAAGCCTAGGTAAGTGATAAGTATAGTAAGGTATATAGTATGCGTGAAGCCCATAAGCAAATTTATTAAATGACAATAATAATATACGAAAATAACTAAACTAAAATACTATATAAAAAAACTGTTCTGGGTTATAATTTATGGCTAATTAAAATAGCAAATTTTTAAAAAGCCATAACCTAGAAATCAGTATGTTTTTTTATGTCTTACTTGATCCACACCTAATTCAGAGAATAGTTTTTTGACTGATATTATTATATTTCCAAATTACCTATACTCGTAGTTGGACTCATTTTTATAAAATGCTTCGTTATTTTCTTTCCAGTTTAAGTTTTTTGTCCTAGAATCGTAAGCGGGATTAACTGTAATGTCATTATCTAGAAGTCACTTCTCTCAAGAAAAAGCTTATTTATTGATCTGTCAACGATTCACTTCGCTGATAAAATAAATCAATCAGAACAATTTGTAACTAATTACAATAATTTCATTTAGAATTTTCATTGCAAGATATATTAAGGACTTTAGTACCTAGTACCTAATGTATGTTTTATGGAAATAAGTAGGTATACATTTCCATGATTATGTATTTTAAGTACTTACCTACATGTGGTCACCTTATTCTATTGAGAAATCTACAGGATGGTTCGGTTTTTTCTTAGGATTTTAAAACTCAAATTTTGTATGTTTTGATTAATTTTATTAAATTTGTTTAGATATAAAAATACAATATAATTAACATTGGTGAATAACAAAAACATTCATGACACGACACAGCCTTTGCCTTAAAATGGAAAAAACCCTATAATTTTGCAAAATATCGCATATTTATCCCCATATCGCGTCAGATAGGTAATTAATACGGCCGAGCAAAGCAAGTCGCAGCACAGACTATTCCGCGTACAACTCAGTAGTTGAACAACCCGTGTACCGTTTACACGTGCGATTATCGAATACGTTCGAAAATTTTCAAAAATGGAATCATTAGTGATGCGATGTTCGCGATTAGATTTAGTGACGTCGATGTTTATTTACAGTTAATTAGAACAGCTGAAAGTGAATGGTGATAAATTGGATTGTGTATAAGGAGACCCCGGTGCTGGTTTGTAAAGGGTACATTGGTTACTTTGTGTTGGTGCTGTTAGATTCATAATCAGCCATTTGTGTCCCACAGCCGGACCAAGGCCTATTATTCCCTCCGATTCAATTTTGAGATGATTCAATTCAAATGCAAATATAAAATGCTTTAATTAGTAATAACATAATTATAAATATAATAAAAAAATACATGTAATAGGTTTAAACGCCCTTCCAAATCAATACGAATATGTTCATAATTTTCTTAAAAAAATGTAAGTACATGTACTACATTACAAATACAAATAAAACATGCACTAACCGCAAAATAACTTTAATTGTAAAAATACTAACATATACCTGTTGTTTCTCACGTTAGTTGCAAGCAGTGATGTTGTTTATATACTTATCTATTTATTGAAAATTTGTTGTATGTTTTATTAATTTAAATATTTCCTACATACGTTAGTAAATTTACAACATTATTTTCAACGATATGTGGTATTTTACCTGAAAATGATTACCTTCAGTAGCTTAGTAGTACCACCAAGCTACTTTCTTACAACTTAAATTAACATATGTATTCAGTGTTTTTTTGTGATGCCCATTGATTAGCATAATTTTTGTATTGAAAAGTTGTGCGTAAGGCTGTGCAAGTAAGGTCTTAAAAATGTATGCGAACTAGTATATACCCATTCTTAGATGATCTATGTAATACTTGCAGCCAATCTCGATTCATCTAAATACAATTTACGCTATAGAACCTCAATAAGATATAATAAAAATAATGCTGGACAATCCACAGAGCACAATCTAGCCACAAAAGTAAGTATAGCTTGTGTTATAATATAAGTACCAGTTGAGTGATGGAATTTTTCCTGACTAAGTACTACTTTTTATTGCATTTTATTGCATTTACTGTGGCAGAGCAGGTCGTACCACAGCGCTGGTCTTCCGTAGTTACCATCGTTTACGATTGGTGGCAACCGCAGCACATGAGCTTAAAAGGCAACAGATATTATAAAAATAGAGCCGTGGGGTGCCTGCAGTAGAATGTTACTCCTCCTCTCATACCCATGGATGCAGTAAGAGCCTGCTAAGGGAAACCTCCGGAAGATGGGCAACAGCGTCTCCGTGCATCAACATCCCGTACTGCGCTCGCCAACCCGCCTGCCAAGCGTGGTGAGTATGGCAACTACCCCTCATGGTGATCCATCAGGGAGGCCTGTGTTCTGTAGTGGACGTGTTACGGCTGAAATTATGATTACAAAAATAGAACAATATATAGTGAAACTAAACTGGGTATCTATTTTAAAATATAAATTTAAATGTTTTTCTCTAAATTCTAAAAATATGGTAGGCTATAAAAATAATGATGTAAAAGGCATTATTTATGGATGGTCCGAGGCCTAGAACAGCGGGCTGTCATATTAGTCGAATTTGACTGTGATTCAGTCTTTTTTAGTTTGTTTTTAAAGTACTAACTGTCGATTCTGTCCTCCAGCAGGTAGCGCCATGGAGGTTTCACTTAAGGATCAAAATAGAGACTTGAAAATACAAAAAACCATCACGTCGATAAACATTCGATTGTTGTGGATAAGAATTGTGGCAATTAGCGGCACGGACAGCGTGAAGATCTGAGATTATTTCAATCAATTCCGATTTTATTTTAGATCTGACAACCAGTAGGTAGTTAAGCCAGATTATAGACACAATTACATTCTTTGTAGGGTATTATACGTACGTATAATAAATTTAAATGTTTAGTATTTAAATACCTATTCTATCAATCATCTGGTTTCCATAGTACAAGCACTGCTTAGTTTCTTCATCATTCATACTTATTGATCATGAGGGGTTTGTTGCCATACTCACCACACATGGTAGGCGGGTTGGCGAGCGCAGTACGGGATACACGGAAAGTCGCTGATGCCCTTCTTAAAGAGGTATCCTTTGGCATACTGACGATTTGGACGAGCTCTGTGGCGCAGTGAGCGAAGGTCCGCCAGCGACGCAAGGGGTTGCGGGTTCGATTCCCGCCTCGGGACAAATGTCTGTACGATCTGCGGATATTTGTTCAGGGTGTTTCGGGTGTTTTTCTATATATAATAAAAATATCTATCTATGTAGTGTAATGTATTAAGTATATCAGTCATACCCATAACACAAGCTCTGCTTAGCTTGGGGCTAGATTATGCTGTGTGATTTGTCCAGCATTATTTATTTTATTTTATTTATACTCTTGCTACATCCACGAGCAAGGGTGGAGGGGCAACATTCTTATTTTTGTTTTTATTATAACATTATAAATAATTATAAAGGCGATAGTGTACCTACGTCAGTATCTTAATGTTGCAGATGATAAGTAAATAATAAACGAAGAAATTAAGTAATAATTGACCGGGAAATAGGGCATCGATAGTCCCAGGCTGTTAAGTTCTACTTACGTACAAAACAAAAGAAGGAAAAGAAGTGGTAATAATAATAAATAATAAAAGTTTATTTTTCTTTTTAAAAAAATTTCAGGCAACAAACTTAGTTTAGTGTCGGGTCGGCCCCACGCGCGGATGGGCATTCAATCCCATGATGATGATTTTATTGAATAATCGAAACGTGTCGGAATAATCTTCAACGTTACAATACTACGTGAGTAATTCCCGTTTTTACAAAAAGGAAACTTACTTTAGTACAAGATGTTATAATACTTAAACTACGGCCCATATAAAATATCTATAAACATTATCACTTCTTTTCCTCACTTGGATAAAAGAAGAAAAATCCGACTGAACCGAACGAATTCGTTTATGTTCTTCATTCAACTTAAATGTATGTTTACTTTTCTACGTGGCCTTTGAGTTCGAATGGAAAATACTATTTGATTTCATCTTACTTATCATCATCATCATTTCAGCCGTAGGACGTCCACTGCTGGACAAAGGCCTCCCTCATTGATCTCCAAGTACTGCGGTTGGAAGCCGTCTGCATCCACCGCCGACCAGCAGTTCTCACCAAGTCGTCTGCCCATCTTGTAGGTGGACGTCCTACGCTGCGCTTGCCGATCCGTGGCCTCCATTCGAGAACTTTGCTGCCCCATCGGCCATCTGTTCTGCGCGCTATATGGCCTGCCCATTGCCACTTCAACGTGCTAATCCGTTTGGCTATGTCGGTGACCCGAGTTCTTCTACGTATCTCCTCATTTCTGATTCGATCCCGTAGAGAAACCCCGAGCATAGCCCTCTCCATAGCTCGTTGAGCGACTCTGAGCTTGTTCATAAGGCCAATAGTGAAGGACCACGTCTCGGTTCCATATGTCATCACTGGTAACACACACTGGTTGTAGACTTTCGTCTTAAGGCACTGAGGTATGTTGGACGAAAAGACGTTGCGAAGTTTCCCAAACGCTGCCCATCCGAGTTGGATTCGACGATTGACCTCTTTCTCGAAGTTGGACCTACTTACTTATAAGGTGTGCAAAATCAGACAGTGATAATGTTAAGTGTATGTAAAGTAAATCAGTACCACCTACCTTCGCAATAAAAACAACAACATAAAATTGTTCAAACATCGACATCACATATCATGGAGCAAAAAAGCGTTCTAATTAGGCACTAAGAAAGCTGTTAATACACCTCATGTCATTAACGGTTCCAAAGATTAGTTACCTTATAAAAATGCTAATTTGGTAAGTGTAAAAAGCATTAACTGGTTTATAAAACTTTGTAATTATGGTCTTATTATTTATAAAAGTGGTCGAGTGAAGAGTTCTAACTAGACCTTATTAGTAGTATTACTAGTATAACTGATGGGTTCCCAAAGAGTTGCACTAAAGAAAGTGGCACTGTCACTTAAAGGACAATGCTCAAGTGACTAAGGAGATTTAGCCCAGTATGATTGTTGTTGCCGCCGTGGGGTGCCGGCAGTAGAATGATACCCCTCCTCTCATGCCCATGGATGCCGTAAGAGCCTGCTAAGGGATACCTCCGGAAGATGGGCAGGCTTCTATCCGTGTATCAACATCCCATACTGCACTCACCAACCCGCCTGCCAAGCGTGGTGAGAATGGCAACTACCCCTCATGGAGATCCATGAGGGAGGCCTGTGTTCATCAGTGGATGTTTTATGGCTGAAATGATGAAAAAAATGATGATGATTGTTTTTGAACATCAACGAAATATGCCTTGAATAAAGTTTGAGACATGAACTGCAAATTTAATTTAAAAAATGTGATAAAAATTGTGTGTTAGTCCACCGAAACGTTGAAAACTCAAACAGCTGATTCTTTACTTGTCTGCTTTCACAGATTAAATAAAAACGGAGATGTATAATATGTATAACTGCGTGGCTCAGTTGATTCATAGCAGGCTGAAAGGCCGGAGTTAGCGGGTTTGGTTACCGCCTTAATAATAATATTGAGAAAATGGTACAAACCAATCCAATATCTAGCATAGTATATGCTAATACTAAATTACGATGTCATTTCACAATTTGTTATTAAAACCCGTCGAGAAAACGAAAATTTTCAATTTTTCAAAGAAAATTATGATATAAATGGTTATTATTTATAATAAATTACCCATACCTTCACGTCACTTTCCTCTCTGCCTTTTAAATCTGATTATGATTCATTTTGTTAAATAGGTTGTTTCCGTTATTATAATGTCGAAGCTTCTTATTTAAAAAAATAAAACCGGGCAAGAGCGAGTCGGACTCGCTCACCGAGGGTTCCGTGCCATCATACAATATAATTACTGACAAAGGCGGTTTTATATTTGTTAGAGAACCTTGACAGCGCCATCTCTTGTCTGATAGCGGAACTTATGTAGATTTTTTACACTTTCGATGATTTCTAAAAAAGTATGCTATGTAGAGAGATTGTAATAAATTTCCTCTAATCTTTACATACACTTCTAATAGTAATAAAAGTTTCAAAGGTTTATCTCCGCAAACTTCGGAGATAAGGGGGGGGGGGGGGGAACGCTATTTTTTTCAACATTTTTGTAAATAACTCAAAAACTATACGACTTAAAGGAAAACTAAGAACTGTTTATTAATGTGCAAATAATACCTTTCATATGATACCCCACATCACCTAGTAACTTTCCAAAAATTTTGAAAACACCCCTTCCACCCCCATTGTCTAAAAAACTATGCAAATTAGAGAGTTCGCTATAATTTTCCTATAAAGTTTACATACACTTCTATTAGCTATAAAAGTATCACGGGTTTATCTCTGCAAACTTCGGAGATAAGGGGGGGGGAACGGTCGTTTTTTCAACATTTTTGTAAATAACTCAAAAACAATACGGCTTAAAGGAAAACTAAGAACTGTTTATTAATGTGCAAATAATACCTTTCATATGATACCCCACATCACCTAGTAACTTTCCAAAAATTTTGAAAACACCCCTTCCACCCCCATTGTCTAAAAAACTATGCAAATTAGAGAGTTCGCTATAATTTTCCTATAAAGTTTACATACACTTCTATTAGCTATAAAAGTATCACGGGTTTATCTCTGCAAACTTCGGAGATAAGGGGGGGGAACGGTCGTTTTTTCAACATTTTTGTAAATAACTCAAAAACAATACGGTTTACAGGAAAACTAAAAACTGTTTATTAATGTGCAAATGAATACCTTTCATATGATACCCCACATCACCTATTAACTTTACAAAATTTTTGAAAACCCCCCTTCCACCCCCCTTGTCTAAAAAACTATGCAAATTAGAGAGTTCGCTATAATTTTGCCATAAAGTTTACATACACTTCTATTAGCTATAAAAGTGTCACGGGTTTATCTCTGCAAACTTCGGAGATAAGGGGGGGGGGAACGGTCGTTTTTTCAACATTTTTGTAAATAACTAAAAAACGATACGGTTTAAAGGAAAACTAAAAACTGTTTATTAATGTACAAATGAATACCTTTCATATGATACCCCACACGGCCTAGTAACTTCACTTAAAATTTTTGAGATCCCCTATCCGCCCCCCTTCAATCAAAATAAGAATATTTTCTTAACATTTTTATATATGCTATATTAGTAAAAAACCGTTGTCTTTTACCATTTTAAATTGCAAGTCGATAGCATCAGTAGTTCTCGAGATATCCATCTGTGACAGACAGACAGACAGACAGACAGAGTGATTCTATAAGGGTTCCTTTTTACCATTTTGGTCCGGAACCCTAATAATAGTTTGACAGTTCAAAATAGTAGTTTCATGTTATTTTTTGAAAGTGAGATTGACTGAATTATTGTGAGGCCATGGCAACACTTGACTTCATCCTACATAAAATGACAATGAAAACTTATAAAATATGTTACTAAATTTTTTACGCTAGTCATTTTCACAGTGCCGTTAAATTCAAAGTCATCCATACTCTACCCTCCCATTACGTAGGGTCGGGTATGACGTGTCCTCATCCCATATTCTTCTCGGTCAGACGTCATAATCGACACACTTCTTTGCCGCATATCATCCTTCACCCAATCTATCCATGTTTTATTTGTTTGGTCTACCTTTGCTCACATAAAATATCCGTCCACATTTATATCCATCACTCCTTTCGTTACCGTCAAATTCAAAGTACCTACTTACTTACGGGCGGCATATTTAGACCTATGTCTTAACCATTATGTCTTAAGGAAACAAAAACTCCACAAAAGTCTCAAAAATTTCCACAAAACAATCATAATCATACCTACCTACTAATAACGGGAAAGGGCATGATGTAATGAGGAAGATAGAGTACAAATCATAAAGTTGCAATTTCATTGCTTTTAATTTCTTTGGTCAGGGGCGGCAAATATAATAGTTGGTCTGCTCACTGGCGGCAAATTCGTAAATCCACCACTGATTCTGACTCAGTTTACGGCACTAAACAAACAAGATATCCATTAACAAAGATTGTTTATCAACGGTTCGTAACATGCTACACAGATGTGAGCTTTGTACACATCGAATCAAAGACTCATTGAGTGGATCCTGTTTAAGTATTCCGAGTTACCACTCATATGATACCCGTAGATATGGATATCCATGAGGGGTTGCCACACTCGCCTGGGGTTGGCGAGTGCAGTACGGGATGCTGAAACACGGATAGACACTGCTGCCTATCTTCCGGAGTTATCCCTTAGCAGTCTCTTACTGCATCCACGGGCATGAGAGGAGGGTTAACATTCTACTGCCGGTACCCCACGGCAAGAATACCTATAGCGTAGTTTATAGAGTTCTAATTGGGAATTTATCAAGATCATATTTTTTTTTGTTTTCTTAAATAAATATTACTTGTTACCTTTGACAGCGGATGGATTCTGCAAAGGATGGGGATGGTTGGAAGACTTTAGGGGAGAACTTTGGCCAGTCGTGGGACAACATAGGCTAAATAAAACAATAAAAAATATAGTTCTGGTTATTTCTGGGCTAGCTCAGTATCTGATTAAAAATAAGGTTTGAGTTGAACGTCTGGTGTGTGACGCAAGTTGTCACATCTTAGGCGGTTCACACACTGCCACGCATCACGCTGCATGTTGCGTGAATGCGTCTTCTAACGTTGCTTGTAAGTATCTCCATTTGTATAGAAAACACGCACAGTCCAACACACCGAAAATGCATCTACGCGAGTTTATGCAGATCACGCGCGTAGGTGCGAAGAAAAATGCACCCACGCGCGTAGGTGCGGGGCGAGACGCAAGGCACACCGAGTCCCTTATTCTAGCGAACAGCTTTGAATGAAATGAGTCAGAGCCGCAGTGAATCCATAAAACGCAACTACGCGCGTGAGAGCGTGAAAAACCCGCACGATGATGCAGATCTGCACTCCCGCAAGTACGCGCGTAGGTGCGTCGCCACGCAACATGCAGCGTGGTGCGTGGCAGTGTGATAACCGCCTTATTGACATCGATCAAATATTTTATCGGCACATTTGTATTTCTCTATACATTTTAAACAATTCCTTGCACGCGGTATCTTTAAAGCTTTAATTTATTTGATCTAAATTCGTAAAGTTATTATCATAACACGACTAGCATACGCATTTACTTCAAAGAGTTGATAACAAAATACTAATACATACATATAATAATCACGGCGTAAACCGAGTTATTACTGCATTAGAAGCGTGCACATGGCTTGTATGAAGACAGAATTAATATCCTATGAAACATAATCTACAATATTATAAGCCAAATATTCCACTGTCGTGGAGTGCCGGCAGTAGAATGTTACCCATCCTCTCATACCCGTGGATGTAGTAAGAGTCTGCTAAGGGATACCTCGGGAAGGTGGGCAACAGCGTCTCTCCATGTATCATCATCCCGTACTGCGCTCGCCAACCCGCCTACTAAGCGTGGTGAGTATAGCAACTACCCCTCTTGAAGATCTATGGGGGAGGCCTGTGTTCAGTAGTGGACGTTTTACAGCTGAAGATGAATCTATATGATTTAAGGCCAAATATTCCACTGGAACGCCCATAACACGAGAGTTGCGAGCTTAAATCGTAGTTATCTAAAGTAATAAAAAACTCTATTGAAAGCTGTAAGACGTGGTCTGGTCAGATGATAACATCAGTTTTTTCATAACCAACATGACAGAAACTACGTTCTACTCGACATTCCACCGAACTATAGACTATTTTTTTAATTGTTTTCCTATATCAAATTATTGATGATTATTAATAGATATCAAAGATAAAGTAAACCGAGTTTTGACCGGCCCCCCGGCCGGTACCGTCGCAACCGCTATGTCCCTGCATTTTAAATCTGTAATATCTTCGAAAATATTCTATTAAATTACATGCTGTAAAAGGCCACATTTATTTATATTAAATGCGCATTGTATTAAAGGACTTAATTGGAGAAAGATTAATGCTGTATTGCTTAAAATCGCTTCGTAAATAAGCCATTATTTCTCGTAAAAAGTAAAGGATAAAAAATGGTTATTGTGGTTTATACCTAAGAGATAGACATACTATTGCGGATTTTTTTGTGAGTAGACCTTTTTAAGGTGTACAATATTGTAGTACATTATTTTGATCTATCTCGTAGGGTTCAGCCAGCGTTTTTAATATAACCGCAAAAAATGTGTTTATTTACGACATCACATTAGAAACCTATAATATGATCAGTGTATCTCTACTATATTATGCACGTAGTATACATAAAAAACTTCCTCTTGAATTAATATATCTATTCAAAAAAAAACGTACTTATCAAAATCCGTTGCGTAGTCTTAAAGATTTAAGAAAATATAGGGACAGACAGACAGCGACTTTGTTTTATACTACGTAGTGATAGTGATGTGTCAAAATTCCGTAGCTACACCGAATCGTTTTCACAGTACTATTATAGGTACTCGTAGACGTAAGTTATTTCTCAAACAATACTATGGGACGAACGTAAGAAAGTCTCGCCAATCACTAGTCATAACAAATAGCTTATAGACCAGTCCCTTATAAATCTAGGCGTGTAACATGTAATGTTATTAATATCTAGGCAGTACATGCACTGCGTACTAGATAAATCATATTATGCAGAATTAATGGCCCTCTGTTGACCTGAACTAAACCTAACTTCGACGTATTGAATAATGTTTGGTCGTGCTTGGTGGCGTCTAATGAATTTATATTGATTTTAATCAGTCTGAGCCTATTTCAGGACTATCAAATAAGGTTTTGTTTTGGGTTGATACAGTCTGTCTAAGTGTTCTAATAAGTTGTTAAGTAGTTTATAAAAGTAATACTCGAAAGCTCACTTTTGTCAAAACAATAGGACTTGTAAAACCATTTCGGAAAAAATAAAGTTTTATTTATTCCGCCTTACTTCTATCGTATCAACAATAATATGAACAAATAATAAATTGAAAACGAAGGGTGTGTATCATTTGTTTTTCTTTAAATTATTGTCATCGGTCCTTGATAAGTGACCTAAGTTATAATTAAATTCGACGTTTTAAGTTCGTGAGAATCACGTACAAAGATTCCATTTGATCCATATAGAAGATAGATGTATAAAGCTTAAAAGAACAATAAAGTTAATTCATTCTACTTTACCTAAATCAGGATATTTTCGTTTATGCACATAATGAGTTCCAAAGCTTGTAAAATGTAAGGCCTACATGTGACAACAATCAGATTGTATCGTGTCAAGTGTCTTACATTTTTGGGTTGCTGTCTGTCTTTATTTTACGGGACAATGGCCACGCCGTATCCGTGTTAGATCTGGCACTGGTGATAGACAAGAGTGAAATGCATGTCGACATGTACAGGTGGTGATTTAAGGTTGCCATGAACAACAATCTACGTTTCTGGGATTGTTATAAAAATAGCATGTATGTCCTAGATTTTGGACCATAATACGTGTTATAAAAACGACGGACGACTATGTTAAAAATTGGTACCCAGGTACTTGTTCCAAAAACAAAGCCAAAATCGGTCTTGTTTTGTTAGTGGGTCGTAGTTTTCGATTCCTTTCCTGGTTTGCAGTCGTAATCAACATATATAAAACTCTTCCGTTACTGACTGAGTGACTAACTGACTGAGTGACTGACAGACAACGCACAGCCTAAACCACTAGACCTAGAGACTTGAAATTTGGCACACATATACCTTGAGTGTCCTAGAGGTGCACTAAGAGGGAATTTTTCGAAATTCCCACGGGAACGGGTTCTACGCGGGTGAAACTGCGGGGTGCGGCTAGTTTGATGAAAAGTAGTTAAAATAAATTGTAGAGGACATTTTCAGGCAAATAGGACTATGGTTTTAAAAGGGACCATGCAGTAAGAACGAGATTTAACAAGGTTCATAAGTCAGACCTAATAATTTAACCGTTCTTTGTTTTTTTATCATTTTCCGTCGTTAAGGAAATAAACACGACTTTGTAATCAAAGAATCAAAGAAACCGAGCCGAAAACCAGTGACTTTTATTAGCAGAGATCATATAAAGTGTTATAGACGGTTCATTGACGACTTGTCGTGGACAAAAAAGGGCATTTATTTCCTATCCCTCTTTACTTGCTTATCTAAAAGGTATCGCAACCGCCATTTTACAAAACCAATGTAGCGGCTAATTTTCTTTTGATGCAACTGACGAGAGTACTTTTTATAAACATTCAATGAGCCTTTAGGTATCAGAGTGTCACTGTATGTTGTCATTTTATATTGAGAGAATAAGGGTGCGTTGCTACTGAGACGGATCGGGGCTTAATTGACCAACACAACGCTCGAAGGTCATCAATTTAAGCTCACGGTTTAATTTGGCTCTATTTTAACAACATATATTAAAGTTATAGCTCCAAATATTAAAACAGTAACTTGTCAGTTGTGAACAATAGCATCAGTATGTATTAATAGTATAACCTTAGGGTACGTTTGCACTGAGGCGGAACTGAGCTAAACTCAATTGACCAATCACAACGCATGTTTCCTCGAGCTTCGATAAGTCTCAGGATTATCTAGAGAATATGGCGTCATTTAGATCTCAATTTTTTGTGGGCGAAGTTAACATCTCTAAGATGGGTTTTACCAGAAAGAGCAAAATATTGAGCTCCAAAGAGAACAGAAAATTGGCAAACTTTTTAATAGGTTTAAAAACACAAGTAACGATGTTTGTTAAGGTATAAAGTCATTAAAAAAATATCCATATAAAAAAAATCCTGTAATTTAAAAAGTAATAATAAGAAAATAGGGGATACAAACACGTTCGCTTTGGTGGCAAACCTATAAATTTGGGTAGCTTATTTTGCTGTTACAACATATAAATGATAACCGATAAAGTAACACAGCTTATCACATCGAACTGCGAACATCATTGCATGGCGACTCTGTTAAAAAAGCGATTATTATCTCGAACATCCTTGATCAAGACATCTCAAAAGGTGGGTGTGAGTTTTCGCTCGCAATAAAATTAAATTGTGGCAATTTTACCAAATAAGATTTTATTGCGTACGGACATCTGTTACATACAAAACATATTTTTTGGACTAGCGGTTCCACGCGACTTCGCTTTACCTAATATATAACCTGGAAGAATAGGTGGGTGTGATTTGTTACCTATATATATTTTACTTGTTTATTCGTTATTGCACACACTATATATACAAAGACAAAAGCTTTATATATAAATAACATTTACAAAGTCTAAATCAATAAAGCTTATGTATATGCCACTGTTTTTATTTACCTATGTTTATCTAACAATAAGTTAAAAGTAGCCTTTTTTGTTTCCATTATTTTTATCATTCGTTTCTATTATTTTGTAAGCAGCTGTTTGATTACCATGTAAATAAAAAATACAATAACGGGCATTTACAAATAATGACTTTCCTTTTAAATCACCGTAGGTGGATTAGGTACGTATCTCGCGACAGGTCTGCAACAGGCTTAAATCTCGCATTAATCGCTGTCAAACGTCAATTCCTTGGTGCAGTATAAAATTGACGTTTGACAGCGTTTTACAGCAGTTTTACGTCTGTTGCAAACTTGTCGTGAGCTAAAACTCAAGCTAATTAATTTCCATTCTTAAGTAATTTTATTTTTAGAAAAAAATAACCGTGAACTTAAATATAAGACGTATAATATCTGGTTATGTATATTATACATTACTTAAGGCTAGAAGAACAGACCGTTTAGATTTTAGTGATATTACGACGGGTTTTGTTAGTTTAGTTCCTGCTACAAACATACAATATTTAAATATCATTATCATATTATCACAGCAGATGAACACATAAGACTGGTTAAAAGAGCCTATTTGTGTCAGGGTTAAGAATATTAATCCATGTGTGTGTTGGTACAATCAAAGGTCAAGTGTGGCTAAAACTACTATAGATCTACTATACATACTATAGATCTTTTTTCAAGAAAAGAGAGAGAGAGAGATAAGTAAAGCATGCCCAATGTTTTATTTCAGAGCTATCTGTATAGTAACAAGGGGCTTTTCGCAATAAATAAGCTACAATATCTACAGGATGAGGCGAAATTTTATCTCCTCAGGTAATATTAAAAAAAAATCTTTTATTTATTTCAGACAAATGTCCTTTACACGTTTATAATATCATTTAAAATGCATTTTTTTTCTTCAAAAACTACTTATAGTTTCGTAAGAACCAAACTTTCTAACTACAAAAGAAAACGTACCCAGAAGCAAAGTATTTTTTTCTATCCTTCATCCATTTTTCTTCGATCCGAAGGTCGTGGGTTCAAAACCGGGCTGATTATTCTTCCCTGAGAAAATCAGCCTCGTAATGAGGTTTGATTATTAATTATTATAACAAGAAATGTGTAAATCCATTCGCGGCACACCTTTGATCTCCATTAAGGTCAAATTACCACTAAAATACTGATTCCCAGTGCCATCGAGATTTTCAAAAGAAATATGAGCAATATAGCCAAATGTGTGTGGAGATTAAGCGATTAACATTGTTGGGTCACCATTATTTTTAGTTGGTAAAATAAAATAATAGCATTCAAAGAATACTTAAGCCGCGCACACAGGAGCACTGTGGTGGAGACAGTGTTTCTTCATTTTGTAAAAACGGGAATTACTCACGTAGTATTGTAACGTCGAAGATTATTCCGACACGTTTCGATTTTTCAAGAAAATCATCATCATGGGATTGAATGCCCGTCCGCGCGTGGGGCCGACACGACACTGTGAGTGTATAAAGAATCTAGTAACTAGAATAATCTTCGACGTTACAATACTACGTGAGTAATTCCCGTTTTTACAAAATGAATAGTATATCTCACGTTAATTTTGAAAGTGAAACAGTGTTTCTTGTCACATAAATTTCAGAAGCTGCCTTTTTATCTTATGTTTTGTTTTATCAATAACTATGAAAAAGACATGCGAAAGCACAATTCATTTGTTTAAAAAGGTTAACAAATTGTAGGGGTAAATTGGCTGCATCTCATTTGCTCCTACTGCGATTCTATACCTATCAAGTCCACTGCTAAGTGGATGTGGACATAGTCCTACCGCTGAGATGATGAGATGATAATTTCGCTGGCTGTGAAAAGATACACCTGTTAGAGTTTGCACGCGATTAGTGGATTTTGGACCAACTATAATAAGCTTAAACTTATAAGTACACGAATCTATATCTATAATAATTATTATAACGAGGAAAGACTTGTATTTTATATGTTTGTAACGAATAAACTCAAAAAGTACTAGACTGATTTTTAAAATTCTTTCACTTTTAAATGTTTTTTTTTATTTATAAGT
This sequence comes from Pasiphila rectangulata, assembly GCA_963082625.1. NCBI lineage: Eukaryota > Metazoa > Arthropoda > Insecta > Lepidoptera > Geometridae > Pasiphila > Pasiphila rectangulata. The sequence continues at coordinate 11,916,227 of OY720249.1, forward strand.
AAACTAGCTGCACTCCGCGGTTTCACCCGCGTAGTTCCGGTCCTGTAGGAATGCGGGGATAAAGTATACCTTATGATATTCAAGGATAATGTAGCATTTTAATGGTGAAAGAATTTTGATAATCGGTCTAGTAGTTTTTGAGTTTATTCGTTACAAACATACAACATACTAAATTAATTTATATTGCTGTAGGTATCTAGTTTTAGTTTTTCTTATTAATACATACTTACTTTATTTTTATGTTAAATACTTACAATGGGCGTGAAATCACCTGAAGGGCTTATTTGAAAATCAGCATAGCACTCAAGCATCTTGCTTGAGGCTACTTAAGCTGAAATAGGTCCTTTTTTTCTACCATTAAACACTACCATTACACATATTTATTCATTTATTATTTTATTAGACTTAATTATTATTTTCTATCTTTATGTTTAGCTTAGTTAGTTTGTAAGGATTTTGGTTTTTTTTTCTTTTGTAAAATATGTTTGTGTTTATTGGCATGAAATAAAAAAAAATCTTTTAATCTAATCTTTAAACATACAACACCCAAAACACAAATCTTTCCTCTTTATAGTATTAGTATAGATGCATGAGGGTCTCTCAGTTACTCGTCGTAAGAGAAAGGAGTAAAAGCGTGATACATCGCATTCGTGCATTTTTTTTTAGTTTAAAGGTCCTTTGCACGACAAGACAAAATGTTCCTTGAGCTCGTTAAAATTCCTCATGTTGTATGTAAATCATGAAAGTTCCATTCCCTTCGACAAAATGTAAACAATTCGAGATTCTGTAAATGCCAGCAGACACGTAGTATCGACATTTCCTTTGAGTCAGGTTACTTGTAAATGAGTCTGAATATGTGGACGGAGAAGGTGCGAGAGGTAGGCCAAAGAAGCGATGGATGGATTGCGTAAAAGAAGATATCCGAATCTTTGATCGATATTGTTGAAATGGAATGAAATAATTTATTTGCCTCAAGTATAGTTTTACACAGATATTTATATGCTTCACACACTTGACCGAAGTATCATCATTTCAGCCGTAAGACGTCCACTACTGAACACAGGCCTCCCTCATGGATCTTCATGGGTAGTTGTCATACTCACCACGCTTGGCAGGCGGGTTGGCGAGCGCAGTACTGTACAGGGATGTTAATACACGGAAAGGCGCTGCTGCCCATCTTCTGGAGGTATCCCTTAGCAGGCTCTTACTGCTTCTATGGGCATGAGAGGAGGGGTAACATTCTACTGCCGGTACCTCACGGCGACCAAAGTATACGGCATCCAAATGTTCACATAAAGTATTTACTCTTCGTTGGCTTGCCATAAATTATTAATAATCATATCAGGCGTAGGACTGCTGTCCATGTCAACTGCTGGGAATAGGCCTCCCTCATGGATCTTCAAGAACTGATCTTTAGGGGTTGTTGCCATACTCACCACGCTTGGCAGGCGGGTTGGCGAGCATAGTGCGGGATGTTAACACGAAACGACGCTGCTGCCCATCTTTAGGAGGTAAGCTTGCACGGGCAAGACATGAGCAACAATCTAATGCCACCATCCGACGGCTAATTGATCTCACTATCTCACTAACAATATAAAGTAGAAAGTTTGTTTGTATAGATGAATGGATGTTAGTTACCTGTTCACGCAAAAAAAAACTAGCCACGGATTGAGCTGAAAATTTGCATTTGTTTATATGGCGACCAGGATTCACAAATAGACTTTTAACCGCATGCGAAGCGACAGCAGAAGCTAGTTTACTATAATTTTACTGTAATTCATGTTCAGTATAGCTGTTTGTTTTTCAGAGATGTAAAATAAAATATTCACCTCAAAGCATGTTAATTACCGCGGTCATTAATGTTTAAAAAATGACACGCGATTTATTACCTCACTAATTATTATTGCCCCAATACTCTACGTACTTACAAGCTGCTTGCTTGTCACAACAAAAAGTACATTACTAAAGATTACAGTCAATTACAAATGTCTCTCAACTATTTGAGACGAATAACTGTGTGTGGGCAATGCTTGAGAAGTTGAGACCCCTATGAATAGGCATGTAAGTGGAGGTATGTATATGTACATATATACATATATCGTTGGGTTCTGTAGGAGTTTTATTTTTGCTTTATTTTCGAAACAAATATAGATAGATAGAAAATACTTTATTGCACACCTTAAAACTAAACATAATAACAAGAGAAACATGAAAACATAGTGACAATTGGCGGCGTTATCGTTAAAGAGCGATCTCTACCAGGCAACCTTGGGATGGATTGGATATAGATAATATAGCTATAATATAGCTTGTCACAAACCAAGCTTTTTGCTTTATTTGGGGCTATGAGAAATTAGCAGTCTAAGTAACACACACACGGTAACAAACATTTTTTTTTTCAAGATAAAAAAATACAACCTGTATTTTTTATAAGTTATTATTATCTGTAGTGTGTCAAAAATATAATATAGTATAATATCTTCACAATCTAATCAAATGGTTCCAAAATTACATCCTGTTTTTACATCTTCAAAAAATGGTTTGTTTAATGTGTATGTGTTACTTAAACAGCACATTTCACATACCAAATAAAGCAAAGTTAGAATTGGAACAATTTTATCAGATTGAGTAGATTCTAATATTTTTTGTATACACGACAGATAAAAATTACGAAAAGGATTTTCGGGAAAGCCCGAGGCATACTATTACCTTCCAGTGTGTCTACCATGAGTTGTCACTGTTAGGTCGCCTGCCGTTACTACACATACGTTACTATGACATAGATATACATATGTAATCTATAATGTATGCATACTGTCAGATATCACCTCTAGTACCAAACTATCCGCTAGAGGCGCTGTACAAGTTTTTATACATTTTATTAACTACAGTCGCTGGCGAGTATACACATATATTTGTTATGAAAGCTCATTAAATTACACATTAGAAAGACAGTAGTAACGTTATAACGTGACAGTAGTTACGTTATAAGTATAATGGTACTAGTTTTTTCATGTTCTAGCTCTGTCTTCACTATTTTTGTACTAATTATCTCAACCGTGGGACGTCCACTGCTGGACAGAGGCCTCCCTCATGAACCTACAAGTACTGATCATGAGGGGCTGCTGGCATAATCACCTCGCTTGGCAGGCGGGTTGGCGTGCGTAGTATTGGATATTGACTATCCATGGGCAACAAAGGAGAGGCAACATTCTACTGCCAGCACCCCACGGCAATTTATGTACTAGAATAACTAAATCGATTACACTTATAAATGCAGATTTTTTTTCTGTAAAAACATTAACATTCATTTGGTTTTCCATCAGCGGAACCCTAAACTCGACAGGACAAATACTAAGAAGAATCAATTTGCGATACACCGTCGTGCGACGAATTACCGCGAACTCATAAATACTGACATAAACCGACCGCCGGAACGACAGCCTTTTTATATAGTGAAAGCTTGTCAATTAGTTTATTCAATTCCTCTGCCTGTTTTTAAGGCGCTAAGTATTCCGGTGATTTTAATTTTAAATTATTAAACATATGTTTCGTGGTCATTCGTTTAAAAGAAATGGTGAACTGTGTGTGATTTGAAGCCGACATGATTGTATTGGGTGTCGTTTCACTTATACAAAATAACGAAGAGAGCACATTTATTTTGAAGAGAATGGAATAAGAGCTTATGTTTTCGGTCGAGTCAATTAGGATTTTATTATCGGTCGACAATCGCACTTTACTACCCACTATTTATCATCACTTGGGGTGGCGGCGGTAGAATGTTACCCGTGGGTCTCTTGCCCGTGGGTGCAGTGGCAACATTCTACGGGCGCCCTACGGCAATTTAAATCAACTTGCTTTTACTTAACATGCGTAGTGATACAGATTTCTGATCTACCGTACTCGGTCAAACGTCAAATAAAGATATCAACAAGTATGCCAGGCAACAATCAAACGTTAGATTAACCTTATATAGGGGGCACTATAAATACTTCTGAGCCGAGACAAATCGACTGAATACGTTTGCCTACATGGGTAGGCGAGGTTTTGTCCTGGTTTTATGAAATACCTCTTTTTTAACCGACTTCATAAAAAGTAGGTTCTCAAGTCGTCTATAGGCACCTCAGAACTCCGTCGTTTTTTGGAAAATTTTCGGAGTCGAGTCGAGAGAGAGAGAGAGAGAGGAGATATTTTTTTTTATCGTCCAGAGAGTTTTTGAAGTATATAAAACATTACACCAATATAATAATTGTAAAAAGAATTATTTTATATATGCTCTTAAAACAGTTTGTTTGTCTGTTCTTTCCTCTGAATAATAGCTGACTAAGCTGAGAGGATGGTATAGGTGCTGGGCAAGCCTAATCCATCTAACAATGTCCCAGGCACTGCAGCGTTCCTTACAGCATGATTACCAGGTGCTGACGCTGTATAAATCATCTATAATAGATGCAAAGGCCTTACTTCTTTTTTAATAGTTTTGATAATAAACACATTTTTTTTATTTATAAATTAGGTCCATTTTTTCAAACTTTGATACGATTATGAGATATATGAGGAATCGAGGAAACTCCTCGACTAGTGCAGGGAGACATAGCGAGGTTGCCATGTATTAAGCTCAAGCATTCAGAAAGTATAATTTGGTAAAGTAGAACTGTTAAAAAGTAGCTTAGTTTAAAGCATTTTCGACTTTAGGACCAAGGATCGATGTTTGATAAGGTTTTAGCATTTTCCTTGAACATTTAATAAATAAATTATTAACAATATTTAAAGTGCGATGATTGCAATCAAGTTAAACTTAATTATTGTTTTCGCAATAAATATTAATTACATACGTTTGTAAATTGAATGTTTTTAGTGAAAGAAAGCTTTTAAGATTCAAAACCAGTACCTTATGTTTTATTCAGGTATGACAAATAAATATAAATTAATATTTACGTATTCACATGTAAGCTCCCTGATAATTCATCAGTTATTTATTACACAGCGTTAAGGAACGCACATATTTAATCAAAAATTACTTAGTTTTTGTACTAACTTAAGTAGGCATAATTGGTATAACTTAAATTGCATCGCCTGCATGCAATAACATATTATATTCATTTCGCACCTGCAGTAACCTACACCTAGATATCATGCAGATATTAACCTAGATGGCCTTGTAAATAGTTAAATGAACATTCAAACTTCATAGTCAGAAAAAAATTACAAACCCACGGAATAAAATCCCGGAAAAACCAACCCACAGTCCGTAAGGACGTTATCCAGCGGGATTGCCAGGTGTAAAAAAATGAAACATTTATTTTCTTCTCGCAATACCTACGGTGCTAAAACGTTCTGTAGCGATTAGTTAACTTGACTTATTGTCTAGCAATGCATTAGTGGAGTTTATTGCCGTTGCAATCAGTGATCCAAACATGGCCAGACAACTAGTGCAATCTAAATATAATGCCAGTTTTCCATGGCGAGCAGAATAGTAAGACAGATATCATTTAAACTGTCGTAACGAATGATCAAGAAGTTAGTGGACTATACTTTATAAAGGGAGAGATTAGTAATTACGTAACCACATAAAACGACGAAATAAAAATTTGCAGATGCAACATAATAAGTACACAGTACTCAGATATAAACAAGAATACATTAATAGGTAAAGCTGGGTATTTCATACAGCACATCAACATCATCTAGTTCCAATGTGAGCAGACCTTATGGTATGTACCAGATAAATAGTAATAACCTTTTAATAATTCTGTGGTATTGTATATATTTTTTGTAAATAATAATAAAAAATAATAAGAATAACGTTTATTGTTCATAAATCTACTTAACAGTGGTCTCTCCGGACTAGAAACAAAACAAAAGAAAATTAAAATAAGTACATACCTACAATATTGTTTAAACATCCTAATAATTAATAAATGTACTTTTTTATAATAATAATATTACAAAATCATTAATAACTATAGAGTTTGCGATACATAAGAGAAAAGAAAATAATTATTAATATAGAGGTACATATTGGTATCTGAGTACACCGGACTCATCAGATCGGGAAACAGTAACCTAGGTGTGTATGCGAGCATGTGTGTGTGTGAGTGTGTTGCTCCTAAGGACACCGTTCTCTTAAATACATGCTAAAAAAACAAAAAACAAATAGAAAAAAATAGGTGAGTAAGGAAAAATCAAGGCAAAAATTAGCCATCTAGGACGTCTGTCCTAGCCACCACGTACCACTTAATGTTAATGTACCACTTATGTTTCAGATGAGGGCAAAACTTTGCGATTTCTATTTGACTCCCTTTCGTTTGACATTAGGGTTATTTTGAGTCTTCAAAAAAACCCATTCCAAATTAATGTCTAACGAAATGGAGTCAAATAGAAATCGCAAAGTTTTGCCCTCATCTGAAACATAAGTGGTAGACCAGCTTAAACGCAGTTGAGGCTGTACGATACACTAACATAGATTACTAGTATATCATAATTACGTAATAACATAACGCTAGTATACTAGCTTATGTACTCTTCATCATCATCATCATTTCAGCCGTAAAACGTCCACTACTGAACTAAGGCCTCCCTCATGGATCTCCATGAGGGGTAGTTGCCATACTCACCACGCTTGGCAGGCGGGTTGGCGAGCGCAGTACGGGGTGTTGATATACGGAAAGACGCTGCTGCCCATCTTCCGGAGGTGTCCCTTAGCAGGCTCTTACTGCATCCACGGGTAGGAGAGGAGGGGTAACATTCTACTGCCGGCACCCCACGGCTAATGTACTCTTAACTTAAATAAATAGTCCTGGACATTTATCCCAATACCGCTATCTATTTCCAAACCAAGTAAAGCATATGCTATGGAACCAGCTGAATTAGATATTATTTACATACATTTACGTATTTATAAACGTATAATACATTGAAACAAAAAAAAAGTATGTACGTATTGCATTGATATGACACACTCAGCCTTTTCACACAAAGGTTTTGTGTTTTTCATTCCAATATTACTTAGATCTATCAAAATTAACCTACACACCTAACAAAATTGGTAAAAAATAGTTTCTTAATAAAATACAATAAAAAATGTATGTATGCCGTGGGGTGCCGGCTGAAGAATGTTACCCCTCCTCTCATGCCCGTGGATGCAGTAAGAGCCTGCTAAGGGATCCTCCGGAAGATGGGCAGCAGCGTCTTTCCGTGTATAAACAACTCGTACTGCGCTCGCCAACTCGCTTGCCAAGCGTGGTGAGTATGGCAACTACCCCACATGGAGATTCATGAGAGGGGCCTGTGTTCAGTAGTGGACGTTTTACGGCTGAAATGATGATGATGACTAAAAAATAAGGTTTACTTATGTTTTTTTTATTTGTGTAACATTCCCTGATGGGTAAATCTATATTTACTAATATATAAAGCAAAAGAGTTTGTTTGCTTATTTGTTTGCTTGAACGCGCTAATCTCAGAACTACTGGTCCGATATGAAAAATTCTTTCAGTGTTAGATACCCCATTTATCGAGGAAGGCTACCATCACGCTACGACCTACGGGAGCGGAGTAGTAACCAAAGATGCGGGTAAAACCGCGGGCGACTTCTAGTCGAATCATCATTCATCATTTCAGCCATAAAACGTCCAATGATAAACACAGGCCTCCCTCATGGATCTCCATGAGGGGTAGTTGCCATTCTCACCACGCTTGGCAGGCGGGTTGGTGAGCGCAGTATGGGATACACGGATAGACGCTGCTGCCCATCTTCCGGAGGTATCCCTTAGCAGGCTCTTACTGCATCCATGGGCATGAGAGGAGGGACTTCTATTCAAATAATAAATGTTTAAAAACTAAGAAACACGTCGAAAATTATTGTAATGTCAACGGTTCTTTTATAATAAGCTAAGACGAGCAAACGGGTCACCTGATGGAAAGGGGTCACCGTCGCCCATGGACATGGGATATGTATGGTTATCTATGGTTTTAAATAAAATCTGATGTCATAAAGTGTGTTAAAACACCTTTCGAAGATTACAGTACAGTACAGTTACATAAAAATACACCTACACAAAACATACACCTTACAAAGATGCTTTACACTGTAAAGCAATAAATGATTTTATTGATTCCTTCTGTACGAGCCCAGAGCTTTTAGTTGAATTAAACCGCTGAGTAAATCAATCGCAGTTATAATTATTGTAAAAAGTGTACAAGTTTATGAAAGATACTCATCCGCTCTAGTCCACGGTAAAGGCTTAACTCTTCATGTAGGTCGCGGCTAATCGCGGTGTCAGCCGAAATAGTTTAATATTTTTTTACGTGAACCGTACAAAAATATTAACAACTGGAATAATTAGGTTCTTAACGAATATACATTAAACAATTTAATAGCTACATTGTGTTTAATTGGTTAATTCGCAACAGCATTTATTGTTTTTATTTCAAGTGTTTGTGAAAGGACGAAATCAAGGGCTATGGGTACTTCATTAATTAATACTTAATTGGAAAATTACGTCGGTAATTTACAAATAGCTTGCGCTTGCGCGTTTCGACTGTCAGATTGAAATTAAGGCCTGTCAGTTTGAACATCGGCATCGGTGATTTATCTCCCATAGGTTACCTTTTTGGTCGGGGTTTGCAAATAAGTATGTACGTGTAATTTTGCCTTATAACACTTGGTTTTAGGGTTCCGTAGCACAACAAAGAACCTTTATCGATTCGCTTTGCCTGTCTGTCTGCCTGTTTTCGGCTTTACGAAGAGACTGTAATTTTCCACGGACACAATAAAATAATCACGCTGATATAACGATACAGTAAAATAATACTGAAAAAAATTATAATTGTAGGTACCTCCCATACACGTAAGATGGGGGATGAATTTTTTTTCTTGATTTTCCCATCGCGTTATGTATTTTAAAACTAATTAGGGGTCCTCTAAAATTTAAACTATTACATAAAAAAAAAACATTTATTGGGTCAAAAACACGTTAGAATACAGAAAAATAAATGAAAAACGATGATATCCGCAAAAGTTTAAAAACTGTGTCGCAGAGACCAACGCCCTCCTCCAGCTTAAGGTACACAATAACAGACAAAAATAATAGTTCTAAATGATATGATGCTGTGCTACGCATATAAATATAACTATTATTTTTGGCAGGAATTACGCTAGTATACTGCCGTGGGGTGCTGGCAGTAGAATGTTACCCCTCCTCTCCTACCCGTGGATGCAGTAAGAGCCTGCTAAGGGACACCTCCGGAAGATGGGCAGCAGCGTCTTTCCGTATATCAACATCCCGTACTGCGCTCACCAACCCGCCTGCCATGCGTGGTGAGTGTGGCAACTACCCCTCATATATGTAGATCCCTGAGGGAGGCCTTAGTTCAGTAGTGGACGTTTTACGGCTGAAATGATGATGATGATATAAGGAATTAAACAGTTATCGAAAATATAAGAATGTAGGTAAGTATGTATGTGCGTGAGGTGTGTGTTTGTATGGTTGATTTTATTTTTATTTTATCACTGTTAATAAATCTTCCGTGTCTTTATAGCTTAGTGACAGTAACCAATTTAAACTTTTATACGTAAAAAACATACACCAACTACTAATAACAGGTCTACGGTTAACTACGGACGGAACCCTACATAGCGCGTATCCGACTCGCACCTGGCCTAATTTAAGTTTTTAGATTGACAACGCGCTAAATCTTCTTTATAACGCCACGGTCGGTTAAAAATAACTTTGTACATTTCATTGACCTGTATGGGTTTACGAAATACACGAAATAATGCTAGAAAGAGGTTATTGAAATACCAGTAAGCATTGCAATAGATTTCAAATTCGTCATTAGAGGTTGCATAATCACTATGAGCCCACGATAGTCCACAGCTGGACATGGGCCTTGTCAAATTTATTCTAGCAGGCTATGAACTTTCACATCGATTATATGTAAGTACCTAGTTTTTTAATGTAATGCCGTGGGGTGCCTGCAGTAGAATGTTATCTCTCCTCTCATTCCCGTGGATGCAGTAAGAGCCTGCTAAGGGATACCTCCGGAAGATGGGCAGCAGCGTCTTTCCGTGAATCAACATCCCGTAATGCGCTCGCCAACCCGCCTGCCAAGAGGTGATTTTAAAACTGAGTGAGGTGGTGAGTATGGCAACTACCCCTCATGGATATCCATGAGGGAGGCCTGTTCAGTAGTGGACTTTTTACGGCTGGAATGATGATGATGATCATCATGACTTAGATGATTTATTCATTCAGCGTTGTATTCATGCAGGACGGTGCAGTGCCAGGTCATTCTTAGATGTACTAGACATGCCTTGCACCAATAGATACCATCCTTTAACCCGAAGCTTAGTCAGAGTCAGACGTACTGACATTTTTTTTTATCTATATTCCAATAATTGGGTACAAATTATTGGAATATAGATAAAAAAACATGTGATGTAGATAAAAAAACACACAAACCGCATGAATACATGCAGCTGATTGAAAAGTCAACCAACCGTAATAATAAATAAAAATAAATAATGCCGGACACTACACACAACACCTGATGATTGTAAAATACGTTACAACATTATTTATAAAATACATACTTATCATACATAGAAAAATACGGGACAGATATCTGCAGAACAATCACAAACATTATCAGTTTTTTTTAATACCTACTATTATATTATTTCAGATTAATTAATGCTACTCTATTGTATAAGGTTAAACCTATAAAAATAGATGTAAGAGGGAAATAAATAAATAAACATTTGTCCCGTGGCGGGAATCAAACCCGCTACTGAGCCATTATTTTCCTAAACGCATAATTGGACAGTGTGAATTACGTTTAGACCATTATGGTCCGTCTCCTAACATGTCTTTCAATATGGAAAAGGAAAAAATGACGGGATGTGAAATTCCAGTCCTAGAAAGGAAAAACATATATTTTAATGAAAATGAGACTCGTAAATATTCGCATATTGATCTGATTAAATTGTAAAAGTCCGCACGTGTACAGATTTACAATTTAATCAACTCAGCCTTAAATAGGACTGAAGTATAAAATTTTGACAGAAAACTTTCAAATATAAATCCACAGAGCTGTATAATAAATAGAGAGAGTAAGCTTGTCAAAATCTATAAAACCAAGCGTGCCTAGTTTTGATGACAACTAGTTATGTCAAATGAGCATTTAGTCTTCTCTGTGTTCTGTGTGTAAATCATATTCCTAAACATTACTAAAATATTAACTACGTGGCGCGTCGTTGTTACTCAAGTGTATGTATTGTCGTTCAAATATAGCGGTTTTTGGAAAATGATTCTTAGGGAGTAAAAGATGAAGATTAGGGAGTAGAGAGTAGTGATATTTTTCCACGCAAATTAAAGTATGTCAAAATTCTGTTAAACAGAACCAAATATTTTTTATACCACATAGGTTTAGGTAGCCCATTAACACAATGGGAACTATCAGCTGACACAGGCTTCGGAAGTTACACTGCCTTTGCTCATTACTTGGCATACAAGCTAAGGTGTACGAGTTGCTTAGTGCCTTGTCAAAAACAAATGAATCACTCTAAACATACGCGAAGTTATCTAACATCAGTAGCAATCATTTGGATTAACTGTTTTGTAGTGTTACTTTATCTGTCACTTTGGACGTCCGTTTGAAATGTTGCTATTGTGTGGGATCGTTGGCATTTTTTTTTATTAACCTATTTTGTCCTACTGCTGGGCAAAGGTCTCCCTCGAACTACTCCAACCATCCATATCCCTCGCAGTCTCCCACCAAATTCTGTCAAAGGAGACGAGATCGTCCCGTCAACGCTTTCTCGGCCGACCTCGACGCAGCGCGCCGCCCTCCGCCATTAGGAGTCCATGAAGTTACCATATGGGCCCACTTTTCAGGCTGGGCTGCATCCGGCTTACATGGCCCGCCCAATCCCATTTAAGCTTGGCATTATACTTATTTAATAATACGGTAATAAAGGTTTTAATAATATATGTAATGTACTTATTTAACTAACCTAATACAATAGAGTACATAACTTATTTAGATCCAACGAAAAAAACACCGTTTTTAAACAAAACAGGAGGAAGGGTAATTACGCGATAAATACCCGATAATCCCATATTTTAATAAAACTGGAGGACTTTATCACAATTTTAATGTTTGTGATTTTTTTAGCATACTTCAAGTTTATTCGGATCACTCTCCAGCCTGTATAGTTTTTCGAATAGAGGATCTAGTGAGAGTTTTTTATTTTTTGTACTCTCAGTAGATCCAGTTTTAAAATTTACAAAATGTTTAAGCGTATCTACGTTAATGCAATTATAACTTGTATCTTCAACATATAATTGCATTCACAGTGAGAGTGATCCGTTTTTTCTCAATGGTCATAGTTGTAAGTCTTAACTCTTTCGTTTCGAAATCAATAATGTTTCCTTAAATTATGCAAAAAGGTATTTTGATTGGTTTGGTCTTTAATTTTATGGCTATTATAATAAATGGCGAGTGCTAATTTAATTTTACGATTGTATTGAACTTTATAAAAATTACACACATACATACGGCACATACATACGCTGCGGCAAGTCATACAGAAGACCGAAGAGTATAACTTGCCGCTATGTCTTGCGTTTGTGGACTATGAGAAAGCCTTCGATTCGATCGAAACATGGGCGGTGCTTGAGTCTCTCCAACGATGCCGAATTGACTATCGGTACATCGAAGTGTTGAAGTGTTTGTATACAAACGCCACTATGTCAGTCCGAGTACAAGAACAGAGCTCGAAGGCCATTCCCCTAAAAAGAGGCGTAAGACAGGGAGACGTAATCTCTCCGAAACTGTTTACGACCGCTTTGGAAGATGCCTTCAAGCTCCTGGAATGGAAAGGGCTGGGCATCAATATTAACGGCGAATACATCACTCACCTTCGATTTGCCGACGATATTGTGGTCATGGCAAAGTCGATGGAAGAGCTCAGCACGATGCTCAAAGGCCTCAATCGAGTCTCCCAGCGGGTAGGCCTTAAAATGAACATGGACAAGACGAAAATCATGTCAAATGTCCATGTCATGCCTACCCCAGTTATGGTTGAGAACTCGGCTCTTGAAGTTGTCGACGCGTACGTATACCTAGGACAAACAGTCCAGTTAGGTAGGTCCAACTTCGAGAAAGAGGTCAATCGTCGAATCCAACTCGGATGGGCAGCGTTTGGGAAACTTCTCAACGTCTTTTCGTCCAACATACCTCAGTGCCTTAAGACGAAAGTCTACAACCAGTGTGTGTTACCAGTGATGACATATGGAACCGAGACGTGGTCCTTCACTATTGGCCTTATGAACAAGCTCAGAGTCGCTCAACGAGCTATGGAGAGGGCTATGCTCGGGGTTTCACTACGGGATCGAATCAGAAATGAGGAGATACGTAGAAGAACTCGGGTCACCGACATAGCCAAACGGATTAGCACGTTGAAGTGGCAATGGGCAGGCCATATAGCGCGCAGAACAGATGGCCGATGGGGCCGCAAAGTTCTCGAATGGAGGCCACGGATCGGCAAGCGCAGCGTAGGACGTCCACCTACAAGATGGGCAGACGACTTGGTGAGAACTGCTGGTCGGCGGTGGATGCAGACGGCTTCCAACCGCAGTACTTGGAGATCAATGAGGGAGGCCTTTGTCCAGCAGTGGACGTCCTACGGCTGAAATGATGATGATGATGATGATTGAACTTTAAGGTATTGCTGCTACTTTCTACGCATGAATGTGTAACGGTTTCATAAAAATTGATTTTAAGTTTTCTTATGTGTTGGTGTCAATTGCGCTTAAGTTAAGTGATATTTAACGAATTCCAATTTCGTAATTTTGACGTAAATGTCAAAATTAACACGTGCAACAAAATAATGTCAGCAATGTTGTTAAAATCATAATTGTCTCGAAGAGTAACAAAAATAATTACCCTGGACAAACATCAGTCAAGTCAGTCGCACACTTTAAGTTAACATACATACATTTATTTTATGTTTGTTTCTATTGCGATTAATTTGACTAATACAATCGAACCAGATTAGCAAACTGAAGTGGTAGTGGGCTGGCCACATATGCCGAAGAACCGATAACCGCTGGAGTAGACGGGTTCTTGAGTGGAGACCACGACTTGGCAAGCGTAGTGTGGGGCGCCCCCCGGCTAGGTGAAGCGACGACCTGCGAAAAGCGGCCGGCAAAAAGTGGATGCGGGTGGCCGAAGAACGTTCTCAGTGGCGCTTAATAGGAGAGGCCTATGTCCAGCAGTGGACTAATGTAGGCTGATGATGATGATGATGAATCGAACCAGCCCACGCCTTTTCATAGTCTTTACATTATTATTAATGAACAAATGTTTGTACCAAATATCATAATCGCTTATTTAGGAAATATAACAAGTACCTATTTGAGCTGAATTTGTGGGCTTCCAAACTAGTTGCAAACTGTATTTCAGGATCCAGTCGCTTCTCCCACAATCTTTAATACCTAAAAATAATCCAGAACGATGTAAAAGAAAAATCTAAATTAATAAACTTTATTATAAATAAAGTGACGGCATAATAGGTAATAAACAATTCATCAAAACTCAAATCTGACTTAACCAATATTATTTAATAACTACTTATAGTAATACCCATTTCGAATTACCCATACGAATGAGTATTACTTATAGTAATACTCATTCGTAATCATGTTCTTTCAACCATGAGTTACCGTTTTCAATTCATGAGAGCCTTTGTCTCTAACTGCACACTACTTGTTCGGTGAAAAAAAAAGAGTGGACCAATTAAATCTACAAAATAAAAAAATAAATTTCGCCATGGATTAAAAATAAAAAATATATAAAAATATAAATATACAAAAATAAGCATTAAAGTAAAATATACGTATTCTTCCCTCTGACTAAGAACCGACAAAGCTCGGAGTACAGGTGCTGGGCAAGCCTAATCCATCTACCAACGTCCTAGACACAGGAGCGTCTCGTACAGCATGAATACTGCTTGCTATGTGTATAAATCATCTCAGCCGTAGGACGTCCTCTGCTAGACATGGAACTCCCTCTATCTCCAAGTTCTGATCGTGAGGGGGTTGTTGCCACATAAACCACGCTTGGCAGGCGGGTTGGCGAGCGCAGTACGGGATGTTGAAACTCGGAAAGACGCTGCTGCCCATCCACCAGAGGTGTCATCTTTTGCCCGTGGGTACAGAGGGGCAACATACTACTGCAGGCACCCCAAAATAAGGTATTTTGTTCACCCCAGTGACCCACGGCACGGTAAAATTACGTTTTATGAGTATTGACATCAAGTTCCTATCGGCAAGTCCTATAATAAGCATGCACCTACTTACCATAAATAATTTAAAATTGGTTCCATATAAATACTCACGTACAAAACCTATCAAAAAGCAGTTAAAATTAAATGATCCGGTGGCAGAAACCGACACGGGCTGTTATTAAATTATTATTAAATAATAATTTTAATGGTATCTAAATTACAACTTATAAAACGTACTTACGTCCGCCCGTTAAAAAATATTCTAAAGGCTTGTATAAATGGGCTTGTTAAGTTATAATAAAACACGGCCTGCAAACAATCTGACGCAAAAAGCTAGCTTGAAATTATGAGTACGACTGGTAGCGCAAACGAGCGTAAATTCAATACGAAGTAGTTAAAAAGTTATTTTGGATAAGTATTGCTGAACACACCAAAAGATATATAAGAAAATGGCGTATAATGGCTAAACGTCCTGCTCTGCGTAGCGTAAATATTACATCAAATATGATAATCTTCTAATTTCAGAACCCTTAGGGCGCGAGTCTCGCTCGCACTTTTCCGCTTTATTTTGAACTAAAGGACTTACGTTAAGTTTTCATTTCAATACGCTATCAACATGCGGTTGTTGTCCGTAAGGTAGTAATCTCCCTAAACACAAATCAGACGTTCTTAGTATAAAACTTGTTTTAGGTTATCGAGCTTAAGTAAAATCAAGATGTTGGATGACACAGTATTTATTAAAATATAATTACATACCTAGTAAGAACTTGTTTTGACTTTTTAGGGTAGACACTCAATGTGTATGGTGCTTATGATAAACTTGTTTAAACTGTGTCAGTTTAAAAGTGATTGTGCGATTTTGCACCATCGAATTAAGTTTGATTAAGTACTTACGCCGTGTAGACATCGCTTTACTTTTCTATAATGTTCGTAATTAAGCCATTTCGCAAAGGTTTTTGCAAATAAGGAAAAAACGATTTTAATAATATTATGCTGTTTCAGCCTCAATGCATAAAAGTTATTTTTGATTAAATATAATCAACTAACAATAGTTTGTGCGTGGTTGACCATAAATAACTTTTTAAAATTAAATCCGTTGTTTGTGACAGTATTATGATATGATACCTATTAATTAACACCTAGGCTGCCCTTTTTTTTAGCTCCTACAAAACTTACTCCTACTAACTTAAACTTTAGGGATACTTGTCCCCTGCATTTGTCTCTCATTTTAATTTTATAGGCAGCTTCATTGTTTTTATTAACTCGAAATTCTCAATAAAAATTATTACCGACATAATAGGATTTAGATCTTTTCATTAAGATGAATCCGTATTCTATTTTTTCATCGTTGTCTTTTATTAAACCTTCATAATCGTTAATACATTTTTTTGATCATCATCAAGTTAAAACTAATTGGTGAAGCCACCAATTTCATTTTGATTATTTGTTCCCAAGATTAAAGGTTGACAAAAACTGAACAATTCATGATATTTTAATGGCATGTTCCAATGTTTTCTGTTATAATTATTGTTGGTAGGTACTACCTCGCTGGTGGTCTGTACACCATCGTCGGGATTCCACACGGTACTTGGATGAAACGTGATGGAAATAACAATTATTACTAGCAATTAGTAGTCTAGAAGCTTTCCTATAATTTTATTGGAACTTAGAAATGGTTCATGTCTATCTATCTATATATAATATATGTATCATCATCATCATTTCAGCCATAAAACGTCCAATAATGAACACAGGCCTCCCTCATGGATCTCCATGAGGGGTAGTTGCCATTCTCACCACGCTTGGCAGACGGGTTGGTGAGCGCAATATGGGATGTTGATACACGGATAGACGCTGCTGCCCATCTTCCGGAGGTATCCCTTAGCAGGCTCTTACTGCATCCATGGGCATGAGAGGAGGGGTATCATTCTACTGCCGGTACCCCACGGCGGATTTATGTATATCTATATTAAATAAAAAAGAATCCTTATTTCCCTTGGTAACGGCATCACGCGTGAACGGCTGGACCAACTTTTTATTGTCGACTTTTGTTTGTTATTGTCAGGAGAAGGTTCATAAGAAAGAAAAAATTAAGAAAATTGCGCGGAAAATTTGGAGTAGTAGTTGAGTTCCTAGTTGTAGTTGTAGCGTAGTAGTAGAGTAGAAGTAGAGTAGTAGTAGAGTAGTAGAAGGGTAGAAGTAGTGTAGTAGTAGGGTAGAAGTAGAGTAGTAGTAAAGTAGTGGTCGAGTAGTAGTAGTAGTAATAGAATGGGTAGTATTAGTAGTAGTGGTAGTTCGTAGAGTAGTAGTTAGAAGATGCGGAAGTAGGTAGTTGAATCTGGGCGGTACAGAGTTCGCCGGGACAGCTAGTTTATAATAAATAAATAATGCTGGAGACAACACACAGCACCAACTAGTCCCAAACTAAGCAAACCAGATGATTGATCATCTTAGCCATCAGTCGCGGGTTCGCGAGCGCAGTACGGGACGTCGATACACGGGAAGACGCTACTCCCCATCTTCCAGAGGTATCCCTTGACAGATTCTTACTGCCTCCAATATTAATAATCCGCCATTAGGGAATGCAATCTCGTACGAGATTTCCGCCTAGCGAGATCTCGCGAGACTCAAAACCCAGTCTCGCGAGATCTCGCAAATTACGGGATCTCGCGAGATTGGGAGAATCGCAATTAAAACAGCAAATGCTTGTTTTAAGAACTAGTAATTGACATGATAATATCATATGTAATTACATAGAAACTGCATTGCTTAGTTATAAAAATAATGTAAGTCAAAACCCAGTCTCGCGAGATCTCGCAAATTACGCGTAATTTGCGAGATCTCGCGACATGATAATATCATGTCAATTACTAGTTCTTAAAACAAGCATTTGCATATGTTTTAATTGCGATTCTCCCAATCTCGCGAGATCTTACATAATATGTAATTACATAGAAACTGCGTTGCTTAGTTATAAAAATAATGTAAGTTTTATTTTAAAAATCAACAGAGTACTTATTATTTTTTCTTTAACTCTAATAACATTTGTTTATGTCTATAATTATTATACCTACTGTAGCTAATCAGTTAAAATTCTTACAATATTGGTAACAAAACAATAATTATTTATATTTAGTCTTTTGTAAATTATTACTTTAGTTTCAATAATTAAGAGTAATAGGAACATTACTTATGGTAAATAAATACAACAAAACAAAAACTTAACTTCACAAGTTCTTAAATATATGTTGTGAGATCGTATTAATCAAATAAAAGAAGTTTAAAGTAGAAGTCAGATGAAGTTATCAAGGTAAGGAAAGGAAAGTTAGTTTGTCTGAAAATGGCTTCTCAAAAAACACATCAAGTGAACAGACGACTTCTGATTTTGCATGCCAAATACCCTGCTGCTGAAAAAGCTCGTTCTGCCTCAACACTTGTGGGAAATACAGTTGAGTGGCAGCGGAGACGGCAGAAAGAGGCATTGTATTGTCTTCAATATCGAAGCCTTCATCGTCATCGATCTCGTTATCTCGCGAGATCTCGTACGAAATTTGACGAGATACAATCTCGTAAAATATGGCCGGGATCTCGCGAGATCGGGATCTCGGCGAGACGAGATTGCATTCCCTATCCGCCATGGATATGTTATAGAGTGGTACAAACACACCAATGATAGGTTTGCCGAGTTTCAATATAAAACATGTAGATTTGATTTCCAGTCATAGGTCCCAGCGGAACCTTACCTAGGCATACCCAACAGTGGGTGGAAACGGGCTGAATTTCACTATTATTTACAAGTTGCATTAGATTTTTACAATTATAGATATGTATATGAATATATTTTTTTTATTACTCGTGTATGTTACAAAAGAACTAGATTTAGAGTTATAAATAAATTGTACGAGTTTTCGTACAGAAACAAGATACCTGTTAGAAATTTGTCATACCATGTTAAGCAACGGAAAATCAAATTAAAACGCATTATTGGAATGCCTATATCGTGTACAATGCGACATGGGTTATATTCAGTCGTCGATATTTGTCAACTACGAGTCGGCTAATGCGACACGGTGTATTTTCAAACAGTAAAAACACTTTTTTGTTTGAATGGTTTTGGTAACTCAGAAACAGGAACCGGATATATCAATCATAAAGGCTTATATGACTTAACTAGCTTTTACCTGCGACTTCGTCCGCGTGGAAGTCATAAAACGTAAAATCCCCTTTTTCACGCAGAGGCACTTTGATTCGAAAATATAAATCCCATTTATTCCCTATCCCGTGAGAATTTCGAAAGATCCCTTCTTAGTGCACCTCTAGGATACTCAAGGTATATTTGTGCCAAATTTCAAGTTTTTGGGTCCAGTGGTTCAGGCTGTGCGTTGATATCAGTCAGTCAGCCAGTGAGTCAGTCAGGACTTTGAATTTTATATATATGATACATTACGTGAACGGCCGCCGCCATATTAGCACAATTCGTGCACTATCAAATGTCAAATGCGAGGGTGTGTATTTGACATTTGATAGGTTATTAAATAAAGAAGTAAGTGGAAATTATTACATCTTGCATGCTTTTACATTGTATGTGTAGCTTTTGCCCAGGATTTGTAAACGATCCGGAATAAAAATATATTAGTTGACTGTTGATTTTTAGTGGTAAAATTAATAATGGTTTTATTGTTTCCTTGAACGAAAATTTATGAAGAAAACTTAACACCTTTTTTATTTGTTTTTTCCATTTTGTATATTAGTTAAGATCCTGTGGGATTACATTTTTTTAAGTGTTTGTCTGATGATGGAAACCTATGGATAATTAACACATATATAACCGGGTATTTATCGCGCTATTTACCTTTATTATTGCCCGACGTTTCGACAGGATTGCACCCATCGTGGTCCCGGGAAGACTGCTCCTATGGATAATGTCATGGTTAAAGTGATTACGCCTAGTTTTAGCGAATTTACTGTATGAATCCAAACTGTGACAGCTGTTTTTAACCAAAAATGTGAAATATGTCGCTTAGGTGAGATTGTAGCTGTATATGGTACTGAGTATGAAATACTTTTGTGTGGTTTGAGCATGGATTTGTACCAAATGCAGGTTTGTGCTAATGTATAGGAATTTTTCATCATGCTTATAAAGAAAAAAGCTTTTTTTTAACAAGAACATATATTATTTTATCGAGTCGGTTGCCTTTTATCATTTTTCATCTGTTGGATTACTTCTCAATTATTGAAAATTCGACCTGCTTTATAAGCGTCTTATTTAGTTTTTTGAACTATTCTTTATTATATTGTCGTATAATTTTATATTTTAGTTTAATTTCCTATAGCAGGTTTCAATGATAAGTACAAGTTTTGCTATGTTTAGGACATAAATTTGAATAGTTGTTTAATTGGTTACTACGGAAGACCAGCGCTGTGGTACGACTCGTTCTGCCACAGCACATGCTGAGTAGTGACCATTTTTGTCACTAGTTTTAAAACCGAATTGTTGATTTTTTTATTTCATTGTACAAATGTGACAAAATAAACGTTTCTTTATCTCTAATTGATGTAGCCTTTTCTATGTAATTCATTGAAATAGGTGTACAAAAAACTTTTTATAATGTATCTCGTATTATAGAAATTGTAGGTAACTTTATGATGATTAATTATTTTAGTCTTAATTTTGATTTAGCACTCGAGCGTTAACATGTTACCATGAAGGCAAATTAAAATTAAAATATTCAATTAAAATACTCACGGTTTAGAAGATGATCAATGCCCACACAAAGTATTTTAATTAGTGATATGCACGAAGAAGCCTCTAAGCTTCCATTAGAAATGAGCGGTAAAAAAATAACATACACTTTTTTTGTAATTTTATGTATACATATATACTCTGTATAATAATATGTGTGTCAACCCGAAAGAAGGGTTTAGCCCACGAAAGTAAGTAGTTTTAAAGGGGAAAATATCGTTTTTTAATTTTTTTTTTATTTACAATTTTTCTAGTTAGTGTGATGATATGCTGAGGTCATTATTGGATTTTGGTTGTTGTATAACATTGTAATAAAAAAATGGGGCGTTTAATGTTTTTTTTATTTGTACCAGTACGGTTATATTTCTATTATAAAAGTAGGTCCTAAAATAATAGGAACGCTTAAAATTAAATATTCGTTGCCTAATCCATTATGTGATCGCGAAACTTTTTAATTATGAAGGTTATTTCACAGGATCACAGAAAAGAAGAACATTCATTTAAAAACAAATAATGAATAAAAAAAATATGATTTGTTTTTCTAACAGAAGCATTAAGACTATGAGTAGCGTAGTAACTTAAACCTAACAAAGTAGGCCTGTTTTGTGAGAGGCGGTACCTGAGAAAGGTCTCTATATAAAAGCCTGTGTACAGTGGTAAAATGGTAATAACCTTTAGTTTATCTAGGTAGTTATGATTCTCATGATGCAATCACTGAAACGCTTACAATAACACAAAGGACAGTAAATTCACAGGGTCTCGCTGTTCGAATCCCAGTTACTCGTGTTCTTTCCTTTTTAAGAAAGTATGAGGAAGCCGAACTATTTATTTTTTGCTCGGAGATGATCGACATCGTCATACTTATTATTATCCAATAACTCGGTTAGGGTTGTCAGCGAAGATTTTATATTGAAAAACAACAAGGCCTTTACATCTATTAGAGATCTAAAGGCCTATACATTCAGAGGAAATAACAGGTTGATAACTCTGAAGCTGACTAAGCCGCAGTTTTCCTCATGTTTTCCTTCACCGTTATTATTATTTCGCCTCCACTGTCCAACTGCAGGGCAAAGGCCTCTCTTCCCTTCCTTTACACGTGTTAAATTTTGGTTCACGACTGGTATCCTACCAAAAAGCCGTGTTGGCCGAGTGGTATGTACCTACCCTTTGACTTAAAAACCGTAATTGCAAATGAATAGGTACTCATCTCAGCCGTAAGACGTCCACTGCTGGACATATGCCTGCCTCATGTATCTCCAAGTACTGATCATAAGGGGGGGTAATTGCCGTATCTACCACGGTTGCAGTTATTAATTTAGAAAACAAAAACTTCGCGTCTATTATTTTTGTATTTTCTGACGGACTAAATATATTTTTATTTCAATACCCTGAAAATAGTCTATTATTTAAAGTTAATGGAGAACACAGAATTTGAAGAGTTCGTTACGTTAAGCGGGTATCTGTAAATCTACAGTAATCTTACAATAATTCTGTAATCTGTATTTGCATAAATGATCATCTATACAAATATAGATTACAGACTTTTCGTACAGATTAGTCATCATCTCCCCTTATCCCACATTAGGTGGGTTCGGCTAAATATCCTTATTTACATAAAACATCCGTCGCTTCTTTGATCCAACTCTTGCAATCCATTCACATTAATTCCTAGGATTCATCCCCCTTTATTCGATTAATTAATTCTCATCAAATTACCATTCCTTTCTCCTCACCTATTTTTCCACTTCACACTTCCCCTTATATTCCTAATCGGGTCCATTCTCGTCACTCCACTATAATTAAGACTTACAAAATGTATCTTCATCATTAGTCTGAGATGATGATGATCCCCTGCTGTATGTCCAGCAGGCCTCCCTCATGGATCTCCAACATCTTGAAGGGTTGTTGCCATACTCGCTACGCTTGGTAGGCGAGCGCAGTACGGGATAGTGATACGCAGAAAGACGCTGCTACCCATCTTCTGGAGGTTTCCCTTGGCAGATTCTTACTGCATCCACGGGCAAGAGAGGAGATGTAACATTTTACTGCCGGCAAATATTATACATTTGATTCAATGAATGGTAATGTTGGGTCAACACAGACTGCTTATGGTGTTTAGGTACTCTTGGATAAAAAATGTTGATGTGGATATAGGATGATTATGGCAATCGAAATACCTTCCAGCATTACTTCCATCAGTTCACTGTTACGGGTTGATGATTAACACTATAATTTGCGATTGTAGGTTTTTTGGCTCCGCACGGTTTGTATGTATGTATATTAGACATTTTCAAGTTTTCATTTATATGGTAATTAAAAAATTGGGAAACAAAATAACGCAAAACATCACGGGAGATAAACTGCGACCTCTGCGACTTGCGACGGTCACAATTCTGCCAGTGTCCGTACGGCTGTGGGAAAAGGAAAAGAAACAGAAATCTTCTCTTTCTTTTTATTCACTTGCTGCAACTCTGCCAGTCATAAGGTAAAATTGTCATTATATGTGAGTAGTAAGGCATCCTTTTGCATCTATTATAGATGATTTATACAGCGTCAGCAACGGGTAATCATGCTGTCCGGGACGCTGCAGTGCCTGGGACATTGTTAGATGGATAAGGCTATATGTGTGTAAATTTAGGTATAATATTAGTGACACTAGCCGCACCCCGCAGTTTCACCCGCGTAGTTCCCGTTCCCGTGGGAATTTCGAAAAATATCTCCTTAGTGCACCTCTAGGATACTCAAGGTATATGTGTGCCAAATTTCAAGTCTCTAGGTCCAGTGGTTTAGGCTGTGCTTTGTCTGTCATTCACTCAGTCAGTAACGGAAGAGTTTTATATATGTTGATTATCCCTTCTTTAAACTGCTTGCCAATGACAGTACGTGTATCTCAAGTACCGTCGCGACGTGCGAACGTGTGACCAAACAAAATGGCAGTTCTGTGTACAAACAGTGTCACAGTGGTAACCCTAGAAGGCGGCCCACCCGCGGGGCATGCTTGTATCGACGCCATAACGACTGATTTATTGTATTTGTCATTACTGACACTAGCTGTACCCTGCGGATTTGCCTCCCCTCAGATCGCTCCTCCATTTATGTCTGGAAGAGATCGAACCTTGATGTAGAAAAGCAAATCATGTAAAAGTAAACAATGAGGCGTTTTTTTTAAGAAAAAACTTCAGAAATATTTCTGCAGCACTAAATAGTTCTTTTTTTTTTACTCCTTTCAGAGCAGGCTATAGTCTAAGACCATACTGCCTAGTCTAACGTAGAACTAAATAGATGGCGCTAATGTTAGTTGTCTTGTCTTTTTATTTTATGGCTTTTTGAGTTTGGTTTAACACAATTCCGCCAGTGTCAAGTTAATTTATAAATTCGTAAGCTATTTGGCTAGCCATGTTGGCGGCCATAAACTAATGTTAGTTTATTGTTGGTGAACAGAGTTGACAATGACAGAACTATAGTTACCTTGCTACCTCCGCTCACTAGCACTTTTTAAAGCGTTTTCGATTTTGTTTTTACTGGAAACGGCTCATTATAAAAATACATAAACCCTACGAACTTCAGTAAGCCATAATACTATTCTTAAAATAATTAAAAAGCAAAAAACACTTTGCTTACTCTAATAATACTTTTTAGTAGGTATTTATGGACATAGGCTCCTCTTTGTCTGGGTATAACATGTGTAAAGTCGCGGGAAGAACTAGTAGAATAAATATAATTATGGTGTAGGCGTACTACATTTCAAACTGTAACTCACATTCACAAAATCACCTTCAATCTCTATCATCAGTTTTCTAATAAATAATGTTCATAGACAACATTTCGACGTACTATACAATCGAAACACTGCCCAATAATTTAACCGAAAATAAATTGAAAGCGATCTATTTACCCAACTTTAAAAAATAAGTAATCATTGTGATGCAAGACTTTCAAAAATACGACTATAACGATTATTTTAAATTTTCTAGAGCCGGATGGTTATGAAATAAATAGTTATCGGTTTATATTTTTCTTGGTGACTAGTCCTTTGTTAGAATTTAGGGCCTGGCTTATCCATAATTAGAAGAAGAAGAAGAAGTGAAACATGTAAATAAATGTTTACGCGTATGTACGCGCGCAATACAATAGAGACACGAAACTATATGTACTTTTTTTGTATTGTGTTCGTTTGTAATAACAAACAAAAATAGATAAAAATAATAATATCAAAATTGCGGAGAAAAGGGATGTGGCGCGGGTTAAAAACTCCCCAACTCAGCATTGTGTAGGCCAGGCTTAGATGCTACGCTGGTTTTCAGTTACGGCCCCTGGTAATTTAACGAATTAGTATCACACCCATATACCTCTAATATTTTATTCTACCTTTAGTTCAAAACTCACCTTACATATACCTTTTTTTTTTTAATTTATTTATAGTTACAAGAAGTTACAATTTTATAAAACAGCATCTAAAACCACTAAGGTTTAACTAATTGCTGAAAATAGTCTTCACCAAAGATAAAAATAACAACAATATCTTATAATAAGAATAATGGCTAAATAAACTTGAAAAAAATTAACAAGATTTGTATACCCTACTAAAGAAGCTAGGTAACCGAAATATTTAATTTAAGAGTTATCAGGTGACACAAAGTATTTTTTTAGTTTTGATTTGATGTTCTTTCTGGTTAAACTATGTCTTAAGTCGAGAGGTTAACTAACTAACTTTGTGTTGTATAATACATTTCACTATAAATTTGCTCTCTATTTCCTTGATTAATATTGGATTTTATTAAAACTTTAAGTTTAAGAAAAAATATTATAATCCACGGTACTTTCCCTTTATCGGTCATTTTAGTTCTTTTTATATCATGGTATTCATTTCAATTCGTGCAATCGAGTGCATTGGCTTGAAGGAACCGTGATTTATCCGATTATACAATATGGTGTTACGTGTGCAGAAATACTGGATCTAAAGAAGCGAGAGGCCATTTTACTGATCTAATGGAATCAGGTTTAAGAAAATCTAAAGCAAGTTGTATGAACTATTGTAAAGCTTTCTGATGATACAATTACTCAATACTCACTTAACCGTGCCTACGTAATTCATCTAGCTCATTAGATAACATAAAATATGAATTAATCCAATAGTGTTTTCAATAAAACAATACATTTTGGTTTAAGTTAGAATCATACGTATTATACATATACCTCCGGAAGATAAGCAGCAGCGTCTTTCCGTGTAACAAAATCAACATCCCATACTGCGCTCGCCAACACGCCTGCCAAGCGTGGCGAGTATGGCAACTACCCCTCAAGATCTATGATGGAGGCCTGTGTTCAGTAGTGGACGTTTTACGGATGAAATGAATGAATGAATTCGTACTCGAACCTAAATGTTGTTGAATTCTGTTGATCGAAAAATAGTAGGAACTATTCCTGCAATATTTTTTCTCTTTCATAAAACTGTTCTGCAGATCAGTTTAATTTAGTTTGGTCCATCTTATAATTTTCCTTACACAATGGGTTAACAGACGCTGACGCTGTAGAAATTATCGCAAGATAAATGTATTCTTTTTCATTAGGTAGGTACCTATGTAATCGAATATATTATGTAGAGTTCTAAATCTGAGCCATGCTCTATTCTGGGATCAGTCATTCGTGCAATGGTTTAATGCGTATGTAGATAACATAAAGATTTTGCATAGAGCAAATCGCAAAACTCATTCTAGTCCTACTATTAGTTCAGATTAATCTTACATGCAGCTGGCTTATGGCCCATTTTGTGTCTTGCCTTGAAGGTAGGTCTTATCCCTTCTTGTCATAAACAAACGATGTAGGTATAATCCGAAATATTCGATAGTAAGCTTTACGGTCCATTCAAGTCAATAAATTACGTGAAGTTATTTATGTGGAATTGTGGACAGGTGTGTAAGGTGGTACCTATAGGCTTCATGTAGGGTTGTTCAATTATGTTAAACCTTTTTTGTTCAGCCTATATGAAGGACAAAATGTCCTCTTCACGTTGCATTTTTTATGTTTAATTTTATGTAAATAAAATTAAACATAAAAAATGCAACGTTTTAATATATTAGGTAGGTACCTACCAATAGTATATTAAAAATGTATATTTAAAAACTATATGTTCATATATTTATAAACCATTTTTTTTTATTCAATCTCAATGCTCATTCCATTTCTATTGATACAGCATCAGTAACTGAATAATAATGTTGATAACTAAATAGTATTATGTTTATTCAACTCCACGAAACAAAGTTAGAAGGTATAATAGCGGGTCTTTAGTCGTTTAGCACCACACGCGATTCGAACCGCGGTGCGAAAAACCCAAGTACCGTTTCTGAATGGGGCCATTCGCACCACAGTGGTTCGGCGGTGCGAATCGCCCAAGATTCTATTGAAATGGGTCGTTTCGAACCACGGGAAAAAACGACTCAATAGCTAAGTGCCAAATTAACTGCTAGTTAACGAATACACAGCACCAACACATAATACTTTACAAACACCTACCTACGTCAAACTGAAGGCAATAAATTGTGATATTCAGTCAGCGTTCAAAGCATGCGGGTCGCGTTACCATTTCTGAACAATAAAAAATGCAATAAAACAAAACTGTGACGTGACGTGCTTAAAACACAGAAAAACACAGTGATTATTCTAAAACAGTGCATATTGCGGAAGTAAGTTCCCAAAAACTACCTAATCCCATTTCAAACTCTAAAATATAACCACATTAACCAGTGCGGAAGGAATGAAATAGAACCAGATTCTTAAACAACGTCACACTCAAAACCCTCCAAATGCGTGCCACGAAAATGACATCCTCGCACTGCCGAAGCGTGACACCGCCGCTGTCGCGAGCGTCATCCAGCGACATACCACTACCACTCTGCCACATCTCCCCTGACATGGCTCGAAGAACACTATCTCCAGACTTGGTGAACTTCAACAGAAGGCCACTATCCCCTAGCTTGGATGCATACCGACCGTTGTCGCCGGACTTCGCGCGTCGATCGAGATCCCCGGTTCGACCGAGGTCGCTGATGGAATCGCTCTTAGTTGCGAAGATGGAAGCGCTGTCAACAGGGAGGTTGGTCAGAACGGATTCGATGGATAGCTGCAGCAGTTTTGGATCTATGTCGTCGTTACCGAGTGACGTGTGCAGGTGTGATGACTGTCTGCTGGGGATCGTGGACTTATACATGCCGAGTCCCGATGCGAGGGCGTTTAGAAAGGTATGTAATAATTTTTACTCGATTTCCTTATTCACAGGTTATTTTTTGAAGTAATGAATGTGAATGATTTGCGAAATATAGACTTATTTTTTTTTAATGCACTCTCAGCCTTGCGTTTATCTATGACGTTGTTTCACTCGATTTCCTTATTCACAGGTTATTTTTTGATGTAATACATGTATTTTGCGAAATATAGACTTATTTTTTTTTTCGAATGCCCTCTCAGCGTTGCGTTGTAGTAAAACTTTATAAAATGTAGAGCACTAAATGGTACTCAAAAGGTACTCAAAACCATTTATAACAATGGATAAAGGCTATTTTTCATCTGGCAGGAGGAAGGATTAATAAATAAGCCTTTGACGTCTATATTCAGGAAATCAATAGGAACAATAGGAAAATTGTGTTCACGTGAATGTCAGATTGCCATTTTTCCGCTTATTTTTCCTTAACGACTACGACTCTGAAAATATATTTCAACACAGCTTGGGTTACTTAGATATCTACTAGTTTTAGTTCATGCAAATAGCCTTCTTGCAAGGCCAGGAAACAGTGCTATTAATGTAAGTTTAGAAAGTGTAGAGCTTTTCCGCAAGAGCCTGAACGGTTAGCAGCGCCATCTCTGTGCAACGTGCTGTTAATTCATCGATTCTTTAATAACGTATTCAAGGCTCACTCTCCGTTTATGGATTCAAGTTACTTGTTCAGATAACTGTGCTTGCTGTTTATGTAGTTGAAGGGAATTTCAACAGATGGCGCTACTATAAGTACATTTATTTTATTGCGGATAGCGGACTTTTATGGCCCATTTATAACTAAGGCAAGTTCAATATGTATGTATAATTATACCTTTGGTATGGGTATGGTACTCCAATTTAAAACGAGGGATCTAGCCTTTGGATGATACTTCTTACTATTGTGCTGTACCTACAAGAGGATTTTATCGTGTCATCAACCCACTGGTGGTCTAAGGGTCATAAAAACAAAATAATTCTGCCCATAACTCTAATAAAAATAAATACAATACAGATACAATGGTTCCGGTCACCAGTGTCACAGCTTCTAGGTATGTATACACGGTTAATTATATTTTATTAATAAATAATATAGGACCGTGGGGGACCTGCAGTAAAATGTTGCTCCTTCTCTCTTGCTCTCTATACCTCTGAAAGATGGGCTCTCCTTTTATCAACATCCGGATATGCTCTCTCGAACCCGCCTGCCAAGCGTGGTGAGCATGGCAACCACCCCTCATGATCTTAGAGATCCAAGAGAGAGGCCTCTGTGAAGCAGTAGAGGTCCTACGGCTGAGATGATCATGGTGAAACATATCTATAGTATAGGTATAGACTAGATATATATAGTAGTAGTATAGTATGTATAGATTAGATATATGTACATATATAGTAAATAAATAATGCTGGACAAATCACACAGCATCATCTAGCCCCAAGCTAAGCAGAGCTTGTGTTATGGGTACTAGATGACTGATATACTTAATACATTATACTACACAGACAGATATTTTTAATAATAAATATAGAAAAAATATATAAATATAGAAAAACACCCAGAACACCCTGAACAAATATCTGCAGATCGTACAGACATTTGTCCCGAGGCGGGAATCGAACCCGCAACCCCTTGCGTCGCAGGCGGACCTTCGCCCGCTGCGCCACAGAGCTCGTCATAGTAGCTCCTCGTAATATTATAGTATAGGTATAGATTGTTTTTATTAATTACTTTGAAACAGGTATATGTATATGATGATCATGGTGATAATAATACGGCAGCGTGTTTTCTGACGCTTGTCAAGGTCTGATGAGTAAATGACCTAGAATTAACAAGTTATGTCAGTATCCTATGATAGTTTTAATGACATATTAAGTATAGGTTAAGTAGATATAGCGATAGTGCATAATTTGCTTTATATTCTCTATTAATTTGTTATACAAAGCACGTACGACTCACATTCGCGCAGTTTGTTTACGTTTTGTACACGTCAAATTTGGCTGCGGTATAACTTAATAATAACTTATATTTAACTTTTTGATAGGCGGTTGACGCCTCAGCAGGAAATTAAAATTATTTATATTTACCTCTACCAGTCTCTACTAATTACGAGGATGTCTGGGGAATAACGCATTGACGTATAATTTATTTTTAATAATTTTATCCTTACAATGCACTCCTAATATAATAAGGTTGTGAGTGGAAAATAATAGCTAAACCAGTATGTAAAATTTTTAAACTTAAGAATCCCCTGACTCAGAGTTGAAACCTTCTTTCTAATAATAAAACCAAAAACATAAAAAAAAAACGTAACTCTCCGTTTTGCACTTAATTACACGTATAATATCAAACTTGGTGGTTTCCACTTTCATCATATCTTTTAAGGCGCTGCATGTCGACGATTGCTCTTTTTCAACTAGAAAAAAATAATACTTCGAAACAAGCCACGTCTCCAATTTTTAAATATTATATTACTTCAGGTTCCTACCTAGATTCTAGCTAAGCTGAAAACATAATAGCAGAAACTTTTCTCGATAAAGATATTTTTTGAAAATGATACTTTTTAGAATTTAAAATGTAAATATTTTGATAACTTCTATGAAGATCAACTTGGGATTTATTGTTAAAGATAGGTAACATGTTGATCTAGTTTCTGGCTAAGAAAGTTTTTTGATAAAGATTCTTAAATAATTTTAATCATTAATTTATTCGAAAAGCTGCAGGCGCACCGCGTGCCGCCCGTGAATCAGTACCTCTGTGACCACTGTCAACGTCGGACGTGTGTCGGACGTCGTCGCAGGCGGTCGGTGGCGGGAATTGCCGTTATATTCGAAGTTGTGAACGCATTACCACAGAATACCATAGTGACGTATTACTTTCAAGTGCCTAAAGATGGGTAACAACTGTAAAAAAGAGGATACGGTTACGAGCCCAAAGAGAACATATGAAAAATATAAGGGAAAGAAAACGGTAAGTACAATCTTACCTACCTACCCACATCATCAATCCATAAACTAAACTAAGTTTTTTGTCTGAAATAAATTTTATTATTATTATAAAAATACTACCTAATCAACTCTATAGGTATCGCCGTGGGGTGCCGGCAGTCGAATGTTACCCCTTCTCTCATGCCCATGGATGCAGTAAGAGCCTGCTAAGGGATACCTCCGGAAGATGGGCAGCAGCGTCTTTTCGTGTTCCAACATCCCGTACTGCGCTCGCCAACCCGCCTGCCAAGCGTGGTGAGTATGGCAACTCCCCTCATGGAGATCCATGAGCGAGGCCTGTGTGCAGTAGTGGACGTTTTACGGCTAAAACGAAACGAACTCTATAGGATAGTGTGGCGTTCTGTTCGGCGTTTAGGTATATGTTTATTTGTAATTTAATTTCATAAACCGATTATTTTCAGAGCTTTGACGGAGGATGACAATCTTGCATCATCAGAAACACTTCTAAAGCCCGCAGTTGAACAAAATAAGTATGTATGAATAATATTCTGTGGTATTTATGAATCCCGGTATTTTAAAATCAGTTTATAAATTCTGTTATTTTGTTACCTATTGTTCAAATTTACTTTAGCTCAGAATATTACTAGTACCTACAGCAGTCAAGATGACCCCGGGATTTTCAATAATGCTCTAATCTGATAAAATTCGCTCAACCGATTTTTAGGAAAAATTGGAGGACTTTACTTTGACGAAATAGGTAACGAACACAAAGGTCCTAGACTAGACAGTGTCCGTTCTAACTAAATCATGAGTCGTCTGTGTATTTAGTCATACACAGACGACTCATGATTTATTTTTACCACCATTTAACAGCGTGATATCACTTACTAGCCTAATTGTTTGAAACATTTAGTCTGAACCAATAATGATAAGCTAAGTTTAATTAACTGGCGCTACGGTAATTGGTTCATTAAGAGTTATGGTTATTATTGTCTGCCTGGCTGGTGACGACTCAATTGTTTAAAAAGGTCCCTTTATTTTACAATGTGTCCACGACAACTATAACGGAACGTAACCTCGTTCCCCCCGTACTGCGCACCTCTTAAACTGGATACGACTTAGCCGACGACGACAAGCATAATTTTATATTTCAATCATTCAATAATTAATTTATATCACATCACCTCGATTACACCAATATTTCAACTGTAAACTTGTTGGTTATTGGGGCAACCCATATCCTCACCACAATGGTTGAGATTATCTATGACGTATAGAGGAAGTCAGTGCGTCAAGAGTCGACGTATTCTTTTGGAGACTTAAGCTGAAAAGATATCATAGAAAATGCTATTGGCATTAAGCCCTCCTCTGTACGTTGTTTTTTGCACAAAGTATAAAAAAATAAAAGATGTTGGACATGCATTATCCGTTTGACGATCTCCGTGGTATAAGCCTACTGAGGTTGCGGGTTTGATTCGCAGGACAAATGTTTGTACATCAAACAACAAAGATCTGCAAGAAAACTTGTAGATCTTTGTTTCAGGTCTGGGTGATTTCTAGCCGGGTCCGCAGCGCCGTGTTTTCGTGTTTTCTAACATCATAACATGTTTACAAAACAGAATAGGGGCGTGGCTTATCAGTTTTGTTAGCAAAAACACAAAAACATGTTTGCCGAGACAAATGGATAACATCACCCGCGTTCGCCTGCGGGGAGGGGAAGCGTCGCATTTTATGTTCGCGCTCATTGAAGCAAGACGTTATTCGTTCGTTCACTCGTTGAGGTTATGTTTTGAATAATTTTGAGTATTTAAATCTTTTGGTATGTGATGTGATAAGTTGTTTATCATGGAGTGGAAAAAAGAAAATACTTTGTTAAAAATTTTGTATTCCGAATCTATCATCGATTTTCAGTTCTTGATAAATATTGAAGGAACGAGGTAGCGGGTAGGGTCGGACCCGGAATCTATTTCGGTTACGTCTTTGTAGAACTAAATCCACTATAGCTATTACAGCTTCTACGTCCTCTTCGTCGGAACTCATTTTTGAAATGAATGAGGCGTTTTCATTAAAAAGTAAAAACTTTAAAAATAGTTACCTCGAACCTTATAGATGGCGTTAGTTTTCTTTTACTGGTAGGCACAATTTGACAATGACAGGATTAATCACAAACTTGCTTACTCCGCTTGCCAGCTCCATCTGTTAGGTTTAGTAGAAAACTCTTTTTGTTTTGTTACTGAAAACGGCTCATTGGAATGAAACAAAAACAATAAACAAAACAGAACACACCAGACGGGCTGTTTTAAATACATGTTTTGCTTAACATGTTTTGTTAGAAAATTGGCGCTGCGGACCCGGCTTAAGGATGATATGTTTGTATTAACCAAAAAAATAAAGTATTCTTGTATCAACCACCTGGGACCCATACATAACACAAGCTCTACTTACAAGTATTTTGAGTTTGGGGCTAGATGGTGCTGTGCTGTGTTTTTTGGAATGGTTGTGTGCAATTCCAGAAAAATATAAAAAAGAGCAAGAGACGGCTGACTAAGCTGAGAGAACGGTATGTTAAGGTTCTGGGCAAGCCTAATATCTCAATATTATTAAGTTGAAAGATTTTTATTTTGTATGGAATAAACTTACTACTTGATCGATTTCCAAAATTCTTTCACCATTTAAAAGCTATTTTTTATCCCTCGTATTCCCACTGGACCAGGAGGAAGTCCGCGGTTAAAACTGCGTAGACCGGCTTGTCCCTACTAATATATAAAAGTGAAAGTAAGAATGTATGTGTATGTTCCCTTTTCACGTCGAAACCGATTTGGATGAATTATAGTATAGGAGTAGATTAGACCATGGAGACGGACATAGGCTACTTTGCATGGATAAAAATATTTAACGCATGTTTCAGCGTTAATTGTTGCTGCTGGGTAAGTTGTAAGTGGTGGTTGTAGTTAGTATATTATTATAATGTTCCCTTTTCACGTCAAAACCGTTGAACCGATTTGGATGAATTTTAGTATAGAAGTAGATTAGACCATGGAGACAAACATAGGATACTTATAGTTGCGTAAATTAAATCAGAAGGGGTAGTTAGTAGTGCCTATAACTACCCCTTCTATACCTATAACTTATAGGGTAATAAAGTAGTGGCGGGTGGTTGTAGTAGGTGCGCTTCGAAATTCGTCGAGACGAGACACCTAGTAACTAACATTAGGTAAAATAAATAACAATTATAAATAATTTAATTTAGAGTACTTTAATTTTATATGCGTTCTACACTAATAAGTGTTAGAACAACCTCAAAAATCGTTAATAGGCAACATCCTACGTCCGACAGTTTATTAAACTGAAGAGAGGATGACAATGACGAAGGAGAAGTTCGGAGTGACCCCACGGCTAAAACGCTTCGATTGCGCGTTCTAATTTTTCCAGTAGCGACATCTAGTTGCTCACCACGAACTAAGAACGAGCGAGTGACTTATTTCACTAAGGTCCCATAGCATTTGAACTTCTTTTTACCGAAATGAAAACCAGATTTTCGTAATTTTTTTGTGGATGCAAACATATTATGAGAATCTGCCAAAGGATACCTCCGCAAGATCAACAGCTGCGTTTAGCCGTGTATCGACACCCTGGACTGCGCTAACTACCTGCCACGCATGGTGAGATTGGCAACAGCCACATTGTCATACATAACTTAAATAATAAAAAAATAATGCTTAACAATTTACACAGCATCATCTAGCCCCAAGTTAAGCAGAGCTTGTGTTATGGATTGACTGATATATAAAATACCTTAAACTAAAGAGAAGGAACAAAGTTTTAATTGACTATTTAAGTGGTATGTTAGCACGCCACAAACTGTTATTCAATCCAATGTGGTTGACAGGTAGAAAATGCCTCCGCCATTATGTCCACCAATTTTACTCTAATTTATGTTTGTGTGCAAGAAAGTGTTAAATAATAATAATAATAGCCCCCTAATGATCAGTGCTAGGAGATCTAATGAAGGTAGCCTTTGTCCAGCAGTGGTGGCTGAGATGAATGAATGAAATATCTATTAAACACAGAAAGCCCGAGACAAATAACTGCAGATAAGCAAACATTTTTTTGCGGCGGGGATCGACTCACAACTGTTTGCGTTTCAGCCTACTACTAGACCACTGAGCCATGAGGTTGGTATAATAAATTAACACTTAGGTGATTCCACAGATTTGCCATACAAATACTATCAAAAACAAGTCAGCGATCGACCATTTCGAAGGCATTGCAAGAGCAGACTTGAGCCCCATGGGTAAACAGTTAATTGCTGAGGCCATTTTAATTCTGTAGAATGAAGATCATCGTTTCTGAAACTTTTTGTAGTCACTACTTTATAAAATATGACAGACCACTTCCATATTTGAAAAATCTGAAAAAAAAAATGAATTGATTCAAGTGTGACTTTGTGGAAATCTATTATAATATCTAAATTATCAACAAATATTTTGCAACAAATCAAATGAGCGCTTCTCTGACAAATTCCATTTAAATTTACGTCAGTATTGTTAGTAATATTCTTGCTGCTTCTTCTATGAACTCAATCATCAACATCATTGTCTGCCCCTGCCTAGTCACAGCTGGGTGTCTTCCATTTTGGACCACTCCTTCCAGGGTTGGGGCGTTCGTATCCAGGTCTTGTTGGCGACCTTAACTATGTTATCCACCCATCTAGCGGGTGGTCGGACAGCGTTGTGTTTATAGCCCCTGAGATTTCTTACGGTCAAGTCCTTGCACCACCTTCCGTCACTACGTCTCTCTAAATTCCGTCATGATATCCACTTTATTCTCATGATCGGGATACCAAGGCCACAAGCAAGATAAATTGGGCATTTGATTTGAACAACTCACTCACTGTTGCTATCTATCATCTTTTTAGCTTGCATGCGTCTTATTCATGCCAGCTAAAAACATGATAAATACTCTTAGCAATAGACAATTTATATTTTTCACTTAACAAAGAGTGTAAGGTTTTTATCCTAGTGTTTTTGCACTTCTGGATAATACATAACCATAACATCTAAAATAAATGTCAGAAATACAACTACTTTCAAGTCTTGAAAACCAAAGCATTTTTCAAGTCCAAAACCCTCATTTGCGTAATTGTATGACAAATTTTGATTCGCTTCGATACATATAATGACACGCATAATTGTCTTCTAACCTAGCACATCAAAACTTTTAACGAAACTCTATTGCGTTGGCATAAAACTGTATTTGCCTTTCAGGAGTGAAGTAATTCAAGTAGCTGTAATGTCTAGTGACGTCATAGGAGCGTCTCGAATGTTCGAGCAGGTTTCGTGCGTCATCATGACGTCACAGCTATCTTTTGAAGGCTTTCTTCGTACGAACTTTGCATGCCATTTTGGATTCTTCAATTTGAATGAAGTTTCCATATTGGAGTACATTTTAAAGTTTTATTGTCCTGATAACGTCATGGTTCAAAAAACTCGAAGACAATTTCAACGAAATTACTTAGCGAGTGACCAAAAGGGAAATGACAAACCCGTGATAATATAGACAAAAGAAAAAATACATCCTACTTATGATACTTGACATTGGCAGTATTCTGTAAAAACAAACACAAAAAGCTATATAGTTGTAACGGGATTAATGGCCGTGGTAAAGAGTGGAACTCGCTGCCGGATTCTGTTTTCCCAGATCAGTAAAACCTTGGAGTCTTCAAAGGCCAGAGTGCATAAGTTCTTTTTAGAAAAGCGTGCTGGAACACGTTTGTCTAAAAAGAACTAGAACGAGAGATAATGAAAAATGTGGCCTTAGATCCATCAAAGTAGATGGTAATCTCCAAGTTAGATGATGGCCAAACGCTTGCCCATTGTCAATAAAAAGGTAGGTAGCACGTTTATGTGTGCCAAATATAACTTCAAACAGCCTGCAATTGCAGAGGATACAAAATGAGTGGATCAATGACTCGTTGTTGACACTTTTTGTATGGCAAAGTAGGATTTTAAAGTTCCAATGTTTATTGCAACCTGTGGAATAAATAGATTATTATGTCAAATTCACGTTAGGGCATGTCACAATTAATATAGGTACCTATACTCTAGCCAAACTCAAGATGCAATATTTACTAACAATGCACTGACAGTTGAATCAGCTGATATCAGGGGTGAAAACATTTTTTCGGCTGTGCTATTTTCGCTATTTATATATTTAGATAAATATTGAATATCAAATAATATTATTTGCTGTCAAATTAATTAATTATCATCATCATCATCAGTTTTATCATTACCTATAGAGTTGAAGCTGCTACTAGCTAAGGAAGATTATATAAGACCAAATAGAAATTTTAACTAACATTTATAACGTTAATAGCCCGTTTCATATAAGTGTCTCTCTTCTGGGACATTTAAAATAGGTACATATAAATAAAGTATATACATTATTACCATTACTTATCATCATGCTTAATTAGTTAATGTCCTAAAATAACTCTTTTTGGGACAATTAATTAATTAAGCATGACTCTATCTGACAGTGATGATGATTATTTAATCATCATCACTGTCAGATTCTAAGCTACTTGATGTTTCTCCGGGGACCTGGATGATGAATTCATCAATTACATTATCATTTCATTTCTTTATGATAATCTCCATCTCCACTTTTGCTTTCGAATATTAGTTCCCCGCCATTCAAAAACTTGTCTTTATTGCCTTGAAAACTAAATATGAATTTATTGTTGCTCTTTCTATGAGTAATGTTGTAGTGTATTCTTAATCCCGAATCATAGCTAATAAATATCCAACTGTTTGCGACCCAGGAAGTCAAAGCCAAAGTTCGTTATGGTTGGCACTGTTAGGAACACAAAACATCTCTGTGGATTTTAATCTTCGTTTTTGATCACCTAATGAAGATTTGTAAATTGAAAAAGTTAGATTTTCCATAGAAATGACGTAACTATTGAAAATTGTAACAAATCTTGTAGAATTTATTGGTAAAATCATCTAATTCAGTCATGACTCTATAAGTTTCGAGGAGCAACCCTAAAAATCAGCTGATTTCCAATGTTAGTAAATATTGCATCTTGAGTTTGGCTAGAGTATAGGTTATATCTATAGAAAAAAACATTGTCCGCTTTTCCTCATCATTTTCATCACTTCAACCATAAAACGTCCACAACTGAACACAGACCTCCCTTATGGATCTCCATGAGGGGGTAGTTGCCAAATTCACCACGCTGTTGATACACGGAAAGACGTTGCTGGCCATTTTCCGGAGGTATCCCTTAGCAGACTCTTACTGCATCTACGGGCATGAGAGGAGGGGTAACATTCTACTGCCAGCACCCCACGTCAATTTTTCATATTCACATCCATTCCATCATTGTAAATATGACGCCGTTAAATTCTATTTACGGCTGTAATAATTTTCCTTTTAATTTATGACCACGACCAAAATATTTTGTCCGTAATAATCACGGATTCCGTTGTAATTGAAATGAATAATTGTTTTGACGGAATCCGACACCCCACGCAGCTGATAATTAATAATGGCTGGCTAAGTGGTTTTTATAAACTTTTTTTATACTACTAAATGACGAGACTTGCCGAAGGCCCACCTGATGTTAAGCGGTATCCTCTACCTATAACAGTTTCAATGCCGCGGTGATCACGTTCACTAGGCACGTGACCAACGCTGCATTGCATTGCGCCCGTCACCCTGAGACAGAGTTGTAAGGTCAAACTTAAGCGGAAAGAAAAAATCTGAACACATCTCATGATCACGGTCAAATGTTTCTTCATGATCACTTGATGATGATGACGTGTGAAAATGCGTCCAAATATCGGGAAACTCATAAAAGACTCATATCGTATTATCATATCATATTGTAATATTAAAGTGCATTCCACGTAGGATGACTTCGGTGACAGCAGGATAGAATAATTTAGCAATCAATGAAGTGAAAAACAAACAATTATTTAGTCTCTTTGGCACTTCTTAAAATTCTCCTAATAACTATCCTGCTCTATTCTACTGTCTCTCATTTTACGTGGACTTCAGCTTAAATAAGTTGCCAAGCTGTCTTATCCTCAGCTACGGTTCGTAAATCACCAGAAAACATAAAGGTTACGATAATCAGTGAAATTATCCATCGATGAATATTTGGTGATGAAACTCCAATAAAACTGCGTGATTCCTCAATGACACAAATTAAATGTAATAACTTGAATGCAGTTTTTAATAACCGAAATGAACTCTCATTAACGACATTAATTAAGTACTGGATTAAAATTGTGACTAAAATGTTTTGTTATTTATGAATCACAACGCTGGGTATAATTTATAATTTGTCAGTTAATTGAAGAATTGGTAAGAGTGGGACAAATAACGCTCATTATTTTTTTGCATATTCGACAATTTTAATTTCTTAGGATTCCAGGTTTCCTTTATAAAAAAATATTAATTAAAAATATAAGTAGTGAATAACATTTTTAAATTTCCGTATTAGTTGTTTGAACATGTAGTATGTTCAATACGAGTATGTTCTTATCACCATAAAAAAGTATCCAACGACTTAACCGCAATGTAAATACCGACCGTATTTTTTTCAGATGTAGGTAGTTGTCTTAAATATGCATTTAACCAGAGAATTGAAAGATGATGTGAGAAAATTAAAATTTTGTTGGGTTGGACAATGTAGTGAATTACAGGGTGATTATCGACAATTACTCAGTCGGTAATCAGCCGGTAAGTGCGGCTAGTACCTGCTTTTACGAGGTTTCGTTAAGTTGTTGTCTAAAAACTAGGGATTTTACAGATTTAAACGGTTTTCAAGTTAATATAAAAACCCTGAATCATACTATACTCAAAGAAACTAGCGCTTTGGTATGTATGAACATGAAATGAAATTATAATTAAAGCATGCATTCATTTTCAAACTTCATTTTACATAACTTCTTCAACTACTCTACAGCACCAACTACTTCTACTACTACTCTACAACTACTTATTACATTACAACAAGTACAGTTCTAGCTGTTTATATATTGGGCTTATTTAGGTAGTAGTCCTAAATTAGCCTAAAATATTAACAGCTTGAGGTTTACTTTCAAAATGAACTTTCTGAACGCAACCTAATTTGATAATAATATTATTTATAAGTAAAAATAGGTTAATTCCGATTTAAATTAGCTATTTAAACATTTGTAAAAGTTCGTAGACAAATAATTATAACGTAGGTACTGCTAGCGTTGTGTTTATAATTATTTGTCTACGAACTTTTACGAATTTTTTAATAGCTATAGACGTTAATCCGAGCGCAGAAAAATCCATAATATCTAAGATCATTGAATTCTGTCACGATAATTTAGATTAGCTCGCAAAAAATATAAAGGGATTTTTTAATCGGAATTAACCTATTTTTACAACTGGCCAGTCCCTAATTCATAAAAACCTTTTTTCGCAATACTTTCTGAGTGACCTGGTACAACAAGACTCATCACTTGGATAATTTAATAAAAGTTTCAAAATCTCCTAGCCCTTATCCCACACCATGCCGTACCCCTCCTCTTATACTCATGCGGTAAGAGCCTGCTAAGGGATACCTCCGGGACGATGGGCAGCAGCGTCTTTCCTTGTATCAACATCCCGTACTGCGCTCGCCCACTCGTCTGCCAAGCGTGGCGAGTAGGTACGGCAACTACCCCTCATGGATCCTTGAGGGAGGCCTGTTTTCAGTAGTGGACGTTTTTCGGC
This sequence comes from Pasiphila rectangulata, assembly GCA_963082625.1. Taxonomy (NCBI): domain Eukaryota; kingdom Metazoa; phylum Arthropoda; class Insecta; order Lepidoptera; family Geometridae; genus Pasiphila; species Pasiphila rectangulata. The sequence continues at coordinate 11,957,219 of OY720249.1, forward strand.
TGAAATTATGATGATGATGATGATTTCAAAGCTAAGTGTTGAAATGTATGGAACCTCTACAATACCTTGAGAACCACGTCACCTTGGGTGTGGGCTTGCGCAGAATTCAAAACAACTAAATTTATTTTGGATCTATATTGTTTCGTTGTAGGTCATGTGAGTTGAACTTTTCAATGAAGCAATTTATAGTTACAGCATTACTTAATATGAATAATTAATGGCTTAAATTGAATTTTCAATTTCAACAATATTTTGAAATCTTATAAACAACTTAAGTATAATATGTAGAGGAATGTTCCTAAATATTCTTTGTATAAGTTGTTGTAATTACAATTGCTCAAACCGATATCACCTTATCAAGAATTTCAGCGGGTCCAGACATGGGTTCTGTAGCTTAACGGTCAAAAGCACTTCCGGCTTAAGGAAGCGTCAAGTATCGATTCGACGAACGTGGATTCTAATCCCACCGGAGCCGTTAAATTTTTGATAAGGTTATTTATTTCTTTGAAAAATTACAATTGACTTGAATGATCTCTATCTATATAACTTGATTCTTAAAGTGCATTTCTACTTAAGAATCCAGTTATATACAAAGGACTTGTTTCTGATCTCAACTAAGACACTTTTCCATCATCATCAGCTTATTGAACCTGGCCATAGGCCTACCTTCGTGTCTACCATTAGGTATATTCTAGCCTAGCAACCCGCGGTAATATGAACATTCATAATCATCTTCCATATCCAGAGCGAAATAACCTTGCTATATAGGCTTACCGAGAGCTAGTACGAGGGATAGAGCTTAGCCAAGGTATCCCTTTGAAAAAAATCATATGTTTAACTATTACCTCAGTGACATTAATTTATTTATATGGTGCCTGATTCTGTATACTAGTTTCTGTGAAATAAATACTTTTACTTCATCCACAGCCCATAGGTATCGTTGGGTACCTACTGTTGGGTGAAGTGGCATTAACAAGGAGATCTTGTTAATGCCACTTTAGCCGGTCTTGTGCTGCGCCAACCCAGGTGTTTTTTGCGACCTGGGAGCAACTCTGGTGCATCGTGATCCAAGTGAGAAATGCTAAAAATCGATAAATTCCACAAAAACTGACAAGATCTTGATTGAAGCGAACTTTCTGCGTTATCGTGATCTCACGATAGACAAACGTTTATTGCAAACCGATCGTGATGCATCGACTGGTAAAGAGAGATCGAGATGATAGCAGACTTTAATAGATAATAATAACTTTTCAAATATTTTGAGCAAAAATAAACCCTTAAATATAATAATAATTAATAATAGGTAATATCTACCTAATTGATAATAATGTTAAAAATATATTTTCTAGTTTTTTTTTTGTTAAATTCAATACTGTTATAAATCTTCGATGTTTCGTTTTGGTCGGTGTTGTGTCCTGTGGTGTGGGACAAATACGGCGCCACCGAAAATCAGTGTCGTGTTCTCACGGCGTGTGCTGAGTTGGCGACCGATTTATGTTTCTGTACCCTAATGTGTTATTTTTCATGTATGTATCTTTGAGACATAAATAAACATTTTCTATAATTCTGATTTGACAATTCGGAGTAGACACTGAGAAGTGAGATGAGACGAAATATCACGCAAAATCACGATCTTCGAGAAATGGCTCCCTGGCGAATGTCGTCAACCCACCGCGCCATCGGACGACCACTGTTTCTTTGGCTGGTTCTTGGCCACCATTCGGTCAGAGCTTTGGGTGGAACATAGCTTCAGCTGCCGTTCACGTGGCCCTTTAAACGGGTTCAATTGAAAATGAAATGTATAAGGTAAAATTTAGGACTCGTTTCTATTCGTGAATCACATGGAATGTCGGCATGACAATGTCCTGTCTTGCCCGTGGAAGCAGTAAGTATCTGCCAAGGGAAACCTCCGGAAGTTAGGTAGCAGCGTCTATCCGTGTTTCAATATTCCGTACTGCGCTCGCCAACCCTCCTGCCAAGCGTGGCGAGTATGGCAACAACCCCTTCATGATCTTGGAGATCTATGAAGGAGGCCTATGTCCAGCAGAGGACGTGGACAGCAGTCCTACGTCTGAGATGATGATGATGATATGTCACGCGTTTTGCGAGTGTCGCATAACTTGACTGAATTAAAGATAAATAAAAGCTATTAAATTAATTAATTGAAATTTTCAGTTAGAATTGTCAATGCATGTGAGAACATGATGTTGTCTTAGTGAAATATCTCTAGAAGAGCGATAATTTTAGAACTTTTTTAATATTATTATTAGCTAATGTCGTCATAACATAGTAGACTGTTGGCTTCATAAAGCCAATAATCAATGGCCCAAGAAAATATTTATATTAATATCTCAACAATACATCATCATCATTTCAGCCATAAAACGTCCACTAATGAACAAAGGCCTCCCTCATGGATCTCCATGAGGGGTAGTTGCCATACTCACCACGCTTGGCAGGCGGGTTGGCGAGCGCAGTATGGGATGTTGATATATGGAAAGACGCTGCTGCCCATCTTTCGGAGGTATCCCTTAGCAGGCTCTTACTGCATCCACGGGCATGAGAGGAGGGGCAACATTCTACTGCCGGTGCCCCACGGCTAAACAATACACAATACAAACAAACAATACATAAGACTACAGAATTTGTCTTTGTCTAGATTGTGCGTTAATTGTTGGTTCAAGCAGCAAATATTCTATTTACATGCCTAGAGTACTCATGTGATTATGTACAGTAGCCTTCACAATTAAGCTCCCTGCCGCACCCACCCATTGGTATTTGAAGCTGGGAGTCTTGTGCAAGGGGATGCTTATCTATGACGCTGTCTGTACGTAAATAACGACAAATCTTAATTTCTGTTTAAAAAATGAAAATCAGCTGACCTAAGACAATATTTATGTCATGATAACAAAATATATTACGAAATAATACGCGTTCTTATTACAAATTATTATTGCTTTAGGTCAGCTGCTCTATCATTAACTATTAAGGTTAACTCCACATGCTAATCACAGCCTCGTTAATGCCCATTGACGTCACGACGAGTTTCAAGCGTTTTTACGATTCGAGTCACGTACCATCTTCAATTCAGCGCTACATGGGATCCACAAATTACAAGATACATTGCATTACGCTTGAGTTCGTTCTGAAGCAAAAAGCAACGCAACGGCCTCCCGTCATGCCGTCCGTCGTCACGTTAGTAGCGATTCCACGCGCGTCGAGAGAACACGTGTCCCAGCCCGCGTCAGTGACAGTGTACAATGTCGTTACTCCCGGGAGTGTATCCCCTATGAAGTGATCATGCCCGAGTGCACAGAGTTCACCATCCCCATCATAAGATATACCATGGATCCCGAGGAAAGGACCGACGAGCGTCAGGCTCTGACGAAAAAGATGTCTCTTGTGACGACAGTGAAAATTGAGACTCCGGATAACGGACGTAGGCTTTCCGAGCCGACTAGATACTACATCCCTCCGCAGTGCAACAACAGACTGTCCCCTAGGAGTGCTAGGAAACGGGATGCTAGGAGGAACTCTAGATGCGCCGCGGAAGACTCTCCTCCTCGCGAGTCTTTGGGCCCTAAGCCTTGTAACTGTGAGGAGTGCCGCGCATCGAGTCCTCTGCCGCCTGGCTATGGGCCGCAGACGCTGTCCCCTGGCTACGACCAGATGAAGATGTCATTGTTGGATGTGGCCTGGAACGAGGACTACACGGAGGCGTCCAGCGATGATCTCAGCTCGGAATGGGACTCTGACGTTCCGGAAACACCTCCGCCAACGCAAAAGGTATAATACAGGATATGTCTTATTTACTGGCAATAAAGTATGTAATGCGATCACTTACAGTGTCAGCTGGAGTGTGACTGATTGTATAAGTAGCATAGTATGTATTGTAGCTTCTAAATATATAAATTTGAAGCGTGACTGAAGGATTTACATCAATGCACAGCTTACAACTACGCTACGGCCTCTATATGTAGTATACAGGTTTTTAGAGGATGAAGCTCCTGGATGTTCCTTTCTCAATGATATGGAAAGCCAATACAATAATAAGTTATCCTAGCCGGTTTCCTAGACTCTGCAAGGTAATTAAAGTATGTGAATGAGCTGGGACAACCATGTTCTACAAGAGCGGAGAGCGCTCATTGTGGTAAACGTTTATAGAGATGAGTTTTAGAAAAACTGTGGCATTAGTCAAAGTCAGGGTCTAAAATTGTACTTACCAGTTGCGTGATTGCAACCAGTGTTTACAAAATCCGTGATGAAATTATCCTGTCTCTATAGCGACATAAACATCGATTGCAAACCTTAAATGCCAACAAACATTATTATAGAGACCGTGATATACTATCGTTGATATTATGAACACCGTTTGATATTATTGCGTTTAGAAATCAGGTTGGTACAGTCGCCGTCAAATATCGATACACCTAGAGGTATACAATATTTATCTCAATATTTAAGTCTGGCAGACAGAGAAGAAAATCTACACATTTTTGTCTTTGGTCTTAACATGAGTCCTAGGTGACACACAATTTACTGTCTTATTGGTGTAGTCTACAAATTCAATCTGTGCTATAATAATAATACACGAGACCCGGCGTTTGTACTCGTATATATTTTTTGGGGGCTGGCTTTATAATGCTGTTTTAAAAGTCCACACAAGATGATAACTATCATGCAGTAGATTATATAACCTTATTTAGCTGACTGTCCCTACCTAAACCCAGATAGAATACCGATAGGAATCAATTAATATTTCTTAGATTAAAATCCAGATTCCATCAATATTTTACATTATTGGAACGTTGTTCAATAAAACTATGTGTAAAAATGTAATTATTTCATGCTATTGAAATGTAAATTCTTATAAAATCATTTGAAGTGATAACATCCTTGACATAAAAGGCAAATTGTTTAATACTTTAACGATTTTACATTTAAAGCCGGTTGGTATAACAATTTATTTAAATTAAAATGATGATTAGCAGATGCTTGGACAAAAGGATACACCGTTATCTTCGTACGGGTACAATGAGGCTAAGTTTTATTAAATAATTTATTAAGGCAGTTAATTAGATTGGGATCTTCTCACAAATTGAATTGATTACGGCAATCTAAACCTCTAAATTAATATTATAAAGAGGAAATATTTGTATTTTGTATGTTTGTAATGAATAAACTCAAAAACTACTGGAGCGATTTTCAAAATTATATCACCATTAGAAATTTACAAATAAAGAAAGCTAAAATGTATATAGCCTATGTTACTCAAGGATAATTCCTAGAGTAACATAGGCTTTATATATTTTATCCCCGTATTCCCACGGGAACGGGAACTAAGCGGGTGAAACCGTGGAGCGCAGCTAGTATAGGTTGACGTAGCTGTTAGCACTGATCTTGATGATAACGGTAAACATAATTTATCTACGTTTATAAGTTTAAGCACGATGTGTTTCATTAATATTATTATAAGCCTTCGTTCTAAAATTATATTTTTCTATGTATGCCAAAATGTTATATTTTTTGTATTAAATTATGTGCTTTATTCAATTAAAATGTGTCTTGTTCTTCTTTTGTAAATTGACTATTCTATGTGGCTTTTCGCTCTATTGAATAAACACTTATTGACTTTGATTTTGACTTTTAACATATTTTTTTTATTAAACGTCAAAGTCAAACCCCTGCACCCCTTTACAAGCAAGTACACACATCTACCCTAACACACTGCACAAACAACAACACGCGCTCACTTTTTGTTGTATTTCCTTCTCACTTAGTAGTAAAACGAGCACTTCTGTAACCTATCTATATAACTCAGTAATGAACCAGTTATAATGACTGTTATCTTTTTTTGTTTTTTTTTTAAACTTATGTCGTAAAATTGACAACTTACCAAAAACTCTCTTCTCAAAGAATTCAAATCACCAAGATACAGGTATGCCTAGTTTGGGACCCATGGCCAATGTATCTATTTGTGAAATATAATAGTTTAGTCTAGTACGTAAGCCTTAAGATACACCATGTAACTTGAATTGATAATAATACATTTATCTTTATCTTATCCTTATTTAAGCAATTTTTTATTTATATAATTACATGTCAGTAGCAAAGCCCGAGAAACTAACTAACGAGTCATAAATAGATGTCTTAAGCAATAAAGAGAAACATAATAACATGACATTGACCTGTATTCAAATTCATAAATATTATTTTACGTTATTTCTTCAGAAAAGGTCAAAGCTTCAGAAAAATACAGTCGCTTAGCAGGAGGTACCAAAACTAGTTAACGAAGACTATTTTGATATTAAATTGAGATTTAATTTTATCACCAATATATTTATCAAACCGTGTTGGCCGAGTGGTATGTACCCCCGACTTTTAGTCCGAAGTTCGATAATATTTTCCTTCCTCGAAAAATGTATGTGAGAATTCAACACGTGCTTTAACGGTGAACGAAAACATCGTGAGGTAACCCGCGGCTTACTGAGCTTCAGACGTAATGACCTGTTCTTTCCTATTTATTTATTCAGGTAGGATAGATAGATGCTTACATCTACACCGACCTCACTGGTCTTGTACCAGCCGGATCCATTGGTATCCAACTGCGTTCACAATATCCTCGGACTAACGGGCTGGGGGCCAATTCTCGTGATTCAAGTGATAAGCGCTCATAATCGATAAATTTCACAAAAACTGTCAAAATCTCTTTTGAAACGAACTTTCTGCATTCTCTTGATCTCACAACAAATTAAACCGATCGATTGGTAAAGAGCGACTATCGAGATGATAGTAGACTTTGTGAGTGATGTGACTTGTTCGGAGTAGACAAGACACTGAGAAGTGAGATGAGACGAAGTACCACCCAAAATCACGATTCACGGAATCTCGAGGTCGCGAATATCACTTGGCCACCATTCGGTGACTGCTTAAAATCTTAACATGATTCGCATAATTGTAAATAACACATGGATATATTAACATAACATTATTAACATTTTCCTAATGAGTTGTCTGAGATGTGTTTATCTGTAATACAGAAGTTCAAGGTAAGGTTATAAAACAAAATATATATATATAAAAATATAGGCAAATTATTATAAGATTTATTTTAAAACGATTTTTTTTGTGAAAGCTTTCGGTGTGTTGTTTCTTGTGTATTCATTCCGTGACGCACGGGGAGCTGATTCACGTGTCGAATTATTTTTTATTGTGTTTTTTCAAGAGCTTTTTTATGATTATGGTAGCGCATTTCTTGCTAAATATTTCTTGTTAATTTAGATATTATAATGGATTTCCGCAAAGTCACGTCTGAATCAATTAATTTATGAGGCCTCTCATTTAGGATGCTGCGGAAAACTCATGTTTTTAAGCCAATATTACTTTTTTAGGAAAGACGGCACAACATGCTTTGTAAATGAAAAAATATACAATTAACGAGTAAACTTTTATTCTTGAAGATACGCTATGGAGATTCTACTAAAACTGTTCTTATTTGCTTTCGCTAGAGCAAGCAACAAAAACATATTGCGACACGAAAATATTAATTCAGCGATTCATTTTGTGTTTCAAGTTTTTAGTCGTAGCCTAAAATTGGTCAGCAGGCATGCGATGTTATTTTTTATTTCGCGATAGCCGACACGTGATCCCTTTTTAGTGTTCCGTACCCAAAGGGTAAAAACAGGACTCTATAACTAAGACTCCGCTATCCATCTGTCTGTGTTTGTCACCAGGCTGTATCTCATGAACCGTGATAGACAGTTGAAATTTTAGTGGGCTCCCATACAACAATCGTGATTTTTTGTCGTGTTTTGATATCAATAACGGCAACAGGTAGACGATTATATATAGAAGTTCAATTGTCAAATAATGGCACGGAACCCTTCGTGCGCAAGTCTGACACGCACTTGGCCGATTTTTTGATAATCGACGATTAATTATTTTTATTTCTTAAATATTTTAATACGTCTGTACCTATATAAGAATTTGCGTAGAATCTATAAAAACAAAAGGTTACCTTTTGACTCTATCTATAAAAACATTCAATAAAACGAAGGACGATACGCTCAATAGATTTGTTAATTTTATTTTTTGTTCTCTAATGATCAGGTTTATTGCGTGTTAATAACACTGAACGACACATCTTTTACAAAGTGTAAATGTTTTATTTTTTGTAGACATTTGTTAATTTTTTGTTTGTTCTACAATGAGCATGTATCGACCGACACAAATTTTACCGAACATAACTTTATTAGATCTACAAAAATTGGTGTAATTACTTTATTTTTTTAATGAATTAAAAAAAGAGGTTCTCAAGTCGTTAGTATATCTTTATAATATTTTTTTAAATCTCTGTTTCCTCAGACCTCCGTCGCTTATGATCTGATTTGGAAAATATTTTGAGTTTTAAACTTTTAATAACGGACGGAACTCCTTAAATAATGTAGGCAAACATATAGCAGTTTAGGCATATTAGCTAAAGGACAAGACGAAATGACTTTTGCATTAAGAAAATATGATTTGGTGAAGTAGAACTGTTGAACACCCTGATGATCCACAGATGGTTACCGAAACTCTTCAATATTACAAAATTCACAACAAAAGTTCTGATGAGGAGATCAAAGATAAATCGAGGGATATACTCAAATGTACTAAGCATAACAACGATTTAAGACAAAGCTGTATAGGTTGCTAGTAGATAAATGCATTTATAAAGTAAATGATTATTTAAATAGTAAATTTTGGCATTGTATAGATATGATAATTTGAAATTTGAATTGGATGTAAATCAATTAATACTATCAGAATCTCCGTTCATTCTTATATATTTGAACCTACGTACATTATTTTGCACGCTGATCAATCAGTGAATTATATGAAGCTGACTTACTTATCCTAAAACCTTTGTACCATACTTCTGGCAAATAAACAATTTCATTTTATTTCATATGGTTTGAGTATTTTTTTCAACATTTTAGGTTTTAAAATTGAAGTAGTTTTTTTTTGTTGAAAAATTTAAGAATGATTAAAATCAATATATTTTTATTTTATTTAAAGAAATTATTTCAGTGCATAGAAATACTTCGAAAAACACTTTAGGTACAGTATTTTATCACTCTTTATTTCGATGTTTATTTCTGCTAGTAGCTGGCTCAAACTAGGTCCTGTTCAATGAGTCGGCTCTTTTCAAGGAAAAAGTGAATTTACGAAGTGGTCTTATACAACTTATGTCTTTATCACGAGAATGTTGTAAGTTATAGTTATATCACTTAGCAATTTTATGAGAGACCAGTGTGTAAATTTAATGACTTGAGAGACAAAAACGTTGTGAAAAATACACAATTAGTCAGTTTATTGCCTTACCTTGTGATAAAACGTGAATTATATAACAATAAAAAACATCAAATTATAATACAAAAAGCATTTAAGGCGACGCATTGATTAACAATTATTAGAATGTAATTAGCTGCCTAGAATCAACTACCTACTACCACGTCTTCTAACTACTACTCTACTACTACTCTATTTCTACTACTGCTCTACTTAAACCCTACTTCTATGTTAAGCAGAGCTTGTGTTATGGGTACTAGATGACTGCTATATTTAATATATTACACTGCATATATAGATATTTTTTATTTAATATATAAACATCCAGAACACCCGGAACTAATATCGGGGAATCGAACCCGCAACCTCTTGCGTCGCAGGCGAACCTTGCTACGCCACAGACGTCGTCGACTTATAAATCTCTTAAAAAGAACTAATAAAACTCTTTAACCTTAAAGTACTGTCTGGAATCACTACAGAATAAAGAGGAAAAAACCAAGTTCAAGTACATGGTCGCCTTTGCACGGACAATCCTCTAAAGAGGTCACCGGTACAAGTTTCGTACTTGTATGAACGTAACGGTGAACGGTAACAGGCGCTGCGATATAGAGAAAGCGTTGATTAATCAGTATCAATGGTATTGTAGTAGGTAGTAAAACCACGTGAAACTGATAAATAAATAAAGAGACACACAATAATAATTATTTATGTTTGACACAACACCATCTAGTGCCAACTTGCAAAGCTTTTACTATGGAAACCAGATGATTAACAGAATATTTAAATGCATTTTTTTTGTAAATACATACCAACTTTGTAGTTTTGTGATTTTTATGGAGTAGTTTTTGATTTTTTTTGGGTTGTAATAGCTAAACAATCGTGTAAACCAATTTAAACTACTACTAAATTGAAGTAAAAAACCATGAAAATGACAGAACATAAAATATCAATTCCGAATTTTGCGTATGTAATTGCTGAAAAAATGTGTTGTGTCGCGAATGTTTAAAAAATACTAATGCTGAAAAAGTTGAAATCCTTTTCGCCACTATAGCCAACGCGTCGTCTTAATGTAGATAGGTACACATCTCACGCAATAAAACGCGCCGTCGTCTTAATGTAGATAGGTACCCATCTCACGCAATAAAACGCGTTGTCTTAATGTAGATAGGTACTCATCTCACGCAATAGAACTCCATGCATGCCAATTATCAATAAAAAAATTGGCAAGTGCTTTTTAATTTGCACTTCTTTTAACCATAAGGCCTCTGTCTCGAATTTTGCGGGCAGCGGGTCGGCGGCGGCGGCGGCGCGGGAGCGGCCGGAGTTTTCATGCCACCGCGCCGCGCCGCTGCCGCACCGCTGTTTTTGAGGGCGCCGGTCCATTTGATTTTACACATAAGATCCTGCCGCTCCCGCGCGGCCGCCGCCGCCGCCCCGCGCTGCCCGCAAGATTCGAGGCAGAGGCCTTACACTATTTGACGTACTGGTTTCTGCTAAGCTATGGAAATCAGATGGTTCAAATCAAATCAAATATATATTTATTTCTCAGACAATATACAATGTAGTTATACAAATAGCATGTGTCTAATCTAGGTCCTCCTGGGTATATTGTGTGAGACTGGCGCCAGCGATGGGTTTGTATAAAACCTGTGTTACAGGTCGCCAGGCTCTCACGCCGCGGACTTAAGTAATAGAAGAAACATAATTTATATTACTGCGTTGAAATGACGTATAAGATAACAAAATAAGGCACGATTGATGGAATACTAAAATATATTTTATTATAACATAATTATCACACGTAAAAAACTACCCAGACATCGGACAAATATCTGCAGAATAATTACAGACATTTGAGCCGTGGCCGGAATCAAATCTTCCTGAGTATCAATCGGATAAAGACCGTCTGAGCCACGAGGCATTCAAGGGAAAACTATTGAAGAATTGTTTTTGTGTTTTCCTAAATAACTAGGATGCAAAGTAACATTTTGGACTCTTGCAAAGTGTCAATTAGTGTTTATTCATTATATTTCAGAAATTCTTAGAATAGTCAATTTACAATAGAGAAGCACAGTTAATGAATTCGTTCGCCTCAGAAAACATTTTTTTCCAATGAAGCGAATAAAATACCTCACTCTTTGACTTCTATTAATTGTTACAATTCCTGCCTTATTACATTTTATATTCGCAAGGTGCAGGTCTCGAAGTCCTCGTGAGGTCCCAAGTCCAGCATTACGCAATAACTGTCTGCCACCACAAAGATAACCCCACAACCTTGTCATCTCTGTATCAGCTCAGTTCATGTCCAACTTACGGGAATCAAGTCAACACAAAATGAACTTTATGCGCTTAAAATAAAAACTGATTTAGATTTAAGGCTTTTGGTAATTAAAGGAAATATACCAGACGATCTGATATCGGCGAGACTGCTTTATTGACTTTTTAATGATAAACGAGGTTGATCTCGATTGAAGTCAAGAAATCTAGGAAAAGTGAGTTAGAGGAGTTGGAGGACATTGTTATAATAATTGGTTGATTAAGGGTTTCGAGAAAATTCAGTTAAATTAGAACACAGCATTTTTATAGGAAAATAAATGCTAGCATTATTTTAGTACCTACCTACCAGCATTGTATTTTTTTTATTACTAATCCTTTAACTATGCAACAAGCAGTTTTCCGTTGCGTTTTGAAAATTATTTCCTCTGTAGCAATTTTTTTGCTAACGCTCAATTTAATAGAAAAATACGGCGATGTAATAATTTTTCGTAAACTTTCGCGATCACAATTCATTATAATATAATAACATAAACACGGGAATTTATCGCGTAATACCTTTGATTATTCCCGACGTTTCGACTGTGTTTCAACAATCGTGGTCCCGGGTTGACTGACCACGATCAACCCGGGACCACGATTGTTGAAACACAGTCGAAACGTCGGGAATAATCAAAGGTATTACGCGATAAATTCCCGTGTTTATGTTATTATATTATGATGTAATAATTTAACAAAAAAACTATAATACAAATTTATGCCAAAAATATTTCTACTTGTCAACTTAAGAACATCTTTTACCTCGGTAACATCTTAGTTACAAAAGCTTTTATTATATAGTTTGTTTTGCTGTGGGCGTAATGTACGGTCCGTTAGATTTCAAAATTGCTTTATCATCTCTTTTGATTTGTTACCTCTTCACGCAAAAACTAGCGTACGTATCGAGCTGAAATTTTGCAAACGTATAGATGTTGACTAGGATTAACACAAAGGCTACTTTTTACCCGGGTACAACGCATGCGAAGCGGCGGGCACAAGCTGGTTATACTAAAACGTTTATTGTACCTATAGTTCTTTGCACCTCGTCAATAGTACTAACTAAACTGCGTTTGAGAATAGATTCTGAATTCACACAAGTATGCTAAAAAATGTGTTTTGATAATTCTTTAATTCAACGAGAAAACCGAGTTCTATGATAAAATACTTACCGTGTTGCTGAAAATACCCATACCGCTATATGTACGCCTATTACATCTGAGTATTACCCTCTATCTATCATGGATCCCATCATCAGATCTGGGTGTAAAAACAAGCAAAAACTGTCAAGTGAAAGAGAAAACCCAACCAAAAGTTTTAATCGAGGGCATCTATCTAATTATGCCTTGAGACGCTCCAAATTCAAATTCAAAAAATTTTGACCTAATTGAGTCAAACTTAAAAATTGTTTCTTCAAGTCGGTTCATCACTTAGACGAGATTTATCATGTCTAAGGTTTATCACTTAGACGAGATGTTCATCACCGACCGAGTTGAAAAAAATCAGAAAACTGAGAACCTCCTCCATTTTCAACAGACTTAAAAAAGTCGGTTAAAATCTAATAAAAGGTCGGATATGATTCATTTGCTTTGGAATGTCGGGAGGAAATGAATTGACGTCAGAGGATGACAGTCTTTTGCATCCTTTTTGATTTTTAAACTGGTCATTGACAGTGAGGCCTTTTTTAGAAGACAGGTCAAGCTTTTTTTATACCTGCGGGTGTATTATTCAGAACGTTTCTGTGGCGCCAGTGGGTACTGGCGCCACAGAATCGTATGAATAATTTTGTTTTTGTAAATGACAAATAACACATTTTACATTTGGAAGAGTGAAGAAACATTTTAAGAAAACCTGTGTTGTTTTTAAAAGATACAGTAAAAACATATTTAAACAATCTTACACCTATTTGCGGTTTCATGTAAAAGAATCTACATTCATCATTTCAGCCGTAAAACGTCCACTACTGAATACAGGCCTCCCTCGTGGATATCCATGAGGGGTAGTTGCCATACTCACCACGCTTGGCAGGCGGGTTGGCGAGCGCAGTATGGGATGTTGTTACACGGAAAGACGCTGCTGCCCATCTTCCGGAGTTATCCCTTAGCAGGCTCTTACTGCATCCACGGGCATGAGAGGAGGAGTTACATTCTACTGCCGGCACCCCACGGCAACGGCAAAGAATCTACATTATTTAAGCACAAATAAGTTCATCTATATTTTAGAAGTTAGAGCTCTCGCAATCATATTTATTGGCGAACACTTCTTTACTACGCAGTTGTTACTTTGTCTATGCCAAAAAAATCTAAAAACAAGATTCAAATTATGACCTTTTTAAATCGATATCTGTATCTAATTATGAAGGCCTTACTAGGAGCGCCGGATCTTGTCATGCATAATTATAACACCTGTTATCTCAGATAATTGCCTTATTAAACATAACTGGTGTACACGACGCATATAGCGACGCGGTATGCCGTGCAATTATACTAAGGGCTCTCATATGTCATGTTCTCATATATCAATACTAACTCCAAAATATATTATTCATAGTGATCATGATTATTTCAAAAGTTGTTTACTTAAGATTTTACACGGGTATACTATGGTTTATACATAAGAAACACTTCAGTAAAGATAATTTGATATATTTTTATTGAAAAAAAAAAATGTTTATTTCTTCAACTTAATCTAATACATTTCAGTGGAATGGGACCCTCTTTTAAGTAATATGATACCTGGGCTAGAGGGTCTCGCTCTGCAGCGCGGCTATCTTTAAGATAAATTAAGTATACGACGTATAATTAAGTATAGTATAAGATAAATTAAGTATATTTTGACGACCTCTGTGGCGCAGCGGGCGAAGGTGCGCCTGCTACGCAAGAGGTTGCGGGTTCGAATCCCGCCTCGGAACAAATGTCTGTATGACCTGCAGATATTTGTTTCAGGGTGTTCTGGATGTTTTCTATATATATAATAAAAAATATCTATCTATGTAGTATATTGTATTAAGTATATCAGTCATCTAGTACCCATAACACAAGCTCTGCTTAGCTTGGGGCTAGATGATGCTGTGTGAATTGTCCAGCATTAAAAAAAAAAAAAAAAAAAAAAAGTGTAATAATTAACAAGCTTAGCGTAAATTGTTTAAATTAAAAAAAAAACTAGCAACATAATACTAAGTATACTAATAACAAAAAAATTTAAAGTTACAAAAAGTTTTAAAATTTATTTACTAAATCATCAAAAGACAGGGTTGCCTGGAGCCATGACCCGCGATAGTGCACCATTTTCTTGCTAGGTTTTCGCAGAACGGAGTTCCCAGATTTTTGGGCTATAACTTTATTTATTTACTTAACTTTCTTTAATTTATCCTTTTATACTAATCAATAGGTACATATCCGTTTCACACAGCAGACACACACTATGTATATAATAATATATAGTAATATATAGTGGGTGGCAGAATAGTAGTTTTATAATAGCAAATAGTATACCTACTTCAAGGTATACTATTTGCTATTATAAAACTACTATTACACTTATTTCACACTCACTATTACATTAACTATTAACACATAATTACACTCATCGTAAGCCTCATAGGGTCTTGTGATCATATTGGTTTCGACAGAATATCAGCGCCTATCTATCTAATCTTGAGTGGTAAGGCATTTATGCTGAGCCGAGACCTTTTTGCTGCTGTAACACAGCCCTTTTCTTATTAAGTTTTTTATTAGTTAGTATTTTGTATGTTAAGTTTAAAGTATTTTTTTTAAGTTAAAATTTGTATGCTTTGTACTACAGCAGCGAATAAAGGGATGTCTATGTCTATGTCTATGTCTAAAAAGAAACAATTTAAATTCAAATTTAAATTCTAGAGATGTTCATAAAAATTCACAAAAAAGAAAAACTTCTTTTAATGAAAATATATAATAATTATATTAAATTAATAACTGTCAAAAATCAACATTCATGTAAGAAAAATCGTTATATGTACATACATATGTACATAAATTTTATGAGTTAATACTATTTGGATTGCAAGTGTCAATTATTCATTCAAATACTTGCTTAGCTGATTGATCTATAAAATTTGTCAATATATTGTGCAAAAGAACATATTGACATACTAAAAAAAATTATATAGGTAGATGAAAAGTGTCCACCAATGTTCCATGAACTGCAGCGTCCTGTACAGCATTAACACCAATTATCGACTTTGTTTTGTATAAGTCGTCTAATATGTGGCAGGTCAATTTACTACATAAATAGTCGTATCGTATCGACGTTATTGAACTGTTATTTTTTATATTTATCCAGCGTCATGCGGCAACTCTCGGAACATTGTGTGTGATGTTGCCCCTCTTTAATTGTATCGGTGTGCTTGCTTAGCCTACTTCAAGCAGATAAAATGAAAGTAGACTGCTACTGCATAAATATTAATGATGTAAATTTAGACCGAGAACAATTTACTTGCAGGAGATTTTATTATCCTAAATTGTCCCTGCTTTGTAGCATTGGGACATAAAAGAAAATACCAAAACGTTAGTGTTGATATGGATTATAAAATTTGGCCTTTTTCATCTCATATTAATGCAACATCAGACTAAATAACCACAACTGGGACGCCTGCGACTTTATCTTAGATCATGATCTAAAAATATAGGCATGGCTAATAAGAATTAAATATCGAATATACATATATACCAATTTCGTACTCGTGGGTAATCACCGTTGGTTCCAAAAGATCATGTCAGAATGTCGTAAGCCCTCATTTATAAAATGCAAACTATATTATGCAATATCCGAAAATGTAAAGTTTACTGTAAATATGGAGTCGTTATATTATTTTTAATGTTTTCGATCAATGAGATGTTAAATAAAACCGGGCAAGAGCGAGTCGGACTCGCGCACCGAGGGTTCCGTGCCATTATACAATATAATATATGATAAAGGCGGTTTTATATTTGTTGGAGAACCTTGACAGCGCCATCTCTTGTCTGATAGCGGAACTTATGTAGATTTTTTACACTTTCGATGATTTCTAAAAAAGTATGCTATGTCTCTACATAGATTGTAATAAATTTCCTCTAATCTTTACATACACTTCTAATAGCAATAAAAGTTTCAGAGGTTTATCTCCGCAAACTTTGGAGATAAGGGGGGGGGAACGCTATATTTTTCAACATTTTTGTAAATAACTCAAAAACTATAAGACTTAAAGAAAAACTAAAAACTGTTTATTAATGTGCAAAAGAATACCTTTTATATGATACCCCACATCACCTAGTAACTTTCCAAAAATTTTGAAAACGCCCCTTCCACCCCCATTGTCTAAAAAACTATGCAAATTAGAGAGTTCGCTATAATTTTCCTATAAAGTTAACATATACTTCTATTAGCTATAAAAGTATCACGGGTTTATCTCTGCAAACTTCGGAGATAAGGGGGGGGAACGGTCGTATTTTCGACATTTTTGTAAATAACTCAAAAACAATACGGTTTAAAGGAAAACTAAAAACTGTTTATTATTGTGCAAATGAATACCTTTCATATGATACCCCACATCACCTATTAACTTCACAAAATTTTTGAAAACCCCCCTTCCACCCCCCTTGTCTAAAAAACTATGCTATTTAGAGAGTTCGCTATAATTTTCCTATAAAGTTTACATACACTTCTAGTAGCTTTAAAAATATCACGGGTTTATCTCTGCAATCTTCGGAGATAAGGGGGGGGAACGGTCGTTTTTTCAACATTTTTGTAAATAACTCAAAAACGATTCGGCTTAAAGAATAAATAAAAACTGTTTATTAATGTGCAAATGAATACCTTTCATATGATACCCCACACGGCCTAGTAACTTTACTTAAAAATTTTGAGCCCCCCTATCCGCCCCCCTGCAATCAAAATAAGAATATTTTTTAACATTTTCATATATGCTATATTAGTAAAAAAGTGTTGTCTTTTACCATTTCAAATTTCAAGTCGATAGTATTAGTAGTTCTCGAGATATCCATCTGTGACAGACAGACAGACAGACAGACAGACAGACAGACAGACAGAGTGATTCTATAAGGGTTCCTTTTTTACCATTTTGGTTCGGAACCCTAAAAAGGTAAGCCGGGGTCTAGGTCGAGAAGTGAAAGTGGCGCCCACATTTTATAAAATGATCGTTCGTTTTTTATTAATAATTTATCTATTCCAAAAGTGTTAAATTTTAACACGGCATCCATCTAACCTTAGGTTTAAGTTATGGTCTACAAGTCAGTTGATCTTCCCTATGTATAATGTATCAGAATATTATATATTATGTATATTATAGGTAACGACGAAAGTTCCATGGTGAAGGCGAATAATGATAATACCGTATTTAATTGATCCATGATAATACTTGCCGACGAATAAACTTGTGCAATATACATAAACTATAATTGAGGTAACGAGTATGAATAGTATAATAAAAAGTAATACTTGGTACCTACCAAGTATTTCTTTTTATTATAATTAACATAACCCTCATTTAAATTAAGTCTTTGTCATGTTAATTAGGTGCTGGTAATTAACAAGTTAAATTAAGACCAATCGTTAATATGAAAGACCATAAAATATTTTAACGAAATGTTGTTTTCATTATGTAAATGTCAATATAATAAAATCGAGTTTGTGAGTGAAATAAATGTCAGCCTAATAAAAACAGTGTTGTTGGGACTAAAAATTACACATAACCTAAAAAAATAAATACTCATATTTTATAGAACAAGGATATTAAAATTATGTCAATGAAACCACCGATAGTTTACCCAATAATTGTAGTGTAGAGATTTCTGAAGGTTCATTATAAATAATAATTGAAATACAGCCGTTTGTTCATGTTAAAACGACAGAACACATTTTTTTTTAAATAATCGTTTAAGTATACATAATATTACTATCGGTCCGTGATAAATATCCGATGTTACAATTTAACACGACGCGTCGGGACGATTTGAAATTATTGAAAATCATGAGAACAAGTGAAATTTGATACTTTTGATAGCTTTAACCGATACGACTAAATGATGATACTCGGTGTCTCATTTTGAGACAATACTACAAGATCAGTTGCTTCTTACAATCTTTTATTTAGCTTGCCCTGCATGTATGATTGTATGTACATATATATGTAACTATGTTGGTTGGTGGAATTTTGCAACTCAATTTTGAAGTATGTAGATATCTTCAACCAATTGAGCTGAAATTTTGTATGCATGTTTTTTTTGGATGACAATGCATGGTCACCTATGTGACGTCACTCTGAATCCAACATAGTGGAACACCCAAGATGGCGGACGGATTTTTAATGTACTCCTATAATATGGATATACCTACTCAAAATAATAAAATAAACATTTTCCATTAAAGTTTAATGTCAACTTAAAACGTCTTTACACAATTTATGTGATAAAAAAGCTTGTCGCGAGATTTAAGCAGGTCCTCGTATTTACATTGTTAGAAAAAAAACAATTAGATCAAGTTACAGGTACACAGGTTAATCTCGCGACAAGCTTCTATGTCACATAAATTGTGTAAAGACGTTTTCAGTTGATATTAAACTTTGATGAAAAATGTTTATTTTATTATTTTTAGTAGGTACGTTTAAATAAAAGATTGTTTGTTAAAAACTTTTTTTTACTTCTAATTTATTACAGTTTCTATATGAGCTTCACATTTATATACATAGAGCGAGCGAGTAAAATTTGATAATATTGATAGCTCATATACGGTTAATACTATGATACTCACATTTTGAGACAGTACTGCATGATCAGTAGCTTTACTTTACAGATTACCTCTACAAATACAAAAACATAGTGAGTACATAGAGGTGAAGCCAATAAAGAACGTGTTAAAAGCATCAGATCATGCAGTATTGCCTGAAAATGTAACACTGAGTATCATAATTTTAGCCGTATCCGATAAAGCTATCAAAAATGTAAAATTTCGCTCGTTTCGACACATGCAAGGTGAGTATGAGTGGCCATATACAATATTGTAACAAGTACAACAATGGACTGGGTATAAAACTAACTGCCATTTGATACATCCAGACAAGCCAACGGTATGTCACGTAACATCCATTACAACCTCCCAGGTGGTCCAACAGCAATTCCTTTTGAGAATTGCTGGTGGATCTATTGGTATGTTATGGCATGTGTTGTTCAACGGAATTATTAAATGCTTATGACTTGGCAGTGATGGTGTTTTGTTTTTGAGATTAGTCAGTGCTCAAACGAGTACAATTTGGTTGTACGTTGTAGATAGACGTGCCCGGTAAAGTGTAATTAGTACGTTATCTTAGAGTTAGTATGAATAAATATATGAACCACTGTTTGTTTGAAGAAGACATAGTCTGCCGTATCTTTATAAGACCTCCGGAGACGTAGACTGAAACGTTAACTTCCAAAAAACTTGATTGATCTTATTCAACCTAAAGTTTTTGTTTTATTTTTGTTTTTTTTGCTTTTATGTACTGTTGACAAAAATTTTGGTTTAACACACACAATAACCCTTTCTTTTGCCGCTTTAATTTTGTACATACTGTGACGTCCTGTAATTACATAATTAACACCATAGTGTTATGTGCATTATGTGTAACCCTGTGTTGGATGTCTTATCTTAAATATTTAAAAAAAGACCAGAAAACAGAATTAAGATTTTATTTTGTTAAGTTTGCACAGAGAGCTTTCATCCTCTGGCAGTAAAAACATCCGGCGTTTTCTACAACCTAATCGACCCTTGTCTACTCACTGTAGGTCTCTCTAGTTATCCCAGTTTAAATTATTGAGAACACCTTTCAGCACCCTTTACAAATAAAAAGTTATAATTTTAACTGTTTTAATAATTGAAATAATAAGTGTTATCTTATGTCATCGCAAATTTTAAGTCGATAGCATTAGTAGTTCTTGAGATATCTATGTATAACTGTGACATACAGACAGACAAACAAAGTTACACCATAAGGGTTCCTTTTTACCATATTAGGTTGGAACCAAACTCTGACCAATTTTTGAGACGATTAAAACTTGTTCTGAGACGCTGTACAAGTTTTCATTGATTGAGTTACTGTCGCTGGTGACAGTGCGACAGTATATGCTAATGCTACTAGACTTCTAACTTTCCAGTTACACAGTTTAGTCTACCAACGAAATGGAAAGTTGAAATTAGCCAAACAGCCGTGTGGCATACCAAGCCATTGACGTCACCAGTCTCTCTATCAATTAGACACCAATTACGGGCTCGCTAATGACAGTTGAAAATGGTCAGTGCAATACCACTTCGGTTATAATGGATATTGAGTTGTTGTCTTAGGAAGGCGGGTCAATTTAGACTAAACATATGAGGCCATGTGCCCTGCCATCCAAGGCAGGGCACTCCAGGTCGGTTCAAGATGGGATAATGACCTTTGTCATTGTCCCATCTTTTAGCTACTTCGGTCGCTACTTTTAGCGACCGCAGATCGGTCATTTTAACCATTGATTGCTATTTTAGTCATGAGGACATTCTGACATAACATCTGATGATGGAATTTTATAAGAGAATTTTATACGTTTTGGCATTCCAGTAATCTGATACCTAGATCATTTTAGCATTCCTGCAATCTGATACCTAGAACATTGTAAGACATGTTAGCATTTATTTCCTAGGGGGCGTCGCGGCGTCGCAAGGCATTCTTAGATGCAAGAGTCAATGAATTCAAATAGCCATAACTAAAAAAATCGTGACCAGCAGTGGTGATACTGCTGTGATGACTACATTATGGTCATGCTGGTAGGGCCGTTTTAGCTATCACTAGAACTGCAGTCTCGTGCAGTGGTTGCGGGAAGATCCATGTCATCATCTCAGTCGTAGGACGTCTACTGCTGGACAAAGACCTCCTTCATGATTTTACGGAAAGACGCTGCTGCTTATCTTCCAGGGTATCCACGGGCAAGAGAGGAGGGGCTACCGTCTACTGCCGGTAACGCATGGCACGGCAAGATTATTAGTATTTCTATGTAACAATTTAGTAAAATGTAACCGTTTCCTTATCAGATTAATTATACGAGCTACAACTACGAGTGTATTGTCCTGCATTTAAGTATTCATAAAAATATATGTCCTCGAATGCTTGCTTTGTCGAGTAATAGTATTCTTGCATAACCTTTATCTTCATCATCTCAGTCATAAAACGTCCACTAGTGAACACGGGCCTCCCTCATGGATCTACATGGGGGGTAGTTTTCATACTCACCACGCTTGGCAGGCGGATTAGCGAGCGTAGTACGGGATGTACAGGATACAAGGAAAGACGCTTCTGCCCATTTTCCGGAGGTATTCCTTAGCAGGCTCTTACTGCATCCACGGGTATGAGAGGAGTGTTAACATTCTACTGCCAGCACCCACCTTTACCTTCAATATAATTTTTGCCTATCTATATCACAAAATGCATAATGCAATACATCAAACGATGTAAATAACATTCCTAGAGTACAGTACCAGTACCTAACATTTTACAAACAGTACCACCAGACTGTAAGCAAACATAATACCCGTTCTATTTGCCAAAGAAATGTCAACATGTTTTGCCACATACAGGTGCTATAATGACACACAAGAATGTGCTGATAGCAGAGATAATAACTAGATAAGACTAGGTCATATCTTTGTACCTACCCTTTTAAGAAAAAGCTTGTTAGGTGGCACCTGTTCGCTTAAAGATGTTAGTAACAACATACGTAAGAAGTTAAGTAGTTATTTATAGACAGCCTCCGAGGCGGAGTTGGTTTATTCTCCAGGTGAGACGCAGGTGGTGGCGGGTTCGATTCCCGCCGGGGCTGTTGTATATCTGCAGATATTATTAAAATATGGGATTATCGGGTATTTATCGCGTAATTACTACCTTTATTTTATTCCCGACGTTTCGACCGGATTGCACCTGGTCGTGGTCGCGGGGAGACTCTCATAGTCTGCAGATATTGTCTGGCAGGCGCAGCGCGTGATGTTGATACATGGAAAGACGCTGCTGCCCATCTTCCGGAGGTATCTTCTGGCAGATTCTTACTGCATCCTCGGCCAAAAGAGGAGGGCAACATTCTACTGTCGGTACCCCACGGCAGTAGAATGCAGTGCAGCAGTACAAACATTGTCCCGACCTATATACGCGAGGACCAATTAATTAAAAGCCGATAAAAAAGAGGCTGACATTTTAAAATTGATCTTTTATATGTACCTATTGTTCATATGGCTTTTTGCTTTAATTAACAAACACTTATTAACTTTGACTTTGAAACGTTTGATTATTGAAAACGTGCTTATCGTACATTATTTTAAGAAAAGTATTTTTAAAATTGGTCCAGTGGTTTTTGAGTTTACTCATTACAAACATCCAAAACTACAAAATACAAACCTTGTCTCTTTATAATATTAGTATACTCAATAGATAAGGGGATTTCAGTAACTTTTATCCAGAAATCCACCTTGCTTTCTCTCTGAGAACCGGAAGAAAATTTCTTGACAAAAAGTCAAAAAATGCGCTTTGTTTCCTCTTTAATAACCGGAACGAAATTTCTAAAATTTACAAAAATCCTCTTAACAGGGATTTGCACAGGGAATAAGGCGACTTGCCCGCCACCGCAGATCGTCTGTTTGCGCGAGGCTGTACTGATAATAATTCCCATGATGATGATAACTCCCAGGTCACTAACGCTCTTTGCCTACGCGAATGGCAGTGAGTTAGAGCCAATAAAAAACGGAGGCTGACATTTTTATTAAGATCGTGATCGCTCCCACGCAACTAATTAATTTAACAATGGAATGTAAATAGATTGAAGATGATGATTTTAGATAATATAGTTAATTATGCATCCGATTGACGTCATCTTACCTACCATTATTACATAAAATACTATTTAAACTGTTTCTTTTTAAGCGGCTTGAAAAAGTAGAGGGTGCTTTTCAAGTCGTAATAGTAACCATTCAACGAATGGATGGGCAATTAGTGTGTACTTACCTACTTCCTAATCTTTTGTTGTTATTGTTTTTTTTTAGGAGTTATTTTATAGTTTAATTTTGTTTTTTGTCTTTTTTAGGAGTTATTTTATAGGTTTATCTTGTTTCTATGTTGTTAACATTATCTGACCGGCATGAACTTGTAGTTCAAAGGTCATAAAATTAAGAATAAAAAAAAAAAGAAGTCGTAATAGTACTTATAATGTTTTTTTCTTTAATCTTTGTTACCTGAGTACTCAGCCGTTTATAAACCGATCTACTCGTAGAAAATCCTTTTTGGGTTCCACCAGATTCATTTTCCGATTGGTCTCATTTTTTTTCAAAACTTGGAGTCATAAAGAATCTAGTCCTCAAGTATTGTAGCCATATATGTATATTCTTTGGAGTTCCTTATTTTTTTATCAGGTACTTTTTACTATCGACGAAAGCGTGTAAAAGTCATACAACACTAAATAGAATAGAGTGTTAAATGTGCCGATTTTATGACTGTTTAAAACTGTTTCCTTTTGTTATTTCAAATGATCGTTTACTTACATAACGATATAGTTAACCTGTAATGTTACGTGATGAATAAATAAATAAAAAAAATGCTATTTTCAAAAGTCAAGCATTAGCTTTCATAAAGTATCATCGGACTGGAAATAATGAAGAAACAAATGGGCATTGAAACACTTCAATATAAAAAAATAAGGGTGGCTATAACGAAAGATGGCTATAGGCATATCATCATCACCATCATCGTCCCAGCCGTTAAATGTCCACTGCTGGACGTAGGCCTCCCTCATGGATCTCGCAAGTGATCATGAGGGGGTTTTGCCATACTCACCACGCTTCGCAGGCAGGTTGGCGAGTGCAGTACGCGATGTTGATACACGGAAAGACGCTGCTGCCCATCTTCCAGAGGTATCCCTTAGCACCCTCCAACTGCATCCACGGGCATGAAAGGAGGGGTAACATTCTACTCGGCATAGGCATTTACCTGACATATATGACATATACCTGATACATTTATGGTTGCACCTTTCCTCTCATTTTATACTGTAAACGGTTCATTAGTCAAAAGAAACAAATCATAGAAGAGCAATTTGAAAATAAAAGCCCTGAGGACGTTGAAGACCTGTAACTTCAAGTTTTTAGGGTTCCGTAGTACAACGGGGAACACTTATAGTTTCGCTTTGACTGTCTGTCTGTCCATCTATTTGCTTAAAGAAAATACTATTAGTTCTAGAATGCACGGACATATAAAATATTGACGCTGGGATAATGATACAAAACATACTGAAAAAATACCTCCCCATAAGACTTTTTTTTTTGTATAAACAAGAACCAAACCAAACCTTTAAAACGATATCGATAGTACCTATAAAGGTGTGGTCTATCTTGTGAGATATCGTTTTAAAGGTCTTGCGAAACCATTAAGACATTGCGAAGACCATTTTTCAATATTTTTAAGGGCATCCTTCCCCACCATCTAAAATCTAAACTGAAAAAATCGTGAATATTGTATTAGCCATGAACATTTTAGAAATACTATAACAGTAGAGAGGATTTAAGTTTCAGAGATTTTCGCTCAAAGAAGTTATACGGCTTACCAAACATACCGGTTTTTAGTATTTGTTGTTATAGCGGCAACAAAAATACATCAACTGTGAAATTTTCAACTGTCTAGCTATCACTGTTTAAGAAATACAGCCTGGTGACAGACAGACAGACGGACAGCGGAGTCTTAGTAATAGGGTCCCTTTGAGTACGAAACCCTAAAAACACACTGTTACTTCTAACAACAGGTCTACGGGCAACTACGGAAACCTACACAGCGCGTGGCCCGACACGCACTTGACCTAATTTATTTTATTATTTATAAGTCTGACAGCTGCTTACAGGTTTTATTGTCATTTGCGTCAAAGCCTGACGTCATAGCCGTTCTATTTTCATTATACAGCTAACGACTATTGTTGTTCATACAATTGTATGACGTATTCAAAACTGAGGTGTGTGAAGGGACTATCTATTTCGGTGACTTCTATAATTATACATTTATTATTTAGTGTGTAAATTAAGTATTGTGTCCACGTAACCCCAGAGTTTGAAAGAGGTATTTTCGTCAGTATTTATGTAGATAGGTAATTGTAACACAACCTTTTATTACCTGTATATTGCGATTAAAGTTCTAATATCTTTTCAATTCTTCTAGCTAAAGAATCAAGTAAGTCACTCTACCTTTTTCAATTTTATATAGCATCTAACCTAAGTGACTTTTACCTTTTGTATATAAAATAAACTATGTCTTTTACCTTCGTAACAAAATAATACCACCGATTGTCCTCGTAGAGCCAAACATTAAACCTTGGTGTCGCGTAAGACAAGTAAGTATGTCACATTTTCAAAATAATAAAAATCCAAATCCCATACAAAATCGACAGTCCAGATTTCGCACTAAGTTGCGTAGTAGCGCATAAAATATGATATTATAGAATTGAATACGCTTATTAGATAGATAATAGAATACGCTTTATTGAAACAACATAATAACAAACATACAAACAGCAATTAACTAAAAATAAAACGTTATGCTGCTCAATGGGCGGCCTTATCGCTAAAAGCGATATCTTACAGGCAACCTTTCGATGGACATGAAAGGGTTAAGAAAACACGACGGTGGCGTAAATTCTACGTAAAATAATACCGCACCTCAATCGTAGACTGACTCAATTTAAAATTTGGGTGAATTAAGTTAAGTATACAGAACGATTCAAAAAAGTGCGCTCTATCGCCTAGTAAATCAGAAACTGTAATAAATAAACTGTAATAGCTCTCTGTTTCATAAAGTTATAGTCTGATTTATCAAAAACTGTCAAGGACCGAAACACGTTTTCTTCATTTCCCAAAAAAACATGAATTTTGGATTGAGTCAGTCTACGACTGGAGGTGCGGTACGTGAAATATTCATAAGGAACATACATTAATGTACTTAGAAATACATAAATAAACACACTATTACAATACATAAAATATAAATGTTATATTATTAGTTATATTGTTAACAATATACTAAATAACCGGGAATTAATCGCGTTATTTACGAGTACCGTTATTATTCCCCGACGTTTCGGCAGGATTTCACCCATCGTGGTCTAAGGAAGACTAGTCTTCTCGGAGCTCACGAGGTTAATTATGTGTCGTGTTCGCGAAGGTTTACAAAATTCTTTTATAGGTATAATTTTCAGACGGTTTCATACGATTGACAAAAATCAACAAGCGATCTAAAACCTAACTGCATAGTTGTTTGTTATGCAAATAACCTGTTTGGTATCTCAAGCCCAACATGAACTTTTCTAATATAGAAGTTAATTTGCAAATTGACTTGTTGCAAACACAAGTGCAGAATAAACGAGAAATGCTTGCTTAGCCAACATCTGTGCTGTAGAAATTGTATAGAGTTGAAAATACAGTGGAGATTCTTGAGTAGGCTTTGCTGATTTGTGTAATGATCATTGGTATGAGATTCCTAATGGTAAAGGTGCATCCGCATCGGTTCTTTCCATACATTATTTTTTTCATACACATCACTTTTATAAAATTAATTGTTTGCGCTAATGTATTTTTAAGAGATAATAATTACCGAAAAAAATAACCGATTTTAATTAAAATTAGTAATATAAATTATAAAATTAATGAGCAAAAGTTTTGCAAAGTGTATCTAGTATAAGGCAATAAAAAATATTAGAATTGTATCAAATAAATATTAAGAGAAACAATAAAATCAAGCATGTTTAATTCACTTACATTTAAATATCAGTATGTTCTGAACTATTATAAGAGAATTAATTTTCATATGAGCCGAATAAAACAGTTTTCCATTAAGAAACCAGATCATTTTCCATCACACTTTTAATTTTCTGTTTACCTTTACATGTTCCTACATAAGTCGTGTCTAAAAAACCCTAAAGCCGGCCGTCCACTGCAAATGACTGATTAATGACACACAAGCATTGCTGGCGTTGATCGCCAATTTTCGAATTAGTGCTAAAATAAGTTATCTAAGTAAAATTAATATAATTATATAAAAAAAACAGTCAACAATAGAAGCATTCAAAAAATCAATCAAAGATAAAAAATCAGTTGAACGCAAACTTTTTATTTTTGGAGTTCCTATGACCACCTTCCGACTCCATCACCAGACTAGCTCCATGGTACCATATTATTGTATCATTCGAATGACCCACCATGACCCATCACATCTCGCAGCAGACAGTACGCCTAATGCTCTACCATTTCGGCATAATTTATAGTCAAACTGACAGCTACAAAATGGCTGTTGCATTCATTAATATGTGCAATTTCCAATACCTTTCGGGTATTTAGGCGCTCGGCATTTGACAGGAATTTGTTGCCCATACATAATATTACGAAATTACGCCGTTTAATGAAGTATGGCTTAATTATAGCTCTTATAATTATATGATACTGCCTCAAATAGGGTCAATTTATATGTAGTTAAATGTCTTAATCCTAGAGATAAGTTATACCTTACACCTGGGTTGTATTCGTTTGATTTGGCCATCAAGTTTTTAGTTTATCTATAAAATATTAATAACTGCGTATTGTATCTGTGTATCTATAAGATTACACACCACAGATAATATAATAACGCTAGCGAGGTCTCTTCATTGCTTCTTTCCCTCACTTGAAAAAAAAGGTTTCTGAAGCGAACGAATTCAATTATGTGCTTTATTCAATTTAAATGTATTTTGATCTTCTTTTGTAAATTGACGTAGCATTTTGTTCTATTGAATAAGCACTTATTGACTTTGACTTTGCGGTGTGTAAGGTTCCCGCCCTATGGCTCGCCACTGAGCCCACTTTTTTTAGGGTTCCGTACTTACAACAGGGAACCCTTATTCTGTACTCGTTTCTCATGTGACGTTCGTAAAGTGCAGTGTATCTGTCGAATATGTAACAAACTATCTTGAATTTCAACATAATACATACAGATTGGTATCTTTTACTGTGACGCAGGTTAGACTTGTTTTATTTTAAAGATAGCCTAGCCTGAGATTTTGACCTGTGCATACCGAAATCGATAATTTATTTAAACATAAACGTTGTAAAACGTGAATCTCTAAATAGATAGATTTATTTTTCTTCTTAGCAACCATCGTGATTTGGTCATTTATCAGACGTAGGACGTCCATGGACCAATTAAATACTTATTTATACGTATTTACTTGGTCCATGGGACGTCCACTGCTGAACATAGGCCTCCTTCATAAAACGCCAAGTACTGATCATGAGGGGTTGTTGCCATACTCACCACGCTTGGCAGGCGGAGTGGCGAGCGCAGTACTGGATGTTGAAACACGGAAATACGCTGCCCATCTTCCCTTGGTAGATTCTTACTGCATCCATGGAGCAAGAGAGGCAATATTCTACTGCCGGCACCCCACGGCTTCTACTGCCGGCACCCAACGGCTGATGACACGGCATGATTTCTTAAGAGATATTAAATGTATATGTGTTAGCACAGATTACAGAAATTAAGTGTTAGTCTCTAAGGTAGGAGTAAATTATATATGCGTCAAATATAACGAGGGTTCGATTCTCGCCGGGGGGCACAACTTTCGTCTTAGGTTAATGTGAATTATGTTTAATCGTACAAAAAAAAATAAACGTCTAGTATATATAACCATAACACAAGCTCTGCTTACTTTAGGTCTAGATGGAGCTGTGTGAAATGCCCATTGTTATTATTAAAGGTTAAGCAGCATAATAAGTTATTTTTAGTTAATACCGTTTTTTTTGTTTTAAGTTGTTTAAATAAAGCGTAGTCTATTCTAATCAGTATTATTAGCGAGTATAAATAAAATAGGTGTAACTCGTTATTCCAGGCATCGAGTTTGTAACAACATAGTTATTGAATCTGTAAACAAATTCATTAGACGCCCTGTAATGCGTAATTAATGCCACTTGTAATTAAGGTCAAATAAATAAAGTATATAAATAAATTTGATAGTACTTACTTTTAAACCGACTTCACAAAGAAGGTTTACAATTCGGCTCTATGTTTGTTACGCGATTACTCCGCCAATTATTAATAGATTTTGGTCATTATTTTCTTTCTTTTTTATAAGGTAAGCCATGTTTCAGAAGTGGTCTCATTTTAAAACTCGGCTCTGATGATGGGATCCGTGAGGCATTGTTTCAAATTTAACCTTGCGGTTGTGTTTTTTTTTGTTTTACAAATTTTTTCTCCATGTCCTCTAACTAATAGTAATAGCTGATTCCGCCGTGGGGTGCCGCCAGTAGAATGATACCCCTCTCATGCCCATGGATGCAGTAAGAGCCTGCTAAGGGATACCTCCGGAAGATGGGCAGCAGCGTCTATCCGTGTATCAACATCCCATACTGCGCTCACCAACCCGCCTGCCAAGCGTGGTGAGAATGGCAACTACCCCTCATGGAGATCCATGAGGGAGGCCTTTGTTCATCAGTGGATATTTTATGTTTATGACTGAAATGATGATGATGATTCAGCTGAGAGCATGGTAAAGGTGCTGGGCAAACCTAATATATCTAACAGCGTCCTAGCTCCCATACAGCATGAATACCAGTTGCGCTGTATAAATCATCCACAATAGATGCAAAGGCCTTGCTTCTATTTAATGATCATCAGCCCGTGTCAGTCCGCTGCTAGGCGTCATTTTTTTGTATGAAAAACATTATCGATACCATCATCGATCATACCAATAAGCGCATTTTCATTTCATTTCATCGCTTGGAGATGTGCGAGTTAGTACTGGGGCGATATGCCCTTCGTCCATCGTGCCCATCGTATTGACTATGGCCACTGTAGCGAGTGTGGCGACTATGGTAACTGGGGCCACTGTAGCAAGTGTAGCGACTGTGGCGACTATGGCTACTGAGATGAAAATGTTTTACATTAGCCAGGCGTCCCGTAATGGCAATTTTTTTCTAAACCTACGCTTTTCTTGCCTGGTCTTATATCCTATACCTTGTGTTGTATTATCCGTTTCTGTTTCATAGTCTTAACACAGCATACGGAAAACTAACTGATTCTAAACAAATATTTTTCACTTTGCAGGTAATCATCAAGTCACAGTTCGTGATCTCTTGTTAGTTCTCGAGCGGTAAGTTTGACGCACATTGATGTTCACACAATCATCATCATTACTTACAGCCTGCTTTTACCTCCAATGTTAGATGTTGTAAACCTAGGCAAGATTAAAATTTATTAAAAATCGACGATTAAAAATTTTTACAGATGATTTTTTCTGTCTCCAATGTGAGACAGAAATTATGCCAAGTGATTATTAAAATATGGGATTATCGGGTATTTATCGCGTAATTACCTTTATTTTATTCCCGACGTTTCGACCGGATTGCACCTGGTCGTGGTCGCGGGGAGCGGATCTTGCCGAATAAAATAAAGGTTAAATAAAGGATACCTACGCGATAAATACCCGATAATCCCATATTTAATAATGTGTTGTTATCGCGTAAATTCAAAAAAAGATTATGCCAAGTGCTCCATGCGAGATGGTGATATCTTTCTATATATGATAAAAAAAAATATTCAAGGTAGCTGCTGCTATCCTATCAATAATCTGTTACCCACAACATAAGGTCTGCTATGGGTTTTTTTTCCTATTAATGATAAGACGAGAGAGAATAAAGCATATAACCAATCCAAGAAATGCAATCTAAAATAATATCTATATTTGTATGAGTTTCGTTCAGTTCATTCAAAAGGTTAAGCATACGCTGCATTCGTGCCTTGATAACGGTATTAAACGAGATAGCGATGAACAATGACCTTGCTGTGTGAACGCGTAACGACGTTGCACTCATAAAGAGGCGCCTGCGAATACGGTAATCGCGTGTCAGACACGACTATCGTCCGTTCGGAACGATAAACGTCTTGTCAGACACGATACTATTTTATTTCATCATCATCTAAGCCGTAGGACGTCCACTGCTGAACAGAGGCCTCTCTCATGAATCTCCTCCATGTATCATGTGATCGTGAGGGGGTTGTTGCCAAAACCACCACGCCTAGGCTGAGTCAAAATTATTGATAAGATGGTATTGGTTAAGCACCGGGTTACCGCCATCTACATAGGTATCTTCTGTGTCTACATATGTGATAATACTCTATGAGTCTATGATTGGGGCCTCTCTAGCTTTCTAACAGTTTCTCCTGAATTTTCAATGTACCACAGCAAATATGCAAACTACAACTTAGGGATTGGAATAAAAACATATTGTGTACACAAAGTATTCAGTTTTTGTGTCAATTTGCGTCATACCTTCGCAAGGCTATATTTTATTACAATACGTGTTAAAATGTAAAGAAAAGAGTGTTAGGTTGCGTAATATGGCACAGAAGGCTAACCAAAATTTGACAGGTCTTCATTATCTGTTCGCAATATAACAGTTTATTATAGCAAATTTATTATATGTGATGTTTATAAAATCCAGAATTATTATTAATTTAATGCCTAGGTAACCAGCAAACACGGCTAACTTCGTATCGTACCGGACCCTATTGCACCGCACCCACCGGGAACAAAATATAGCCTTTGTTATCACATTATCATATCAACATTATCCCTGAAAATGTATCATTTTATAAGTGTAAGGGTACAAATATACAAAAATACAAATCTTGTCTGTCACTTTCAGCAGCGTAGTTTCCGTTTCCGTGGGAATACGGGGATAAAATAAAGCTTATGTTACTCGCTCATAATGTAGCTTACCATCCGTGAAATAATGTTTAAAATCGGTTTAGTGGCTTAGGCGTGTAAGCGTAACAAACAAACAAACTCACATTCGCAATTTTAACATTAGTTAGGACTTATTGCATAATACGAGTATTTATCTCATCAGTTAGTAATATTAGTTACATTAAATTACGTGTATCTTATATTTTATGTTTGTAACAAGCTTCGGCCCTATTATATTTAACCACCTTTAATTATGCGTTGTTATGCAAAATAGTTTAAAATTACGTTTTATTTTTGTTTTTATAGGGTTCAGGCAGAGACAGAGTAGGAAAAAAGGTTTTGGAGAAACCCAATTTATTTCTTCTCTTACTTCTATTATGGCTCTTGTAGTTTTACACAATTATGCCAGTTTTAAGTCACATTATATAATAAGGTTAATTTTATCGTTTTTTTACACGTGTTTGCCATTTGGCTAAGTAATTTAATTGCAAGTGTCCGCCCCTCACGTGGCATAGATGATCAGCACGAACGGGCTTTGAGGGGCAACCCAATTTACATTATCGACGTCTTAATGACTTGCAATCATTACATATCGTAGGCGTTGATTGTCATTTTCGAATCAACGCTGATAAATACAATAAAGGCAGTAATGGATTCAGTGATATTCAGTTGGTCGATCATGCATGCATGACTGATTTGTTGTGAAATTTGAATATAATATATTTTAAAATGAATAAATAACTTGACACTGGCGGAATTGTGTAAAAACCAAACTCAAAAAGCCATAAATTAAAGAGACAAGACAAGGCAGTAATGTCATTAATGAGTCATCGTATCTCGCAGAAGACAGTCCGCTTTACTATTATACACTGACGTGCTAAAAGCTAAAAGTACAATCTTTGACAGTTTGTCATCTACGATTGGCAGCGTTCTGTCGCTCTGTCTTTAAGAAGTAACAGAACGCTTGCTAATTTGAACGTTTTTATAAAATTCCGAGATAAGTAACCATAAATCTCATTCGACTACACCGTAAAATAGTTGGTAATTCAACTTACTCGGACTTGTACCATAGCAATAAGCTTCAACATAATCTATCTTTAGCTTATCGCATAGATCTCGCAAAAACTAGCAGCAAAAACTATGATCATCCAGACTACTTCTAGAAAAGGAGCCGGCGGCCATGTTATTAATAAACATTAGCTTTACAATGTTAATGTTATTGCTTCACTGGGATTTTCTATGGATTTTGTAATACGAGCCGGGGTATGACTGTTGACTTGTTTTTTTAACGGCTTCAAAACAGGAGGAGGTTCTTGTCACCTGTTTTTTCTGCAACCTTTGTTACCTCAGTACTCCGTTTTTTATGAATTGATGTGGAAAATTATTTTTGTATTAGACTAGATACACTTTTATAATTAGTCCATTTTTTTTAAACTTAGTTCTGTTGATGGGATCCATGAGGAATCGAGAGAGCTGCTCAAATGTTACAGGCATACATCTTCTTGGCGAACTGAAACTTATGAAAATGACCACGATGGGCATCCAAACTCTGCCATTTTAAAATAATCTCGCCCAATACGGAATGATAACTCTAATGACTATATCATCGTCATAAATAACATCACCATCATCAGGGTCATTGAATGCGGTTTTTTTATTTAATAACTATTTATGAAATCGATTCATAAACAACGAAGTTTCAAAAAGAAAGAGGTCATACCATAATATAGCTGACTTGAGAACCTCCTTTTTATGTTTCCGTAGTACAACAAGGAACCCTCATAGGTTCGCTTTGTCTGTCTGTCTCTCGTCCTAGAAGGCTGTAGCAAGTGCCTACTACTACTACTTCTACCACCACCACTACTACTCTACTACTACTATTGCCTAAATAAGCCAAAAAATGGGCCACGGGCATGAGAGAAGGAGTTACATTCAACTGCCGGCACCCCAAGGCACAGTACGGTCCAGGTCTATGAGAATAATCGAATAGGTTCATTCAATAATACTCTATCTACCTCACTCTTACTGTAAGCTGTCAAAATTAACATCATTTTGACAAAGCATCCGGACAATGTATGTGAAAAAATGTCTTCACTCGGTGGGTCATTCACATACGTTGAAGTTCTTGAACCGTTCTGATATTGCTCCATAAAAACATGAATTCCAAAAACATGATGTTAAAAACGCACAAACTCACCTTCTGGCATACTTAAGAATAACTGCATATTTAAGGTATGGCGTAATACGGGTATTTGAATTTGAAATATTTTTTTTAGCGTGACGTTGATGATTGACGTCTCACGTGACGTAAGCATTTAAATGACAACTAAGCATTTAAAAATTCATTAGTAAGGTCTATCTAGCTCGAGTAGGTAGGTACTATTTCTAGAACTTTACAAACTTACAATTTTGCTTTAGTACTAATAATCTCTATCCCTATCCCTAGTACTACACTTTACCTATATTATAGCCTGATAAATAGACCCGCCGTGGGGTGCCGGCAGTAGAATGATACCCCTCCTCTCATGGCCATGGATGCAGTAAGAGCCTGCTAAGGGATACCTCCGGAAGATGGGCAGCAGCGTCTATCCGTGTATCAACATCCCATACTGCGCTCGCCAACCCGCCTGCCAAGCGTGGTGAGAATGGCAACTACCCCTCATGGAGATCCATGAGGGAGGCCTGTGTTCATCAGTGGACGTTTTATAACTGAAATGATGATGATGAATAGACCCAAACTAAGCAAAGCTTGTACTGTAGAAACCAAATACTTGATAAAATAGGTATTTTTTTACATACATACATAGATAACACCCAGATCAAAGACAAATATTTACAGATAGACTGCTCTGTGCTCCTAGAGCTTGTGGGACTGCGACATTAAGGAGACCTAACCTCTTACATACTCCTTTAACTAAAACAAATTAGAGGCAGAATGCATTTATAGTTCGAGCAAGTGACGTGTTTAACTCGTCAAATTTGTAAATTGACCTATTTAATACTTGCAAGCTTACAAATACAAATACAAAGCTGACAAGCTTAAACGTTTACTGGCAAGCGATTTCTTTAGGTAAAGTTAGGTTTTAATCAGAATAAATCTTTTTTTTTCTCTCTTACATATATACCTAGTTAAATATTGTTATTATCTTTTTTGTTTTTAGTTTTAGTTTGAGTTTGTGTTTTTTCTTGCTTTTCTAACAATGATGTTATGTTGTCCATGACAACTTAAATTTCTTTACTCTAAAAGTGGAAACTTGTGATTGGCCCTCAGATACTATGAAGCATTTTGCTTATAAGTAGTTTATAATTTAGTTATAAAAATGGTACTATGTACCTAGCTGTAAGTTTTCTTAAAATTAAAAAAAATAAAATAAAGCAAATGTTTGGTGTCTATTCTATCAAGAATAGAACCCGAAACCTCATGTATCATAGCCGGTTATTAGACCAATTGAGCCACAGAAGTGATGAAGGATTTGTTTTTTTTTTTCAAAAGCTTGTTCAGCTGCTGAGCGACAGTTACAAGAATGTTGGTCCCAACATCCCAACAATCACACCAGAATGGGAATCGTCACGCCAGTATTTTTTTAGGAATTATTGCTTTATCTGATATCCATTTAAAGGGTATTGAAGCATTATGTTAAGTACAAGTGCAAGTAGTAGTGCAATATTAATATAATATATGTGTTAGTATTAAGTTAAGAACAATAAAGAGTTATCTGTCCATCTATCTATTAAAGCATATATGTACATATGAAGTCCACCATCTTGTGATGGCGGCCATCTTAAATTAGATTTTTATGACACACTATTTTTACTTTGTTTCACATTCACTTTGTAAAATACCGGCTCTAATAATTGTACTCTGATATATAACGATAAGCAAATACATTTTTCTTATTCACTGAACAAATCCACAAGCGGATCTGTTTCTACTTTGTGTTTCACCATAAACCATTACAGTGATGGATTAGTTTTCCACTAATTTTTATATTCTACTCTTATCCACACATACGATGGATTAGACCCTTAGACGAGATAAATCATTAGACCAGCAACTTTCAATAATAACAAAATAATTTAACACTAGAAAACAAATTATCATTGTTCTTCGCATTTGAGTCTCTGATGATTATTTTTTGATATACGATTTTTAAATGCACGAGTAATCCCTGTATTTTACAAAATGAATCCAATGTTTTACTTCTATCTATATATAGATAATATCATAGATCTATTTACTAATAACCAGCTGTTTTAACCCATCTAGAAGTGCTTAAGTAGGACATGTCGAGCTATGTTACTACACCGACGCGTTATGTTGAACATGTTCTGAGTGACCTGATTGCCGCTAAAAATGCGTTCACTGCCAGATTAGTAGTAAATATTTGAATACTGCCAAAGGCTGCATTTCCATGTTTTGTAAAAGAGGTATTGCCATGTTTAGTGATTAATGTGTGTTGAGTTGGGAAGAAGCGAGATTTGTGGTTTGATTCCAGAATCCGATTCCATGATGAATCCATGAAGATTTCCAGATCCGATCGTGGCCGGCTCCAGAACCGGCCACGATTTTTTAGCACGAACCATATTTAATGCAATAAATACCATTATTTTTTTGTAATATTTCACCATCTGCATATTAGTTTCTGTAATCTGTGATATTAGAATAAGAATAAAAGAATAAAATAAGAATAAAAAGTTTTCGATATGTCAGTTTACGTAATATTTAAGTTTTTACAAGTGAAAATGTGTCGAAATGCACCTTATAAACAAGTTAAATCACAAAACGACATCACTTATAATTTTAGTAATTGGGTATTTTTTATTTTTTATTTATATACATACATCCAACAAAAGAATCACAATAAAATATAAACTTATAAATCATTTGACTCAGGTCTGTGTTCCTCCACTTCCTCGTATTCTCTTACTACAAAAACACTTTTTTTATAAGCAGTTTCATCTTTTCTGTTTCTCCTGTGGAAATCCATAATTAATCCACAAGGTAAAGTTTTGGAACACCAGTTGTTATTACGATATTACATGGGAATGAAATGACGCGATATAATCTAGAATTAACGAGAAATTTACTATGAACTCTATAGGACGTCACGGAATTCCCTCGAACAAAATGCCATGAATTTCAAAGAAAATGTACTTGGGGATACCTACATAATAATAACATACTCAAAGTACATATTTATTATAGCGTATATCCTCAATCAAACGCTTAGCCAAAGTCTACGTTTTTACCGCCATATGTTGTGTACATTTTTCACTACGTTTGAGCTCTTGTTGACATTACATTTTCGAGTTAACAAATTCATTATTGTGGCGTCATGGGATTTTACTTTATTTACTTTAATTGTTAAATTCTATAATAAGGGAATACCGAAGGATTTTATTTCATGAAAGAACATTACATTGTTTAAGTTTCATGAGATGCTAAGCAAAAAATACATAATCATGATTTCCATTTTTATGTATTATATTTCAATAATTAGCATTTAACTGAACTAAACATAAACACTTTTTATTTAAATGCGTAAGAGGTTTTACTTATTTGCCTGACCTCTACGTATTTTTGTAAGACGTAACAATTAGTAAATATGACATAATTTTCGATAAACTTACACACTCACCCAAGCTTTATCGAACGAGTGAGCGTAGCAAACGAAGTTCTTAGTGGCAACTAGGCGTTTCGGCTGAATGTAAGTCCGCAATTTTTGTCCGAGGGTAACTCTTGTTTTATAATCGGTTGAATGTATAATCGGATTTTGATTGAAACTTAGACGATTACATCAATACAAATCGATTGTCTTGGAAGAATTTCGATTTATGGGGTAGTTTTTGAGATATGGGGTTTAATCGTTTTTTTGGGTTCCGTACCTCAAAAGGGACGTGTAGAGGTATCGAGTTGAAATTAAAACAATATGCTCAAATCTACAGCCTCTTTAAGCCGTAAAATCAATATTCTATGTTGTACAACCGTTTAAACAACGCATATTTCGACATCCTCAATGGAATCAAAATTCATAGGGTACTTCCCGTAGACCTAGAACTATGAAAGCCAATGTATAACGTCTTATACTGTAGATACAGATAAAAATATACACATAAACTATACATTTGCAATGGAATTATAAAAAATCGCCTTTAAAAAAGTATGAAATCAATCATCGAGGTTAAGCAAACCTACGCACAGTCATAAACTGGAAGGTTACCGAATATTTTTGTGCATTTTTGAAACTATCAGATCAGCTAATTTATAATTTACTTATTATGTTTGGTTCATACAGATCCCT
This sequence comes from Pasiphila rectangulata, assembly GCA_963082625.1. Taxonomy (NCBI): domain Eukaryota; kingdom Metazoa; phylum Arthropoda; class Insecta; order Lepidoptera; family Geometridae; genus Pasiphila; species Pasiphila rectangulata. Next base: position 11,995,935 of record OY720249.1, read on the forward strand.
CGGTGGGCGAGTCCATCTCGCACTTTTCCGGTTTTATTTGTCCGAGGATAACTCTTAAACGGATTATCCGATTTTTATTCAAATTTGAAACAAAAAAAGATTACATTAATAAGAATCGATGGTCGTGGGAAGTTTTTGATAAATAGTGTAGTTGTTGAGACATGGGGATTTATTTATCAATTTTTTTATAAGTCTTGAACATACGCCCAGATTTTCATGAAATTTAAAATTTAAAACATAGGGAAATTTTACCAACACACGGTTAGAAGTCGATTGAAACGCAGAAGGTTCAAGGTTCTATTTCAAAATCAAGATTAAACGCAATAGGGCTTCAATGAAAGAATTCGCTCGCTCGTTCTAAGTTCGTGACAAACAACTAGTATTGCATGTTGGGATAGGTGCTGAAATGATATTTACAATAAACAAATAATAAATTATTTTATTTTTTTTACCAACATATGCTGAGACAGAGACATTTTTGTGACTCAAGCATGTTACCTACTTTTCTTATTTTTGTTATAAAATGTTCATTTGTATGTGAATGCCGTGGGGTGCCGGCAGTAGAATGATACCCCTCCTCTCATGCCCATGGATGCAGTAAGAGCCTGCTAAGGGATACCTCCGGAATATGGGCAGCAGCGTCTATCCGTGTATCAACATCGCAAACTGCGCTCACCAACCCGCCTGCCAAGCGTGGTGAGAATGGCAACTACCCCTCATGGAGATCCATGAGGGAAGCCTGTGTTCATCAGTGGATGTTTTTATGGCTGCAATGATGATGTGAATGCTTGTGGTTACAAATAAATAAATTATCTTATCTTATCTGAAATAGTGCCCTCGGTAAATCCGAGAATTGGGATATCGTTCGACTTTGTCTCAATATAGAATTTAAAATTACCTTGAGCTCTGTTTCTATGTCAGTCGTGGACCCTTGCTACTATATCCCTCGTATTGCAAGATTGACTGAACTGTCTGGAATCATACAGACGATAACCTTTTATGACGGGTTAAGTAGATCTAAGGAGTCCTTAGAATTAAAACAGAATGTTTACCCTATAGCATAATGTGGATGTAGCATTTACATTCGTTAAACATAAATCACAAGGAAAAATGTCGCATGAAAATTTAGCAGGTAAATAATACATACACAGTCTAAGGCCTTGTTAGCAGGTTCGAGTCAAAGCCACTGAGTACGTCAATGATGTTCTTGAAATGTAAACGTTACTCTCAACAGACGTGGAAAGGATAGGCTGAAAAAAACGATTTGGCAGATTAAACAAATAAATAATGTACACACAGCACCATCTTGTCTCGACTAAGGAAAGCTTGCCGGTACTATACAATTTAGTCAACGAAGTTATTTTTGTATCAAAAATATATATTATACAATTACAAATGGCTAGTGTTGGTTATGTTCGCTTTGTTAAATAACCTTTTCTGGAAATTACCTGAATTTATCTGAAAAGATTCAGAATGCCTTCTTCTTGAACAGACCATTACTAGAAAAAACCATTTCTTGAATTTACCATATTTTAAAATTTGATTTTAAAGTCAGTGCCCGGAAATCGAAGCAGTACATGTACTAATTATTCTGTACCGTGACACACGCAAACCCATGTATACTATAATAATATTATAAAGCTCAAGAGTCTGTTTGTTTGTTTGTTTGCTTGATCGCGCTAATCTCGGGAACCTTGTCCGATTTGAAAAATTCTTTCAGTATTAGATACCCCATTTATCGAGGAAGGCTATTGGCTCTATATATCTATCAGATATCTATCTATCATCGCGCTAAGACCAATAGATAGAATAGGAACCAATTAAGAATGTTTCAAAATTGGGTTTTTTTTCCTTTTGAGAGCTTCCGCTGCGTGCACTGCGTAAACGGTTAAAGTTTTGCATAAAACATGTATGACAGAAATGTTCCTCCTTAAAAGATCTAAAAAAAGTTTTGGATAGCATAATTATCTGGATCTGTGTTGTCCGAAATAAAAGTATTTTTTTTTTATAATATCTATCTTTTAAGGTTGGCTAACTAGAACCTTTTTTATGCTAACCAAATTTGTTCTAAAATAATGCATTAGGTATTTGTGAAGGTGTTTTTATAAACATGATATTAATACAAAAACAAAATTGCCCATTACATCGTAGATTTCAATGAATATCTTATAATATATATTATATCCTACATCTTAGGAGATATCGCGGTTTTAAAATAACATCGCAGCAAAATACTGATCAAGTTGGAACTGCGCGTGCATTTATGACGTACGGCCACAGATTACAGAAACGTACGGCTCAGACGCGTGGTCGGCTCCTTACGGAACGGTTGCGCTCAACGAACTACTTTTTAAATTAGTTTTTCCAACATATCATCGTATAATACTTTAAGATGAATAAGTTAGAAATAAGTTTTGAAGAATAAGAATAACATTTATTTACCACACGCACAATACAATACAATCACAAAGAAAATAAAAATGATAATTACAAATACATTATAAACAAAGAACACAAACATATAAAACATGACAAAAGGGACAGGAAGAAGAGAATTTACAAACCTTAAATATTTTTGAGGTTAAAACATGCTTATTTATATCTCTCTATTACCTAGATTCCATAAATAAAAAGTGAAACGCCAGCTACCTAACGATCACTATTTAAACGATATAACGCAATAAAACCTATTTGTCTCTTTTTAAAAGCGAAGAAGGTTCCATGATAAATTACGGCTCGAGCGTTTATTTTTTGTACTTAATTGTGCCTTGACATCTGTTTCGGATATGTACGTCAGTTAAGTTACAAGTTTGGTTGATTAGTTAGTGACTATAAAATTAAGTTCCGCTGATAATTTAATAAATTAAGTACAAATTATACTAACTGTGTAGTAGTAATTATGAAACATTATACTAATTCGTCAAAGCATGCTACTTAGAAGATTAAATATGTGGCCGGAAACATAGCCCGTTAATATTAATGAAATGATCTTGGTAAACTAAGTAAATAGGCAAATGTAGCAAAACACGTTTAAGTAGATGCTTCTACCACAGATTACATAACCTAATATAGCAGTAAACGTGCTGTGCGAGCTTGGCAGATTCTTACTGCATCCACGGGCAAGAAAGCAGGGGCAAAATTCTACTGCCTGCATCTCACGGTATTTCAATGAAATAACGCGGTAAATGCTTAGACAAGATAAATCGCTAAACGTGCCGTGCAAGCGCTCAGGCGGGCGTGTGACAGCCCTCAGTCGGTTGTATCCTCGACGGTATGCGAAGCGGTAGGCATACCTATAGTTAACGCATGGCCTTGAGCGAGTGACGGACGCCTGCTTCTACTCTAAGGAGATATTAGCAATCGGGTAGGTACGCTTAGAATACACAAAATTAATAAGCTGTCAACTCTTTCTAATAAATATAAGTGAATTATATATAGACCGTTGGTTACTTATGCTTAAGTCTGCTTTTGTTATGGCGTCATAATGACCAATCACGCGCTCATAGTTTTGTAAAATGACGGCACTCATTTGTCAGGACTATTTTCGATGCTAAGATAAATGCTATAATGATATTGCGTCATCTTTATAAAAATAAATTAGCCCCTTAATAAATTACAAAAAATTGACCTTTGACAGCGATGATCGCGGTTGCAATCCTGTCGCGAGATACGTAATCAGCCCGCCTATTGGTGGTTGGTGGTAAGCCGTGGGGTGCGGGCAGTAGAGAATACCGCACTGCGCTCGCCAACTCTCCTGCCAAGCGTGGTGAGTATGGCAAGAGCCCCTCATGATCAGCACTTGCAGACCCATGAGGGAGGCCTATGTCCTGCTGTGGACGTCTTACGGCTGAGATGATTGGAGGTTGAATGTGTCACATTACTAACTGCCAATTGCTAATTTCACAGAACTAAACATTCCATCGAACCTACGTTTCCTGTAATATAACTCTTAGCTGTCATCTGTCATGTGTCATATCAAGTCAGTAAGAATTATTGGAACCAGTTTTTCCTTGTTGCGTAATTTTGTTGCGCAGTTTAATGACTTTTCATTTGACAATGGATTGGTGTCGAAATAGTATCAAGAAGATAAGAATATAGAATTGATAAGTGTTCTTCTTATATCCCAGAATATCCTAGGAGATCCTAGGTCGTCTTTAAGAAATTATTGATATTCTGGTTTTCTGATCAGATTATTTACTGTTATTTCGACTTAAATGACCTTACATTATTAAATAACTTACCCATCAGCTATAACAACTATAAACAGAGAGTGTGTCATTCAATGTTCTTTTCTCTTTTATTATTTTTATAATCAACATGTAATTATGTACTTCTGTCTGAAATAAATAAAAAAATATTATTATTATTAAAAGCAATAACATAACATTTTCTTTGCTCATCACTAGGAGAAAAAGGTTATTGAATATATAGTCTCTAACTCGGATCGCATATTCAGGATATTTTCTTATATTAACTTTTACAAATCCGGCTTCATAAACTTACAGTCGTGGATCTAATACGCTCTTGAGATCTTGTTCTTTCTTGAACAATTATGAAAAGGTATTTATTTTGTACCGAATCCCGTTCCATGTGAAACAGTTTTAATGGTTTTGACATTGACACGTCTTGGGGTGATCGGTCGTGTTGCAATGCAAGGCCAAACATAATACCGCGAGCAAGATGCAACATTTGTCCAAAGGGCGATAAAGGACAGGATGTAGACAAAAACATTTTTTTGTCATCAAAAGGGAAAATATGACCCAAAATCCAAGAAAAGATGGAAGGTCCAAGGAATGGATCTTACATCTTTCACCAAACCCATTAAAACTGGTTCACACAGAACGGGATTCGGTTCAAAATTCCTTTTCATAATTGTTCAAGAAAGAACAAGATATCAAGAGCTTATTAGATCCACGACTGTAAGTTTATGAAGCCGGATTTGTAAAAGTTAATATAAGAAAATATCCTGAATACGCGATCCGAGTTAGAGACTCAATAATTAATAACCTTTTTATCCTAGTGATGAGCAAACAAAATGTTATGTTATTGCTTTTAATAATAATAATATTTTTTTATTTATTTCAGACAGAAGTACATAATTGCATGTCGATAATAAAAATAATAAATAATAATAAGCTTCACGTACTGTCCTTCGTCCAAATCCTGCATCCTCCGGTATGCATGTTCAGATATGCTATCGCATAAGAACATATATTGAATAGAAATAGAAAGAAGAAAAATATATTTGATGACCCAAAGTAGAGAAAATAAGCGTAACTCAACCCAGTAAACGAATTTTAAAATGCTGCACTAGAAAACTCCGCAGTTACAAGTATATTCTATAGCAGTATTATTCTATATCTTAAAACGTATCACTCAAGAAATCAACATCAAAGTTAACAGAGCGTACATTCTGACTGTACATTTTGCTGGGTACTTTTTGCCCTATTAGAGATTCCTTAGGTGCGAATAGTTGGTTAAGTTAATCGTCAGTCATAAATAACAAAATACTTTACTGACTGCTTTTTATACGAATGGTTGCCAACCGTGAAGGATTGATGATTTCATTGAATAGTAAATTTTTTGTTAATTTAATTAAGATAAGATCCGTTTATTTTCTAGAATAATTTTCATTAATTCATTAATTAATTTTAATAATTAATAGGTCTAAAATATTTTCTGAAGCAATCTTTCCTTATATATTATTTTATTTAACGTAAATAACGTAAATACAACACCCCCAAATTAGTCAAAATCGATACCCATATAATTTTTTGCCCATACCAAGAGGAATATGTGAGAGGGGCATGAAGGGGATAGGGGATGAAATTGATATTACCCTTGAATTCAGCCTATTTAAACATTTTCCATACAATTCCGCAAAAAAATAAAAAATAAAACGCCGAAATCTGATCTAAAAAGCCCAAGGGTTACTAAATCGGGTTAAAAAGGGGATGATTTATTTTTCTATTTTTACTTGACAAGACTTGCTCTTTTTTATCCGACCAAACGGTCACCCATCCGATGGCTCAATTAAGAGATACAGGGGGGGATGAAGGGGGTGGAAAAGGGGTAGTTTTCGATTTTTCTGGTACTCACCTAACACCCTTTATCCAACCCCACCCTCGGATTACCCATATCCCAGTCGGAAGTGGGAGATCAATGATGTCATTGAGTGAGTCAGTGAGTAGCTTTATTTGCAGGTTTATCAATAAATAAATAATTAAACTTTTAATATTTGAAAACATCATTGGAACAAAAACATATGCTGCGTAAATCTTCAACAAGCGATAGGTATCTAGACTGGAAGCATATTAAAGCAAAACCTGTAGGTACTATGGAAAAACTATCAAACCTGTTGCGTAGGTACTACTTGTGGGTATGCAGTTCATAGAAAACTTCCTATAACACCATGAGTTATTTAATATAATTAATAATCTATAAATGGAAAAAGTATAACATAAATACCTATAAGCGGAGACGCATTGAACTTCGTATAACATCGCAACATAAACGCATATGTAATTCTTTTAAAATAACGGTCTGCGTCTAAAGAACTTTCAAAGTGACGTTGTCTTGCCTTATACGCCCTCTAGCCGGCACGTTTTGAGCCAATCATGCTTCGTTCTCTGACGCAGCGTTGACGTCAGTGTGGCTTACTGAGTATACCCTGACTCAGAAATTACTTTATTATAATGGCAACATACCCGAGTAGGCCAGTGTGTATAACACTTTGACAGGATTAACATCTGACAGAGTTATATATTTATAATAAATATATTTTATTGAATTAAGACGTTAGTTTTGTGTTTGTGATTTAATTAAAAGTTTGGTGAATTGTAGTGATGTATTCCATGAGTCTAGTGCAAAGTTCGGCTACATTCAAAATTGAAAATTTTATGGATGTAGTTTTCTGTGTTTATGTGGCCAACACGAAAAAGGTATTTTATAAAATTAAAAGTCCCTAAGTCACGCAATCTTGCGTGCCATGTTAGTGGGATACTTTTTTATTTTGGTTGTAATAAGGTTAAGGTACTTTTTAAATATACATGTATGTATATATGTATATTTTGATTTTAGTGTCTATGCTTATTGAATACATTCATGTTATTTATTATTCGTTTATAACATATAGGTAATAAATACGATTAATTAATAATTATAATATATTAGTAAGTATACATGAAACATCTAGACTTTCAACAATAACGCCGTTCATATAGTTTTTTGAAAACTTATCCCTCACATGCACTGGCTGTACAGTATTTATTTAACTATTACTAAACTATTATTTATTCTTTAAACTATTACCTTTAACTATTTAATTCAATACTATTAAACTAGTAGTTATTCTTAAGCCTGTTTCTGCTTCTGTTAGTGTTCCTTATTTTTTTTTAATAAAATTAAATAAATAATTTATTCCGTTCACTGCATCACATAAGTCGTCAATTAGGTACCTAACCACACCGTGTGAAATTGTGAATCTTCGCGGTGTAACACAACACTATAGTTTACTAGAACGTCGCACCGATCGTGTCATGTGCGTCAGTTCCCACTCTGTGGCTTTGTAGGAAGTGCGAACTTGTCCGGTTAACTTAGCACTGGGACTTTGGAGCGTTACTTGCGTAGGTTCGTATCAGTTGACTTCGGTTTAACCTGCATTTAGTAAATTATGTGTATGTTTGCGTATTCCAGTGTTTATGTGTACAAACCCGAAAGGGTTTTAAGCAAAGAAAACAAGAAGTTTTATTGTTCCTTGGGAGGGTCAGAATCAACCCCTTTCGGGTTTATAAAGGGTGTATTATATATAACATGTTATTATACAGAGTGTATTATAACATGTATTAACCTGAAAGGGAAGGTTTCAGCCCATGAAAACAAGTAGTTTTACAAGGAAAAGAAATCGGAAATTTGTATTTTTAACTGATTTGGGAATTTATTAACTTGCTTAAAAAATAGAAGCTCTTTTACTATTAATAGACGTTTTGCACAGATTCCAGTAAAAAAGTAACATGTAAACCTAAGTGGGCTTTTTAACATTTTTTTGAACATCGACAATAAAGCAGATAAAAAACCCTTCTGGGAAATGACGGAAACAAAATCCCGGATTTGTATGTAGCAGAGATAATTCGAAATAAAACTGGAACACAACAGGAAATTCCTTTATCATTATTATGTGCTCAGCACACATAATTAATTAATTGTGACAATTAGTTGCTTCCAAGAAAATACTAATTTAAAGATCCTTTTGAAATGTGCCTCCCCAAAGCCGCGCAATTTCACAGATTATGGTATTATATTTACATATTCAGTGTCAACTTTATCATCATGCAGTTGAGTTCAATAGGTCATAATTTCCCTGTATTTATTTTACATGACTATCGGTCGGCATAACATCTACTCTTCCAATCGGCACTGGACGTCAAATCGACATCTACGTATATTTGTTTCCTACACATATATCCATAAATTCTCTGTTAGAACGAATGCTCTGCTCACGTATCCATCCACATTCGAGTTTAACGAATGGTTGTGGTGCTATGGGTAACAACTATGATAAAGCGGAGGCCTTTACCCAACAGTAGGTGAATGTGGGCCGAGTAGTTAGAGTCTATGATAAAGCGGAGGCCTGTACCCAACAGTAGGTGAATGTGGGCCGAGTAGTTAGAGTCTATGATAAAGCGGAGGCCTGTACCCAAGAGTAGGTGAATGTGGGCCGAATAGTTAGAGTCTATGATAAAGCGGAGGCCTGTACCCAACAGTAGGTGAATGTGGGCCGAGTAGTTAGAGTAGCCATATCTTGTTGCTACGATAAAAAAATGTAAGCAAACAATAATTAGCATCTATAAAAACAGACATATCATTTTCACGTGTGTTTAATTAGCTTACCGCGTGACGACTGTAATCTCAGACGTAATAAAAGAGATTTCCTTCGTTAGATCTTGGGAAAATCTAATAATAGGTATAAATATAGTTGGAAAACAATGACATGTTTACTTTGTTTTGCGTGGCAATTATCATTCAAATGATGCCTAGTGTGAGAAACTCGGTGTGATTGTTGTGATTAATATGTGTAGCAACGATAATGAATAGGTTTTAGATATTAACCTAAACCGTCATTTGCTCTAACATTGGTCCTGAAGAAGATTTAAAGAACGGCGAGGTTTTATTAACCTGAGCAACAGTTGCTAAGTATCAGACAAATTGATTTAACAATGTAATTTCTCAGCACCTAATAACAAATTTTAAACCGAAGATCCTAGGATTCTTATCGCGATCAGCATGTAGACAAAATAGGAATGAAGACGAAATCGTGCTAAAGGCAATCGTTAAAGAATCATCTCTAAATCTAAGTACGAGTGTCTGGGTAACTTGTGTACAGATTGTTTTAAAAGCGGTCTCGTAACCTTTTTATTTTCTAATTTCAGCAATCGGAAAGATGGCGCAAACTACGCAACATCGTGCAATGGACACCGTTCTTCCAAACCTACAAGAAGCAGCGGTACCCTTGGATTCAGCTGGCGGGTCATCAGGGAAACTTCAAAGCTGGACCAGACCAGGGCACAATCCTGAAGAAACTATGTCCACAGGAGGAGAAATGCTTTCAGGTGAGACTTTAGCACAGTTTGAAAACATCATTGATTGGCACATCACACATACTGTACTAAGCATACAAAAACCTAAACTAACCTTAGGGTGGTCAGAATCACCCCCTTTCGGCTTAGAACACATATTAGTAATTAATACACGCTGTATAATTTTATGACCATATGACCCACATAAGATAAGAGTCGCTGAGATTACCCTGAAATTATTCGATGATACGGTTTTAGAAATTTATTTCTCAAAAGAATATACATTCACTTAAAAGAGAAATACAAGATAAGCTTAAATTATTACAGCGTAATTCGTGCAGAACTAACTTAATCAATAAGCTACTTTAAACACACAGCTACATACTTAAAATAAATGATTAGGTACCTTACAGCACAAAAATTATTCGCATAGAATTTCCTAGAACAATTTTGTTTTGTTACGAGTATTAAAAATGATGAGTATTGATGAGTTAGAAGTGGGTAGTCAGAAAAAAAAACGGTTTATCGTATTTGAGTCGAACTAAAGAGGATCGAGTACATATCGTTTGGCAGTTGCTATGGAAAGATAATGATAGACAATTTCAGAATAAGTATTCATATAGATATCTATGTATATATTAGTCATAAGTATTTACTCGTAAGTCTGTTTGTTTGTATTTAAATGTTTCGTATAAACTCTGATAAATCTCGTGAAAAATGGGCTTTTAATTTATTTTTGAAAGCATTAAATGATTTTGTGTCCTTAATAATATTGGGCAATTTGTTGAACATTTGTGCACCCTCGTAAAGTATATTTTTCTTGCCATAATTTGTTCTAGGGGCTTGCAAAACCAAATCGTTTGACCGTCTGAGTGAACGTTTGCGTATTTGTTTTTTTTTTGTAAAAGATATTTCAGTGTGAATTTTATGTTTAAGTATTTTGTTTATTAAAATACAAGTATTAAATTTATATAATTGTGTTATAGTCATCAGACCTGTTTGTTTGTATATTTTTGCAGTCGACATCAGGTAATCATAGTGAAATAGTAGTTTAATCAGTTTATTTTGTGTTGTTTGCAAGATTTTTAAATTAGTTTTAGAAGCACAACCCCATACCTCGATCAAGTAGCTAATATGTGATTTTATCATTGAGTTATATATGGTGTATCGAACCGATTTTGGAAAACAGCGTATTGTGCCCCGTAGTGCACCCATAAGAGATGATAATTTAGATGCTATTTTTTCAATGTGAGGTTTCCAGGTGAGACGGCTATCTAATATGAGTCCAAGATATTTTTCCGTATTAACTTTTTTTAAGGGTGCGTTATTAATGGTTAGAGGTTGAAAGTCTGCGATTACTTTATTTTTAGCACTAAAAATCATATAATTTGTTTTGGCTACATTAATAGTTAATAAATTATTTTGAAACCAATAGTTTAGAGTGTTAAGGTCGTCTTGTGAATCTCTGATTATCGATGCAATTTCACTGCCATAATAAAACAAACAAGTGTCATCAGCATATAACGTTATATCTCCATTCAAGCCCAAATCACATATATCGTTTATATACAACAAAAATAGCAAGGGTCCTAAAATAGACCCCTGTGGAACGCCGTATGTGATAGATTGGGGGGAGCTTTGAGTATTTTCAATTTTAACAACTTGAGATCTATTTTTTAGATATGATTCTATTATTTTAAGTGCATTATCTCTAATTCCAATAGTAAACATCTTATTTAATAGAAGTTTGTGACTTATAGTATCAAATGCTTTTTTTAAATCAATGAAAACACCAACTGCTATTTGCTTTCGGTCAATTTTAGTTTTAAGTTTAGTTACGAGATCTACGCAGGCAGATAAGGTATTTGACAATGGTCTAAAGCCATACTGCTTGTGAAAGAGAAGGTTATTGTCTTTTAAATATTGTTCTAATCGATTATAAATAATTTTTTCTAGGATCTTCGACATAACAGGAAGCACTGAAATGGGGCGATCTCATGGAATGATCTCTCATAATACAAACAATTTTAGGAATGAAACTAATGACTAACTTGCAAAAAGGTTTTTTGCTGCTTCCAACTTCCATGAACATACTTGATCATATTTTGTGGAAAGTTATGGATCCATCTGACTCAGATTGGATGACTACTCAAATTTTTTTTTATGTATTCAACAATCATCTTGACATATTTAGACAAAACACAGTTGAACATAATAGAAACTCATTGAAGACAGGAAAATACTATGATATGTCATATATCATATAGTTATGTTATATGACATATCACAGTATTTTTCTATACTATTATATATATCTCTATAGATATTTTATCATTAATACTAATTAATGATAAAATATCGTAGGGTGCCGGCAGTAAAAGATAGCCCCTCCTCTCTTGGCTGTTAGAGAAAAAGGGATATCTCCGGAAGATAGGCAGCAGCGTCTTTCCGTATCTTAACATCCCGTACTGCGCTCGCCAACCCGACTGCCAAGCGTGGTGAGTATGGAAACAACCCCCTCATGATCACTACTTAAAGGTCCAAGAGTGAGGCCTATGTCCAGCAGTGGACGTTCTACGGCTAAAATAATGATGATGAATGATAAAAAAAATAACTTACCGACCTTAGGGGAAACACAATACGTATGAAGTTAACGCATTTTCCTTCTGTGGGTTTATATAAATAGCATGTGTTACAATAGATTTAGTAATGGGCAATCCCCAGAAAAACAGATGATAAATTGAAGAAAAATGCATTGTCCTATAACTTACGAGATTACGCTGTAATAAATACAGTTTTTGGTAAAATGTAATAATTTCAGCCGTAAAACGTCCACTACTGAACACAGGCCTCCCTCATGGATTGCCATGGGGGGTAGTTGCCATACTCACCACGCTTGGCAGGCGGGTTGGCGAGCGCAGTAAAAGATGTTAATACACGGAAAGATGCTGCTGCCCATCTTCCGGGGGTATCCCTTAGCAGGCTCTTACTGCATCCACTGGCATGAGAGGAGGGGTAACATTCTAATGCCGACACTCCACGGCAAAATGTAATATTAAGAAGGATTTCATCATCTCAGCCGTAAGACGTCCACTGCTGGACATAGGCCTCCCTAATGGATCTCCAAGTACTTACTGATCATGAGGAGATTGTGGCTATACTCCCCACGCTTGGCAGGCGGGTTGACAAGCTCAGTACGGAAATGTTGATACACGGAAAGACGATGGTTGATGACTTCCGGAGGTATCCCTAGGCAAATTCTACTGCATCCACGGGTAAGAGAGAAGGGGCAACATTCTACTGCCGCAACCCCACGGCAGTAGTAGAAAAAATTACCACTGATTAATAAACCAGAATACTTTCATATATGTAGAGTATGACGACATTAATTGAAATTAGCAAAATGTGTTACGTCTGATTTTTGAACTTTTTATGAAATATACCTACCTATTGTAAAAACATTTATGAGTACAAAGTTATAAACTTATCTGTAAGATGGTTACCAACCGAAGTAATGACGTCAATGGTGATTACTTTCGGGTCAACGTTCGATATATTGATCACTGAGCAAAATTAAATAATAAGTTTTACTCATATATTTTGTTTCTAACATTTTTTTGTTAATTGGCACCTAATCTTTATTATTTTATAGTCTGAACCTACACAATGGTATGTCTATCATTCAACTAAGAGTTGCTAGGCTTGCTAGTATCTAGATAGATTGATAGATAACTGTATACATAGATACAGGGTATATTATAATACAGTTCCCCCTAGGTTTCAGCCAATGCAAATAAGTAGTTTTAGAAGGGAACTAAATCAGGAATTCGTTTTTTCAAGTAAAATTTATTTAAAATTTTGCTAATTGGTAGCATGTGAAGATGATCTTTAGGTCATATTTTTTATATTTATTATTTGTAAAAAGAAACCTCTACTTATGTGTTTTAAGGTATTTTTATTTCTACGTGTACGGCAACATTTGCGGAGGTCAATGACCTTGTCAAGAATCAGCTGGCATTTATGTTGCCTTTATTGTATAGTCCGCTGTTGAAGTTATAACTTTCGTGGTCTTTACGAATAAAAATCATCGATCCTAAACAGTCGTATAACTAAAGTTGTTCCTTGGGGTGGCTGGAATCACCCCCTTTCACCTTAGTACACATATTATAATACACCCTGTATATATTATGAACTTTATTTATTTCAGGTCCTGATGAAAGACATCCTACGGCCGTTCGTTCCTGAATACAAGAACCAAGTCGCTTGTGATGATGGAGAATGTATCCTTTTTAATTAAATACTTCACCAATGCTTACGAAAACCTACTAAGTGTAACTTCGACTTGTAAGTCAGGAATAATCTGATAAAATTCCACTCTTGGATTGCATAGATATAGCATAAACAGTACCCTGCTACATACAACAAAATTAGCTGCATAATGTCTCACTGACTGACATTCAATATAATCTGCTTTTACAAACCTACTACTTCTACAAAATGGATTATTATTCTTGAATGTAGAAGTCCTAGAAAAGCTTCACCAAAACTAGAAGCAAAAAACCCCAAGGCATTCTTGCGTTTAAACGTATTCTAAATTCTATCAGTCGATAATTCTAAGAAGACTTCGAAGCTAATACATAAAACATCCAGGTATTTCCTTAACCGAGGATTCTAACAGTGTACCTTCAACTCCAAGACCTGCTGAGTGATTTTGAAAGTCCATGCGTCATGGACTGCAAGATTGGGGTCAGGACTTACCTTGAAGAAGAGCTGGCCAAGGCTAAAGAGAAGACTAAGCTACGAAAAGTGAGTTGGATTATTTAAAAAAATAATATGGATACGTTAACTTTAATCCATTTCGAGTAAATTGATGCATTTCTGATGATATACCGTCTCAAATTCAAGGTTTTCATATTCCAGGGCTACATGAATAACTCTTGTTTTCATAACAAACAACACATATTTTTTTCTAAATAATTTTTAGTGAAGTTACTAGGTCGTGTCGGGTTTCACATAAAAGGACTTCATTTGCACATTAATCAACAGTTTTTAGTTTTCCTTCAAGCCGTATCGTTTCTGAGTTATTTACAATAATGTTGAAAAAAATATCGTTTCCCACCCTTATCTTCGATGTTTGCAGAGATAAACGCGTGAAACGTTTATAGCTTATAGAAGTGTATATAAAGATTATATATTATGAAAATCATAGCGAACTCTCTAATTTGCATAGTTTTATAAAAATAATCTAACATGTAAAAAATAACATAAGTTCCGCTATCAGACAATGGATGGCGCAGTCAAGGTTCTCCAACAAATTTAACCCGCCTTTATCATTATATTATACTGAATGATGACACGGAACCTTCGGTGCGCGAGTCCGACTCGCTCTTGCCCGGTTTTATTTTTTGTTTGTCTCAAGACAAAACTCGTCACGTGTAGGTAGTAAGCTACCACATTTTTTTGACGTTAAGAGTCACGTGGTTTGTATATAGCTAAATCACCATGATTTGGCTAAAGAACGATTTTTTAAGGTAATGTTATAAAATCATTGTGAATACGATAGGACCGGCATGTTGTTAAATAAAGGTCCTTATAATAAATTTGAATAAAAAAAAAAACGATTTTTTTATGCAAAAAGCTTTACCTTTGACGACATCAATACTAATAACCCTAATTAAAAAAACTTTTCTGATACTGAACCGACAGTACAAGATTTATGAGTCTAAATATAAATTATATTTTTCTCATATCATGACCTCAACAGTAATCAACGAGTTCAATTATGTCAATTAATGTATATTTATAGATAAACCGGTTTAAATTAGCTCCAATTACGTCAAAGGTGTTATCTAAAACATTAAGACGATACAAACATACATCAAAGCGTATAAAATAGACTTCGTCATCATCATTTCAGCCGTAAAACCACTGATTACAGAAACTAAAAACTGGTAAAACGTCCACTACTAAACACAGGCCTTCCTCATGGATCCCCATGTGGGGTAGTTGCCATACTCGCCACGCTTGGCAGGCGGTTTGGCGAGCGCAGTACGGGATGTTGATACACGTAAAGACGCTGCCGCCCATCTTCCGGAGGTATCCCTTAGCAAGCTCTTACTGCATCCACGGGCATGAGAGGAGGGGTAACATTCTACTGCCGGCACCCCACGGCTTATCATATTATGTAACTAAAAATTTCGGTTTTCGCAATTTTTCCTTTATCTGTGCTATAAGACGTTGATTCTTACCAAATTTCAAGATTCTGAGTTCACGGGAAGTGCACTGTATGTTTTGATTCCCTGTGTGGGAATTTTGGGAATTGGAAATTCCTAGTGTCGAAAATTTGCAAAAATTTGCGGCATAAACGGCTGTATCTTTTTGATTGCGTTGGCTTAGAAGTTTGATTTTTTTACAGCTCCAAGGGACAGTAGACTTGAGTATTTGATATAAATTCCAGCTTGATACCTCAGGAACGCGGAGGTTCCTGAGAAAAAGGGCCTTGATAGACAGACGGACGGACAACAAAGTGATCCTATAAAGGTTCCGTTTTTTTGTTCTTTCTAGGTACGGAACCCTAAATATCACACTAAATCAATAAAAATATCACATGATTTTCCAGTAAGGCGTCCATAAATAACTGAATCAAACAGATTTTTCTCTTATTTCCAGGACATGTATGAGAAGATGATCCAAATAGATCCAAAAGCGCCAACGGACGAAGAACACAGAAGTAAAGGAGTGACGAAGCCACGCTACATGATCTGGAGGGAAACTATCAGTTCTACAGCTACGCTCGGCTTCAGGATTGATGGTGTGAAGAAAGCAGACGGCACCAGTTCTAAAGACTTTAAGATTACGAAAACGAAGGACCAGGTCAATGAAGCGTTTAAGGATTTTACTATCAACTCTAATAATAGTGCTGTAAGTAATATTTTATAACGAAGCTTCCACTCCATGTCATAAGTATTTTTATCAGTGGTAAATTTTACCTGTCAGTGGATTAAAAATAGTTAATTACTAACAATGTTCAATAAATAAATATAACCTAAATACACAATAAAATAGTAAATGGTATAGATGGGTCATTCTATTTTGACCTTTCGAAACATTTGACCAAATGTAGATGAATAACTTTTATTATTTTTCCAGGTGAGATATCTCGAGCGCCTAAAAAGCATAAGAGCAACTCTCCAAGAGTCGCACTTCTTCAGGACACACGAACTCATCGGCAGTTCCTTACTCTTCGTCCACGATAAAAGGAAAGCTTCTATATGGATGATTGACTTCGCAAAAACCGTTCCCGTCCCAGATAACGTCAAGATCGACCATAACTCCACATGGAAAGTTGGCAATCACGAAGATGGCTACTTGATCGGACTTGACAACATCATATCCATATTCGAGTCATTAGTTAAAGATGACAATGGGAACATAAAAGAGAATAAAGATAGACAAGATAGCTTAGATACTTGATTTTGACTCAAGTTATTTTTGTGAACATATGTCGCACTGACGTGCTTTGCAGCTAACTGCATGTTTTGTGAAGCTATGACGATGTACTTTTGTACTTGTAAATTGATGTATATAGTATTACTAAGTAAGCTTTCAATACTCATAGGATATACCTAGACACTATTACCATCTTATTGCTTTATCCAATACAGTAGCAGGGAACTCTGACTTTTGTTCAAAATTATATTGATCAAATAAACATATGATGTAATGTTACCGTGAAATGAGAATCTGTTTTTTGGAACAAATGCTATTCAGACCATGATTGAAAAACAAGATTGAATACATAGGAGTTGCGAACGCTACATGGGGATAAATATTATTCAGATTTCTAAATAGTGTATTTTTATAATTTTTGTAAATAAATAAATTTACTATTTTATTGAAATCATATATATAAAATATACCATAGGAGATAGAAGGAAGACCATGTCTAACGTGCAACGCACAAATTTAACTAAAACAGGAGACCTAAAAATAGTCGTAGCAAACAAATATTTTTCCATTAGTCGTAGAGCATGGTCTGAACCTTTGGTATCAAAATTTAACAGTATTGTGACGTAATTTGTTGCTAACTTTAAATTTTTTATACTTTTAAATGTATTACAATTAATAAAATCAGTCCTCTACCTTTTCATAAGGTATTAAATACGACTGAACTATATGTATAATGACTTTTTATTATTATGTACCTACACTATATTAGTGTATTGACTAGACGGAGTAGGCTAAAATGAGTTCAAAATATTGTAAGGCTTATAAAATGGAGGTACTGAATAAAAGTAACTATTAATAATATATTAGATTTTTATTTTTTTCCATATAATCTCCAAAAATCTGTTGAATGTGTGTGAAAGTATATGAAATAACCATATAGAAGCGATACAGCTAAAAGCCAAACTTTATTTATCTATAATCTAAAGTTCGTTAAAAATAATTGCAAAGGAGATCGAAATAAAATCCAGTAAGACTTTGGACGGCGTTTAATTAAACTAAGTTATCCACTAAATAAATTAACATCAATAACGACTAATCTAAATTCACTAAGGCTGTGGTCACGAAGTCAGCGGCGCGGAATCGGCGCGTATTAATGCAAACATTTATACGGAACTAGTCTCGAAGACAGCGGCATGTCTGCATTGACGTATAATCATTGAAAAGTTACATTAGGGGTTGCAATTGCCAGAGGACGCAATTAGTATACTATATAACACATGTTATATAATACACCCTGTATAGACATTTCGTCGGGTTTAGACATTTCCTTCACGAACAAAGACACTTTTTCATAAACACAACGCTCGCCGCTATTGCACCGCGCGATTTGCCCGCTGACATCGATACCGGATTTGCGTTGCCGCGCCGCTACCCGCGGCCTAAAAGACACTTACGTTTTGTCTTTTATACTATCTATCACAATGTCTGTCAGACTATTTCTTCTAGAATCTCCCTCTTCTATATTACTAGAACTTGAATGCACACTATCTTTTCTGATTTTAGAAAAGTATCTAGGTACAGGTCCAGTACTAGGCCTATTATCGTTTGGAGCAGGCGAGTATCTCCTTTGTCTGGGTTTAGGAACTTCTTCATTCTCAGTTTCCGTATACGGAGGTGGTGGCTGCGTCAACATCGTCATTCGATTCTCTCTAGCTGCAGTTGCTGTAAGCTGCAACTCAGATCCTGCGACAACAGTCGCTAAAGTAGGCGTGAATTGCGGAGCTGCCGCTCTAACGGACACCCTTCTTCGTCTAGGGCCCGTAGTTTCCTCTTCTTTAACAGGAGTTGGAACTGAAATTGAGGTAAAGTCTGGCCTGATCGAACCACGTCTTTGTGTTGTAGGACGTGAAATCAAGTCCATTAAACCAGGTGGTTCACTTGTATCATTCGCTCCCCCTGTTGCCGTTTCCAAAACTGCTAACGCTCTGAGAAGGTCAGCAACACTTGTATGTTCAAGGACTTCGACTTGCTCTGACTCAGGTAAAGTGGAAATATTGATGTCAGGATCGAAAAGACTAGGGCGGCCTTGTCTGGTCCTATTTCTGTAATTTTCCAGTTCATCTGAAAAGCTACCTCGTCCATTCTCTGTAGCATTTTTGTAACTGTCTAATTCACCAGCACTGCTTCTGCCACGTTTTGTTTGGTTAAACTGTCTGATGCTTGCTTCGAGGTCTCCTACAGCACTATTAGTTGGAGAGCTGTTCTTTCTATCTTTGCCAAAAGAAGGAAACAAACTGCCGCGGCCGCGCTTCGTTTTGTTTTTGTAATCGACTAGTTCATCTGAGCTTTCCGGTAGCACTTCATCGTCTTCATGTTTCTTTGATTTTCCGAAAGTAGGGAACAGGCTCAAGCGTCCTTTCTTGGTTCTATTCTGATATTTCTTTACCTCATCTTCATCAACAGTATCATCATCTTCATCAGGCAGGTCACTGAAATTGAAACTAGGAAATATACTACGCCTACCATGCTTTGTACTTTGTTTATACTTTTCACCTTCGTCTTCAACATCGCTAAAATCGAATGTTGGGAATATACTTTTTCGGCCGGATTTCGTTTTTTCTCTATATTTTTTTGCATCATCTTCTTCATCTTCTGAAAAGTCGAACGTAGGAAATATACTGTGGCGTTTATTTTTCTGTTGATACGCTTTGATAGCTGCTTCATCTTCATCTTCAGAAAAGTCAAACGTTGGAAATATACTACGGCGTCCTTTTTTAGTTTTTTCCATATACGCATTTGCCATTGCTTCTTCGTGTTCTCTTTCATTGAAGTCAAAAGTTGGAAATATGCTATGCCTTCCTTTTTTCGTTTTCTCTCTGTACGCTTCTGCGTCGTTTTTATCATCAGATCCAGAAGAGCCAAAACCAATTTTAGTAAATATGCTGCTACGTCTAGGTTTTCCAGTTTCAGTCTCATTTTCGTTTGTTGCTTGTCCACTTACTCTACCTTTCATGGTATTTTTCAGATACTCGGTAGGGTTTTCACTAGTGCTTGGTTTTCTAGAGAAAAATCGTGATAAGATGTTTGGATGATTTGGTGCAGTATTATCTTCCATTTTAGAAGGGAGGGATATCTTTCCACTTCTCATATTTGTTTCATTTCTGTATTTATCTGCCGAAACTCCATTGGTCCAAGTATAATTATTGTCACCCTTGGCTTCTGTTTCTATTCGGTAATTAGGTACTGCTACACTCATTGCGCGGACTCGTTTAGGAGAGCTAGATATTATTTCTTGTCCTATACTGAACAAAGGTGGTTTCTCATTAGCCAATATATGTTCGTCGTTGAATAGATTGATCCCTTGAGGTCTTTGTGGAGGCTGGTCTAAGCCTCCCAGTACATTTACAACTCTCGCCAGTAATTCTGCAGGTTTAACGATAGCTGAGGCAGTGAAGGTCTTTTCTTTATCGATGCCTAAAAGATCTGTATCAGATTGGATCCTCAGCATGTCTTTGGCGGAAAGTTGAATGTTTTCTGAGTTAGCTCTCTTCCGTTTGTAGATTGGGCCGCGGGGTTCGACGTCGTAGGTCAGGATTGGACAACTTTGGCTTCGAACTCGGTGTGGTATGTTTTCCACGTAGATTGGCTGAAAATCGAATACTTATATTATTGTTTCTAGTTTAATTGTATAAAAGTTTGCAGCAGCAAATAAAATATGTAGAAAATAATGAAATACTAAATTAGGGGACTACCTCACAGGACAACGAAAATTATGTCTACCTTACATATTAAGACACAGATGAGGTAGCTGTATACGTTTTGTTGGTAGCTCGACTAGGTTGTATCGCCACTGTTATCTCGGATTATGTCTAGTTGCCGTGGGGTGTCATAGGAGAATGTTAATCCTCCTGTCATGCCCCTAGAAGAGCCTGTTAAGGAACCTCCGGAAGATGGGCAGCGCCTTTCCGTGTATCAACAACCCGTACTGCGCTAGCCAATCCGTCTGTCATGCGTGGTGAGTATGGCAACTAGGGGTAGTTGGCATGGAGATTCATGAAGGAGGCCTGTGTATGTAGTGGACGTTTTACGGTTGAAGTGATGATGATGTCTAGTTCATCTAATAATGTCCCAGCCACTACAGTGTCCCGTATAAATCATCTATAATAGATGTGAAAGACAAATACTTTTTATTCACACAACGAATGTAAAATGAATGACATTATATAGTCTAAGTATTTATAAAGTGTACGTAGGTACATATGAAAGTTGGTGAAACTAGGCTCAACATTTGATCAATATCAATGAAAAAACTCATTAAAAATATGTAAGTAAACTTAATTAATTAAAATAACTCTTTAATCGCGTTATGTGCGATGCTCGAACACCTGAGTAATGGAAAAATGCCATCGTCACCATTAATCAGCATAAGAAAGTTGACATATCCAAGCTTGAGAACTACCGTTCCATAAGTTTGCTATCCAACATATATAAATTGTTTGCCAAAATCCTTAATGTTAGACTCACTCGTCAGCTGGATGAAGCGCAGTCGGATACTCGACCATAGATAATCCACACGGTGAAGCAGCTGATGGAGAAGTGTCACGAATTCAACCGGCCCCTTGTTATGGCCTTCGTCCATTACGAGAAGGCCTTCGACAGTGTCGAACATTGGGCCGTGTTCCACGCTCTCCATCGCTCTTACATCGATTCTCGCTATGTGGATGTACTCTGGGAGCTCTACGCTACGGCCACTTTGCAAGTACGAATTCACGACCTGACAAACCCAGTACTAATAAAGCAGGGGGTAAGACAAGGAGACACCATTTCCCCTAAGCTGTTTACAGCTGTTCTTGACATATTATTTCTTTTGGAAAGAAACAACAACAAAAGGAGATCACCAGAAGGATTCAACTGGGTTGG
This sequence comes from Pasiphila rectangulata, assembly GCA_963082625.1. Lineage (NCBI taxonomy): Eukaryota > Metazoa > Arthropoda > Insecta > Lepidoptera > Geometridae > Pasiphila > Pasiphila rectangulata. The sequence continues at coordinate 12,017,879 of OY720249.1, forward strand.
GCTGCCTTCGGTAAGCTTGACGATATCCTTAAATCACGCAATACTCCGCAATGCCTGAAGACCCGCTTATAAAACCAATGCGTCCTACCCACCATGACTTACGGTGCCGAAACACAGTGGACGTGCACCCAGGAGGCTGTGTACGAATGAGAGTTGCACAGAGAGCCATGGAGCGCGCTATGCATCAAACTTATCGACAGAGTTCCAAATGTCGAAATCCGAAACCGAACGAAAGTTAAAGATGTTGGTAATCGGATTTTGGAACTCAAATGGAGCTGGGCAGGACACATGGCGAGGCATGGTGATGGCAGGTGGAGTAAAGCTATAACTGAATGGTGGCCGAGACAAGGATGCAGAAACGTTGGTCGTCCGGCAGCAATATGGGCAGACGACATTGATAAAGCCGCAGGCAGACGATGGATAGGACTGGTGCAAAATCGTGGCGGATGGCACAAACTAACGGAGGCCTATACCCAGCTGTGGGTGAAGTCGGGCTGTGGATGATGATGATGATGATGATGAAGCATAATTTGTTTTTTTTTATTTTTTTATTCATCGATTTAATTCAGTTTAGTTTCACTTACATTAGCATGGTACACTTATTAAAAATACGCTAAAATAAATTTTAAACGTACGTAGCATCTGAAGAATAGTGTGATTTTAGGACTGACCTTGATTTTGATGAGATTCGCTTCATTAATGATCTTCCTGATTGCTGAGATGTCCTTGGTAAAGCCTTGAAGTATCCGGTTCTGCGTGTTTTTAAACTGACTTGCAAATTTCTGCTCCAGTTTGTGGATTCTCTCAGATCTCATGCCAGTTGTGATGAAACCTGGAACATTTTAATTATTACGCGTTTAGTGGCTACACATAATAAAGAAATTGATATTTTTAACACAATTAAAATAGATTAATTTTTTATCGCTTGATAGGGAAAAAAAATAATCTATTTTAATTGTGTTTACCTGCAAAACGCATTTAAGGATCCTTGAAAAAGTTGACCCAAAAAAGTTTAAGTCATTCCATTACAATTGTTTTTTAGAGTTTCACATATCCAAAGCCAAAATATACTAAGCGCACATGGCCCAGCCGTCTGTCACGGGCTTATTATGTAATTTACCGTACCTATTCTCAATGTAATTTATCTACAATATTGTGCTACTACAGCATAGGGTGTTAAAATACACCCTGTATTGTAGATGATCATCATTTCAAGCGTAAAACGTCCACTACTGAACACAGGCCTCCCTTATGGATCTCCTTCATGTGGAGTAGTTGCCATACCACGCTTGGCAGGCAGGTTGGCAAGCGCAGTACGGGATGTTGATACACGGAAAGGCGCTGCAGCCCATCTTCCGGAGGTATCCCCTAGCAGGTGCATGTGGTGCATACTGTATGTGGGTATGAGATGAGGGGTAACATTCTACAGCCGGCACCTTACGGTATGTATAGATGATATTAACGTATGATCAGCTGTGCAGCCTCGTGGCAGGTGGCACTAAGGGAGGCATATACCCAGCAGCTACCCCTTCCTTATTTGTGGTATAAGTTGATCTGCGTCGAGTTGGTCTCTACGTTGACGTCTTGGTCTGGCGATCCATTCAGTGGTGAAATTAGCCCATCACTTATCACTTTAAGCTATGATCATCATCATCATCATCACAGCCGAAGGACTACTGTCCACGTCCACTGCTGGACATAGGCATCCCTCGTGTATCTCCAAGATCGTGAGGAGGTTGGTGCCATACTCGCCACGCTTGACAGGCGGATTGGCCAACGAAGTATGGGATGTTGATACACAGAAAGACGCTGCTGCCCATCTTCCGGAGGTATCCCTTGGCAGATTTTGCCATCTTACTGCATCCACGGACAAGACAGGAAAGGCAACATTCTACTGCCGGCACCAGGCTTTAAGCAATAGTAAAAGGTAAAACAAAGATAGGTGGAAGAATATTTACCTAAGAGCATCACGATGTAGCCTAGCCCGAATGTAATCCAAATGATGAGGAATATCTGGTAGGTGAAGAAATAGCCAGATTTGAAGCCGTTGTTAACTGTGCCTGAAAATATATAAAAAAAATATTTAGTTACTATTTATACAGTTGATAAGTAAATCAAATTCATTTATTTATAGTAAGTTAGGCCTTTGCATCTATTATAGATGATTTATACAGCGTCAGCAACTGGTAATCATGCTGTACGGGACGCTGCAGTGCCTGGGACATTGTTAGATGGATTAGGCTTGCCCAGCACCTATACCATCCTCTCAGCTTAGTCAACTATTATTCAGAGGAAAGAACAGGTCAATACGTCTGAAGCTAACTAAGCCGCGGGTTTCCTCACGATGTTTCCTTCACCGTTAAAGCAAGTGTTAACGGTTTATTTAAAACATATTACATACTTACCGCAATTATCAAGACTATTATATTTTTAGACAAGCTGTCACGCCATATAATTGGGAGAGCACATAGTTCTAATTGTCAAAATTAGAAAAAATAATTCAGTGCCTTATCTGTTGGGCGTCCTTATAATAAATTAATAAGGTAAGCTAATTCCAAAAGAACTTCCAGAGTTATGTTAGGATTTTAATTATAAATGTATGTTAGATTTTTTCTAATTTCAAAAGTAGAAAAGTTTCTATCTGCATAAATAATAGTAAGTAACTAACCCGATCTCATCCAAGGAGCATCAGATATGGTGTAAAAAATATATGTTTAGGTGTAGGTGTAGAGTTGTTAGATAAAAAAAGTCGGCTCTATGACCTTTGTCTAAGCAAGATAATGTACAACTCATTTCAAAATTAAATGGTGTCTCTGCAATATAAAGTTTTAACCCTACCCGTATTCAACTATTTACCTTTCTGTGTCTCCTATACAAGCGGCAGCATGTAATTCATAAAATATTCATAAGAATTTAGGTCATAGACGCGTTTATTGCATCTACACATGATACTAGTAGTAAGAATATCGAATTTACTAGAATCGATAGCATCGGCTGTATCTCATATTTTTATTATATAAGTTCATTAGTCCTACGAGTATATTTCGGAGGTGGGAGCTGACTTTACTACTCAGTTTTTTGGAACTTTTGAAGCAGTCACTATTTTGTTTTTTTAATGTTTGTGCCCATTTCTACGCATCTGCTTTATTTAACGTTAATCTTAACAGCGTCCAAATTACCGCACAATTAGCGAATAAACATTCGTGTTTTAAATGTTATGCCAAAAAAATACAATTAATTCTTTAATGTAATATTTCACCATCATCATTATCTCAGTCGTAGAACGTCCACTGCTGGACATTGACTTCCCTCATGGATCTCCTAGTACTGATCATGAGGGGCTGTTGCCATACTCACCACGCTTGGCACGCGGGTTCATGACCGCATTACGGGATGTTGATACACGGAAAGACGCTGCTGGCAATCTTCCGGACTTATCACTAGGCAGATTCTTACTGCATCCACAGGTAAGAGAGGAAGGGGACATTCTACTGCCGGCACCCCACGGCAATATTAAGAAAGTTGAGATAACGCCTCAAAATACTAACCAGCAACCAAATCTCCGAAGCCAATAGTGGACAGCGTTACAAACGAGTAGTAGATGGACGCGACGAAGTCCCACCCCTCGAACAGCACAAATATGCAGGAAGGCAGAAATATGAAGAACAGGAACCCAGGAACCAGGTAGAGGAAGATCTGGCCGAGCATGCCGAGGTTGTGGAAGAAGAAGTCCATTTTGTCAGCTCTCTTCTCATTCCTACGCTTGTACTTGCGATAGACGGTGATAAGCTAAAAATAGATAAATAACCTATTACATTTCATAATTCTAAGTAAACCTACTCGTAAGGTATCATCATCATCATCATCATCATCACATCCGTAGGACATCCACTACCCCTTATGCCTTAAAGCCTTCATGGACTTGAAGATCCAAGTACTGATCATAATGAGTTGTTAACATACTCACCACGCAGGGCAGGCGGGTGGGCAAGCGCAGTATCGGATGTTGATACACGGAAAGACGCTGCTGCCCATCTTCCGGAGGTATCCCTTGGGCAGACCCTTAGTGCATCCATGGGTATGAGCGGGCAACATTCTGCTGCCCGGCATCCCACATTATATAACTAGAGAAATTTCAACTTTAGAGACAACTGCTTCCCAAATCTGTGGCACACCACAGATTTAGGAAGCAGTTGTCTCTAAAGTTGCATTCACAAATGCAGACAATAAATAACGCATACCTGTCTCCCGAAGTATTCACCGAGGTTAGCCAGTAGGATACCGTTGATGGGGATGCCGAAGAGACCGTAGAATATCATGAGGATCCTGGACAAATGCGTGGTGGGGGCCAAATTGCCGTAACCTGAGATGATTAATTATTTATCATTGTAAGAGTTACGTAGTTTTAAGGTAAATGAAGGAAATATTGAGGATAAACATTTAAAGAGGCAATTTTATGAATAATAATAGATTGTGCGAATACGCACGGTGTCTTCTATAAAAAAGTGTTTTGAATAGTCAATTAAGTTATTAGTCTGCTTTTGTTATGTTCCAAGTCCGAATTTGGTACCTAAGTATAGAAGGCAATCTGGCATTCTAATGAGCCGTTTTCAGTAACAAAACAAAGAGAGTTTTCTACTAAACCTAACAGATGGAGCTGGCAAGCGGAGTAAGCAAGTTTGTGATTATTCCTGTCATTGTCAAATTGTGCCTACCAGTAAAAGAAAATTAACGCCATCTATAAGGTACGAGGTAATTATTTTTGAAGTTTTTACTTTTTAATGAAAACGCCTCATTCTAATAATAAGTATAAAAACTAGCTGACCCGGCGAACTTCATAACGCACCTATAACTACAACCACTACTTACAACTTATCCTACAACTTAAGATAATTTAAGTTAATTTATTGTTTCATCTACAAACATCAATTAGCATAGTTTACAGACACAAAGTTGCTTAGTTCTAGAGAGATCATTTCCTGAGTGGATGACATAGGTGTCCAAACTTGGATAACCTGTGTGATGGCACACCTATACCCTCCGCCCGACATGAAATTTACATGTTAAAGTTACAAAAAATATTTTTTTTTATAAAAAGTTTATTGTTTAAATAAAATAAATAATGCGAAACATTTTAAGATTAAGCCAATATCATACAACTACCCTACAACTAACCTACTACTACCCTACAACTACGCTACAACTAAGGTTCATCATTTCAGCCATAAAACGTCCACTGATGAACACAGGCCTCCCTCATGGATCTCCATGAGGGGTAGTTGCCATTCTCACCACGCTTGGCAGGCGGGTTGGTGAGCGCAATATAGAATGTTGATACACGGATAGACGCTGCTGCCCATCTTCCGGAGGTATCCCTTAGCAGGCTCTTACTGCATCCATGGGCATGAGAGGAGGGGTATCATTCTACTGCCGGCACCCCACGGCGGCACAACTAAGGTTGAAACGTGTTTAATAATTTTTCCCATACAAACTTTCATCCCCTATGTTAACCCCGTCTGATTTAATTTACGCAACGATAAGTAGCCTATGTCCATTTTTATGGTCTAATCTAATCCTATACTAAAATTCATCAAAATCGGTTCAGCGGTTTTTACGTGAAAAGGGAACATACATACATAAATATGTATGTATGTGTAAGAAAGAATGTTCTTACTTTCACTTTTATACATATATTAGTAGGATAGGATAGCAAAAAATATTAAAAAGGTATTTTTATAGAGAGCTTATGCAAAAAAGACTGGTTTTATAAATTCCAAGTCATTAGACTCCCAACAATATAAATCGGAACCAATTGACTCAAGGAAGGGAACAGTGGAAGAAGGGAAGGGATGACATTGCTCTGCAGTAAGAAATATCAGGCTAGATAATAAATAAAATAAATTAATTCAAAGGTTACTAACCGATAGTACTGACGACAGTGTAGGAGAAGAAGAATGAGTGATAGAAGTCCCATTTGAAAGGTGGTTCCGCATCCTCAGTGGTGTAGTTGAACATGGACTTGCCACAGTAGTCCGACAGCTTCCGCAGAATGGAGTCCTGCTTCTCAGGATCATCGGGAATGTAATATTCGTAAAGAAGATCTGGAATCAACAATAAATACGGATTTGTTACACACGTCAGAGAAGTTTCACGGAAAAAATGGGATGCCTATATTCAGCTTTGGGAGTTTCAGGCCTAACATGATGATTATGGTGATGACGTAACTGAATTGTGACAGCGACAAAGATACGGAAATGTTGGGCTTTCGATAACAAGTTGAGAAAACGACATTCATAGACTAGCAGGTAAATGATGGATTGGACTAGCATAGAATCGCAGCGGAAGGTAAAAACTAAGGAAACTTACCTATACCCAACAGAGGGTGAAGTCGAGCTGAGGATAATGATGATAAAGTTCATACAGATTATAAGAATATTCAATATCCTTGCGGACATTAAATTGAGCATATTATTAACAGAACAACTGTAACAATGAATAGAAGTGAGTGAGGTTTCTTCTTTACTTCTTTCACCCATTCGAAGAAAGAAGTATTCTGAAGCGAATGAATTCAACTAGCGCAGCGTACGATGTCCACCTACAAGATGGGCAGACGACTTGGTGAGAACCGCTGGTCGGCGGTGGATGTAGACGCAGTAATCAATGAGGGAGGCCTTTGGCCAGCAGTGGACGTCCTACGGCTGATATGATGATGATGAATTTGAAATTCAGGTCAGATGTAGATAGACCATCATAAGTGTCATAACTCATAAGTCATAACCAACGCACGATTTCTATAAATCAAATCATTCTATATAAATAAACAGAGGCTCAGCAAACATCATTAAGATAATTTTGTTTCACATAACGAGCCTATTCAAACTGTAGATAATTTCCTGAAACAAAGTCAGTTACAGCTATGGTATCGTGACCACCGTATTAAACAGTAAGTACTGCCAACTTATAAGTACCTTCTCATAGAAACTAGTGGTCTTGCTATTTTCTTTCATTTGCCTTCATCATCATCTCAGCCACAGAAAATCCACTGGTGCACATTAGGTCTCCCTCATGGATCTCCAGTAGAGATCATGAGGGGGTTGCCTTACTCACTCCACTTGGCAGGGTTTCCGAGCGCAGTACGGGATGTTGATACACGGACGCTGCTGCCAACCTTTGGAGGTATCCCTTGGCAGATTCTTAATGCATTTACGAGCAAGAGGAGGGGCAACCTTCTACCGCCGGCACCCCACGGCATTATTTGCGTTATAACATTTTACTTCTTATTTAGAGAAGTATTGTATGGAGAGTGTCGGTGCCATGCACCTTATTAAAAAAAAAATCCGTGCAAAAGTATTAAGTACGTAGGTATAACATTTGCATTGATAAGAGTAGCGGACAGATCTTTTTATAAATAAAGAAGTAAATAATGCGGTGGAGAGCCGGGAATACAATGTTTTACCTCCTCTCTTGCCCGTGGATTCAGCAAGAATCTGCCAAGGGATAACTCCAGAAGAAGAATAAAAAAAACTGCATTCAAATCGGTCATTCGTTAAAGAGCTACGGTGCCACAGACAGAAACACACAGCTGTCAAACTTATATATAACACCCCTTTTTAGGGTTCCGGACCAAAATGGTAAAAAGGAACCCTTATACTATGACTTTGTATGTCTGTCTGTCACAAATAGATATCTCGAGAACTATTAATGCTATCTACGTGAAATTTGAAATGGTTAAAGACAACAATTTTTTTTCTAATATAGCATAATATATAAAAATGTTACAAAATATTCTTATTGATTGCAGGGGAGCGGATAGGGGATCTCAAAAAAATTAAATAATGTTACTAGGCCGTGTGGGGTATCATATGAAAGGTATTAATTTGCACATTAATAACAATTTTTAGTTTTCCTCTAAGCCGTAACGATTTCGAGTTATTTATAAAAATGTTGAAAAAACGAACGTTCCCCCCCCCCCCTTATCTCCGAAATTTGCCGAGATAAAACCGTGAAACTTGTATAGCTAATAGAAGTGTATGTAGAGTTTTATAAGAAAATTGTGAAAAATGAGCGAACTCTCTAATTTGCATAGTTTTTTATACAAGGGGGGTGGAAGGGTGGTTTTAAAAAAAATGTGAAGTTACTAGGTCATGTGGGATATCCACGGGATATCCACGGGATATCATAAGAAAGGTATTCATTTGCACATGAATAAACCGTTTTTAGTTGTGCTTTAAGCTGTCTAGTTTTCGACTTAATTACAAAAACGTTGAAAAAAATTTCGCTGCCCAGTGTCTCCGAATTTTAGAGAGACAGACCACCAAAACTTTAATTGCTAATAGGAGTGTATGTCTAGATTACAGGAAAATTATAACGAACCCTCTAATTTGCATAGTTTTTAGAAATCATCAAAAGTTAAATGAATCTACATAAGTTCCGTTATTAGACAAGAGATGGCGCTGTCGAGGTTCTCCAACAAATATAAACCGCCTTTATCATCTATATATATATGTATATATATATAATTCAAAATCCTGACTGACTCACTGACTGACTGACTCACTGATATATCAACGCACAGCCTAAACCACTGGACCTAAAGACTTGAAATTTGGCACACATATACCTTGAGTATCCTAGAGGTGCACTAAGAAGGGATTTTTCGAAATTCCCACGGGATAGGGAATAAATGGGATTTATATTTTCGAATCAAAGTGGCTCTGCGTGAAAAAGGGAATTTTACGTTTTATGACTTCCACGCGGACGAAGTGGCGGGCAAAAGCTAGTATATTATATTGTAAAATGGCACGGAACCCTCGGTGCGCGAGTACTACTCGCTCTTGTCCGGTTTTATTTGTGTGGGGGTTAGTAAAAAGCATTTCGCCCGACAATGAACTCGCGTTGAACGGCAAAAAGCAAACAAACTTTTTTACAATCGTAATTTCAAAACAATACAAAACATTGCCGACAAGTTCAAACAGACATCTTGTTTTTCGCGTAAACTGCGATGATCTAGTTTTTTCATTGCACTGTAAAAACAACACGGTGGAGTTGTAATTTGTGTTGAATGGTGCGTAAAATTGTGTCGTAAAAAGTGTTCTTTCTAATTAGTGCCCTATATTTTTTGTTAGCCGTGGGATGCCGGAAATAGAACGAGTTCTCTCCTCTCTTACCCGTGGATGCAGTGAGAATGTCGTAAGGAATACCTCCGGAAGTTGGGCAGCAGCGTCTTTCCGTTTATAAACATTCCAACTGCGCTCGCCAAACCGCCTGCCAAGCGGGATGAGTATGGCAACAATCTAATATTATCTACAGCACAAGTTTCAACTTAGTGTAGATGCTGTAGACCAACTTCATTGACACAAGTCTTATATGTAATGTTATTCTTAATTATTTCAAATGTGTACCTGTAATGTAAACTCTGTAATGCTTGTTTTTGAAATAAATAAATTTTATTTTTTTATTTAAAAAAAAAACAGAACTTGGAGCTTTGTGTCAGAGTCACTAGTCGCCAGAATAAAAATCTTGACTGATTATCGGTTTTAGCAACTGCTTACCGTTATTTTTCACTATTCTAAATGAATGCTTAGCGTAGATTTATACTTTAAAATAAAATATAATATTTATTGTTTACTAGCGACCTGGGGTTTTTTGTTACAGGTTCTATACATGGAAACCAGACATGATACAATTTTCCAACATGGCTTTAAATAGAATTTCTTTAAACACAATTTGTATAGCTGTTTTTCATTAGACAATGGTTAGAAAATTATTACACGCGAAGGTTGTAGTAGTGTCGTAGGTGTAAACACTCGCTGACAGTAAAATTTTGTCGCGCGAGAGTTATAGCTATAACTTTGAAGATATTGGTTCAAATTCTATAGTTTTATGTTCTTTAGAACTACTCAAAATGTAAAAAAAAAATTAATAAGATATATTTTAACAACGTATTGGTTTTAAACGGCTTCGCGAATAATGAATACTTTCTTATCAAAATTATAATTCGATAAATGGTTACTATGAGTTATCTATAAATATGCAGTCGCTGACTTTTCGTAGACCTTTGTAAAATAAACAATTCTTCAATACATCATTTGCACATAACTTTAAAAGTATACGCGGCGCACGCCCAAAGTTCTAATCGCCATGAAATTTTTCGACAACTTCAAAAATCTTCAAACTTACACCAAACCTTAATGAACTTTACTTCTTAAACATCTTGAAACACTCTATCCGTCCAAGAAAACCGCATCAATATCCGTTGTGTGGTTTAGGAGGAGAAGAAAACCAAACAGACAGACAGACGCGGAAAGCGACTTTAATTTATACGATGTAAGAGATATAGGATAACTGGACATTATGTGCTCTGGCTTAAAACTAAGCCTGGATTAGGTACATGTACAATTTATTGTATGCCTTCCCAAGTTTTCGTTACGCTATATGCACATTTAACATCACAGTGTTGAACTCAATAATAGCAATATAAATCAACTGGACAATTTGCATATAAATCCACTTCGGAATTATATTTTCCTACATATATATATACATATCATATGACACTCAGATGGCGTTAAGGTTAAGTGTCGTCCTACTGAGAACTTTTATCTTTATCTATCTGTGAGTCCTAATTAGAAAATAAATAACTTTGTACATACTTCATAGGTAATATCTTTACGTTTATATAACATTGATTGTTGGACTGACTGACACCAAGGCAAACCCTGGAAGGCCTAGACACTTCGAGTGGCGAATGTTTACATTATGGCTTTATCATAGAATTATAAGTAACATAGAGAGTTTGTTGTTGAAAACGAGAAACCAAAAAGGATGCTTAAGGTTCCTTCCGGACCAAAATGGTGAAAAGGAAGCCTGTTATGGTGCAACTTTTGTCTGTTTGTCTGTCACAATTAGACATCTTGGGAACTACTGAACTAACTTTCTAATAAGCGTAGTTTTTTTAGGAATCATCGAAAGTTCAAAAATCTACATCAGTTTCGCTATCGGACAAGATTTGTCAAGTTTATGGCACGGAACCCTCGGTGCACAAGTCTGACTCGCTCTTGCCCGGTTTTATTTCTAATGCTAACGCTTCCAGTGCGTCTAACGCGTCATTTACCTACCTATAATATTAGTAATTTTCGGAAACTTTAGTAGTATCATTTTTCTTTTAATAGTTGACTAAGATGAAAGGATGGTATACAGTGCTGGGCAAGCCTAATCCGTCTAAAAATGTCCCAGGCACTGCAGCGTCCCGTACAGCATGATTACCAGTTCCTGACGCTGTATATATCATGTACAGGGTGTATAATAATATGTGTACTAAGCCGAAAGGGGGTGATTCTGACCATCCCAAGGAATAACTTTTGTTCCACGAAATTTCAGGATACAGTGATTTTCATTCAAGAAAAGACCACGGAAGTTTTAACTTACAGCTGATTATACGACAATGACAACCAAATCGCCACAGCTGATTCTTGGCAGGGATTGACGCAGAGTTGTCGTACAGGTACAAATAAATATACATTTAAAAACAAATAGGTTTTTATTTTATTAAAAAGTAAAAAATAAATATATTTTAAATCCGATTATTACTTCAGTATCATTTTCAGATAATTCCAACTCGTACATAAAATATTTAAACTCGTAAATAAAAATATTTAAAAATAAAATGAACAAACTATACGAAATCCTGATTTTTTTCCTTCCAAAACCACTTGTTTTTATGGGTTGAAACTCTCCCTTTACATGGATGTATATTGTACACATGTATAATATACATCCTGTATAATAGATGCAAAAGCCTACTACTAGAACTATCATACACCTCCTTAGACTTTTTAACGTTAGACTTAGGTTCCTAAAATCTGCACCAATTCTAACCTAGTCTAAACTTCCAACCTTGACTTGCAACGTTCTTTGCTCTTGACAGTGACCAGCCTTGGATTTCCATTCAATTAATGTCCGATCAGTTTACGACTATTTAATAGTTCGGACAATACGCCGCACCTTCGGTCAGCGTTCATTGAACGTATTGGAACCGCTAACTGCTTCCGTAACCGCATTATGTTTAAGTGCAGGGTGTATTCACTTAATTATCGGTAGATCCATCAATCCAGATGTAGAGAAACTAAAAAAATATCGACTTACAATTCAAGGCGCAGAACTACACTGCCTTGACTTTGAACGATTAGCGATTATTTAATGAATTTGATTCACACGAAATAAGACTTACTAAAGTTGACATTTACTCCATGAAGTTGAACTTCAAAATACATGAGGTTGAACTTTGAATAGATGGATACTTTGAGTAGATGAAGTTAAACTTCGAAAATAATAAACTTCGAAATGAAGTTGAACTTTGAATAGATGAAGTTGAACTTTGAATAGATGAAGTTGAACTTTGAATAGATGAAGTTGAATCTTGAGTAGATGAAGTTAAACTTCGAATAGATGAAGTTGAACTTTGAATAGATGAAGCTGAACTTTGAATAGATGAAGTTGAACTTCGACTACAATCGTTGAAACTGTGATGTTCAAAATCGAATATACTAAGATAAAACGACACAGACATTATTTAGACACATAAATCTATGTTGTACAGGACGCTGCAGTGCTTGGGACATTGTTAGATGGACTAGCTATTGCTTGAGTACTTATACCATCTTCCCAGCTTATTCGGCTACTAGCCCGAGCAAAGAACAGGTCGATACGTTTGAAGCTAGGATAGGTTTAAAGCATGTATTAATGGGTAGACATCATAGCATCGGTTCACATAGTCCCAAAATTAAAAGTCTAAAGATCATCATTTTTTGCAATGAACATTGTTTAAGTAGAGATAAAATGACCAGAAATCATGCCAAAAACGTACTCTTAGCTAGAGGTCCTAAATTGTTCTTGAAAATGTAGTCTACACTAAATAGGATTTGTTCGTCAGTTGTGAAAAGTTAAATTTCAGGAGTCGAATCTGACCTCGGAAATTCAAGATCACCTTGATACCCCAGAAATCATTCAACCTGTTAAATGTTAAACCGCGTAAACACGCGTACAAAAAGAATATTTGCCTAGTGAACATTTGTCCCCACTACAGGTGACATCGACATTCCTAATTAAAAGCTAATTTTCAGATCACGACTCCCATGAGGCCGTTATTATTTGCACAAAAGTGTCACACGAATGCGTTGGGTGTACGAGTAAGTGATTTTCCTCGAATGTAGTATTTCCGCAGGTTCGATTAAGGTCTTTTTATACCATTGGGAATAGGATTCAAATGGCAAATCTGATGCTAATCAGTAGCAGGTAGTATAGTATACTACCATTATATAACAAACAAAACTTATTAAACCTCCATACAAACAAACCTTCGGCTTTATAACATTAGTGGGATCGTCAACAGACATGTCACGTACGTAGACTACCCTAGCGCCCGTCAACTTGAGATATGAACTTGAGTACCAATGAGGCGTTTTCATTAAAAAGTAAACACTTAAAAAATAGTTCCCTCGAACCTTTTAGATGGCGTTAGTTTTCTTTTACTAGTAGGCAACACAATTTGACAATGACAACAATTGTGATTAATCACTAACTTGCTTTCTCCGCTTGCCAGCTCTATGTGTTAGGTTTAGTAGAAAACACTTTTTTATTTTTATCTAAAAACAGCTTATTAGGATATAGGCCGTTCGTAACATGCTGCCCTGTGGGAACCGGGTAAGAACCAGTGAGGGTAGTTTTCCAGAAACTCTATACTCTGGTCTTCCCGCGACCACGGTAGGTCGGGACGGGGTTGCCGTCGTTACATAGAATAATGTGTGGGTACCCAAAGGATTGGGATATTTAAGACATTCATGAAATGATATTCGGGTGGGAACCTGATAGAAAACGGTAAGTGTAATTTGAACCTCCGATACTCCGATAGTTTTCCTGTGATCACGATATAACCATGTTAAAAGGTTGGGTAAAAGGTAAATTACGTACCCGGTAACATTTGCGTCTACCATTTCTAAATCCGGAAATCCAAACTGCCTGCCAAGAAAGAAGAGATTAAGGCAAAAGCTTCCTGTTTTAGACTAGACTTATCACCACCAATGCAGCCAAGATCTTTGGTAATGATGGTGGTTTCACTAGTTAGCTGTATAAAGTGCCTTTGATTCAACATTGATCAGTGCTGTCATAAAAACAAGGAGCCCTCTACGCAACCTAACCACAGAAAATATAAATTTCATCATAACATTGCGGGTAATTTTCCGTAAATATTCAATTTCGTCAACGTGACTTCTGACCAAATATCTCGAGCACGTCACACATGAACGTGCGTGGCTAGTGTGACACAGGAAAAAAGTCCCATCCATCACTTCAACCGGCCTAAGTCTCGGGGACGATTGTCGCCAAGTCGTTACAATTTTCCTTATGCCTTCCTCAGAACAACAACAGCATGCTAATACTATTGTTCTGAGGAATGTTCACAAACTTTGGTTTAAATTACAATTCGTAACGTCAATTTTATGAGTCAGTATGTTCCTGGCGAAATATTGTCAGATTTTTGCAGCTTTACAAGGGCAATCATTTTTTAGTTTTTTAATGTTTTTTTTCATTTTCTATAATTGAAACAATCCAATTTTAGGCTTAATTATAGGATGGTATCGACGCTGGGTAAGCCTAATCTATCTAACAATGTCTCAGAAACTGCAGCATCCCATATAACACGAATACTGGTTGCTGACGCTGTATAAATCATCTACAATAGAAGCAAATTCCTTACTAGTACTATGTTTATCAGAAACATGATTTCCGGACTTTAAGAATGTCGAATTTAATATGCCATTTTACAAGGTTTTTTTCGACGGGCAATCTAGAGAGAACAAACACCAAATATCTTCACTCATTCTCTTCATGTAATTTTTATTGCACATAATTGCAGGTATCGGTCTTGAAATAGATTATTGAAATCAAACTCTTCAGAGATATGTAAGCACTATTTCTTATCTTGTTTGTTACAAGAGTTCTGCTTAAATACTCAATGATAGTTATTCAATGGATGATTTTTATCGGGCGCCACTGACAGCTGTGCTGAGTGCAATGGACAACACATCACAGCCACAGGTGCCCAGCAAAATAAGCTTACGCGCTTTTTCATACATTTTGTGGAGAAGTGTGGCTGGTGGTAGCCACTTGCTACAGTTGAGTCTGCTCACCATAGGTCACTCGGTATTTACCCGACTTTGCGATTCAAAAGAGGCTGTGTGTTCGGTGGGCAATATGCAACTCAGGATAGACAATTAGCAAATACTAATCAGCTCTATCTATTTGTCAATTCGTGATGCAGTCATGAAAATAATACGTTCAGTACCTCAGAAAATATATGCACAGTGATTACCAGTACCTAATTAACTTTAATTGATCGTCTATTGTTATTGACTCTCCAAGAATGTTTCCTATTTTCCTAACCGTTGGCAAATAGGATCGTAAAGCAAGGGTGTTAAGGCTTCATTATGAGTGTTTAAATGTCGTCAAGCATATAACTTTTCTTGATGAGTCGGTTTTCCTTCCTAGAAATCAGATGTGAGGCTTGAGATGGGCTTCAGGTGACTTTGTATGAGACAATGTTGGAATGAATAAATAATGGACATTCCTCACAGCACCATCTAGCCCGAAGTAAGCAGATATTGTGTTTGGGTACCAGATGGTGGATGGAATACTTTGAATGTAAGTACAATACATATTATGGTTGAAATTGATTTATCATGTGTAACCATAACTTAAATAAATAACAATACCTACAGCTCATTCATCCATTTCATTGAAGAATACAACCCTGGATGGGATAACCAATGACGTTCTTCGGTCATTATAACCATGACGTCATAGCTATGGCGGCTAAGATGGTGATGACGTTGTCAATGATAGTACGATTAAAATAGCAGGGTAAGTTTCATAGTTGCTGACTGAAATTTTAACATAGAGATAGATAGATAGATAACTCTTCATTGTACTTAACTTAATACTAACACAAAAATAAAAGGCCTTTCACATATACAAATAGATGATTTAAACAACTACACCAACTGTTAATACTGCCTGGGGACATAGTAAGATGAATTAGGCTTGCCCAGCACCTATATCACCCTCCTAGCTTAGTCAGCTATTAGTCAGAGAAAATAATAAGTCAATACGTCCGAAGCTAAAAACACGTGTTATAAGTGTGTGCAAATGTATATTTTATTTAAGAAAGAAAAATCTCATTGACTTCGAATTGAAAGTCGGGGGCACATAACAGTCGACCTACACGGTTTTTTTTAATGTAAATTTATGCAATTGGTAAATTCTATTTAATGAATCCTATACAAAATAGTATGAAGGAATTCAATTAGGTAAGTATGTGCTTTATATTCAACTTAAATGTGTTTCGTTTTTCGTTTGTAAATAGACATTTTACGTAGCTTTTGAATCTAGAGCTCTAATAAATCTAGACACGCGGTAGAGTGTCCATCCAAGTTCAAGCAAAGCAAACGGGCGACGACGCAGCAGTGTGTTAATCATTTGGAGGCGCTTTTGGTCCATTCATAACTTAAATTCTATTAAAATAAATTACCCAGTTTTCACAACTAACAAGTTATTGTTTTTAATATTTGGAGCTATAACTTCTTTCTATTTAGAATATGTTGTTAAAAACGAGCCAAATTAAACTGTGATTTTCAATTGATCCAAGTTATCAGGAATATTCTATTAAATTTTCAGGATTTTCTACAGAACTTGGCACATTGTCGACAACCACGACATTATGAACTTGGCTTCCATTTTCACATTTATGTTTTTGATTGGTTACGCCTTGGACCGGGAAGTATGGAGAGAGGGAAGGGAGGCCTTTGCCCAGCAGTGGGATCCTACAGGCTGATTAGATTAGATAGATAGGTAAGGAGAACCTATGGCAGCAGCGTTTTTCCGTGTATCAACATCTCGTTTTACGCCGGCCAACCCGCCTGCCAAGCGTGGCTCGCCCTTCATCTTATAGATCCTTGAGGGAGGCCTAAGTCCAGCAGAGGATATGGACAGTAGTCCTACGGTTGAGATGATGATGATAACTACCGTCTTGGGCGTGACCTTATAAAAGGCGCCGCTCTTCCGTCTTGTAAGGAAAACAAGAAGATGGCTAATGTGTGGAGGCAAAACAATAAGGTAAATGTATGTGACAACTGCCAACTTAGCGCTTGCTTTCTACGCCGACTTCACTTCCCAATTATATGCGGGCGAACCATAGCCACTACCACTATTTTCGAAGACGAGTGTTTTCAACTAATCGTCAAGCAATTCAAATACAGAATCCTAAAAACGACATATCAAATGGTTAAAAAAATGTAGTACTTAAACGTGCGATGATGTCATATAAGCGATAAAAAATGGTCCCAAGATGTTCCCACGGCTAGAGACTTCCACTTATTCAAGCTTCCAAATTTAAACGCGCAATACTGTAGAGACTAGGGTTTGGGACTTTTTGTAAATTTTCTTGTCTCGGACGTCGAGACTTTCGGGCCGAGACTCGAGACACGGTTGTTGAATATTATTTTAATAAGTCTATTCTGAAATGGTCATGCATAATGTACTGTGGGGTTGGATACCAATACTATCACCTTCATATACCAGCACGTCCGTCGATGCCGCCGGCCGCTGACGAGTGCCGACAGTTATACATAAACTTCCAACTACCCGCGCACTCACAGCCGATTGGCGCCACTGAAGTCCGTACTTACATTAAAATTTATTAAACGTTACACATAATATATTATTTTATCAGCTTCCCGCACTTACCTACCTTTTTACGTTAAAATGTATATTGTGGTTATTTATTGTTCCAAATAAATTAATTTATTTCATCTATAAACAATCAACCAAGAGGACCACAAAGAGTAGCATAATATTTTTGAAAATCAGCCCGAAGAATCAAAATCGGTTATAAAATACAGCCATAGGACATATGCCGTGGGGTGCCGGCAGTAGAATGTTGCCCCTCCTATCTTGCCCGTGGATGCAGTAAGAGCCTGCTAAGAGCTACCTCCGGAAGATGGCAGTCATTCCGTGTATCAACATCCCGTACTGCGCTCGCCAACCCGCCTGCCAAGCGTGGTGAGTATGGCAAACTGCCCCTTATGGAGATCCATGAGGGAGGCCTGCGTTCAGTAGTGGACGTTTTATGGCTGAAATGATGATAGGACATTTTGCGACCCTGAATCGAAATAAAAAACCGGACAAGTGCGAACTGGACTGAAGGTTCTGTGGTATGTAGGAACAAAATAATTATTATAAATTACTTAATCTGATTTATTAAACTTAAAAAGATTCGGTCACCCATCCAATTTATGGCCGCGCGTAGGGTGACCGTGCTTTAACCTCGATGATTGATTTCGTATTTTTAAGACGATTTTTTGATAGTTTTTCGTAAACTTTCGCGATCACTATTCATTAAAATAAATAACAAAAACACGGGAATTTATAGCGTAACCTTTGAATTATTCCCGACGTATCGACTGTGTTTCAACAGTCGTGGTCCCGGGTTGACTGGAGTTTTTATTAGTGTCCATCAAGAAGCGATGGTGGTTTTGCAACTACCCTCACTTTGTCATCAGAACGCGGTAAGGCCACGTCGGGAATAATTCAAAGGCGATAAATTCCCGTGTTTTTGTTATTTATATTGACGATTTTTTGATGTAAAACATCTTTTGATCATCATCAAACCGATTGGACGAGAGGTGACGCATGACGCTTGGAAATGTGCGAAATAGTATTAGAGCGACTGCCCTATTAACAGGTTACTAGGATGACTGCCCTTCGTCCACCGTGCCCATCGGGTTGACTGTGGCGACTGGGGTGACTGTGGTGACTGTGGTGAAAATGTTTTACATCTGCCAGGCGTCCTGTGACTTACAAAGGGCAATCATAAGTAGATAATTTATGTGTGAGAGTTTATTCCAGCGAGCTAACATCATTACGTATATTAAATTAGGAGTTTAACATAATTTCAGCCGTGAAACGTTCACTACTGAACACAGGCCTTGAACCTCCATGGGTAGTTGCCATACTCACCATGCTGGGCAGGCGGGTTAGCGAGCGCAGTTCGTCTTTCGGTATATCAACATACATTGAACGACGCTGCTGCCCATCTTCCGGAGGTATCCCTTAGCAGCCTCTTACTGCATCCACGGGTATGAGAGGACATGACATTATTTTGCCTGCACATCACGGCATTTACGAGTTCATAATGACTTTTAAATATTTGGTCAATTTTGGTACACGGTTCAGCTCATCACTTGACGAAATGACCAGGGTCCGAAATCGCAGATACTTTAACTTATGTCCACATGATTATGTATCTTTCAGAATATAATTTATCAATATGAACTATTGTCACGTTCAAAGGCGGTTAGCGTTGATATTAAATTATTATAATGCGGTGACTATGAGATCATTAGACAGATTTATAATAGACTCATAAAATAAAGGGGCTTAGTAAAATAAGACTGCTAATCTGAAGATATCAGCAGGATCATTCGAAACAAAGACGTTTTAAGGGATGAAATATAAAAACTACCGCAAAAAATAAAGAAGCTTATCAATTCAATAAAAACAATTGAGGAACAATTAAATTCAGTATATGTCCGGAAAACGGGAAGTAATATGCAAAGTTAGCAAATAAAAATGTTATGCGATGCCGAATCACCGCGTGGGCCATTTCTCCGTGATTGATTGCTTGTGTTGTGATATAAATATACAATTGATAAAAATACAAGTTAACGGTTGTAGTTCTTTTGTAGTAAATAAAAAAATCACAACAAACAAAGCATTTTCTGTGCTCCAAGACAATTTTTCTCCCAAATATATTGATCCTAACTTTTCACAGTAAGAACCTGAAAAGAAATCCTCCGCAATTACACGTAGAATATAATATTTTCATCAGATCATGCCTTTTGAATGCAAATGCCTTGTAGCTGAAAATGCCAAAATCGCTTTATGTTTTTCTAATTGTCCAAAATAACTTCTTGCACAGGGCTACGTTGCTGCCCGTGGTACGTGCACAATAAAGACCTCCACCGAGATCTCAAACTCGAGTCCATCGAACACTTTATTAAAACTGCTTCAAAGCGTTTTTATGAAGTGGCGGCGGAACACCCCAACCCGCTAATCTCGGGATTACCCTCCGACTACCCGATAGAGCCATTGCCCACGAGTTCTTTCCTCCGTCGACCGAGACACGTTCTCAGCTTGCCCGTTGACGAGCCGCTATCCCAGAGGTAACGTCAACCCGTCCCACACTAGCTGCTAGGCACACATTTAATAACCGGTCTCGCCGGCGAGGCCGATGAATACACTCTTCCGTCTTAAGGTGTAGTTTTGCACCTGGACGTTTCCATCATTACATATAAAAATCTGGCAACAGTCCAAGTCGTAGTTCGAACCTAAGTGGTGCGCTTGAGCTTGTTGCCCCAACCTAACTTTTCTGCGCTCGCTATAAAAGTTTTCCCAATAACATTTGAAGAGTTGCCTCGATTGCTCATGGATCATACTTATCATCAGAATTTAGTTTTGGAAATAAACAGGAAGTGCATCAATTTGAACCTAAAACAAATCTAACTCTCGTGCAATCTGAAGTGAACAGATTCAATTATGTTCTTTATTCTATTCATTTGTGTTGTTTTATTTTGTAATTTGACGCATCAATAAGGTCCAAAGAAGTGTTCGAGTTTCTAAATTAGTTCAGAAGTAAGAAAGATCAATCGATCAATCAGACTTGAAGACTTGAGAACCTCCTCGTTTATAGAAGTCTAGAGGTAAGTTGTGTAATGGTGGAAATTCTGTTGTCATAATTCCAAACTAAAGCTAATTAAAATTACATATAGCTATTCATTGGTGCCGTTCTAAAATTAAAACGGAACAATTTTACCTAGTTTTACGTTGACAGCTCTAAATTTAGAAACGTCATATCTCTAATTATAATTAGTTTAAGGAAGTGTAAAACATAATCGACACCAGCGATAGTACTCAAATTTAAATGCAATGATCGCTATGTTACCTCGCGAGTGATGTCTACTAAGCAAGGTTATTTGAGTAAGTGCTAAGCCTATAACCTTAGGTACTCTCCCTGGGAGATTAGATGTGATATACCTACTCGTAAGAAGATAATTTATTTATTTATCTATAAATGGAATACAAACAGTTTAAGAGTCATAAATCTAGTAGAATAAATAACATAGAAAACAATTAGCCGTGATTAGGTTTTTGGCCCGCCAATCCTCCAGCCAAGCTCGCAGAACAGATGGCCGATGGGGCCGAAAAGTTCTCGAGTGGAGGCCATGGACCGGCAAGCGCAGCGTAGGACGTCCACCAACAAGATGGGCTGATGACCTGGTGAAGACCGCAGGTCGACGGTGGATGCAGATCGCTTCCAACCGCAATAACTGGAAATCCATGAGGGAGGCCTAGTCCAGCAGTGGACGTCCTACGGCTGAAATGATGATGATGAATCCTCCAGCCAAGCGTGGCAAGTATGGCAACATACCCCACAAATGATCTTGGAGATTCATGAGGATGGCCTATATCCGGCAGTGGACGTGGACAGCAGTCCTACGGCTGACCGTAGGACTGCGTTCCATGTCCATCATCTGAGGATGATGATGATGAGGTTTTTGGGTTTAAACCCACATATAACAACCCTGTATATAACCTTGATTATAATACCTCAGAAGTATAGTTAGGGGAACGATCCTAGCCCAGTGGCTCGAATACGACGTGTGCGTCCTATTGGACGCACATTCGGGAGGGTTTTAACATGATTCGTACCAACAGAGCTTCGTCCAGGGGACACGTGAGGTTGACATGACTCGTACCACCAGAGCTACTATTGGCATCGTCGAGGGGACACATGTAGGGTCTCTTAAGGGTTAATGCCTACAACAGACTTAAGCAGTTAGCCCCTCAATGCTTATAACATGGATTGAGACAACTTATACAAAAATACTAAAAACCCACAGTTACCAAAAATAAACTTTCAATCATAAGACGATGGAATATTTTGTATTTCTAAAACGGCAAAAGCAATTAAAGATTTATCACTGTTCCTGTTTCTGGGTTGGTGGCGTTGTAATTTACTGAAATTTTAATTTTGCTTATTATCTGTCGAAACTCTTTTCAGAGATTTCCCAACGTACGCACGGACATTCTTACCAGTGGGAACTATGTTATTTTCATCAATGTTAGCACCATGTTAATAGTTCTGGGCAACAAGGCTTTAGGCTTAGCATACCTGTACCCTAGCCGTGGGGTGCTGGCAGTAGAATGTTACCCCTCCTCTCATGCCCGTGGATGCAGTAAGAGCCTGCTAAGGGATACCTCCGGAAGATGGGCAGCAGCGTCTTTCCGTGTATCAACATCCCGTACTGTGCTCGCCAACCCGCCTGCCAAGCGTGGTGAGTATGGCAACTAGGGGTAGCCCTCATAGATCTCCATGACGGGTCATGGAGATCTATGAGGGAGGCCTGTTCAGTAGTGGACTTTTTACGGTTGGAATGATGAGACCTGTACCCACACCGACACAAATATTTGTATCTATTTACTACGCCTCTCTTGCCCATGGATGGAGAAAATATCATGCTCCATTTTTGTACCTTTGGTACGGGCCAGCGTGCTTTAGCAAAACAATATCATACAAATACGTCCACTGCTGGACACATGCCTCCCTCGTGGATATCCATGGGGGTGGTTGCCGTATTCACGCTTGCCGGGACGTACTACGGCTGAGATGATGAATCATCATCCCCCGTTGAAGACAGTATTGTGAATCAAAAACAAAACCAAAAAAAAATCATTATACCTAAATAAAATATGCGACCATTTTGAACAAATTGCAGAAAATAAATACAGTATAGCTAGAACGTATCAGGATCATATAAAGGAATCAGAAGCAATCAGCGTGTCCTAGGCGCATCATGGTGCTGAATAAGACAGTTTTTATTAATGTTTTTTTCATTAAACTTATTTATTATTTTTCAGCCTTCTCTGATTGTAAGCTGTCTATGATTTTGTTAAGTATATTGACCCGTTTTCATAAAAAGGGTTTTCCACTAAATTTTAGCGGTGAAAGCATGTTTGTGATTAATTACAATTGCTGTCATTGTAAAATTATGTTTCCTATCAGTAAAAGATAACTAACGCCATCTATAAGGTTCTAGGGAACTTTATTTGAAGTTTTTATTCTTTTCACCTCATTGAGTTAAAAGAAAACTTTTCAAATGGATGAACCTTGCCAATGATGAGCAAAATTGTGTAGTAGATAATCTATTCATGGACTCTGTATCGTTTAGGTGAGTAGAAGTAAGAAATAGAGATTAAGTATTATTTACGGCCTGCCATTCAAGTACCTATTATTGTTAATATTGGTTTAATAGTCCCGTTGCAATCTTTTAGCGTTCTGTGCTTGTAACCTTGTGGATATCGTAAGACAAGTGCTAGTGAAACAGATGCTCAGTTTTTTATAGATAAACAATAGAATGACAAACGCATTAATTGTCCGGCGTCATGAGACGGTTACAAGTTCACTGGCAGATAAATTGTTCGATCTATTGAATGTATGGACATGGACACTTGGGATGGGTTCCTAGGATAGAAACTGGTAGACGGGATTTAGAACCATACCATTATTTGACGAAAAAATTACTATACTATAAATACAACCAAATCTTCTGTGAATTTCTACCTGTTGCCATTATTAATATCGAGCAAAAAACAGTAACAAAATCAGGTTTATATGTGTGTTTGTATCACGTATGGGAGCCCCTCCTTAAATATTTATTTTATTATTTTTTTTATTTATTCTTTTAGCGGCAACAGAAATACATCACCTAAGAATTTCAATTTCAATTGTCTAGATATCACGGTTCATGAAATACAGCCTGGTGACAGACAAATAGACAGACGGGCAGCGGAGTCTTAAAGGGTACCTACGGAACCCTAAAAAGGGAAGTTTGATGTGTGTGTGTGTGTTTCTGTCTATGGCACCGCAGCTTTTTTTTTTATTTGAAAGCAGGCTTTCTCTCGGTGGCTCTCAGACAAGTGTTATCAAAATGCGCTTAGCCTTTTGGAAATTATTATAAGATTAGGTGTCTGGAGTGTAATCGTCCTCTCTGCGATATCACAGATAAGATCTGGGATACCCCCAGAGGGTAGAAAATGTATCGGCGACCCGAGAAAGCGTTGCGATGACCTGAATTATAGTAAACCGTGGCTGAAGATCTGGTTAAGTGTACATAGGAGGAGGCACAGACCACATAGTTTCTGATATCTGTAGTGGAGACCTTTGCCAGGTAAAGGAAAGAAAACAATCGATATCAGACAACAGGTTAACAACGACACTGGTCCCTATATTTTACCATACCAGTTAAAAAAGAAAAAAACCTACCTGCGACATTAGTATTTTTGGTATTCCCATCAAGTGGTTACTTTAAATAAAATAAGTAACAGTAAAATTGCTTAAACTGTTATATTAGCCAACTGATACGCAGGAGGTAGCGGTTTCGATTCCCTTCGTAGAACTTATGTTTGTAATAGTTTTCCAGATATTTGTCCCGATTCTGGGTATGATATGTTTGTATTATAATGTCCCAGGCAGTGCAGCGTCCCGTACAGCATGAGTACCAGTTGCTGACGCTGTATAAATCATCTGTAATAGATGTAAAGGCCCTTTATTTTTTATTTACAATATTTAAATATATATTTAAGTATTCTACATAATATATATGTATTTGAGTAGAATACTTAAACATATCATAATCATAAAAGGTTTATTCGTTGAAAAAAATAACATAACGTAACAGGAATTACAAGGTAGGTGCCATAAATATGCATATACTTAAATATATATTATTGAGTAGATGATAGATAATAATATCTATAATATACCCATATCACAAGCTCTGTTACTTTTTGGCTAGGCTAGATGGTGAAATGTAATATTTCTACTTTAAACTTCCTAACAGAATCTGAATTTGTTTTCAAGCATCTTTGGTATCAGGCCGGCAGTGGGTGCATTTAATTATCCACAAGGGACGCATTCTTCACGAAAACGAGCTTGTCACCAATTCAAACAATTTAGCACATTTTATTTACCTTGGGATTTGTCACATCTTTCGTGAGAAATCAATTATGATCAATAAATATGCCTAATTGTAAACTGAAAATGTCCAGAACTTGTGAATAGTGATGTGATAACTAATCGGAATGAACTTCAAGGTCTGTATTGTATTCACGTTGTGGTTCGAATGAATAAATCCCGATTGTGGGTTCATAAGGTACAATGGCTATTGGGAGTTAAAATCCGCTTCAAGGTCTTCTATGGACAATAGGCAAGCGACTGGCCACCATCTAACAACTTGGAGGCAAATAAAGTTGTGGAACGTACCTAAGATAGAGAACGCTTGTCTAAAAGGAACCTATGGTCACCATGGATTAACGTTTTAAAATCGAATCATCATCACCATCTCAGCCACAAAACGTCCACTACTGAACACAGGGCACCCTCATGGATCTCCATGAGGGGTAGTTGCCATACTCACCACCCTAGCAGGCGGGTTGGCAAGCGCAGTTCGGTATGTTGATACACGGACAAACGCTGCTGCCCATCTTCCGGAGGTATCCCTTAGCAGGCTCTTAATGCATCCACAGGCATGGGAGAAGGGGTAACATTCTACTGCCGGCACCGAACGGCACAATAAAATCGAATAATGAGGTTAAAGTTATTGAGGGTTGCCCGTAAGGGTACAGAGAAGGGAGTAGACAGAGAATATCTTTGATACGTGGTAATAGCTTTTCATTGGGATTTCACTTATCAGGTTTAATGTTAAGGAGGAGAGCGTTGGTATCTGCGACACAGTTTCGTACTTCTGCAGGTACCGTCGTCTTAAAACACTTGTGTCATAAAATACATGTTTACAAATAAATAAATAAATGAAATGAAATGAAAAGTGAAGGTCTGCCATCGCTTGGATTGCACCAAGCATGGTCCCGGGAAGACCATGCTTGGTTCAATCCAAGCGAAACGTCGGGAAATAATAAAGGTAATTTACGCGATAAATACCCGGTTATATGTATGTTAATAATGTGTTGTGATCGCGAAAGTTTAAAAAAGACTATGTGCACCTTGTCATAATGTAGAGATTGTATTTTTATTTTTATTGGTACCTGCGCTCGTGACAAAAATATAGACGAGTAATAAGTTGACGTGGTACCACGTGGTACGGACATGTTATGCGGAGGGATGAATGTCATGTTACGAAATACGGATAAAAAGATAACTCGACGGATACTCGACCGGGACGGATTATGTGAGGAGAGGTAGATCAAAGAAAAGATGGATGAATTGTGTGAAAGATGATATGAGCGAAAAAGGAGTGAACAACCGTTTGACGTATGACAGAGAATAATGGAGGAGGGCATGTTGTGCTAACCCTACGTAATGTGGAAAAAGGCAGGTCAATAATGACTCTGGATCACTTTCAATAGACCCAGTCTAAAGATTCACTCTTCTGTGTACGATATTGTGATTTATTTAAAAGCTAATGTCAAAATGCCTTGGGGCGCCGGCATAAAGGCCGCTCTACATTCTCACGAGAATCTCGCGAGAACGCGAGAAACATGCGAGAAACGTGAATGTGGAAGCGATTCGCGTATTCTTCTCATCGCTTCCACATTCACGTTTCTCGCATGTTTCTCGCGTTCTCGCGAGATTCTCGTGAGAATGTAGAGCGGCCTTAAGAAGGGCAACATTATTATGCCGGGCGCCCCACGGCAATTTCTTCTCTTGCCCGTGGATGCAGTATAATGTATAATTTAATCACTAAAATATTATAATTAATTATTAGTATTGAATACAATTTTTGACATAATTATTATTATTGAATTTAATTCATTGGTTTATTATTTAATTGAAATGTACATATAATATAATCATTAAAATATTATAATTAATTATTTTAATTGCTAATCTATAATGTATGTTAGTGTATGATTATAAGCTAATTTGTACTTTAAATAACTACTATTTGACATGTAAAACTATATTTTTACCGATAAATGAACCATTGAACCAGTAAGAATCTGGCAAGGGACACCTCCGGAGGATAGGCAGCAGCGTCAACCCGTACTGCGCTCTCCAACCCGCCAGCCAAGCGTGGTGAGTATGGCAACAACCCCCTCAAGATCTTGGATAGATATGAGGGAGGCGTATGTTCATCAGTTTACGTGGACAACAGTCCTAAGGCTGAGTAAAAGAGCATGCCAAAATATTGCGTGAGCTGAGGAGTCTCTAGATTTCCATATTAACTTTTTAAGGAGTTGTGGATCGAAGCGTCTTGATCAGAAATAAGCTGAACCATATTTCGTGTGTCGATCATTCAAATATTTGTCCCACACCTACCTAGTATAAAGTCTCATAAATTAACTGACTCTTGCAAGCCGTAAGCCAGAATTCACATACGTTGTAACAGGTAACTGGGTAATATTTATGTTCAACAAGAAATGGTGTACAATATCAAGTCATAATCACAGAATAACTATCATCTTATGAAAACTGCACTATATTCCTCCTATATTCTTAGACGACATTTATCTTGTCTAAGGCTATATCGCGATTAGTGACGATTCTGTCAAAGTTCAAATAGACTGTCAACTGTCTAGTCTAGAACACTAGGCAAGGAGAAAAGGTTGCTATATATATCTAGCAACCTTTTCTATTTTATTTTCATCTTTTTATATTTTAGCAACACTTCTACCAACCACTTGTGGCGACTAACACGTTTGACACTTGTGGTAGAGTCAAAAAGAAAAATTAAAGAATTATTCGAATCCTAAAATGTCCGCTAAAAAACGCGAGTTTATACGATATTAGATATATTTTATATATTTCGTTGGTGCTTATAATGTCCAGATATTTCTATTTCATTTTATTTATTTATCAAACGGAAGTCGTAGCGTCATCGCCTACGAAAACGCAGTCTTCTGGACAATAATTTAAAGGTTCAGAAAGAAGTCATCATCCTCCTGCCCAAAACCAATAATAAACAGGATCGCCGCATGTCCTTCTGCAGGCATGGCCGGAGATATTTTATCCACGGGGAGAGGACAAAATACTATTCCCCTCTGTCAATTTTGTCCACCCTCCGAGCATGTCGATATGGGTGGATAAACTATTCACGGTATTATATTATTAACTATAGGCGGGGGGTGAGTATCCACGTATAATGTCAAAAAGTGATATAATTCTCTTTCCCCCTGTTGCCGTGCTTTGGCAGGTGGATAAAATAATTTTATCCCTTGTCAGTGGAAATAACCGATGGACAAAAGTTTTATCCCCAGCCCATGCTAGCCCTGCTGTTCCACTCTCCTCTATCGGACGTCGGAATAGACAATCACACTGCCACTCATATCTGTCATATCGAACACTCTTTTCCTAATATGACATTTATCCCCCCCGTCACATGTGACAGGTAACAGCGTCAACCTGTTGCTTCTCAAATTTTTATGTCACGGGTGCAACTTTAAACTCATATTCAGAAAGAAATGCCGTACAGACGTATACGACGTACACTAACGCAAAGATTACCCTCGTGCCTATCCTCTAACTAAGGCTAGCTAGTGTTATCTATTCTGATGATAATGATGGTGTAGACTTAGCTACGCGCTAACGCGAACTGATGTTTACATTCGTAAGTGGGTCGATAGCAAATATCAAGTGTACACTTCATTGAAAAATGCATTTTATTCACTTACTATCTGATAGGCTGACGGTGTTCAAGAGTTGGTTTAGTAGTAAATATATTATTATTTATGCTGTCCCGGCGACTTTCGTAACGCTTCAGAATCAACTACTACTCTACAACTACTACCACTACTCTACTACACTACTACTCGGCAAATAATTTTTATTTATATACAGATAAACCAAGGTTTATATTCTAAATCACTGTAAAAAGAGCTTTGAACACTATTTAAAACCTTTCGGCCACTGGTCACCGCATACTGATGATTTTGTACGTGCAAAATTTAAGATATTTGTTGCGTTCTGAATACCAGTGACTATGAATGTCTAAATACCCCTTAGGCACCTACTTATTTCTCTAAATACTGATTGATGTGAAATTACTCACTTTGAACTCTTGCAAGGAATAAGAGCACTAGGTATTTTATTTGGGTGCCATGAAAATATTGAATATGAATTTAATTTCCGTTTTTTTAATCTATTGTATAATGGATCACCTTAAAATAATAAGTCAAATTTAAATACATGTAATGCAAATAATTTATATTGTTGTTGTATTTTTACCTATTTCATCGATTCATGGTATCCGATTAATCTCACTAGCATTCCCTCGCTTTTTGCGTCTATGAAAATAAGGAGCGCATATTTTTGTATCATAATTAAACACATTAAATGACATGCTAACTAATATTTGAACTGTAAAAGGGCAGGATTCTAACGCTAAGGTCAGCTGTAGTATATAAACATTACTTACTTTGGATTTCAAGTCTTTCTAGTTTGTCTTCCGCTCTTTGCTGCACCTCAAGTGGACTCTCGATATGGTAGAATATACTCGCTCCGACCAGTAAATACATAATGTGCAGTGCAAGCATACAAGCCAGTTGCTTTTTGGACATCATCTTGAAACCTTATTATGTTATTTTTATTTTTTTAAATTTAAATCACAGTCTTTATCACAAGCGTCACAGAATCACAAAGAAATCCGTCCTTTTAGCTTCCATCGTCAATGTGGCTATTGATCGGATCGAGATCAAACTGAAGTGGTGACAATATGGATTCTTATTTTTGTACCACATGTTATCCTCTTCATTGATGATGACGCGACTCACGTTCGGACTTAAGAGACGATAGGACGGACTGAAGGCAGCGCGTGCGCTTGTTCGCTCTTCGTCCTTTTTTATCCGCGCACTAAATATTAGTGACGATTCTCTTCTGCCAAAGGATAAAACCGTTTAATGCGTGTAGACGCAGCGCTAACGTTGAGGAAAGATTTTACGAGAGGGATTAACGTAGATTTTGCGGTTGATAATGAACTGTTAGGAGATAGTGTTACATCATTTTTTGATAGTACGCAGCCTTCGTACAGGGACGAATGTTATGGCGTTTATTTTGTATATTAGGTGTTATATTGGGAATTTTCAGCTGTGTTTCCTAATATTTTTTTTTAATTATTTAATAATAATTAATAATTTTTAATACAGGCTTAACTATCATGACATTTTGATCTGTTCAGACTCCTAAGTTGTAACGTTGGAAGAATTGAACCAAAAGTCGTTAGGTAATACAATTACCTAAAATCACCTTCACAAAAAATATACAGGGACATCTTGTATTCTCTAGTTTATGTATAGCGTTACGAGCGCTTATGAGATGGAAATAAAATTACGATGGTGTAGACACCTACCAATGTTTAAATTTTCAGTTTTACAGCTTTACGGCATGCAAGATTGCTATTGGAATTTCCACAGTTGACGTAGAAGAAAAGCTTGGTCATAACATTATCATTTTTTATTTGTGGACTTTGCTTGATGATGATGTGATGGATGACACACAACAGGGTAAATACCTAATGAAATTTAATGTTGGTAATGTTGTCAATACTGTTGGCGCACTTCATAATTATATCGAATAATTAGGAATAAAATTGAGTAAAATGCTACTAAAATGACATTTTGCTATTCGATTAAAGTTATAACGAAACAATTATACGTTGACAGCTCTTAATTTAGAAACGTTATATCTCTTAACTCTTAATTATCTTCAGGATCAGAATTCTGTCAAGTCAATTATTTCAGGATTATCTATTTAGCTTGATGTTATAGTTACGTACTTACGTTTTGCTACAGTTTTTTATAAATTCTGTTTGAATTTAGCCTCTGCCTGGCTGGACTTTGGTCCTTTGTCATTAAATACAAATAAAAGTTTTAGGTTTGACTTCTAACTGAAGTTCTATTTGATTTTAAATCAAAAACATAAAAATTCAAAATTGAAAAATAAAGTAACGTGAAGCGCGAATTCGCATTTAATCGGTCCGGTAATGTTCATACGAAATCTTATTAAAAAAACACACCCTGTATAGCTTAACATTTTTAATGTAGGCGAACGAGACTTGTGGAAATCGTAATTTACTTGTTTAATTAAGATTTTTTTGGTGATAAGATGCGTATAGGCCTTTACATAATAGTATAGATGATTTATGCAGCGTAAGCTGATATTCATGCTGTACGGGACGCTGCAGTGCTGGGACATTGTTAGATGCTTACAAATATGCCCAGTTTTAACATGTACATCTGTTAAAGAGTAGCCATGTAGATATAATTTTAGTTGTAGGTAAAAATCTTTTTCAGGAATTTTTCTATTGTTTTGCTTTTCATAAAGTGAAAGACAGATTATCGTAAAACCATATTTATCCTGTAATATTTATTGATATTTATGATATTATTGTTGGCTTATCCTAAGGTTGCCTGCAAGAGATAGTGATATGGCCGCCCATTGTACTTCTATTTTTAGTTATGTTATTTGCTATATTGTTACAAGCTGGATGAAATGGACTGGAGTTCTATGCTCGGCCGTGGGACTGTAAATGAAGCCCTATCGCTTGTGTATAGTACGATTTATAGCCTTCGGGATACCTACATACCCTCTAAAACCTCAATACCATCTCGTAAATACCCTTTATGGTACAGACGACCTCTTATAAAGCTTCTTAAGGAAAAGTCTAAATTCCATATTAAATTTAAAAAATATAACAACATCAGCGATTATAATACATTTGTCATGTTACGTAACAGAGCACGTCTAATGGAAAGTGAAATGTATAATAAATATATAGGAGACGTAGAAAATTCTATAAGAAATAACCCCCGTGCTTTTTGGTCCTATGTAAAAAGTAAAAACCACTCGAATGCTTACCCATCAGTAATGTCTTATGGTAGTCGCTCTTCAGACCAGGGCACTGATATATGTAATATGTTTGGGGAATACTTCCTTTCCAACTTTCTTCAAAGCTCGTTGAATTCACCTACTGATTACTCAGACGGTGAACATTCCGAGTATCATCTGGCATCAATCGCCGACATTGGGATGGTGGAGATACTAGAGGAAGAGGTCTTCAAGCTATTAAAGGCCTTAGACTTGAATAAAACTGCAGGACCTGATAATTTACCTGCCGTCCTTATTGTAAAATGTGCCAAAAGCTTAGTTTTGTCTTTCTCCATATTGTACCGCCGTTCTTTGTCGGAGGGTATTGTGCCTGTTATATGGAAATCGACCTTAATCACTCCCGTGCATAAAAAAGGTCCTAAAAATAAAATTGAGAACTATAGGCCCATATCAAAGCTATGCTTATTTGCTAAGATCTTTGAAAAAATAATTTATGTCCAGTTGTACTCTGCTATCAAACATGATCTCGCACCGCAACAGCACGGATTCTTAAAGGGTAGGTCTACTACGTCAAATCTCCTGTTGTGTACGGAATTCTTGTCTCGTTTTATGTCAGAACCCTCTCAGATAGATATTGTATATACCGACTATAGCAAGTGTTTTGATAGAATTGATCATTTGCTCTTATTAAAGAAACTGCAACAGATGGGTATACGCGGAAACCTCTTTAGGTTATGTCCATAAAAGATGTCAAACGGTAGTTCTTAATGGATACTCCTCCCTGTCTATGTTAATTCCCTCGGGAGTCCCACAGGGATCTTTATTGGGGCCGCTACTTTTTACAATCTTTGTAAACGACATCTCTTCTTGCTTTCAATATTCTAAAATTCTTTTGTATGCAGTTGATATGAAAATTCTATGCAATATTAAGACAGTCGCCGATGCGTATCACCTGCAGGACGATCTATTGCGATTTCAAAATTATTGTTTAGTGAACAGGTTGGACTTGAAAGTCTCCAAGTGTTGTGTCTGTTCTTTTACTCGTAAGCCATCCCCTATAATATTTAATTATTCTCTTATCAATATACCTATTACAAGAGTACTTAAAATCAAAGACCTTGGTATATTTTTTGACAAT
Source organism: Pasiphila rectangulata (assembly GCA_963082625.1). Classification (NCBI taxonomy): domain Eukaryota; kingdom Metazoa; phylum Arthropoda; class Insecta; order Lepidoptera; family Geometridae; genus Pasiphila; species Pasiphila rectangulata. Next base: position 12,050,965 of record OY720249.1, read on the forward strand.
AAACTGTTATTTGATATTCACGTTGATTATATCGTCAAAAAAGCTTCCCGTGCACTTGGTTTCGTTCTAAGAATGTCTAACGAGTTCTCTAATTTAAAAACATTTAAAATTTTATACTGTGCGTATGTTCGCAGTCATTTGGAATACGCATCTCAAGTCTGGAACCCTCTCTACAACGTCTATATTTCTCGGATAGAATGCATACAAAAAAGGTTCTTGCGTTATTTGCAATTTCGCGCAAAAATTTACCTATCTGATTATACAGCAAGATGTCGTAAATTTCACTTCCTCCCCCTCTCCGAACGAAGGAATATCTCAGATCTATCATATCTTATGAACATTGCAAATGGCACAGAAGACTGCTCTGAGCTCCTAGAGCTTGTAGGACTGCGCACAACCAATGCGACATTAAGGAGACCTAACCTCTTACATACTCCTTTAACTAAAACCAATTACAGGCAGAATGCATTTATAGTTCGAGCGAGACGTGTTTAACTCGTCTAATTTGGATATTGATCTATTCAATACCTCAGCTGGCAAGCTTAAACGTTTACTGGCAAGCGATTTCTTTAGGTTAGGTTAGGTTTTAATCATAATAAATCTTTTTCTCTCCTAATTACACACTTAGTTAAATATTATTATTATCTTTTTTGTTTTTAATTTGAGTTTGTGTTTTTTTTCTTTCTTTTGTAATAATGATGTAATGTTGTCCACGATAACTTTAATTTTTTATTTTTTCAAACTAAAAGTGGAAACTTGTAATTGGCCATCAGATACTTTGAAGCATTGTGCTTTTAAGTAGTTTATAATTTAGTTATAAAAATGTACCTAGCTGTAAGTTTTCTTAAAATTAAAAAAATAAAAATAAAAAAAATCAGTTTATGTTAAATTATGTCATGTGCCTAATGTAATTAAGGTAGGTACAATAAAGAGTTATCTATCTATCTACGTTTTCAGTTGGTGGCAGCTTTCTTTATCTTCGCTTCCACAACGACGCGCGACGTAAGATTTTTATAAATCATCACCTATTTTAAATCACCTACTAAAACAGTATTCATATTTTTTTTCTGCCTAGCCTTTTTTGTCCCACTGCTGGGCAAAAACCTCACCCAAACCCTTCCCTGGTTTTTGCGTGATCCCACCAGTCCCGTTCGAAACGATCGAGATCGTTACGCCAACGTTTTCTAGGGCGATCCCGACGGCGCATCCCATCTTCATGCTGCCATTGAGTGGAGATAAATTAATTTGAAGACCAACCTGTAAACTTGCCGCGCTTAGATCTTCGAGCATTTGTTGCATTTCTAGAGGTGTCTCTGCAAAAAGTATGATGTCATCTGCAAAACGCATATTTGTCAGGCGTTTGCTTCCGACAATAATTCCTTTGTTTATCCATGAAGTGATGAAGATTTTAAATACTTCTTCTAGAGTGCTGGTAAAAAGGATAGGTGAAAGAGGGTCACCCTGCTTGACTCCTTTTTTGATTCGAAATGTTGGCCCTGTAGAATTGAGTTTGATATTTGCAAAACTATTGGAGTAAATGGATTTAATTGAATCTATGTAAACTTGATCTGTCTGTTTGTTTTTTAGTGCTTCAAATATGGCCATATCTTTTAGACTATCAAACGCTTTTGCGAAGTCTTCAAAAGCCAGGTAAAGTGTTTTATGGTGTTCTGTGTATTTTTCGATTGTTTGATTTAATGTGTGGAGGTGATCCAGCTTGCCTTGTATTCGATTTTGCACGATCTTTATGAAGGCTTTATAAAGATGTGACACTAGGCTGATGGGTCTATAATTGCAGATGTTTTATTTGTCTCCCTTTTTGTATAGAAGGACAATATTGGAGTGACACATCTGTTTGGAGCACTGACCTGTTTGCAGAATGGTATTAAACATGTTCGTGATGTGGGAAAGTAGTGATGGTGCACCAACTTTTAGTGCCTCCGTTGTAACACCATCATCACCTGGACTTCTATCAAACTTCATCGTTTTTAAGACATCAGGACACTGATACTCTACGACAGGTTATTCAGTGTAAGAGATGTCTTCATATAAGTCTTTAAAAAAATTTGTGCATATCTCCATGACTTTTTTGCGACTAGCAGTCGTTTTTGATACCCCGCTGATCTTGAAGGCTATTGATCCAAAGTTTTCCTTGGGAAAAACCTTGTTTGGCTGTTCTTAGTGAAGTATGTTTTTCTATAGCGTTTCTTATAATGTGTAGATTAAATAGCCGTATGTCTTTTCTAATGTTTCTTTTCACTTTTCTATCAAATGCCCTATATTTTTCCGTTCAAATTTTTAATTGTTACCGTTTCGCGAGTACCTAGTTTTTTTAGTTTCATTAGATAATTTACCCTTTAGTCTTTTTTACACCTGCTATTTTCTTGTTGCTTGCTGTTATGCTTTGAACTATGGTGGTGTGCGTATCTTCGACGTCTTCCATATTTTCTATGCCTAGAACTTCGAATGGATTGGCGATCTCTAAATTAATCTGTTCTGAATTTTTATAAAGGGTGTGTTTGGAATGTCTTTTTATTTTTGTATTAAATGGTCTGAACAATATTTAATTTTATTGATTACACCTATGTCTTTAATAATGTTTTTGTGAGAACAAAGTATAAAGTCTATTTTATTTCTGTATATGCCGCCAGGAGATACCCAGGTCCACCGTCTGTTAGGTTTTTTCACAAAGTAGGTATTGGCAATGCTCATACCTTGCCCAAATGCAAATTGTATTAGCCTTGTCCCTCGCTCGTTGCGGTCACCTAGTCCGTACTGGCCTAGTATGTCATCGTTGTCTGTAGGTTGTCTGGACCCGAGTTTGGCGTTAAAATAACTTAAAACGATGTTCCAATTCCCGCGTTTTTCCTCACAAGCTCTATTTAGGAGGTCATAAAAGTGTTCGACTTCGTCATCTGAGTATGCTGATATTAGGGCATACACTTGAGTTACGGTAACAAAGTCTTTAGGTCTTCCTTCCACTTTTTAGCCACCAGGAACCCTATACCATGTTGGCCCCTCTATAAAATTTAATTATCTGTTTGTAACGCCAAAAATAAGGATAGCTGATTTTAAAAGGAGTACTTACATTTTATAAAAATAATTAGGGTTCTTTGCATAAAACGCCCCGGTTATACCGCGCGCTGCAGCTAAGATTTTTCAATACTTCCACATTCTGTTAAACTTGAAAAATGAAAAAATGAAAATGAAAAATGATTTATTTCAATAACTTAATCTTAAATGTACATTTCAGTGGTATGAGACTCCTTTTAAGTATGTATAATAAACTTACCTACATTCTATACAGTTTACATGCAATAAGGATGGTGAAAATTCCACAAGCGATGCCCTCGCCGCCTTCAAATATGTAGACATTTTGCAAATATTAAACGGACTTATCGAAATAATGTCATAATAAGCCATAAATGTTTTTTTATGGGTCGCTTCTTCGCATTACTGCGGCAGCACAACCTAAAAATTGTATTTATTTCCTTAGAGGGTTTTTATTGATGCATTAAAGATTATAATAAAATCTAAAAGTTAAAGCTTTCATTGAGTCAAGCCACGGATATACCCGGCCAACAGGCCAAATCTAGTGTCGGCGCCACCTCTGTAGTACGGCAAAAGCGGGAACTAAACTCAACAGTTCAGTCTGTTGTCTGTATTTATTTAATAATAAATTAGGCCACGCGCTATGTAGGGTTTTGTAGTTAACCGTAGACCTGTTAGAAGTTGGTGTATGTATTTACGTTTACCAAAACATATTTTAAGGAATTAATTGGGTTTTCGGTTTAAAGTATTCCGGTATGTTCGGTAAACCCTATTACTTATTTCAGTGACAACTTCTTCGAAACTAAAATAGCTATATTAACCGCTATAGTTTTCCTAGAAAGTTTATGGTTAAAACTATATTCCTGATGTTTTTCAGATTTTCAAACTTAGCAGTTTAGATTTTATAGGGGGGTGACGCTAGAAGTCTTAAACTTTAATATTTCGCAAACAGAACCCTTAATAGAAAAACTGTCTTTGGAAGCCCGAAATGGTTTTAAAATACCTATTTAACGATACCCCACACGATGGGAAAATAAAGAAAAAAAAGTTCATGCCCACCTTACGTGTATGGGAGATACCCCCAATATTTTTTTAGTTTTATAGCGGTAGCGTTATCTTGGCGTTGTTATTATTTAGATCCATGCAAAATTACAGCTTTCTAGGACTAATAGTCTCTTCGCAAAGCCGGTGACGGACGGACGGACAGACAGACAGAAAGACAAAGCGAAACTATAAGGGTTACTTGTTTTACTACGAAACCCTAAAAAGCGGCGTAGTGTTGTGTTTATGAAAAATTTGTGTCCTTGTTTGTGGACGAAATGCTTAAATCCGTCTAAACTAAATATTTTAAAGTCGCGGCGCAGCGTCGTGTCGTTAAAATTAAATTAAAACTAAAAACACTTTTTAACAAACAAGCTTTTATTTATACGTACGTACTAAAAATAATATAATAAACATTTTCCATAAAAGTTTAATGTCAACTTATAACGTCTGTACACATCATTTCAGCCATAAAACGTCCAGTGATGAACACAGGCCTCCCTCATGGATCTCCATGAGGGGTAGTTGCCATTCTCACCACGCTTGGCCGGCGGGTTGGTGAGCGCAGTATGGGATGTTGATACACGGATAGACGCTGCTGCCCATCTTCCGGAGGTATCCCTTAGCAGGCTCTTACTGCATCCATGGGCATGAGAGGAGGGGTATCATTCTACTGCCGGCACCCCACGGACAACGTCTGTACACAATTTATGTGATATAAAAGCTTGTCGCGAGATTTACGTGTGTACATAAATATGTAAATAAATAACTTGATCTGATTGATTTTAACTATTTTTCAAACAAAGTAGATACGAGTATCTCGCGACAAGCTATTGTATCACATAAACTGTGTTAAGACGTTATAATTTGACAATAAACTTTTATGGAATAATATGTTTATTATTGGCCAAATAGTTTCTCTCCAGCAGGCAAGACAAGTAAAAGAGGTTGCCCGACGCACAGAAAATGCCTGGAGAAGCTTTTGGTCAATGAAAGACCTGATGAAGGGAAATTTCCCTTATCCCTCAAAAAGAGACTCATGGACGTACGCATTCTTCCCATCCTCACCTATGGTGCCCAGACTTGGTCTTTGACTGATCATCAGAAGTTCGCACTTGGCGTATGTCAACGAGGTATGGAGCGCAGTATTTTAGGAGTGAAACTGTCAGACCGCGTGCGGAACAGTATACTGCGCTTCAAAACACAAATCGTTGATGTTGGTCATAAAGCCGCTAGCTTGAAGTGGAACTGGGCCGGACATGTCTGCCGCATGTCAAACGAATTATGGGCAAAGCTCACTACGGAGTGGATTCCACCTAACGCAAGCCGAAGACGTGGAAGACCTAGAAGAAGATGGCGCGATGAACTAGACGCCCATTTAAGATCTTGGCCTGTAGCAGCGTTAAATCGCGAGGAGTGGAAGAAGGGAAGGGAGGCCTTTGCCCTGCAGTGGGATAATTACGGCTGAAAAATAAATAATAAATAAAATAATAATGTTTATTATAATATTTTTAGTACTTACGTTTAAATAAAAGCTTGTTTGTTAAAAAGTTTTTTTACTTGTAATTTATTTACTTTTTAGTTATCACTGGACAGTTGGTTTCTTGTCTGTTCATCTCATGCCCGCCATGTTGGATTTAGAGTGATGTCATATAATTTTTCGAGTAACTCTCAGCAAGCCTTTTTCTATGATATCCATATTAAAAAGAAAAAGTAAAAAGTAGAAGTGCTAACTAGTCCGCCATCTTGGGTATTCCGCCATATTGGATTTAGAGAGACGTTATTTAATTTTTCAAATTAGTCCGCCATATGAGTATACCGCCATGTTTGATTTAGAGTGATGTCATTTAATTTTTCGAGTAACTCTCAGCAAGGCCTTTTATTTTGATACCCATATTATAGTAGTGCATTAAAATAACTAGTCCGCCATCTTGGATGTTCCGCCATGTTGTATTCAGAGTATCGTCATTTCATTTTCAAATTATTCTCAGCAAGCCCTTTCATTTGATACCCATATTGTAAGAGTACATTCAAAATAACTAGTCCGCCATCTTGGATGTTCCGCCATGTTGGATTCAGAGTGACGATACATAGCTGACCATGCATTGTCATCCAAAGAAAACATGTATACAAAATTTCAGCAGGCATTGGCACAGGCAGTGGCCTGTGACAGAACCGAGATGGACAGACAGAGATGGTTATTAGCTTATTAGGTTTAAATGTAATAATCACAGAACAGATAAAGAGGTTAGAAGGGCCTTGTGGGCGGGGCAGGCGCGCCGCACTTTTGAGCAGACGCGCAAAAGTCAGCCGAAATTTGAATCACCGGTCAACAATCGCGCTCTTGTTGTGACAGCGTTCGAAACTCGGCGGAAAAAAAGAATTATGCCGTCTTGCGCTATTATAACGTGTCGGAAAAGAAGTCAGGAGTGTAATGTGGCCCGAGGAGGAATTTCTTATCACCGGTAAGTCCAAAAACCTTAAAATACGAATGATATTTGTAATTATTGAAAAAGTATTATGATGTTTGTAGACAAAAACGATAAAATCGCATTCAGATGCAAAATTATACATTGCTCGCAATACATGGGTACGATCTTGTACGACGTGAGCGATCACGCAATGTATTGCGTTCAATGCGAACATCGCGTGCGTCGAGCCAAAGCTTTAATTCCGGGAAATCTGAGCGCGTCGATAGTGTTGTACCTAATTGTAAACAATGTCGATATTCAGTATGTGTATACGAATGATTATTTGCAGTAATATTACAATTAAAATAACTTTGTTTTTATTGTATAATGTTTATGTAATTGTATATGTATTATGGTATAGTGTGGGTTACTAATAAATACATTTTTCACAGAGTAATTCAAAATAAATTATTTAGATTATACCTACTATGTTATTCGACTTAGCATTCGCATTTTAAATTTCTTTTTAGTTTTTTTTGCAAATTGTAGCTTTGTTTTACGTTTTATGTTATTCAAAATGCTTTTTTTCTTTCTTTCTATTATTATGAAGTAAAACAGAGCTGCAACTAACTTAAAACGAAAGAAAATTTAAATTTCGCGGCAGTATCGGATGTTGCCCCTTAAATTTGACTTTGATTTAATTTTATTTGTATGTAATGAGGCGTTTTCATTAAAAAGTAAAAACTTCAAAAATAGTTACCTCGAACCTTATAGATGGCGTTAATTTTCTTTTACTGGTAGGCACAATTTGACAATGACAGGATTAATCACAAACTTTCTTACTCCGCTTGCCAACTCCATCTGTTAGGTTTAGTAGAAAACTCTTTTTGTTTTGTTACTGAAAACGGCTCATTAGGAAGTCCACATAATTCGTATCGTACCCGCAACTTAAAAAATTGCAAAACTTTAATTAACAGAATTACAGTAATTTTATCGATATGATTAATCGACCTTTTGGTCGCCGTAACATTATAAGAGAAATACATTGCTATTACACGTGTGTGAGTGCACGTCCAGAGCAGTATTTGCGTTAGTTGACAACCAATAGCAAACACGCGATCTTAGTGCATGTGGTTTATTTGTGTGCGTAATGCGCGTACGTATTGATCTCTTGCTTGTAGTAGAGAGGCAGAGTGGGAGACATGCGGCGACACGCGTTCTAATACAAATCAGGTACTATTTCCTTTCTAACCTCTTTATCTGTTCTGTGGTAATAATCACAATTGTCTACATATCCGAGTTTTCGCAAAATCTTTAGAATTTCCGCGATACTTATTAAATCGTCCTACGACATATGCATTAAAACCCGCGCCGCTGACTTCGTGCCCGCAGCCTTAACGACGATCTCAGTGCAGCTGAGACGCAAAGGGGTTCGATTCTCACCGGGGGACAAATCATCATCATCAACATCTCAGCCGTAAAACGTCCGCTACTGAACACAGCTTGGAAGGCGGGTTGGCGGTATGGGATGTTGATACACGGAAAGGCCCTGCGGGCAGCAGAGTCAAATCTTCCAGAGGTATCCCATGGCAGATTTTTACTGCATCCACCGGGCAAGAGAGGAGGGGCAGCATTCTACTGCCGACAAATTTGCAAACCATTTTTTGAGCACTTGTATGTAGGTATTGAATTGATATTATAATGAAAAAAGGCGATAGGTGGCACAACTCAACAGGCTGTCCACTCCGCCTACGATAGAAAATTCTGAAAAGACAACTCATCGTGGTCGCGATCCTCAGCATTGAGGAAACGAGGAAGAAAAAGAAGAAGGTATTGAACTGAGATTTGGCATATCGATATGTAAAACAACAGTAAATAAGTACGAGGCGTTTATCACCGAAATATGGAATAGGTATAGATTTTGCGAGTTGAGATCTCATCTAAACCATGAGGCGCAATTTTGAGAAATTCCATTACAGTGTTCAAACAGGTGTTACTTGAAAATAACTTCAAAATCATACGAAACGCTGCGCTGCCTCCGCTTGCCTAAAACTCACCTACCTACCCTAAAATTTAGCTTAGGTACGTCACACATACAGGTGTACTAACCCTAAAGTTTCAAGGGGGTTTCAGCCGGGAATTTGTATTTTTTATATTTTTATTTATCATTTAACAAAATGGTGTGATGTGAAAATGATTCCGAGGTCATAATCAGACTTCTAATTTTTTTTTTACTTTTTAATAAAAAATAAAACCGGGCAAGAGCGAGTCGGACTCGCGCACCGAGGGTTCCGTGCCATCATACAATATAATTTATGACAAAGGCGGTTTTATATTTGTTGGAGAACCTTGACAGCGCCATCTCTTGTCTGATAGCGGAACTTATGTAGATTTTTTACACTTTCGATGATTTCTAAAAAAGTATGCTATGTAGAGAGATTGTAATAAATTTCCTCTAATCTTTACATACACTTCTAATAGTAATAAAAGTTGCAGAGGTTTATCTCCGCAAACTTCGGAGATAAGGGGGGGGAACGCTATTTTTTTCAATATTTTTATAAATTACTCAAAAACGATACGGCTTAAAGGAAAACTAAAAACTGTTTATTAATGTGCAAATGAATACCTTTCTTATGATACCCCACATCACCTATTAACTTTACAAAATTTTTGAAAACCCCCCTTCCACCCCCCTTGTCTAAAAAACTATGCAAATTAGAGAGTTCGCTATAATTTTCCTATGAAGTTTACATACACTTCTATTAGCTTTAAAAGTATCACGGGTTTATCTCTGCAAACTTCGGAGATAAGGGGGGGGGAACGGTCGTTTTTTTAACATTTTTGTAAATAACTCAAAAACAATACGGCTTAAAGGAAAACTAAAAACGGCTTATTAATGTGCAAATGAATACCTTTCATATGATACCCCACATCACCTATTAACTTCACAAAATTTTTGAAAACCCCCCTTCCACCCCCCTTGTCTAAAAAACTATGCAAATTAGAGAGTTCGCTATAATTTTCCTATAAAGTTTACATACACTTCTATTAGCTTTAAAAGTATCACGGGTTTATCTTTGCAAACTTCGGAGATAAGGGGGGGGGAACGGTCATTTTTTCGACATTTTTGTAAATAATTCAAAAACAATACGGCTTAAAGGAAAACTAAAAACTGTTTATTAATGTGCAAATGAATACCTTTCATATGATACCCCACATCACCTATTAACTTCACAAAATTTTTGAAAACCCCCCTTCCACCCCCCTTGTCTAAAAAACTATGCAAATTAGAGAGTTCGCTATAATTTTCCTATAAAGTTTACATACACTTCTATTAGCTATAAAAGTATCACGGGTTTATCTCTGCAAACTTCGGAGATAAGGGGGGGGGAACGGTCGTTTTTTCAACATTTTTGTAAATAACTCAAAAACGATACGGTTTAAAGGAAAACTAAAAACTGTTTATTAATGTACAAATGAATACCTTTCATATGATACACCACACGGCCTAGTAACTTCACTTAAAATTTTTGAGATCCCCTATCCGCCCCCCTGCAATCAAAATAAGAATATTTTTTAACATTTTTATATATGCTATATTAGTAAAAAACTGTTGTCTTTTACCATTTTAAATTGCAAGTCGATAGCATGAGTAGTTCTCGAGATATCCATCTGTGACAGACAGACAGACAGACAGACAGAGTGATTCTATAAGGGTTCCTTTTTACCATTTTGGTCCGGAACCCTAAAAACATATTTGTGGTTTATTTGTATTATGTTTATTATTTGTACACGTACGGCTACTATTCGCGGTGATCAATGGTTCTGTCAAGAATCAGCTGGCTTTTAGGTTGTCATTATCGTATAATTAGCTGTTGAAGTTAAAACTTTCGTGGTCTTTTCTTGAATGAAAACCACTGAATCCTGAAAAGTCGTAGAATGAAAGTTGTTCCTTGGGATGGTCAGGATCACCCCCTTTCTTAGTACATGTTATAATACACCCTGTACTGATGATTTATGCAGGGTCAGCAACTAGTATTAATGAAGTAACGGGACGCTGCAGTGCCTGGGACATTGTTAGATGGATTAGGCTTGCTCAGCACCTATACCTACCATCGTCCCAGCTTAGATGGATATTATTCAGAGGAAAAAGCGTCTGAAGCTGACAAAGCCGCTGGTTTCCTCATGATGTTTTCCTTCACTGATAAAGCACGTGCTACGTAACCTATACGAGAGAAATAAACATATAAATTTTTACATACCTACATTTTTCACGAAAGAAAAGTCCATTGCTCCACGATCAGTATCAAATCCACAACCTTGGGTTTGAAAGACAGGGGCACATTCCACTAAGCAAACACGGCTTTTTTCAGGTTGATGACGCTGATAACCTTAGTTAAACCTTAGCTTAGTTAGTACCTTTCTGACTTCCACGTGACATAGCAAGTCCATCGCTAAGTCTACGGGATAATCCATTTCTAATGATGGCATGCCTAGATTATCCACTTCCTCATGATAACCAATCTCATTGTAAGTACAATTGCATCCAATAAACCTTGGGTACACATTACAACCCTCTAGTTGCCAAGACTTGGGTCGCAATTACACAGTGAGCGATAGTGTAGCGTGAAAGTGAAGTCACTATGCTCTGCGGCCGCGATGCCACTGCCGCCCGCTACGACCGATATGGTAGGTACATGGGCTTGTCGGTTCTTTCTTTGATAAAAAAGGCCTTTTGCATCTATTATAGATGATTTATACAGCGTCAGCAACTGGTAATCATGCTGTACGGGACGCTGCAGTACCTGGGACACTGTTAGATGGATTAGGCTTGCCCAGCACCTATACCATACTCTGAGCGTAGTCAGCTATTATTCAGAGGAAGGAACGAAATAAGAAATAATAAGAAGACATTTCTTAGATAAAGCGCACTGAAAACACCTGTAACGCTCAGTGACATTCCGCGAAATTTCGACTCAAATCTCATCGTTATGTTTAGATTACGATATAAAAGAAAAAAAAATTGTGAGCCGTCACGGGACGCCTGGTAGATGAGAAACATCGACATTATTGTAAAAGTAATATGTAGAAAAGAACAGATTAGGTACTAATTATGACATAATAATAAAATAAAATATACAGTACTTACAGTACTGTACAGTACAGTACAGGTACAGTACAGTAGGTACAGTACAGTACAATAAAAAAAACATAAACATTTTTATAATATGTTTTCACACGCTATATAATATGTATATACAATCAAAAATCTGTTCTACGTGCGGCTATAGATGTTTCACAACAAAAACTTGTCCAATGGTTTTTGTGCATCTACATTATGGACTAAAAATTTTAATGTATTCAACCCGTGGCAGTGGTAGGTAATAAGATCCTCTCAAGGCAACTTAATTCAAGATTTCACGGCAAGCATCTTGCTAAACGCCACGCTCGCACGTCTCCACGAGTGAGAGAATCGCGACGAGTCCGCGCTTTTATCGTCGGGTAATCTCCATCGGAAAACTACACGAACGAGCGATTATTCCGCCAGCGTATCGTCGTGACTCGTAACGGAATCGCCACGTTTCTTTGACGACGCATTACCTATTTCGCTCGCTGCGAGAGCGCCACGTTCCGCGGCGAGATCGCGCGCGGCGAGTGCGCCGCGATGTAAAACTCAACCACTCGTCGCATCACCGCGATATCATCGCCGTGTGGCTAAGAGAGTGCATAGAAATACACGACGATAACTTCGCCGCGATTCTCTCGCTCATGGAGACGGCCCCTATAGATGTTTAGGTGCTGTGTGAATGCTCTCACCGTGACGTGCTTTCTCAATATCTCGTAAGCCGGGAATTACTGGGATTAGCCCCATGTTTGCAACGTGACAGTGACGACGTTTGACCGGCATTTCAAGGTTAGCTTGAGAGTTATTGTTTCAGCGGTCAGCTGAGGGAAAAATGTAGTCCCTACCTAATGGGGATTTTAGGATGTCGATAGAGAGACCAGCAAAGGCTCATAAGCCATGATGATACATAGGCAAGTCGCGGTTACAAAGCCTATAGACACAAGGTGGCTGTTCCGTATTTTATATATTGATCGTTAAAATACGCCCTCACCGTACTGAGACGGCGCCGTTGTGTTTCCGAACGATATGAGTGAGCTCACTCTTGCAAGAAAGAGAATGTAGTGTTTGCAAATAATTTGGGAGAAAAAGAGATAACACTATTTTTTCTGTACGCGTGGCGTGTTGCGCATTCATCGGCAGTATTGTAAAGACAATGCCAGAGTTTTTGGTGTGAGGGCTCATCTAACGATTTATATCAATGATTTTATAGGCTGACATTTTAGGAAGTGTTCATCCAAGTTGGACTATTTGATTTCGCTCGCCCATTGAAGTATTATTACTAGCGTATAGAATTGACACCCGCGAACAACAAGTTTGCGCCATGAGTTGTTGCCGGCCGGCAACAACTCATTTAGTCGTTCGTCGACGCCCATCGCGGCCGCATGCGAATAAACCCAAATTAAAAATGCCGTCTTGCGTGTTAGAAACGTGTAATTAATCAATCAACTGCGAAGAAAAAAGATAGTGGCGTGACTTATCATCGGAAAGTAAACAGAATATCAACTAAAACCAACTAAAATTAATTTTTGTACATTATTTTCTATTGTACTGACATTTTGTTTGAAAATCATAGATTATGAAAAGTGATTCGTACAGATGGGATGTGTAGGTACCTACTAAGGGTTGGCGACAAAGGTTTAACTGATTATTTTTAACTCATATTACTCGCCCTATGCCGTCTGTCTGATCAGTAACAGTAGGTACTCTAGGTACCTACTGTAGGTAGGTATCTTTTGCAATCGTCATTACTTATAAACTGAAGCTGTATTATACCTATATTGTTGTCTGAACAAATTCTTAATGTAATAGATTGACGACCTCTGTGGCGTGGTGGGCGAAGGTTCGCCTGCGATGCAGGAGGTGGGTTCGATTCCCGCCTTGGGACAAATGTTTAGTGATCGCTGCAGATATTTGTTCTGGGTGTTCAGGTCATTTTCTACGTATAATAATAAATAAATAGGTATTTATGTATTGTATTTATTATATCAGTTATCTAGTAGCCATAACAAGAGCTCTGCTTAGTTTTGGGCTAGATAATCATCATCATTTCAGCCAAAAAACGTCCACTAATGAACAAAGGCCTCCCTCATGGGGTCTCCATGAGGGGTAGTTGCCATACTCACCACGCTTGGCAGGCGGGTTGGCGAGCGCAGTACGGGATGTTGGTATATGAAAAGACGCTGCTGCCCATCTTTCGGAGGTATCCCTTAGCAGGCTCTTACTGCATCCACGGGCATGAGAGGAGGGGCAGAGTGAAATAAAGTGTGGGGTCTAGTTAGTCTAAGTACCTACCTACCTATGTATGTACGTACTTGTTGGATAAAATACCAATTTATTTAAAAAAAATGACTAAACGCTTTACGATTCGTTTTAATTTAATGTACTTAAATATTTTTACGTTTTGAAATATAATATTCATAGGTACCTACTGCATTAACATTACTGCATTAATAGCTGTCTGAAGTGTCCCTTCTGCGGTGAAAAAAATCTATTAGAGCGACATGTTGTTACACTATGTTGAACGAAACGTGTAAGCGCCACGAAATTCACGGGGCGCTTACGACGTTTTGGTCGCGAGAAAACTATTCTCTATTAGCGATCTAGCGCTGCATGTATTGATGGTATGGATAGACGACATTCTAATCGTGTAGCGCTGCAGCGAATACTTGTGTGCGGGGGCGAGCGCGCCCCGCGCAGGCACCCCCGCTGTCATCAAGTTGCGACACGTTTTTTGTTTGGTATAGCTACTCTAACTATTTACAACTCACTGCGCTCGCCCCTTTTTCTACCGTACCTATATCTAGGGGAATCCGGCCGAAGCGTCATCGTAGGTAGACGGTACATGGTAGAAATCAAAGATTTAATTTTAGGTAAGTAAGTATTTCTCATTACCACAATCCAATCCATCGAAAGGTTGTCTGGTAGAGATCGCTCTTTAGCGATAAGACCGCCGATTGTCACTTTACGTTTAGTGTTTCTCTTTTTTTTTGTTAATTTGTTTAGTTTAAGGTTGCAATAAAGCATTTTCTATCTTCTATCTATCTATCACGCAAACAATGAGATTAAAGAGTACGGAATATAAAATTTATTGAGAACCTGCGTGGCGCAGTTGGTATGGTAGCCGGCTGAGACGGAGGTTGCGGGTTCGATCCGCGTCGGGGGATATAATGCTTAGGTACGCAAGAAAAACTTCGACTCCAATACTACCTAGGTAGGTATTTTTTTTTACTAGGTAAGTACCGTTATGTAGGTACCTACCTACGCAGGTAGGTAAGTACCAATAACAATGACAGTGTCGAGTGTTTTATGAACCACAAGCATTCATCGTCGTGAGTTTCGGAAAACTTCGAGCTAGGTACAAACGAACCAACATCCACGTTGGAAGTAGGGTTGCCAGATGTCCGGTATTTAAGCGTACACGCCTACACACGCGTACACGCGACAGGCCTCGAAAATACCGGACGTATTTTCGAGGCCTGTCCGGTAAAGAGTAAATGGTCATACCGGACAGAACATTGTCCGGTATTTTAAGGAAAGTCGGTACTACTGGTCACAAGCGCCTATAAAAGTAGGTACCTACCTAAGTAGTAAATTATATAATATTCATACTGCTTGGCTGTGGCTAAGGTTTAATAAAGATTGTTACTAATTTAGTTGATTTATGTGATGTAGGATGTATGTAGATTAATAAACAAAAACTATTAGTATAAGGAGGCAACAACCTACTGCCGGCACCCCACGGCCAGCCAAGCTGTATTATAGTTATCTTTACTTATTTCCTTTCCTGTCTCACAAGGCAAACTTTTATTGAGGCAATGCAATTTTGAAGACAGCGTTACAGCGAGTACACATTAGGCGCTCGGCGTTGCGTTAGGCGCGCGTTGGTTGCGTACATACCTACAGCGCGCTTAGCACGGCGTTTTACGAGCGTTAGTAGGGCGTCCATACTCGGCTCAGTTCGGAAATGGACGTCGAAGTGATTGCTTGTGTGTGGCTTCTATACCGTCGCTACAGAAGACGACGGCAGAGACAAAGAGATTTTGGGTGCACGCAATTCCTTTTTTTTAATATTTTGTTTTTATAATCAGGACTTTCCATGTCCCATATAGCTGGACGCTTTTGGATTTCGTCGATAAATAAGTCTGTATCGAAGTGCTCGGTCTCCATTTTGGTGAATATGTGTCCACTCTACACGAAAGCGCGCGTTCAAATGTACAACAAAATGGCGGCTCATGTATCTCGAAGCGCGCGGCTGACGCCCTCCCAGCGCGCGTTTGAACGAAAATATCAAAGCGCGCGTTCGACGCGCGCTTGATCAGAAACGCGCGCTTGCATGTGTACACCTAGTAAGAACTACTGTTTCTTAAAACGCGCGTTACCAAAGCCCGCGCTTCAAAACGCCTAATGTGTAGGGTCAGAGTGGGAACAGTGGTTAATTTTTTTTCAGAGGTCAGTAGCTGTCTAGTTTTTCAAATTATTGAAATGGAACCTTCACTTAACGTTAGGTATGTTCAATGGCTTCTTATTTTTAAAGATACTGAACTGCTACAACAAATAGGCACTGAGATATTAAAGTTTTTTTAAAAAACTTCGTTTGATCCACTGTGTACTGGGTGGTGTACACAGTGGAACAGGCCTCAGTACACAGTGGATTAAGCAAAAAATGTAGGAAATTATTCTCATCTAATGTCCACTCACAGGTTATGGCTTGATTTTGGAATGCAGATTGTCTTAAATTAACAAAATAAAACACTGTAGGTATAGGTACTTATAATCAATCAGTCAACATTTATTATAATAAACTTACAGGTATCTTAACATGAATCAGTCATTAAAAGTGTTTGAAGTGTTTGTTCGCGTTAGCGAATGTTGATATGAGAAAAATCTTTTTCAAAGAAAAAGTATGATTGCTGGCGGGCTGTACTTCCTCCAACGCGAGGAGCAGGCAAAATCAGACGAATGTCGCATTCTTTGACATAAGACAAGTCTGGGACAGTAGGCATGTTGAACTGATGTCTGCGTTTGTTCATTCGCAAGAAACTTACATAATATTCCATTTTATCATTGCGATTATGAAGAATTTTACCCACATAAAAGATACTCTTCGTTTTCGTAGCAAATTGAACGAGGACATAATCTCCTTCAACTGGAGTTCGTCAAAACCGATTCTTCTGAAATGATGTCAAAATCAGTCTCTTCTTCTCCAGACCATTCGGAATCTTCGTCATGAACAGACATCGCAAATTCATCTTCAGAATCACTAGCTAATATCTGTCTTACAACCTTCTGTTCTTGAGTCTTTTTTATTTTCAAAGTTTTCTTCTTTACGGGATCTCTAGTTTTATTCTTTATGTTGCTTAATTTTTTATCCCTGATCGCATCCTTCTCTGGTGTATCTGTAGCAATGAAACTCCGACCAGGCTTCCTCTTTCTAATATTCTTTCTAGGTTGAGCCTTTATAGGAGGTCTGAATTGGCTGGGACTGATAAACTTTCTCAAGTCATTGTGTGTTGAGCAACCAGCAGCAGGAGAAGAAGGTAAGAAGCCAGGCATATTCTCATCCGCATATTTTAAAACACCCTCGTCGAAATCATTAGGATATTGTTTATCAGCCTCTGGTAGCACAGGTGGTTCAATGTTTTCAAGATCGGACTCCATCATTTTCTGTGCGGGTAGTTGAATTGTCAACATCTATTGTAAAAGCTCCTACTTTTAAATTAACTTTAAAATAAAACTACATATATATTTGAAGTTATTTATGCATCAAACAGTTTAATACTTAAACTTACCTGCCTGGTTGTGTTATTTCCTACACTCACACACTTAACAAAACAAAGATCTGCAAGCTCACTGAGTATAACCTAGAAGATGGAGGACATCAACAACATCAAGATCTCTATGGCACAAATGGTTGAAAAGTTCTCCAAAGATATGGCCCACTTCCAAGGTGAGCTGAATAAACAGGCTGGGGTGGAGTCTGCATCACCTTCACTTCCTAGCTTGACAACACAATTTCTTGCATTCAAAACTTTCACATTGCAAGCACTTCAAACCTTGCAATGCCAAGTAGAATCCATCAGTAAAGTTACTGATCAAATTGAGATGGACAGCCGCCGCAACATACTTCTACTTCATGGTGTGTCGGAGGAAAAGTCAGAGGACACAGCTGCAGTCATCACTAAAGTCATGCGGGAGAAGTTGAAGATATCCGAGTTTTCTAGTAGCGATATTAGCCGTTGTCACAGAATGGGCCGTTTGTCTGCTCCTGATAGGCCCCGGCCTATTCTTTTTAAATTACACAACTCTCAACTAAGAAGCAAGGTTTGGTTGGCAAAATCCAGCCTCAAAGGCACGGGTGTCACACTCTCTGAGTTTTTAACCAAAGCTCGGCATGACGCATTTATGGCAGCTCGGGAGAAATACGGCGTAAAGAAGTGCTGGACATGGGAAGGCTCTGTGTATGTGCTGGGTCCTGACGGCAAGCGATACCGCGTAAATTCTTGCAAGGAGGTCTACGATGTCCCTTTTGCAAAGCCTGCTGGCAGTTCGAAGCAAGACGCGGATCCCATGCCGGCTGCCAAGCCTCAGCCAGCGCCGAAAACTAGGCGCGCCGCCGCTGTTACGACCAGGAAATAGCTCATATTATGTTTTCTAGGTTGCCTTCTATAATTATGGTTAGTCACTTATTGCTCTTGTAGATTAATTTGTATTGTATCAAGCCCTACCCTTTGGTTCGAATTTTAATTGGATTTGTTTTGTTTTCTTTCACTGCAGTGAATGACACTGACAGCTGACAGTGACAAGATAGGTAACCATAAAGTCAACAATGTTGACAGTTGACATTGACAATTTACTGTATATAAAATTAGTGTTGCTATGGTAAAAAGTACTTTGTATTGTAGGGTTTAGTTTTTGTTAAGTTTGATTTAATGATAATTTGGTACACAACCGGCAGGTGGAACTTAATATTTTTATAAGTACACCAACTTGTTTATTTATATTTTTTTTTTTTTTTTATACTGGACTATATTATTATATTATTATTGTAGATATATCTATTGTATATTTATATATTTTATCGTGGATACATACATTATATAAGTAATTATTATTAGTAGATAATGCATAACATATACGCTTCTGGCAGTGAAGATGAAAATGAAGATCTGTTTATCTCGTGCTCTTCCTCCAATGAATCGACATGCAGTGATGCTAGTTTTTCTAGCATTCCTACTTTATCTGGTAACTTGAATGCGGTTTTCTCTGATGCACCAAAGAACTTTAATGTAATTCATATTAACGCCCAAAGCATACCGGCTCATTTCCCTCACATGTTAGACTCATTTGATAGTAAGAATATCCATGCAATACTCGTCTCAGAAAGTTGGCTTAAACCAACTCTTCCATCAATAATGTACACCTTACCTGGATTTACTCTCATTCGTAACGATCTCACCGGTGCTGGTGCTGGCGGTGTGGCCATCTATCTCCGTACTCATATACCTTTTACCGTTGTAAGTATGTCAGCACAGCCTTTACCAGCTAATTCTGGTGAACATCTTCTCTTAGAAATTCTTCTCTGTAACACCAAAGTTCTTCTTGGGGTTTTCTATATACACTCAATGCGTATCAATTATTTCTCTTCATTTGAAAAGATTCTCGAAGATCTAACTCCATCTTATAGCCATTCTATTATCATGGGTGATTTTAATACATGTATTCTCAAAAATGATTCCCGTTCGTCTATGATTCAATCAATTTTTAGGTCCAGCAACTTGCATTTACTTCCTCTTAACGCTACTCATCACTTCCCTAACTCAACTCCTTCTTTATTAGATTTAATTATTGTTTCCTCTACAACTCACGTTGCTAAACATGGCCAGTTTACAGCTGATCAGTTCTCATATCATGATTTGCTTTATTTCTCATATAAAATTCGACCACCTAAAGTCAAACCCAAAATTATTTTACAGCGTAACTTTAGTGGCATAAATCTGTTAAATCTTCAACAAGACGCTAAGTTGATAGACTGGACTCCTGTCATAGAGGCTGATTGCATGGAGAGCAAAGTTTGTTTATTTAATGCGACTATTACGCAGTTATATGATATTCATGCGCCACTGCGACTCATTAAAATTAAACATCTTCCTGCTCCGTGGCTGACAAATGATATTAGAGCACTTATGCATAGAAAAACTGTCGCAAAAACAAAATTTAAATGTCGTCCAACTGAAGCAAACCGGGCTAAGTACTTTCGAGCACGTAACCACTGCAACACACTGTGTAGAGACGCCCAACGCCGCCATATCCATACTTCCGTTGAAAACGAGGATTCTGCTAAGGTCTGGCGTTTTCTTAAGTCACTGGGAGTTGGCAAACCTCGTCAGGACCCTCTACCCAGCAACCTAAATATTGATGCATTGAATCTTCACTTTAACTCTATGCCCTGTAGCGATGTTTCTGATAAGAACCGCACACTTAACCTCCTTTCTGCTATGCCAACTCCAGACTATCCGTCTTTTGCTTTTGCCGAATTTGCTGAGAGTGACATTAAGAAAGCTATTATTTCAATAACTTCAAACGCTGTGGGAGGTGACGGCATAAGCCGAAATATGGTAATTCCTGTCCTTGATTCACTTCTTCCTATACTAACCCACATTTTAAACTTCTCCGTACTAAAAGGTGACTTTCCCTCAGTGTGGAAGGACGCACAAGTCATTCCACTTCCTAAAAAACCTAACCCCAAATCCTTTTCTGAGTATCGTCCTATTTCTATTCTCCCTTTTCTATCCAAAGTCCTTGAACGTCTTATTCACCGTCAATTAAATTCTTTCCTTACTAACAACAATCTCCTTAATCCTTACCAGTCGGGGTTTCGGCCAGGTCACAGTACATCTACTGCTCTAGTCAAAATTACCGAAGATATTCGCCTCGGTATGGAGAATAGAAAAGTAACAGTGCTGACTTTACTTGACTTTAGTAACGCTTTTAATAACGTCGACTTCGACATTCTCCTGGGTCTTCTTTCCTCTCTTAATGTCTCCTCTCCGGCAATTCGCTGGTTCCATAGTTACCTTTTTGGACGTCGACAGCGCGTGCGACTTGATGATAAATTTTCATCATGGTGCAGCATGACTGCCGGTGTTCCTCAAGGTGGTGTCCTTTCTCCTCTCCTATTTGCAATCTTTATTAATTCCATCTCCCATAATCTGTCTTCTTCCTATATGCTATATGCAGATGATCTCCAAATATACTCTCAAGCCCCGCAACACAGTATTTCTACCGCCATAGAGGCTATTAACAAAGACCTTCGTGAGATAGTCGTATGGAGCAACATGTTTGGTTTGAAAGTGAATCCCAGCAAAACTCAGGTAATAGTGATAGGTAGCTCCCGCATGACATCCAAAATAGACATGAATACTATCCCTTCAGTGTATTTTAATGGAATTATTGTACCATATAGCAAAACTGTCAAAAATTTGGGTATTATCTTTGATGAAAATTTGTCTTGGGGTCCTCAGCTGCAATCAGTTAGTCGCAAAATGTTTGCATCTGCGGCGTCTCTTAGAAGGCTCCGTAATTTTTTACCGACTGCCACAAAAACCGCGCTAGCTCAATCTCTTTTACTTCCCATTCTCGATTATGCCGATAACTGTTACTTGGACCTCACAGTAGAACAATTTAACAAGCTTGAGCGTTTGCAAAATTTTTCCATCAGATTTATTTTCGGTCTGCGTAAGTACGACCATGTTTCCCATTTCCGCGTCAAGCTCAAGTGGCTTCCGATTCGCTTACGTCGCAATACACACATTCTCTGTTTACTTTATAACATATTGTTTAATCCTTCTGTTCCTTTGTATCTGAAGGATCGCTTTCAGTACCTCCATTGTTCTCATGCTCGTCCACTTCGGTCATCAGAGAATCTTGCGTTGAGCACTCCCGAACACAGCAGCTCTTTCTATACGAAATCTTTTACCGTGCAAGCTGTTCGGTTGTGGAATTCTTTGCCGCTGTCGATTCGTCGTGCTCCATCATTGAACTCTTTCAAAGAGCAAGTTAAGCGTTTTTATCTGGAGCAATCTTCCGCCTGACTGCAGTATGTATGCTTTGATATTTTTTTTTTTTTATTTTTTTTTTTCTATTCCATTCATGTATGTTATTGGTATCGTATTAGTTATATTTAAATATTAATATGTATTGATGTAGGTTAGTTATGTAAGCTTTTATAGATAAACATTTGTATTTAGTATTTGTGTAATTATTATATTTAAATATATATTTGTATATGTATATATATTTGTATATGTATATAGTACATATATATGTTAGGATTTAAATATTAGGATAGTAACACTATACCCCATTCTTCCATTCAAATCCTCTCCATCCAAAGGTTGTCTGGAAGAAATCGCTCTAAGCGATAAGACCGCCCATTGTGTATTTCTGTTGTTTTTGTAGTTTAAGTTAATTTTAGTTATTTTTGTTTTTATTTTTTTCTGTATGATTTACACAATAAAGAGTTTATCTATCTATCTATCTATCTCCATATCTGTTTTGTCATCATCTCCAGATTCTTCGCGCAACATTGAAGGACTATGTGTATCATCCATCTCTATAGCATGCTCCGGAGTTCGGTTTGATTCAGCGGCAGCAATGCCATCCAAGGATGGAACAGGCCGATCAGTGACAGAACTCGGTAAGAAGTCTTCGTCGGTAAAAATATTCTTGTCCAAAGGAAATATTCCTGTCTTCCTGAAAGAGTTTATGATGTTCGAAGGAGTCATTGCTTTTATGAAAGCTGTTCCCACGAACCCGGCTAATTCGTAAATCGTGACAGGTTTGGCGGGATGGCGTAACATCCATGATTCCATTGCTGCGTTGTAAAACATTTTAAACGGAGCGTAGATTCCCACATCTAATGGTTGCATCTTGGCTGAAGTGTGCGGATGCAGTGTCAAAACTGTAACACCATTATCCTTAGCGAGGTCTAGTGCCTCAATGCAGAGATGGGACTCATGATTGTCCAATATAAGTAAGGATGGATTATCCTTGGTGCTCCCTGAGTGTTTTATGTAATGCCTCATGGTTTCGACGAAAAGTTCAGTATTCATCCAGCCAGATGAATTTGCAAGGCCCGTAGTTCCTGGAGGTGCTCCGTTGATCATGAAGGTTTTGAAGTTTTTTCTCGGGAATATCATTACCGGAGGTAAGGCTTGACCAGCTGCACTGATTATACAACAGGTTGTTACTAGGGTGCCTTTTTCTCCACTAGTAACTTTACAGACATTTTTTCCTCGGACTGCAATCACCTTTTGCGGTTTTTGGACCGTGGTAGTAGCCGTTTTAAAGACTCGGGTCCCATCTGCAAATGAGGGGTGTCGTCTGTATACGTTTTCCAGGTTTTCATAGAAGCTTTTCACTGTTTCACGGTTGAATGCCGTGGCTCTGGCCAAACTGCATGCTTCTGGTTTGCGCAGAGTCAAATCGGGGTGACGTTTTCTATAGGCCTTAAGCCAGTCAATGCCCGCCATTTCTGTAGCAGCCCAAGATTGTGGGAATTTAAGTTTATTTATTACAGCCATTTCATACGCTAATCTGCGGCAATCTTTAGTCGTCAAACCATAAAACATGAGAGCGCAAGACTTCAGGTAATCTTTCAGAGCTTCTTCCTGAATGGGTGAAAAAATTGTATTTACCTCGTAATTTGGCGTTAATCTTATATCCATATCAGTCCCAGCCTTTGTCTTCAAATAGTAACGCCGTAATGTGGTAAATGGTATTTTTGTCTCCCTTGATACCACCCTTATCTTCTTTCCTGCTCTAATTTCCGATAGTGCTAGTTTCATTTGTGCTTCTGTCGTGGCGCCTATTTTTCTCCCCTCCATTTCTTTTCTTTTTCTAGGCATTCTGTAATAAAATGTTAAAAAATTTAAAAGTAAATCTTTAGAGTACACACTGAATCAATTGGGGTACACAGTGAATCCGGATCCACTGTGTACCGCGAAATATTGAGCCACTGTGTACCTATCCACCGTTTTGTTTTCAAACATGTGCCGACTAGATTCTACTTTGGTTAGGAAAGATTGGTTTTTGCTATAATATTACGAAATGTATGTTTATTCCAGAATAATAACGACTTCTATGGTATTTGGGATTGGTAAGGAAGCAAAAAACTTGAAAACATACCTTATTTTTCAACTTTCGACGATCCAAAACAAATAAACAATCTTAGCGTAAACAATTAGCACGGGGGCGACTCGCTTACTGGTGTAGACGTAATGGCGTCGGAGGGCGGTACAAATGTGAAACAGACGCACATATATACCTGTCTCATTCGGAGAAACAGAAAAAGTTCACTGTACCCACAGTTGCTACTGTTCCCACTCTGACCCTACTCGCTCTTATTGTAGCCATTCATTTTACAATGGGTGCATGTGACATGCATGCAGGTAAGTTTGCCTAAATAAACAAGCCTATGATATGATCAACCTACAATAAAAATAAATGTTGGGGTGGAGATCTTTTTAGAGTTCCGTCCGAACCAAAATGGTAGGTACCTAACAAGGTGTGTGTCTGTCTCAGATTTATATCTTGGGATGGTATCGGCACATGAAATTTGAAATAGTACAAAGTAAACGTTAAAGTTAAGGTTTTTAATGAAAACGCCTCAATAACATAGTTTTTAGTACCCTTACCCAAAGGGTACATCCTATTACCACAGACCAGTCTATTACCCACTAAGACTCCGCTGTCCGTATGTCTGTATGTCACCATCACCAGGCTGTATATCATGAACCGTAATAGCGAGACAGTTGAAATTTTTACTTTAAAAATAAATAATTCAATTATAATAAAACAAATATTTGATGGGGGCTGCCCATGGCTCCCCTACAACAAACGTAATTTTTTGTCGTTTTTGCTCGATATTAATAACGGGACCGCTTGAAATATTCACAGAATTAAAAATAAATAATTAAATTGATATAAATTAGTAGGTATGTAAGGGGGCTCCCATACAACAAATGTGATTTGAATGCCGTATTTTGCGCCGGCCGGCGACAAGGTGATTACGTCATGTCTTGTCTTTTTATTTTATGGCCTTTTGTGTTTGGTTTAACACAATTCCACCAGTGTCAAGTTAAATTATAAATTCGTAAGTTATTTGGCCAGCGGCTTTGTAGGCAATACCATCTCGCGACAGGTTTTGCAACAGGCGATCGTTGCTGTCAAACGTCAATTTTGTATTGGATGGAGAACAGCAAGGAATTGACATTTGACAGCAACGATCACCTGTTGAAAAACCTGTCGCGAGATACGTTATCACCCTGCGAGCCTTATAAAAGGACCAAAATATAATCATAGTCAAGTGACTATGATTATATTTTAGGGTACCTTACGTCATGATATGAATCAAAAACTTTAGTAAAGATGCTTTAGACATGTCACTAGGAGAACCAATATATTTGGGTAGCAAAAATGGACATCTCTTTTTTGTACGAAAATATTTTTTTTGTTATTTTGTCCATCATTTTTTATTATTAAAATCAATGTATACGTTTGAAATTGATGTTTACATAGCTAGTATAAACATCACTGTTTACAGTCTGAAACAAAAACTCGTCATATTACTCATATGTTTTTTTATAAAGCATTGGACGTAAATAAAAATATAAAAGTGTAATAAAATTTTGGCTTTACCCCACTACGGTTATTTAAAATTGGATACAGTTATGCATAATGAGTCCAAGCGCCAAATTGCATTTTTTCATTTTTTTGCATTTTCGTAATCTCCAAGACATAATTTAGCCATAGAAAAAACACTTATGCAGCAAGCTTCACTCTGAGTGGTCTTTTTTAATACCCAGTCCAAGCGCCTTCTATAGCAAACGAGATATTTTGATACGCAAAACAAGCCCAAAAACTAATTCAAAACTAACAACGAAATTTAATAATGAAAAAACACTTTTCCGTTTATACATAACAAACCCAAACGACATAGTGTTACGCATCAGTAGTCCACGCGACATTTATTTGTGACTTGGACTGGTTTTGCAAAACTAAAAACATGAGTTTGGTTTCGAACGCAAAGCAATCAGACAAACATTTTTCGCATGGTCTTGTAACTACCATGACTGCATAAATACCATAGGGGTAGAAACACAGTAGAAATTGATGTTGAGAGAAAAAAGGTAGGAAAGGACATACATGTTTTAAAGGGGTGCCCATTTTGTCTCCGAAAATCGATTGTCCGAAAATCACAATCAATAACAAGTGTCTCTGAAACATCACCATCCAGGATATTATGGTCCCATAGATAACATTACTGTTCATCCTTATGCTATTTACGCATATAGCTATTTTACCTTATATATTATTTCCATAATTTTCATCGTTATAAACATATGCGTCATAATAATAACGAATCATAAAACTTATTCTTCCGAATATTTTCGAACGATTATAAAACTTCCAATTTCCAACCGAGACGGAAGGACAGTAGGTTATTAGGTTTTTTTATAACTATCCGATAACATTGCCTGTGACAGAACCGAGATGGAAAGACAGCAGGTTATTAGGTTTTTTTATAACTATCCTAAAACACTGTCTTTGACAGAACCGAGATGGAGAGACAGTAGGTTATTAGGTTTTTTTTGTTCAGGGTGTTCTGGATGTTTTTCTATAGTGGTATAATAAAAAATATCTATCTATGTAGTATCTAGTACCCATAACACAAGCTCTGCTTAGCTTGGGGATAGTTGATGCTGTGTGAATTGTCCAGCATTATTTACCTACTTATTTTATTTTTATAACTTCCCGAAAATACTGCCTGTGACAGAACCGAGATGGAGAGACAGTAGTTTATTAGGTTTTTTTATAAATAACCGAAAACACTGCCTGTGACAGAACCGAAATGGAGAGACATTAGGTTATTAGGTTTTTTTATAGCCAACCAAAAACTCTGCTTGCGACAGAACCAAGATGGAGAGACAGTAGGTTATTATGTTTTTTTAACCATCCAAAATCACTGCCTGTGAAGAATTTTTCGTCAGGGTGCAATTTTCGTGGGCCAAGACGGCGCTACTGTCTATATAAAGTAGATACTGGGTATATATTTAAGTAAAACTCCAAAATACTTAATACGAGCAACCGTAGTGAGCGGCCGCCTGAGGAATTTTATTGAATTGAAGACTAATTTAAATAAAATTACTCTTGTCTTGACAACAATAAAAAAAAATCACTAAACAAGCGGTTTCATTTGCTTGTTGATGTGTTAAATACAATCAACATACAATGTTATGAATATTAAAATTATTCTAATAATCAACTTCATCATTTCAGCCGATAAACGTCCACTACTGAACAAATTATAAATCAAATTCTAATAAAATGATTTAGTTATCTAATAATGTTATGGATTTCATTATTTATTGAGAATGACTTTATGCGTGTTAATCATTATGGAGACCGACATAAGTGGTAACTATATTATAGATCCTGATTATTCGAGCAAACGATGATTATGAAAAAAAAAATATGAAATACTATATTAGGGATGTAAAATTTCGGAGACGAAATAGAGAACTGTTGTAAAGACATGGTTAAACCTCTTTGGCCTAATGGATAGCCTGTTTCGGAGAAAAAAACTAATATTTAAAATGACTGTTCCCATATAACCCAAAAGATTCTAAGTCATTTTACAAAATAAATATTACAGACGATACGATTGATGATGACGTTAAAGGGTTTGATAGTAATTTATATTTTGATCCAGAACATGTTGAAGAAGAGAAGATTTTGGCATCTACTCCATCTACTATATCGTAAGTTTTTAGGTACTAGACAGGTTCTGGGGTGAGGGTGGTGTTGACTAATATCATCTTCAATTGCGTCTTTGTCTAAGAAAATACATCTGGGACTATATTAAAGAATACATGTTTAAATTTTTTTGGTAAAATTAGTTTGTCTTAAGATTGTTTTTTTGGATATTAATCTTTCCATTACCTGTGTCATTTAAAAAGTATTTTATTTAGCTTTCTCAATTCTCTCTACCCTGGTTTTAGATGCAGAGAAACCTATTCTATCAAATTTAGTTACACATGAGGAGTCTAAACGACATAAATGTCTCTTGGACTCGTTTTGCAAAATAAAAACATCACATTTATCGAGAGTCCAAGTGCATTTTTAGCTATATCTTTTAAAAAAAATATTTATTTTGTATTTTTTTCTTGTGATATGTTAAATTACAAATAGAAGCATCGATGTATATAGATTTACTTTCAGATGAAGCAAATTCAACTCTCCTGTTAATAAAAACGCGTTTATGTCATTTGCCAAAAAAGTGAAAATGGCGCTTGGACTAGTTATGCTTAACAGCATCCAATTGTAAGTTGCAATTACCGCCGAAAGTACACCAGTCTGAAATAATGGTTAGCTAAATTGCGTCGCACCGCGTCTTGGTAGAATGAAAGTAATCCGAAACCGTAAAAAAGACAGTGACAGCTAATACCAATCAAAACTTGACATTGACAATATTTTAATGTTACCAACTCAATTTTATCCTACGATAGATCTAGCAAATTTTTACATGTACCGGGTTGACAACATAAATAAAATCTAAAATTAGGTCAAACTTATTGATCTGTATTCCAGAAATCAGAGTTACTATTTATTTACCAAACCTAGTTTAGATTTCTTACTAATCTAAAATACCCATGTTTTTATTTTATATATTTATTAGGTAATATAAATTAATAAAACAATAGTAGATACCCAATCAATAATTTTGGTGACATATCTCATCATCATCATCATCATATCAGCCATAGGACGTCCACTGCTGGACAAAGGCCTCCCTCATTGATCTCCAGGTACTGCGGTTGGAAGCGGCCTGCATCCAACGCCAACCTGCAATTATTACCAAGTCGTCTGCCCATCTTGTAGGTCCTACGCTGCACTTGTCAATCCGTGGCCTCCATTCGAGAACTTTACGGCCCCATGGGCCATCTGTTCTGCGCTCTATATGGCCTCCTATTGCCAATTCAACGTGCTAATCCGTCTGGCTATGTCGGTGACCTGAGTTCTTCTACGTATTTCCTCATTTATGATTCGATCCCGTAGAGAAACCCCGAGCATAGCCCTCTCCATAGCTCGTTGAGCGACTCTAAGCTTATTCATAAGGCCAATAGTGAAGGACTACGTCTGGGTTCAGATGACAGATCTTACAGATAACATATATTTACTTGATTTCTGATTTCATCAGTCGTACACAATTACAAAAGGCGGACTTACATAATGATAAAGCAATATGAGTCAATTATGTAAGTGTCTTCAAACAAAATATTATTCTAACTTTTTTATACACAAATCAACTTTACTGTTGCATTATACAAAGATTAATACAAGGGACTATTATTTAACCTACGACGAGTTCGGTGACAGCAGGTTAAAGCAGGATAGTAAAGTTATTAATAAATATATACAAGAAGTGGAAAAGGGCAGTACTCCCTCTATTGGTTATTGTGCTTATAAATAAATAAATTGGTATTTAAATAAAATTATTCTATCCTGCTGTCGCCGCACTTAGGTGGAACAGATTATTAAGCTCTTTTCTGATTTGTCGGCGCAGCAGCGGTGCGACATCTTATAGAAAACATGCCGCGTCGCCTGCACTTACGCACATATCGGTAACAAAATATGCAGTGCTGCTTGTGCCGTCGCGAAAGATGTCGTCTAGTTCGGGTGAAGAAGATGTTTTAAACCATTTTGTTCACGTCGAGCGCGACCCGCTCGGTAAAATGCAGAGCGACCGCTGGACGTTCATGCCGAGACGCGGTGTGCCACGCCGCACCCGCGCCGCTCCCGCGCAGACCGAGCCAATCAGGAACGCTCCATTGAAATATAGGCGCTCGGTAAGCTTTCAGTACCGCGTATACCGAGCATGCTGATGTCGTGCCGCTGCTGCGCCGACAAATCAGAAAAGGGCCTTTATGCTAATTTGATAATCGCTTTTATTGGTTCATGAGCCGGCCGGCGCTGTGCCGGCAACGGCGGCAACACTGCTGTCACCGACCGACCACCACCGGTCGTCCACCGACCACGTACATTCTCGCTGAATAACAACTTTTTTCAGTAAATTTCTTCTGAATTCGGTTCGTTCAAACATGGATCATGAAAGCAGACAATTTTTGGCCGAAAATGTATTTCTTAGGGAGCCAGTGGATGCTCGAATACGGTATAAGCCTTCATGGCTTGTAAAACTAACCAATTTCACGATGTTTTTGTGGATGAACGTTTTAACAAAGCATGTAATCTTTCAGGAAACAGAAGGAGGAACCTAAGGAAGAGGATCATCCAACCCTTCGAGTGGAATTACAGACTGTTCGGTTAAATTCTGACTCACAGAAACTAGTTCTGGAGACGCTTAGATTCATCCATGGACCAGATTTTAAACTTAGTAACGCCAGCGGGTACAAGGTAAATTGCATGGCCTTTTAAATCTAATAGTTACCTAAAGGTATCATAGAATACTCCTGTAGACATTTATATAAATAATTTTTAGGTTGAACAGATGATTACATACATATTACCCAGCATATGAATCCTATAGATATCCTTTAAATGTATCAACATACTATTTATTAACAAGCACATGTTACAAAGAATATTCTTAAAAGAAACAGAAATATTAGAAAATATGGTAAATACCATAGGAGGCCTTATAAGAATATAATTTCTTTGATATTTGTCAATGTTTACAGGAATATAACATGCTAATTGGCTATTACATGGATTATTGTTTATTTTCAGGACAAAGGAACCAATCTCGGTAACAGATACTGGATGGAAAGAGGCAATTTGGTTGTCCAAGGAGGTTGCGACTACTCAATAGTACAAAAACCGGAAATTCAAACATCAGAAGCGAGGCTCAGAGCATTTGCACTTGCAAAATTAGAGAAGTATGTTTAATCATCTGAAATAACCATGTTTGATTTTATTTCAATTCAAGTAAAAAAGAAATATCATTAAGTAACAATTACTTCATAAAAAAATCAGTCAATCTATTAAGTATTATTCACTTATTAATATGAATAAGAACACAGGTTCGAACTCTATGTCAAAATTATATCTCCAGTCAATGGTTTTTAAAATTCTAAAGAAATACCTACGGCTTCTAAAACTGCAGTCCTTAATACTCATTCCAGATATAATTTCCACAAAGCTCACTGTGCAGAGGCATTAGATGTTGCTGCAGAAAGTGTAGATAAGGCTCTGGAAATACTATTTTACAAGTATTACCGAGTAGACGCCCAGGAGAAGCCCGAAGAAGTCCCTTCAGTGCCTGAATTACTTGAAATGAGAACTGATGAAATTGCAGTCCTAGAATCAATTTACGAAAACAGCTTTCAAGTCAAAGAAAATAATGTATGGAGTGTGAAAATGAAACTTGATTACCTAATTAAAATGTATGAAAGCAAAGAAGAGACGAAAAGGAAAGATAACATTAACTATAACCAGAGAAATCAACGCACAAAACCTAAAGAGGTCTGCAAGCTATTTCTGAAAGGTTCATGTAGATTTGGTGCTAAATGTAAGTTTCTACATGTGGTCCATGCAGAGCAAAAATCAACTGATGATTCAGAAATATCAGAAAAGGAGAATATTTTTTTTGAACTTGAAGTGCGATTACCAGAAGATAGTGTTTATCCATACCAACCACCGCTCATCTCCTTAAAAATTGACCGCAAGAATGTCATACCAGAACTAACCTGCCTAAAAGTAACTGCCCGATTACTTGATGAGGCAAAAACCTTAGCTCAAGATGGAATACCTAGCATGTACTCTCTAGTAGAACTACTTAACAATGAAGAAGATATTTGTAACTTTATTAAATTTGATACTAGAACTTATATAGAACCATCGGAAGCCTTATATCCACAACTAATAGAAGACGCCACTAAGAAAGAGAAGCGACCGTCGCATTATAAGAAAGGTAATGCCCCTGACAAGAGGTTGAACATAAACTTTGAAGAGGTTTTGAGAGAGAATAGGGAAATAGCTAAGAGGTATTTGGAGAAACCTGAGAATAGTAGGTATACTAAAATGATGTCTAGTAGAAAGAAATTGCCAGCATGGCAGAAGAAAAACGATATTTTAAATGCATTACGGAAATCTCAGGTTAGTAGGTACCTTTTAAACCCAATTGGTTTATTTCATCTGATAAAATATATAAAAATGGTTGGCTTGCTACATTAAATATTGATTTTATGTTAATTCTTATCATTATTAAATCCAGTAAAGGTGACATTATTTAGTTCCACAACCTGATTACAGTTGTAAGCTGATATATTTAAGAGTATTGTAATCAAATCAAAAATTATTGGTTTTTGTATATTTAAGGTGTGCAATAAAATATTATCTATCTATCTAATAAGTAATTCTCAAAGTCAAAGTCAATGTCAATAAGTGTTTATTCGATGGTGCAAAAATAATAGTCAATTTAGAAAAGAAGAACAAGAGACTTTTAAATTGAATAATGCACATAATTGAATTTGTTCCCTTCATAAACCTTTTCTTCAATGTTTTCTGAAGTGAACAAATTCAATTATGGTCTAAGATATACTGTCAAAACACAACCGATAACCATTCTTAATTCTGCTTAACCTTTTAACCTATGTTTATTATAACACTCCTCGCACATCATTAGATAGTACTCGTAGGTTTGTTCTGGACCTCTTACCATCTCAGCTTAGTTAACCATAGGTATTACCTTTTTTATTATTTTCCCGACGTTTCGACCTGATTCCACCTGGTCAGTCGCGGGAGGGTTGAACGTCGGGAATATTAATTGGATACATATAATTATCAAAAACATATTTTTTCACCCAGGTTGTAGTAATAAGCGGCGAGACAGGGTGCGGTAAAAGCACGCAAGTCCCCCAATTTATACTGGACCACTGGCTAGAAAACTTTTCTAAAAATGGCGCGGATCACGCCGAGATCGTCTGCACTCAACCGCGGCGGATATCGGCCATCGGGGTCGCCGATAGAGTGGCGGAGGAAAGAGTCGAGAGAACGGGGCAAGTTGTTGGATATCAGGTGAGATTAAGAGTTTGTAACTAAGATTTATTGAGACTGTGGGTGATTCATTAGAGAAACTGTGCAAAGGCGGCGCAGAGCAAGTCGAGATAGTGTGAATTGAATCGCGGCGGATATCGGCCATCGGGGTCGCCGATAGAGTGGCGGAGGAAAGAGTCGAGAGAACGGGGCAAGTTGTTGGATATCAGGTGAGATTAAGAGTTTGTAACTAAGATTTATTGAGACTGTGGGTGATTCATTAGAGAAACTGTGCAAAGGCGGCGCAGAGCAAGTCGAGATAGTGTGAATTGAATCGCGGCGGATATCGGCCATCGGAGTCGCCGATAGAGTGGCGAAGGAAAGAGTCGAGAGAACGGTGTAAGTTATTGGATATCAGGTGGTACTGGACTGTTAGAGAGCTTGTCTAAAAATGGTGCTAATAAGGCCGAGATGGTGTGGAGAAATGGCCGGATAAATTTGACTTTCAAAACTTACTATTCATTTCAAAATTCAGGGATTATTCACGTACAAATTTTAAGACGGATATCATGCTGACAAGTTTTGGTTTACAAGAAAACCGTCTTCAGGGCGAGTTGGACCTTCGCGAACGACTGCGTTACTGAGAAAACTTGTCGGCATGATATCCGACTTAAAAGTTAGTAGGTGAGTTATCCCCTTATTTTTAAAATGAATAGATCGACCTATTCACAAGTGGTTGGATATCAGATGAGAGTAAGAGTACGTCTGCACTGACAGTGACTAGAAACTAGGCGGCTTGCTTAGCACCTAGGTTCTAGTGACTTACATCTGGTTACGTACCTATAAGAGAATGCGCCAAGCGCGCTGTAGGTACGGCCGATTGCGAAAATTCTAGAACGATCGCTTTACATTCGACGACTCGCAAGGCTCTAAGGCAGCAAGCGAGCCGTCTGTCAGTGACGTGGCGAGGGGTCTAGGGGCTCAACCGACATCTCTTGACATATTAGGCCGCATTATGGGCTCGTGGTTACAGACGTATTTTAACAACAAATCTTAATAGTGTTTGACGTCAGGCACGCACGCAGGCGGCCAGCAATTATCTTCTCCTCTAACTCAAGATATGTTGGAAAAGTTAGGACACGTTGGAAGACCCTTGCTTAATTTCAGACTCTTAGTGACATTGTGTAAAACATTATTATTTAAATTGTTATGATGTGGCTCAATAAATAAATCTGAAAACTGGAAACAATACATAACGTAAAACGGGAAGCAAATTGTTAATGCTATTCAAACTCTAGAGCCGTGGGGTGCCGACAGTAGAATGTTACTCCTCCTCTCATGCCCGGGGATGCAGTAAGAGCCCGCTAGGGGATACCTCCGGAAGATGGGCAGCAGCGTCTTTCCGTGTATCAACATACCGTTCTGTGTTCGCCAACCCGCCTGCCAAGCTTGGTGAATATGGCAACTACTCTTCCATGAAGGAGGCCTGTCTTCAATAGTGGACGTTTTACCACAGATTACAGTGTGTCTACCATGAGTTGTCACTGTTAGATCGCCTGCCGTTACTGCAGTAGTAATAGTACGTTACTATGACATCTGTCAGATTTGTAACTCATGGTACCAAATTCTAAGCAAATGAAGCCCAAACTACAGTCGCTGTAGTATAGTTTACTGCGTATTTTAGTACCAAACTATCCGCTAGAGGCGCTGTACAACTTTTCATACATATTTTTAACTATAGTCGCTAGCGAGTATAGATTGTGAAAACTTATGGTAGACCTACTGAAACTTTTACGGCTGTTATGATGATTCAAACTCAAAAAAATACTTTATTCAGTGCGGCTTTTTTGATGCGTCAGTTTACAAAATAAAACAACACAAATGAATACACATAACTTCAGATGACACGCGAGTTAGGAAAATAAGTGAACAGAAGAACCTAACTCTGTCGTTATAGTCATTATTTATTGTTAATCAATTTCTATCCTTTCAGATTCGACTGGAAAGCAAAATATCATCAAAAACGCGACTCACATTCTGCACAACCGGTA
Source organism: Pasiphila rectangulata (assembly GCA_963082625.1). Taxonomy (NCBI): domain Eukaryota; kingdom Metazoa; phylum Arthropoda; class Insecta; order Lepidoptera; family Geometridae; genus Pasiphila; species Pasiphila rectangulata. The sequence goes on from OY720249.1 coordinate 12,085,698, forward strand.
TTCTACTGCGAAAACTAGAGTATGATCCACAGTTGAAATCTGTAACGCACGTTATAGTAGACGAAGTCCACGAGAGATCAGAGGAGAGTGATTTCCTACTGCTCATCCTACGGGACCTCATCCAAGTGAGGAAGGATTTGAGGATTATACTCATGAGTGCGACGTTGAACGCGGATTTATTCTCAGATTACTTTGACAAAATCCCAGTTTTGGAGATACCAGGTGAGCTTCATTGCTTGTTGATTGACATTACCTTGTTTTATTTACTAATTGCTACATAGATTCATCATTCATCATTTCAGCCATAAAACGTCCACTGATGAACACAGGCCTCCCTCATGGAGATCCATGAGGGAGGCCTGTGTGTGAGAATCGTAGTTGCCATTCTCACCACGCTTGGCAGGCGGGTTGGTGAGCGCAGTATGGGATGTTGATACACGGATAGACGCTGCTGCTCATCTTCCGGAGGTATCCCTTAGCAGGCTCTTACTGCATCCATGGGCATGAGAGGAGGGGTATCATTCTACTGCCGGCACCCCACGGCGATACATATCTACATAGATTGAAAGAGCACAAGTCCCAATTTCTATCAGTTTTGAATAAAGTATAGTAATTAAAGAAATCGCTAGGATTATCGTAGTATAATAATATAGCCTTCAACCAAACAAACTCTAGATTATGACATTGGTATACTACCCCCTATAGTATAAATGTCTTCTCACACGGAAATGTGGGGAAAAGGCGAACCTGCCGTACCTAATTCGAATCTGGAAAAACTGTGAGATACGCCCTTTTTATTATAGAGGGGAGTGTAGATGTGTTAGGTTGCTCTGTGTACGAAATTTTTAACGCCATCAAGTAATAGACTGGATGACTCATACATAATCATAAAATACTACACGCCAATCAATGTTTCAGGTCGAACGTTTCCAGTGGAGCAATTTTTCTTAGAAGAAATCATGGAAATGACAAATTACGTTCTAGAAGAGAATGGTCCGTTCGCAAGGAAAGTGAAAAAAGGTTGGTGACTTTCTTGTGGCGACCTTTTATGGGTCTGACTGTAATTTTGTCTCTTCTATGTCACGATTTAAACTTTTAAATAAAGGATTTTGGTTAACTCACGTGCCCGTGAGATTGAGATTTTCGATCATTACTTTGGTTTGACAGTTTTCCCATTCAAGACCTGTTGATTATTGACTATTCCGACACGCAGTAGTCAAATGTTTCTGAATGTTCGAAATTCAAGTACCTAGTTTATATAGAATTAATGAAATATAAAATAATTATTTATTTTGACTAAGTATTATTTGGTTTATATGTGGCAGTTAGAATGGTTCTATACTTCAGCCAAATTCGATGTAGAATGTGATAAACAACCTGTCGCACTTAAAATTTATTTGCCATATAAGGGTTGTTTTTTGACCGACTTAATAAATTACATTAAAGGGAGTAGTCACAAATCTCCAATAATTAAAATCCCTAAATATTAAAAAAATATGAAAGCCTACTGATAGATACTTTATTGTGTAAATCATACAGAAAATAAAAAACAAAAACAACTAAAATTAACTTAAACTACAAAAACAACAGAAATACACGAGACGGACCCCTTCTCTTATAAGATTGGGTACACAAGCCACCTTAGAGCACATGAAAGGGTAGAAAACCAGAACCCTCCTATGAGACTTCTTATCTGAATACTCAGTCGCCACGGCCGAAATCGGCTAGGAAACATTAAAACATCATCATCATTTAAGTATTCTATCCATCATCCAGTACCCATAACACAAGCTCATATTTTGGGGCTAGAGGGACCTGTGTCAAATGTCCACCATTATTTATTGTTCATAATTTTAGCCGTGGCACGTCCACTGTTGGACATAGGCCTCCCTCATGGATTGCATGCAATATTTACTCATTAATATCCTTTAATTGCAGGTGACAAGAAACAAGATCTAGAGTTAGAACTAGAAACGTGTGATGTGCGAGCAGAGTCTGCGGAACCCCCCAAAGAATCGATACGCGACGAAAACCTCACGATCGGTCAAATGATGGCGAGGTACCCTAAATGTAGTAAAATTACATGCAAGAATATGTACCTTATGGATACTGAGAGGGTAAGCTTATTCTGATTCACGCCATTATGCGAAATTTAAAATGTTTTGTATTTTGTATTTTATTATATGTAGTATGCCCATAGATGCAGTAAGAATCTGCCAAGAGATAAAGACCTCCGGATGATAGGCAGCAGCACCTTTCCATCTATCAACATCTCGTACCGCGCTCGCCCACTCGCCAAGCGTGGTGAGTATGGCAACAGCCGCCTCATGATCCTGGAGGTCTATGAGGGAGGCCTATGTCCAGCAGTGGACAGAGTGGTACATCGGCGGAGATGATGATCATGTAGGATTAATATTCCTTCATCATAGAGCTCTTGCGGTTAGAATGATCTTTTGTTGTGTGTATTGTATATACAATTACAAATATTTTTATTATAGTTCATAAATATTTATGACTCTGCCACAATACGCGGGGACGGCACAACAAGTCTTGCTCTTCCAACTAAATTTTTTTTATACTACGAAATGACGAGACAAGCCGCGAGACATACCGCTTAACATCAAGTGGGCCTGCGGGCCCGGGGCATGTTAAGCGGTAACCTCTACCTATAACAATAAAATTGCAATGCCGCGGTGATCACGTTCACTAAGCACGTGACCAACGCTGCATTGCATTGCGCCCGTCACCCTGAGACAGAGTTGTAAGGTCTCATGTGCCCGTAATTTCACCGGCCCCCTTGTCCTTCAAACCGGAACGCAGCAATGGAGACATCACTGCTTGGCGGCAGAAATAGGTATGGTAGTGCTTTCCCGGATGAACCTTTCACAAAAAGTTCTAATACTACAAATACTAATACTGTTTAAATATAGGACTAAATGTACTCACTTGTCATTATGTCGACGCTTCTTTTTCTCGGCTTCCTCTAATCAGATCGAGCTCAAACCAAGAAAGAAAATAAAGAACGGAATCTTTCGGTTTAAAGGATCGGGAAACGGAATCTTTTGCTCAACAATCTTGAATTTACCATTAGCCATTAATATCTTGTATGTTTCAGATCAACTCCGATCTAATAGAGCAAGTGCTAAACTACGTTGTCAATGGTGACCACAAGTGGCCGAGAGAGGGCGCTATTCTTATATTCCTGCCCGGTATAGCGGAGATCATGGCATTGCACGACCAACTCGCTGAGAGCCATACATTCAGTCCAAAGTAAGTGTCAGGTGTCAGTGATGACTTATGGAACCAAGACCTGGTCCTTCACTACTGGCCTCATGAATAAGCTCAGAGTCGCTCAACCAGATAGCTCGTTGAGCGACTCCGAGGGTTAGACTTCCTCGTAGGGAGAAGGATATGCTCGGAGTTTCTCTACGGGATCGAATCAGAAATGAGGAGATGCGTAGAACTCAGGTCACCGTCATAGACAAACGGATTAGCATCTTTATATATTTGCTATAGATTTGCTAATGTAAGTTCATTTTTGTTGATGAATGTTTCTAAAGGTAAGCAAGAACAGAATATAGAAAGTCACCTAATACTATCAAGTTTTGCGTAATGTTGCTCAAGAGAAAGTAATATCTGATTGTATGCTCGTTACGCTAACCGTAACAGGAATATAATAATATGCTGGAAACTACACACAACACCTTGTAGTCCCAAACTAAGCAAAGCTTGTGCTATGGACACCAGGTGATTAATAGAATACTAAAATACGTTTTTCTTAGTATTTTACATACTTATCATACATAGAAAAATACCTAGATAATTTCATGGTATTTTGACCCCCCCCCCCCCCCCTCCCCCATAGTGCGGCGTCACATTGTTTGCAATTTCACTTCTAGAAATAATGAAATTAAAACAGCAGTTCCGAAATTAGTTTATTTTGCAAGTTATTTTTTTAAATGTGACGGTATGAATTTTTGGGACCCCTCTTAACCCTTGTCACACAATATTACACTTCGTCGATTCCCTCCCCCTCTCTTACGTATGACGTAATTTCCGCATGGCCCCTAAGGCGATTAGTCTAGTGTTCTTAACCGGGCAATAGCGAATTAGGTGGTTTGTTTTACGCGTACAATTTTCGTGCCGATAAACTTATTTACTTAATGTCCTTTACACGTAACACTACATTTCCTCATGTATAACGATTTACCTACAATTTTATTTAAACAATTTTTCAGAACTGGGAAATACCTCCTAGTACCGTTACACTCAACTCTCTCTAGCGAAGAACAAGCGCTAGTGTTCAAGAAACCCAGACCGGGGGCTCGCAAGATTGTGCTCTCTACGAATATAGCCGAGACGTCGGTCACTATCGACGACTGTGTGTTCGTTATCGACTGTGGGCGGATGAAGGAGAAAAGGTAAGCCTCCTTTCGCATTTTTTTTTGATTGATTTGTATTCGTAACAGGGTTCCATTATTATGTATTACTTTCTGTTTGCTTTGATTTGGTTCACACCTTTTTGTATCTATGTTGTGTCTATACGTGAAAACCTTTAATTAGCCTCCTATTTTTAACAATGTTACTTCTTATATATATCATGCTGTTGGTTTTCTTTTAAAATAAATAAACGCTCGCAAGATAGTGTCCTCTACGAATATAGCCGAGAAGACGTTATTCACTTTTATTTTTATTTATTATCAAATATACAAAAGAATAAATTACAACCTTATTAAGGATAACACATTAAGCCACTAAGGTTTATTTTGTGCTATCGTGAGCCACTTTTAACTTAAAGTTTATTTAAACTAAATAATAAAAATACAGTACATATAAAATACATTATTACACTACCTACCTACATCAACAGAATTTATACCTACAAAATATTTTTTAAGTAAAAATTGACGACTGTATCTTTGTTATTTGTGCGAATGAAGGAATTTTTCCTAAAAAGTAAAAGCTGCTATAATAATTCAATTTGTTAACGTAAAAGGACACGTCAACGCAGACATTTTCGGTTCCTATGGCCTGGCTTGCCGCGAAAAAGCAGACCCTGACCAGACAATACTGAATGAACATGTGCAACTTTGCATGCTTTGTTTAGCGAAGGCTCTGCCTATCCATAAAGTCTCTCTATACAAAACCTGGCCTTCGGAAGGATTGTTATGATTTACCATTCCAGATTCGACTCAAACCGCAACATGGAATCCCTGGACCTCGTATGGGTGTCGCGCGCGAACGCGAAGCAGCGCAGGGGCCGAGCCGGTCGCGTGATGCCCGGAGTTTGCATCCACCTGTACACGTCACACCGACACCATTACCACTTCCTGGAGCAGCCCGTGCCAGAGATCCACCGGGTGCCGCTGGAACAGCTGCTGCTGAAACTGAAGATACTGCCGCTGTTCCAGCATATGAGTGTGCATGAGGTGTTAGGTGAGACTAGTCTTAGAACTTATGTCTTAATATATAATACCAGCTTTTGCCCGCGACTTTGTCCGCGTGGAAGTCATAAAACGTAAAATCCCCTTTTTCACGCAGAGCCACATTGATTCGAAAATATAAATCCCATTGATTCCTTAGCCCGTGGGAATTTCGAAAAATCCCTTCTTAGTGCACCTCTAGGATACTCAAGGTATATGTGTGCCAAATTTCAAGTTAGGTCCAGTGGTTTAGGCTGTGCGTTGATATATCAGTCAGTCAGTCAGTCAGTGAGTGAGTCAGTCAGGACTTTGAATTTTATATAATATAGATTTTTTTAAAGATTTTAAATAAATGAATGATTGATTGATTGATTAAGTTTCTACGTAGTATAAATTGAAGTCGCTTCATGCGTCTGTCTGTCTGTTTGGCCGCTAACTCCTCGTAAACCACGCAACGGATCTTGAAACACCAATGGATAGTGTTTACAAGTAAAATCCATTGTGGTTTGATGTAAGTTGATGAAGATTGTTGAAGATGTCGGAAAATTTCATGCCGACAAGAAGCTGTCTTGGTGTGCGCCGTGGAAACCATTAAAGTTAATTTGCAAGTGATGTATAGAATGATTGTTTCTCTTAAATTGTATTTTATTGCAAATAAAAACTTAAAATTACAAAAGGATTTAGCACTTGGATCATCCACAAAGTCCCATAATAACAAGTATCTCATATTTCCAGGTAAAACGATAGAACCACCATTGAAGTCGAATATAGATGGCGCCCTAACTCGCCTCCAAGACGTGGGCGCCTTAGACAAGCGTCACGCTCTCACAGCGCTAGGGAAGCACCTAGCGGCCTTACCTGTCGACGTGCGGATAGGAAAGCTGATGTTGTTTGGAGCTATATTCTGCTGTGTTGACTCTGCGTTGACTATGGCGGCCTGTCTCAGTCATAAAAGTCCGTTTGTCGCGCCTTTTGGAAAGAAAGTGAGTACATCTTGCATTTCTGTCTAAATATAAAAGGTTTTGCCTGTCGACGTGTGAATAGGAATGCTGTTGTTGTTTGGAGCTATATTCCTAACTGTTAGGCTGTTAGGCTCGGCTGCTTATCTCAGTCTTAGAGTCCGTTTGTTGCGCCTTTTGGAAAGAAAGTGAGTGCTTAGTTTGGGAATACATGGTGTTGTGTGTAGTTTCCAGCATATTATTGTTATTATATTCGTGTTACGGTTAGTGTAACGAGTATACACTCAGATATTACTTTCGCTTGAGCAACATTACGCAAAACATGATAGTATTAGGTGACTTTCTATATTCTGTTTAGAAATGTAGACTAAAATGTGATGGTTTACCTAAGCATACTATCCTTTCATTTGTATGACATATGTATGTACATATGTGTCATATCTATGTCACGTTGCATTTGAGTGCAACCACGTACGAACAGCGCTGTGACTGTGTTTATATTAGGTACCGTCTTCACGAGCGAAGGAATCGCGGCGATGTTATCGTCCGTGCCACGTATACACTCAGTATACAGTCTCTTAGAGGCCGTCTCCACGAGCGAGAGAATCGCGACGAGTCCGCGCTATAGAATCGCCGTGATTCCCTCGCTCGTGGAGACGGTCCCATACTGTTAATTATTTTCAGTCAGAAGCCGACGCAAAGAGGAGAGAATTCGCGTGTTCGAACAGTGACCAACTGACCACTTTGAGGGCTTACAGGGTAAGTGACAATATCGATTTCATTTTGCATGTTAATTAAGGATTAATATTCATTGTTTTTTGATGTTTTTCGCATTTTCTTTATGTATGAGTGACTTCTCATTATTATTTCCTTGCACACCCAGGATGACCGGTTGAAAATGCATTAGCATAAAGTTCTTATCTGTATTTGTGCACAAATAAATAAATACGTGACATCGTGGCCGAGTGGCCCTATGGCTGCGATATATTGAGTTTGCAACCTAAGTTAGAAAGAGATAGCGCTATAACAGCAACAAATAAACAGGTTTGCGCACAAGCAATTTCATAAAAGAAGCATGACCGCGTCCTTCCGCACCTTTCAATCGAAATCTAACTAGATGCAGTCTAGCTACATATCAATTTTTAATCATAAATAAATTTTATTTCTTTACATAGTTGCTACTTACTCTGGTTTCAATCCATTTTTGTTATGACTGTACCTTATATGAGCCCGCGAGTGACGACAATAAAAATAGGTAAAATCGCAAGGTGCCAACTCGCGGATTCCAGCGAGTTTCAGATCCGCGAGATGACGAATGACTCATAGCTGCATTTAATACAGGATCGTATTATTAGTATCAGTATCGTATTGTAAGTTATCTTATTTCTTGTGTACACAACCTCTACACCTAGGATCACCTCTATCTAGCTTCAAAGGTTTGCTGTAAGATAACTCTTTTTAGGGTTAAGCTCGCCTTTGTACATGACCATTACTGAGTATTTTTAAGTTATTCTTGTTTTGTGTGCAATAAAGCATAAGGAGGTTATGGGTTCGATTCCCACCACGGGACATTCGTTTATATGCTTATAATTTTGTCTCGTATCTGAGTGTTTAGAAGAATGTATAAAATTTATTAGATATTCTAACTATATTCCTAAAAAACAGTCAGAAAGGGCCCAAGATCGCGATGTGTGATGAGAATGGAGGAGCCCTTTGCCCAGCTGTGGGAACGAACGACTCATAATAAATAAATTTAATATGTTAAACTTGTCAGGTTCCGTTGTCAACTATTCTCTTTATTGGTTAAATTTTATTTAGCTGTAAATTCAAGCCAAATCTTTACTGACGCAATTCATCCTTTGTAGTCTTAGTTTATTTGACGTAATACACTCTATATTTGGAAAGTTTATCTAATTCAATAGAGATTAGTAGTTATCATGTAGACACGTCAATCCAGTTATCGTCTAAAGAAAACAGTATATAAGGTATAATCTTTTTAATGGTACTAATTATGTTGTTTGCAACTATAAGTAGAAGTAAATATTATTGTTGCTTTACTGGAGTGGAAAGTATAAGTTTATTGCGTTTCTTTTTTTAGGGTTCCCTACCCAAAGAGTAAAAACGAGACCTTATTACTAAGACTCCGCTGTCCGTTTGTCTGTCTGTCTGTCTGTCACTAAGCTGTATCTCACGAACCGTGATAGCTAGACAGTTGTAATTTTAACAGATGATGTATTTCTGTTGCCGCTATAACAACTAATACTAAAAGCAGAACAAAATAAATATTTAAGTGTGACTCCCATACAACCAACGTGATTTTGATTGAATAATGCTACGGAACCCTTCGTGCTCGAATCCGACTCGCACTTGGCCGATTTTCATAATATAAATAAATAATTCACTACACACGGCACCGTTTAGTCGCAATACAAACACAGCTTGTCTATGGAAAGCAGACGATAAATCGAATAATAAATACTTAAAAAATACAATATGTCGAATGCATTTCGAATGAGTCGTAACTCGACATTGAATCAAGAATACGTACCTGCGTTTACGTATGTTACTACGTAAAGAATCCAAACTGATTTAAAGGGTGTTAATAAAACAATCTAACATAGTAGAAAGAAGCTCTCATTCGTTTCGAACAATGTTGTGACTAGGAAAAACTAAATGTCCTCGATAGCGCGTTCTAGGAATTTAATAAACTTAGGAGATCATCTATTCCATTTTCCTAAAACCTAACGATACATTAAAAAAACATTGAAAGCTGTAACCTCTAAACGGAAAAGGATAAAACTGTCCTGCCCGCTGATTTGGAGACATATTGACAGCAGCGCCATCTACCGAGTGCAATTGTGTCGGCCCGGCTGTTTTGTCTCGTGAGAGTTTTGATTGCGCTATAACTCGTAAGATTTTTTGATTTGTCCCACATTTACGCACGCGAAAACAACTCCCAGTCGTCAATACATTTTCCGACATGTTCAACTAAAATAGTATATATTGGTAAGATTTGTTGCAAGTTCGCTAAAATTCAATATACATTTTAAAATATTCCTCTTGAATTACTCTAGCTTTAAGTGAAAACCGCATGAAAATCTGTTCAGTAGTATCTGAGTTTCGCGCAAACAGACAGACAGACGCGGCGGAGGACTTTGTTTTATAATATGTAAGGATTGAAAACACCCAGAGGCAAATATCTGCAGATAAAGCAAACATATAGTCCGAACGAGATCGTCACACTTAAGACATCTCGCATTCATTTCAGCCATAAAACGTCCACTGATGAACACAGGCCTCCCTCATGGATCTCCATGAGGGGTAGTTGCCATACTCACCACGCTTGGCAGGCGGGTTGGTGAGCGCAGTATGGGATGTTGATACACGGATATACGCTGCTGCTCATCTTCCGGAGGTATCCCTTAGCAGGCTCTTACTGCATCCATGGGCATGACAGGAGGGGTATCATCCTACTGCCGGCACCCCACGGCAGCCCCCATCTCGCATTAATATTTTCCTTTTCTTTCAGAAATGGCAGCAAGCTATGGCGCGGAGTTCGCACGCTGCTCTGGCGTTTGCGAGCGAACACTTCCTGTCCCACAAGACGTTGCTAATGCTGGCCGACATAAAACACCAGCTACTAGGCTTGCTAGGGTCGATCGGCTTTGTGCCTGATATGCCGGCACTGAGGCGGAAGATGAGGAAGGATTCCGTGCTCAGTTTGACAGGAGATGAGGTAACTATCGTTATTAAGCTTGATAATGTTCCAATTCTAGGCATAAGCTTCCTTCAATTTACGCCATTTGACTCTCTTCTGCATGCCGCATCCAGTGTCTGCCGTCTTCACATTATCACTCCATCTAGCTAGTAGGCGTTCTATACTAATATACAGGATGGGGCAATTTTTTTGACCCCTTAAGGGTAGCTACCTTTTCTTTTGTAGTTAGAAGGTTTTGTTCTTAGGAACTTTCTGTTTTATTTTGAACAAAATTTGCCCCACCCTGTATACGGAAAACTCAGCCTGCCCGTGACCAGGTCTGGTGTAAGTCAGATATACATACATACATATATATCGAGTGTTTAGATGGGGACGTTCGTGTGGATACATAGGAGGTAGAGAGTTAAGTCCAGATGGATGGTCGAGTGTCTAGAAGGGGAGGCTATTAACACATATTTAACCGGGTGTTTATCGCGCTATTTACCTTTATTATTGCCCGACGTTTCGACAGGATTGCACCCATCGTGGTCCCGGGAAGACTGTAACCGTCGCCGTAAAAACGTCGGGAATAATAAAGGTAAATAGCGCGATAAATACCCGGTTTAATATGTGTTAATAATATGTCGTGATCGCGAAAGTTTAAAAAAGATTATAGAAGGAGAGGGTCAAAAATCTATTTAAAAAAGAGGTCGAGTGTTAAGTCCGGATGGATGGTTGAGTGTCTAGAAGGGGAGGGTCAAAAAATCTATTTAAAAAAGAGGTCGAGTGTTAAGTCCGGATGGATGGTTGAGTGTCTAGAAGGGGAGGGTCAAAAAATCTATTTAAAAAAGAGGTCGAGTGTTAAGTCCAGATGGATGGTCGAGTGTCTAGAAGGGGAGGGTCAAAAAATCTATTTAAAAAAGAGGTAGAGTGTTAAGTCCAGATGGATGGTCAAGTGTCTAGAAGGGGAGGGTCAAAAAATCTACTTAAAAAAATATGTCAGAAATTGATGATTAATATTTATTTTTGTTTTATTTTCAGCTCAATGTGAATGGAGACAACGATCGGTTACTGGCAGCCATTCTGTGTGCGGCCTTATACCCCAACGTAGTAAAGGTAATTGTTTACTGGTTTGTTATTTTACCTACACTTATGTGTTGGTTACGAAGCTTTCAGGTTTATACGAAATTGCCCATGGTACTATTGCGAAGTTCTTTTGTCACCACAAAAGAAAAAACAGATAAAGTGAGTACAAACATGTTAATAGGTAGACAAAACCCCACCATTAGCTCAGACATCATGTTTTGTTGTTGGCTAAGACGTAAGTTACATATGTAAATATGTTGGGATTATTATCAAGAAATAGAATAGAAAAAATATATAGAAATGTTTATTTATGTCTCAAAGATACATACATGAAAAATAAAACATTAAGGTACAGAAACATCAATCGGTCGCCAACTCAGCACACGCCGTGAGAACACGATTCTGATTTTCACAGGACGCAACACCGACCGAAACGAAACATCGAAAATTAATAATAGTATTGAATTTAATAAATAAATAAACTAGATAAGATATTTTTTATACTATTTATGTATTTATTAACCCAGTAGATTTATAACAATACTGGATACAACCTCAAAGGTATGACTTACCAAGTCTTAAGCCAAGAGTATAGTATGTGCTGGGCCTTATGTTGTCCCGGTACTACCGCGTCTATACAGCATTATTTAGGTCGCTGTACATATGATAGCTTACTATTTCCGAACCAAAATGATAAAACGGAACCCTTACAATAAAGTATTTTCATTCATTCATAAAAGAGCTTCATTTGCACATAAAAAAACAGGTTTTTGTTTGCTTTAAAAATACCCAAACACATTAAAAAAATCTACTTAAGTCGCGGTATCAGATCTGCGCTGTCAAGGTTCTCCAACAAATATAAACCGCATTAAACATGAATTATATTGTATGATGCCACGGAACCCTCGGCGTAAGACTACTTTTAGCCGGTTTTATTACTATGATTATTTCATATTTCGTATATTTGCTCACATGTACACATTTTATGCAGCTTTGATCTTATAATCATCATTTCAGCCATAAAACGTCCACTGATGAACACAGGCCTCCCTCATGGGACAGGCAGGATCCCACTCTCCCACAGGATCTCCATGAGGAGTAGCCATACTCACCACGCTTGGCAGGCGGGTTGGTGAGAGCAGTATGGGATGTTGATACACGGAGACGCTGCTGCCCATCTTCCGGAGTTATCCCTTAGCAGACTCTTACTGCATCCATGGGCATGAGAGGAGGGGTAACATTCTATTGCCGGCACCCCACGGCCTTATAATAGGAATCCTTAATTACATGTACCATGCAATTTAGTGCCATTTTTATGTCTACCCTCCAGGTCCTGACGCCCGAGAAATCCTTCCACATGCAAGCGGGCGGCGCTATCCCCCGCCAGCCGACACCGGACGAGCTCAAATTCAAGACGAAATCCGACGGTTACGTGGCACTGCACCCGTCGTCCGTGAACTCCCAAGTGGGCTACTACCCGAGCCCCTACCTCGTGTACCAGGAGAAAGTGAAGACGTCGAGGGTTTTCATCAGGGAGTGTTCTATGGTGCCGCAGCTGCCGTTGGTGCTGTTTTCTGGTGAGTTAATTGGTGTCGGTCATAACGTTGTTTTAGGCCCTTACCTCGTGTACCAGGAGGGAGTGAAGACGTCGAGGGTTTTCATCAGGGAGTGTTCCATGGTGCCGCAGCTGCCTTTGGTGCTGTTTTCTGTTGAGTTAATCGGTGTCGGTCAAAGGTGATTTAGCCTTTACCTCGTGTACCAGGAGATAGTGAAGACGTCGAGGGTTTTCATCAGGGAGTGTTCTATGGTGCCGCAGCTGCCTTTGGTGCTGTTTTCTGTTGAGTTAATCGGTGTCGGTCAAAGGTGATTTAGCCTTTACCTCGTGTACCAGGAGAAAGTGAAGACGTCGAGGGTTTTCATCAGGGAGTGTTCTATGGTGCCGCAGCTGCCTTTGGTGCTGTTTTCTGTTGAGTTAATCGGTGTCGGTCAAAGGTGATTTAGCCTTTACCTCGTGTACCAGGAGAAAGTGAAGACGTCGAGGGTTTTCATCAGGGAGTGTTCTATGGTGCCGCAGCTGCCTTTGGTGCTGTTTTCTGGTGAGTTAATTGGTGTCGGTCGTAACGTTGTTTTAGGTCATTACCTCGTGTACCAGGAGAGGGTGAAGACGTCGAGGGTTTTCATCAGGGAGTGTTCTATGGTGCCGCAGCTGCCTTTGGTGCTGTTTTCTGTTGAGTTAATCGGTGTCGGTCAAAGGTGATTTAGCCTTTACCTCGTGTACCAGGAGAAAGTGAAGACGTCGAGGGTTTTCATCAGGGAGTGTTCTATGGTGCCGCAACTGGTATATGGTGCTGCACATATGGTGCTGTTTTCTGGTGAGTTAATTGTTTCACGCATGAAGTATTTTGTTATAGTGCCGTCGTAAACAAACAAATATAAAATATTTTATTTGGAACAAAAATTTTAATAAGAATAGGTACGTTGACTGCTGCAAACGTTACAAGAAGAACTGAGTACCAGATTCAGCGCCCACCTTCGAAATATAAGGTGTTCCTACTTACTTAAGAACTTATAAGATTTAAAAAGAATGAATACATAATCAAAACTCCTACACACAATACATGTAACATACTAGTGCTAGAGCTATGACTTAGTATTTTATTATAGTCACCGCCTAAGGTATTATTTGGGGTCGTCACGCTGTCATCATTTCAGCCGTAAAACGTCCACTACTGAACACAAGCCTTTCTCATGGTACTCTATGAAGGGTAGTCACCACGCTTGGCAGGCGGGTTGGCGAGCACAGTACGGGATGTTGATACACGGAAAGACGCTGCTGCCCATCTTCCGGAGGTATCCCTTAGCAGGCTCTTACTGCATCCACGGGCATGAGAGGAGGTTACTGCCGGTACCCCACGGCACGCTGCTTTTCGACATAATGTATCGCCCTTATTTTCGGATTACGATAAAAAAAATACGTTTCCAATAGTTTTTGTTACTACATGAAGGAAAATCCAAATGTAGTCAAGAAGCCTATTAGTTATATTGATCATGTTATTCAGGTAGAGTTCGCGCAAAAGTTCTTGAGCTCTGTGGAGTTAGCTTCAGTGACTGCGCAGTACACAGTTTTTAGGGCGTTGAGGGGAAGGAATGATATAAGGGGTGCGAGAGGGGCTCAGTCTGTGAAACAAGGGTTGCCAGCGCGAGTTTTGGTGTATTTTCGTTTTATCTAGCACACATTTTACTATGCATTTATTTATTTTTCAATTATTAAAACAAACATATTTATTAATAAATTTTTATATTAAATTAAGGGTTAATAAAAACTGAAATGCTTGAGCATGAGCTTGAAATTCACATTTACTTATCGCAAGAAGCCAATTTTTTAATATAAAATTTCTACTGTGTAGCAAGATCATTTATAACCTAGTTGGCAATATTGAATGAACATGTCAACATGCGCAACTTTGCATTTGCCGCAACGTTCACAGAGCTCAAGAAGTTTTGCGCGAACTGTATCATGTTATTTATTTATTGTTTATCTTATCCTCTACTGTTATTTCTTTTATTTTATGGTGTACGATAAAGTTATAATCATTCATTCATTCAGGGTGCAGCTTAGCAGTTGAGTTACACAACGGGAAATTCATCGTATCCTTAGAAGACGGCTGGATCATGTTCCAAGTGGAAAAGCACGAGGTAAAGTTACTTAGCGTTTAAGGTATCAAGCCTATAAAAATGAAATTAAGTGTGTGTAAGGGATTTAGATTTGAAACTAGGTAACCTTGCCTATAAAGGTACTGTAATTAAAGCAACGCTTAAATAACTACTTGTTAAATGATTTAATTTATAAACCGTTAGTTAAGTGTTGTTTAAGTAACGTCACTTTTTATAAGAGGTTAGATTAGTGTTTCTAAAATTAAAAAAAAATCTATATAAATTATAAATGCATTATAAAAATTATATGCATTTGGGTTTATAATAACTTATTAACTTTACTAGAAAATCACATCAGTTGTCTGCAAAGACAAGAGTTTTAATTCTAGTTCTAGGTAACCTTTGCATTTTTTATATATTTGAAATCTAAAAAAACCTAAAGAAAAAAGTATTATACACCTATGAAATTGTGATAGTAAAGCCTAGGCTAGTTAGAAGTTTCCACAAATAATGTAAGTGATTTATGTATAAGAACAAACAGTGAAGTTGATAATGTATCTAGGTTACACTAGAAGAAGAAAAATATAAAATTTACCGTACATTCACCCATTCACCCCTTACTCAAACTTTAGTACCTACTGACATGCTGATTAGTGACCATTTTTGTCACTAAACTCGATCTACTAACCTAGATCTTATATGTATATATTTTTAATTAATATGTGTGATAATAATACAAACAATACATTTATTTCACAGGTAGCAGAAATGTTGAAGACGATACGAGTGGAGCTGATAAGCTTGTTGGAAGAGAAAATCAACGACCCCAGCCTGAATCTACTGCACCACGAAAAAGGCAACAAGATTATAAACACCATAGTGCAAATAATAACTAAAGACTGAACCCTCCTATAGGCATGTTGACAGGGTTTCAAAATCTAAGTTCTATTTCGTCAGTTAAGCGAAGTGTCCACTGGCAATAAAATTTGCGGAAGTTGACTTGCCCAAGCGACTTCCAACGTGTAAACGCTCGCGCAAGTTGACTTCTGCAAGTTTTAGTTGCGAACTTGCTGCAAGTCGCAAGTGTATGCATACAGAGAAATTGCAGTTAGTGGAAACAGTTGTCAATTGTCTTCTGCAAGAAATCGTGGAAGTTACTTGCCAGTGGACACTTAGCTTTAGATAATACAAAAATAATAGACACGTATGTTTTGCTTTATCAAATTAATAAAACAATACTTAGATAATATTATAAAGGGGTAAAGTTTGTGAGTCTGTGAGGTGGTAGGGGGTAATCTCTGGATGTACTGAAACGATTTTCAAAATTCTTTTACTAATAGAAAGCCACAATATTTGTGGGTGTCATAGGCTAATTACCGCCCAACGAAGTGGGCACCGGGTCAGCTAGTACTTAGATAAAGCGAGTTGAAGATTAGGAGTAGGGGCCCGTGACGTCATAACGTCAGCACCTCGGCGCGTACCAGCAGCGTGTGATCTCACGCGATATTTCGGTACAATGTATCGCGGTTATTTTTTTTTCAAAGAAAAAAATACTTGTCATGTCTATTTTGTTACTCCATGGCGGACTAACAATTGAAATTTAGTCAGCTAGCCTATTCTGATGGGAGACACTAGATCTTCACTGACGTCCTGCGTGACGTATTGTGCATTTTCCCCCGTGACACTACCCCGACCCTGTTTTTTGTTTTCGTTGATAAAATGCTTTTTACGCATCTCCTTTAGCCTGAGGAGATCCGGAAAGTTATGATAAGCTCAACACTGTGCTGCTAACAAACCCCTAGTAGACAGAGGCATACCAAAAAATAACTCCACTTTATTCTTTATTTATATAATTTAAGTTAGCTCTTGACTTCATCCTAGCCTAGGCAAGATTGAAAACGACGATGAAACGAGCTTCCATAGGAAATGCCTGTTAACTCTCTTCTTAAACGTATTCGGGGGATAAGAGGTCGGGAACGGCAGTTTGTTCGAGAACAGTACGCTCTTTATAAGACGATTGGAAGCGTTTGGTTTTCAACTAAAGGCAATGCCACACGAGCGCTCCGTCGGTGCTGTGTCAACGCAGCTATCTCCGACGTCGCGGCGTTGGAGTGGGATTTCTCATTCTTAGAAAGACAATGGAGTTGAGAGATATGTTGAGCGCTGCTGCTCCGTCGTTTCAACGCAGCTATCTCCGACGTCGCGGCGTTGGAGTGGGATTTTTCATTCTTAGAAAGACAATGGAGTTGAGAGATATGTTGAGCGCTGCTGCTCCGTCGTTTTAACGCAGCTATCTCCGACGTCGCGGCGTTGGAGTGGGATTGGTGTGGGATGTCTCAGTCTTTTATAGACAATGGAGTTGAGAGATATGTTAAGCGCTGCCGCTCCGTCGTTTCAACGCAGCTATCTCCGACGTCGCGGTGTTGGTGTGGGATGTCTCAGTCTTAGAAAGACAATGGAGTTGAGAGATATGTTTAGCGCTGCCGCTCCGTCGTTTCAACGCAGCTATCTCCGACGTCGCGGTGTTGGTGTGGGATGTCTCAGTCTTAGAAAGACAATGGAGTTGAGAGATATGTTTAGCGCTGCCGCTCCGTCGTTTCAACGCAGCTATCTCCGACGTCGCGGTGTTGGTGTGGGATGTCTCAGTCTTAGAAAGACAATGGAGTTGAGAGATATGTTTAGCGCTGCCGCTCCGTCGTTTCAACGCAGCTATCTCCGACGTCGCGGTGTTGGTGTGGGATGTCTCAGTCTTAGAAAGACAATGGAGTTGAGAGATATGTTTAGCGCTGCCGCTCCGTCGTTTCAACGCAGCTCTCTTCCCCACCTCGTCACCCTCCTTGTGGCTCGACGCAGCGCACGCGCAACGCGCGCGTGCGCTGCGTCGAGCCACTTGTCACTTGACGATCGAAATGACAGCCTCCGTGGCTCAGTTGGTCTAATAGCCGACTGATACGCAGGAGGTAGTAGGTACGGTTCCCGCCACGGGACAAATGTTTGTAATTGTTCTGCAGATATATGTATGTACATTATATTTAGGGTGACTTGCACAAAAATAAATAAAATTCGGTAGGTTAGCCATATAAGGGCCAAACATCCAAGTCCTTAACTATGGCATTACATAAAACCTTAAGCCAAATTACTGTAGCCGAAACCAGCTAGGTGAATTATGGACTAAATGCATTGACGGCTAACCAAAATTAAAAATGAATTTTCTCATACAATTTGATTGTGTTTAGCCACTAAATGCATTTTAATATTTTTGATAAAGTCGCCCTCTATATTTGATGAGAAGACTACCTTGTGTGTAGTGATGTTAAATAATAGGGTTTGTATGCTAAGGCGTGAAGTCGAGTTTTATGTGGCACGCCCGAATATTTTGCGATACGCACTTTGTATGCTACATGGCGCTTTTATACAGATAGTATTTTTTATTTTTATACTAATTTATGAAATTAGATAACTAATAAAACGATAAGCTTTTTAAAAACAAGCCGAATAAAGGTACTAAAATGAAAGGCATATGAACGCCTTTCATTTTAGTATTTAAGTAATCTTTATTCGGGTTTCTCAAAAATATATCTTCCGCCATCTTGTAGCGGCGCGGCGGCCATTTTGACAGTATTGCATATTGTATTGTCAACAGAACTAAAGGCGTATGCTAAATTTCTACTCAATCAGGAAGTGTTTCTAAATCAGCTTGCAAGACTTGATCCGCAAAAATAGCAAGTTAAATAAAAGCTAGTTAAATATGAAAAATACTGCCATATCAGTCTAATCTAAGAGAGTGGGAGAGAGCGCACTTGTGAATTTTGCTACCGTGACCTTTTCTTTCATCGCGACTATTACATTATTTTTATCACGGTAACAATAGTCACTATAGTCATATTTACGTAAGAAGAGTGCGGTGACAGCAGGATAGATTAATTTAAAAATCAATGAGCGGAAAAAGGACAGCTGCTGAGTATCTTGCATCTTTTAATTATTTTAATAACTATCCTTCTGTATTTTGCTGTCACAGAACCCATTCTGTGTGAAAAAGACTAAGTGACTCTCTAAAGGGTTTTTTATTCATCTTTCACCTTGACCTCACCGAGTTTTGAAATGTGATATTTGACATCTGAGTCAACTAGACTAACTTTGATCTATCCTTCGAAAATGTCCAGACAAAAAGTGATTTTTGTTTGTAATAATTCCCAACTAGCTGGATTTTACATTGTATTTAAATACCGTTTGACCTCTCTTATATAACTTGACTACGCAAAAGCGGGACTGATGGGTACTTTTCGCATAACATTTGTAATAGTTTATTCACAAACTGTACAAAAATCCAGCTCGTTTTAAAATTGAAAACTCCGGGTTTTAACGCTTATTTTGACTGGACTAATAAGGAAGAATATGAATAGGCCTAGAATTGTTATATAAAATTATCATTAAGTAACTAACTGGCAACTTTAAACTGTCTAAGAGTCCTAACTCCAATCATATTCATAATAGTAAATTATTATATAAAGGCGATGTAAACAGGTATATAACAATTACTTAAACTTATAGACAGTAAACCTGTGTGATTTATGCTGTGTAGATTTTGTACAAATAATGTATTTTTGGTTAATACAAGTATTTATAGTCACGGCGATAACTTCGGTGGTGCGGGCACATGTCACGAATGTCAGAAAAACGAGTGGCGAAGCGATTATTACTCAGAACTCGAGGGGGGCAAGCGTAAGCATGGCGGAGAACTCCTCAGGTATAAAGACGTGCTTAAAAGACACCTGAAAAGGTGCGACATAGCGCCATCTCAGTGGGAGAAACAGGCCGACAAGCGACCGGAATGGAGGGCTTACGTAAAAGCCAAAGTCCGCGATTTTGAGTACAGACGGTGCTCCGAACTGGACTCGAGGCGCGATGAATTGAAAGCTCGACTCTGCGGCTATATAGTATAACTTTGTTAACGGTGTGCTAACATGCCCGCAATGTGCGAGGATCTTCTCAAAGAAGATTGGCTACATTACCCACGTGCGGGCGCACCATAGACAGCAACATCAGAGCTGAAGTTATCGCCATGGCCGAAATCGGTCGGACATCTTATATGTATATATTGTCACATTGTAAAAGTGTAGAAATTATTACTATTATTTTGACCTTTTTTAGCTTTTATTTTAAAAAGGGCCTATCGCAGGTTTATTTATTTTAATTTCATGTTTGTACAAGAAATATAACTTTAAAAAGAAATATATTTTGTGCCAGATACTTGATTTTCATTTATTTTTGTATACTTTATTTCATCAATACACCTAAATAATAATATTGTCGAGCAATAAATGACAACAGTTAATCAGCGGTTTCTTGACATACATATTTTAAAACAAAACTGACAAAAAATTAAGTGCTGGTTAGTTTATAGGGTCGAGCGGGGTAATTATAAGATGAATACAACAACTTTTGCGATTACAGGCTTCTAAAAACAGTTTATTTAATTAATCAACTTGACATGCACCTACTCTGTATTATTATCAAGTTCCTAATAAAGATTCAATATACTAGATGTTTTACATAAAATATGTGTCTCATATTTTTCCGCCACTATGGGGTACATATGAAACATCGTAGTCCAAATATAGGTAAGACTGCGTACAATTCCTACGTTTTACATGCGTGCGTTATTTTAAGACAGAGGGGTAAAAATAATACAAAATTGCTTTGACTCCAAGAAATCTTATAATTTTACTAATTATATTTTTTTACTAATATATAATATTAGTATATATATATATATATATGACGAGCTCTGTGGCGCAGCGGGCGAAAGTCCGCCTGCGACGCAAAGGGTTGCGGGTTTGATTCCCGCCTCAGGACAAATGTCTGTACGATCTGCAGATATTTGTTCAGGGTGTTCTGGGTGTTTTTCTATATATAATAAAAATATCTATCTATGTAGTATAATGTATTAAGTATATCAGTCATCTAGTACCCATAACACAAGCTCTGCTTAGTCTTTTTTAAACTTTCGCGATCACAACACATTATTAAAATATGGGATTATCGGGTATTTATCGCGTAATTACCTACCTTTATTTTATTCCCGACGTTTCGACCGTATTGCACCTGGTCGTGGTCGCGGGGAGACTGATAGTCGTCGGGAATAAAATAAAGGTAATTACGCGATAAATACCCGATAATCCCATATTTTAATAAGCTCTGCTTAGCTTGCCTAACACATAGCCTAGCCTAACACATAGCCCAGAAAATGATCACACTGAACCTGCCCAGATCCAGACGTAGTAGAGGCAGACCAAAAAAGATGTGAATAGACGTGATCAAAGAAGTCCTGGTAGACTGGAGTAGACTAGAATGCTTCCCAAGACGACGCATTAGATAGAGCGAAGTGGTTAACGCAGACCCCACCATTAGATATGGATTTTAAATGCCACGAAGTGAGAGCCAGTCGTCCCTACACAATAACCTCTAAAACTACAGGCCTTCAAAACAAGGCCCGGTGTTACCTTGTCCGTAACTCACGGTGAAATATGAGTGCATCAATCACAGACGGACCTTGCCGACGTAACGACCCGCCGTGATGTATGGCTAGGTGATTCTAGGGATTTGTTTTTGTACAGGAGTAGAGCGCCGGCAGTAAACGTTGCCTCTCCTCTCTTGCCCGTGCAGTACGAATCTGCCTCCGAAAGATGGGCAGCATCTTTCTGTGAACCTATCAACATTGCGCACTGCGCTCCCCAACACGCCTGCCTGAGCGTGGTGGGTATGGCAACAATCATTATCAGTACTTACTACCAGATCCATGAGGGAGGCCTTTGTTCAGCAGTGGACTTCCTACGGACAAGATGAAGATGATGGTTTGGTGGAATGCTAGGTGTAATGTAGTCTCTGTGATGTCAAGGAAAACATTATGTTATCTATGGTCAGGCAGCTCTTCGCTTAGCGTTTTCCCGGTAAGTGGCGTCAGTTGAATTACTTAGGTGTTGAGAAAAGGTGGCCTATGTACTGTGATTAATGATACCTAGAGAGTTCGTATAGTTCAGAATTCTGTCATTAACTCATCCATCACATAGGTTTTTAATACCTATATGCCACGGAAAACACTTAAATGCTGAAAGAAATGAAGTAATTGTACCTATCTAATTAAACTCGAAGATATTGTTGTAAACTTGCCTTGCTAAGGTAGCTACGCACGCGTTGAAAGGAACATCATTCATAGCTATTTCTAGCATATTTATGAGATTAAAACCAAATGTAAATTGTTAAATCATTATCTAAGTGTCTTAGTTTAGTACAAACCATTTAGTAATAAAACTCCCTTTATTAACGACATGAATTCAAATACATTTGTAAATTGTTCACGATTAAATGAAATCACCGTAAAGGTGCCCTTGCCGTGGAGTTCCGGCAATAAAATGTCACCCCTCCTCTCTTGCCCCTGGACAGTTAGAAACTGCCAAGGAGAATGGGCAGCAGCGTCTTTCCGTGTATTAACATCATGTACCTACTGCGCCAATCCGCCTGCTACACGTGGCGAGTATGGCAACAACTCCTGAAATGAAATGAAATAATTTATATTCATTGCAAGGCTAATTAGCTAATAAGTCGTCTACTTTTTTACACAAATGTCAATCAAATAATAATTAAATTATTTAAACAATCAAAATACAAATCTTTGTACCTACTCAATGAGCCGTTTTCAGTAAAAAAGAAAAAAGTGTTTTCTACTAAACAAGAAATCTAGAAAGCCGGTTTGTTTAATCAAATCACACTTGCTGTCATTATTAAATTGTGTTTCCTACCAGTAAAAGGAAACTAACGCCATCTAAAAGATGTGTGGGAACTATTTCCGAACTTTTTCTTATTATTAAAACCACCTCATTAATAATTCACCAAGCGTACTTATGTACCTACACACCCATTCTTTTTTTTAAATTTATTTATTTTAGGTCGCTTTTTAACATCTAAGGTCATTAGCGACCTCGTTATACACTGGAATATAATGGTACAGTAGGTTATAACTTAGATTAGTTTATAAACATTAATCATTTTCAAAAAGGGTAATATTCGACTACATACATCTTGACTTAAACAATCTTTTAAATCTTGCATAAACTTTTTTCATTGTTAAATGCTGAGCATTCAGTTAAAAGATGGTAAACAGCTTATTTCAGTACACAAATATAAAACAGTCAACCAGTTCAAAATCTTCCTCAAAACAAGCAAACAATACAGACAGAATAAAAACAGTCGTAGGTAGGTATTAAATCACCATACGCCCGTTATTGGCAATACCGGACAGAAGGGATAAAGAGAGGGCATTCTTCCAGAATAGACGATAGTAAGTACATCCAATAGTGGGGACCCTTGGTCGTAAAACGCACATGTTTTGGTCTTGCTACATGTGTACTTTAAAGGAGAACTTTTGGGTTAGGACCGTCCGAGCTGTTATTCTGTGAGGGAAGTGTGGATAAGACGGATTATTTTTTTGAGAATAGTAACGTTAATAAAGCGAATAAATTGTTTTTAATATTATAGCGCCATCTAGCGTTGAGTAGCAAAATTTATATATGTCAGCAAGAATCAAAAGAATCCTATTGGAAAACGATTCTAGTTGGCAAGATTTTGGAGCGCTAAAATGTAGCATGACTTAGATCAATTGCAACTGTTTTTTTTAAAGTTAATTTTCTCCTTTATTTTAACTACTAACTGTTTCAATATACCAACGCCTATATTAGGTACATACCATATTATTTTTTTATATGGGGCTCAAGTTTTTTTGACGAATGCCTCCTTGACTCAGTGGTATAACAGTCGACTGATACGCCAGGTGTAGCGGCTTCGATTTCTATAATAGGTACGAATTTCCGTTTTTTTTCCTACAGAATGATAATATTATGTTTTCATGGGATCAAACCTCATTTTGGGTTAGTACAAATACTGGGTGTGTTATACATAAGTATATATTTAAAAAAATATGTAAATATGCTATCAATCATCGGGTATCCAATAATACAGGCTCTGCTTACTAGGGCAGTGTGAAATGTTTAGCGTAAATATTATTTTTTATCTAGGGCCCGTAGATCCACAATAACCCACCAACCAACAACTTGGGTCCATTTAGACCCGCGGCACGTACGGGCCAAGCGTAATTGGTGCCATTTACCGCCCCTGGACCGACTCGTTACCCTGCAATATGTGCCCTGGGCTCGGTATTTGCAAAAACTATCAGAAAACGCAAGTCGAGAAGTCTTTTGGATAAAAACTTTGTCTAGGTTTTTGTTCATTTAAAATTGTAAATTTATATATAACAATTATATTGAAGTAAATAGAAAAGGGCAGCAGCGTCTTCTCGTGTATCAACATACCGTACTGCGCTCGCCAACCCGTCTGCCAAGCATGAAATTGGGTTATTAAAAAAAATCTTAATAAAAAAATCTATGAGACCTAGGTAAAAGCATTTGGGCTGGAGATAACCCCACCTATCTGCCATGTTCGTATGTTCAACGTTCTGCCGAACATCCTGTATAATTCACAACCAAAAGTGGGTGGTGCTACCTAAAAAAACAACTTGTTTTGCCAAATAATGGTATGAAAACCTTCTTGCACTTGGCCGATATTTTTTTTACCCTAATGATGCACGAAAGTACGAATGAATGAATGAATGATAATAACTTTATTGCACACCAACTTAAAAATAACACAAATACAGGAAAAATAACAACAAATAAATTGAAAAAAGTATTGAAAGTATTAAATAGTCTTCTTCTATTCACCGTGTCTGTTCTTCTCGTTACCCTGCAATATGTGCCTTTGGAACGGTAATTGCAAAAACGCAGTTGGCATTCCCGTTTTATGAATATGAATGTGAATGTGGGTTTGCTTAAACAGAATTGTAATGATTTATAAGCACAAAGCGCATCTGAAATCTTTTTGCTCGGAGACTGAGGATCTGTTATTGAATAACTCGAATCAGCCGTTGTTCGTGCGTGATGTTTCTGTTTTTTATTTATTTAAAATAAACAAAATTGAATTTTGAGACAAAACATTCAAAAATTATACGAGTATTAGCACACAACACACACAGTTTAATCTGCTTTTTATGTCTTACCTTTAGTTATATAATGGTGTCGATTCTGTTTTATACTTCCTAAAACTAATTCGTTTCTAAATTTAGAGCTGTCAGTGTTCCGTTTTATTTTTTAACGGCACTAACTGAATAGCTATATGTCATTTTAATCCATTTACGTTAATTTAATTATCTGTAGCTAGAATGCAAAAAACTACCAAATAAAAACTTTTTCATTTTCATTCAATTTTTAATTCACGTGATTCCTGTCGGCAGTTGTCGGCTATCGTTCTGCCTGAAATAATTCTAGCAAAATGCCTATAATATAGCAGCATTATCAACGTTCCGTTGGTCCCTCTGAATAAATCAAGGAGAAACCCGAAATCCTGCGATAAATCGTCCCAATCCTGGTCATCGCGACCCAAAAGGCGTTTTGGCGTTAACCCGGGACGGACCTTTCCGCTAAATAAATCCCTTATCTGCATACGGCAACCTTGCTAGGGTCCAGCTTAATAAATTCAGGTTGGGTTTTGCAAAGTTTGGCTGTCGAAGTTTATAGAGATGTTTTAACTATTTAACTTATTTGTTCTATTAGTACGTCTTACAACATTTGCGCTTACAATCACTTCAATAAAGATACTTATAATAAATAATGATCTTAAACAAACTACATTCTTAACAATATTAAACTATATTATTTATCTAGTAATTACGCTCAATTTATACCCCAACGATTCGACAGGACACCTATCGTGGTCGCAAGCAGATTGCGTTCACAGAGGTGCGTGTTTTTTAGGGTTCCGGACCAAAACTGGTAAAAAGGAACCCTTATAGAATCACTCTGTCTGTCTGTCACAAATGGATATCTCGAGAACTACTGATGCTTTCGACTTGAAATTTGAGATGGTTAAAGAAACCACTTTTACTAATATACCATATATGAAAATGTTAAAAAACATTCTTGATTGTAGGGGGGTGGATAGGGGATCTCAAATTTTTTAAGTGAAGTTACTAGGCCGTGTGTGGTATCATATGTAAGGTATTAATTTGCGCATTAATAAACAGTTTTCCTTTAAACCGTATAGTTTCCGAGTTATTTACAAAAATGTTAAAAAAACGACCGTTCCCCCCCTTATCTAGTTTTTAGGAAAATTATAGCGAACTCTCTAATTTGCATAGTATTTTAGACAATGGGGTGGAAGGGAGTTTTCAAAAATTTAGTGAAATTACTTATGGTTGGATGGGTCATGTGGAGTATCATATGACAGGTATTAATTTGCACATTAATAGACAGTATTTAGTTTTCCTTTAAATCGTATCGTTTTTGAGTTATTTACAAAAAAATATTAAAAATCGGCTGTCTTGGTAACCGTTTTTAGAAATCATCGAAAGTGTAAACAATCTACATAAGTTCCGCTATCAGACAAGAGATGGCGCTGTCAAGGTTTTCCAACAAATATAAACCGCCTTTGTCATATATTATGGCACGGAATCCTCGGTGCGCGAGTCCGACTCGCTCTTGCCCGGTTTTATTATTTTAAACTTGAATAGAACACAGTTAGTAATTCTACACGATAATATCGTCGTATATCAATAATAAATTTACAGCAACATTCCAATTTTCATAATTAGCCAACCAAGTGGTAGTATCAAGAACTCGGGCAATATAATTAAGAAACTTAACAAAAACCATATTATGGTTTAGTTTAACTTTAAAAGATTTTGAATCATAGGTTTGAGAAAACGCGTAAAAACAATTGGAGACAAAGTTTACGATCTTGTTGTTTGCAGTTAATTTGTTTTATTTAACAAAATTTATCAATATTATCAGATATTTCTGTCATCCTCTAAAAGTTGTATCAGCTCTAGTGATATACGAAGGGTCTGCTCATTTGAAAGGCGGTCGAGCGGGTGAGCTTCCAAATCAATAGTAATTCTGCCAGTAATCCCACAGCAGCGGGCTGAAAAATAGAAACTTGCGTTGTTTTTCATCATCAGAATTAAATCTTGGTGATATGTGGAAACGACATGAATGACACAACGTAACGAGGTTAAGTTACCGATATGTATATTTGTATTGTTTTTAATAAGTAGTTGTAGTTGTGTGACTGTAGCAAATTAGCGAATAATGATATCGTGGTCAGTATGGCAACTACCCCTCATGGATCTCCTAGAGGAGGCCTGTGTTCGTTTAAATGTGTTGAACGTTTTACGGCTGTAATGTTGATGATGAAGTCCTCGATGAAGTTATCGTTAAAAATGTCTGTATGTATATAACTCGGTGAATAGGTATATTACACTAATTTCATGCATTTCCTTGAATATTCGTAAACCAATTTGCTACGAGCATGCTACGAAAGCTCTACGAAAAATGCTACAAAATGCCTACGAATCCCACACTACGATAATAACTTTAATCAGGTATTTTCCGAATGTACGAACAAAACTTCCTGCTTCCAACAAGCTGCTATTTTAAAACATTCGCAAAACTAACCCCTAACCAAAATTGCGAAAGGGTTTGCCACCCTCAGTTTGCGTCCTGCTCTTACTGCAATCTATATTGTATTTACCTCTCGTTCTACCCCTGACCGCTTGACCATTGGACGAAAAAGGGTCCATAATCCACAGACACATTACTAGTTTTTATGTTCGTGTGTGAGAGGGCGGGGTAATTCTAGAGTAACATATTTTTTATATGATACTTTAGCGATAAAAGTGATATACCTTAAAGTGTGTAATTTCAAAGTTTATCACAAATCGATCCTAGGTAGTAGGATCAATTTATAATGTACTTTGAAAAATAACTGGTTAAGTTATTTATTAAGTACGGATTTGAGTTCGGATTCATAGACATTTTGTAGCATCTTCTTTTGATAGAGGTTCCGTAGCACGCTTGAAGTAAATTGGCTAAAGAATATTCTTCTATTCAGTCAACTAGTGAATCAAGTAAGTACTCTTACGTAACTATACATATTTTACAAGCGAGTATTCCGAATTCTCCTAAATAAAAATTTTAACAAGATCGTTGAACTGTGGTTATATTTCTACAGTACTTAATTTTGTTCTAAATATAAAAATATAAAGAAATTTTATCTCTAGATAAAATTAACGAAAATGTGTCTTGACGACCTCGGTGGCTCATTTGCTGACTGAGATGCAGGAGGGTGCGGGTTCGATGCCTGCCGGGGTACAAATGTTTGCTTTAATTCCGAAGTTTGTTTTGGGTTTGTGTATTTTTCTATGCATATTTAGTTATTTGAAAATAAAAATGTATTTAAATATTCTATCTATCCATATGATAACCATAACACAAGCTGTGTGATGTGTGTTGTGTCCAGCTCTATTTATTTACTTATGCATTAAATCCATCCACGTATCACATGTACTCTACGTCATACAACGTGCCTATACTCATGAGATAGTAATTACATAATGTTTTCATTGTTATCAGCGATAAGTACACAGCTATATAGATATGCGTGAGGTCGACCCGAGAGTGGCCGTCCCAAAACTTTTGGGTCCGGGATGGATGTTTAAAGTGATATAACAGATTTTGTCCCCAATATAGTAAGTTTAACTGTATATAGCTTTGTTATGTGATTTTAATGTTTTATGAGATAAGTTGAGGACCTACGCCCTGATGACCTTAATGTTAGCTGATTTGGCAGACGGACTCGCACAGTGTCGTGGCGGATGGCATAAACTAAGGGAGGCTTTGCCGTAGGGTGCCGGTAGTAAAATGTTGCCTTCCTTATGTCTTACCCGTGGATACAGAAATAATCTGCCAAGGGATACCTCCGGAAGAAGAGCAGCAGCGTCTTTCCGTGTATGAATATCATGCGCTGGCCACCCCAAGCGTGGTGAGTATGGCAACAACCCCTCATGATCAGTACAAAGACCTGTGAGGGAGGCATATGTCCAGCAGTAGACGTCCTACGGCTGAGTTGATGATGATGATTATGATGATGAAGGGAGGTTTGGCTTATGACCCAACGGTGGATGATGATGATGATGATAAAATAAATAAATATAATTGGACATTTCACACAGCACAGTCTCTCCAAAGTAGCGGAGCTTGTGTTATGGGCACCAGAAGGTTTATCATTTCAGCCGTAAAACGTCCACTACTGAACACCCCCTCCCTCCCATGAAGGGTAGTTGCCATACTCACCACGCTTGGCAGGCGGGTAGCGAGCGCAGTACCTACGGGATCTTGATACACGGAAGGACGCTGCTGCCCATCTTCCGGAGGTATCCCTTAGCAGGCTCTTACTGCATCCATAGGTAAGAGAGGAGGGGTAACATTCTAACGCCGGAACCCCACGGCCAAAGGTTTATAGGATACTTAATTTTTTTTGGAAATAAATGCCTATCAACTTATCCCGTAAAAAATAACCACAAACATAAAGTGCATAAATTTTTTTTTAAACATAACTTATTTTCGATCCAGGTACCCCGAAAATTACCAACTTGTTATGCTACTTTCCTACCTATAAGTGTAAATAGGTATAACGTTCTCCTAGCTAAGCCGCTTCCCCTCCTCGCTCGTGACCAAAAATCGAACTTATTTTTTATTTATTCGAAAACTGACAGTGCCAATAAATTGGGATTCACATGCCTCAAGATCATGAATCTTAAACTAGGGCGATGCAAATAAAAAGTGTATCGTGTCCCTTCACTGAATTATGAAAACATCGATAAATATATGAGGAGGCAGCCGCAACCGGTGACTTTTGTCAACCACTTTTGTCTTATACTCGTACTAGGGTAGTATTTTGTAAACTTTCGCGATCTGTAGACAATCGACAATCAAACATCAGTCCACCGTGACCACGAGGGCAGCAGGGCACGAAACTTCGTGAAATAATAAAATAAGGTATTTACGCGATAAAGTAGGTAACTAATTCTAGGGTGTTGTGAGATTCCATCACTGCGTAGAGGATACATTTGTTTCTCAATGGAAACAAATTATTAGTTTTCTATTAAAATGTAAGACAAGTTGTCACAAAAAATTGTGGATGTTTTTTTCTTTTTTCTATGACGTTATGTGTATGGACCGACTTTTAAGTAAACGTAAAATTGGCGGGAAAATATTCTAGATTTTTTAAAAAAGAGACAATTTTATCGATTTATTTTACACCGTTGGACTTAAAATAATCCTAGTACTTATAAAAAATCAAGACGGAGCCAACCCTGGGGCTCGTAAGTTTGTGGATAATTAATTTACTCCTTATTGCAACTGGTTTAATTTAAGGAGATTTAAAACACTCTGCTTGTTTGTATTGATTGACGAGTTTGATATTGATTGAAAAAGATATACTTAGTCAGTTGCTTATGATCATATTATTTTTTATATAATACGGCTTTAAGAAACCATTGAAATATAAAACTACATCATCATCATCATTAACATCCACAGCCCGACTTCATTCACTGCTGCTGTTTGTTCCATCAGCCACGATCCTGCGCCAGTCGTATCCATCGTTTGCCCGCGACTGCCACATAGCTATGATCCAATTGAAGATGTATTAGAAATATCATACCTAATCTCTTTTTCTGTTCTTCGACGTTACAATACTTCGTGAGTAATTCCCGTTTTTACAAAACAGAATATCTTAATCTCATTTAGAGATAACGCGCACTGGTGTGGCTTTTGTCACCGTGACTGTTGCGTCACTGTCACCGGGTAGATACATCCTTAGAATAAAGATATAATAGAAGTGAGGCTAAAATACAATAATTATGTCTTGAGCCTTACCTGCTTCAAGTTTTTTAGAAGTGATCTTTGTAGCTAATTTCACGTTTATTATTGCTTTATTTAGCTTTATACGTCATAAGTAGAACAAAATTTAGAACCATTTGACTGTTTATTTACGCCATCCTCGTAAATTCCAAAGAGTATGACTGAATATGTATCTCTTTCAAACTCGGTTATAATGCCATAAGTAGAAATAATACAGAATGATTGATTTTCGTTGCTATTTTAGCCTGGTTTCTATTACGATATTATTCTAAGGGTACATCATCCCTAATACAGGTGCTCTGTAGAACGAGAGCGTACTAGTGACTTTAGTTGCCGTGACAAAAAAGTTTTAGCCACTGTCACATACAAATTCTCCAAATGATCACGTACCAAATGCGCGCACCTTCATTGGATGATGCACGCGGTGACAGTGACGCAGTAGTCATTCGTGCGCGCTATCTCGAAATTAGATGTGATATTATTCAATAAATCTTCAATTTGATCATAGCTGCGGAATGCGAGAGAGTGTCAGCACACAGCATCCTACAAATCCTAAAACAACCGAGGTCCCTTCGTGAATTAAGCCTGCGAAGATTCTAGGAACATTCTGCGCTTCTGGTCGGAGCCAGACAAACAAGATTCTTGAGTAAACTAAACACAAGTAAAACCAAGTAAGCAGTACTAGTTAGCTCCAATAAATTAGAACACAAAGCACCAAAACGTAGACATTTTATAGGGTATGTAAACGATAGCCTTCGAAGGTTGGGGTTAGTGAGGGCCTGAAATATCGCACGGTCGGCTTACGGCGATTTACCCATTAATTTGAAAACCCGGATCGCTTGCACGATTGTATTTACTATCTTATGTCTGCAACTTCACCCGCTTTGTTATTATAAATCATAAATTTATATCGGCAATGTGAAAGGCCCAGGTGGAGAACTGGGTATGTGTTTATTCTTTTAACAAAGAATTAGTTATTTGCAGAACTATTTATTGAATTAACCTTATTGCAGAAGGAGTTCAGAGTTGTACTGTAAGACAGGCATTGGCTCTAACTATGATTGCAATAAATCAACACTAATAAACTCGACTATATGCATAATCTTTCACAAATTTAAATAAAGTAACCCTACCTCACTATTGGGTGCTATGATGAATTATAGATTGATAATGTGTAAATTAGACCAAATTGCCGTGGGGTGCCGGCAGTAGAATGTTGCCTCTCCTCTTTTGCTCGTGGATGCAGTAAGAATCTGCTAAAGGTGTTAGGTTAAGTAGAAACAGTTTTTTTTTACTGAAATCGACTCTATGCATAGCAAAAAGAGTAATATGGTTTAATGTCTAAGGAGTAATCATCATCTCAGCTTTAAGACCTCTACTGCTGTTAAAAGCCTCCCCCTCATGGATCTGCGTGTAGTGATTATGAAGGGTTTTTGCCATACTCACCATGCTTGGCAGGTGGGTTGGCGAGCGCAGTGCGGTATGTTGATACACGGAAAGACGCTGCTGCCCATCTTCCGGATTGTATCAATTGGCAGATTCTTAATGCATGCACGGGTAAAAAAGAGGGTCAACATTCTACTGCCAGCACGCCACGGCACACGGTACGTTATCAACTAATGTAATAACTACATATTTATAACCATCACAAACAAAAGTACCCAATCATGTTAAATCTAGGCACTTTATTTAGCGCCTAATTTAGTGACAAGAGAGTAAATGTGGGACCCATTTGGGTACTGACGGGACGCTCTGATCCCTCGTGCTTAGGATCAGCGCAAATGTAGAGGACATTTTCTATTGGCACAGAGCATGGTATGGAGAGTCTTTACTAATTACATTACGGTTATAGAGTGTTATTAAGTTAGCAGTTTCGTTAACCATAATGTAGTGTTCTTCATCAATTCCACTTCACCAAATCATACTTTCTAAATGCAAGTATTGACATTTAGCCAAATATGCTGATTCCTCATGGATTCTATCATTAAAACTAAGTTTTGAAAAAAATGGGACTTGGGGGAAATGGGAATTTTACAATTATCATCATCCGCATCATTTAAATGAAATAATTGTAATAGTGTCTACTGATCTGGAGTCCCTCATCAGTCCTCAACGCTTAGTTTTATGCCCAAAATTTAAACTAGAAAAATGCTTGCTTTTAAACCCAGTTCTGATGACGGGATCCATGATAAACTGAGGGAGATTCTCAAATATAATTAGCATACATGTAGATGTTTGAAAATTTTCAGCCACCATTTAGATTTCAGCATTGTAGTTGGAATTGTTGAAACATTCAATAATGATATAATAACAATTTTGTAAATGCCTAGGTATCAACTAGAATAACGTCATAATAATTTTAGGACATAATACAATAAATTCAAAAATAAATTGAACTGTATGTGTCACAGGACATAAAATATACGGCTTATTACCACGGCTTCAAAATAGATAAGCACAGTCTATAAGCAAATTCGTATTTAAAAGTACCAAGCGACTATAATAACATATTGGAGTGTATGACAGGAGCTACACATTCTCAAAATGCTACTCCTACTCCATGCATTTACTGTGCTTTCCATTTCCGTGAGTCCGGACGCGAAGGTGGGTGTTTGGTCACTGCCTGAAACATACATATTGCGCGTTTACTGCGACACAGGGTTGCCTCCTGCACGATACATAATATCTCACTAATATTATAAAGCCGAAAGTTTGTTTGGATGGAGGTTTGTTACCTCTTCACGCAAAAACTAGCGTATGTATCGAGCTGAAATTTTGCAAACATATAGATGTTGACTAGGATTAACACATAGGCTACACATAGGGTACAACGCATGCGAAGCGGCGGGCACAAGCTAGTTAATTATAATATTAAATTAAAACTTTAAACACCCCCGACACCTTCAATAAAATCCAAAAGGCTCTATCAGCCTGTTTTAAAACTGTAACAGCAATGCCACTGTCCAATGACCTGAGTTTTACCGGTAAATACAGGTGATGCTGTTAAGGT
Organism: Pasiphila rectangulata; assembly: GCA_963082625.1. Taxonomy (NCBI): domain Eukaryota; kingdom Metazoa; phylum Arthropoda; class Insecta; order Lepidoptera; family Geometridae; genus Pasiphila; species Pasiphila rectangulata. The sequence goes on from OY720249.1 coordinate 12,119,336, forward strand.
CAAAGCACATCAAACGTGTATCAGAATGAACATAGGGCAACGACAATAAGATTAAAAATGTATCAATATCAATAACACCATCAAAACTTGTTCACTTTCTCCTATAGTATCGTATGGATATTGTATCCCGGTCAGTATGGATGCTGTAAAGGTCAACGCGTGAACATGACAATAAGATTAAAACTCTATCAAAAACCTGTTCTATTTCCCGAATAGAACCGGTCAGTATAAGGGATGCTGGACAGGTCAAATAACAAGATCAAATGTGTATCAAGGGGAGACAACCTGTTTAATCACGTGCCAATACAAGGGATGCTGAGATCAAAGGTGAAACGGATCAGATCAAAACTGTACCAAGATACAAAACGACTTGACCAGGTCAGTTTGAACGTGGAAAGGGATGCTGTCTGTAAGGTCAAATGCCACTCAGGTTTGAATAGAAGATCAAAATAGTATTATGGAGATTTATTTACCGCAGAGGGAATATTTTTTTTGCTGTAAGGTAGAATTCGTTTCATTAAATTTTACTATGGAATAGGTGTCTACAATTTAATTTATGAACCTGGATTATAAAATGAGCCTGGATTATATTACTGGTACCCTCAAAAGCACCTTTATCATAATACTGGTACCCTTAAAATTTAGTTTTCTTAAGTTTGTCAATAAACGCAGTCTTGAATATGCTTAAAGTAAATTGCTGCTTTATTAAGGAACTTTACTGTTAAACTCATCATATAAAGAGATTAAAATTTTCTATGATACGCAGAATTAGTTGATTCAGTTGGCCCATTTAGTTGGTCAGAGTTGGTAACAAAAATAAAAAAAAATCAAAATCGTTTATTGCACTTATGTTGTAAATACAGGTTTTGGGTAGATATACTGTTTCAAACATAAACCCTGTTAGGGCACAGCAATATTGCACTAGGAGGCGCATTTAAACTTAAACTTAAAACTAATTGTTGGTATAACACTATATAAAACTATTTTTATATTCTAATGAAATAGGTAGTTCTCAAGATTAGAATAAATAGACTATACCTACTTACGTATTAATTGACTTAGTAAGGGGCGATCATAGATCATGAATCATCCAAAAATTCGTGCAGGCAGCGCTGACCAGCTGCTCGATGGGTGGATGACATCTTTGATATCGCCAACAAGTATAATAATAATAAACTTAAATCATCATTTTAGCTATAAAACGTCCACTGATGAACACAGGCCTCCCTCATGGATCTCCATGAGTGGTAGTTGCCATTCTCACCACGCTTGGCAGGCGGGTTGGTGAGCGCAGTATGGGATGTTGATACACGGATAGACGCCGCTGCCCTTCTTCCGGAGGTATTCCTTAGCAGGCTCTTACTGCATCCACGGGCATGAGAGGAAACTTAAATATAATAAGATAAATATTGTATTATATATTAAGTTTATATGTATATGATACATACATATATTTGCATACGTGTAATAATACACATATACAAAAATAAGTATCATATAAACATATCTACGTTATAAGTATGTGTCGGAAAGTTTGTATAATTATATCTCTTTGTATCTTTTGTGCACTACCATTAATCTTGTTCACATTACACACAGGTTAGCTGGTTGGTATGTACATTACTTGTAAGTGTGCAATACAGAATTATCTATCTATCTAACAAGACCTGGAGGCGAACAGCTTAACAACGGATTCTTACTTTGTTATTTTTAAACGCACACGCCACCAGTTTACTTGAAAAGGAGGTCGAAGTGAAGTGAAGGATACCAAAACCTCGCTATTTACTCAGAACAGTTTGCCTTACTTGGAACAGGTGGATCAACTGAATCTGTATAATTTTTGATATTAGGTCAAAATAATACCAACTTCATGCCCTTCATGAAACTCCGAATTTTCAACCAAGAATTTTAGCAGAATAATTCAATTTAATTGGTTTATTATAAATTTAGATATAATATAACAGACTTATCCAATTGGCTATCTATTTACAGACACAACTTAAGTATTAATACATTGCATATATACTATTTAAACATAGGTAACACATTAAGGCTCGAGCAGACCGGATGCGTATGCGTAGACGTGCACGTACCACTGAGTTGTAATGAATGGAACTGTATGACGACGCGCACGTCTACGTTACGCAAGCGGTGTGTCCTGTCTCATACAGTTCCATACATTACAACTCAGTGGTACGTGCACGTCTACGCTTACGTCTACGTATACGCATCCGGTCTGCTCGAGCCTTAAACAGTACACAACAGTTGGTAAATAATAATCGTAGGTATAAAATATTTGTATATATACAGAGGTATATGATAAATAATGAACGTTCTGAAGAATTCTAATAGTGTATTTAAATTTATTTGTATTGGAATGAAAAATATTTAGCTCCTGGCTTACCTAATCGTTTAAGCCAGATAACATAATTGCAATAACTTTAGGTATATTGTTTTGAAATGTATTGTATAAATCTAGCTTTATTTACAGACATAACTAGGTAAAATGAAAACGCATTTTACCAAAGAAATGGTAGGTAAAAAAGTTCTAATAAAAAAAAAACATGACAAATAGGCAAAGTGCCCAGAGTGTTGGCTGAATAAGATTTTTATTCTGTTTTTCTTTGATCTTCTCTGGTCTTATTTCTCTGGTGACTTGTACTACAGGTTTATTTGTAACCTATTTCAGGCACCAGTCCCTCACAAAACTAGGTTAAAATAAAATTACTTGTCATGTTTTTGAATGTTTTATTATCTATCCTTAGCTGGAAAACAGGTGTATTTCTTTCTTCTATTTGTATATTTAGGCAAAAATTTGACAATAAAAATATTATTATCTTTATCTATTTGTTTCGTGCGCCTTATTTCGCATGTGCGGTGTAAGGTCAGTCATGTCGCATACAAATGAACTTTGCTAATGAACTGCAAGGTTTTTACCTATTTAGTTAAACGGTGCTGGAAACTTCACACAGAACCTCTAATGAACTTTGCGTTACTGTAAACTAAACAGCGATTTCGCCCCTGGACCAGGTACGTACCACAACTCGTCGTACTACCACAAATCTTTTACTGTCCAGGCTGTAAACTTGTGGAACGCATTGCCTGTATCCATCAGCGTGCTCCATCCCTTCAAGTTTTCAAATCTATGATTAAGGAACACTATTTGTCCTGTTGAAATTAGCTGCTAGAATCATTGTTAAAATACATAATTTGTATATTTATTTATTTATAACATGCTTTATATTATATATATATATAAATACATTATTACACACTTATATAACAATATATGTATATTCTATGTAGTATTTTTTATATTTACTTTTCTTTTTTATCACACCATTTTACCCCATCTCATTACCAAAATCCAATCCATCGAAAGGTTGTCTGGTAGAGATCGCTCTTTAGCGATAAGACTGCCGATTGTCACTGTATATTTAGTGTTTCTCCTTTTTTTTTGTTAATTTGTTTAGTTTAAGGTGTGCAATAAAGCATTTTCTATCTATCTATCTATGATGATACCAGGTTAATGATTATAAGCGTGACAGCCCTGAAATCACGTAGATAGCGCCCTGACGTAACACATTTGTAACACGATGTAAACACAGATTCACGAAGTAACGGAGTGCGACACCGCCGGCCACCAATCTCCGCCACATCAACGTAGTATGGGGCCTAATATGTCCCGCTGATGGGGTTTTGTTGTGTTTTGTTAGCCGTGGGGTGCCGGCAGTAGAATGTTGCCCATTCTTTCTTGCCCGCGGATGCAGTAAGAGTCTGCCAAAGGATACCTCCGGAAGATGGGCACCAGCGTCTTTAAGAAGAAAGAAGAAGAAGAAATACATTTATTAGACACACACATTTAGTGTGTGTGTCTTAAAAATAACTATGGTAAAAAAAACTGACTTATTTCTAATTTTAATCTAGGAGTACCTACCCAGTTAAATATTCTGTGACATAGTGACAAATATGATGGTAAGCAGCTCACTCAGCGGGTCAAAGCAGAATTAATACTATTTCAAGTAATGAGTTCACAAAGTCGTGTGAGTCCAAAGGGGCCTGACTCAGGATTATGCTCCCACACATAAGGAATGCTAGGAAGCGCTGGTTTTCAGTCAGACCCTATATAATATATTTAGTCTGGCCATAAATACTGTTACAATTAAAAATAAACAAAATATTACATTAGAATTTGGAACCTGTTATTTTTATATGATTGTTCATTGAGTTTTCTCATTTTGGCGCCAATAAATTGTACAATATTTTGCGATATTAAAATGGAGTGGGATGATAAAGAGAACCGAATCGCTGTGATTGCATTACACAAAGTAGGTATGGAGCCAAATGCAATTTTTAAAACTCTCCATACGCTTGGTATTAGTAAAATGTTTGTGTACCGGGCTATTACTAGGTACAATGAGACCTCCTCTGTTTGTGACAGAAAAAGATCTGGCCGTCCACGTAGTGTTCGTACGAAAAAGGTGGTCAAAGCAGTAAAGGAAAGAATTCGAAGAAATCCTGTCCGAAAGCAAAAGATTTTATCTCGGGAGATGAAGATAGCACCTAGAACCATGTCGCGTATTTTAAAAGATGACTTAGAACTTGCAGTCTATAAGAGACGTACTGGTCATTTCTTAACTGATAATTTAAAAAAGAATAGGGTGGTAAAATCGAAACAATTACTGAAGCGGTACGCAAAGGGAGGTCACAGAAAAATTTTGTTTACGAATGAGAATTTTTTTACAATTGAGCAACATTTTAACAAACAAAATGATCTTATTTATGCTCAAAGCTCTAAGGAAGCTTCCCAATTAGTCGACAGAGTGCAACGTGGGCACTATCCGACTTCAGAGATGGTTAGGTGGGGTATTAGCTATGAAGGAGTAACTGAGCCATACTTTTGTGAAAAAGGTATCAAAACATCGGCACAAGGGTATCAAGATACCATTCTTGAGAAGGTAGTGAAGCCCCTTAACAACACCAAGTTCAATAACCAAGAATGGTCCTTCCAGCAAGACTCGGCGCCGGGTCATAAAGCTCGGTCTACGCAGTCTTGGTTGGAAACGAACATTTCGGGACTTCATCAGAGCTGAAGACTGGCCGTCGTCTAGTCCCGATCTTAATCCGCTGGATTATGATTTATGGTCAGTTTTAGAGAGTACGGCTTGCTATAAACGCCATGATAATTTGGATGTCCCTAAAACAATCCGTACGATTGGCAGTAAAGAATTTTTCCATGGAAAGAGTGCGTGCTTCTATTGATAATTGGCCTCAACGTTTAAAAGACTGTATTGCAGCCAATGGAGACTACTTCGAATAAGCTTTTTATATTTTAAATTGTTTTATATTTATGTAATATACTAACACACTGTAAAAGTAATAAATTTTATTTGCAAGAGAAAAAAATGATTTTCTTTGTTTCAGTATTTATGGCAAGACTAGGTATATCTCGGTATAAAATAAACATCATGTACCAAAATAAATCTATCCGTGTATCAACATCCTGAACTGCGCTCGCCAACCCGCCTGCCAAGCGTGGTGAGTATGACAACAACCCCTCTTGATCAATACCCAGTGATCAGTGAAGGAGGCCTTTGTCCAATAGTGGACGTCTTATGTTTTGTTTTGAATAGTGAACTGATGAAATAGTAGTCGAACTTTTTGTGAAGAAATCATCCGGGATCATACTTTATTCTGCAGCCAAGTAGTCTGCATTGCTGTTTTCCGGTTTGAAGGGTAAGAGGGCCGGTGAAATTACGGGTACATGAGACCTTCCAATAACTCTGTCAATGTATCAGGGTCAATGACTTAAATGTTAAAAAATAAATTAGTGCGTGTTGTGTTGGGCCACGCGCTATGTAGGGTTCCGTAGTTAACCGTAGACCTATTGTTGGAAGTAAGTGTATTTTTTTTGACGTTTACCAAAACATATTAACACGTATTAATTTTAGTTTTTTGTTTAAGGTATTCTTGTTAATCGTATAACTTTTCTCCGAAACTAGGAACTATGGGAAAATCAAGAAAAAAAAGTTTAGTGGAGAATTCTGTTATTCTGCAATGCACGGTAGTTATATATTTATTAGGTACACATTAAAATGGAATGAAAAATAAATACAAAATAAATATATATAATATTTTCACAAAAAGAAATATAAAATTATATGGATAAACTTAATTTTTTTTTAATTTATTGTTTATAATTTATTATTTAATTTATTAAATTATATGGATAATGTTTAGCCGTGGGGTGCCGGCAGTAGAATGTTACCCCTCCTCTCCTACCCGTGGATGCAGTATGAGCCTGCTAAGGGACACCTCCGGAAGATGGGCAGCAGCGTCTTTCCGTATATCAACATCCCGTACTGCGCTCACCAACCCGCCTGCCAAGCGTGTTGAGAATGGCAACTACCCCTCATGGAGATCCATGAGGGAGGCCTGTGTTTATCAGTGGACGTTTTATGGCTGAAATGATGATAATATACAAAAAAAGTATCACGGATCTATACTAAATATGAAAATCAAAGTAAAGGTAAGGCACAAAACGACTACTTATTTTGTTCTAATTATTGAGTATGTAGAAGGTACTTCTTTAATGAATTTCTAAAAGATCAAATTGATGAAGAACTAATTGTCTCTTTGTCAAGCCGAAGACCGACAAACAAAGTGAAAGTATAAGGGTCCCTTGTTGTATTAGAGAACCCTAAAAAAGGCCTTACTGTGGTAGTCCATAGGTACATAGTAGTGACTGTAATATGTTTTACAGTCACACTGTATACCTATTGACAGGCTCAATTGGTCTAATAGCCGGCTAAGACGCAGAAGGCACGTTTGCTTTTCTGGAGATATTTGTCCTTGTCCTTGGTGAGAGGCAGACGGGTTGGCGAGCGCAGCATGAGATGTCGATCCACGGAAAGACGCTGCAGCCCATCTTCCGCAGGTACCTCTGCAGATTCATAATGCATTCACGGGTAAGAGAGGAGGGGTAACATTCTACTGCCGGCACCCCACGGCAACTTTTAACCAATGTTCAACAAAAAACAATTGGGAGTACGTCCTATAACAGAATATTATAACAGAATAAATAGAATAACAGAATTCTCCAATAAACTTTTTTTTCTTGATTTTCCCATCATGTAGGGTATTGTTAAATAGGTATTTTAAAACAATTGAAGACAATTCCGAAGATTTTTTTATTTAGGGTTCCGTTTGCGAAATATTAATGATTTAAACCTATTTTGAGCGCCCTTACCCCCCACCCCTCTTCTACATTCTACTGCCGGCACCCCGGCACATGATAACTACGTATTTATAGATTTAGGTATATTAATCCAGCATTTACAAAATAAACTTACAATCGCCAATCTGTTCGTAATTCAGAAAATATTGTACCTACTATCCATGGCAAGTAAATGGCTGATATATTCGGGTTATTCATAATTTTGATTCACAAAAAACAATATTTAATCGTTAATTTAAGCTATCCCTACTCGACCGTAAGCTAAGCGGTTCTCGTCCACCTTCATCATCCGCACCGCTAAGGTCTAGAACTCGCTGCCGGCTTCTGTTTTCTCCGAAAACTACAACCTGGGTCTCTTCAAGTCAAGAGTGAATAGGTGTCTTCTAGACCTTTGTGATCCATCATCGGCCACATCGTCGCTTACCATCAGGTGATATTCTAGGTTAAACAAAAGCACAAAAATCAACGCATAATTTTGATGATTTGCGTAAGGTGCCTACATTTTGACGAGCTCTGTGGCGCGGCGGACAAGGTCCGCCTGCGACACAAGGGGTTGCGGGTTCGATTCTCGCCTCGGGACAAATGTCTGTACGATCTGCAGATATTTGTTCAGGGTGTTCTGGGTGTTTTTCTATATATAATAAAAATATCTATCTATGTAGTTATAATGTATTAAGTATATCAGTCATCTAGTACCCATACCACAAGTTCATGCTTAGCTTGGGGCTAGATGATGCTGTGTGATTTGTCCAGCATTATTTATTTATTTAGCAGTATTTATAACTAAATGTACCTAGTTGTCGTTCGAACAAACTTTTTTAATATGGCAGACAAAACTAGAACAAAAACATATAAAGTACCCTAAAGGAGCTTTTATATGTGCCGTACGAATCTCCAAGATGGAGTAATCGGGCATTTTACATAAGAAAATAATATATTATTCAAAATCCACACGCGGGCTCACCGTCCCATATACTTATCGGTAATAATGCCCTCTCTCCATTGCTGAAGTCGAGCAAATGGGGTAACTTTGCAAAGTTCAGTTTTTGAGAAACTTAACGCATAATGTTCTATGAATAGTTGACTACCAAACAGATCGATGTCGGTTATCTATTTGGTAATTAAGGTAATTTTGTATATATGTATTTTTTTGTATTTATTAATTCAAAACACACCACTTGGGCTTACAGTTAAACCAAGGGCCAGAATCGTTTAAATAAGTTTACATACAATACATAATTTAAAAATTAGTTTATTATAAAAAATATTGTTAAAATAAAGTTAAATGAATTTGAATTCTGCATGCATTAAATAAATAGGGTAGGTAATGATAGAACAACATAATCATACATCCGACCTCTTATGAAAATATCTAGCTGATGTGATTCGCCAAACTATTTTTTGCCATCTTTCTACTTCTCGATAATAGATAAATAATTACGCATAAAAACACATGTTAATTAGGTTCACGCACATTAATATATCACGGAAATACTTTCTTATCTGAAAAAGGACAACGCAAACACAAGATTTTGTACTTAACACATTTTGCCATTCCCCATTCGCCCACCTTCAGGCTCCTTGAAAATAAAATAGAAGCGAAACTCGAGCAAATCCTCTCCGCGCCCTATTATGATATTTCTTGAACCCCTTAACTGGGGTTCTTATATCTCGCGGACTTAGAACTGTTTGAAATGATACGAAGAAATAAATCCACATTATAAAACAAACCGCGTTTTGTTATGAGCTTTGATAGCATATACATTAAGTAACTTTTAAAAAAATCTTCTCAAAGTAACTGCTTACGATTTATATCTGTGTTGTTTTTTTAGTACATTAAGTTAAGAGTGGTTGCTATGGGGTATCAAGATTCTACACAGTGTCGCGGTAAACTACTTACGTTATGCTCAGTTATATTGGACAATAATAATTTTAGCACCTAGGTATTCTGTAGCTCATAGGTACAATTGAGTTTAGTTTTAAGTTATCTACTACTAAAATCATGTCAAAACATACTAAAATTAGCTACAGGCTTAACTCTTAACTTAAATACTGTATCATTTAATAACGCATTTATAATAAGGTATTTAATTATAAAGTTTCAGCGAAATTTCAGGAAGACGCGCCAACCTATTAAGATGTATTTATGTCTTTTGGGTAGAAACATTTAAAGGAAAACATTTGTGTGTTGTTCAAGTTCAAATTCGGTTGATAAGATAAAATTTGTACACTGCCAAAAAATAAAGATATATGAGAAGATACCTAAGACTATCAAAATATTAGTTTTCCTCGCGCAGTGCTCGGGCTATAACTCTAGCAGGCGTAAACTTCTAAGCTCCGTAAATCCAATGACCCAAGCAAACATCCGAGATCACCTCAGCGCACCTCCGCCGATGACGTCATAAACAAACGTAAGCCAGCCGAAGAGTCTCGTAAACTGGTTCCCAATAATCCCACGTCAGCTGAAAAAATAGCCATAGTAAAAACTCCTATCCGTACCTAATAACCCGAGAATATTATCACAGAGTCGTCGGGTCATAACCCGAAATTGGTTTCGGGGTCCGTAAGTCCCCAGTTTTATATGTAGCATTATGAAGGCCGTCAAACGAATTCACGTAGAAAATCGAATCTATATACGGTGCTATTACCGTCTCTGGCTGGCTTCTGATAATAAAATAATATACCTCTTTTTACGGTACCTCGGTCGGGTTTGGGTGGCTGTGACCTGTGTTTTATGAATTGAGCAGCGTGGGTTCCCGGCCCTGGTATTGATGTTCTATCTCTGGGGTTTCAGATGCCTTATTTGGATCTACTCAATAGGAAACATTATACGTGTATAGACAAGGTTAACTCTTCGAAGACGTTAAATTGGAAGTAATGTACCCTATCATGGGCATCATATATGTATATATCTTAAAACATTAAAAGTAGGCAAACCTTGTTGTTTGTTTCTTACAGATAAACTTTCCACATTCAATTTTTTTATCTAAATTTATCATGACACAAAATTCCATGATAGATGGGTTTCACAATGCAAACCAGAATTCAAAGTAAAAAAAAATAGCCTTCATGATAAGATACTTTACAGGTATGCTTGAACGAAAGTAGTTAGCTATTTAATATAGTATTTTTTATTGTTTACTTAAATTACAAAAGGACTGGTACTACTTTTGTTCAAGCCTAACTTTGTTTAATGAAACACAGAGAAAAAATACCTTTCTTATCACAAATCCAGTAAAATTTACAAAATATTTCAGACCTTAACCCCATAATCATAAAAAGTATTTTCCGATACAGCTTGCAATATAAATCGGTAGGTACGACCATACAACAATATCAGTGCTGGGTCACGTAACATTCCAACGGCGTTCAACAATGATAGTCGATCTGATCGTAAAGAATTTAAGCTTTTAGGTGTATCAGTTGTACGTGATGCGAGGACGGAATGGAATGAGTGCTCAGCGTACTTTGATGTTTCTCGGAAGACGATCGGAAGGGTAGACATGTTGATTAACATCAAACCGTGTCTTAGTCATCAGTCTACCCGTGACCACGAAGGCTGCAAGCTTGCTGCAAGGAACTCGAAACGTCAGGAAATAAAACGAGGTAATTACGCGATGCACGAAACAGTATAAAATTATGTCTATAGATTGCGAAAGTTTACAAATCTTCTTTTTTCGTTTATAAACTTAACAAGGCTCTGGTCGCTGAGCCACCCTATCGCCTTAATGGAAAACAATAAAACATATACAAAAGGAAAGCACTAATCCCTAGAAAAGTGTCTTCTTCTTCTTCTTCTTATAGTCGGTAACTAAATGGTTAAGGATCGTGACGCCATCTACTGTATAATCTATAAGTCAATCAGTATCCAGTGTTAGTTTTGTTTTTCAGTGTTTCTTGTTATTATGTTTTGTTTTAAGGTGTGCAATAAAGTATTTTCTATCTATCTATCTATCCATCTTAGGACTGCTGTCCACGTCCACTGATGGCCATAGGCCTCCATCATGGATCTCCAAGATCATGAAGGGGTTGTTGCCATACTCACCACTCTTGGCAGGCGGGCGAGCATATCTTCCGGAGGTATATCCCTTGGCAGACTCTTGCTGCATCCATGGACAACATGTATCATTACATCTGAAGCTGACTAAGCTAAATCAGTATAACTACGTATTTTTTGTGTTAGAACTTTAATTCAACAAATAACCAAATGGTGAATTCAGAAAAGTCCTATTATATTCTTTGATTATTATGTAGTATTTATAATTCGTTCAAATGCATATTGACAAAAATGTCATGAGAACCAATAACTTACGTCAAAATAAATAGCCCGACATAACCTGAAAATAAATAAAAATATTTGTTGGTAACTCCATGCTCTTTTAGATATTATACGTTACGAAGAAACCTATTGTGGTAGAATAAAATAAAATAAAAAGTATGAACTTTACTCTGAAAATCATACTTAAGATACCTACGTCTGTATAGGATTCCCCTTTTGATATTCTGACAGTAAAAAATAAGGAAGCTACAATGCTAGAAGGGTCCACAAATTAGCTACTCAAAATGCATTTGAAGATCAAGTATAAAAACACAAACACAGCCAGGAACTACTTTATTAAAACGCCCTCTATATTCATAACGCGTCAGCGACACTATCACAAATAATATCACCCCCGAAGATGCATTGGCAAAGAAATGTATCAGAAAATGTATAAAAAGCAGCAATGTGGATGTACCCGATACGGAGAAATAAAACTACTGGATGTGACTAGGGATAATTTGTCTGTATGTTTAGCAATTTGTTTCGGACGTTTAATGTGTGTATATTTAGAGAGAAAGGAAATAAAGCCGAATCGCCTTTTTCATATTTTGGCAACGTAGAAGACAGGTTTTCTTGGTATTATTAATAATTACAACATATTTAGTAAGAAACATAGCTTTTATGGTTTATTAATAGAATAAAAACATTGTGTGAAGCATAAATAAATTTTTTAGTCATAATTTTTGGTATTACGGAAGAAAACCAACCAATGTCCCGACAAAATTTGATATAATAATTTTCGTACAAAAGGTCAAATACTTAATCTTTAATAAATGTATCTCTGTCTCTTTGCCTAGGTGTACCTACATGTTCAATGCTACAACTGTGACTTTCTGGAATGACTTTCTGAATTTGGACAAAACAAACAGACGACATTCAGGAATTTGGATATGGGGGCCTCGCTGATTCAAGACTTTGGATGACGCCTATATCATTTATGTTGTTACACGGAAAGTCACTAGTGCCCATTTTACGGTATCCATTAGCAGATTCTTACTGGATCCACGTGCAAGAGTGGAGGAGCAACATTCTACTGCCGGCAATTTTCATTTTTATTGTAGAATACTAGTCTCTTCCAGGGATTTGTCTGAACTATACGGATAGTAACGTAGGCGTGTGCGGGCGCCCGTGTGATTCTTGTAGGGAGATATGGGATTTCAGCTCTAGCCTGTTGTAGACTGGACGGAGTGGGCCGCATTCAGCAGAATACGTGAAGCGTGAGTAATTTGAACGCAATTTGTGTCAGAAGTATTTTTAATATATTATTTGTTATCCCAGGTTGCATGGGACGTGTCTGCGAATCTGATAAGGTGATACATTTTTACACGTACATATGTATATATCTTCAAGAATTTAATCGGAGTTTGATTGCTTTGTAGGTGTTTAACCGTGCGTGCAAGTTTCTATATGTGGTGTTATTATTTATTAGGTGGAGCTGTTTTTAGTCTCCGGCAATATATATTAATAGCAATGCTCCGCGGTTTCACCAGCGTATTTCCCGTTCCCGTGGGAATAGGCTTCGCGGCTAAACCACTAAACTTATAAAGAATTACTTACCAATGCAATTGCAATGGTAATTCTTTTTAATATCGGTTTAGCATCATTATTTGCGAGTAACATAGACTATATTTTATCCCGGTATTCCCACGGGAACGGGAAATACGCAGGTGAAACCAATTCATCCTTAGTAGAGTATCTAGAGATAATTGTCAATTATCGCTAAGATTTGATAAAAAATACAAACTGAACTGCATAACATCCTCAAAATATGCGCCAAGCAGCGTCGATGCAGCCTTGTAAATACTCGATATATAAATAAAACTATTGCAATACATGAACAATGCTGGACATGGACCCATTACAAGACTAGGAGAAAAAGGTTTTGCCTCAATTCTCACTCTTTTCAGGCAAGTATGTCTTCCTTCAACGTTAAAGCAGTACACTACAACACGTATCAATAATGCAGCCAAAGGATGCGTAACGAATGGCAACATTAGATCCTACCGTATGCTGCACATTTAATATTAAAATTATATGACTGGCGCACCCCAACGTATGGGCGCCAATATAACTATTTGCCCCACGTATGGGCGCCAAAAGAACTATTTTTTACATTCAATTATTAGTGACCCTCTTTATAAATTGGTGTGTCTCTCCCTAATAAATGGTATCTGGGTAACATGGTGTGGGTGGATCGTGATGGATGGTTGCTATTGGCGAATGATGCTTGACCCTGCAGCCATTTTGGAAAATCTGCAGTTGATCGAAAAAAAGTACGGTGATTATAGTAAAAAAATTGTCAACATTATAGGCAAATTAAAATTGATAATACATGTTTACTATTTAAGCTATAAATAAATCAAATATACCGAAACACCCCAGTGTATTTGATCTTGTACAGAAATCTAAAATACTATCTATTCATCATTTAAATCTGTTTGACAAAAGTCAGATAAATAGTTTAAAATTATGAAATCTAAAAGTGCTAGTTTTCAACCGTTTGGATATACTTCGTCGTACTTATATACATTTGTTGTAAAACATGTGTGACATCCGTTCGGAAATTCGATTTAATTTATTCAATTCACCTATACCCACCTATTTTTAAAATTTCCTTCAACACCACGAAATCCTTGACTTTGTGAAATATGACTTTCTAAATCCTCCCAGAGGGCTCGGTTTAGGAGCTTCCATACGGTTTGCTGTACACACCTCAGCCAACATCACATACTTACATAGTTTTGACTGTATTAACCTTTTTTATAATCTAGAACCGTGGGGTGCCGGCAGTAGAATGTAACCCCTCCTCTCCTCTCCCGTGGATGCAGTAAGAGCCTGCTTAGGGATACCTCCGGAAGATGGGCAGCAGCGTCTTTCCGTGGATCAACATAACGTACTGCGCTCACCAACCCGCCCGCCAAGCGTGGTGAGTATGGCAACTACCCCTCATGGAGATCCATGAGGGAGGCGTGTGTCCAGTAGTGGACGTTTTACAGCTGAAATGATGATGATGATTATAATCTAGAAATTAATACCTTCTTGTACTTAGCTTTATAGGATTACTATTTAATTATAGATTATTTTTATTTTTTTATTTTTAATTTAAGATTTATCAATAAGATCTAATTTCAATGATCTACCGCCTGAAAATTTATCTCACCTTACATGATTGACAAATCAATGAGAGCAATTTTTATTGAGTTTTTTATATCAAGTAGCATTGTAATAATGGTATTTTTTCGAGAGTTTTTTAAACTTTATAAGGTCTCCCCTTATAAAGGCCACTTTTCTCTAAAATAAAATGTTAGAATTAGTTCGAAGGCATAAAAGTTAAAATTAAATAATTGTATGATTTCATATTGGCAAGACAAGATGATTTTAAATATATTAGGACTAAGTAAGAATTTCGACATGAATGGCTTCGAACCAATGTTGAATTTCGTACGTAACCCCTTTAACTCGATCTCCTGCAGTGGTGGATTATTGGAAGAAAGAGCTTTGCAGGATGGGATCCACTCGCCATTGTCAAATTCATACGGCAAAAAGTGTTATCGCGAAATTATAAGAAATCAGGTGCTTTGTTGACAAGAAATAGGTACCTACCGTAACTATTGTGTTCTTGTGTATTGCATTTTGGAGCTCTTTAACCTTCGCCAGCAATTAGCACTAGGGACTTATTTTATTAACTAACGCTACATTAATATACGAGTATTTACAGGTCTGCACTTCTTATCACCGACTGTGACGAGGTTAGCTAACGAGGTCGCAATTTTCGCGGCTAAGTATTTCTTTTATGTTTTTAATTTGTTCCTTAGCACCTAGAGAATGATGTATTGATCTCCAAGCATTTTTGTTCTGTGAGTCAAGATTGTGAATTTGTGGTCAAGTGAATTTTCTTCATTATCATTTCAGCCGTATGACTGCTGTTTACCTCCACTGCTGGACATAGGCCCCTCATGGATGGTTGTTGGCATGCTCGCCACGCTTGGCAGGCCGGCGGACGAACGCAGTAATACGGATGTTGATACACGGTGCAGCCCACCTTCCATAGGTAAGCCATCCTTTGGCAGATTCTTACTGCATACTCAAGAGACGAGGGCCAATATTCTACCGCCGGCACCCCAAGGCATCATCATTAATTTCATCTCTTTTATAAAATGTTTACCTCTCTATATCCTTTGGTCTATCTCATTAAACGAAAGCATTTCACCGTCAGATCATCAATGCAGCTTTGCAGACCACACACTCATCCCGCATATACCGTTGAATTGCACATTTTTTTATTTGAAATAAGTCCTCAAAAGCCGAGCTCACCCCAGAAGCCAAATGGCCCAGAATTTGTTTAAATTGTCACGTACAGACACCGCGTTACACAATCCGCAGTCACTGGCTCTCAAAGTTTGTTTAACTAGGCTAAATTAAATACCTGGTTGATACTTTATTGATGTGTGAACACGTTAATGTTTAGTAATATCTTGTAAAATAAATCAAATATTTGTTAAATAAAGCATATCTATACTAATATTATAAAGAGGAATGGTTTGTATGTTGTATTTTGTATGTTTGTAACGAATAAACTCAAAACTACGCACCGATTTTCAATATTCTTTCACCATTAAAATGTTATATTGTCCCTACATAGGCAATAATTAATCTCATATTCCCATGGGAACGGGAACTACGCAGGTGAAACTGCGGAGTGCCGCTAGTTATTATAAGTTTTGATAACATACCTATTAACTTTAAATAAAGGTTACGTATTAGGTGACGCAAGGGGTTGCGGGTTCGATTCCCGCCTCGGGACAAATGTCTGTACGATCTGCAGATATTTGTTCAGGGTGTTCTGGGTGTTTTTCTATATATAATAAAAATATCTATGTAGTATAATGTATTAAGTATATCAGTGATCTAGTACACATAACATAAGCTCTGCTTAGCTTGGGGCTAGATGATGCTGTCCAGCAATATTTATTATTTATTATTATTATTATTAACAATGCGAAGTACTTTCTCGTAACTATTTGTAAGTTTCCTGTTTCGCAACCGAGGTGTCGTGTAAGCAAAAAAAAAAATATTCCCTTGTAACTAGTTACGAACGAAACCGAATTTTTGGTTTACCGTAACCAGTTACGAACTTGCGGTTCCGTGTGCGGCCGAAAGGTAATAAATTTGTCAGCAAAAGCAAATATTCTCTTTTATAACTTTGAGAGAATTGAAACTAATTAAGAACTGCACAACACACAGTTAAAAACTGCATCGCTTAAGTACCACTATGTTGACCTTGCCATAAAAGCACAAGGTCTAGTTAATTGTTAGTGTACCCCTTAGCAGATTCTTACTGCTTCCATGTTCAAGATAGGAGGGGCAACATTCTTCTGCCGGCACTCCACGGCTATTTATTATTGATTACAATATAGACTTTTTTATCTGTATACATATGTTTCAATAATAACCTGAACTTGACCTATGCACGCTTTGAGCACCGCTGTCACAGACATACGGTGAAGGGTTAAAAATGCATCGTAGTTGCATAAAAAAGCCCTATACAGATATCGGATTTTAAATTTTAAAGCGCATTGTATTGAACTGCAGGGATCGGAAATCGATTGGTCCGTAACGACAAAGGGTTAACCATTAATAATAAAAAAAACCATTGATTTTAGATACGACAGCTTGCGTGTTGAACTTTTTTATGTAAATTGGTTGTGATGGTATGTACTAGAACAAGCGGATGATATTATCTAATTAAATTAGAATTAATTGAATTTTGAACTTTTAACTTACAGCTAACATAATGTATTTAGGTAGATGTAATCGTAAACTTAATAGGTACAGAAGGGCAATTAGAACTTTTCACAAACAGATAAATGCATATTTAGAGCAATTAATACAAGTGGTATACAATTGGTTTTACAAAAAAATAGAAGCAATTATAGAAGTCAGCATTACCTAAAACGTTTGACCTGAGATGGAGAAGTGTTGAACTAGTGAAACTTAACGCAAAAAAACTGTACGCCCTAAATTATTATAAGTTAAAAGTGCCGTCAGTCGAACATTTTGATTGCATAATTCATTTCTTATATCTACGTTATTCTTCTTATAGTAAGTAAGTACTATAAGCGTGAAACCCCGTTTGTGTTTTTTACTTTGCTGTCATTCCTTTACATATATATAAGTTAATTATATAAATTATATAAATATAAGTATTTATAATTTATACCAATTTTTTTGTCGTTTACACAGCATAATTGTCCCGTTTCCGATCTTAAACTCTATTTTACTGGTTCAACTTTAAAAAGAGCTTTCATAATCATCAAATTGACGTCGCTAGAATACTTTATATTTATGTGTGACCATGAGTAAAATATGTATGTACTATATATGTAATGTACTTTATATGGGCCCGCGAGTTGACGACAATAAAAATTGTTAAAATTAGAAGGTGCCAACTCGCGGATTCCCGCGAGTTTCAGATCCGCGAGATGACGAATAAGTCATTTTATCTTTATAACCCTAGTCAAGCAGCATCGTCAGCTAGATTTAACAAAATTAAGAGTCCTTAACGTATGAAATTTTCAAACACACGCCACGGTAATGTTTTATTTCAATTTAAAGCTACAGATCCTACTGCGCTATAATTTGGCGCCACGGGAAAGTGATGAACTCCCACTGAGTTGCAAGCAGGTAAGGGGTTAGTAAATTAAACTATGGGAAACCACTTATTTGCAACCAAAAATAATTTCCGAAATAAAAAGGTTTTTATAGATCTTCAATAATTTTGTACTTAGCAGTTTTATAAAAACAAAGTAACTGTTAGATATATGTAAGTATTATTAAAATATGGGATTATCGGGTATGTATCGCGTAATTACCTTTATTTTATTCCCGAAGTTTCGACCGGATTGCACCTGGTCGTGGTCGCGGGGAGACTGGTCTCCCATTTCATTCATTTTAATAATGTGTTGTGATCGCGAAAGTTTAAAAAATAGATATAAGTAGACTACTCGAAATATAGACGCGAAACTGAAAACCAAAATAAACTAAATTGTTTGACTGTAGAGTTCATTTTATCACCAAATACAAACAATGATAAAAAAGTAAGATTATCATTAAAACGTAATAAAAGTGACAAATAAGGTCACTATTCATTTTGTGCTGTGGCGAGTAGGGAAGTCGTACCATAGCGCTGGTCATCCAAACAATACTATGTAAGTATGCATTAAATTATGATATGCTCTGGGCAAGCTATATGTTAAGCTATAGGCAGAAAAGTCTCCACTGAAATCGTCTGACATTCTGTTAGTCACCTAGAAAAACAACCGAAAAATATCATCTATAAAATTTACAAAAACAAAATTAGGCTTATACGATATCCCAAGTCTAGTAAATAACCTATCGTTAGCAAAATGACAGTAGCATTTTTGTATGATGAACTGCCTTCCACAATAAGCCTAATCGAATCATCGATACATAATCGATACAGAATATAGAATCGAATACTGGTTCGCTATAATGGTATATTGATAGTACTGGCACAGACTGATTAATGGTTTGTCGATGCTGGATACAATGAAGACCCATGACCCTGAGTTTTAGGGTTAAGAATCCCATGCTCTATCGAAAAGCAAGCAACACATTGCTGGCTACTTTCAAGCCCGATATAAAGCCATAGTATGAAAGGGTCAATGTACAGAGTGCAGCTGCTGTATTTTGGTTTGTTATGGGGTTTCTGTAGAAAGGTGGAATGTAGGGTTGTCGCCAGAACGGTGACTTGTAATTCTGCGTGTGTATAATGATGCGAACTAGGTATCGAGAAAATGTCTACTTATTTTTATGTTTATAAAAATACCTAAGTACCTCTATATTTATTGAACATTCTTCAGAACTAATCGAAACACTTGCAGTGTTTTCATCAACATAATTAACAAATCTTTATTAAGAATATGTACATTTATTTTTAAAATGAAAAGGCTTACAAATTACTCAAACATATAAATTTTTAATAACATAAATCTATCGACACCAACAATCAAATTTTATGTACGTACCTACACTACATAGCTAGGTATTATGTATGTCACCATAAAGCAACTTGACTTCTTAGATAGATACGCTTTATTGTTACTTAAACAATAACATAGCAAACAGATAAAGTAAATAAAACTTATAACCAGTTAGGTGGAAGTAGGAGGTATTAATCTCTCCTGAGCAACCTTTGGATAAATATTTAGGAACAGTAAGAGTGCCGTGGGGTGCCGGCAGTAGAATGTTGCCCCTCCTCTCATAGCCGTGGATGCAGCAAGAGCCTGCTAAGGGATACCTCCGGAAGATGGGCAGCAGCGTCTTTCCGTGTATCAACATCCCGTAGGTACTGCGGTCGTCAATCCGCCTGTCAAGCGTGGTGAGTATGGTAACCACCCCTCATGGAGATCCATGAGGGAGGCCTGTGTTCAGTGGTGGACGTTTTACGGCTGAAATGAAAAGACGGTGGTGTAGGTAAGTACATTATACTCGTATTTAAAAATGAACGTGAATAATTACTAATAAGTTTTAAGTCTTCATTACATCCAATATTCTTTACATCCAGATTAAACCATATCATGGCTTTGTATAACTTTTTCATTTTTCTTTTCATGCGAAGTTATGGAGAAAATGCCTTTCATGACGGTTAAGAGCGGATATTGGATCTCAAAATGTTTGTTTTGGATCCATCAAAGATGATGCTGGCATAATAATCGTAATATTTACATTATGTGTTCATAATAACATACCTAAATATTATACTGGTTTCTTTTATGCCCAGTTCCTACATACAAATTTGGGCCTTTATTTTGGAATCGCTTGCCTATGATAATAACAATATAAACCTCATGTCATATTTCAGACAACTTACGAATATCACAAGATGGGTGTTACAACCAAGGTCCATAAAAATAAATTCATTAAACCTGAAGATGTATTATTAATATAACTCAATTACATGTGTGGTCGCTGACGATGTCTCGAGGCGCGCGACAGACGGCCCTTCAACCGTGGAGACTTCACCCTTTTGGCCAAAAGTCAGCGCTTATTATGGTCACTAAGCGCTCTGAAGAACCCCCATACATATGCAGAAAGAACTGCCAAGGGATACCCCTGGAAGATGGACAACATCGTCCTTCCGTGTATCAAAATCCGCCTAATACGCCTGCCAACCGTGTTGAGTATGGTAACAAATCCCTTATGATCTTGGAGATTCATGGGGAAGGCCTATGCCCAGTAGTGGACGTGAACAGCAGTTCTACGGCTAAGATGATGATGATGAATCCACCACCTCTGCGGTCTTACTCAACGTAGTGCGCATCAGACAGTAACAGCCTAACATCGCATCAACAAGTGATCTCAACCAACCGCATCAAGTCACTTGACGAGCGAAGAATTGAATGAAAATACAATCCCTGGCCGGATAAGCTGAGGTGATAAAAGATGAAGATGATGGTGATTATGAAGTTTGAAGTTCTGTGTTATTTCAATATGGGTCGGTTGGTATGGTTTGAATTTATAAAAACAGAAACATTACAAAACTAACTACATGGTTTCGCCAGCCAACCAAACGAGATGAAGCAACAGAAAATGTTTGGCATTTTTATTACAGAAAGCAGGTTAGTAGTGCTATTTATTTATGTATGTACTTATTTAAGACTTTAGTATTAATTAAAAAAAAAGATAATAAATCAATGCAATTTCTGTTCTTGTGATGAAATCTTTAGCTTCGTTTCAAAGTATACGTCTTTTAATATTTGTCTGTTATTTCGACATAATAACTCATCTCTTAATTAGCATTTCAAATATTAATAAAAAGATCTTTCTAAGGGATAACTGGTGTAACAGGTTCAAGTTATAGACCGATTGTACTGGTTTCCTGCTTTCTAAATAAATGTAACGACAGAGTAGCGGTCGCGAACACAGTAATTTCCCTCAGGATGCCTCTCAACAAGGATGACTGATGTCCGCCCGGACTGTTCTATCGTGTGTTTGTTTTTAAAAAGAAAACGGTTTCGAGTCTGCGGTCGGCATTCTGTTCTGCCGCTGTCAAAATGCAGCTTTTCACCAAGATTTAACAAAAACGCGTCTGTCAACGACCGTTTGACAGATGCGTTTTTGTTAAATCTTGGTGACCCTATTTCATCGAGGACATACCCAACAGAGAGGAAATGCCATTTATTTTGTCTAAAAACAATTCCGCCAAAAATATTTCATAATTTATTGTACGGAAAAGTATACAGGTCGGCTGTTGGCGCTATACTGTCAAAGGCGAGAGACAGTTGTCATTGCATTATGCAATTTTTTTTTTGCAAATTGCTTATTGCAATGTGTTTCGGAATTCTTATGTCCTTATTACTCCTCTATTGGATATGTGCTCGATGCCCTATTTATAGTACTCTAATGTTATGTTATTTTACTAATGTAAATAATTGCCTAGTCAAACACCAAAGATCCTGTTACAAAGAGCTCGGACAAAACTAGCTTATACATTTTATGTAAATAGATTAGATTTTTGTAATTTGCTAAGATAAAATTGAATTGGTTAATAATTCGCTACGTTCTCTATCTAAAGCCATTTTTTCTATTCTCTTTCTAGTCCCTTATACTATACACCAAAATAATGCCTAAATATAACGGAGTATTACAAGGTGTTAAAAAACTACCGCTATCTCAAGATACCTCTTCGCGATTCCCACACATCCACAAAGGGTTAAAAGACCGTCGTTATTGTAAGAGGATATCTAATTTCCTTGAAAGCAAAATTGGCGTAACATTGCCAAGGCATTTTTTGTACTACAAGCCCTTTTTGTCGATGCTTTTGTATTTTTTTTTACTTTTAAGAGCGCAAAGAAAAGGCGGTAAGTTTATATCCGGCGTATTTGACATTTGGAGGGTTAACCGATGCGGTCTCAATATGTATTAATTATTTGAAGTACTCTTGAATGGATTGACGTGATTGTGGGTGGTTTGTGCCTAGTTTTTTATAATCTAATTATAATCATAAAAGAGAGTAGCTAAGTTCTTACGGACTGTTTACATTTTTCTTAATTTGAATAGAGAAATAATCGAATTCACATTTTTACAAAACAGACATGTGTATTCGATTATTTCTCTATTTATTTAACTCTCTATCAGTTAGAAGAGCCTTAGATTGTTTTATATAGTTAAAACTTCGAACTTAAACTAGAAATCTCGCTTCTAATCTCGCTTCTAATCTCGCTTCTATTGGATATAATTATGTGTATTATTTAGATTAGAGTCTTTCCATGATTTGTTTGAGAGAACTATAAATAGTTATCAGAGGATAGCTCTTCCCGGTTAAATTATATCCTGATGCATTATACAAAAAAACCTCAAGCTAAGTCGAGGATTGAATCTGGTATAAAATAATCAAGTGATAAAACCAAAAATTTACTTTGTTCAATCAAAAGTTTAACCCTAAAAAGCTCAGTTTTTGTGTTCGTTTCAATTTTATTTTGGCACCAAAATATTGATTGGTTATGAAAACATGGATGAGATATTTATAAGAAAATCTGTTTTCTGAGGTCATAAATTCATACTTATTTTGGATTCCAGTAAGTTGGTGAATTTAGGTGAAAAACACTTAAAAACTATGTAGTGGAAGAAACAATACAAATAATGTTTACATTAGAGTTTCTAAGAACTCCTTCATTAACCGACTTTACAAAATGGACGAGGTGCTCAAATCATCATATTTTCTATTTAATCTTTATTACTCCAGAACTCCGTCGTCAACTGATTTGAAAAGTGATATTTTATTACGAATTTACACTTTCATTAACACTTTCAATTAGGTCCCATATTTTTCTAAACTTAGTTCTGATGATGGGTCCATAAGGAATCGGAGGAACTCAAATGTTGTAGGAAAAAATATAAAATTTTGACATATTTAACTAAAGGCGTTTGTATTTAGAAAGTACTAGTGGGGTCGCTAGTAATTTCAAAATACAAAATCTGTGGCGAAGCAGGGGCGGACAAATGAACCAATCATCGGTCATCTTGTATAAAGAGTTAAAAATATGATTTTCCAAAATCATATAACAAAAATTGTTCACGTTGGTTGACAGAACTACCCTGTCGGATTTCTTGGGTTTTTACTAAAGATTGTATACATGGAAACATGACAAAGATATGACACAATTAACCAACATTGTTATAGTAGGTATGTCTCACAAAATACAATAATGTTAAGAGTTCTTTTCATTAGACAATAGTTAGAGATAATACATTCGAAAATAGGAAAATAAAGCCAAACAGACAGACAGACGCGGGAAGCGACTTTAATTTATATTATGTAGAAATAGAGAAAAGATGATTTGGTGAAGATAAAGATAAAGATAAAGATAAAGATATATTTATTTGCTTGAACACAATGTTATAAAGGTCTTAAAATTAATATAGTTCTAATTATGTTCTACCTTAATTAGCATGCAAATTTATTATTAAAATTTAAAAAGTTGAATAAAATTTAAAGGAAATAAAAATGTCAATAGGTAAATTAAATTCATATAAAATATTAACTCATAATTCCAACTTGTCATCTAAAAATTCATGAATATCATAATAACATTTGCTTAATAATAATTGCCTCAATTTAGATTTAAATATATTGTCATTTTTGTTTTTATATGACTTTGGTACTTTATTATAAATATTTGGTGCCATACAGACTACACTTTTTCGTAAAAGTGCTGTTTTGCGGTTGGGATTACGAAGCCTATTATTGTCTCGTCTGTTACGTACAACAACATCCGTCATACGTTGAAAAAGCTGAGGGTTTTTTCTCACAAACAATGCGACTTCAAGGATGTAAAGAGACGGAAGTGTAAGAATTTTATGCTCAATAAACCAAGTCTTACAACTATCAGTCATAGGAATGCCAAACATGGATCTGATGCAACGTTTTTGTGCCTTAAATATGATTTCTCTATCTGTAGAATTACCCCAGAATATTACCCCAAATCTAAGCAGGGATTCCACTATTCCGTAATAAGCTGTGAGTAAAGATTCTGTATTGACAGTTAACGATAATTTATACAAAGCATAGGCTGAACTACTAATTCGCCTGCTAAGTGTGTCAATGTGGCTTTTCCAGTTAAGTTTTTTATCAATTTGAATACCTAAAAATCGTGTAGAGTCAACCTGATTCACAATATGACCTTGAAATTCTAGATTTATGTCAATTGGATTTGGTGCTCTTTGACTAAAGTGCATAATGTTTGTTTTATTAAGATTGATTTTTAAATTATTATTGTCAAGCCATGAAATTATTGATTTTAAAGAATTATTTATGTCATATTTATAGGTATTAATGTCATTACATCTAATCGTCACAGTGCTATCATCAGCAAATAATGTCATTGGTTGATTTATTATATTTGGCAGGTCATTTACATAAATAATGAAAAGTAAGGGTCCTAGTACGCTCCCCTGGGGTACTCCAAAATTGACTTCTCTTACTGATGACTTGTAGGTGATTTCACATTTTGTACTGGGTTCCAGTCTTGTTATTTCTGTAATTTGTCGTCGATCTTTGAGATATGATGATAGCAAGTCTGAAATATTACCTCTGATCCCATAAGTTTCAAGTTTCTTGATCAAAATATCATGGTCAACGTAATCAAATGCCTGGGTCATATCGCAGAAGACAGCGCAGACGGGATTTCGGTTGTCAACTTGGCACATTATGTATTTCAAAAATTCATATATCGCTAAATTAATAGATTTGTTTTGACGGAAACCTTTTTGTTCATCACATAAGATGTTATTCTTCTCTAAGTAGGTATTCAGTTCCCCATAAATGTATTTTTCGAAGATTTTTGAGAATATTGACAGTAGTGCTATAGGCCTGTAGCTATCAGTTTGCATTCTACTGCCTTTTTTAAATAGAGGCTTTACGATTGCCAATTTAAGCGCTTGTGGAAACGATCCAGATAAAATACTGAGATTTAATAGGTAGCTAAGATGAGGACTAATAAATTCATTAACCGCTTTTACAATTTTTGTTGTAACACCGTCAAACCCAGTACTGCTAGAGTTTTTCAAGTTTTTTATTATTTTGTGTATATCCTGAGGTAAACACGGTGCCATAAACATAGATTTTGCTCTTTGGCATATGTTTGCCGTCACATTTTTACCATAATTAGGAATAGGTTTAACTTTGTCAATAAAATAGTCATTAAATAATTCTGCGATGTCAGTAGGGTTTGACTTATAGTCATTGTCATTATTATCAGATTTAATTTTTAATATTGATTCCTTAGGAATGTTAAAGCGTGTCCTATTTATTATTCCCCATGTCGTTTTTGATTTATTAGTAGATGTCATTATAGTGTAGTTATTTTGGGCTCTTTTGGTTTTGGATATGACTTTTTTAAGTCTTTTTGCAAAATTCTTGTACGTAATTTTATTGTATAAAGTGGGTTTTGATCTAAATTTCCAAAGTAGGTCTCGTTTCTTATTGCTACACAACTTTATACCTCGTGAGATCCACTTTGGTTTACTTGTAGTTTTGATTATAATTTGTCTCATAGGGAAGCAAAGCTCGTAGAACAGTTTAAAATGTTCCATGAAGTGATTATAAGACAAGTTAAGGTCTTCTGTATTATACATTTCTGAAAATGAAAGACTTTTCATGCACATTTTGAACTTTTCAACATTCTCGTTGCTGTAGTCACGTATTTCTTTTCGCCAAGATTTCAGTTTAACATTCCTTTTGACTGGCAATTTTATGACCTGAGCCGTGTGGTCTGAAAGTGCAAGTGTGGTCTGAAGTGCAACTAATGTAGAAAACAGATAATAGTTATAGATCGATATTACAAAATTCATGGGTTTGCAACATTGAAAGATGGTTTAGATAATATATCCCTATCCACTTATCATCACACTTACATATACATTATTATCATCATCATTAGGGTCATTGAAATGAAATAATTCTAATAGTGTCTACTGGAGTCCCTCAAGGCATAGTTATATGACCTATTTTTAAACTTGTAGTTGGGTTTTTTGTTTTACATAATCATGTTTCCTTGCTTTTAAACCCAGTTCTGATGAAGAAATCTATGATAAATCGAGGGAAATAATTAAATATAATAAGAATACATCTATATGTAATAAATAAATAAATAAATAGTGCTGGACAAATCACACAGCATCATCTAGCCCCAAGCTAAGCAGAGCTTATGTTATGGGTACTAGATGACTGATATACTTAATACATTATACTACATAGATAGATATTTTTATAATATATAGAGATAAAGAGATAAAGAATTATTACGTATGTAGTTACTCTCAAAGATGAATATATCATAGATACATGATAGAAGGCTTTCAAGAATCTCAAATCTTGTGATGAAAGCAGGGGTTGCATCGTAATAAATATTGGGCATAATCGCCTTCAAAAATTGAAAAGGAACCATTAATTTTCACACTTCATCAGACAACGTGGGATCAGAAATATGGCGCTTATTAAAGAAAGATAATTTCACGCGAATCAGGAAGCATCTGCCGGCACCTGCTTTCTACACCCATAATTGAAAAAAAAGTTTGAAGACGATCCTTTTTGACCCAGCCTCAAAGGGTTTGTGCAAGAACAGTTACGTTACGGTTTATCACCAGGTGTTAAGGGTTAAGTCTTAGTTCTCACGGACATTTCGCTGTTTCTGAAGGGTAGGATTGACACTGCGCAACTGTGTTTGTTTTGGATTTGAAGGGTTCAAGCACAGCTTCGTACTCGTACTTAGAAAAGGTCAATGCGTTTTCTATCACGAAAGTCATGTAAAATTTAAGTTATAATAAATTCGTCCATGTGACATACGCATGAGATTTTTGTCAATAAAATGCGCCTTCTATGATATATAATTTATGTGAAAACTATTAATTGTAAACTTAGTACGAAGACTAATATATAAAATAATACTGAAATTATTTATACTATTTCGATAAAACGATAACGATAATAAACATATTTCAAAAGTGTAAACTAAGTAAAACTCTTCATAACGTTTTTTTCATAAAAATCTAGTAATCTATTTTAAATATTTTTAAATACAATGTCTTAACAACTTTGTATTAGACAAAGCAACACATACTTACTATACAATTGTCGAAAGAAACTATAAAATAACTCAGTGTGCAGGTCATGCGAAGCTTTTATTCCGGTAGACGGAGCGAGGTGAAGACGCGATGAGCGTATCTGATTGACTGGAGCAAAGCGGGCAAGTTGAAAAATAGGTGAGTCATTTTTTGAATTAAAAATCATAAATAATCAGGGCTAACGTATCATAAAGGTGTAACTGTTATTTCTATGTTTTCTTCTGGTAGTTCTGTATGTGTATGTGCGTGTGTTAAAGAAAGAAAATCTTTATGATTCTATTAATCCTAGAGATTATTATTGTTACTTGTAATCTTTAAAATAAATATTTGTCGTGGGTTCGATACCGGCCGTGCACCAATCGATTTCTCTTTTACGAAAAAAAATATTTGCACATTTAACACGTGTTTTTTAATACAAAATACTTTTTAACTTTTTATTTGTTTTTATCTCTACAATATCTTATTATTTTTCAAATTCAAATTCTGATAGACTCCATGAGGTTTGTGAAATTGCGAGATTTTTTTTCACCTGGTAAACTGAGGGTTAATAAATAAACAAATCGTGAAATGCATGATCTACCGCAGTTGCATCTAGCCCTCGCTTACTCCTCGGGGAGCTAGGAGCCCTGCTTTGAGTGCGAACAAACACGACCATATTTCTTTGCCCTTTTTTAAATAAATAAATAAATAATGCTGGACAAATCACACAGCATCATCTAGCCCCAAGCTAAACAGAGCTTTTGTTATGGGTACTAGATGACTGATATACTTAATACATTATACTACATAGATAGATATTTTTATTATATAGAGGTATAGAAAAACACCCAGAACACCCTGAACAAATATCTGCAGATCGTACAGACATTTGTCCTTAGGTAAGTATACCAAGTAATGATAGGTAACTTATTTGTGAAGGTTCAGCAAACTTGGATTCGAAAATAATATTGATACACCAATTTACCATGTAAATGTTCGGTAAATATGAGTTTTTGGGACTTCTGAGAACTTATTTTTGTGTTGATATTTTTGCAGGAACGTGTAATTGGTCGTGTTCTTGCCCTTTTACGTGCGTGATATCGTAGGAGAAGATATATGTATGTAGGTTCTATGACCTTTGACTCTTTAACTCTGGTTCCTCTTTGCTTGTTATTATAATTAATTTGACAAAAATAATGTTTGATAAAATATATGTTTTAAAACGGTAGGTTATTTATTTAGAAATAAGAATAATATGTTGTGCATTATATCTGTGCTATTTATAATAAAGTTGCAAAGTCGATATTGTAAATATCTCCCTTATGGATTTCCAAGATCATGGGGGGCCAAAAGAGGAGAGGCAACATCCTACTGCCGGCACCCCACGGCAAGTCTAGTTATAAGTAGGCAAATAAGTAACGCAATAGCCGAAGCAAGATGTTTGCAGCACAAATGTTATTTGCGTTGCCGAATCCGTGGACCAGTGGCGGTGTCACGTTGCTTGGCCAAATATATTAGAGTTGGCAACACCGGTCTTTATTTTCGGGCAATTATTCGGGCCTTATTAAATAAATATTATAATACCATAAACTAGTAAAGTTGATAATGTTTATGCGTTTGCATTATCGTTGGCAATAAAATTCCTCAATGACGTCAACAAATTATTTTGTCGTGACTGCACCAAAAACCGTACAAGGAAGAGTCTAGTGGTAATATTTTTTATGAAAAATTTACCTAGCGGGATGTTCTCTTGATCATAAGGACATGGTTCAATGTAGGTACAATCCTTGAATATGTTTCTTAATAAATACAGCTGATAAATAGATAAATTACAAATGATTGTAAATCATCGGCGTGTCCAGATCTGGCGAATGTGCCGCTCGTGAGCTGTGCACGAGCGTTCGTCAGATCTGAGCACGCCCTAGCGATGTCAAAAGCACTACTTACAGTACTTTAAAGGTGTTTAAAAACATACTAAAGTTATAATAAACGAGTAATTTAAAAAAAAATACGTTTGTTTAATGTGTTAGGTAAAAGCATAGTTTGAGATGCATATTTGAATTCGATTGTAGCATACCCACCTTTATGTATTTTGCGACAGATTTGCAATAGGAGTAAGTCTCACGATTATCGCTCTCACACGTCCATTCGTGAATTAACTTTGTGACGAATATATGTTACGGGTAATGCT
The DNA here is from genome assembly GCA_963082625.1 of Pasiphila rectangulata. Lineage (NCBI taxonomy): Eukaryota > Metazoa > Arthropoda > Insecta > Lepidoptera > Geometridae > Pasiphila > Pasiphila rectangulata. The sequence goes on from OY720249.1 coordinate 12,149,210, forward strand.
AGAAGATTGAGTAAACCTAGGTTTACCTGGATTTACTTAGAATCACCCAAGGAGTTTAGGTAAAGTCCGGATAATAATTAAATTAAATTTGAATTCGGGATTTTATATATGTTACGGCTAATAGCCGAAGAGTGGAGGGTACAACTAGGTGCAGCCGGCTACACCTAGTTTTAACCAAACCTAACCTCGGGGTGCCCTTAGCTCGCTCTTGCATCCTACGTCGCCTATCGACCGACCGAGTTGTACCCGGCTAAAAAACTAATTTTACTTTTTACCCAAACTCCTTGGGTAATTCTAAATAAACCCGGGTAAACCTAGGTTTACTCCATCTTCTAGCATTACCCGTAACATATACAACAACGCCTGTTATCTAAATCAAAATTGACGTTTGATAGCGATGATCACAAGATTTGCGCCTGTTGCAAACCTGTCGCTAGATACGTAATCAGCCTGCCGAATACCGAATATTAAGCGACAACCCTAGCAAACCTAATGTTTGTTTGTACAGACCCACTGGCAGCGACACTCCATTGTGGAATAAGTATTGCATGAGTAGCAGATTTGAAATAGGTATGTTATTTCTCACTTATAATCTTTTTATGAAGTTTTTAGGTTATCTAAAAGCTCTTGTAATATGTGGGGTAATACATACCTATTTTTTCGTATGTCTGGTTTGTTTGTGTAACAAATTTGTTGGCTGTATTATGTACTAGCTGTCCCGGCAAACTTCGTACCACCCTACTACTACTAATCCTCTACTACTACTACTATTCTACAATGACTACTATACTACAACTAAAATAAAAACATCTTGAGTTTAAGTTTTATCACAAATATGAATTTTCTGAACGAACCTTTAAATATTTGACAATCAAAAAATGTCATCACATCATCCGTATTAAATGTATGGAAAAATGAAATAACGTTAAAATATTTTTTTCTGTGATTTTGGTGATGTTTAAAGAGCCAATATTTAATATATTTGATTTTATATATATAATATAAGTTAACCTGGGCTCAGATAAATCTAAAATATCTAAGACTAGCCGCACTCCGCAGTTACACCCGCGTAGTTCCCGTTCTCATGGGAATACGAGAATAAAATAGCCTATGTTCATCATCATTCATCATTTCAGCCGTAGGACGTCCACTGCTGGACATAGGCCTCCCTTATGGATATGGATGAGCCTATGTTACTCAGGGATAATGTAGCATTCTAATGGTGAAAGAATTTTGAAAATCGGTCCAGTAGTTTTGGAGCCTATTGAATGCATACAAACAAACACTCAAATCATTCCTCTTTATAATATAAGTGTAGATCATTGAAATTGGTCCAGCCGTTCTCGAATCATAAGTGGTGTAACTAACATGACTTTGTTTTATATACATATATCAGACATTTTGCAGCTATCGAACACAATGTCATCTTCGTACAAAATAATTTTAATATATCGGACACATAGTTTTAGATTGACACCCACTGACAAATACCTTTGAAACACTATTCACGAGTTAACAAGAAATGCAGAGTTAACTGATACCTACTCCCAGTTTGACCCCACTTTGTGCCTTTTACTCTTTGCTTATTGTAATGTTTAATAAATTATTGTCCTTTTGTAGTTTATTTATGCAGTGCCATCCTACTAATATTATAAGCGCAAAAGTTTGTTAGTATGTATGGATATTTGTCACTCTTTCACGCAAAAACTAGCCTACGGATTGAGATGTTGACCAGGATTAACACACAGGTTATATTTTATCCGCGGACAACGCAAGCGAAGCGGCGGGTATAAGCTAGTAATATATCTAGGATATTACTAGCTTGTACCCGCCTTGTTTGCTGGAAGAAAACTCTTGTTTGAGTTAAGATCACCTTTGCACATGCCATTTATTTAAACTTGTGTCTGTGTATTTACAATGTGTATAATAAAGAATTAAGAAAAAAATGTAATCATGGAACAGTTCGCGATATAAATGATACGACAACTTCTTTGGCTGGTCTTCGCCATATTCTATGATAATACCTTTCACCATTTTTATATAATACCTACCAAATAATTTATGCACGTGTAACTTTACATAACAAGTTCGCTTGTGAACGTAATAAGTAGATACTTCGAGCTCCGGTTTCTCACCTACTTTGATGTATCCAAAACAAATCAAACACCACAAAAACCGAATAAAACCCAAATAGGAAGCCATATTTTCCAGCGATACCCACCCCGGTAGCCGTGCGTCCGAAAAATAGTAGATAATCTAACTTTTTCTTACTCCCTTGCACCAAAGCCAACTTAACCAGACCTGGCCCTGGCAACTAAAGCAAACTACTACAGGTCAAGTAACACTGGCTTTGATAGTTGGGGGCGTAAGATAGGGAAAAACCCAGCAAATCATTACTGACAGTTGACCAAAACGGGGTTCGTGCCCCCTGAAATATGTATGAGCAGACCCTGTTATGGTGTCCGAATGTTGATAAGCCAAGCAAGGGCAAAAAGGGGATACATGATTAGAATTGTCGGATTGATCCTTGGGTTTGCTTTGAATTTTTTATGGTGACTGTATTTTTTTCGACTGCGAGAAAAAGGGTAATGTATTTTTAAAATTGTTATGTGTCTGTCTTTCACTTGCAAGCACATAATGTCAGAACTGTTGACACTTACCGTTGGAGAAACCTGGATACTCGTCTATAAGTTTATTAAACGGATTATGAAACGTAAATTTTCGTTTAATAAAAAAAATATAGTAAAATATGTGTATACATTAATACATTTATTGTGCCGTGGGGTGCCGGCACTAGAATGATACCTCTCCTCTCATGCCCGTGGATGCAGTCGTTAAGAGCCTGCTAAGGGATACCAACGGAAGATGGGTAGCAGTGTCTTTCCGTGTATCAACATCCCGTACTGCGCTCGCGAACCAGCCTTCCAAGCGTGGTGAGTATAGCAACTACCCCTCATGGAGATCCATGAGGGAGGCCTGTGTTCAGTAGTTGATTTATTGATATTGAAGATGTTTATACATTGATTTAACTAATTGATTTATTATTTATAAATAGGTAAAAAAATATGGGTAAAAATGTAAAGCTCACTTTTGTTAAAGGTTCATGAGAAGTATTTTTTTCATTTTGATACCTATCGTGAGAAATTATTAAACTAACTGTGCTCTAAATCAAAACAAATATCTATCTCCACAAACGTCATTGTTGCCACAACAAAGTGTCTAAATCCCTTTAAATCCGAAAAATAGGATTTCAAATGTAAAAAAAAAGTGCTCGTTGACTTTGCGAAACGATACAATAGTTTTGGGTTCAGTACAAAAAACTAAAATGGAGCTATAGAACTAGCTATAGACCGTGTGCATCTCTCTGTGTAAAGCGGAGGTATGAACTGTAAACAAACCTTCGAGTAGAAAATATTTATTTTTTTAAGTTAGTGATACGGTAGATAGTATTAGGTCGTGCATGATGCATCGTCGGCATAGGTCGTGCATGGTACATGTTAGGTACGTAAGTTACCTATTAGATAAATAACTTCGTATTAAGTCCATCACTTAACTACTGAAGAGTTATATATAACCTCTCGTTTGATTTCGCGCCGCGCCGATTTTTTTTAAATTTTAATTTAATCGAATTAAATTATTTTTTTTTGGGCGACGTACCTTTTATTTGTTATTGTCATCGTCAACTTCACTTCCCAAGGCTCCAAAACAAACAAAAAGTCGATAAACACTATAGTTTACCAATAATCATTTTTTTAGTGGAACCATAAATCGCTGGTCGCTATAGCGAAGCCAAAACCAAACAACGGCTAAAAAATCTTGCTCGCGAGCGAAGCCAAAACCAAACAAGCGGATAAAAAGCATTTTTTCTATAATATTATATCGTATTAATTCTATAATCTGGTTGCCTTTTGTTATGATAGAAGGCAACAACACATACGGTTGTTATTTCTACGCGCATGTGAATTTAATCATAACCAGCTCCAATATTTTTCATTCATAATTTCAGCTGCAAAACGTCCACTACTAAACACAGGCCTCCCTCATGGATCTCCATGAGGGGTAATGGCCATACCACGCTTGGCAGCCGGGTTAGCGAGCGCAGGATGTTGATACACGGAAAGACGCTGCTGCCCATCTTCCGGATGTATCTTTTAGCAAGCTCTTAATGCATCCACGGGCATGACAGGAAGGGTAACTGCCGGCAGTAAAATTTTACCCATCCTTTCACCCCACGGCATCGGCACGGTGGCTCCAATATTACTCTTACACAAAAACTGTACCTTGGTATACGTAAGCTACCGAAATACTAAATACAATTGGTTGTTACATTTTTTATAACATTAACTGTGCGAAAGGATTTGAAGTGTCGTTCCTATTGAGCTTAAGGTTAACATTTTTTATTAATATATCCTGGTAAACTGCATAGTAGTTGCAAAAATGGAATATCAAAATTATAGATAAAAAACAATTGGCTGCATTTATTACCTTGATTAATAAATGATCATTTAAAAGATAAAAATAACATGGAATGAAATATAATTATTTTGTGTTTTCTTGGATGCGGCAAAAACCGATGAGTCCTGTATCTTAACCTAAGTAGTTATCTAAGTCTAAGTATCTTAACCCTAGAAGGTTAACCTCCGTCGAATCTACGGACATTGCGAAAAAGTTTTACGGTATCTTTTTAACGGGTCGTATTAGTTTTATGACTAAGCTAGCCAACTTAGGCGTCAAAAAGGTGATATATTTTAACAATAAATAGGTAATGTCTAATTTTATAATCCGTATTTTACTTAAATCCTGTTTAAAATAAGGGTAATTACGCGATAAATACCCGATAATCCAATATAATATAGTTAAAATGTGTTGTGATTGTCTTTCAGAGTTGGTGCTAAAAATGGGAATACCCCTAAAATCAGTTACAATTCACCACAGAAAATGACAGCAATAAATAAACGTCATTAGCACTCTCAATAAATGCTCCAAATACGGACCCTGTCACTAAAAAACTACAAAAAAACACTCGATCCATAAAAAGCACAATCCATACAAATATAATTAGTTTTGTATACAATAATATATCACTCGATTTTACCCCAAAACACGGCGATTTAACCCTGTTTCCCTGATTGGGGTATTTTTTGCTCAATCGACAACATCACAATGTTGATGGTGTCAAGAGTCGAGTTGTGTGAAATTTTTCGTAATGTTATTTTAGTTCCCGTGACCCCAAAATACATAACTTGATGCTCATTACAGACTTTTGTATTATCAATTATCTGGGTGTTTTATTTGTATAATAAATATTAATGTACACTATCAAACATCACACATCAATCCATTCTTGCCCGTGGATGTAGTAAGTTTGCGATGCTTCCAAGCGATGCTTCCAGAAGATGGGCAGGAGCTTCTTTCCGTGAATCCACATCCTCTATTGCGCTAGCCAACCCACCTGCCAAGCATGGTGAGTATGGGAACAACCCCATATAATAACAACTTGGAGATCCATGAGGAAGGCCTGTGTCGTCTGTGGACGTCGGACGGCTGGGATGATGATCAACCATCTGGTACCCATAACACAAGCTCTGCTTACTGTAGAACTAGATAGTGCTGTGTGCAATGTCCAGCATTATTTATATTAATTTCATCATTATCATCTCATTATCCTCTATTGGCTGTAGGTTAGTGCGTAAGCTTTGAGAGCTGTGGATTTTGTTTCATAAATAAATAAAATAAAATAAATCTCAGCCGTAAGACAGCTGTCAACGTCCTTGCTGGACATAGGCCTCCCTTATGGATCTTCAAGATCATGAGGGGTTGGTTGCCATACTTGCCACGCTTGGCAGGCGGATTGGCAAGCTCGTATGTTGATTTTTATTTATCTAGAATACTATACTTAATATATTACTATTTAAATATTGATTTTTCTAGGCTTGAATAGGTAATTTTAACAGCTTGAATTTTTAGATTTAATAACTTTTATAACCTCCAAAAAATATTGTCAACATTTATGGATTAGTATGTACGTGAACCTTCTCGCTGAGTCGTAATTTTTTTTAAATATAAAAATAATGAGAAGTAAACTAGATTTGTGCAAATTCAAATTTGAATTAGGAAGACCGTTATGAAGATCATAGAGGTAACCCCATTCCAACTGACAATAGAGACTTAACCCTTGCATAGATCACGGACGAGTTTTAATTTGAATGTTGCAATTTTGCGTATACCTGATATTACAATGGATAGATCTGCCATTCAATTTTTGCATAAGGGGCGCATAATACTTAACTGCATTGCATTGAAATGAATGCGGTGAGCAGATGCTAATAATCGTTAGAAATTTAATGCAGACTTTTTAGTTTTTATTTCTATGACAGTACTCCTTTAACAAGTTTTACAATGCCCCTAGGCATTGTAGCGTCCTAAAGGAATCATCTACCACTTACCAAATAAGTTAGGCCATTTTTTTAAGATTCAAGTTATGGGCCAAGACCAAAACACCAGTCTTACTCATATCTAATCAAAATTTTAAATTACCAAAAGACGATTAAACAAATACTACCTAATAGAACTTTGGCATATACCTGAACCATTTTTATATTAATACACTACCGCAATAATATTTAAATTAGGGTATGCACAAGTAAAAAAAATTGGTAATATTTATCTATGATAGCGACTATAATACTTCCATAAAAATGCAGCAATTTGTCACTTGCAAAATATCGCATCCAACATCTCAGAGGGGTTTATAAAATGATCTGATTAATCTATGTTCAAATAACACAAGTAGTTGAAGCACCTCTCTTCTTATCTACAAATCAACAATTTGCATAACAAGAGTAAATTAAGCGAATAACTTAGCTTTACAAATAGCGGCACATGTCAAGTACAAAATTAGCTTTCAATGTTATCTTGGATCTTTGCTCTTGTCGCTGTATAAAGAACGATTGAAAAAAAAACTAAATTTGTCTACAACACGCGATTTATTTCATTATGGAAACACATTATATCATGCTTTTAATAAATAACTGGTAAGCAAACACAGTTGTCTGTTTCGACACTTTTATCATTGGAATACAGTACCATTTTTTGAAATGTTGAGCTATCGTTTACGCTTCAATTCAAATATCGAACGTATAACTGCAACGTTTTGTTCCTATCGAACTGATTTATGGCCAGAGACAAAGTTTAAAAAGCGTTGTTTTTTTAATATTTGTGTTTAGAACGGGTGTTTTATTTGTGTCGAAAAATTCGCAAGGGTCGCACAGACAACGGCACTTCGAAAGGGTTATTACTATTACTAAAAAGTTAGTGTAAGCATTGTTCGATAATGAATTATTGGGTCGGAAGTTTCAGGTAGATTTTGCAATGTGAAGGGTTGGTTTTGATGTCGTGGAAGATGACAGTACAAAAGTTCACACGTGAACGTGCAGTCTATATTGCGAATTAGTTCAAAAATAAAAGTTTTTATTATGATCTTTAAACTTTGGCTACGAACTGTGTGTGCTAAAACAAAGAACAGTGAATTTTTATCGCACGTCAAGAAATAACTTTGATATGGCAAACGTGTTTATGCGTTTTCGAAGATGGAAGTTCTATCAAAATAGTGATTTCTTATTTTGAGTGTGCCGAGAGAAAACAAGTGCGATCATAGAAGAAGTCAGGTAAGTGGTCGAAATGCTGTTAGGTGTTTCAGAAAATGTAAATGATTATTTAGTCTTACCTGCACAAACAACCTCAAAGTAACCTAAAACCCCTCCCAGAAGCTTCTTTTGTTCGCTCCTTAACCCTGTAATAATAATTACACCTTTTGTGCGTTAACCCTTTAACGCGCCGGTAATTCTTAAGCTCGCTACCTGACCCCGCGGGTCTACCTTACTTCCGTATTCATTCCTTTTTCAAACTTTATCTGGAGTGCGTGTGCGCAAGTGACGGGGGCTATGAAATCAGAAAAGTGTTGTGCAATGTTGTTGTGTGCTAGTTTTACGTACGGACGTTATTTAGGTAAGTGATCGGATTTTTTATTATCTTATCCGAGTCAACGCTTTTATGCCGTTATACGGGAAGGACGTTTACTTTTAGTGATCATCGCAAAAACCTACAATTTTCCTTATGACTCCCCGTCGTAATAAAGCCGTAACATAATTTTATTCATGTGAGACGAAATAACAAACATGAAACCGTTACGTCAGCAGTTTCCTTGAGACAATAAAAAGGCTGGACTCGTCAGTGTACGAATGTCCTCGTACGGTATCCATGGAAAAGATGATACGCTGTTATTTCCAACATATTCCAATATATTATTTTTTATTGCCCCCCCACGGGGCGGGAGGGGGCGCCGCGTCATGCGTGATATTTGGTATAAAGTCGGAACTCAACTTCGTTATGCGATATTCTTTTTTCAAAGGACAATGGTTCGACGGAGACGTAACATATTTTTGAGGAGATTGCTCGCTATTTTTTCTTCGAGCTCGAGCTGCTCGGGTAGGTCCAATTATTCTCGACATGGGAATGTTTACGATGTTAGTTTGTAAGTTGCTTGGAGAGACGACCTTTTGAAATAAATTACCTTGTTAGGGTGAGGACTAGCATAATGTTTATTTATATTCACTAGCTTCCTTATCTTTGCGGGAGAAATTAATGTGGTAGTATGTTACACCAGTCATACTGGTCATGGTTCCATCATTTTTTAAAATAAAATTAGATTCATTAGAAAGAAATTAATAACCTCAACAAAAATTTTACGACTCCGGTGGGATTTGAACCCACCTGAAATGTTCTACCTAAGTGTGGTTAAACACTACAAAAATTACAAACTATAGTTTCATTTGTCTCACAGTGCTATATGGGTTTCACGAAGGCTATATTAAAACAAGTTTCACTTATTTTAATGTATGCATAAGTTGAAAAACACCTAGCAATGTAAACCCTATGCACCTATAGTTTATGCCCTTAATATTTTACACCGCTGCGCCTAAAGCTTTCAAAAAACAAATTCCTAAAAAAGTCCATAACGTTTTCGATTCCTTGTATATAACTTCTGTTTGTAAAAAAGTGAAAATTTTATAACTAAATGAAGTAGTAATGAAGTAGAAGTAGTAGTAAGTAAAATGACAAATATGTCGTAAAATAGAACAGATCCAAAAGTCCTTCTAACGTCCTAGATTTGTTAGCATCTCAAGTCTGTTATATATTATGTTGATTTCTTATTATGTATTTTTTTTAACTAGCTGCTGGCTGCAGTCTTACGTCAAACATGCGTTGTACATGGATGAAACAAACGGATGTATCCTTTATTGTGTTTAAAAAAATGTAGGTATGTTCCCTTGCGTCATGTTGACCGAGTGGTATGTACCCCCGACTTTTAATCCGAAGGTCGTGGGTTTGATATCGGCATTTGAATAATAGATTCTTCTTTCTTCAAAAATATATGTTCACATTTACCACGTGCTTATAGTGCTTAGCGGTAAAGGAAAACATTGTGAGGAAACCCGCGGCTTAGTCAGCTTCAGACGTATTGACGTGTGACTTTCTCTGACTAATAGCCGACTAAGCTGGGAGGATGGTATTGTATTGGTGCTGGGCAAGCCATCTTACAATGACCCAGGTGTTGCAGTCCTGTACAGCATGAATACCAGTTGCTGACGCTGTATAAATCATCTACAATAGATGTAAAGGACTTATGTACATATCCTTATTTGAAAATTTCTTGGTGATCAGATGAAAAGGTAGGGATAAAACCCAAGCATTGATTTTTACATATTAGATTAGAATATAATGGATTCTTTTTCTAAACAATGGTTTTGATATTTATTTTAAAGAAAATGTGTCTAATGAGTTGTGAACTTTTTATCTAACTAATAATACCACGTGTACTTTAGTCAACATCCTACTAATATTATAAACGCTTAAGTTTGAGAGTATGTATGTAACAATTTGTGTGTTTGTTACTCTTTGACGCAAAAACTAGCCTACGGATTGAGCTGAAATTTTGCACACGTATAGATGTTGACTAGGATTAATACATTAAGTGCAACGCATGCGAAGCGGTGGGCATAAGCAAGTTTATAATAAGTTTGAACTACATCGATTTTTACAACTTTTTTCGAATAGCTCAGTTTCAAATTTCAATCGGCCATAGTAGGTATGTTAGGCCCACGCGTTTCTTCATCAAAATAATAAGAGTTAGTATGTACACAAATCATCGATTTCATTTATATTTTGTTATTAGCACAGATTCAAATTACAAGAGATCTTTTCTTGTTGAACCCATTACGTGTTCGTTTATAAAAATACGAGTTTGTACACACACACCTCGTGGATTTTTATTTTGTAAATCGAATACCTAACAATAATTCAAATTGCAAGCGGCACTGTCATGTAAGGCCCATTACGTATACGTTATTAAATATCGAATTTGGACGTAGGTACATACGTAATCGATTTCATTTTTATTTTGTTTTTTGTTATTCAAATAGCAGAGATTGAAATTGCAAGCGGCCATGTCTTGCAAATAAAGTCCGCAGTAAATAGGCTGTGGGGTGGGGTGGCGGTCAGTCCCGCCTCTCGTCCGAGTGGGGTGAAATAACATGCACGGACTGTTAGCGTAGCGTGCTGTTTGCAAAATTCAGAGTTATGCGGAGTTTGTTTTGACGGGTGAATAAAGCTTGTAGCTACTGAAAAATTGATTACAGCTTGTGCGGCTTGATACAACTTTTTCTGAGTAATTACTTGAAATAGTTCACAGTTAACGTTAATTTAGAATTGGCTAAGATAAATAAGCATCCAAACAAAAATTTGAATGAATAGGCCATTCAAATTTATTAAGTGACTATCGGCAATCTCTATCTAGAGATCGCTTATGCTTATAGTCACTAAATAAATTTGCCAAAAATCTATGTACGTTTAGTGATATACTATAATGTTAATTTAGTTTAGTTAGTTTAGTGTTTCTCTTTTTCTTATTTTTTTTATCTTTATCTTAATTGTTTTTAATGGCTTTTATATGAAAAGAAAAAATAACGTGGAGTAAGCGAGGACTGCAACAGTCATTCTCCAGATAATAAAAGGCTAGTCATAAAGGAGTCCGAGAAGAATTAAACATCAAACCGTCTTTCCCGTTTACCCCAGTGTTACTTGCATGTTTGAAACAAGACAAAACAATTACTTTCATCCCACCTTTAATAGCACCCTGAATTAAACACACACACACATACATATGTATACACACTCATACACATCCATACACTCACACACACATGGCGCGGGCGGACGGCTACAAATGTCGCGGTCAGTACCACCCTGCCTCCCTAAGTCCTCTTCACTCTCCCTGTCATGGAATCCATAATAGTGTTAGTATTATTCCGCTTAGTCACAGGTTTAGTTTTCAGAAAATTATACTAACATGGTTTGAAATAGGGTTCGGAATTGAAAGCTTTGCGTGGGTAAAAAGTGTCATTACATAAACTTAAAAGCTGAGAACTAAACGCTTCCAATCGTCTTTGGTAACTTGTTGGTATAAAAAATCCGCTATGATCCGAGTCTTTGTCAGGTCGTATCGTATTAGTGTCAGTCCTAGTACGTATAAATTACAATAAAAATACCTGTTTACCATTTTAATGTATACTACTAATCTATACGAAAATCTCTATGTATATACATATAATCACTTCAGCATTGCTAATTTAAATTTGAAGTTACCCTCTATAAAACTAAAACAATCTGAAAGTAACTTGGTTCTCTCCACTAGTAAATTGGCTTTTCACCATATACCACAAACCATAGATAATGCTGTAAGGGTAGCTGCTCTGCCTGGGGTATTGTTACAAGGATTAGGCTTTCCTAGCATAATGTACCATCATCAAAGCTAAATCAGCTTTCTACGATGTATATGTAAACATGTTTTCTTTAAAATAAAGTATGTAAAAGCACAGATAATATAATACAAAGTGACATAGGGCCTACGCCGTAGCATCTCCGCTACGCCGCCGTAGCACAGCCACTAACGTAGTAGCGGAGCCACAAAGCCTTGGATAAGAAATTATATCATCTCGTGGATTACATTTTATTTGTTGTAGATGATAAGAGGTCTTGTGCAACTTTATTACTTCAAAGGCATTTCTTTTATTAAATTTTGAATGCAACTTTTTTGGCGCGTTGTTTGATGATTATGTTACCTTTATAAACTTATGTATAAACTTAGGGCCATTGCTGACTAGAACTATGTAAATGTAAATAAATTGTAAAATAAGTTGTAATAAATTTCAAAATAAAATGCTTGGATGAATTTTCTATTAAATTCATATAAGGTAAAATCTTTGAATGTATGCTAATAAGTCAGCTTATATGTTAAAAAGCAAAATCAGTCCAGTGCTTTTAGACTAAAATGAAGACCTTATTCTTACCAAACATAGAACATTGCGCCGTGTGCTGCCGGCAGTAGAATGTTACCCCTCCTCTCATGCCCATGGATGCCCGAGAAACCTCTGGATGATGGGCAGCAGCGTCTTTCCGTGTATCAACATCCCGTACTGCGTATGGATATCCATGAAGGAGGCCTGTGTTCAGCAGTGGAACGTTTGGACGTTTTACGGCTGAAATGATAGAACTTGCACCAAATCACATACATACATCTTCCGAAATAATTGGCAACCCTTTTAGAAGATGAAATAAACCAATTTATTAGAAAAGAGGGTGGAATCAATTAGGGCGAACAGATTTGAGAAGGCAGTTACTGGCCAAATAGCCGATAAAGGCAAATGGCGCCATTCACGTTTGGACCAGTGCGTCCAAGTTACATTGACCCCTCTAGCTATCAGACGTAAAAAGCTGTGCTTGTACCATTAGGTACTTTCTACCAGAAGGTCTGCGATACCGGCCGTGGATTAATATTTTTTTCCATCCAGAAAATGTATAGGTATGCACACTTAATACGTGCCTTAATTTTAAAACCAAACATCGTGAGGAAACCCACGGCTTAGTTAGCATCAGATATATTGTTGACCTGTAATTGAGAAAAGATCTGCAGGATGCAGGAAAGCTGTAAGGATGTTATAGGGGATGTGCAAGCCTAATCCACCTATCAATGTCCCAGGCACTGCAGCTTCTCGTACAGCATTAATAGCAGTTGTTTAACCTAATACAGGTTCATCATTTCGGCCGTAATACGACCACTACTGAACACAGACCTCCCTCCTCCTCCCACATGTATGAGGGGTAGTTGCCATACTCACCACGCTTGGCAGGCGGGTTGGCGAGCGCAGTACGGATGTTGATACACGGGAAGACGCTGCTGCCCATCTTCCGGAGGTATCCCTTAGCAGGCTCTTACTGCATCCACGGGCATGAAAGGAGGGGTAACATTCTACTGCCGGCACCCCAAGGCAAACAAACAGGTTCAATAACTGGTATTATAATGCATTTATGATAAATGTGTAAATAAAAGTATTTTGCTTCAGAGAATTTTGTTTCTAATTGGATACAAGTTTACTGGATTGCACCAGTAAATTTATATCCTACTAATATTGTAAAGCCGAAAGTTTGTTTGGATGGAGGTTTGTTACCTCTTCACGCAAAAACTAGGCTACGGATTGAGCTGAAACTTTGCACACGTATTGACGTTGACCAGGATTAACACATAGTTTACTTTTTATTCGGATACAACGCATGCGAAGCGGCGGGCAGAAGCTAGTTTTGTATAATGTTTTGTCATCAAAAGTTAAAAAAAGTTTCTTAAGTTTGTGTAGTCGTAGAAATTCCTGTCCAGTTTATCAAACAGTTGTAGATTTTAAAATATTATACGAAAGCGAGCAATAAATAAGACAGTACAATAAAATACTCAAATAATGAAACATCTATAGAAATCGCCTGAGGACAAAATTATAATTATCATATTTTATGCAAATTTTGAACTCTATTTCCACGGTGATAAGATTGCATTTTTAGTTGTTACGATGATCGGTCACCATCGTTACAATATCCTAGCAACGCCGTATTAGCCTTATTTCTATGAGCGTAAAGTATGATTTCCCCTGACAAAAGTGCTGCTATAAATAGCCAGACGTTTGACACGAGTATCAGTAAACATGGAAAGGCTTCTTTTACTTGTATTAAATAAAGCTTGACATGTTATCACCAATGAGTCCGAAAGTAAGCAGAGTTCGCTGTTATGTTCCAGGATTTTAAAATAGTACATGTTGTGATTTTGATTTCCAGGATCTCCCATCGAATACCTGTATAAATAGAAATTTATGAAAATAAACAATTTGTAAGGCCAGGAAGGAAATATAACAAAATACCTTCCTGTGCGTGCAATAGCGAGACTAGCGCCCTAAGGGTTCCAGAATTAGAAGATATGTATGACATTTGATGAAATATCTAAGGCAGTAGGACGTTCAGTCATCATATGCCATTTGTAGGAATATCTTGTGTGTTCAGCAACACTTATATAAAACTAGCTTCTGCCCGCCGCTTCGCACGCGTTGTACCCATATAAAAAGTAGTATTTGTGTTAATCCTGGTCAACATCAATACGTGTGCAAAGTTTCAGCTCAATCCGTTACCTAGTTTTTGCGTGAAGAGGTAACAAACCTCCATCCAAACAAACTTTCGGCTTTATAATATTAGTGGGACAATCTTCTTCGTATTGAATTGGCGCTAGATGGCGCTACCAGTTTGAAACTTCATTAAAAAGACACAAAAACTGAATCATAGAATAGGAGGAGTAAGTTAGGTAATTACTACCTAAATGACTAGCCTAATGAGTGACATATTTATAATCTGGACACAATACCTTTCAAAAGTCTTCAACCATTTCTTCAATCAAAGGTTTAAGAAAGTTGCTCTAGGTTTTCTTGAGCAATATGCAATTGAACACGGGTTGAAGTATAACGTAAAAAACTGAGATGTTTAGGTCGGGTAGAGGGCAAAATAGAGAGGGAGCCTGAAGTAGATATGAATCCATCAGTACCATAAGAGTGCAGTACAATGATGCTTACTGGACTCTTATGAGGCTGCCGAGGTATTGCAGTGCATTGAGCATGTTCTACGAGGCGGGAGTTCCCGAATTCTTTGCTTCTTTGCTCTCGTGTAGCTTCGTTCGGGAGTATGCTGACTTGCTCTAAAAACGTGATTCTGAGGGCTGTTTCTGACCGGGTATAAAGTAACTCAGTGTTTCGTTATTGGTCGTAAGATATATATGTAATTTAGGATAATGTAGATTAAGGACTGGGGATTTTGTTTAAATAAATAAACGATAAACGAATACTGGATCTCCCTCCGCATGGATGGGAGCAAAAAATGACAATGCCGTTGCTGCCATTACTTAAGTCATTTGGTATTTTAGTTAGCAGCCTGAAATTGGATGTCTTGTATTATTTCAATTCAGTTTAAATTACATTTTATAAAATAAATAAATAAATAAATAATGCTCGACAAATCACATTATATTTTTTATGTATTTTGCCTAAAATAAAGGTATTTTTTTTAATTATTCCATATCTCCTCAGACTCTCTATATTAAAATACTATTGTACGAGTATGTCCGAACAGGATAAATTGTTTAAAGTATCTACATTTAATATAATGTGGGTAGATGTCACATGTAAATTAAAAAAGTTTATAACCAGGTTTTTTATCTTTATCTTTACTCTGTCGTAGGTGGGAAGTGAAAAGTAATGCCTCATCTAGTATCCGTAGCTCAAGGTAAAGGTAGCGGGACAGTTAATATATTTGAAGTAAGGTAGAAAAAGGGTTTCAGTAGTACCTTTGTGTGGGGCTGCCCTTTAGTGGGATCTAATAAAACCTTGTTACAGCCAAAGGGATACCATCCCAATATTGAATGTGTTCTTTTACATGATACGGAGTTTAGGAACTTCTGTTATATTAAATCGGGGTACTTTTAGAAATATTTTGTTGTAATATGGTTTATTGTTGGATTTTGATAAATTGGATTGTGTTGGGTTTCTGTTACTCTGTTGGTAGGTGAATAAAAAGCGATCTTCACTTTTTCTTGGCCAAGTGCGTGTCGGACCGCGCGCTGTGTTTTCGTGTTGTGACCGGTTCCGTTTATTTACCCGTAGCCCTATTGTCAGAAAATGGTGTGTGTTCTTTAACGTTTAGTCAAACATATTAACATGTATTCATTACGTTTTTTGAAGGTTTGAAGTATTGAGTATTTTTCACATTTATGTTTGGTAAACCGCATCACCTATTTGAGGTACAGTTTATAAAAAAATTTAAAGGCGTGTTATTTAGTTGATTGGAGATCGTTGGTATCTATTTACCTCTAAAGGTGTTTGATATAAGTGATTAATTTGTTTTATAATTTTAGTTCTTATTTGGATTTTTTATGATTGAACGGTTACGTTTCCAACTTGAAAAGCTCCTGATACAAAACAAGTAATTTTTCTTACTGTTCCGAATCTTTCGCAAATAAAATGTAAAATAAATTAAAAGTAAAAAAAAACCTTTTTAACAAACAAGCTTTTATTTAAACGTACTACAAATAATAAAATAAACATTTTCCATTAAAGTTTATTGTTAACTTAAAACGTCTTTACACAATTTATGTGATAAAAAGCTTGTCGCGTAAAAAATTATTAGTTTTCACTGGACTGTTGGTTTATTGTCTGCCTATCTCATGCCCGCCATATTAGATTTAGAGTGATGTCATATAATTTTTCGTGTAACTCTCAGGAAGCCCTTTTATTTGATATCCTAAAATAACTAGTCCGCCATCTTAAGTATTCTGCCATATTGGATTTAGAGTGACGTTATTTAATTTTACGAATTAGTCCGCCATCTTGAGTATACCGCCATGTTAGATTTAAAGTGATTTCATTTAATTTTTTGGGTAAATCTCAGCAAGGCCTTTCATTTTGATACCCATATTATAGGAGTACATTAAAAATAAGTAGTCCGCCATCTTGGGTATTCCGCCATGTTAGATTCAGAGTGATGTCATTTCATTTTTTGAGTTATTCTCAGCAAGCCCTTTCATTTAATACCCATATTATAGGAGTACATTAAAAATAAGTAGTCCGCCATCTTGAATTCCGCCATGTTGGATTCAGAGTGGCGTCACATAGCTGACCATGCATTGCCATCCAAAGAAAAAAAAATTATTTGCGAAATTCCGCGAACAAACATAAATGTACACATGCAGGGCTAGGCAATAAAAGCTTGTAAAAATAGATTTTATACAAAAGAAAATCTTTTTTGTAGATACACCATATACAGTTAGTACTCGTTACACAAAGAAAAAAACACATAAACAGGATCTAATTTCTAACAATATTTTACACCAATGACCACCGTCGTGAAAAAAGGTCAAATTTAGAATATATCCATCTATTTTTATCTTCTTTGTTCATAAGACACATACGAAACCGCAAGCTAAAACGTGTATGGTTAGATGTATCTACGCATGCGCCAGTGGTCGAGACTACCTGACCGCGGCCGGACACTGATCAATATTAAAGTCCGAGGGAGGATGCTGGAGATGTCTGTTTATCTGTTGTAATTCTATAGAGTTGTTTATTTGAATATTTAAATAATAATTATCAAGGTGGGCACCACCTTGATAATTATAATTTTTGATTATATTAGGATAACTTTAGAGGCTACGTTTGAACTCGCCTGCTGTGGGGTGCCGGCAGAAGAATGATGCCCCTCTTGTCTTGCCCGTGGCTGCAGTAAGAATCAAGGGACAGCTCCGGAAGATGGGCAGCAGCGTCTTTAAGTGTATCAACATCCCATAATGCGCTTGCCAACCCATGTAAAGCGTATCAATACTTGGATCTCCAAGTTCATGAGGAAGGCCTTTATCCGGCAGTGGATGTCTTTCTGTCGGCTGTAATTATGATGACTTTAGATGTATTGTGTTGTAGTATTGACCTTAATAAATTTTAAGGATTTTTTAATTGTCACCTCACTGTAACAGTCCGAGGAATCTGAAACTGTAGAAATGTTACTCGTATCTGCCCAGGAAAGGTATTCACAAAATATGTTCAATTCAAATAAATATTTATAAAAAAGCTTATATAGGAAATTAAGGCATTGTATTGTTAAGACGAGACTTTTCTGATCCTAGCATTTGCGCACATTGGAGTTCGAAACGACTATCCACCAAGAAAACCAACCTTGATGCACATCACATCCACCGAATACTAAAATCTTTTTATTAGCATGGCTAGACTAGCCCACTCCTGGGAAACACGAACGAAACACGTTTAAAGTATGTTATAAATAAACTTGGTATATTTCCCGTAGTGATACGGGAATTAAATATAGCCTATGTTACTCGCTGATAATGTAATTCTCCGTTGGTAAAAGATTTTATAAATCGGTTATTACATATATTTAGGCGTGAAAGCATAACAAACAAACTCGCACTCCCTATACAATATTATTAAGGATTTCGGCTTTAGCACGTACATTATCATAATATTAAAACAATTTTCCTACAAGGAAAAACCAAAAGCGGTATCAACAGCTCTCAACAACTCTATTCTTAACTCACCTTTCTGCGGACACTACGGGGGAGGGTCCAAGAGAAATGACGGCCCTTAACTAAAACACACACATACACGTACGACATTCCACCCACACTCGCCCATGTTCCTTTCACTCGACACTGCCTGTCTATGTAGTGGTGCGTCTGTGAACAAGATGAGGGGTACATAGGCCTGTGTGAGTGTCCAGTTTCCGCACTCCTGAGTTTTGTTAATTTAATTAGAGGTACAAAAAGATTAAGGCTTTCGAGGACGCAGGCATTAGGCAACTGCTTTTGTTGAGGTTACTCTTTGAAACTCTGCTGAATAGGTAGTTGTTCTGTGGGTTAATTTGGTTGGTTGTGGAAATGTTAGTTTACACAGAAATATTTATACCTATTCTTTGATTACTTTGATCTTTTAATTTCGCCAGTCGTTAGTTATTATTAACTTTTTGACAAGATCAGAATGGCGTCCGGTAGATTAGAATACGGCCCTCCTAAGAAAGGAACCGCAAATCAACATACGAGTAGATGGGTTTCGAGAAAATCAAAATTATATGATTTTACTTTTTTTATATTACCACTCTTGGGCTTTAGAATGGCAGAATAGTCATAATCGCCAGTATCGTAGATTGAGATACTATTAACCTTCCAATTAAGTGTGTCGTCTTATATTTTATTTAGAGAGCAGTCTGTTTATCTTATCAATGTACATATCTTCATCAAAAAGTTTCTGCTGTTGCACTGAATATATTTTTTTAGTTTGAGTATGAGTTTAGGACTTGACCAGAGCTTAGACAGCAGAAACATTATGCGTGGAAATTACGGTCTTAGAAGAGGCTCTTTACATACCGACGGAGTGTTGTTATAACTGGATAAAGTTATAAAAAGTTGGTCATTATTTGAAACTACGCCTGGGAATCAATCATGGTATTCGTAGTCTTTTTTAAACTTTCACGATCACGACACATTTTTAATACATATTTAACCGGATATTTATCGCGTTATTTACCTCCTTGGTAAATAACCTAATACCCGGTTAAATATGTGTTAACATGGTATTTGTTTCGTGTGATTGGTAAAAACGCGCACACATTTTATTAGAATAAACCTCTTTATAGAGCTGATATTTTATTCGAACAAGATTAAGGCTCACCACACGTAACAGAGATTCCGCGAAAGCTACCTGTTTTTCAACACGCCATAACCAATGTTTGTCTTCAAAACAGTGGCCCATTCCCACACCACGATTTCGAATATAAAAAGTAAGTCGATAGCTTACCGGCAAAATTTATACTTTTAGATATTCGAAATATGTTCTCCCTACCAGCGTAACATGAGACTTCATGCGTCCTTCACCGTTCTTTATTGAAGTCGGGCAGGAATTTTTGTATGGCATATGAGGGGTCTTTGTGTAATGGTTGACTGAATGCAGAGTATATCGTATAAATTCAGCCCACGGGTGAATATAACCGTAGTAGTATCTGGGTTGTTTTCACATAATAGAGCCATTTTCTTTTGTTTTTGTTACGTTGCCTCGCGTCTCTCGTTATAGGTACGCAGACAATGAAAACAAAAGGCGGCTTCTTATTTCTGGTTTTAACTTTCGCTTTTTTATAGTGGAATATTTTATGTTAGTGTAAGGGTTTTGGAAATTTTATGAAGGAGAAGGCTATTTAAGATATCAAATTAAAACTCTTAAAGATAATCTTTAAATTTTGTTTGTATTATTTTCTTGTTCCTTGCATAGTTTTGTATGCGTTATATTCGGGGTCTCCGAAGCGAAAAATGTATATAATACTATTTACTTAAGCATTTTGTTCATTATATACAATACTAACTATTTATTAATAAACATATTTAAAATATTCACCCGTCTCGTTACCAATTTGATATATATTTCAAATAATTTATCTTACATTTTCTTTAAGACTAGGTATGCTACCTACCTAATATGCGAGTAATATCAAAGTACGGAACTCTACTCCGCGTGCTCGTTCTTAGCTGTATCATTTCAGTGGGCTTATTTCATTTCAGTGCATAGTCTCTCATTTCCGTGGACACTTTTATCATTTCGGTGGACATTTTTATCATATTAGTGGACCCTTTTTTTATTTCGGTGTACTTATATTAACTCAACCTTAGAATTTATTTAAGTATGTTTTGTGGATATTTAATATCCACTCACGCACATGTTAGAAAAGAAGCTTAAGTTTTATTTGTCATTCAGTATATTTAGATAACAATGAAATTAAAAGAAATTACCGAAATGATAAATAAAAATCACTTGTTGAAATTGACTGAATATATTAACCAAATTTTATTTGTTCAAAATCACAAACCATATTCTACTAATAAATGTGTCTAACTTTCTATTCATTTATTTGAGAAACATGAGTTAGAATAGTCATGATTAGCTCACAAGCAAGCAAATTTTAATCAGTCACAATTTGTTAAACATTTTAAGAATTTCATTTATAAGTCACGAATTATTAGTAATTATAGAATTAATAATAATAACTTACTCGTAACTAACACCGTAGTGAGTCATGGCCCAAAGTTATTTAATTCGTAAACGGTTTTCTAAAATATCAGCCCCAACTAGATGTATTGGAAATTGATCTTTGAGTTCTGCGTCCGAACTGCGAGTACAAACAGCATTCCGACAAGTCCAGCGAATAGTAGCAGCCATTCGAAACGTCTGGAATTTAGTTCCATTCAGTTACCGCTTCCTCTAGCCTTTGGCAGCTGGTTTCGTAGGATGACCATACGTCTTAGTTTTCAGTTTTTTATGATGTTTGGTAAGTTTTTATAAGTTGACACCACAACTTTTGATAAGCGACACGAAATTAAGTAATTGAACATATTTGACGGATTTGAGGTCACCGTCGAGGCCCGAGATTATGTAATTTAAGACCGAGTAATAGGCGAGTAATTATAGATTACGAGGATGATAATTGCTATTTTGGCCAAAACTACACAGTGCAACTGCGTAGTTTATTAGTGTCCACACAAAAGTAGTAATACTTTTGCGAGGACACTAATAAACAAATAAATTAAATTTCCCGCCTGAAAAATTCTAGTACAACCGCGCGCGGACTGTGAGCTTTTAAACTTCTAAAAAGAAGTGCGCATTCTATTATTACAATATTAAATAAAATGTAGATACTAAACTTAAGTTAATGTGTTACAGTTTAAAACCTATTTGGGCACTTGATGAATAATAAAAAAAAACTGTCTAGGAATATCCATAATGGTCGTGTTTAATTTTTCCTGGCCTGGTTATATCGTTGCGTACGAAAATCAGCCGATTAAACAATGTAGCTATTTCTCAAAATGTCAGAACAATATTTAGTTCTAAAATTTCAGAAACCCATGGCAACACTGGCGATTGGAAACTTGCTAAAATACGGCGCAACTCGTTACCGGTCGGTTTCAGTACAAATTTGTAGTACCGTTCCGCCTCGAATATTGTTGGCTAGTGTGTAATTTCTTTTCAATGGGCTCTTAGTAAAGTTCGATTTAATTGAAACGAATTCGTTTGATTAAAAAAAAAAACTGAATCTATCGACAACACTTAAATAAACACGTGAACAAAATGCTTTCTAAAATTGTCGCTCACTGGAATGGGTACAATGGGAAATTCAAAGTGTACTTGAAATCAGAAGTAAGCAAAAAAAAAGTACTGAGATAAGGGAAAATAGCAAAAGTAGCTACCTTCCTGGTCAGACCGCTGTCATCCCCTATGTGTCCAATGATAGCACTGAGGAGGGTCACAAAAAGAAAGTTATTATTTTGCTTTTAAATGTTTGTATTTGAAGACGGTCTTACCTAAATCAAGTAGACAGATTTGGGTTGGCCTGATTGTAGTACAAAACTTTGACATTACGAACCTGTACATTTTGGGTGCTACATAAATAAATTAGTTAATTTAAGATTTATTTATTAGTCAAGTTTTATGTATCTATAGAAATCGACAAAATGGACGCCCCTACAAACTTCGTTCATCATCATCATTTCAGCCATAAAACGTCTACTACTGAACGCAGGCCTCCCTCAAGGATCTCCATAATGGCAGTTGCCATACCTACTTACCACGCTTGGCAGGCGGGTTGGCGAGCGCAGTACGGGATGTTGATACACGGAATGACGCTACTGCCCATCTTCCGGAGGTAGCTCTTAGCAGGCTCTTACTGCATCCACGGGCAAGATAGGAGAGGCAACATTCTACTGCCGGCACCCCACGGCATCAAACTTCGTCGATTGAATAAAAACCCCACTAACTAACACTAAGCATCTCTTAAAAAAAAGGTTATCCAGCATTATATTCAACTAAAAATGAACATTCTGATTCTATTAAACATTTCAGTACGTAATCAAATCAACCAACCTGTTTCGAAATAAAATATAGATGAAATTCACATTTAAAAAACAAAACGCCGTAACCTATGCAGTCGGACTTCTAACGCGCTACAAAAAATGCAACAAAAACTAACAAAAAGGGGAGTTGGGTGGACCGTGCCACCCACCACCCCATATCTGTGCACTCACCAACGCTAATCTCCCTATCTAATAAACGTAATTTGTCGCACACAAACCCCAAAGGATAATCAACTCTAGAGCGGAATGGGTAAGAGCGGATTTTGAGAGCATGGCGGACGGATTTGTCCACACAGGACGACCAAACAGACAAGGGGAGTGAGTTCCACCTAAAAATGTGGAAACACTGATGAATGTTCTCCATTAGATGTTATTTATTCGACTGAGGCTAAAAGGGCCCAGTTTAAGTTCACCTAAAGTTTATTTAGGACGGAGTGTATTGGGTTAACTGAAGACGTTTCAGCACAGGATATATTGCTGTCAGTTATAGGGGTCCAGTTTTCTGGTTCTCGTCTTATGATGGTATTTGTCACTGGGACTTGGGTTTGTTTACTTTAACCAGGACAAATGGGGGCTATATTCCTTAATGTGTTAAAGCAAAAAAGGTTCGCCCTTAACCACCTCTTTAATGTTGCAGAAACTAGCTGTAGTTGCTGCTGAACATTCTGAACAATGTTATTATTTCTTGGACGTTAAACTCGTAATATAACGTAGTAACTCCTAATTATCAATAAGTTAAGCCAGCTGCGTGTCGGGCCAAGCGTCTGTTGTTAGAAGTTGGTGTAGGTATGTTTGGTAAACTGCATCACTTATTTGAGCGACAATTTTTCTAAAACTAAATAATACTACGAGGGGGTGGGGAAGGACGCTCGGAAAAGAGTTTAAAACATATTTCGTAAAACGGAACCCTAAATCGAAAAATAGTATTCGCAACTACTGAGTGGTTTTACCTATTCGACAATACACCACACGATGGGAAAATCAAGAAAAAAAAAGTTCATCCCCAACTCACGTGTATGGAAGGTATCCCAAATTACATATTTTTTCACCATTTTTTGTAGCGTTATCTCGGCGTTCTTATTTTATATGTCTATTCAAAATTACAGCTTTCTAGGACTAATAGTTACTTTAGCCGCAGACGGACACACAGACAGACAGACAGACAAAGTGAAACTATAGGATTTTCTTATCTGTGAAATTAAAAGTAGTTTACTCAAATGATGTGTGTTGAGTACTTTTAATTTAAATCATCTGTTCTGACTTTTGTTGTACTTTTGTATATTAACTTACAAATGGCAATATACTCCCTGATCTAAGTAGATTCACAAATCTGTGTTTCGCTTCGTTCTAAGAAGTACAATTTAATGAAATAGATATTAATTATTTAAAAATTCTTTTAAATAATGATCATAATATATGTCGTAATATGATTTAATAATTTGAATTATTGTGAAAATTCTAGAGATTTTGCGAAAATACAGATAATTAGACAATTGTGATTACACGATTACATTTAAACTTAAATAACCTGCTGTCTGTCGTTCTCGGTTCTGTCACAGGCAGTGTCTTCGGATGGTTATAAAAAAAACCTAATAACCTACTGTCTGTCCATCTCGGTTCTGTCACAGGCAGTGTTTTCGGATTGTTTCTGTTTTCGGATGGTTATGTAATCACAATTGTCTAATTATCCGTGTTTTCGCAAAATCTCTAGAATTTTCGCGATAATTCGAATTATCAAATCATCCTACGACATATATACAACGTCAGCGACTGACAAGTCTAGTAAATATCAAAATAGAAGACACTACCGCCGCAGGTCAACTTTGTGGAGTATTTTTGCATATACATATATGTTAAAATACTCTTGGCTATCAGTTGGTTCCACTGAAACTTGAAACCACATTTATCTTATCCACTGCTAGAGTTGGTCTTCTACTGTTGGTTTTCGATGCCAAGACTTGAAATATATCTAGGGAAAGACAGCGCACTAGTGACTTTTGTTACCGTGTTATAAAATTTTCCGTAACTGTCAAACACTAAGTTTCCAGATTGCCCACCATACTCTAAGTAAAGTCGGCTTTATTCAGAGGAAAGAGCATGTCAATACGTCTGAACATGACCAAGCCACGGGTTTTCTCTTTCATAATCTTTGATACCGATCGTGCACTAATTGATTTTTATTTAAAAAAAAAAAGATAAATATTAAATGTTTAATTCGAATTGAAACTAGCTTTATGAAAGCTGATTGTGTGTTTTTAATGTCTAGCTTTATGAGAGCTGTTTGTGTGTTTTTAATGTCTAGCTTTATGAAAGCTGATTGTGTGTTTTTAATGTCTATTTTGAATTCTTATTTTTGCAACATCCGGCATCTTAGGCGGCTACATTATCATCGAGTTACGTTCTAGAACTATTCATAGTAAGGTCTGTAGGGCAAGCACGTACCGATCTGTCTGTCGGTATGTCAATAGGTGACTAATGGATGTCCACGACTGATGGTCTTGTCTGATGGATCTTGCTATAAAACTGTACCTTACTAAGGTAATACCTTATTGAAGGTTTTCCCGATTTAGATAGTAGACCTTTATACGTAAAAACCCTAAATACTCATTTAGCTGCACCGATTATTTGATATTTTTAAATCAAATCTTACTTAGGTAACATCCGTTTTTATCTTTTGACTAAATTCAATATTAAATTCGGTTTAAAAAAAATGCTTTGAGCAAAATACAAAAGAGACTGTGTATAGTGTTGTGTTTCGTAAGTTAAACTTACGAAACACAAGACTGTATTAAATCCTGGAAATCAACAATAATAGGCAAAACAATTGCCGTGGGGTACAAGTGCCGAC
This sequence comes from Pasiphila rectangulata, assembly GCA_963082625.1. Lineage (NCBI taxonomy): Eukaryota > Metazoa > Arthropoda > Insecta > Lepidoptera > Geometridae > Pasiphila > Pasiphila rectangulata. The sequence continues at coordinate 12,174,934 of OY720249.1, forward strand.
AGTAGAATGTTACCCCTTCTCTGATATCCGTGGATGCAGTAAGAGCCTGCTATGGGATACCTCCAGAAGATAGGCAGCAGCGTCTTTCCGTGTATCAACATCCCGTACTGCGCTCGCCAACCCGCCTGCCAAGCGTGGTGAGTATGGCAACTACCTCTCATAGAGATCCATGAGGGAGGCCTATATTCAGTAGTGGACTTTTTACGGCTGGAATGATGATGATGAAGCAAAACAATAAAACAGAATGAAAATTAAGCGCAATTTTCAATAGTCTGCATTCAAGAAACAAAATCCTGTCATTAAATAAGTTAAACAATATATTTAGTGTGGTGAGTTCACCAGATATATGTAGGTTAAGTGATTTTGATGCAAGGTTATTATATTTTAAGCTTTCTTGTTTGAGAATATTTTCATACATATTCTCACAGCAAAAAAGCTTAAAATGTTCTAACCTCCCATCAAAATCACTTTAACGCCAAAGTAGTGAAGCCCATCGCATGTAATAAAGTAAAATAGGCTACACATACGATATTATGTCGTATTTCAGTCTAATGTTTACTATTTTTAATACATCTACCTATCAACTCGCATTATGGACGAGTGAACAGGTATAGTTGACAAAAAAAGAGATTTATACCTACTTCCAGCTTTTAGTTATTAGACAACGAATACCTACAGAAAACAGAAAATACTAATTAGTAAGACCTTATATTAAATTTGCCGGAATTCTACCATTTTCATGTTACTTGGAGTTTTAAAAATTATCATTATAATACCGATTCCAACGCTCATCACAATAAACCCTCTTGTGGGTAGGTATTTGTAATGGACTTTCAATGAACCGTAGTTAATTACTTACCGGACCTCAACCATTACTTATTGAAACCAATTGCTGAATTGAAATTATCGTGGCTTGACATCATTTAATAAATATAATACGGCTTATACCACGTACCTAACTTATTATCATCTTGCTGACGTTTTGTAGACCATTTATGCCTTCTTCATGAGCACTGTTCGTGGCCGCCTCCGAGGGCTGCGGGATGAGAACACGATGAATGAGACGTCAGTAAGATAATAATAAGTTAGGTACGTGGTGTAAGCCGTATTATATTTATCAAACCAATTGGGAGCACAAAAACAACTCTTTATATATATTAAAATCTCTTTTTAACTATTAATGAAAAATTTAAATGTACATTATGCTCAAAACGCCAAAAAACATATATAAAATACTGGCAAAGTCAAAGTCAATAAGTGCTTATTCAATAGAGCAAAAAGCCACATAGTATAGTCAATTTACAAAAGAAGAACAAGACACATTCAAATTGAAATGACGCACATAACTGAATTCGTTTGTTTCAGATAACATTTTTTCCAAGTGAGGGAAAAAAGCGAACAAGAAACCTCACTCTTCCACTTCTATTAATTGTTACAATATTTGTCCTAATATTATGCTTAATTTAATGTCCGCAAGGATATTTGATAGCTTGGATATTGCAAGATGACTTAATTTCTTATTGTGGCTGAACCGAGCAACACTCGGCCAAGGGTCAATATCATTTAGATAATCATCTATGGAGTAAAAAGCTTTTTCTATAATATTTTGTTTTTTAAAAAGCTTAAACCTATGAATCGATAGTTTGGTCGCCTCAGATGGAAGCTTATTATAGAAACGCACACAGTTTCCCATAAATGATTTATTTACTTTTTGGAGCCCAAATTTAGGGATGTGCATTTTTTTTTGTTTCTAGTTCAAGATCCCATTGTATCTCGCCTTTGTGGACTATTCCAAGGCTTTTGACAGCATTCAACATAGCTCATTGTTTCAAGCACTACACAACCACGGAATCGAACCAACATACATACATTTGTTCCGCAACATCTACACCAACAGCACAGCTGCAGTCAAATTGCATACTCCGGGTCCATAGTTTCCTATTCAGCGTGGAGTAAAACAAGGAGACCCTCTATCTCCTAAACTCTTCACTGCCTCTTTGGAAGAAGTTTTCAAAAAGCTTTCCACAACCAATAATAGGGGAGTTGTCGTCGGTAATAGTAGGTTAACAAACCTTCACTTTGCCGACGAATTTGTCATAATCTCCTCAACAGCGACCGCACTTAGCTTGATGATCAACGAACTAAACACCGCCAGCCTCGAGGTTGGACTGAAGATGAACATGGAAAAGACCAAAGTCATGTCAAACAGCACTGAACGCCCCGTTTACGTTTACGTGGCAGGTGTGGAGATCAACTACGTTCCGGAGTACTTTATCTTGGCCAAATTGTCTCTTTCCAGGCAAAAGCAGAAAAAGAGTTTGCTAGACGCACTGAGAACGCCTGGAAGAGCTTTTGGTCAATGAAAGACCTGATGGAGGGCAAACTTCCACTTTCCTTTAAAAGAAAACGCATGGACGTATGTACGTGTTCTCCCCATCCTGACATATGGCTCTCAGACTTGGTCTTTGACAAATCATCAAAAGTCTGCCCTCGGGGTGTGCCAGCGAGCTATGGAGCGCAGTATCTTAGATATTAAGCTATCAGACCGCGTGCGGAACAGCATATTGCGTTTCAAGACCCAGATCGCTGATGTTGGTCAGAAAGCAGCAAGCCTAAAGTGGAACTGGGCTGTACACGTATGCCGCATGAAAATAACCACAGAGTGGACCCCAAACGCATGTCGGTCGCGCGGACGACCGAGAAGGAGATGGCAAGACTAACTGAAAACTCATCTGAGCACGTGGCCTGTCACAGCGTTAAATCGCGAAGAGTGGAAGAAAGGAAGGGAGGTATTTGCCCTGCTGTGGGACAGTGGAGGCTAAATAATAATAATTATTATAATTTTACGTTTGGTAAAGAAAATTCAATACATTTTGTCTTTTTAGCATTAAGCACTAGGTTGTTTGCGGTAAACCAATCGTGCACTGCCGTAATATTTAAGTTTTCTCAAAAGGATGTTGTAAGAAACACAATCGATTGCCTTGGACAATAAACCCCCCTCCTTTCATGCCCGTGGATGCAGTAAGAGCCTGCTAAGGGATACCTCCAGAAGATAGGGAGCAGCGTTTTTCTGTGTATCAATATCCCGTACTGCGCTCGCCAATCAGCCTGCCAAGCGTGGTGAGTATATCAAATACCCGATAATAGTGTTATAGTGTATTAGTACCGAAATAGTGTTCAGTAGAGGACGTTTTACGACTGAAATGTTGATGAAACCTTACAAAAATCGTTAGCTAAACCTGTTCTGCTATCCGTACCAGACTTACGCGTCCCCGGCAAATGTTGTGGTGAATTTCATATTTTTGTAAGTATCTACTTTGGCTGTTTATTCTACATGTGTTTCGGTTCACATGAAAATTTTCTTGATTTTTTACGCTTTCGTAGGCTTTATGTGCGCTGTCGAGAGCTCTTTGCGTACAGAATATCATATATTATGCCACTTTGAGCTGAATCATTTAGTTCTTATTTTATTACCTCTACTGTTTTTGTGAATATTTTCAAAGTGCCTGTTCACCTCTAAGTATTTTACCGAGGGCGTATAAAAGTATCTTATTATAGAGGTTGTTGGTTAGATGGAGTATGACAAATCGTGACTCGGCTTTGCCACAGTATAACTATACTCTTGGCTACAAAGCGATACTCATGTTGAAAAATGACAATTCAAACCCATTCTACCCCCTGGATTTACAATAATCCTAAACGTCATTTCAACCCTTCTTAACAAAACCTGGCTCTGTAACGTACGGATTGCCGCGCACATTGTCTAAGCCAATTCATAAGTGATCACTCAATTCTAAACAACGCCTTATATAATCAACCATCTTAAACCGTAACTGGCTGAAAACAAAAGTTAAATTTGCAAAGTACTTTTCTAGTTCTGATTTTAAAATTTTACTTTATGCTTCAAAGTGTTCGTAAACTTTCTTCGATAAATTCATCATCATTCATCATTTTAGCCGTAGGACGTCCACTGCTGGACAAAGGCCTCCCTCATTGATCTCCAAGTACTGCGGTTGGAAGCCGTCTGCATCCACCGCCGACCAGCAGTTCTCACCAAGTCGTCTGCCCATCTTGTAGGTGGACGTCCTACGCTGCGCTTGCCGATCCGTGGCCTCCATTCGAGAACTTTGCTGCCCCATCGGCCATCTGTTCTGCGCGCTATATGGCCTGCCCATTGCCACTTCAACGTGCTAATCCGTTTGGCTATGTCGGTGACCCGAGTTCTTCTACGTATCTCCTCATTTCTGATTCGATCCCGTAGTGAAACCCCGAGCATAGCCCTCTCCATAGCTCGTTGAGCGACTCTGAGCTTGTTCATAAGGCCAATAGTGAAGGACCACGTCTCGGTTCCATATGTCATCACTGGTAACACACACTGGTTGTAGACTTTCGTCTTAAGGCACTGAGGTATGTTGGACGAAAAGACGTTGCGAAGTTTCCCAAACGCTGCCCATCCGAGTTGGATTCGACGATTGACCTCTTTCTCGAAGTTGGACCTACCTAATTGGACTGTTTGTCCTAGGTATACGTACGCGTCGACAACTTCAAGAGCCGAGTTCTCAACCATAACTGGGGCAGGCACGACATGGACATTTGACATGATTTTCGTCTTGTCCATGTTCATTTTAAGGCCTACCCGCTGGGAGACTCGATTGAGGCCTTCGAGCATCGTGCTGAGCTCTTCCATCGACTTTGCCATGACCACAATATCGTCGGCAAATCGAAGGTGAGTGATGTATTCGCCGTTAATATTGATGCCCAGCCCTTTCCATTCCAGGAGCTTGAAGGCGATAAATTAATTTGTGAATATTACTATAGAGTTCAAAATAGCCTACAGATCTGTATTTCAAAATGTCCAGAGAAGCAAATTTTAATATCGTTTTTCAAAAGTGAAAATGGCCATTTGTGTTCTTATCAATTATGAACCTTATTATGTTGTGATAGAGTTTGAACTTGGTTATTACTATTTTGTCGGAAAAGGCGTTTTAGTTTAAGGTAGTTTGCTAGTAGTCGGTCCATAACAAAACACATAAATTAAGTGCTCAATAATAAATGGAAATGTCCCTTGCAGAGGACAGGGCATTAGGGCGGGATTATGAGGAATGTGGCCCTCTCGCACTGCTGCTTCGGTCCAGCTTTCTATTCTAAAACGTTTGTTTTGAGTTTATTCTAATTTAATGTTAATACACAAATTGTATAATTACAATTCTTATTGGATAAAAAAAATATGGATTCAAGTAAATTTAAAATATGTTAGCCAGTTAATTTTTTCGTAAATAACTTTTAAAGGAAGCACTTATTTCTATAACACAGGTTTATATAAAACTTATGTTGGTAATAATAAGTTTATATAAAAATTTTAAGTACTCATAGATAAATAAATTGGTTTTTTATTTAATTAAAATATAATTAAAGTGCCGTGGACTGCCACCAGAAAAATGTTGCCACTCCTGTCTTGCCTGTGGATGAAGTAAGAATCTGCCAAGGATGCGTAAGATGGGCAGCACTTCACATCTTCCGTGCCAAGCGTGTTGAATATGGCAACAATATCTCATGTTCACTACTTGTGAATCCATGGGGTAGGCTTATGTCCAGCCCGAGGGGAAGGGAACCACCCAGCTTGTCGGTTCGCGTAGGTGACGTTGACGTCCAGGTGGGGCCGTACCTTAAGTACTTGGGCCTCACCATGGATAGTCGCTGGGGCTTCGAAAAACACTTCAGCCGCTCCGTCCCCGAATCCACAGGGTAGTGGATGCTTTGCACAGACTGTTACTTAATCTCGGGGGACCAAGGGAGGGAGTTCGCCGCCTCTATGCAGGTATTGTGCAGTCGATGGCACTCTACGGAGCGCCCGTCTGGTCCAAAAGACTGACGGGTGTATCGGCTAGCAGATTTCCCTCTTGTCACCATAAAAAAAAGCTTATGTTCAGCAGTGTACTTCAGACACATTCATGATGAGATGATTTTTATGGTAACTGAAGTATGTTTATAAATTTTTACTAAAGAAATAAATTCTTTGACGTGTGTCATCAACCATTATCAACTGACGCAGATAAATAAACATCAAAAAACATCTATAAATCTCTCACAATCCCATTCATCCCATTATTTACAAACCGCTATCATCCAAAACAGGTCTACACGCTTCAAATATCAACAAAAAATAAACGTGTTTAGGGAGAGAAATCTGTAAAACCCCCTGTCAACTTTTGGCCACTAAGTGGCCGAATATATTGCCCGTGTCAAACTTCTTTTGTCACACGAGTACCTGTCTCGGATGGACAAAAGGCAAATGTTTACTCGATCGTTTGAAAGTCACACCAACATCCGAGGTCCATCGTCAATTTATACGCTATGAAAGTGATACAAACTTCGGTTTATCGACCGATGTCACGCGTGCCAGAACTGGGGTGCCCACCCCATTCTTGTAGTGGACAAACTGGACAAGGCACGCGCCGTGGGGAATTTCAAACCGGTCAGTCATTGGTCAGTTAGGGGATTTGAATGGAAATGGTTTGCGACGCGGGCATTGGCTGTTTCGCCAGGTGCAAAATAACCGTTCGAAATATGACTTAGATTAGAATTTAGTTTTGTTGCAACTTATATTTTATGTTTTTAAATAAAATTTTTGAAATTTGCTATATTCAGGGTGATTTTCTCAAAGTGACCCTTGAATGTGTTTAGCGGATCAACACAATTTAAAATAGAATATCTTCATAAGATTTGACACTTGGTTATTGTGTTTAGCCGCTAAACACATTTGCGTATGATACGCATGTGATTATCGGCATGTATTGAAAACAAGAAATCAACCTTGAAATGCAAAACATTAGAATATGAAATGATTTCAATCTTTGACGAAACCCATAAAACTTTAAAATCGATAAGTTTAAATTCGCAGGGGTGGCCGAGACACAGGCGCGCGTCAAACGCGAGTGAATCTGTTTGAAATTCAATATGTCAATGAATGTACCCTATGCATTCTATCGCATTTCCCTAACGATGTTCGATATTACTGCGATTTTTAGACATACTAAACCCCATAAAGCTGGGAGGACCCATTAAGCATAGGTATTGGGCAAGCCTAATCCATCTTACAAGGTACCAGGCACTGCAGTGTCCCGTACAGCATGAATACCAGTTGCTGATGCTGTAGGTATATACTCGTATATCATCTATAATAAATATAAAAGAGTAACCCACTACGAGACAACAAAAAAATTTTAACAACGTCATCAATACAACTATTTTCCTCCAACCACAATACAAGTAGGTATACATTCAACCAAAACATACCTTTTATGGGTACCTGTAAATATAAACCAATACCATTCGGAGAGCCATCTCATTTGGCCGCAACACTAAATTACAATACTGGGCGTTTTGGGAAAACAAAAAACATTTATATCAATGGCAGGCCCGTTCTAAATTTTACTAGTCATTGACAGGCCGTAAAGGCGAGGCCGGGCTCTGGGGACTCGTTCGAAGAAGCAAGTAGATAAGAAAACTGGAGGTACTGCTGCCCCCAGTTAGAATATGACCATGTGATGTTGCTAGAGCTGTTGGTAGCGGTTGATACTATTTTTTAATAATGCTAGTCACAATATACTCCGAAACGAAGTAACGCTTCAGAATCCGTGACGGGTTAGTTGAAATGTTTGTTAGGTTATATCGATTTAAAGTACTTCCGGCTTTAGAAGTGTCAAGGATTGATTTGACCGACGTGGTCGAACCTCACCTGAATCAATCATATATGATCAGTTTTTAATTTCCTTGAAATGGAAGTGTGGTTTAACGCAATAAAAAAATACAAATTAACAATTAAAACTTGTACTTTGAAAACAAAGTGGTTGTTAGAATACCTATATTAACATATTTTCAAATATCCTGAGTGTTTTCTATGTATGAAAAGTATGTTTAATATTATATCTTCCCGTGACAAAAAACTGTAGGAAAATTGCAAACATTTGTGGGGACCGAACCCGTAACGATCTGCGTGTCAACCGGCTTTGAAACCTACTGTGCCACGGAGGTGATAATGAATAAAACCGGGCAAGAGCGAGTCGGATTCGCGCACCGAGGGTTCTGTGTCATCATACAATATAATATATGATAAAGGCGGTTTATATTGGTTGGATAACCTTGACAGCGCCATCTCTTGTCTGATAGCGGAACTTATGTAGATTTTTTTACACTTTTGATGATATCTAAAAAACTACATAAGGGTTCCTTTTCACCATTTTGATCCGGAACCCTAAAAATAGTACAATTCAAAAGAATCAGCAAGCGGTATTATCATCTCCATACGTCTCCCCCGTCTTACCAGGGTCAGAGGTAAAGTTTTCGGACGGTGGTTGCCCAAGGGACGGCCCGGGTCGAACCCTGGATAAAACTCCGGGTAATTCTCACGTACTACCCTGCATTTGTCAGTTGAACCCTCGCTATTTATCCGAAGATATTATTTGTTTTTGTTGTTAACATGGGTTTGGTATGACTTTGTGAAACTAACAACGTCAATAAGTGCTTATTTTATTGGAGTAAACAACTTCTTAGGAGAGTTAATTCATAAAACAGAAGCAAAACACATTTAAACACATAATTCAATTCGTTCGCTTCAGAAAACTTTTCTCTTCCAAGTGAGGGAAAGAAACGGTAAGTAAACCTCACTCTTTTACTTCTATTCATTGTTACAATTTATGTACATACTATGCTTAATTTAATGAAATGTCAATGAAATAAAACGCATTGGATAGTTTGATACTGCAAGATCACATAATTTATTATCGCGGTTGAACTGAGTAACTCTCGGCCAAAAGTCAATATGATTCAAATCTATATATATAAAATTCAAAGTCCTGACTGACTGACTGAATGATTGACTGATATATCAACGCACAGCCTAAACCACTAGACCTAAAGACTTGTGGCACACATTACCTTGAGTATCTTAGAGGTGCACTAAGAAGGGATTTTTCGAAATTCCCACGGGAAAAAGGGGAATTCCACGCGAACGAAGTCGCGGGCAAAAGCTAGTATTCATCTATGGGGCAAAAAAGACATTTTGTTTTGTAAAAAGCTTAAACCTATAAACCCATAGTTCGGGTTTATTCCAAAGAAATGAAAAAATAGGTATAGTTTTCGTATCATTGGACTTCAGAACTGAAATATTTAAATCTCTAGTTACACCGTTACATTAACTATTTCAAGCGACGTAAAAATTAAGTTTTACCTATAATTTAACTTATTTATTATGTACTTCTACTTTATTGCAAAATAACATACATTCAAAAAGCACTAAAACATAAGAACATTTAAAACTACAGGTAGAGGCAAGCTTGGAGCTCGTCAAATATTTATATTGACTTAGGTTAACCCTTGCTGGAGTCCGTCCATCAGACCCTGAGTCTCGCGGGACCAGACCAGCTCAGGTACAGATAGATTTAGGAAAGTTGTAGAACTGGCAGAAACAGTCCAATAAAATAAGTGAAACTACGTTGCATGCTAATTTTTACCTAGTTCATAACATTCATTTCAGCCGTAAAACATCCACTACTGAACAATTAGGTATCTCCCTCCCATGAGGGGTAGTTGCCATACTCACCACGTTTAGCCGGCGGGTTGGTGGGCGCAGTACGGTATGTTGATACATAGAAAAACGCTGCTGCCCATCTTCCGGAGGTATCACTTAGCAGGCTCTTACTGCATCTATTTACCTAGTTACAACGAAGCAAAAATGAGGGGGATAAAAGTAACATAATTTCAGGCATCATTACACTTGTTTAAGTACCTATTTAGTACCTTTTTGCCACAATTAACAACGTCCCAGGTACTGCAGCATCCCATACAGCATGAATACCGGTTGCTGACGCTGTATAAATCATCCACAATTGATGCAAAGGCCAATTTTGCCATAATTTAGAAAAGTTCAGAATATATAATGCTGGACAATTTCTCACAGCAACATATAGCCCTCAAGTAAAAAAAGCTTGTGTTATGGTTACAGATGATTAATAAAATAATTAATAAAAAAGTAAGGTAAGGCCTTCGCATCTATTATAGATGATTTATACAGCGTCAGCAACTGGTTTTCATTTGTTTGTTGTACGGGACGCTTCAGTCTGCCTGGGACATTGTTAAATGGATTAGGCTTGCCCAGCACCTGTACCATCCTCTCAGCTTAGACATCTATTAGTCAGAGGAAAGAACAGGTTTCCTCACGATGTTTCCTTCACCGTCAAATCACGTGTTATGTGTGCACGTATTTTTTTCCAGAAAGAAAAATCCATTGATGCACGGCCGGTGTCGAACCCACGACCATCGGATTGAAAGTCGGGGGTATATACCTTATGGCCGACACGGACGAGCCGTAAAAATAATCAATAACATAATACCTAAATACACTGTTTTTTAAATACATACTTCACCACGCTTGGCAAGCAGGTTGGCGTCGATACACGGAAAGACACCGCTGCCCACCTTCCGGAGGTATCCCTTAGCAGGCTCTTACTGCATCCACGGGCATGTGAGGAGGGGTAAAATTCTACAACCGGCACCCCACGTCATACTAAAGGCCCAAATGGCTTATATACTAAAAGATGATAAAGCATCTAAATATGACCCGGCTAATACCGCATAGCATATTGTAACGTAACGTACCTACAATGATTGGCCTCATGTCTTTCGCATGTCGTTGACCGATGATGTACATCATCGGTCAACGACATGCGAAAGACATGCGGTCTTTGACATCAGCCCATCTTGTTGGTGGACGCTACGCTGCGCTTGCCGGTCCGTGGCCTCCACTCGAGAACTTTTCGGCCCCATCGGCCATCTGTTCTTCGAGCTACATGGCCTGCCCATTGCCACTTCAACGTGCTAATCCGTTTGGCTATGTCGGTGACCTGAGTTCTTCTACGTATCTCCTCATTTCTGATTCGATCGCGTAAAGAAACACCGAGCATAGCCCTCTCCATAGCTCGTTGAGTGACTCTGAACTTATTTATGAGGCCAATCATTGTAGGTACGTTACGTTACAATATGCTATGCGGTATTAGCCGGGTCATATTTAGATGCTTTATCATCTTTTAGTATATAAGCCATTTGGGCCTTTAGTATGACGTGGGGTGCCGGTTGTAGAATTTTACCCCTCCTCACATGCCCGTGGATGCAGTAAGAGCCTGCTAAGGGATACCTCCGGAAGGTGGGCAGCGGTGTCTTTCCGTGTATCGACGCCAACCTGCTTGCCAAGCGTGGTGAAGTATGTATTTAAAAAACAGTGTATTTAGGTATTATGTTATTGATTATTTTTACGGCTCGTCCGTGTCGGCCATAAGGTATATACCCCCGACTTTCAATCCGATGGTCGTGGGTTCGACACCGGCCGTGCATCAATGGATTTTTCTTTCTGGAAAAAAATACGTGCACACATAACACGTGATTTGACGGTGAAGGAAACATCGTGAGGAAACCTGTTCTTTCCTCTGACTAATAGATGTCTAAGCTGAGAGGATGGTACAGGTGCTGGGCAAGCCTAATCCATTTAACAATGTCCCAGGCAGACTGAAGCGTCCCGTACAACAAACAAATGAAAACCAGTTGCTGACGCTGTATAAATCATCTATAATAGATGCGAAGGCCTTACCTTACTTTTTTATTAATTATTTTATTAATCATCTGTAACCATAACACAAGCTTTTTTTACTTGAGGGCTATATGTTGCTGTGAGAAATTGTCCAGCATTATATATTCTGAACTTTTCTAAATTATGGCAAAATTGGCCTTTGCATCAATTGTGGATGATTTATACAGCGTCAGCAACCGGTATTCATGCTGTATGGGATGCTGCAGTACCTGGGACGTTGTTAATTGTGGCAAAAAGGTACTAAATAGGTACTTAAACAAGTGTAATGATGCCTGAAATTATGTTACTTTTATCCCCCTCATTTTTGCTTCGTTGTAACTAGGTAAATAGATGCAGTAAGAGCCTGCTAAGTGATACCTCCGGAAGATGGGCAGCAGCGTTTTTCTATGTATCAACATACCGTACTGCGCCCACCAACCCGCCGGCTAAACGTGGTGAGTATGGCAACTACCCCTCATGGGAGGGAGATACCTAATTGTTCAGTAGTGGATGTTTTACGGCTGAAATGAATGTTATGAACTAGGTAAAAATTAGCATGCAACGTAGTTTCACTTATTTTATTGGACTGTTTCTGCCAGTTCTACAACTTTCCTAAATCTATCTGTACCTGAGCTGGTCTGGTCCCGCGAGACCCAGGGTCTGATGGACGGACTCCAGCAAGGGTTAACCTAAGTCAATATAAATATTTGACGAGCTCCAAGCTCGCCTCTACCTGTAGTTTTAAATGTTCTTATGTTTTAGTGCTTTTTGACTGACACATCATCAAAAGAAAGAACGTGCTATTTTTATAGTTTTCCTAGTGTTGAATGGAGACAAAAACTTGGTTGTCCTTCAACTCGGCTACGTACAAAATACCTAATTACTAGCGACAACAGGGAAGTAAGAATTATACAAAGAAGATGAAGTATATCAAGAAAAAGGAGTTTGGGGGTTGGTTGGTAAGTAGCAGTGATTTTATTTTATTTTATTTTTATTTTATTTTATTTATTTGACAAAATCCAACAGCCTTTAGTAACAATTAAAAAATACTTAATTTTAAGACTTAAGGCCAATGCAGGACTTACATTTTATACATGGGAAAATTAAATAAGACAGAAATTAAACTTATTCACTAACAGAGTTATAAAAAATATCTAAAGTGCAAAAGGCTTATAAATAAGTAGCTACATAAAAAAAACTACATAACAATTCTGTGTTAACTAATCTAAAAATATGCTTAAATAATGTATAAAATAGAAAAAAAAATATCACAATATACATACCTCTATATATATATATAAAAACACAAATAAGTTTACACATATAAAGCAATTATATAGTACGAGTGTAATAAGTCCATAGTACTTATACAAAATATGTTTTCTGTATCTATTTTATTTTCTTTATTTATTATTATCCTCCAAAATTTTCAAAATGTCTCTTTTAAAAGTTCCTTTTCTATTGTGAAATACATCACATGAGTAAAACTGTGTGTTGTATATTTTTTTGATTCTATTTATTATTGAAAACTGAGCATAATTAGTTGATGAGTGTGAAATATTGAACAACTTAGTATGTCTAGTACGACATTTAGGTGTACAAAATTGTAAAACTTTCTCTAACAATTCTGGACAGTCGATGAGCCCATGACATAAACCATGCAAAAAGGACATATCCAAGAACGTACGTCGATTTTGAAGGCTAGTAAGGTTATGATAAATGCAAGAGTCCTCATAGCTTTGTAAATAAAGGCATTTCTTGTGATTGAGATAATTAGTAAACTTGCGTTGAATACGTTCTAAGTCACTGATATGTGTAAGATAATGTGGATTCCAAACTGTACTGCAGTACTCGAGGATACTTCTGACATATGCGAAGTAAAGCATCTTGATAGAAGCAGTATTTGAAAAAGACTTGCTAATGCGTTTTATGAATCCTAGGCTTTTAAATGATTTATTTTTAATAGAGTTTATGTGTTCTGAAAAAAGAAGTTTTTCATCCATCATAACACCTAAATCTTTAACTACGTTTGTTCTTTTAATGCTCGTATTACTCAATCTATACTCAAATGTAGTCATATTTCTCTTCCGAGTAAACGAAATAACACAACATTTACTTACATTTATACCTAGACGATTTAAAGCATAGTAATTTCCGAGCCTGTCCAGATCAGCTTGTAATTTCTCACAGTCCAATTTGTTATTTATTTTTAGAAAGATCTTTGTATCATCCGCATACATAAGGTATCTCGAGTCTCGCAAATGCTTTCCAATATCATACAAATAGCATGCATACAACAATGGGCCAAGTATGGAACCCTGCGGGACGCCTGACTTAATTTCTATATAATCTGACCGATAGCCTCCAACTACAACTGTCTGAGATCTTTTCCACAAGTATGACTCCATCCATCTTAATAAATTACCCCGAATGCCCAGTTCATAAAGCTTACGCAGCAATATATTATGGTCTACACGATCAAAGGCTTTTTCAAAATCTGTGTAGACCACATCAACCTGTGAACCTCCATCCATATTCGTTGCTACGTAATCCATAAATACACCTAAATTTGTAGTGGTAGAGCGTCCTTTAACAAAACCGTGTTGCTCAGAGGGCATGGAATGCGAAACAACAGGATACATATGCATATGTACTATTCTCTCAATGAGTTTGCTGAGCACGTTGAGGATTGATATGGGTCTATAGTTTTCTACAGAAGTTTTAGAACCTTTTTTATGGATGGGTACAACGTATGCTTTCTTCCAAATATTAGGGAAGTAACCGTCGTGGAACGATCTGTTAAAAAGAAGAGCAATGGGTGCAGCAAGTGACTTGGCGCATTTGTGGAAGAAGACAGATGGAATGCTGTCGCTACCTGATCCCTTCGTTGTGTCTAGATCTCTTAATAATTTATATGCTGTTTCAGATGTTATTGTTATATCATTTACTAAATAAGAGTGGTATTGGGAATCACAAGTAGAGGAAATACCATCGGTACTGATAGGTGTGCTGAAGTTACCTTTAAAAAAGTTATTAAAAGCACAACATATTGCTGTTGGTTCGTTTAACTGGGAAACTCCGTAGGTCATTTGCTGAGGGAAACTAGTTGTATTTTTACGCTTAGATTTAACGTAGCTCCAGAAGATCTTTGGATTGGATTTTATTTTATCTTCAACAAAGGCTATATAGGATTTCAGACACTCACCTTGTATTATTTTTTGTCTTCGTCTTAGTTCACTAAAATCTGCATAATCTATTGGATTACGGTATTTTTTCCACTTGGCGTGTAATTTATTTTTCTCTCTAATGACATGAATAAGTGCTCTACTGTACCACGCTGGATATGAGTAATTACCACTACAGCTTACATTGGGGACATAATTATCTATAAGTTCATACAGTATGGAATAAAATCTATCAATTACGTATTCGAGATTATTATCGGTCGTTATAAAGGACCAGTCCTGTTCTAATAGTAAATTATTGATACTCAAAAAGTCTGCACGATTAAATTGATGTTTAATTCTAGGTCGGGATTTGAGCATGGGTACAAAGATATCAGAAACTGTAATATGTAAAATAGGATGATGCGATTCTTCAGGTACCAGAGCGATATTAGAAATTTCAACTTTAAGTGGAAAAACAGAAAAAAGTAAATCTAGGATATTATTACTAGTATTTTTGAGCCTATTATATTGGGAGAGACCTGCAAAGCTAAAGTATAATAACAGTTCGGTTGCCGCTTGTTGCACATCTACAGGTCCCCTCTTCAGTACTTGAGGTTCACCAGACGACCAATCAATGCATGGCAGATTAAAATCTCCGACAACAATAAAATTATCGTCAGGAAGTTCATCACGCACTTTGGAAATTATATCTATGAGAGAAAGAATTCGCGAAGGCAATCTTGAGTTAGGAGGAATTTTATGGAATAGATTTTTGTCTGCGTAATAGTTCTTGCTTATATTTTCGCTTAAATGTTGATAATGCTTTTAGGTCACGTACAGGAGGCGGCAAGGAGTTCCAGGACTTGGTGGCAGCAAACCGAAATGAGCCTCGAAAAGCTACGGATTTGTGCCTTGGCGTAAGGAACATGAGGTGAGAACATTCTCGTCTTGGGAAGCGGGAGTTATCTTTGGCCCAATTGAGCTTAGAGAGTTGTGAGCTTGAGAGATGTTGTAAGTGTTATATTATGGTAAAGTTGCTCTATTTAAGTTTCCGCAGGCTGATTAAGTATCTCGCGACAGGTTTGCAACAGGCGTAAATCTCGCAATCATCGCTGTCAAACGTCAATTCTGTATTAGCTAACAGCAAAGAATTAACGAGCCGTGGGGTACCGGCAGTAGAATGTTACCCCTCCTCTCATGCCCGTGGATGCAGTAAGAACCTGCTAAGGGATACCTCCGGAAGGTGGGCAGCAGCGTCTTTCCGTGTATCAACATCCCTTACTGCGCTCGCCAACCCGCCTGCCAAGCGTGGTGAGTATGGCAACTACCCCTCATGGAGATCCATGAGGGAGGCCTCTTCAGT
Source organism: Pasiphila rectangulata (assembly GCA_963082625.1). Lineage (NCBI taxonomy): Eukaryota > Metazoa > Arthropoda > Insecta > Lepidoptera > Geometridae > Pasiphila > Pasiphila rectangulata. Next base: position 12,191,084 of record OY720249.1, read on the forward strand.
AGAGGACTTTTTACGGCTGGAATGATAAATTAATTTACAGTAATCAGCCTGCCGTTATTTACTCTGACTTATATCTGACTCATCTGGGAGGATGGTATAGGAGCTGTGCAAGCCTTATCCATCTTACAATGTCCCAGGAACTGCAGCGTCCCATACAGCTTAAATACTAGTTGCTGACACTGTAGAAATAAATAATCTAATAGATATGAAAGGCATTTTTGGGTTTTTGAACGTTTTCGGGCATTTGAAGACTTTTATATTTTTAGTGACCTTTTGAGGTCACAATTACTCCGGTCCCTGTGACCCCTACCAAAATCAATTAGTACCCTTTTCTTACTAAGACGGTGCTAACAAAAAAGGTTTCATGTAAATCGGTCAACGCGTTCGGTTGTTATCGTCTCGTGCACAGACAGCGGTATGCATAAAAGATCATCATCATCATAATTTTTGAGCCTGTGTCAACCCACCACTGGGTGTGGACATCTCCGTTTCTGCCACTCCTTCCGGAGTTGGCCAGGTCTTGTTGGTGATCTTACGATGTCAACCACCCATTGAGCAAAACAAAATAGCACCTAGATGAATTTTGCTAACAAAAAGTATCAGACGATTCGCGATTCGAATTTATTGCTGTTCTAAAAACTGGATCTACTGAGAGTGATCCAAAAGTTCGGAGTATACCCATCTCCAGGATTATCTCAATGCACCTATTTTTAGTTTGTTTCGTTCCACTGCTGGACAAAAGCGTTCCCCGAACCCTAACATCCCTTGTTTTTGCATGATCCCACCAGTCCTATTCGAAACGATTGGGATCTTCACGCCCAGGCTTTCAAGGCCGACGCACGACGGCGCCTTCATTTTTATAACACAAAATAACTTATATAATTAGACTGGGTTATTTCTGTAGGTTTCCTAACTCTACCCCTATCCAAGGGTCATCCGTACAGTCAGCAATAAAATATGCGCAGCGGACGGCGGCACGTAAAAATGTTGTTTTTAGAACCCCAGTAATGTATACTGAGAGGTAACGTTAAGGGCTCTTTAATTTTAGCCACGGATGCATGTATGTATATTTTGTTTGTGATAGAATTAATAAAATATCTTACTGGATAAAATAGTTTTTTTGATATGCTTTTTGAATGATATAATCGTTAGGGATTGTTCAAAATTGTCTACAACAAACCACATTATACTAATGAGATAATTTAAAATAAATAAAGTTACTCAGAATTTGATTGCCGTTCTTATTTTATATACATAGTGCAATGTAACACCTAAAATAAAAAATTAAATACCTTTCTAAAGTTCATAAAATCGAATAGATACTCGTTCTAGATATTGTGTGGTAAAAATTTCTACAGTAATTTTAGTTCTGGAATATATTATATAAAATCAAAGTATATCTAAGTTAAAGTTTTACCAGAGCCTAACATAATAACCCCCTTGGCTAATAAGAACTTCATTAATCATTCAAATTCACTTAAATTTAGTGATACTATTACATTCTTAAGTTTGTATATAATCGGGACTGATTTTGAGCCTTGAGCCTTTACGTATAAGGTTGAATTCATACAACCATAATTAGACATACTCTTCTTTGAATCAATATCTGTGCTTATATATACGTTACCTTTCATCAAATTAAACTGTAGAAACGTAGCAGATAAGCAATTAATACTTCCTTAATCTGAGCTAAGGGCCCGATGGGATGACCCTTGCTTAACCAACTGTGAATTCAACGTTAATGGATATATTTAAATTTAGCTTAACGTACTCGCACAGCGAAGAAGCAGTAGAGCGTGAAATGGCATTTAATATCAAAATTATTCTTATAATCACAAAAATATAAACAAAAACAGTTTTTACCAAATGCGACTTCAAATGAAAAAAATTAAAGGTCTAACATGAACTATATTTATTACCACATTTATTTATTTTATATACATTTACTATATTCTACCTAGACTAATTTCGGAGGATGGTATAGTGTGCTGGGCAAGCCTAATCCACCTAACAACGACCCAGGCACTGCAGCGTCCAGTACAGCATGAATAACAGTTCATCATCATCATCATTTCAGCCATAAAACGTCCACTGATGAACACAGGCCTCCCTCATAGATCTCCATGAGGGGTAGTTGCTATTCTCACCACGCTTGGCAGGCGGGTTGGTGAGCGCAGTATGGGATGTTGATACACGGATAGACGCTGCTGCCCATCTTCCGGAGGTATCCCTTAGCAGGCTCTTACTGCATCCAAGGGTAGGAGAGGAGGGGTAACATTCTACTGCCGGCACCCCACGGCTAATCTATAATATATGAAAATAGACTACTTATTTTAAGTTGCAAGCAGAACTGTCAATTACTTAAAATTCTCACGCATCAAAATTTAATACACGCGTATTCCCAAAAGGCATGGAATTTTGCAAAAAGCCGTTCTCCCAAACTTTGTAATCGATACGGCCTTAGGGCTTTGGGTTTAAATTAGAAGTACCATCGATCACCGCCGCCCTTGCCCATCGGCTCATAGTTTATTGATAGTGTTCTGCTCACCGATAGTTTACTACGCAAATTGATCTTTGAAGTTTCAACTGTAAAGTTTTGCAGGATTCGTTTGATTTTTGCGTCGTCAATCACGCTTTTGTTTGAATCTTTGGTGCCCAAGTGAATAAGTTCATAGCTCATCCTCGTAATATTAAGTGCTTAGTCTATTTTGCTCCTCTGCTAGGCAAAGGCCATATATAAATCTTTCTAGACCCTTCCTCCCTCTTAAACTACCACCAATCCCACTGAAATCCACCAAGACTGTATAACGAATGATTTTTTGACCGAACTATCCTTACACATCTCCTCCATAAAAAGGTTATGATAGCTAAATAGTAATATATATATATACATATATATATGTATGTATATATATACAATATAAAAAAGCGATGGTAAGGAAAAAACGTACATCTATTTATAGCCTTGTGTAATCAACCTGCCAAGCGTGGTTAATATGGCATAACCTCCAAGTAATAATTAATACTTGGAGATCCATGAGGGGGACGCCTTTGTCCAGCAGTGGACATCGCGCGTCGTACGGCTGAAATGATGATGGCCTGTATATCTTAAAAGATATGAACATTGCTGGACAAAAAAAAGGCGAAGTTGAGGTAAAGGAAATTATTGTCCCATGTAGATAAAAATATTTTCAGTTACACGAAAATTCAATAAGCAGAATTTTGGAAAATTTCAAGATAAATGATAACTACGAACGATATGACGAGCTCTGTGGCGCAGCGGGCGAAGGTCCGCCTGCGACGCAAGGGGTTGCGGGTTCGATTCCCGCCTCGGGACAAATGTCTGTACGATCTGCAGATATTTGTTTAGGGTGGTCTGGGTGTTTTTCTATATATAATAAAAATATCTATCTATGTAGTATAATGTATTAAGTATATCAGTCATCTAGTACCCATAACACAAGCTCTGCTTAGCTTGGGGCTAGATGATGCTGTGTGATTTGTCCAGCATTATTTATTTATTTATATGGCTACGAAACGGCACACAAAACGGCCTTCAGTAAAAAATACCTACTGAAGGTATACAAATATATGTAGTAAACAAATTAGTCTTTATTTTTTGACATTTCCTAATAAAGTCTCCGCTAGCGTCAACAGTACAGCTAAGTGGCAATGAATACAGTTAAGCGTACCGTCATTGACAAATTGCCGTCACTACTTTGATCTGTCAGTTAAAGTAAACAGAGTTGAGATAAACGAGTTAAGGCGAGGTCATCCTCCTGGAGCAAAACTCCGGAGATTCCGGACGATACAGGATTAATTAGGGATGGGGTGGTCGGCGCTGGTGGGTACAGGCGGACCCTCAAGTGCTAGAGATGATTCATACAGCGTCAGCTACCGGTATATATTCTGTGATGGACGATGCAGTCTGTGACATTGTTAGATGAATGACGCTTGCCCACATTACCCATTCTCTCCGCTTAGTCAGCTATTAGTCATAGGAAGTTACAGGTTACTTTTTCTGAAGCTAAGTCGAGGGTTTTATCATGATGTTTTTTTCGCCGTTATAACACTTTTTAAATATGCATTTGCACTTTTAAAAATTCACGCATATTCAAGCACATTTAATTGCTTGATCTCCATCAAGCAATTGACGCGCTTGGCTTGCAGCCTGGTAAGTGGGGTACAAAACTTCATCAACCTTTCGCAGTTCGGCAAAAGATGTAGGTCCTTGAACTGTATTTGTATTTATTTATTGCATAATGTACAGGTTTGTATAAGGTCTAAGCAATTCATTATTATAGATAATATACTTGAACGCTGTTAGGGCGCTGCAAATTTGAGTTCAATTTTAGGATTTCATTCAATTGAATAAAATTGCTGTATGTAGAAGTAAGGGTAAATAATAGCATTAGATTTTTTTGGGTGCACTGCATATACTCTTTTGATGAAGACATCTTTGATAATTCTTTAGTATAATATAAATATCTACTTCAATAATAAAATCTTAAATTTTGCTGAAAATACCCAAACCACTATATGTATGCTTATTATATTTGGATTCCATCATCAGAACTGGGTTTATAAGCAAGCAAACATTATTAAGTAAAACAAAAAACCCAACTGCAAGTTTAAATTTAAGGCATAACACTACTGAATAACTCCAGTACACACTATTACTTACGTTAGTTAATTCATTAGAGTTCATTCCAATGACCCTAAGTTTTGTAATTACAAACTATGGAAATAAATGGATGAGTTTCAGGGTTTCCGATGCTGATGATGGTGATGCTAATGTGTAGGTAAGTATGATGGTTAGTGGATAGGGATATAATAATATTATCTTAGTCATCTTGCGATGTCGTCACCCATGAATTTTGTAATATTGAAGAGTTTCAATCTGAGATCTTTTATCATCTGTGGTCTTTTTCATTAGTTCCACTTCATACAATCATACTTTCTGAATGCATTTGTTGACTTTGAGCTAAATATCCCGAAATCTACGTGTCCCTTAACATTTAAGGAGTTTCCTCGATTCCTCATATCCCATCATCAGCACTGGGTTTGGAAATGGGACCTAATTCAAGAATATATATTCGATAATTGAGCAGATCGGATAATAAGCAACGGACCTCTGAGGTAAAAAAATAAAAAAATAGAGACTGTTTCAGAATTACACTTTTGCAGCCACCTGTACTAGACAGGAGGGAGTCCAGCGGTTGCGTAACTGAATTACCTATCATTTTGATTGAACGTTTGAGAGCCACTGGAGGCTATATCTCAAGAGTCGCTATTTACCTTGCACGTTCGTGTTAGTATCAAGCAATGTCTGTGTTTAAATGAGGCCTTTTGTATCTTGCATATATAATAATAAATAATGCTGGACAATTTACACAGCAGCATCTAGCCCCAAGTGAAGCGGAGCTTGTGTACTAGATGATTTATATACTTAAAACATTATACCTACTACATAGATATATATTTTGTTTTATATAAAAAAACATCCAGAACACCCTAAACAAATATCTGCAGATCATACAGACATTTGTCCCGAGGCGGGAATCGAACCCGCAACCTCTTACTTCGCAGACGGACCTTCGCCCGCTGCGCCAGAGAGGTCGATGCGGATATATTATTATAGAGGTAAAGGAAAACATCGTGAGGATACATGCGGCTTACTCAGCCTCAGACGTATTGACCTGTTCTTTCCTCGTACTAATAGCCGACTAAGCTGGGAGGATTGTATAGGTTCTGGGCAATCCTAATCTAACAATGTCCCGAGTGCTGCAGCATCCCGTACAGCATGAATACCAGTTCCTGAATATAAATCATCTACAATAGATGTAAAGGCCCTAGTTTATATAACATATTATATAATATAATGTATTGTGTGACGCTTATTAAACATAATCTGACAAGTGCCTAAGAATAGTAATATTTATTTCAATATACCTACTTAGAAAAAACATTTGTTATGGTACCTAAATACCTTAAACATTATTTAAAAAAAAAAATTAAGTATAATAAGCTCGGTACTAAAATTAATATAAAATCACCTGTTTACGCAAAATGAAAGTATACAGTTTAAAAACAAATATCTGCCGTGCTAGTTCATAACTGAGTTACGGCAAGATAATGATTCCCGTCCCATACAAATACGGATCATTTTAGCGTGATTACACTACTTGACTTGTGGCTAGTTACTCCGGTGCAACTAAACAATAGACCCCGATTAGCTCTCTTTTGTTTCGAGTGTCAGGTAAGAATCCGAGGACAATGGGTGTTGTCGCCTAATTAGATACTTGCAGTAATAACATGAAAAAATTTAAACTTTTAGTGCTGGAATATTTCAAGGATCCTAATATTGAATTAGACTCTCAGACTAAGGATCTTCCTAATATAAATTACTACTGCTTTCTTGTAATTCGACGCTCGGTGTTCTCCTATAGGAGTCCCTCTCTCTCTAATAGGACCTTACAATAGTTCTGGTAGTAGAATATTGCCTCTCCTCTCTTGCCCGTGGATGCAGCGTCTTTCCGTGTTTCCTCGTACTTTCACTTACACGCCTGCCAAGCGTGGCGAGTATGGCATTGTTGCTTTTGATCTATGAGGGAGGTCTATGTCCAGCAGTGGATGTGGACAGCAGTCTTAAGGATGAGATGTGACAAATATGAATATCTTTACATCTATATCGTATCAGCGTCCCGTAGGACGCTGCAGCGCCTGAGACATTGTAAGATGGATTAGGCTTGCCCCAGTACCTATACCATCCTCTCAGCAAAGTCAGAGGACAGAACAGGTCAATACGTCTGAAGCTGACTAAGCCGCGGGTTTCCTCACGATGTATTCCTTTACCGTTAAAGCACGACATAAGTATGCACATATAGTTTTCAAGAAACAAAATTCCTTTGGTGCACGCCCGCTATCGAACCCACGACTTAAGGTCCAACTAGTCGCAGAGGCAAAGTCGTCAGTGGGCGCGGCCTAAATGTATGCTGTCTCACCTGACATAGTGTGTTTACCCGCGCGCTAGAATGAAATGCACAATGATTCATTCCTAAACCGACCGCGCAAAAATATGTGAATAGACTTTTAGCACAAGGGTTATTTTAGAAAAACTTGAGTGTAATCTTTTCAAAATAACATTTATTTCAACATTTGAATAATTAAACTATGTCGGGACGGCATTTACTTTTGAGTTTTCTTTCTCCTTATATTATTTAGTTTCGTCCAAAGTTGGGCTAAAATCAGTGTTGAAATACGAAAGTTTAGAAGCTTGTATTTTTGAAATAAATATTTTTTTTACGGTTTGGGGTGTAAACAAACATAGATTATGACGAGATAAATTGATATAATCCTTAGTGTTGGATGGTTAACGTCAAACAGTGGAGTAGTTACCCTTCCACGTTTGTATGGAAAGATGAATGAATGAATGAATGAATGAATAACTTTATTGTACACCAAAATCAAGAGAGTTACAGGAAAAGGAAGAGTTATTAAAAATAAACATTGGTACAATGGGCGACCTTATCGCTAACAGCGATCTCTTCCAGGCAACCTTTGGATGGACAGGATAGATTTCAATTTATTTATGACGGTGGCGTACAAAAACAGTGAAAACAAATGAGGTAATATTGAATATAATATGTAGTTAATATGATTTAAATAATAAATAATGATAATATAAACATACAAACACATAACTATAAAGATAAATATAAAACAAATAGTTTACACAAAATATAAATATACGTATTTAAATATATATATATATATATATATATAAGATGAGCGACTCGTTCATCCTTAAGGATTGAAAGTCAGTACATACGACTCGGCCTACACGGTTATCAATTTTGCAACATACAAGTAACCAAATTGACTATATCCCAAACAAATGCGGAAACCGGAAGGTATCCCCCGTTATCCAATATACAAATGTGCAGTAAAATAAGGGTATTCGGGTACAATACACGTCTTAAACAAATATAAGAAGGCTGGCCGGTGACCTTTGTCCCTTCGTGTCTGTGTGTGTAAGGGGCAGCTGTAGGCACGCACTAACACCTTGAATACGTTGTATTTGCAAATGTTCCTTTGTAGAGGTAGGAATGTGAAGAAAGTGACCTGTACCAATTCACTACACAAAGACATTTTTAGGAATCCAAACCAAATTGGTAAAAAGGAACCCGTATGGTGTGACTTTGTCAGCCTCTCTGCTGTCACAGATGGATATCTTTATAATTACTGAAATGGTATTAGATAACGCATATATTATTAAACTATTATAACAAAATATATAAAATGTTGAAACATATTTTTAGTATGATAGCAAAGGGGGCGGAAAGGGAGTCTCAAAAATGTTAAGTGGAATTACTAGGTAAACTATCAAAATAAAAGTTTTCAATTTTCTTTCTAGCCGTAAAGTTTTCGACGTATTTACAAAAACGCTGCAAAAAAACCTTCCCCCCGTATTGTAAGATGATTTATACATCTTACAATACGGCTACGTACGTCAGCGACTGGAAATCATGCTGTACAAGACGCTGCAGTGCCTTGGACATTGTGAGATGGATTGGCTTTGCCCAGCACCTTTGCCATCCTCTCATCATAGTCGGCTATTTTCAGAGGTGTTTGTTTAGCTCATTTCGCGACTGATGAACTGTCACACTCCTATGTCACACTAGTGTGACTGTTGGTAAGAAAATTTCCTACCTGTCAAATTGATGTGACCATTATTTTATTTACTAACCGTCACACTGTAACCTACTCTGTACAATATGGCGGAGATAGACGTTAAAATTTGGCGTGGCGTGCCGGCGGTATAATTTTGTTAATGTGCATACAACCGGGTACTTATCGCGTAAATCACCTTTATTGTTTCCCGACGTTTCGACTGGATTGCACCAGGCATGGTCCCTAGAAGACTCTTCCGGGGCTTCGAGTAGGCAGTAATATGTTTTCCCTCCTCTCTTGCAATCTGCCAAAGGGTATCTACGGAAGATGGGCAGCAGCGTCTTTCTGTGTATCAACATCCCGTACTGAGCTCGCCAACCCGCCTGCCAAGTGTGGTGAGTATGGGAAATTACCCCCTCATGATCTTGGCCTTCCATGAGGGAGGTCTTTGAGCAGTGGATGTGGACAGCAGTCCTACAGATGATGATGAGCTACGGAGGTCGATCCTCGTAACCATTTAGCTAAAAGTACATCTATGTTTCGCCTGGTCAATTACTCCCTGGAATGTCTGTACATTCTTAAGCTGCAGGGTCCACCCTCTAAGCCCGGCCACCTTCCGATACAATAACAGAACCAACGGAACCCTTTCTTCTACCCGCTCCGCTTATAAATTGCGGTGTCCGACGCCAAATCATATTTGTACAACGGAAAATATTGTTATTTGTTTAGAATATGCTGTGTTTTGGACTTTCCAAATAGGTTGGAGAATTATTAAAAATAACAAGTAGGTTGACGTCAAGAAGGCTAGTCATAAAAGACATCTAAATCTCTAAATAATCCAATATTATTAAATAATATTAGGCGGGTGCTACCCACAGCATCACCTAGTCCCAAACTAAGCAAAGCTTGTACTATGTTAACTAGATGATTGAAAAAATACAGATATAAGTAATACATATTATTGAATAAGGCCTTTCACATCCTATAGATGAGGTAAGAGATTACCATCTCCCATAGATTTTTGTAAAGTCGCTTACATGGTCAGTAGCTACATTCGTAAAATAGTTTTTTAGGTACTGTTTGTTTTTCAGCAATATAGAAATAAATAAAACCTTTATACTTGTTATAAGTAAACACACTTAACTTTAAGCTGGATTGTTTTTCGTAATTATTAACGACTTTTATTTATTACAGGTAGTATATGAACATTAAGGATTTCGTAAACTCATCAAAATCCAACTTTGCATCCGCTATTACAGGTAAAATATAATAAAACGTTTAGTACAAACTCCAAACATGGCGAGTATGGCAACCACCCTCTCATGATCTTGGAGACCCAGCAGTGGAGGTAGGCAGCGGTCATACGGCTGATATTTTAGATGATGATGATAAAACCTGTATAAATAAAAACCAATATCAAATAACTTCACAAATACAAGATATTCTGCAAAATATTCATATCAGCATATTTCCTTCAGACGTAAAACGGAATGTCAGGTATTTTCATATGCTGGTCGTTATTACATTCTACCTGCATTCTTTGGATGGAAAGCTGACCTTTTAAATAAAAACATCCTGATGGTTACTGAAGCCCCATTTCACCCACTGCTGGGTATAAGACCTGCCTATGTTTGATCACGATCCTGGGGGCCAATTCTCGTGAATCTGGATTTTGCGTGATACTTCATCTCATCTCACTTCTTAGTGTCTACACGGCATTTGTGACATCACTCCAAAAGTCTACTATCATCTTGATAGCCGCTCTTCACCTGACGATGCATTACGATCGGTTTGTAATAGACATTTGTCTATCGGGAAATTACGAGAATGCAGAAAGTTCTTTTCAATAGAGATTTTGACAGTTTTTGTGAAATTTATCGGTTTGGAGCGTTGTTATCACATCATCATCGTGTATCAAGATACACGAGAATTGCCCTTCTGTCTGTCCTGTCTAGCTTTAGGATGACCGACGTTCCTGTTAGTCAGTTCTTGGACAAACATAATACTTTAACTATACTTCTATACTAATATTATTATAGAGGAAAGATTTGTATTTTGTATGTTTGTAATGAATAAACTCAAAAACTACTGAACGAATTTTCAAATTTCTTTCAGGATTAGTAGATTGCTACATTATCTCTGAGTAACAAATTCTATATTTAATCCGCTAGTAATAAAATAATATAACATATTATAATTAGCCACACTCTGAACATATCCTTAAATAACGGACAAGTGTGAGCGATGCTCGCGCCCTAAGGGTCCCGAAATTAGAAGATATGATTTGACGAAATACGAGAACCTAAACTTGGCAGAAGCACGCCATCATACGTCAATTGCTGGTGTTCAGTTCAGCAGTACTTGAAAAAATCTCTTTCAACCACTTTGTATAGAACGCTAGATGGCGCTACCAATTTTAAACTGTACTAAGTATGAAGACAAATAAACTTATTTTTTCTTGATCTAAAATACCTTCAATCATTAAATAATTCTTGATTTAGTCACAGATTTAAGATATAAGCGTCGTCGGAAGTGCCTTAGACATTTTCCGTTTGTGCCATTTTCATACAAAAATTTAATACCTGTTGCTAAAAGGTTTTTTTTCGCTTCTTTCCCTGACTTGAAAAAAAGTTTTCTGAAGCAAACGAATTAAATTATGTGCTTTATTCAATGTTAATGTGTTTTGTTCTTCTTGTGTAAATTGACTTTTCTAAAAAGTTCTTTACTCAATAATTAAACCCTTATTGACTTCAGCTTAACTTCGGGGCCGGTGAAATTACAGGCACATGACCCACTCTGACCAACTCTGTCTCAGGGTGACGGGCGCAATGCAGTGCAGCGTTGGTCACGAGCTTAGTGAACGTGATCACCGTGGCATTGCAATTGTTATACGTAGAGGTTACCGCTTAACATCAGGTGGGCCTTCAGCTTGTCTCGTCATTTAGTAGTATATAAAAAAAAACTTTATAGCTACTGGATACTCTGAGGTAAAACCTTGATTTTTATCATCATCTACCGCAGACCTTAATGTTTGGTATAAACAAGTTGATTCCCTTAGAGACCGTCTCCACGAGCGAGGAAATCGCGGCGATTCTATAGCGCAGACTCGTCGCGATTCTCTCGCTCGTGGAGAAGGCCTTTAAAAGAGTGTATAGAAATACGTGGCACGGACGATAACATCGCCGCGATTCTCTCGCTCGTGGAGACGGTCCCTTAGCCGTTACGGAGTCTTGACAGACAGATAGAAAGACAAACGAGTAGTCCTAAAAAGATAAACATTCCGAAAAGGACACACGGTTTCACGCTTTCTAATTATATAACTGGTAATTTCCTAATGTTATCTTTGCTTATACCGACTAATGTTTCTACAGATAAAATCAATTTATAACCTTAAACTGAATATAGATACCTAGATAGATAGAAAACTCTTTATTGCACACCACATTAAAAGAACATAAACAATTTAGAAATAAGGTAAAAACAACACAGGACAATAACAGGAAGTACAAAGGGCGGCCTCATCACTATGAGCGATCTCTTCCAGGCAACCATGGGATGGACAAGAAAATTAATTTAATGATGTGTTCACCTATAATTGGTGTATATTATCAGGCCAAAACGATTTATATACATAGTGTAGATATTTTTATACTTAGTGGTGATCCAATCAATTTATAAAAACAAAACTGAAAAGTCAGTTTGTTATTAAAATACAGTTTTTAACTTAGTTCATATGAAACTATAAACGAAACATGTAACAAAAGCCTTTGTTAAACTGTTGTCGGTCAGTCTGTTTTGGTGGATCTCTGATAAGACTCCACTGATTTTGACGGAATTTTTACTGGCAAATAATTGATGTTGTAAGGAGTGACGTAGGCTACTATTTTTTTTTAATATTAGCGTTCCGTGCAAGAAAATTAAAACGCGGGAAGCTGCTAGTTTTGCATTAATAAAAAGTTGGTATTGTTTGTTGGGGTATTACCAGGTTCGAAGCTAACGTATTCATTAATCAACAGAGAAAAAAAAATAAGTTCGTCTGATCCAAGTTTAGTATAAAATAGGTATGTTTTGGCTGATGTTTACTTCAAGCCATGTCCATACAAAAACCAATATTGGTACATCTTTTCTCCAATATGACTGACAGAGGGAAGGATAGGTACGTAATAAAAATAGGCGCTCTGGTTCCAATACACTGTACGGTAGTTCGGAACAATATAGTTCTACAGTAGAATAAAACAACCAACCAATTGAGGCGCATGAAATTCTACGTATTTGTTTTTAATTCTGGATCTGTTACTTAGCGCTTTCTAGTCCCAAACTAAAATTGTTTGTACAATGAAACAAGTTAAGTTTAAAAAAAATATTTTTAAAAACAAGCTTTTATTACTTGATAATGAAAAGAACTAAAAAGTTATTACTGAGTCCCTATGGCCGCCTTCCAACTTCATCATCAGACCCTGGTTACCATCTAGCACCGAAGTATTCGTCAAGACGGATCAGCTACCGAGTACTTATGGCCACCTTCCGGTTCCATCATCAGATCAGCCCCATGTCATAATAATTTTGCATTGTCATCCGATTTACTACACATGTATGCAAAATTTCAGCTCAATAGGTAACCGGAAAGTGGATCAAATTTCACTTGCAAGATTTGATTACTAACAGACATCGGGACAGGTGAAACTAAATAACAATTTATAAAATTATCCATTGTTAAAATACTTAGAAACCATTTTATTTGTAAATACATTATGATAAATTACGAAAATTTGTCCCACGGCGGAAATCAAATTGAATACCTTCTTCTCAACCTGCGACACAGCCGGCTTTTAGATCAACTACGCCGTGGAGGTCGTCTTTATTGTAAGTTCGTATACCATACAAAGTTTTCTTATGGTTAACTAAATTAGCGTCAATATAATATACATGACTTAATTTGAATTGTTAGTCTTCATGTAGAGTAACAAAATCTGTTGGACACGTATTATTTCTTTGTTGACGTAATCCAAAATAACCGTGATACTTTATATCGCATCGCAATGTCGCGTAGAGTCACACGCTGGTACGCGCCGACGTGCCTTAGTTTTAACTTACTACTGTCTAAATATTGTTTCATTAATTTTTCAAAAGCAAAAAATACGTGTCTTTTATATTTGTATTAACTAACTGACGGACTAAATAAAGTATTGACTTTCATATCCCGTCATTATGCTCTATTGCTACATATTGTGTTACTTAATAACTATTTGCTATGGTTTTTACGAGTTTTCTTGTAAACAATCATCATCATCATCATTTCAGCCATAGGACGTCCACTGCTGGATAAAGGCCTCCATCATTGATCTCCAAGTACTGCGGTTGGAAGCCGTTTGCATCCACCGCCGACCAGCAGTTCTCACCAAGTCGTCTGCCCATCTTGTAGGTGGACGTCCTACGCTGCGCTTGCCGGTCCGTGGCCTCCATTCGAGAACTTTTCTGCCCCATCGGCCATCTGTTCTGCGCGCTATATGGCCTGCCCATTGCCACTTCAACGTGCTAATCCGTTTGGCTATGTCGGTGACCCGAGTTCTTCTACGTATCTCCTCATTTCTGATTCGATCCCGTAGTGAAACCCCGAGCATAGCCCTCTCCATAGCTCGTTGAGCGACTCTGAGCTTGTTCATAAGGCCAATAGTGAAGGACCACGTCTCGGTTCCATATGTCATTACAATCTTGTAAACAAACAAAATAATAATTTAAATTTTTATTATAACGTTTGTTGCAGACAAAAATAAATAGTTGCTCTACTTTTAAAAAGATACCGTGTACGTTTTATTCAGCGTGCCGCAGTTGGTTGGCATCATTAAAGCAAGGTATCGGAAAATATGCGGTTTTCATTAAACGGACATGCACTGGTTTGGTTTGAGGATGTATTTGAAGGTTCTAAGTAAAACTCAGAGCCGTGGAATACCGGCAGTAGAATGTTGCCTCTCCTCTCTTGCCCACGGATGTTGTAAGAATCTGCTAAAGGATACCTCCGGAAAACGGGCAGCGTCTTTCTGTGTATCAACATACTGTGCTTGCCAACCCGCCTGCCAAGCGAGGTGGTATAGCAAAAACCCCTCATGTATGCAGATCCATGAGGGAGGCTTATGTCCAGCAGTTACAATACTTTTTTTTAACTAGCATGGTAGGTAACATTTTGATAATTGCACTGAACACGTAATATTTTATTAAGGTTTATATTTATGAATAAGTCATTTATTACAGCTTAAAAGCTCTCTATTTATCTCAGCAGACTTAGTTCACGGTACAGCTAAATTCAATCTTATTTTAATGTAATACATCCTAATACGGTTTGATCTGACCCAGTAGTTGGTCCACAGTTTGGGACTGGGCTGGGCAGCCCTAACTTAACTAATTTAATTCCACCGAAAAGCTTAACGATATCTGTGCCTAATGTATGCACACCGGATGTACCCTTAAAGCTTTGTTTACACGGTATCTTTACTTAACTGTGCCAAATAATTTTCATAGGTACGGTCAAAAATAGTAAAGCATTTACATGTAAGATTATTTATTAAGCGTATGCAAGGGGCTTAAATTGCTGTTTATTGTACGGGATGCTGCAGTGCCTGGGTTATTGTTAGATGGATTAGGCTTGCCTAGCACCTATGCTATCCTCTCAGCTTAGTCGGTCATTAGTCAGAGGAAAGAACAGGTCAATATCTAGTCAAACAACTTTGAAAATAACGACTCGTAAGTGGTTATTTTAGTAGTAAATAAATATATACATATATATACGAGTATAAACAAAATATAAATATGATGAACAGTAACATTTCAAAGGTTGAGAATACCCATCAATCATATTACACATATATAAATTTAGACTGAACAGACCCATATATTATTATTTTGTTTCAATAGGTTATTTTTTTATCTATCATATAATATAAAGCGATAACGGGCGCAGCAATGTTATAAAAAAAAACAGCAGATTACCTAAAAAGTACCTAAATAACTTTTTATCATTAATGAACACACTCAACTACTAAATTCATTTAAACGAAGCACGGATCGGTCGACCCTTTGCGGGCAGTTCTCCCCGTTGCGACCACTACACCCTCCCTACACCCAACCCCAACAAAAAACAATACAACAACCATCGAAACACACCCTAAAAACCACTCTCCGTTCATCCAAATAAGGATTGCAATTCCATGGCGTGATCGCTGTGGGCAGTCAACGCGTATAAAGGGGGGACGGTCGAGGATCGACCCATGGCTAGCATAGGATTGTGTAGTTTTGATTTCTGTATTGGCTCAGTTATGATAAAATATCTTTGCAATTCAGTGGGTTTCGCGATAGGGATTGGAATGGCTTTCGGCTTTATGATCGGGGATAGTTTGATGGTTTTTTTCATACCAGCTACAGCTATTTAAGTTATTCGCACATTTTATACGTCATGATTTTTTATTTTTAGTAATTTAATAAGGAAGCTTTTTTATTAACAAAGTTTGAAAAGAAAACTTATGTATAAGCAACATAAAGGGTAATAAATGACCCTCACGGCTCTAAAAACAAGTAATATAACTCAAACGCCTACCTTCAGACTTTTACCCAACTAGTTATTTAAGTATGAGTTACAACAACAAACAGAAAAAACGGAAAGTATTTTTGTGAAGGTTTATACATTTTAATAAAATATATATTATGCGAATAATAATTTACACAATTACACTCATCTTAGACCGAACTAAAAAAATAAAATTAAACAATAAACAAGTTTCAGACACCCTCCGTGGCTTAGTTGCTCAAATTACCTAGATGAAACGCAGGAGGTTTCGGGTTCGATCCCCTCAGGAACACGAATGTTGTCTTTTTTTAATGCTAACCTTTTACTTTGATGAGTATGTATTGATAAAAATAAGGTTTCTGAGTATTCTATCAATTACCTAGTACCTACAAAGGCTCTGCTTACTTCGAGGCTAGATAGTGATGTGTGTTGTGTCCAGCATTACTTATATAACTATAAGGTTATGGACGGTATAAACTTTTCTGTAAAAATACACCAGAAATATATTTATCTGTAGTGTATTCGTTTTACGGCCGTTACATTTTTATTTAATTTAATTGTATTATAACTTGTAAAATATGATACTCGAACTTGTAAAATATGACATGTAACTCTGGTTATCAATAAATGAACTATGAACTATGGTTTTTTCCTAATTGGAAAGAGCGCATCGACAGTTTGCTATAAGATAGAGCGTAAGGAGATTTATTTCAAGTTATTCTAATAAACATAAGAAATAGGAAAAAATTAAGAACAGCACATTAACAAAACAGGTAGCTACAATTTTTTTCGACAATAACGCTCAAAATTTAAAAAAAAAAGAAACATTGTCGACACTACACATTAAACAGAGGAAAGTTGGAATTGCTTTACCCTTTTTCTAAACATGACATTGGCAGTGTTTACACGTTACTCTAACGTCTCGACTTGAAGAAATACCCCCATGTGGAGACGTTAACTTTGGCTACGTTTCTATGTTTGGTGCAAGGAGTTAGTACGAAGCGGGACTGCGTTCATTTCCTCTTTGAAGCAGACAATAATGCCTTAGTAGCTCTTGAGTGAAATGGATGGAAACTGCACATGACCGAAATAAATAGCATCATCATTATCTCAGCCCACGGACTTCCACCGGACATTGGCTATCATGGATCTCCAAGATCTGATCATCAGGCGTTGTTCCATACTCACCACGCTTCGCAGACGCCTTAGTCAGCTAAGTGAGCTACACATAAATTATATATCTTATGTAACCATTCGTACAGATCTTGTGGACCGAAATAAATCCTAATTAATGTTATTATTATTAATTGATTAATGATAGAGTGGGGTGCTGGCAGTAGAATGATACCCCTCCTCCCATGCCCTTGGATGCAGTAAGAACCTGCAATAGGATACCTCCGGAAGATGGGCTGTAGCGTCTACAACATTATATCAATTATTATATCAACATCCCGCGTACTGTGCTCGCCAACCCGCCTGCCAAGCGTGGTGAGTATAGCAAGTACCCTTCATGGATCTCCATGAGAGAGGCCTGTGTTCAGCAGTTGATGTTTTACGGTTGAAATTATGATAATTATTAATAAATCTGTTCTTTTGTCTAAATATAGTTGTAGAGAGCCATAATTAGTTAGAACAATAGTCCAATTAGGTTAGAACCTAATTGGACGGTATACAGGTGCTAGGCAAGTAGTATCCATCTCCTAATGGGCTGCCATTCGGGCACTGCGGCGCCCCTTAAAGGTAAGATTAATAGTTGCTTTTAAAAAGTTAAACTGCTACCGCCCATAACGTACACCACGCGTTGGCTCGTGACAAGCTGACGCGGGTCCAGCCGCCGCAGTCCGAAATACATATCGCAGCCTGTCGCCTTCCCTAGGACATTTGCAAACTAATTTACTTACATGACGTGTGGGATTTTGTTGCCAATGTTTTTTTCAATGTATTTTCTTTGAAAGGAAAGGATAATACGTTTTTGTAGGAATACATATTATTATGTAGAATATTATGTAGGCTTATAGTTGTAAACGATTGGGCAGATACGGGCTGCTGTGTTGATGGTGATGATGGTGAAATAAAATACAAGTGAAGGATTTTTAAGAAGTTCTGACTATATAACGAGTGAAGAATTATCATACTGCCTGATTCTTATTATATACGAAGGTGAATATTATGTTTGCATAAACATAGCGCCATAACTGCAGAGTCATTCATAAATATAAAACTTTACAAAAATGCAGATTATTACCTAGATTTACACAAAGTTTACATTTTGTGACAAACTGGGGGCCTGTTTGACTCTTTGGAAAATAGTCACGTTATTGAAACCTAGTTCGTGACCGCGATAGCTTTCAAATTTTATAAAACACACTAGCATACAATATAACTGTAGTAACCGGATTAAAATACCACCTTTTCCAATTAGACTTTGTTGGAATATTCAAATAGATATAACTAGAATTAGATAAGTTCTAATAGTTTAATTTCGGTATTCATGTCTGGTTCCAATAAGAACTAAGGGCTGTGATAAACGCCATCTATTGCCGAGTAGCGCGTGTAGATGTTGCTATGAAAACTTTGTTGCGTATTTCTAACGTCGCTGGCGCTAGCGTGCTATTTAAACTATCATCTGATGATTTGTTCGAACTTTTTATTTGTTCTGGAAAAACGCAACTTCCATAATTTGTATAACTGTTTTATAATATTGTTTTAATCTATAAATCTATAATAATATTAAACCCATCCTAAGCCGTAAAATGTTAAAGCCTTTTATAATTAGTAGAATCATTACCAACAATCTCTTTGTACATTATTAAAGAAATAAATTGCCATTAAAAACTGACTAAACTGAAAAATAAAATAGGCGTATAACTTTCGAAACTATCATATTTTAAGTATTCTGATCTTTTATTAGTTAACATAGTTTTTGTCTCTATTAAATAATAAAATAAAATTTAAATAGCTACCTTAAAGGATACTAACAAGTCAGAACATCTCACTTAACCTGTAAGTTTGAGCGATCATACACCTCATCAACAGCTTTCGCAAACTTTAAAATAATACGCTACAACTCCTTGAAAGTTGCCGGCGAAAGTGACAGGCGAATGGAAAAATGTAAACTTCCAACGAAGAGTGAAAGCTGAACTGCACTGCACTTTTAAAACGCTTTGAAGTTAATGAGGTTGAAGTTTGTGTTATGTTGTTGCATACAAACTTTGTTGACTATACTTTTTTCCGTAGGAAGCTTTTTTTATTTTGTAACTGTGAATATTTATTTTGATTATTATTACTTATTATCAATTTTGAATTATGAAATGGGTTACGTAATTATTTTATTAAGACGCGATTGCCGGAAGAAATAAAGGCACAGGAGGTCTATTATAGTATTAACCCGTAAAATGAATTTATCAAAATATTGGGTGTGTCTGGTAAACGAACAATGAGCTATGCACAGGAGATTTTCTTAGTGCCTCGCCATTTTGCCTTGACGAGCCGACTTGCATTCAAGTCATTGTATACCTAGATGAATTTTAAATACACAATGATTTTGACACTACATATATGACAAAATTATTTATCGGCATTTGTCTAAACCTACAAATTTTGGATTAACTGTAGTTCGTGCGCTGTCATTTTGGAGCAGGTAGCCAAGTAAGCCGCAGTACGTGTGTTCTGCTACACGGTGAAAATATTACCCAAACATTTTGTTTGGGTATTCCGACCATGCCGGAGTGGAGCATGGAGGCTATGCTTTTATCCACCTCAAGTCTTAAGTCATAGTCATAGTTGATTTTTCCTACCGTTGTCAACAGCCGTCTTCTACAAGTTATGGAGGAAACTATCCAAAATCTCAAATCAAATCAAAATCGCTTATGTCACTTAGGTATGGAGTTAATTCAGGTGTTGGGTAGGTAGAAGAAATGTTTCAAACATGAACCCTGTTGTTAGGGTAAAGCGATATTGCACTAGACGGTGCATTTCGTAAACTTAAAACTATTAATAGTTACATTTTTATTTAACATATTCTAATGACATACATAGGTGGGTTTTAATTTTTCTTAAGCGTGCTTCGACTATGGCTTCCATCTGCAGACCTCACTGTGTTAACATTGTTCCTTGACTGCTTTATTTTTAAGCGATAAGGCCCTACTTTGCTATATAAATAATATATACATATTATTATACAGTGTATTATAATTGTGTACTAACTCGAAAGGAGATAAATAATAGAAAAAAATAAGATAGATAAATACGATAATGACAAACTTAACGCCAGCTGATTCTAGACAGAGTTATTGACCTCAGCGAGGAGTTTCCGCAGAGGTAAAAATAAAAGTATCTCAAACCACAAAGAGGTATTTTTTTCAGGTGTAATAAAATAAAATAAAATCGAATCCTCAATACAGGATGGAAATGTCCATACCACATCAACTATAAAAGTGTTAATTCGTATTTCTTTCCTCCAAAATGGCTCACCTCCCTCCTCCCCTTTTGGGTTTTACATCCTGTCCTGTCTCATCTGTTTATTTTTTGTTTCATAACATTATTTAACTTGAAACATCACGCCATAGAATCCCCTAGTCAATACTCAACTGTCCCATTTCCTTCAAAAATCCGATTATCCTCCTGTTAAAATGGGCGGCTGCGGCGACGGCCGTATCCGCTCCCGATTGATTGATCAATCAAGCTGATTGAGTGTGTTATGATGTTAGTGTGTTTGCCGGAACTTACTTTGGTCGGCAATCTTCGCTGGAGATCCAAGCTAAACTTAATAATTGACAAATCAGAGTGTTTAACGATTGGCGATGAGTTAAGGCTTTTTAACCGACTTAAAAAAAAATTCAAAATGTTTTTAATTTGACTGATATGTTGCTATTTTTTTTGTACGTTTGTTACGCGATTACTCCATGAATGGATTTTGATTGGTAGATTATTTTTATAGGTAGGTGGTCCCTCAATAAACGAGAATCCATGAGGCATTAAACAATTTCAATAGTTAAATTTAAAACTCTGAGACTCTTTAAAACCCCTAAATTTAACCTGCGGTTAGGTTTTTGTTTCACTTTATAATGTTTATTATTTGCTTGTTAAGTTAGGTACACCTAGTTCTGATGATGGGATCCATGATAAATCTAGGAAAATACTTAAATTTAACAGGCGCACATACATATAGTGGAGGATTTTATCATTTCGATGTTTTTTTTTTAATTGAAGCATTATCAATAATTTAGATATATTTAATGAATTGTTTTTAACGATCTTCATTTAGAGGTATATAAATATTTTTCGGTAACAAACGCTACAAACTATAACTAAATGACTTTTCCTGTATTGGAATATTATTGTTTCTGGTTGTCTAGTAAGTGATATTACAATTCAATATCGATTCTTATACGAGTAAGTATAATCAGCACGGGAATTAATGGTATTTAGAGCTATTTGAGATTTTATACCAATTTGTTATATAAAAATCGTCTTATTCTTTATTATATGTATATATATGGAAATCTCTCGACAATACTTTAGAAAAACACGTTTTCTAAATTACTTACGAATAATAATAGGGCAAAAATGTACCTGTCCAACAACCATAACTTATTCAGCGCGGGTACTCTCGCAAGCAGAAGTGCTCTTACGTATTTCCTCACTTTAAAATTACAAAATGACGCAAAAAGCAATTGAAAACACAGTGCGCGAACTCCAAAACCTTGTTAGTGTATTATGTGATAAAATCGACTCACTGGAAAGGAAGGTGATCGATCAAAGTGTGTTGATAACTAGCCAGACCGAAGTTATCAAATTGATAAAAACTCACGTAGAGGGTAAGCATCCCGAAACGTTGCAAACATCAGCGGCCATACAAACGCCAGCGCCAGTACAGCAAATCACGAGGCCCATACGTCAAGCGCGTAAAGCTGCAGCGGCCAAAATTACCCAATCAGGGCCGTCAAAAAAGACGTCGAAGTCGCATGATACGGTGCCACTACGCACTCTGTCTCCTAAGTGCAACGAAGACAAAAGATGCAAAAGCCCAAGCACACCAACTATTTGCAATGATAGCCCAACTAGTAGGGTAACCATGATTCCCGAAGAAATTCCGACTAACTATAACAAAGATGACGGTAAATGGCAACGTGTTAGCCGTAATGGACGACGCCTCGTAAAACCGCGGCTTATTCTGACAGGATCGGGAGAAAACGTAAACGAACTCAAGACAGCTGAACGTCTGAAGTACATTCAAGCATGGTCGTTTAGGCCGGAGACTACGACTGAACAAGTCAGTAACCACATAAATAAGATAGCCAGATGTGAAAAGTACGTAGTGGAAAAACGGGACATCAAAACTGACCAACACGCTGCCTTTGTAATTGGTTTTCCGGAATCCTACTACAATATCCTGTGTAGCTCAGACGCATGGCCACTCGGCATAAAGATCTCTGACTGGTTTCGGGTTTTCCCCCGCCGCTCGGAGCGGGGAACGATCGCACCCGAAGTCGGCCGCTTCGCCAGTGCCTCGGCGTCGGCGCAGTCCGCCAGTCAGTAACAGCAACAGTGGACGCAGCACGTATGACTATCAATTTAATGTTTATGAGTTTGAAAGTATTACAGTATGCCATCAAAATATAAGGTCATTAGATAAAAAGACGCAAAGTCTAGAAGTGTTATTAAATAGTGAGTTAAAATGTGAAATTCTAGCGCTGACGGAACATTTTTTGTCGGAAGCTAAATTAAAATGTGTTCAAATAGACGGGTACAGATTAGCCTCGTATTTTTGTAGACAGCAAATAGTACACGGCGGATCTTGTATTTTTGTATTAGATACAGTAAAGTGCGTTGAAAACACAGACTTAACGTGTCTATCGCTTGAAAAAATTTGTGAAATATCGGCGGTAGATCTATTAGACTTTGACATGACTATTATTTGTATTTATAGAAGTAACAACAATGTTTCAAACAACGAATTTCTTGCAAACTTTGAACGTTTGCTCGAGAAAGTCAGCGATTTGGATTTAAATTGTGTGATAGTTGGCGATGTTAACATTGATGTCGTATGTAACTTGGTCAGTACAGTAAAAAAACTATCTGATTTACTTGCGGCCCATAATTTGAGCAATTTAGTTGATTTCCCGACGCGTAACACGGCTACCAGCTCAACTAGCTTAGACCATTTATACACAAACCTGGCGGACGGGGCAACGAGCGTGGTTTCTGTCGAGACCCACCTCAGTGACCACCTTGCCATTAAGGGTGTGTTTAGACGTCCTAAACGACAGTATACTTCTAAGATTAGCGTTAGAAGTTATTCCAACGCTAATAAAGCAAACTTCGTCGCATCATTAGACAGTATTGACTGGAACTCGGTCCTGTCTAAAAGTAGCCAACCTTCTGACATTTTATTATCAATTATCAACATCATTAGAAATAAAATTGACATTTGCTTTCCACTCAAGACAGTTAGTAGGAAAAATAGTAGGGACTCATCCTGGATTTCCCAAGAAATAAAGGACTATAAATTATTATTATTTGACATGATGAATATTAGCAATTTAGATCCTAGCAATGAATTTATACAACAATTACTATTTGACATGAGAGAACACTATGACATTTTATTAAATAACTCTAAGCGTGAGTATTATAACAACATTATTCAGAACAACCCAAATCCCACAAAAGGTATGTGGAATGTAGTAAATAAGGAAAGGGGTAAAAACAATACGCCTCGATTAGATTTCACTGATGTAGTTACCAATACCAATGGTGATGTATTTTTAGATAAAATAGATCTTTTAAATACAATGAACAGTAGGCTTCTGAATGCAGCGGTAACCTGCGGCGCCCCGCGCGCGGATCTAGCAGCTGTGCGCCGCGCCTTATGTAAGGCGCGAGCACCGGCTGATCGCTCGTTGCGGCTCCGCCTCTTTACAGCGGATGAAATTTTTCGTATTATAACACAAAGAATACCTGCAAAACCATCAAAAGACGTCTACGGAATATCGATAGAGTTACTGCGTCATGCCGTACTAGTGCTCGCCCCGATTCTAGCCTATGCATACAACTGTTGCATTCGGGAAGGGGAGTACCCAACGCCAATTAAGATGAGTAAAGTTACCCCTTTATTTAAGGGCAAAGGGAAAAAAAGCGAGATGGACAGCTATCGGCCAGTGTCGATTATACCCTCGCTGGCTAAGGTTTTTGAAAATGGGCTTAGTCAACGCATAACTGAATTCCTCACATCGACTTGTGCACTTTCCGATCGACAATACGCGTATCGCGAGGGTCGGTCGACAACGTCGATGACTAGAAGGGTCGTTAGCCTTATTGTGGCGGCACGTGAAAGGAAGCAGCAGGTTGCCATCCTTTGCTGTGATTTATCCAAAGCCTTTGACGTGGCTGACCACACCATACTCGCAGTCAAGCTGCGGCATTATGGCATTGATGGGTTGCCGTACGCGCTGATGAGCGATCTCATGCTAGACAGGACGCAGGTTGTGAGGGGGGGTGGCGCCACATCGGACCCGTTACAGTCGCGTATGGGTGTAGCTCAAGGATCGTCGGTGTCGAACATTCTTTTTTCATTGCTACTAAACGACTTACCGGAAGCTATTCCTGAAGCGGAGATACTAATGTATGCAGACGATGTAGCAGCGATTATAACAGCTCCATCAATCGACGCACTTGAGAACAGCCTTAATACTGTGGCATCGTGCTTATCCGAATGGTTCACGTGGAATGGACTTGCACTTAATCTAAATAAGACGCATTTTATTAATTTTAGTTTATCGGGTAGGGTTTCACGTACATTATCTGTAAGTATTAATGGAAGAACCATCGACCAGGTAGAATGTACAGGTTTTCTAGGGTTCCAAATTGACAGAGGTTTGACGTGGGCAAAACACATCGATGTCTTGTGTGGGCGGCTAGGGAGTGCGTGCTACGCTCTGAGCCGCGTGAGCCGTGTGGTATCGCTAGATGTGGCCAGAGCCTGCTATTTTGCCACGGTACACTCGCAAATTCAATATGGTACCGAGATATGGGCGCGCGCTGCCGAATGGGAGCGCGCATTCCGTATGCAAAAACGGGCCATACGCGCGTTAGTGCGAATAAAGAGCGATGTCTCTGCGCGGCCGCACTTTAAGAGCCTAGGTATCCTCACATTGCCTTGCATAGTCATCTATCAAGTGGCGATGTATGTGAGAAATAACCTCGGCGCTTACGCGACTCACGCAGAATTCGCATACTGTACCCGTAACCAGCATAAACTGGTGTCACTACCGCGGACGCTTACCAAATCGTCTAAATTGACTCATTTTATGGGCCCGCAGGTGTACAATAGATTGCCAAAGCTCATTACGGAAGCTGCCAGCACCAATATATTTAAATTTCGTCTAAAACGCTGGCTGATCGACCAAACTTTTTATAGCTTTGAAGAATTTGTGACGTAAAATTGTGTTTGAATAATTATTAACAATAAATTTTTTAGACCTTTTTGACTTTGTTATTGTAATTGTTTATTTTTTTCTTTATTTAATTTCTACTAACTTTGTGTTCAAATATTACTCATTAATTAGGTTAAAACTATGTATTGCAAACAACCAGACATGTAACTTTTTTGTTATGAATAAATAAACTATGAACTATGAACTATGAACTATGAACCATCATCTTTGAGGTTGGAGTAACTGAACATCGTTGATTAAAAGAGTTTTCCATCACACTAATTTTGAAGGACACATGAATTTTGATTGAAATTCTCATTCACCCACACATTTAATCGCAGGTTTGTTAAAAGGAGGCTGAACCAAAGTTATTTCCTTTACACCCTCACAAATAATGGCTTAATCTATTTTCGGAATCAGGAAATTACTATGAATAACAATTATATAAGATTTATCAAGTCAAATAAATTCTAGTAAGCGCATGCTTTTAGCGAGTTTCTTGTGTGATGACATAAGAGATAAAACAGAATGAAATTCTAACTAGAAAAATATCTAACTGGATATCAGAATATTATATTTTAGTTTTATTTTCCTATAATTCTTGCTGCGCAAGATCATCCCAAGTGGAAATTCCTTCTGAGAGCCCTATGTAAACTTTAAGCCGATTATATAAAAATCTTTCTAATAACTTACTACAGTAATATGGTTTATGCGTACACTTATGTGATTAAAGATTAATATGCAAGTGTACCTTACCTATGTTATTTATGTAAGTATGTTGAAAATATTCTTATACTTATGTCCCTGATGGGGGATAACAGGATGCCATCATCATCATCATCGTCTTCTGTTTTCCATAGAACAAGTTCAGCTGAAATAAAGACTAGAAGGATCTTTGTGGGTGGGTGAGTTTCAAATGTCAAGTAGGTACTTCAGTAAAATAATATACTCTTAGTTTGTTCGAAACTCGATATAAGACAAATTAAAAATTAGAATAGAAACTCCATGGTTTTTGGAAACAATATTTATAGGATATAAAAACAAAAAAAAATATTATTAAACATATTGTGAATATACAATAAATTTAATGAGGTACTTACCAACACAACATGACTCCTAAAATACATTTTGTGTTTAATTAAATGTTTAGTGTTATTTCAGTTTTGTGAATTACCTTAACATATCTTAGACTTTCTTGGCTCTCGAGGTCCCACTAAATAAAGGCTCCTTAAGCTTGTGTTTTTTCAAAAATGTCTATACTAAGTCAAATTTCTGTAGCAAAACTATAGAGTCGAGACAGCAACCTACAAATTGCCAACTAACATAATAAAGGAACTAGCAAAGTTTCCAGAATTTTCTCAGAGAACAGATAACTTGAAAGTAGGATTCCTTACACACGAGGGCGCAGGAATAATGAGGAAACTACTTTCAAAGGACTTTCTTGGACATAGCCCCTGTATTTGAGATGTTTTGTGCATTTATTTTATTTTTATGTTTTGCTATAGTTTTTTATGTAAAGCGACCCTATTTGTTTACAGAAGTCTGTGGAGATTTGGTTACATCATAATGGAAGTAACTACTAACTGTTTATGCCTTTATTTAAATTATTATTTTATGGCATTCAAAAATGGTAGTCGTTCTTGTAAACGAGTATTAGCATAGTACTTGTGCCAAACCGTGTGCAGTATTAAGTTGTAGAAAACGTCAGGATTCTAACTTTAAATCATTATTGTTCCTTATAATTTGAAACAAAAATATATTTGAAGTTATGGTAGTTGTGAACACTATACGCAATAGATTTTTACGGGATGTTTACCATGATTAGAGTCTTTTTGAGTTTTCCGATTTTGACGCAGTTTCACACACCATAGGATCAGGGTTTATCCGTGTAAATATGTTTTATCCGTGGTAAATATACCCATAAATTTATTTCTAAATAATCTTGGTTTCACAGAGGTTTTATCTCTATGTACTAACCCTATCATAACTAAAATTATATTTATCACTCTTTTTGCTAATGAAACAAGAAATCACACCCCAAAATAATAAGAGGGTCCTAAAATTCATACCGTAGACACCTAATGCAAATAATAATAGCCCTTTTTCGACCCCTCTATGGGTGTGGGTGGTGTGAGGGAGAGGACTCGTGAAAGAGATGCAGGACGCTAATGGATGGACACCTTGGACGCGACTAATGGCGTCACAACACTATTGTTAAACTATATTAGTACACTTCAGTGGCATTAAAATAGGAAAGTTAAGGGCTTGTTTCTAGTTTATTTGTAACTATATAGAGGTACTCCGCAGTTTCATCCGCTTAGTTCCCGTTCCCGTGGGAATACGGAGATAAAGTAAACCATATGCTATTCAGGGATAATGTAGCATTCTAACGGTATAAGAATTTTGAAAATCGTTTGGCTATTTATAATGAAAATATACAGATGTCCCTCTATAGAACCACAACATCCCGCGATATTAGACCGACTGCCGTCGGAGGTTCATCATCATCATCACAGCCAAAGGACAAGTCCACTACTGGACAAGGCCTTCATGGAACTCCAGGATCGTGAGGGGATTGTTTCCACAAGGCCTAGCAGGGGGGTTGGCGAGCGCAGTATTGGATATCCCTTGGCGGGTTCTTACTGCATTCACGGGCAAGAGAGGAGAGGCAACATTCTACTGACGGCACACCACGAAGGTTGTATAGAAAAATCTCACCCATAACATTATTCTAGGTGCCACAAAGGCCGACATAGGTCCATCAGTCAAGTTTTGTAACGGAAATAAAATCATGTAAACTCACACCTCCATCATGTAAGTTACATTAATCATTCCCTCGGGACTATTTGTACAACGTCTGTGAAAACATGCCTTTATTACGGGACGCCAGGGTGACGTAGAGCAGATGAGAAATAACGGTTTATTAATGTAAAATATGCAAGAAAAATATAGAAAAGCAACAAAAAAATGGACTGCATAAAGTGGACTGTCTACTGCGGAATGCATTGGCTCCGCTTCGCTTAAAATTGGCATTTATTTAAAAAATTACTAAAAAACATATCATCATCATCATTTCAGCCTTAAAACGTCCACTATTTTCACCTTCATATCGGCAGACAAAACCACTCGAACTGATTAGTTTACATTTTTAACTATTGTATTATTGTTCTATTCTGACTGCATTGTTTTTAGAGTATGTTTTTGTTCATATTACTTAGTAGTCTCCGGTCACTACGGAAGACCAGCGCTGTGGTACAGACCCGTTCTGCCACAACATATGCTGAGTAATGACCATTTTTGTCACATTTTTATTTTATTTTTTAAACCTTATTATTTATAATAATATTTATAATATAATATATTAATATTTTTTAAACCTTATTATTGTATTTGGATTAATTGTAAATTGTGTGACAAAATAAACGTATCTTTATCTTTTATCTTTATCTCGTTATGTAAGTTTATATCATAAGAGACTCACTAGCATGCGGACAAACCGCTTACGGTTTTTGCATGCTTTTAGCTTTTAAACTTTACTGTTCTGTATGAAATAAATAAATAAAAAAAAATTTACTGCACACAGGCCTCCCTCATGGATATCCATGAGGTACGCTTGCCAGGCGGTTTGGCGAGCGCAGTACGGGATGTTGATACACGGAAAAACACTGCTGCCCATCTTCCGGAGCTATCGTTTAGCAGATTCTTACTGCATCCACGGGCAAGAGAGGAGAGTCAACATTCTATTGGCGGCACCCCACGACTAAGTTAGTATTGCTAGTAAAAGAAAAATACGATAGTAAAACAAAATTATTTATATTATTTCCGTCATTACGATTATCGTTGTTTTTGTTAGTCAGTCAGTAACAGAGCTGTATTCGCAGATATTTATTACTGCATGTGAATATGTCAAAAATAAATGGCAATGCAGACGTGTGGTGTAAACGCATGTGAGCCTCTGAATTTGAATAGCCTTTTACAGTTACCTTCTGAAGGTAGCCAGTCAAGTTGATGAACAAAAAAATATATACAGCAATTACGACCTCTGTGCCATAGTTAGTTTAATAGCCGGCTGAGAAGCAGGTAGTTCCGGGTTCGATTCCTGCCGCAGGACAAATATTTTTCAGTTTTCTGCAGGTATTCTAACCGGGTAGAGAGAAAAATACCTAGTAGTTTTCTCCTTTTTCACTGCGCCGTAATTTACTTTATGAACCGGGTCTTCCTGCCCGCCGATTTGGAGACATACCGACAGCAGCGGGTTCAATTGTATCGGTTTTTTTTATAATATAAGCAGGGAGACATCTGCAACACCAGAGGCGAAGCTGATGCGCTGCCGGCTTTTGAGGAGGGAAAATACCCGCCTTTTAAAGGACCCCATATCGTAGCTCCGAGGGAATACCGCAGATGGGAGTTCGTTCCACAGTTTGGTCGTCTGCAGCCAAAAAGAGCGCGAAAAACGAGTGTTTCTGGAGAACCAGCTCAGCCGTTAAGGAGGAGTTAGGCGTACGCATGCGCCATGTAATTATTAGGCGCGTGAAAGTTTTAATTTCGCTAGTAAGCTATTGATTCCAACTATAATTATGGTTTAAACGACATTGATCCATTGTTTAAATGCGCTTCCTACACGTACAATACGATGTATTAATCACACGATGGAACGGTCGCTCGTAGGTCATTAGTATGAAAAACTTCTTGAGCTACAGTTGAATGGTCCAGTCGTTAAAACGGCTAGCTCGTCTGCTCTCTTTCTTACTCCCACATTTATTTACATATTGGTATTGTCAAAAACTGTAGCTCCGTTGATCATGTTATATAATTCAGCGGGCAAACTCACATGCGTACAATAAGCACAGAGCACGCACAATGCGACCTATTAATCACACGATACAGGAACGGTCGCTCGTTGGTCATTAATATGAAAAACTTCTTGAGCTACAGTTGAATGGTCCAGTCGTTAAAACGGCTAGCTCGTCTGCTCTCTTTCTTACTCCCACATTTATTTACATATTGGTATTGTCAAAAACTGTAGCTCCGTTGATCATGTTATATAATTCAGCGGGCGAACTCACATGCGTACAATAAGCACAGAGCACGCACAATGCGACCTATTAATCACACGATACAGGAACGGTCGCTCGTTGGTCATTAATATGAAAAACTTCTCTAGTTGGTTGAATGGTCCAGTCGTTAAAACGGCTAGCTCGTCTGCTCTCTTTCTTACTCCCACACTTATTTATTGGTATTGTCAAAAACTGAAGCTCCGTTGATCATGTTATATAATTCAGCGGGCGTACTCACATGCGTACAATAAGCACAGAGCACGCACAATGCGACCTATTAATCACACGATACAGGAACGGTCGCTCGTTAGTCATCGGCGGTCGCCCGCCCGCAATCTGAACGCGGCGTACGGCCCTTTTTGTTAATTAATCTATGCTTGTGTACTGTTTGTTATGTGTTATCATGTTATGTAGAATAGTCGAAGATATAGTTTTTTTTAATTGATTACCGAATTGATTGTTTTTTCTGACAAGATATACGTATCTCATGTGATATTAATTAGCACGTGTAATTATTGTGCATTTACACATATCACTTATATTGTAAATGATTACAAATAACGAAATCTCATTTTTCACCCTCGGCCAAATAAATGGAAGTTATAAATTTGAAGTGTGTAAACTATAAGAGGATACAATATTATTTTATAATAAGAGAATTAAATAATAATGAATTAAATAATGACGGGACGAGCTTGTCGCTTATTTACCATCTTGGCCTGTAACTGCGTTAAGACGCGAAGAGTGGAAGGAGGAAAAGGAGACATTTGTCTAGCAGTGGGACAAATGTCTCCGAAAAAAAGAGAATATCTGAGATAGGGAGAAATCCGATCTGATTGATTTGAGATTTGGTATACCGTTACTTTAAGAGGTATTTTTTTTATCTACATTTCTGACCAGCGTTTATGAGTCGGGGGTTATTTTAAATTTATACTTGTCGTATTTTAATACATCAAAATAGTAGTATTGTAGTGTTGGACATAATGATACTCCAATTAAATTATGATCAAAACTGATTTATTAAACAATACTTACATAATTATATAAGGAAGCTTATTGCTATACACGCATAATCGTGACTTGTTATAATATTAAAATTTATCACGTAGAAATAATACGTGATAATATGTACCTTTTACATGTAGAGTTTTTTTTTGGGGTTGGCAACCCTATACGTACCTATACTAACGGCGGTTGAATTTAACTTCCTATCGATTTTATTGTTTTCATCAAGTAAAAAGATCCCTTTCCCAATTTCATAACGTAATTTGAGTGTCAAATAATTGTATAATTAGTTACTAATATGTAATATAATTTGTCTATGCGAAGGTCAAGTTAGGTTATTGTTAGTTAGATGCGTTATTAAGATTCTTTAAATTCAGCACTTAAAAGTCTAGTAGTATTTTAAAATAAACGACGAGTAATAAACCATCTCCGAATAACAGTGCCCCGAAGAAAACATCTCTACGATTGCATCTAATTCGTACATATCTAGACGACGGGTGGGGGAGACCGGGCGAGCACAACCCCGGGGGAATTTTGGCGGTTGACATTCCGCCTGGTCATTCCCGCTCATAATTTTCTGGTACATGACGTGGTATGTGAAATTGTTTTTAGAGTTCTCTCGGTTACTGTGAATATACCCCGTTAGATATTCGTCGTCGGGGGACAAATGTTTACATTATCTGCAGATATTCGTCTTGGGTCTGCGTGTTTTCTATGTATATTAAGTAGGTTTTAACAAAAAAGGTATATACGAATTCTATCAATCATATGGTTACCAGGGTAGCTTTGATTGGTTTGGGACTAGATGATTTTGTGTGTGGTGTTTAGCATTTTTTATTATTATTTTATATGATACAATATTTATGTTCACTCATTAAATACATTTTATAACGAATTAATGGACGTTTTCGCAATGATTCTTAAACGACAATGAATACCAGATAAGTAAGATTTGCAAATCATTAAACTTGTTTTGGCACCTATCATTTCGGAAAAATACTTTGAACAAACCTCTCACTTTGAAAAGATTCATGATATTTGTTATTTAAATCGTCTATTACTTCTTATAAGAATTCAAACCTCTGTCTTTTTGACCACATATGTATAAATCCCATAGGTTTTCAAAAGTCGTATTAAATTTACCTTTAAAGGGATTCTGTAATACATGGGTCATTTATTTAATGGAATAGGCTTGCCAAGCATCTTCACCCTCCTCTTTTCATACTTCTTTAAGTAAAAGTTTATTCTTTTACACTCAAGTGAAAAGCACAATAATTCCCGCAGTGTTTCTAATTAAAAACATTGACCGATAAGAATTCCTCCCTCCATGGTTAAATGTACCGAACCACCTTCTAATGGTACAATTCTCTTGGAATTTTGATGTTCACTATTCCGCATGGTCATTGCCCGTTTTAACAATTTCACTTGTACAAGCAAAAGCTGGGTACCTTGTGTGGAAAAGGACTTTGGAGAATAATCATCATTTTCCTGCTACCCTTCCCTGGTTGGCATAATGATGTTTAAGGAGGAAGTTATATATGTCTTCAAGCCATGTTGTTTGAAGATTTGGCTGTGTTTAGAGTTGTCAGTGATCACCGACTTGCGGAAAACGTCATCATTTCAGCCGTAAAACGTCCACTACTGAACACAGGCCTCCCTCATGGTTCTCCATGAGGGGTAGTTACCATACTCACCACGCTTGTCAGGCGGGTTGGCGAGCGCAGTAAGGGATGTTGATACACGAAAAGACGCTTCTGTCCATCTTTGGGAGGTATCCCTTAGCAGGCTCTTACTACATGGGCATGAGAGGAGGGGTAACGTTCTACTGCCGGCATCCCACGGCAACATACGCGAAAAACATACTTCGGGACATTTGTTAAACATTTGTCTTAGTGTCGTCTCTAATTATTTAGTACGGGATAATTATTTTTACAAGCCAGTAAGATTGGATTGGGCACCTGAAACATATATAAATAGGTATTACAAATATGAGGTACAATGAAATGCGGTAAGAAAGGCAGGAGGACTGTCCTTTGATGATAATGTTGATACGTTCTTAACTGCGGAGAAAATTTAGGAGCATATTTTTGTAATAAGATCATCATTTCAGCCGCAAAACGTCCAACACAGGCTTCCTCATGGATTTCTATAAGGGGAAGTTGCCATACACGCCACGCTTGGCAGGCGGGATGACGAGCGCAGTACGCGATGTTGATACACGGAAAGACGCTGCTGCCCATCTTCCGGAGGTATCCCAGGCTCTTTCTTCATCTACGGGGATGAGAGGCCCCTCCTCTCATGCCCGTGGATGCAATAAGAGACTATGGGACTACGAGACTAAGACAAGGGCTAACATTCTATTGCCGGCACCCTACGGCAGCTTTATTGCGGCAAAGTAATGGTTAATAATAACATACCGTTTATTTCAGGCACACACTACACCATACACTCGTTAAGTACAAGATCGTTGATTTATAATCTTAACCTATTTATTAAATATGTAATTATACTAGCCAAGTACATATTTATATCTGTTACGTACTCTAGTTTAATTATATTATGACGAAACCGTGCTTTTACTTTCTTGTTGTTTTTGTCCATCAAAAGGTTGCCTGTAAGAGATCGCTTATCCCTATATGCGCAATTGCTTCTGCTTTTAGTTAATTATACTTTATTTCCTTTATTATATCGTTTGTGTTAGAATTAAGCTTGGTACAATAAAGAGTTATCTATCTATCTATCTGTCTAACCTACGACGGATATTAAATATATATAAATAACTATCATAAACTACTAACAAACATAATTAAAAAAATACTAATATACTTCGTAAAACTTAGTTTGATTGCTGCGACATATGCCAAGTGACACGAATAGTGCTGGAACGTTTTTGAAAATATGACCGTTTAATAATATATCATGTAGGTTACGATGACTGATCATCGTATTTCACTATTCGTACCCATAAAGTACGACGTTGGTCATTTATACCGTTACATAATTCAGAACTTGATGGGCGGGATCTTGATGACAGCTGTCGCAGCGATCAAGCTAAGCTTTACAGACAAATGAATGAATTAATGAATGCATATCACTTTATTGTACACCAAAATCAAAATAGTTACAGGAGATAAGAGTTATTACAAAAAAAAGGTGCAAGGTGGTGTATATCACATAATGGTAACGAAAACTAACTCAACTGAAGAATTTGAAGATGTTCAGATATGATACGAGTATTATTGAAAATCCAAAGAGTCAAAGGCCGCCGTGGGGTACAGTAAAATGTTACCCCTCCTCTCATACCCATGGATGCAGTAAGAGCCTGCTTAGTTATACCTCCGGAAGATGGGCAGCAGCGTCTTTCCGTGTACCAACATCCCGTACTGCGCTCGCCAACCCGCCTGCCAAGCGTGGTGAGTATGGCAACTACCCCTCATGGAGATCCATGAGCGAGGCCAGTAGTGGACGTTTTACGGCTGAAACGAATTATTAAAAAGCCGCCTCCACACCTCCAAATGAAGATATTTGCAGAATGTGGGTCTGCACTTGATATTTTACGCGACTCGTTTTAATAGGCACTAACACTAAAATGAATAATTAAGCAGTGTTATTGTGTAAGTTTGTATGCATGTAGGGAAATTAGATTTTGTTACTGTTTTGGGTGAGATAGAGCTGTGAAATGCCTAGTTACATATTAGCTTCTAAAAGTAAAAAAACATAGACGCAAGAGTCCATCTGTGAAAATTTAAACAATTTTCTGGGTTGGTACAATTTTTTTATTTCGCTTCGTCACACTGATAAGTAAATATTTATGAGCATCAATTAATATTTTCTAGGCAACACTTATAAAAAGGAATACATAAAAAGGATTGCTTTCGACTTTTATAACAATTAACTAGCCGCACCCCGCAGTTTAACCCGTGTAGTTCCCGTTCCCGTGGGAATTTCGAAAAATCCGTCCTTAGTGCACCTCTAGGATACTCAAGTTTATGTGTGCCAAATTTCGGATCACTCTCACTAGATCAAGTCAACAGATCCAGCCTGGATCTAGTGAGAGTTTTCATTTTGGAAAACTCTCACTAGATCCAGTATTTAAAGTTTTTCGAATACTGGATCTAGTGAGAGTTTTTTATTTGTTTGTACTCTCAGTAGATCCAGTTTCGAAATTTACAAAAAAATTTAAGTGTATCTATTTAATGTAAATTATAACTTGAATCTTCAATTTCCATATCGGTTTTTTTGACAGGTGTCAAAAATTACAGATGTCAAAATTGACAGACAGAACTTGTCATACATGACAGATGTCAAAAGTGACAAAATAAAAAAGATTACAGATGACAGCTGTCAAACTTCAAATGGCCATAACTCGACAACTACTCAGCCCAGACATTCCGTTTAGGGCTCAAATGAAAGGCATTGCTGTTACCTACTTTTTCGATGACAGCTGTCAAACTTCAAATGGCCGTAACTTGACAGCTACTCAGCCTAGACATTTCGTTTAGGGCTCAAATGAAAGGCATTGCTGTTACCTACTTTTTCGATGACAGCTGTCAAACTTCAAATAGCCATAACTCGACAACTACTCATCCTAGACATTCCGTTTAGGGCTCAAATGAAAGGCATTGATGATACCTACTTTTTAGATGACAGCTGTTAAACTTCAAATAGCCATAACTCAACAGCTACTCAGCCTAGACATTCCGTTTAGGGCTCAAATGAAAGGCGTTACGGCCATTTGAAGTTTGACAGCTGTCATCGAAAAAGTAGGTATCATCAATGCCTTTTATTTGAGCCCTAAACGGAATGTCTAGGCTAAGTAGCTGTCGAGTTACGGCCATTTGAAGTTTGACAGCTGTCATCAAAGAAGTAGGTAACAGCAATGTCTTTCATTTGAGCCCTAAACGGAATGTCTAGGCTGAGTAGTTGTCGAGTTATGGCCATTTGAAGTTTGACAGCTGTCATCGAAAAAGTAGGTATCATCAATGCCTTTCATTTGAGCCCTAAACGGAATGTCTAGGATGAGTAGTTGTCGAGTTATGGCTATTTGAAGTTTGACAGCTGTCATCGAAAAAGTAGGTAACAGCAATGCCTTTCATTTGAGCCCTAAACGAAATGTCTAGGCTGAGTAGCTGTCAAGTTACGGCCATTTGAAGTTTGACAGCTGTCATCGAAAAAGTAGGTAACAGCAATGCCTTTCATTTGAGCCCTAAACGGAATGTCTGGGCTGAGTAGTTGTCGAGTTATGGCCATTTGAAGTTTGACAGCTGTCATCTGTAATCTTTTTTATTTTGTCACTTTTGACATCTGTCATGTATGACAAGTTCTGTCTGTCAATTTTGACATCTGTAATTTTTGACACCTGTCAAAAAAACCGATATGGAAATTGAAGATTCAAGTTATAATTTACATTAAATAGATACACTTAATTTTTTTTGTAAATTTCGAAACTGGATCTTCTGAGAGTACAAACAAATAAAAAACTCACTAGATCCAGTATTCGAAAAACTTTAAATACTGGATCTAGTGAGAGTTTTCTTAAATGAAAACTCTCACTAGATCCAGGCTGGATCTGTTGACTTGATCTAGTGAGAGTGATCCCAAATTTCAAGTCTCTAGGTCCTGTGTTTTAGGCTGTGCGTTGTCTGTCAGTCACTCAGTCAGTAACAGAAGAGTTTTGTATATATTGATTTCTAAAAGCAGAAGATTATAATACTGTAAAAAATTACAAGATTCCTCGTCCCAAGAAATAAGACCGTTTTCAAAAAATAAATAATGCTGGGCAGTTCACACAGCTTCTATCTAGTTCCAAACTAGCCAAATCGTGTACTGTATAGAAAAAAGGTGTTTGATAGAATACATGCATATATAGATTTTTATTATTTGTAAATACATACTTGTTAAGCACAGAAAACCCCCAGACCCGAGTCAAATATCTGCTCCTAAGCAAACATTTGTGCCCCGGTGGGAATCAAACAAACCACCACCCGTCTCGGCCGGCTATTCGACCAACTGAGCCACGAGGTCCTCAATATTTCTCCCAAACAAACCTCTGGTGATAATTCATAGTCCTGTCTCGAATTCGCAGAAATGGCAGCAACATTCGTCCAGACTAATTACATTAAAATCACCGACACGACACTAAATCACTGTACCTATTACCTACCGAGGCCTCATCCTCACCTACAAATGTATAAATATTCTAAATATACTGAAATTTTCACCAACATTTCACTTACCGAACCACCAAGTTGAATTCACCCTAAAATTTGTCAAATTTTCTTGGTGTTACGGGTGATTTTCGCTCGTGCGTGTTTAGCTTTAGGATGTTTTGGTATGAGGAGGGTGCTCACAATCCTTTCTGTTAAACTATTCTCTTTGAATAATTGCTGCATGGTCTTGAAGGGTTCGGTATTCATGGTGTCCCGTTGTGGTTGGGGTTTGGCTGTATATAGCGGTCAATATGCATTTTGAACGCGTTCCATGAACTTGAGTTGTGGTGGCAGAACAAATTTCGCTTACCATAGATTCAAATAAAAAATCTTAGGCCTAAAAAAACCAAAATATTTTTAAACCATATTATTATAATTATATATTTATATTTTTATTATTTTTGATTGTTAGCATTATCATAGGTACCTTGTCATTTTTCATTTTGGACCAAAGTCTTCTTCTTCTTTTTTTATGGCTTTTTTATGTATGACTGGACCAAAGTCGTCAAACCCAAATATTTAGATGCAACAAAGTCGATACTTCAAACTATACTGTCATAGAAATAGATCAGAATCAGAGTCAATGAAACAATGGTAAAAAGTTATTTGTTCCCTAATCGAAATCAGACATTATACCTAATAATCATAATATTTATTGTAAGAACATACTCGTATGTTCATATAGGGTCTTAAAACTATCGATATGTTTACCACTATTAAGTTGGCATTAAAAAACCTTATGTTACATTCAAATGACATATCAAATTTTATTATATCACTTTAAAAGTATGTCTTTTAATAATATTATGTCTGTTCAGGCATCACCTTAAGTGTTGCCTTGGGCATTACATAATTTATGATTGCTTGTAATATTCTATCAGGCGTTACAATATTGTACTGTATTGATCACATGACATGTGTCAATCACTCTCTGCATTTGCGTACCCCGTACAAGCTAGACGTGTGTGTACCAAATAAATCCTAAAATTACTTTATGTTGGAGTTTTAATTTGTCTAAAGGATTAATTCTCCCTTATGTACGCTATAACTCGTACATAAATTGGTGGCCCATGAGGGGAATCAACAAGGAATCAATTCTATAAGAAAATCCGGGATTTCCCGCGCGGTTGGAGGGACTTTGGAGATCAAGAATTTCATTGAAAAGACATTGAAGATTCATCAAATCCAGACGGAGCCAATTTATCAAGACTGAAGCGGCGTCTAGGTCAGTGAATCAGCAAAAGATTCACGCCAGGAGTTGCAGTCTGACAAAAGATAAGTGCCCGCATTCCTTCCATTGTTCTTCCTAACCTAAAATTCATTACTAAATTCCCAGTCTAAATAGCATCATTTGCGCTAAACAAGGTGTTGTTTTACTAAATAAATATACTGTGATAAAGCACACTATAAAAATATGGTGTTTTACGCAGATTTCGTATAAATTTATGTCAACGTGGTGTTTTTCATGTAAGCAACCAAGTACATTTTACTCATAATATCGATAAAATTAACTTCATTTCGCGATCCCTACAGTAATTAAGCTTTGTTCACGTGAATTGTCGACGCGTTACAGGTGCACTAAGCCATCGGTTCAAGCTAGGTATTGCGTCATCTTTGAGCGGCCATCCAGAGCGTGGCGTCGTCGGCAGTTGGTGCTTAGCGGTGCGACGGGCAATCACCGTTGCGAGGGGCGTGAGATAAATAATTTATTAATTTTAAACTTTCATAATGACTTCCACAAAGGATGTTGATGGTGTCTCAGTTTTGGACGAGCTATACCGAAAACGTAGCTCTGTAAAAGGTCAAGTAACAAGGTTTAGGAATTATCTGGTAAACCAACTACAAAAAACACAGTTTACATCTATTGAATTAACGGAATTGCAACTAAAGCTTCAGAAAATTGAGACACTATCGATTCGCTTTGATAACCTGCAAGATGAGATCGAGGTTCTTAATCACAATAATTTAAGCGAAGAATTGCAAGAACGAGAGAACATTGAGCATGATTTCATCCTGAACATTGCTACTGCTAAAAATATAATTGAAAAACATCTAAAGTCAGAAATTGAACACCGACGGGAATCAATTATTGTGCCTCAGTGTTCTCACGATCGCCAGGAGGTAAGTGTTAAATTACCACCAATAAATATAGCTAAATTTGATGGTGCTTATTTCCGCTGGCTTGAATTCCATGACACATACAAAAGCCTCATTCATGATAATGTGAAAATTGCACCGATACAAAAATATCACTATTTGGTATCTTACTTGGATGGTGAGGCTGCGAGAATACTTTCAAACCTAGAAGTATCTTCAAATACTTACGAGGAAGCTTGGACGTTAATTTGCGACCGTTACAATAACAAAAGATTATTAACCAATCATCATTTAAATGCCTTGTTCAGCATTCAACAGGCCGCAAATGAAACTGAAAGGTCTCTTCGGTATGTAGTAGACACAGTAACTAAAAACTTACGTGCCTTACGCAGTCTTGGTCAGCCAACAGATCAATGGGATACATTAATTATTTTTATGATGTGTTCTAAACTAGACCCACTAACTCTCGCTAAATGGGAAGAACACCGAAATACACTTGATAACTATCCCACATTAAATGATTTTTTCAAGCTACTAACGGATCGCGCTGATGTTTTGGAGTCTCTAAACAGAAATAAAACTAATAATAATACTAAAAATTCATCTTCAACTTCGCGCAGTCCAGTAGAATCAAGTAATAATAATCGAAACAACTACAATACAAATAAAAATAGACAAGAAAGACCAAACTACACAAAATCATTTGCCGGTGTAAATAAAGAAAAACAAAATTCAGCAACATTAATTTGCATAATTTGCGGCAAAAATCACAAAATATACGATTGTTCTATATTTAAATCTAAAAATCTTACTGAGCGTTTAAACGACGTTAAATTGTTTAGGTTATGTTCTAATTGTTTAAAGCAAGGTCACCCCGAGAACGAGTGTCGAGTGGGTCCCTGTCGTATATGCAATGAAAAACATAACTCACTGTTACATAACCCGGAGCAGTCAGTGGCAAACCATACCTCCGACGAATGTTATGATCAGGATGATGATGACACAACTGCTGTTCATTTTTCGAAGCAAAATTGCACTGAAGTCCTTTTGTCCACTGCTTTGATTGAAGTGGTGAATCCAAGGACTAATCAAACACATAAGGTTCGCGCGCTATTAGATTGCGGCAGCCAATCTAGTTTTATAACTAAAAGTCTACAGCAAAAACTATCACTCAATTCATGTCCCATAGACGCGCTAAAGGTCATTGGGATTGGCAATAATTGTTCAGATAGGGTAGTCGAAAAGAGTGACGTTCAGATAAAGTCGCTGAATACACAGTTCAGTGTATTATTGCCATGCTTTGTTCTAAACGAGCTGACAAGCAATTTACCAAGAACTCCTATAAATATCAAAATGCTAAATTTACCTGACAATATCAGCTTGGCTGATCCAACTTTCCATCAACCGGCGTCTGTTGACATGCTGATTGGAGCCGATGTTTTTTGGGACATTTTAGGTACTGAACAGAAAGGTTTAGGTCCTGATATGCCTAAATTACGCAGTTCCAAATTCGGCTGGTTACTGTCTGGCCCGATCAAATCGCAAAATAATTTCACGATTAGTCATGTCCAATGTAATCACGCCGCTGCGATGACGAAAACTACAGACGAAATAGATAGGTTACTTCCAAGGTTCTGGCAACTAGAAGAAGTGCCTAATAGGCAATTTCTTAGCGAAACTGATAAGATTTGCGAAAATCATTTTTTACAAAATACCATGAGACTTGACGATGGTCGGTTTTGTGTGAAACTGCCCTTAACTGCGGCACCTGACTGTCTAGGTGATACCTACGGTCTAGCTAAAAAAAGATTGTTTAATCTCGAGAAAAAATTTAGACGAAATCCTGATTTAAAATCCGAATATTCAAAATTCATAAAAGAATATGCTAGTCTCGGACATTTGTCCGATTCAGCAGAAATGAAACCCGTTCCGTCCTATTTCTTTTGCCATCATGCGGTTCTAAAACAAGAAAGCGAATCAACAAAACTTAGAGTTGTATTTAGTGGTTCGGAACTATCATCTTCAGGGTATTCGCTGAATAGTATCATGATGGTTGGACCGAACGTACAAGACTCATTATTTTCTATATTAATAAGAGCGCGACAGTATAAATATCTATTGACTGGCGATATAGAAAAAATGTACAGGCAAGTGCAGGTTGCCGAAAGTGATCGTAATCTGCAACTCATTGCCTGGAGGGATAATGAGTCCGAGCCAATAAAAACTTTACGGCTAAATACATTGACCTACGGAACCGCCAGCGCAAGTTACCTAAGTACGCGCTGCATAAAGCAATTAGGAGAGGAACTCGATGACTCACTGATAAAAACTATAATAAAACACGATTTTTACGTCGACGACCTTATCACAGGCGCCGACGACGAACAACAGTTACGGTACATACAGAGTGAAGTTTCGCGTACACTGAATACCGGCTGTTTTAATTTGAGAAAATTCAAAACTAATCTAAAAAACTTATTTGATAATTCTA
The DNA here is from genome assembly GCA_963082625.1 of Pasiphila rectangulata. NCBI lineage: Eukaryota > Metazoa > Arthropoda > Insecta > Lepidoptera > Geometridae > Pasiphila > Pasiphila rectangulata. The sequence continues at coordinate 12,233,611 of OY720249.1, forward strand.
CTATAGAAACTCAGCAAAATTTAACAATTAGTGAATCATCGAGCACTCTAGGGTTGGGATGGCGTCCGGCCAGTGATACGTTATATTTTCCTATAAAGGAAATAACTGAACCGGACATAATTACAAAACGCATAATAATGTCAAATTCGTTTAAAATATTTGATCCGCTAGGCTTATTATGTCCTTGCATTATACAAGCTAAAATGCTTCTACAAAAATTGTGGAAACACAAACTAGATTGGGACCAATCTGTCCCACTAGATATTAAAAATGAATGGGATAGATTTGTCAAAAATATGTCGTATCTCAAAGATTTACAAATACCTAGGTGGGTCATCCGTGATTCGCCTACTTCGATAGAAATGCATTCGTTTAGTGATGCATCTTTAAACGCGTATGGGGCCTGCATTTATATACGCTCCATATATGCGAATGGTGACGTCACTAGTCGATTGTTAACTGCAAAATCCAAAGTAGCACCGGTAAAACCGACGACAATTCCTAGGCTCGAGTTGTCGGCTGCGCTTTTAGCTGCCCGACTGTGTACTTCGATAAATGAGTCACTTCGGAATGCGCCTGCGCGTGTCGTTCATTGGTGCGACTCGAGTATAGTACTGGCTTGGATAAAAGGCGACCTAAGCAAACTAAAGGCCTTTGTTGCCAATCGCATCGGCGAAATAAATGAGCTTACTGACAAATCATCTTGGCGTTATGTGCCCACAACAGCTAATCCTGCTGATTTAATTTCGCGGGGGGTGGATGCCAGCCACTTAGTGTCCATGAAATTATGGTGGAATGGACCTTGTTTTTTAAGTAAAGACGAGTCAGAATGGCCTGTTCTAAATTCTAAAATTAACTATGAAAGTTTACCTGAAATAAAGTCGAACACCGTTGCTATCCAGGATAACGTAATTAAATTCGAAAACTATTCTAAATTAATAAAACTTCAAAGATCATTTGCTTACGTAAAAAGATTTATACATAACTTAAAAAGTAAAAATAATAAAATTATAGGAATGTTAACTGTGGTGGAATTGAATGACTCATTCCATTATCTTTGTATTATGGCACAGCGCGAGTCGTTTGCTATCGAATACGATTGTTTAAGGGGCAATAAAACTTTAAATTCAAAATCTAAAATATTATCCTTGTCTCCATTTCTTGACAGTATAGGACTGATTCGAGTTGGTGGACGTATTGACGCTTCGGAATACGCTTACGATAAGAAGCATCCGATATTGTTGCATGCGTCACATCATTTAACGAAGCTTTTATTCGATAGGGAGCACTTACGTAATATGCATGCCGGCTCACAGTTGCTGTTAGCTGCTGTGCGCGAGTACGTATGGCCGGTCGGCGGCAGATGCTTAGCTAAGCGCACTGTGAATAAGTGTGTACGCTGTAGGCGGTTGCGTGGTAAAACACTATCACCAAAAATGGGAGATTTACCATCACAACGCATTACACCTAATTTTCCCTTTGTGTCTGTTGGCATAGACTTTGCAGGCCCGTTCTATATAATTAATCGTAAAGGTCGAGGTAGCCGCTTAATTAAGTGTTATCTCTGTTTGTTTGTATGTATGCGTTACAAATGCATTCACTTAGAGGCCGTAAGCGATTTATCTAAAAATGCATTCATTATGACACTTCGCAGATTTATTTCTCGTAGAGGAAAGCCAGCGGAAATATTTTGTGACAACGGCCGCAACTTTGTAGCTGCCGCAAAAGAGTTAGGTGATTTTTTAAAATCGGCTGCGGAACCCTTATCTGATTTTGCAGGTCAGGAAGGAATTAAATTCTTTTTCTCACCTGCTTACGCTCCTCACTTCGGTGGTATTTGGGAAGCCGGCGTAAAATCCGCTAAGCATCATTTGCGACGCGTAATTGGCAATAGTCATTTAACATTTGAAGAGTTGTCAACGTTGTTTGCGCAAGTGGAGGCTATTCTAAACAGTCGTCCCTTGTGCCCCCTACCTTCCTGTCCTAATGACCTGCTTTCCCTCTCCCCAGGGCACTTCTTGATTGGAAGACCGCTAACTGCGATGCCTTCACCTGCTCTGGAAGACCGACAAGAAACCTCACTTCAACGATACGCCCGGATCGAGCGACTCCGTCAGCATTTTTGGCAGAGATGGCAGAAGGAGTACATCGTTGAACTACAACAGAGGACCAAGTGGAAGACTAGCACTCAATTTCTAAAGCTAAACGATCTAGTCCTTCTTCAAGAGGATAATGTACCTCCCCTATGCTGGCGTCTCGGACGAGTGGCTCGCCTATTCCCAGGACCTGACGGCATCTCAAGGGTGGCAGACGTAACAACGGCAAGAGGATGCGTGCGAAGATCCCTGTCAAGACTTTGTCCCCTGCCTACGGCTGAAGATTTAAATTTAACTTCATAACTTTCACTTTTTTTATTGGGAATTTACAATTTAACTTCAATCTTTCAATATTAATGTGTAGGTGAACTTATTACTTTAATTGCTAAACTTTCTAAATAATATTTGAGTAATTTTTGTATAATTTGTTGTGTAGTTTACTTGCATTGTTTTGTAATAGCTTTGCCCATTTGTTTAATTTTTTCCCGGGCCCCAAGATGTTCAGGCATCACCTTAAGTGTTGCCTTGGGCATTACATAATTTATGATTGCTTGTAATATTCTATCAGGCGTTACAATATTGTACTGTATTGATCACATGACATGTGTCAATCACTCTCTGCATTTGCGTACCCCGTACAAGCTAGACGTGTGTGTACCAAATAAATCCTAAAATTACTTTATGTTGGAGTTTTAATTTGTCTAAAGGATTAATTCTCCCTTATGTACGCTATAACTCGTACAATGTCACTTTCTAACTATTAGAGAAGTCACTTTCCCTATCTGGAAGAGATAGCTTCTTAGCGATAAGACCGCCCATAGTGCATTTATATATTAATTGTATGTTTGTAAGTTTATATTTGGTGTACAATATAAATGGTGGAAATGAATTAATGAAAATTCTTTTCATTCATTCATCCATTTCCCTGGATCGGCACAGCACTTTTACAGATGCTCAATTTGTTACAGTGATAAAAGTATTCAGGGCAGTCAAGTAGCTAGGTGCCAGTTAGTTTTACTTTTAGAATGTTTATGAGTACCATTTGTTTTACGATAGGAATCGATCTCATTAACTTCCGTTTCTCGTGTCTCAGCTAGCATTTTTATGAACCTATCTAATGTTATTTTAGTCAATATTACAAATAGTTAATACCATTGGACGAGATAATGCCGTTATTTTATTTTAAATTTAGAAAAAATAAACTTATATCATTTCCACTTAATACCGACTTAAACCGGCCCACTTAAGAGGCTAGAGATTTAACAAATAACACGCGGTTCAGTTAGCACGTACCGAGATAGCACACATTGATCACAATAGTCCCAAGCATTAATATAGCAGACAGTTTTGAACTTGGAAGCCGCCTCAGGGTATGCAGCCAAACCAACGTATTACCGTTTAAATTATTGGGCACGATTTCGAATAAGAATGTTCTCGAAGGCGTCCGAAAAATTAATTGGTTAATTGATGAAATAGAAGGAATATTATACATTCTTACCTTACTACCTGAAATGTGAATAATTGCTGGTTCATCTACAAGTAAGAAAATATACCTGGAAATGTTTTTACAATCTACTTTTTACACGAGAATTGAAGCAAATCATACTTACCAAACGTTGTATACAATTTAAAGGTAGATTGACGATATATTCCCTGTTGCCTACACAAGGCTCCGTGTGGCAACCTACGGTATTCCAGGAATCCAATGGAAATGAGGTTACTCATCTCCCAGTCGTAGGATGGCAGCCCACGTCCACTGCTGGACATAGTCCTCCCTTACGGATCTCCAAGATCACAAGGGGACTGTTGCCATACTCACCAAGCAGACAAGAGAGTAGGGGCAACATTCTTCTGCCGGCACCCCATGGTAAAGAGTCAAATGAGGTTACTATTTCACTCACAATTGTAATTGTACGACCAAGTGAGGTTCCGGTCGCTTTATTCTCATTTATACTCAATTAATAAAATATTTATTGATTTTTGGATTGTCATCATTTCAGCCATAAAACATCCACTACTGAACGCAGGCCTCCCTCATGGATCTCCATAAGAAGCAGTTGCCACACTCACCACGCTTGGCAGGCGGGTTGGCGAGCGCAGTACGGGATGCCGATACGCGGAATGACGCTGCTGCCCATCTTACGGCCGGAGGTAGCTCTTAGCAGGCTCTTACTGCATCCACGGGCATGATAGGAGGGGCAACATTCTACTGCCGGCACCCCACGGCATTTACGGCATTTTGGCGTTTTGGACGGCACGGCATTTTGGATTGTGTCTTCTTTTAATTATTCTATTGCGCAACCAAATGCAGAAAAGGAATTGAAATTACTTTTTCGCAACCAGTTGTAAACACGTTTTAAATCATTGAATTAATAAATACGTCATCGTTTTTCTAATTCCGCACATTATCCATTGTTATTTAAGACAGTTCATTAGCCGATACTTGATCTCCATTACATTTATAGATAAAAAAACAAAGTGCACAAATAAACTTTTCTAGAGAAGCATACAAAAAAGAAATATGAATTATGAATTAGGACGTTGACCCTTCAAAAATTATGTACCCTGAACTGTAAAAGTGAGGTCATTATTGAGATGAACCCTGGACCAGTTTGATCTCCCTGCATGGACCCTGTTAAGGTGTAATAGGTCGGATTAGGGATGCTGTATTGTGATGGTATAGGGTAAATTACAGGTCAAATATCATTGAAGCAATGAAGGGTTGAAACGTAAACATATATCTAAATGACAAAGACTATATTGATTATTGTACGCTGATTTTTTTTCTTTATCCAACATACAGGGTGTATTATAATATGTACCCGAAAGTGGATGGGATTCAGCCCATGAAAACAAGTAGTTTTGAAAGGAAAAAAAAATCGGAAATTCGTATTTGTGATGTGATGTGAAAATGATCCTGAGGTCATAATCGGAATTTACTTTATTACATTTTATTCAAAAAATCTCTGTGTGGTTTTAAGTATCTTTTTTACCTATACGGCAACTCTTTGTCAATGACCCTGCCAAGAATCAGGTACCGTTTGGGCTGCCATTATCGTACAATCAGCAAACACGAAAGTTTATTTATTTATTTATTGTTAAGGAAGACCGACAGCTTATATCTAACACAATATTACACTTATATATAGATAAAATAAAAATAAAATATAATAAAAAGTTTTAACAGGAGTTAAAACTTTCGTGGTATTTGCTTGGATAATAATCGTCGAATCCTGAAAAGTCGTAGAAGTAAAGTTGTTCCTTGGGGTGGTCAGAATTTAACCCCCTTTTGACTTAATAAACTATTATATACCTCTACAAGTCAAGTCAACCCGGGACCACGATTGTTGAAACACCGTCGAAACGTCGGGAATAATCAAAGGTATTACGCGATAAATTCCCGTGTTTATGTTACTTTATTATATACACCCCGTATATCTTTTATTTCGGTCGAACTATGCTAAACTTAACCTTAACTCGTGTATACGTACAGAATAAAATTATTTCTATTATTCTGATCTAATTAGTTTGATTAATCCGATTCGCCAAAGGCTTATTATAAACTAGCTTGTGCCCGCCGCTTCGCATGCGTTGTACCCGGATAAAAAGTAGCATATGTGTTAATCCTAGGCAACATCAAATTTGCAAAATTTCAGGTCGATACGTACGCTAGTTTTTGCGTGAAGAGGTAACAAACCTCCATACAGACAAACATCCGGCTTTAAAATATTAGTGAGATAAGGTTCTAATCTAGATTTCAACTTAAAATATCCAAGCTCTGAACAAGATAACTTTGCTACCCAACAGGTTATAAGTAAATATTAAAAATGTCCGGATATTTTTCATGGCGTAACAGCGCACTAGACGGGATGCAGAGACGAATTATAAGAATGAGTATAAAGTTAATTGTTCAAGAAACACAATTACAAAATTAATATATCTACTAATGGTCCCCAAACTAGGTAAAACCTGTATCTTGGGAACCTCCTTCCATTTGATAATTATGTAACAAGTAATTTATTATTATCCCTTACTATTAGTTTTTCTAGACATTTCTTTTATTTATGACAACCTCCGTGGCGCAGTTACTTTAATAGCCGGCTGAGACATAGGAGGTTGCGGGTTCGATTCTCGCCACGAGACATATGTTTGTAAGTTTTCTGCAGATTTCTGTTGGTAGGTCTGCGTAGTTTTCTTTGTTTTTACAAAAAAAATGTATTTTTGTATTCTATAAATCATATGGTAACCAAAACACAAGCTTTATTTACTTTGGAGCGCCATCTAGTTAGTGTAGTGTGAAGTGTTCAGCTTTATATATTTTTTATAATTATATCAAAACCCAGTTTGATGTTTATACCTCCGATTGAAAAAGTTTTACAAAGATTAATTTGTACTATTATTATAATTATGTGTGATATGACCATCTAGGTTATATTTAAGTAGGCATTTTTGTGCTATAGTTAAAGCATTCTCCTTATATTATCTAAAGTACAGATAGATAACTTATTAACATAATTTCACCACAAAAAGGTTTATTAAAATACTACATACAAATAAAACGTTACACATCGCTACAGGATTTTATCGCTTGAACCCGGCTTATAAAATATAAAATTTAAGTACTTGCTAAAGTCTAAGAAAGACAAATAAAACCAACACAAACATCTCATCTTTCACTCCTTTGTTTCAGACCAAAACGTTCGGCGAACTTCTCAAAACACTAAGAACGGCCAAACCGAAGTTGGCAACTAAATTCGGCCCTGCGCATTGGCCGAGGCTGGCTCCAGCCCTACCCACCCCCTTCGAATTAATTACAATCAGAAGGACACAAGCGTAGTAGTGTGTCCACCCCTTAACTTTGTGTGCCATGTTGAAAATTCGCCCGAGTATTTGTGTGAGTGTGCAATGTTCTTACTGTCTGTAGTGTGCTATCATACTCGAGATGTAAAGTTTTGCCAGTTTTACTTCGTTTGACGGGTGAAAGTCGTATTGGCCAAGTGATACCGTGACTTTCAATCCGAAGACTATGTTTTCAATATGTACCGGCCGAACTATCCGATTTAACACGTGCTATAACGGAGAAGAAAACCCGCGGCTTAGTCAACTACAGACTTCTTTTCTCTGACTATTTGCCGACTAAGCCAGGAAATAAGGTCCCAGGCACTGCAGCGTCCCCTAAAGCGTGAATACTAGTTGTTGACGCTACAAACCTAACAGCCCTTTTTTAATGCAAGAATGTTTTAAATAATATAAGTTTTAAAGAAAGAAATGTAATGAGTTAATTTTTTCGTATGTCTTAGGTTAATAGTAAGCGGCAGCGTTTTCTTTCTGTGCATGTATCATACATAAGTACTCGTGATTTTAAAATACGTCAACCAAGTGTAAACCTAGTCAAACCATTCGGCTTAAAAAAAAGAGTTTAGAACCATGAAATTTTTAGTGATGGGTACTGAGCATTTTGTAATAACCAAAATATAAGCCAGGAATATATCGCTACCATAGATCTGCCAAAGCCACTGTTACACAACTGTATCTTCTAAGAGTAGGATTTTCTTTGCCCATTTTCTACAATACCGTTGTCCTAACAATCTAACAAAAAACACACGTTCATCAAATCCAACTACGCTCACATTTTGTAAAAACTAGAGCCATATTGATCGAATCCTCAATTAGCACATTCACATCACACATCCTTCGGGGCCTTCTGTCAGTGGACCAGAGTCCTTCTCCGGCACTTAAAAGTGTTAGGATGGCTAGGATCAGGGTAGTATCACGGGGGCAATGCACAATACATCCCAATGCGGGACATCAGTGCAGATCTGGCAACCCCCTTTAGAATTAGAATCTCCTCTTCTAGCCTCATCCAATATTGTCCGGCAACCTTGACTACATCGTCTTTCCATCTGGCTTAGTGTAGCCAGGCAGACGTACATATATGCACTTATAAGACAAGCTCTATTATTTTATTCGCGTATGAATCGCATGACATTTTCGTTAGACTATCTAAAAGTAAGATAAGACTCTCAATAAATTTAGAAACTTGAATTAGAATGAATATTAAACCATATTTCTTAATTTAAATTTTATTATTTTTGTTGTGATTGCATGGTGTTTATATTTGTAATTAAGGTGAAATTGGGTTATATATTGTAATTAAAGCTATGTATTTGATTCTGTTAATGTTCACTTTGTTAATGCTACATATAAATAAATAAACTGCTCGCCAAGCGATACGATTTTCAAGGAAAGGAAGCGATGAAAAAGTAATTTATTTATTTATTTTTACAAAATCCACAGCTCTTAATAAAATACAGTTCAAGTCAATTACAGTTCAATTATTCAAGTCAATTAAAAAAAACAGCTCCTAATAGAAGAATTTTAGGTAACTTTAGAGTTAAGGGTTAAATAAGGAGCCTGGGCCGATAACTACGCGTGTTCAAGCTCCGATAAAAAGTTACGTGACCCACATGGAGCCATTAGCAAATATCTAGAAAGCACACCTCTCATACACGATTCTACGAAACTAAATTAATATTTCAGAGTCTGTGGAACTTGGTTGGGGTCCTTTCTAAACAGCCCTTGGTCTTCTAAAGTTATTCCAAGTTGCAACCAAGTTCCTCGCTCTGGGGGCAGGGTAAAGATTACTTTGTAAGGGATGGGGTGGGCCTTATCTTAAGTTTGTTAGTTTGTACTTTTTGCTAATAAATGGTGCTTGTGTTGTCCAAAATCTGAACGCTTCATTTGCCTTCATGGCACATTTGGGAGTTTGTCAACTTTCACTTTGTTACAATCGTTGTTGACTTTTGGATCTACGTTTTGTTTTAGTATAATTTACCTATTTCATATTTTACAAAGATTTTTATTTTATTATATAAACCAAAATATTTATTTTAAAATGCCTTCAATTTAAGTTATCAATATTCTTCTTGAAGAAAATAATGAGTACTTGTTTTAATACACTCATTGTGAATTTCAAGCGGTGTGTGAGTATATTTATTAAAGTTTACGATCTACCGTAATATAATTTTATTTAACATAGATAACATAATATTTTAACCTATAGTTATATTTTGTCCAAGAAATCAAATCGGAAATAATTGTAATTAGTAGAGATAGCTACCAATATACCGTACCTTGAACATTATTTCAATAATATTAAAATATTAATGTTCTCTAGACAAACCTAACGTTCAATAAGAATAACATCAATAGTAACTTTCTGTTTATCGAAGTACTCAATCGAATTAAACTATCCAAGATAAATAATAATTCATACAGTTATCTAACAACAATATTAACCCTTGAGGTACACTAGATGTCAAAAGTGATAAATTAGTACAGTCACATACATAAACAAATACGTGTAATCTGGTTCGGCATATTGTTAGTTACGATATTATCTTTCTGCCGGCTTAACATGAACTGATGCGGTGCTGTTTAGTGGTAGGGTGTCTGTGAGTTCGGTTTGCCCGTAAAGTACGTTTTTCTAAAGAAAATGTCAAGCACAATCGTATGTTTTAATGATTTTACTAAATGTGGGTATTCATGAAACCAATCTATGTTAGAATATTTTAGGTTACCTTTCATCGAATGACAACTGAGAAGATATATTTATGAAAGGGTGAAATCGAGGTCCAAAACAATTATTATTAGTCAAGACCCTGGTTTTGAATAATAATAATTGACACTGTATCTACAACTAGCAGTGCCTCGCGGTTTCCCGCATATTTCCCATCCCTTGGGAATACGGGGATAAAAATATCGCCTATGTTACTCGCTGAAATTGTAGCTTTTTATTGGTGAATACATTTAAAAATCACCTTAGTGGCTTAGCGTAAAAGCGTAACAAACAACCAAACGAACTCACATTCTATCCAATGGAAAAATCTATCCGTTTCCTAAGAATTTTATTAGCACTGTCCATATTCATTTGGATAAACAGTCGCCCTACTCCGTATACGTGGCAAAGTCGAGCCAACGAGATTTTGACCAATTTATAGCGTGCCAAGTGGAAAGATAAGCTAATACAGATTAGAAACAGGGGATTGTATTGGCGAGCTAATTTTGCATACTGGAGGTATAGCCCTTATGTTTGAGTGCACTTGACTGTACGTTAATTCAGGTGGATGTTTCATGATGATGGATTGACGCGCATTCAAATTATTATAAGGGGGTTAGAAGCTATAGATACGGTATACTTGAAGTTGTAGATAGTAAATATAGCAAGGCGTTGCGGGTTCGATTCCCGCCTTGGGACAAATGTCTGTACGATCTGCAGATATTTGTTCAGGGTGTTCTGGGTGTTTTTTCTATATAAAATAAAAATATCTATGTATTAATAATGTATTAAGTACATCATTCATCTAGTACCCATAACACAAGCTCTGCTAAGCTTGGGGCTAGATGATGCTGTGTGATTTGTACAGCATTATTTATTTATTATTATTTATTAGATGAGCGTTTCGTTACATACAGTAGTTATGTACAGTTTGTTCTAATTGAGTGCGCGGTCATTCGGCACCCTTTCGCAACTAACAAATTAAATGTTCAAATATATAACTTTTAATAGTTTTATGAAAGATATATTACATATTTAAAACCTTTATTTTGAACAAGAGATTTAAAAGTAGCTGTTTATGTAGCATTGTCGTAAATCTTAAAGTAATTATGACGAATGTCTGCGTCTGCGAAACGAATAATATTAATAAAATAAATTTAAAATGAAATACTAGTCACCACGAATATTTTAAGTACTTACGCAACATTGTCACAAATAAAGTTTTGTCGATGTGGATAAAGTAATGTTAAAATATTATAATTAATTAATGTTTATTGACTGTGATCCTTCCTTTTACCATAAAGATTTCACCGTTAAATATTCACAAATGGCTAAAAACTATTCCCGTTAGATCTAACGAAGACACAAGATTGAGTAACCTGAATTTAAGTACATACAAAATAATTAAACATACAAACAGCCAGCTCTGTAATTAAACCGAACCTTTCAGCATACCTGTTTATATAGCCCTAATGACTGCGCGGCTCGGCCAAAGGGTTGTCCAGCAAGGGACGAAAATTTCGTAAAGGGTTTGCCCTAAAACGGGGGCCGGTGATAATTAATGTCTTAAAACGACTGTACTAAACACCACTCTAACATCGAATTTTAGTCTTTAACAACTACAGATTAGAGATCAAATTATTAGGCATTTCACTGTCACGTTTGGTCCAATTTTATAGTCTGGGGTGGCAAATAATAAGAGGACTGAACATACAAAGTTGGCTGATGAATGACACTCAGAGGCCCCATTGCCCTTCGGAGGTTTTAAGTGGGTTGGATAAGAAATGTCGGATATCTAGTGAAATATTTCGCGTTAGTTTGTTTGTTTATGGTGATTATGTGAGTAATTAAAGCTGGGATGGGCGGGCTGAGAGCGATTTGGATTAGTGATTTTGAATTAGTGTTTAATATTATAGTTTTCATTATAAATTATACCTTATGTGGTCTTCGGTAATTGCACTCCAGTGAATACTAATTCATGATGCTTTATTGGAATATTTTCAGAATTAACATGAAAATTTGCCTATAGGCAAAGGTTAGCTAATTTCACTCGCTTGCCATTTTATTTAATAATTAAATTAATTACTAATGTAAATAGTAGTAGGTAGTATAATGTCGTTATGACTGTAAAGGAATAGGTATGTAAGTTTTTCAACAAAACAATACAAAAGCATAATATAAAGTAAAAAATGCCTCTATAGATACAGTCCCAGCAACGAGTTAAAATATATTTATTACATTTATTATTCAAAATACTTATTAACTTTTCAGAAGCAACATTTTTTGGTATGGCAAATACAAAAATTAAATGTTAATATTAGTTGATGTAGATCGTTAATTTTGATTTAAAAGTTATAACATATATTTTGTTACATTTAATTATATTAGAACTATTATTGTTTTGGTATAACCTAAAACGAAAAGATTATTTTTAGTGTTTGGAAGTGTATATCCGTCGTTTTACCAGTTTACTAATCTAGCTCAAAATGTAGCTCAAAAGATCAGATAGCCAATTAAAGGCCAATATCTCTACTTTCTTCAATAACTAAAATATTAGAAAACTTATCAACCGCCGACTAGTCAGGTATTTGGAAGATAAGTCAATACTGTCAGAAATGCAGTTTAATTTTAGGGCTCAGATTTCAGCAGCTGATGCTTTTCATCATGTGACTTAACGTATCGAACAAGAACTTGATCAGGGACACCACACTACAGGATTTTTTTGGACCTTGCGAAAGCCTTTGATATAGTTTCCGTTCCCACTCTTTTACATAAACTTGAGAATTTAGGTATCAGAGGCAATCAACTTCAACTTTTCATGAGCTATCTGGAAGACCGCACACAGTGCGTTAGGATCGGCAATGTCCTTATCGATGATCTAAAAAATACTGATTATGGTGTACCCCAAGGACTGCCTTGAAAAATAAAGTCAGACCCAGAATACTGATTCTGGGTCTAACTTTATTTTTGATTTATATTAGCGACCTTTGCAATCTCAAACTAGATAATGGAAATATCATTTCATATGCTGATGACACTGGCCTGCTTTTTTCAGCCAACAAAATTTACTAACTCTCATTATAAAAAAGACGAATTATATAAAGTTCTCGATGCGCAAACAAACGTCAACGGAGCCAAATCTTATATTAATTGCACATCATTGCAAAGAACATAATAACAACCAAAGCCTTTGCCCTTTTCTAAATTGAACACGTAAAACAAAATATCTAAGAATAATCTTGGATGAAACTCTTTCTATCAAAGATCATCTAGAAGTTTTAAGTAAGTCCGTAAGTTAATCTTTGTTTATATTTTCTCTTTATTTTAGTAATTGTAAACTTGTTGTTAAAAACTATCTCCAAAGTATGTATGTCATATGACGATACAGAGTAGTTATTAGCTATAATAAAGTAGGTATAACAAACTTGCCTAAATAATGAAATCATTATTTTAAGAATGCACCTTCAGCTTTATTTGTCACTGTTGTTTTTATTATTTTTCTTAATGCTATCTTATCAGATCTGTTAAAATTTCATTGTCATTAAATTTATTTTCTTGTGACCTAGTTTTTGCCTGAAAAACAGGATCATCTAGTTCAGGCGCACTCTAAGTTCATTAGGTTTCTTTGATTAAATAAGATATAAGTAATATGTACTGCTTAGCCGTTAGTTATTTAAATAAATATTATTGTATATTAGGTTGACATTAGAGTAGGCTTCTATAGACCTATCTCTGGAGATTCATCAGAAACTCAACACATCAGCATGAAGAATAAATGATTCATCTCACCCCCATCAGCGGAATGACTTGCAGCGTATCACACCATGTGCTAAGGGTGCGGATTAGGGACGCTAATTATCTTACTAGAGTCGGGAGTTCGGACTCCGAAAAAGTTGAGAAATGTAATAAATAGTTTCTTCAGTGACGCCATTGCCTTAGCACTAGACACAGCACCCACCATACATTACATACAACGTTAATGTATTAGTATGAAGATAATTAGGGTTTATGGGGGATAAAAGATAAAAAAAAAGATAAAAAATATTTATTTAGACAAAGTTTAACAATCAATCACAAGTAGAGACAATTAATAATTTCTAAAGTATTTAAAAATAATACCATAAAAACTAACAAACAAACATTTCATAGCTATCAGTGGTCCTCGCACTAGGCCAAGCCTGTATCGCGAAGACCATAAGGAACTAGTTCGGACTTCGAAAATACTGAGTAAATTAAAATTATTAGATGATTTTTTCAGTGGCTTATAGCTAGGCTATGCACCCAACATTACACTTGTTAAATAACATACATAATAAATATCTTACGAGTGTGCTAAGTGTGCAAGGATGGGAATGGGTTCAGACTCAAATTAAAATTCAATATCTGTCAGCAATAAAACTTCCACTGAACACAAGCCTCCCTCATGGATCTCCATCAGGGGTAGTTGCCATATTCACTACACTTGGCAGGCGGGTTGGTGAGCGCAGTATGGGATGTTAATACACGGTAAGACGCTGCTGCCCATTTTCCGGAGTTATCCCTTAGCAGGCTCTTACTAAATCTATGGGCATGAGAGGAGGATAACATTCTACTGCCGGCACACCACGGCATATTAAAATGGAATCTTTTAAATATATTTGCCATCTATTTTACAGTTTCTAACAACAATAAAAATGTTACCCTACTTCTATACTCACAAATCTAATAGGTCTTAAATCTAGTTGAAAGTAGGATAATGAAAAAATGTACTTAGGCTTGTTTGGTAACATTTTTAAAATCAAAATACCAAAAGTTTGAATTATTTAAAGTAGCTAGCTCTTTTAGAGCTGTCAATTATTTTGTGTAGAACCTAAATGGTAAGAGAGTAAGCACACCGAAAGTAAGTTATGTTATTTCATATAAAATTTCCCCGAATACATAGTTAAAAGTTTTTCGGTTTCCGCTTATTTAATCTTCTATATTGTTGTTGGCTATTCATTGTTATTTTAAAACCTATATTTAATAAAATAAGGTACTCCAAAAATTTAATTACATAAGTTATTATACATAATAATTACATAATTATTTTTCGAAATCCTTGACAAAATCTCATCCCTGTCCTACCCTATAAGCCTTTTAAAATGATTACTGCAAGAAATGTTAGCTAAAATATATTTAATACCCTTATCTACATCATTAAATAATTATTTTTCGGAGTCCTAGTCAAAATCTCATCCCTTCCCTACCCTAACTCAGCCCTTTGATTATTATGTAAGTTTTACTAATGACTTGTTAGTGTTTCGGAATATGAAACACGACACCGAAAGGGCTATGTTTTATGGGAGCTTTCATAATTGACATTATTGGTCATTAATTTCTACACGTGGAGTGGAAGCCATGGCTTGGCAAGCGCAGCGTAGGGCGTCCACCAACGAGATGGGCGGGCAACCTGGTAAAGTGTGCTGGTCGACGTTGGATGAAGGCCGCTTCTATGTAGCTACAAATACCTGGAGGTCCATGAGGGAGGCTTATGTCCAACAGTGGACGCCCAATGATGATGATGCTTATATATCAATATACTTAGTTTTATTAAGTCTCATTAAAATGCAGTTTTTTTTTGCGGTGGGTGCAAAAAATAATATTACTATATTTTTTTTAATATTTAATTATAATTGTACGTTTTATGTAAAACTAAAACAAAAAAAAATATTGTTGTGCAATTAAGAAAACATAATTTGTTAACAATTTGAAAACTTTAATGAATTAGAATTTAATGGTTGTTTAGAAAAAAAATCATGTCCAAATAACAAGTATAAATGAAGTAGTTGTTATTAACCTAAATCTTATTATAATTTTATATTTTAAGATATTAATGTAAGGTGTTAGTGCTTACTAATGACTTTTATCTTTGATAACTGATAGTCTTGTGTTAGTTATGAACAAACCATAAATTAAGCTCCTTCATCATTATCTACACAATAATTATGACCGTGTGCCGGCAGTAGAAAGTTGCCACTCCTATAATATTGCCCGTGGATGCGGTAACCATAACTAGGTATACCTCCAGAAGATGGGTAGCAGCGTCTTTCCGTATTTCAACATCCCAGACTGCGCTCCCCAATCCGTGAAGGATATGCAAAAATGCCAGTGATGATTAAGTAGGGATTGCAATACTTAAAATTAAACGTACTTACTAAAAAGTATATGTAATATTTATAAATGTATTAAAAAAATGTTTAAACACCTATATATAACTACTAGCCGTACTCCGCAGTTTCACCCGCGTAGTTCCCGCTATCGTGGGAATAAAGTAAATCCAGTATTTTTGGAGCCTATTCAATGCATACAAAAAAACAAACAAACAATCATATCTTTCCTCTTTATTATTAGTGTAGATGTAGTTGTAGTTAAACATGGCGGCAGGAAGAATAATTAATATAATATTAATAAAATGATTATAATCCATCACATTATTATATTCGCTTGCCGATTGTGATTATTTCTTGACAACACTATTCATGTAGTGTACTTATGCTTTTTTTTAAATAGTTTATCGATAAAATGTAATTTGACTAATTTCGTGTTGACGCTGTTAAAAACTTACAAACCATCATCAGGCCAAATATATACATTACTTAAGGAACCCCAACACATAACACATTAGAATTTTAACTCCAGCCATTTCAGCATTGCGGGTAGATTAACAAATCCCAATCACGGGAGATTCTCACATTCGTAGCAAAGTTTTCCGCCCAAGAACGGGACGAAACATATAATTTAACTGCTAGAGCGAGTAGGACGGCTGTATTGTGTGTGGGGGCTGCCTACATGGGTCTGTCATAATGATATATTAATTTCTGTCGCGGGCTTCTATTGTTTTGTTAGGTATTTACGGCGTGACGTATGGTCATTACGTTTTCATAGTTTCATAAAGACGCATAGAGCTTTGTGCGTTTAATGGTCGAAATATAAAGGCTGAGTGCCATTTGCATTGTTTACTGTGCTTGCTTTGTTTAGAGCTGTATCATTTCTAATATTCATAAAGGACTTGATAACAGTCATCATCATCACAGCTGCAGCCGTAGGACTATTGTACACATCCACTGCTGGACAAGAGTATTAAAACAATATTTTATGAGTTACTATTTTAATTTAGTATCTAGACTGAATTAAACAGTGAATCCGGCTGGCACAAGACCGCCAGGAGTAGCGTATAAGAAAAGAGGCTTTTACCTAGCAGTGGGTGTTACCGGCTGATTAGATAGGCTGATAGATCTAGACCAGTAAATATTGGAAATATAAAATGTATGATTAGACGTTAAACTTACATAATATATGAAACATCTACCCGTGACCAATCCAGTCATCACGTCTTATCCAAATAATCTATTTATAATTAGGCGATAAACGCCCTTAAGCAATGTTTACTTACACCTCTATAATATATGTTGGCAATGCTGCATGAAATGGAACCTTCTTAGTGCAACATTTGAAGAAGAGTGCACTGATGTTACAGCGGTCAGCCCTAGGCTCTCGCACTTGGCGCGAATTTAAAAAAAAGAAGTGGAAAGGTATGAATTTGGCAAAGAAAATATGGACATACAAACTTGTCTTTACGTTATGATACTAATCGATATTTGGTTGATTGGAAGTTTGTAGTTCAGTAAACGCAATCCAGTATATTTTGTTATCTATTACCAAAATCGTTGTTTGTTTTTTTTAGTAAACGCAATCCAGTATATTTTGTTATGTTTTCTTGATGAATGTGTCACAGCATAAAAATATTAAAAAAGTAATTGCATTCGATTGTTATCGTAGCCACTCTGTTTTTGTAGGCCGTAGCGTTTTCGTAGCGATAGTGTAGCGTAGGCGTTCAGTACTTTCTACTTAGTGAGTTGGGAAAAACATACAAGACAACATATATTTCCACACCTTTACCAAAAGTAACCAGTAAGTTCATTGTAAAATATCCTCGAACAAATAAATATAAACTCAATAATAGAATAATCAATTATCTGTAAGTCCGAAATAAACATCTGTTGATACCTACTAAAAAAACTTCATACCAACATTCGTTTGCCGGTGGGTATCGAACTTGCAGCTTTTTGGCTGGCAGTAAGCACATTGCACCTAATTCAAGAAAGTTATTTAATAGTTCCTTCAAAATAATAAGCAAATGTCTCATACTTTTAGCTTTTAACTAACCACATTATTCAGTACATTTTACTGTAATCGCGACCTTCTATGTTGAGAAACTGAGGCTTGTTCCAACTATAAGCTTTTTAAAATCCAAACGCAAGTCTTTTACAAAATTTTAAATTTGCACTAACCTCACATTCAACACACTCACATCGAAATTTTGTACATATGTATGTATGTATATGACCCGGAACAAATATCAAATGAATTGGGTGCAGTTGCCAAAAACTTATATTGTAGTCAAAATGTCCAGGGCTACAAAGAAAAATACAATAGTTATAAACTTATTAGACACAAAGTCCTTTTGCACCGGATTTTAATCGTCACACCCTTAAACCACGCAAAACACGGGCTTAATAATGCCAAAGAGTTAGATTAAATAGGTTCAAATATTATGATCAATAAGCTTATCTGTAATTCTTTAATCCCTGCCGTGGTAGGCTTACCCAGTCCTGAGGCTTTTCCCACTATACAGCCTTTCTTAAATTAGAACGTAAGTCTTTTACTTCTTAGCTTTGAACTAACCACACATTCAACACACTCACATTCAACGGACTTACCCGACAACTGTCAACGTCAAAGGATATCCTCTCCGAGATTGCCCGCACAACTATTGTGCCGACAGTCAGACGTTGCTCTGCACTTCACATCTGTGGCTAATTTACGCGACTCCGCATCTGAGCTACAAAGAAAAATACGCTAATTAAAAACTGACTCGTCACAAAGTGTCGTGGAAAGCCCGGGCGGGCGCGCTTTGTGCTTTTCGTTCGGAGTTAGAGATGTGTGATGACAATGACGTTTTGTGGTTGTAATTGGATGGTTTTTTCCGATGTTAATGATGAAAGGAGAATAAAAATTCGCTTTTAATATCGCTTTATGTATTTTTTTTATACTTTGACTCACTGACTTGTGGTGGTGATGGTTTTTTCTGATCTTAATGATAAAGCAAGAATAAAATAATTGGCTTTAATAATCGCTGAATCTTGATTGGTTCATTTTAGATTAGTGACTTGCGGAGAAGTAAACTTGTATCTACTCTTTATATTTACTGCCAATAACAACAAAATATGATGCTTATTGGACTTTATTAATACCAGATATCTGTGTGCTGTTTAGGATATTGTATTTGAGGAAATTGTGCGTGTAAATTAAATAAATGTGATTAATATTATATGATATATCTATTGCAAAATAATAAAATATACACTTAATACCTATATAGGTCACATAATAAAAAAAATCTTTAAGCTACTCTTGTATTTCAGTAAATGTATATGGAACACATAAAAATATCACACAATTTCCTACAACACAATAAACGACAAGCATAATTATGTTCCCATGATACTTCTATTCTACCATCATATTGACATAAAGAGCCGACGTAAAGAGCTCATATTGCAATAAAATAGACTAGATAAAACACGGAGTCTGAAGGAAATGATGCGAGGAAGACTTTAATGAGCTGATTCGAGTGCATTGAAAGGCCCCATGTCAATGCGAGCGCGCAACAAAGGCCTTTACATTATGTTTTTTCAAAGGAAAAAACGGAGCGTAGTTACCTCTTTGCTTATAAAGTTGAAGGCGTTCTAATTTTAAATAGTTGTCAGTTTAAAATTAATCCTGGGTTCTTTTTTTTCTTTCGCAATGTTCTTTATTTTAAAACAAGCTGTCCCGGCGACCTTCGTACAGCCTCAGAATAAACTACCTAATACTACAACTACTACTCTATTACTACTACTCTACTACTATTACTCTATTACTACTACTCTACTACTACCACTCTACAACTGCTCCACAACAAATCCACAACTACTCTAGAAGTAGGTACTAACTACTACTACTTACTACTTCTACTACTATTATACAACTACTAATTACTTTTTTTTTTTTTTTTTTTTAATCTGCTGCTTGGCAATCTGTTCATAATAGCAAACAATAGTCCAAAGTGCTGTCTGAGGAACTCTGAATTTATGTCACTGGTCGAGAGATTTGTCCAATGATTCGTCTCTCAGTCTCTTTCTGTGTATCTTTCTGCTAGTCCCTGAATGCTATGACGCTTGAGTCGAGAGAATTTCAGGCTCCCCTGTCCCTGTAGTTGAGCTGCTAGTTCGTTTCTGTGTCTGGACAGTCTAGATTGGTAGCTTTTGCTGTGTGGTTCTATTTCCTGTTTTACGGTTCTCAGTTTGATGTCCATATACATAAATTTGTTACTGATATAGGGTGGTATATTGAAAATGTTTCTTAAAGTTTTATTCTGGAACCTTTCCAATATCTCAATGTTACTATTGCTAGCTGAGCCCCATAGCTGGATGCCGTATGTCCAAATGGGCTTGATGATGGCTTTATATATTGCAATTTTGCTGCTATATGTGAGTTGGGACTTGCGACCGATCAGCCAGTACAGGTTACGGATTTTGGTGTCTAAGTATTTGCGTTTGGCCCAAATATGCTTTTGCCATGTGAGTCGTCGATCTAGGTGCATTCCTAGGTATTTGGCATCATCAGCAGGGACCTGTTCATTGTACAGAAGAACAGGTAGGCATGTTTGTGTTCTAAGTGTGTAGGTTACTTGAACAGATTTTTCTTTATTAGCTTTGATGCGCCACTTAGCAAACCATTCTTCTACTAGGGTGAGATGTCTTTGGAGATTTCTTGATGCTATAATTGGATCCTCATGGACCGATAGAAGGGCTGTGTCGTCTGCGTATGTGGCAGTGGTGGTGAAGTCATCAAGTGTTGGTAGGTCAGCAGTGAAAATCAGGTACAGCACCGGTCCCAAGATACTGCCTTGTGGCACTCCAGATCTAATCTCATGCATTTTTGACAGTTTGTCATTATATTTTACTTCAAAGCATCTTTTATCTAGATATGATTTTATGATTTGAAAAAAAGCGTGAGGAAGTTTTTGTTTTATTTTGAAAAGTAGGCCGTCGTGCCAGACTCTGTCAAATGCTTGGCTGATATCTAGAAATAATGCAGAGCAGTATTGTTTATTTTCGAAAGCCCTGTTTATAATGTTAACTATGCGATGAACTTGCTCGATCGTGCCATGTCCTTCTCTAAATCCAAACTGGTGTTTGCGTAGAGTTGCCTCAAGGTGTTGTTGCATTCTAATTATTATGATTTTTTCGAGTAGTTTTCCGGCAAGAGGTAGCAGGCTTATGGGTCTATATGAGGACACTTCTTGGGCTGGTTTACCCGGTTTCAGAATCATGACAACCTGTGCGATTTTCCATTGACTGGGAAACGTTAGAAGTCTCAAGCAGGCGTTAAATATTAATACTAGATGGAGTATCCCTTTCTTTGGTAACTTTTTTAGAAGAGTTGCATCTATCTGAGCATACCCTGGAGCCTTGCTATCTTGGAGATTACAGATTATTCTGGTAAGTTCTCTTGGTGAGACGCTTCTTAGAGGAGGACACATTTGTATGGCTGAACTAAGATACTTTTTAATTTCTAGGTCGTGTTGTGCACATGTGCTAGGCAGAGGTTGAAATACCTTGTGCAGATGATTTGCGAACTCTTTGGCTTTTTCTTCATCAGACCGGGCCCATGATTCTGTTTGTGTTTTGATGGGCGCTATTTGCATTTTAGGACGTTTGAGCTTCGATGTCGCTTTCCAGAGTGAGTAGTTTGTGTCACTTGTTGGAGTAAGTTTTCTGAGGTAAGCTTGAAGGTTATCATTATGCAGATCACTGATTATGGCTTTCAGATCTTCCGACGCTTTGTTAAATGCCCTCTTATCGCTTGGGAACCTAGTGTTGTGCCAAACCTTGCGTAGTTGCCGTCGTTCATAAATTTTGTCTTTAATGAAGGTTGGGTACACATGTTCCTTTGGGACTAACACCTTGCTTTTCGGCGTCGACTCGTATGCTGCTGTGTGTATAACTCTGTTGAAGTTCTCTATAGCTTCCTCTATTTCTTCTGTGGTCTTTAAAGATATTTTTAATTCTGTCATAGTTGTGACTATGTTTTGGTATTTTTCCCAGTTTGTGTGCCGACTATGAATCTTTGGTGGTGCTTCTTGAAGTATAACTTTGCAGTGGATATTAAGGATGACAGGTGTGTGATCAGACGAAAGGTCTATTTTTTGTTCAATACTCATGTTATTGAGAGAGAGGTTTTTCGTAACAAAGAAGTCCATTAAATCTGGTAATCTGTTTTTGTCTGTTGGCCAGAAGGTAGGCTCTCCAGTTGACAGGCAGTCAAGGTTAAGTTCTCCCATTGCGAGATGGAGTTGTCTTCCTTTTGGGTTTATAAGTCTAGATCCCCAATTTGAGTGTTTAGCATTCCAGTCGCCTCCGATGATGAAGCGGTTTCCTAGAGTTTTAAAGTATTCTTTGTAGTATTCGGCAGTTATGGTATTCCTGGGAGGGCAGTAGATTGCTGATACCGTAATCTCTGATACGTTGTCAGTAACTTTGATCAGTGATGCCTGTATCTTCTCCGAACAGAAGGGTTCCAGCGGGTAATGTTTTAAGTGAGACTTTACAATGATGGCAGCCCCTGCGTGGCCTTTTCCTGAAGGGTGATTTGTGGTATATATTTTATAATTTTTAATATGTATGTAACTTTTTGAAGTGAATCTTGTTTCTGAAATTAAAGCAATGTCAATTTTTTCAGTTATGAGAAATGTTTCTAGTTCTTGCTTACGATCTGTGAGCCCATTGGCGTTCCATGCTAAAATTCGTAGATTGTTCATCATTTTGACAGCAGGCTGCCGATAAGTTGGATCATCCGATCCATCATTTTGTCCATCATGTTTGTCATTATTAATTCGAATTTGTTGAACATTTTGTCCATGATTACTTCCAGGTCAATTGTCCCTGGTGAGCTGCTGGCGGTGGTTGTATCTTTTTCGCTATTTTTGGTTCTAGTTGCTTGAGCGTAAGACCTGTTTTGTCTGTTTGACGTCATTTTTTCTTTGTATTCTGGTCTATATCGTTGGTCTGGTTGAGTATAAGTTTCTTCAGGCTGACTGTGTGTTTTGTACTCTAGGTTCCATCCAGGTTGTTGAGTTTTATCGTTACGTTTGGTAGGTTGTCTCATTTCGTTTTTGTTTGTTTTTAATCTATCTTCTGTACTTTTAGTGGCTTGGTTCTCTCTAGGTTTATGGTTGATTGACATTGCAGGATTTCTTTTTTCTTGTAGGGTGTTTCAACGGTAACTTTCACATGGTTGAGTTGTTTGATTTTGAATATTTCTTTGTTATTATGTTTAGGCTCTAGGTCCACATAGAATACTGGGAGGGGTTCCCTGGTTACTCTGTGTAAGGCTTTTACAACTTGGCGAACCTCATGCCCAAGTTTTTCTATTTCAATTAAGACATTTGATGTATCTTCTGATGGATGGAGACCACGTAGTACAACCCTGTATGCTCTCTCACTTTTAAGTTGGTAAGTGTAATGACTGACATTTTCTGTTATGAAATGTTGTCTGATAGTTTTGTAATTATCTATATTCGATGGCATTATTTTTACTACATGGCCTGATCTAAGTGTTGTCATGGTGTAGTCTTTGTTGGTGGTAATTTTATTAAGTATTTCTTTTAACTTGCTTATGTCATTAACTCCTGTTACGAAGATCGGTTCTGGTTTAGGTGGTTTTATAGGTTCTTTATTTGTATTGTCAGGTTCATTATCAAGCACATCAAATTGGTTTTGTATTGGCACTGCATAACTTATGCCTTTTTCAGTTTGGGATCTTTTATTTGGGTTCGCTATTTGTTGATTAGTAGGACTAGTTTCTATTCTCTTTCTCTTGTTGGCTGGTACTCTGTATCTTTGCCATTCATAGTCTGTCTTCTTCGTATTCGTTTTTCCTTCTGTCAAACGTGACACATCAACGTTTTTCGGGACTGCACCGACTGAGTTCGAGCGAGTTTTCAAGAACATGCTTCTGTGAAAAGTCTGCTGGATTAGTGTGGTCCTTGTGTTGGATTTGTCAATATTACCCCGTTTTCCTTCATCTTCTTCTGATCGCCCTTCTTCACTTAAATCCACTTGTGGCAACAAAACATTGCCCCCCCCAGAATACGAGGGGCAGCCTGAGCTAGGCTCAGAGAGGGATTCTCCAGTATCACTGGTACCCTCCTGGGGTAGTTTCTCTTTTTGCTTTGCTTCCATCGTTTTATTTTTTCTTTGGGGTTTTTTTCCCCTAGGTAGATCTTCCTGGCACTTCCCAAAGTACCAGTATCACGCTTTTAGAGGGGATTTAGTACCTCTTGGTGTGTGATCACCATTGAGACAGGTTTATTAACCGCCGCCTGTGACTCGGCGTTGTTGCTTGTTTGGCACCACCCAGGGGACACGTGTAGGGTGGGTCTAGGAATAGATGGTAAGTCCTACGGACGCAAGCAACTTCATCCCCCAATTACTACTACTACAACTTTATAACAAGAATGAATGAAGAATTCTTTTTCACTTTCAAAATAACCGTGAGATATACTAATTATTTTGTAAAACCGGGGACTCCTCACGTAGTATTGTAACGTCAAAGATTATTCCCGACACATTTCCATTTTTCAAGAAAATCATCATCATGGGGTTGAATGCCCGTCTGCGCGTGGGGCCGACACGACACAGTGTCGTGTCGGCCCTAGGCGCGTGAAAAATCGAAACGTGTCGGGAATAATCTTCGACGTTACAATATTACGTGAGTAATCCCCGCTTTTACAAAATGAACAATGTTCTCTATATAAATATGTAGAAAACGATTATGAACTCAGGATCATATTGACTTAACAAGCAGTTAAATTGTAAATAAAATACTTATCTAAACAGAACCTGATTACTTCCCCTCAAAAACGGCATGTAGTTTTGTGTCTCAATCAGCTGAAACCTCCTTTCAGGTTCATACACATTATTAATATAATAATACTCTGTATTTTTTATAAACATAATATAATTCTGTGACGAATCGAATATATCAAGACAAAATAGTTTGTTTTTATTTGTTCCAAGTTGGGTGGAGAACCCGCAGCCCGCGTCTCAACAGCTTTTTTGTCTAAGGCTTTGTTGAAAAATCCTCGAACAGTGGTCTCAGGAATATTTTCTATAAGCCAACCTATGTATAGTAGAAAACATTATGATCTTGATTATAGTAAGGCCTTTGCATCAAAAGTATTGTATATGTTTTATTACAACGTCGGAAACTGGTAGTTATGTTGTATGGGACGCTGCAGGGCCTGGGACATTGTGAGATGGATTAGGCTTGCCCAGCACCTATAGTTATCATTCTCTCAACTAGTCAGCTATTATTCAGAAGAAAGAACAGATAATACGTCTGAAACTAAATAAGGCACCGGATACCTCACGACGTTTTCCTTCACCTTTAAAGCACGACGTGTGAATGTGCACATATTTTAAAATGAAAGAGAAACCTATTGGTGCAAGGCCGGTATCGAACCCATGATACATACCACTCGGCCAACACATTTTCGGCTTTTATTCTTTCTTGTATAAAGTTTTATCAATAACTTTATGTTTCATACAGTAGGTAAATAAAATATATTAAAATACGTCTTTACGATTGTTTCAGGTCCACATACTGGAGTGAATGTGAACAGTATCAAGAATTAAAAGGCTTTTAATGACGGCGAACCGTGCCTTCGACTGGATGGTATTCACCGTTATGAAGCAAGAATTAAATGAAGAGTCTATGAAAACCCGAAATCACATTATAGATAATTCTTGGAAAAGCTTATTATAAGATCTTTTATTAATTTTTGTAGTATCAATAGTATGTAAAATAATATTTGTTTAATATATAACAAACACCAAAGGAGCCTGAATGAAGTACCTATATTTTTTCATAAAGGTAAAATTTTTTTACAAAATGATTAATATAGACAGTATATTGCCGTCGGGTGCCGACAGTAGAATGTTGCCCGTACATGACAGTAGAATGTACTCTTGCCCGTGGATGAAGTAAGAATCTGCCAAAGGATACCTCCAGAAGATGGGCAGCATCTTCTTTCCGTGTATAAATAAAATAAATAAATAAATAGGTGTGCAATAAAGCATTATCTATCTATCTATCCTGGACTGCGCTCGCCAGCTCTCCTGCCAGGCGTGGTGAGTATGGCAACAACCCCTCATGATCTATAGGGCGGCCTTTGTCCAGCAGTGGATGTCCTACGGCTGGAAGAAAGACAGTTTACAGGTGTATTAGAACATAAACTAACTAACCCGAAAGGATTAAGGGTTTCAGCCCATGAACACAAGTAGATAAAAATCAGGAAAAAAATCAGGATTACGTATTATTTTTTTATATTCTTATTAATAATTAACTAACCGCCGTGGGGTGCCGGCAGTAGAATGATACCCCTCCTTTCATGCCCATGGATGCAGTAAGAGCCTGCTAAGGGATACCTCCGGAAG
The DNA here is from genome assembly GCA_963082625.1 of Pasiphila rectangulata. Lineage (NCBI taxonomy): Eukaryota > Metazoa > Arthropoda > Insecta > Lepidoptera > Geometridae > Pasiphila > Pasiphila rectangulata. The sequence goes on from OY720249.1 coordinate 12,259,827, forward strand.
ATGGGCAGCAGCGTCTATCCGTGTATCAACATCCTGTATCCCATACTGCACTCACCAACCCGCCTGCCAAGCGTGGTGAGAATGGCAACTACCCCTCATGGAGATCCATGAGGGAGGCCTGTGTTCATCAGTGGACATTTTATGGCTGAAATGATGATTAATAATTTGACTAGATGGTATAAGCGTTTTTTTTACTTTTTAACGAATAAAAACTTATTTGTGGTTATAGGTATTTTTATTTGTACCTGTATGGCAACTCTTCGCGGCGGTCAATGACCCTGTCAAAATCAGATGGCTTTTAGGTTGTCATTATCGCATAATCAGCTGAAAAAAAAGAAAAGAACGCGAACGTTTTAAACTCAAACTTTCTTTGTTTCTTGAATGAAAATCACTGAATCCCGAAAAGTCGTAGAACAAAAGTTGTCCCTTGGGATTTTCAGGATCACCCCCTTTTGGCTTTGTACACATGTTATAATACACCCTATATAATGGGTAAACCTAATTATATTTGAAAGAATTATAATATTAAAACTAAATTTAATAGAAGGAACTGGATCATTATTTTCCCAAAAATCCGTTAAACGGTTTTGTTACGGATTTGTATCGCGAAGCTTTCAATGCCTTGTACTCTTCGTGGTCACGGATAGGTCGTAGGAAATAATAAAACAGGGTAATTTTTTGATAAAATCTCGTTTAACACAACGTAAATAGTTTAAAAATATGTGTATAGATCGCGAAAGTATACTAAGTAGTGGTTCGTTCTTGCATAATGCCTCCCTCTTTAAGTGCTGTTCTTAAAACCATACGTGGTTTTATCGGCGACGAGCGCTCAACCGAACAGAATGGAACACTTTCCGATGACTGTTGTTAAATATTCAAACGTGGAACGTGCTCGAAAATAATGTTACGAAGAAAATATACAGCTGCACATATGATAATAATGTTATATTGCTTCTTCGTCGGTTCTGTTACTATAGCTGTACCATAAAAGATATTGAGATAAAATATAAGTGAGATGAAAATCTTTTGACGTTAACAGTGATTTTTTTAAATTAATGAGTCAAAAAATAATAATTTACCGAGCCTATTCACAAAAGTATATAATATAACATTATACTTTTTTTTGGTGCTTTATTACACTAGATGTCCTGGCAAACTTTGTACTACCCCAAAATCTACTACCTACTACTGCACTTCTATTAATCTTTTAATACACTACTATTATCATATAGATATTTGACAGCCATAAAATGACAATTAAAATCCAGAAAAGTGGCAAACCGGACCCCAACAACTGCCAAAAAAAAGTAGAAGATATCTAACATCTTACAGCTAAGTCAAACGCGATAAGAGATAAGATGATAAGAGATCTACATAAGTTCCGCTACCAGACAAGCGGGGGGGGGGGGGGGGGGGGTCGGTGTTAAAAGTCTTAGTGATGTATGTTCTCCGGCCAGAAAACATGCACCTATAAAGTACTAAGTTTGCCAGTGGCGTAGGTATGCCTAGGAGTGCAGAGCTAGGCTACCAAGCGCGCACCGATAAGGTTCTCATACACGTCCACTCCACCTCTGGACTGACGCCTCGGTCCTTAGGTGGACCCACACTTCTCTTACAGTGTGGGTCGTCTCCCCTGGGCAATGCTACGGTCTGAAACGAGTCCTGCATACTACTAATGACCTCGTGACCGCAGTAGCTAAATATGACGAACGAAAGGCGAGTCTTCGGCGCCTTACTCGTAAAACCGAAATACCTGGCCCTGGCAAGGGGAAGCAGCCTGCCGGTATCTGGATGGTTGGATCTCGCGTAGAGAAGTACGGCCACTCAGAAGTGAACCTGTGGGCGACGATGGTAACCATCAAAAACCGGACGCATGACTGCGATCACCAACCCGTCGTGGCTGATGTGGTAATTATACCTAAAACCCTTCCATTCAAACCATGAAAGACAAAAGAAAAGATCGACCCCGAGTTCTCAGCGCTCCGTCAATCCCTGGTTCGAGCAGTGGCCAGGCGACACGGGGCAGGGGTGCGACAAGTAGCTAGACAAGTACAAGTAGACAAGTACGACAAGTGCTAGAAACTGAAGCTTTCAACATGTAACATACAGTCACTGTCGTCGGAGGATAGAATGGTAGAACTAAAGACCAAACATGACAAAGTCAAATGGGACATCCTAGGACTATGTAAAGTTCGCCGCAATGAAGAGGGATTTTTAACGCTGAACTCGGGCCACATGTTCTTTTATTGCGAAGGTCCAAGACTCGGAATTGGAGGAATCGGCTTTATGGTTAACAAAACCATAAAATTTCATGCGCGAGTGGTAGAAAAAGAAAACTGCTAGGAAACTAGAATTCCATCTAGAGAGGGGTGTCAGGCAATGAGACAAAATATCACCCAAGCTATTTACCCTAGGACTGGAATGTATATTCCAACAGATGCAGTAGACTGGGAAAGGATTTATGGAGATAGACTAACAAATTTGAGGTTTGCTTGGTTCTAGTTTCGGAGAGCGTCAAGGATATGATGATGATGCTAGAGGACTCAAGGGTGGAATCTTAAAAGACAGGCCTTATGATAAATATACGAAAAACCAAGATGATGACCAACATTTCTGTATTCGGTACGGAAACTATGACTCTAACTCAAAAATCCGCCAAGAATTTCGCGAGAGTTCCGCGTTGCGCAGAGGGGCATGGAGAGAGCTATGCTCGGAATCTCTTTGCGAGACAGAAAACAAAACGACTGGATAAGGAATGAGACCAAGGTTAAAGACGTCATGGCCGTCAAAGCTAAGAAAAAGTGGACATGGGCAGGGCATTTTGCTAGAATGGACGAAAGTCGCTGGACGAGACGTTTTCTTAAGTGGAGACCAAGAGCGGACACCAGAGGGCGCGGCACACCACCGCAGCGCTGGACAGACGACATTCGACGACACGGAGGCCTGGACTGGATGAGTCGGGCAAAAGACTGTGAATGGAAGAGGAGGGAAGAGGCCTACATCCAAGACTGGATCACCAAAAGGCCACCAGGATGATGATGATGATCAGACATGAAATGCCTCTGTTAAGGTTCTATATAAAGCGCTTTTGAAGGATTCCATGACATCAATATGTGTTAACATATTATATATTTATATTATAATGTATAATATTATATACAGAATGATTGGTAATTCGATACGTTCTTTAAAAGGGGTAATATAACAATAGGGTGTCGGAAAGTATTTTTTAATTTTCCCTAATTTCAACATCTAACACCATTAAAACTAAACTCGCTAGACCGACATTGTTTGTTGTATGTTTCAGGGTCACAGATTCTGTTTACACTTTGTTTTATAATAGTTTTGTCAAATTACCCATTTATCCTTCGAAGCATCCATAAACAACGTTAATAAGAACTAGTTTCTCGTAATGTAAAATCTTAATTCCTTTTAAGAAATAAAATAATGTATAACCACAAAACACCAATTCCCATATCACTCGCAAATCTAGGTGCTAATTAGTTCCTCTATAACCTATCAAATAGCTGTGGAACAATGCAACACTACCGCCCCCAGCGACATAGATAGATTTGTAGTATTCAAATTTGGAACGTTCACTTCGATATGAGAACTGGTAGTGGCAGAACAGTCTTCCCGCGATATAAAATATATAAAAAAAAAATACGCTTTCATTTCAAAAGTACTCAAATTGGTGTTGCGGTTTAGTTTGTATATAAATAATTTAACTTGTATTAAAATTAGAAATTAAAACAGTATTTGAAGAGTTGTAATTATTATCGTCGTCTTTGGCGTTTTTTAATTTATATTTTTATCTGTTTTCTGGTGAGTTTATGTTTTGATTATTAAACGAAAAAAATAATTAATGATCAAGCCATTTTATTTATTATTTATTTATTTGAGCCACCAACAAAAGATGAAACACACGAAAAACTTACAAAATAATAAAATTGCATAAGCTAGACTAGTGCTCTCCCAATTATAGGTAACATCTACATTCACAAAATTATAAGTTCTTAAGTTGCCATAGAAAATCTTACCAATATTTAAATAAATATACATTTATATGAGTATAATTTGAACCTAACAAATAGGTATCTACTAACTTACATAAGCACAGATTACAAAAACTAAATAAGGGCTAAATAAAATAAGAAAGAAAGAGGTAACAGTTTGTATTATAGTGCAAAAAAAATGTATTACAAAATTTGATTTTATTTTAGGTACTTTTTCTGACTGATTTATTCTACATATTGCTCAAAATTGTGTGAACTGGCTCAAACTCAACAAACACAACATATGTTAATAACATATAACATATTTTATTATGTTGTGTTAGTGAAGTTTATTGTAAAGCTGAGCTCCTTGGTATGTGATGTTTTTATTTCCGTAGCTTGTTCGCGGTGTTAGCAATATTATATCATAAGGTCGCTGAGTGAGCGTGTCCGTAACTGTGATTTTACTTTAAACTTTATCTGCGTGTGAATGATTTTATTAAAGATTTTCCGTACAAGTATACAAACGTTAATCTTAAACATTTGTGGAAGAGACATAAGCCTGGTTTCTTTATACACTGTCGTTGTTGGAGTAAGGAAATCATAATTAAATAGAAGTTTTGTTATTTTATTTTGGGTTGTTTGCAATTATTTGAAATTAGTTTTAGCAGCGCAGCCCCATATTTCAATCGGATACTCTAAATTTGGTTTCACTAAAGCATTGTAAATAATGTATCGAACAGATCTAGGATAGCAGCGTACAGTTCCACGCAGAATAGCCATGAGGGATGATAATTTTGAACGATTTTTCTCTATATGCGTCTTCCAAGTGAGAGGACTATCAAATGTTAAGCCCAAATATTTCTCAGACTTTGTTTAATATTTGTCCATTAATTAACAGTGGTGGGTAATCTGATAATCAAAGGTATTACGCGATAACTTCCCGTGTATATGTAATTGTAATTATTTTATAGAAATTTAAATCTAAAAAATCGCACGTAGGTCCATTTTTCAGTGCAAGCCAACAGCAGTGACGTCAGAACGGAGCAGTAGTCGTAATTGGCATTGGTGTGATCCTACAATTGAGGGGAATGCTATAAAAACTCACAATCGGCAAAAAGTGCCAACTTGAGAGCCACTTGGTGTTGCCAACGCTAATTAAGGTGTTGCTGACGACCAATTAGTAGTTGTCACTATAATTACTTGCTCTGACAGTCTTGTTAGCTATAGATTATTATTTTGATACACTTTGTATTTTGTATTAAAATACGAATAAGTTTTATAATATGAAATTAATATGAATCTTAGTTAATTTAATTTCAAATATATAAAAATTAACGTTAGTCTCAACCAACCGTTACGATTCAAAAGTTTGATCTTTAATAAGACAAATCAGTAGATTAACAATATATTTAGAATTTTTAACAAAAAGCGTATTCGATGATAAATCTAAAAATTTTTTGAGGATACCCAAACCGCTAAGAATATGTATGCTTATTACATTTGAGTATCTCTCTCGATTTATCATGGATCCCGTCATCAGAACTAAGTTCAAAAGCAAACAAAAATGTAAATAATAATAAAATTATAACTAAGTGAAAAAACCCAACCAAGTTTAAATTTACAGGATATAACTATGCCTTATGGAACTCCAGTAGATACTAACAATCATTTCATTTCCATGACCCCGATGATGATAATGATGTGTAGGTATTATGATTAGCGGATAGGGATATATTAATTAAGCTATCTTTCGTCGTCATCCGTGAATTTTGTAATATTAAAGAGCGAATTCGAGCGACTAAGTCATTATAATCATATCCGAAGGTTCTAAAGTAGGGTTTCTGTTCGCTCGAGGCCTAATAGTCGGTCACTGCCATTAGGCCAACAATGCTCACATGCCTCTTGTTAATCCACGATATTCAGAAGCACTATCTGGATAGTCTGTTGTGCACATTAAGTACAAATTTAGATTACAAGAGCGACGTCTTTGCCAAATGTTTTAACTCAAATCCTACCGAATAGTACAAGAGGTAATACGACAAATATTTATTTTGATAACGGCGCATAGCAAAATAATATTAGCCGATTTCGTTCCATTGCAAGGCTTTAATTCATCCATCCTTATTATCCCCCTTCTATTTTTTCCGATCCTGTGCGATAGAGGATCAACCTTGTAAAAATGAGTCGAGTTCTTCTCGCCATCATCTCAATCTGGGTTTACCGTTGTGACTTTAATTGTTAAAAACACCTTCATACAATCATCACGCACTTTCAAATGAATTACACAAATAGGGTACACAATAGAAAATATATATTTACCTAAATCAGTGCTGAAAATTTATATATATATATATATATATATATAATAACTTCTCTTCATGATATAAATCTTAACTCTAGTTTTGAAATTGGTAAGGCAATTGTTTTTGTAAGTAGAACAAGATGAGCAAAAACATCCCGAGCTCTTCCACAATTCGCTGTAAATGGTAAACTAAGCTTGTATCTAAGTAACAGCTCAGTACTCAGCGGCGTCCGTTGGCCAATAGCGACGCAAATGGTCGTTTATATGTTAATTCCGATTCCTGCACTACTGTTTACATTCCGGAATAGCTGAAAGAATAGAGGATTTGTAGTACATACGTACACGAACGGTGTAAGGGTTTCCTTTTCAAGCAAATTAAATTTACTTTTCGCATCCATTGAAATTGAAAAACTTTTATTTGGTTCACAAAAACAACACAGCACCGACATATTACACAAACCCAGACATTTACATTAGGTCAAACGTTTTATTAGTAAGAACGTAAAAAATAGGTAAAATGGGTAGTTGTCTTTTTTAAACTTTCGCGATCACAACACATTATTTACATATAACCGGGTATTTATCGCGTAAATTACCTTTATTATTTCCCGACGTTTCGCTTGGATTGCACCAAGCATGGTCCCGGGAAGACTGATGTGATGGAGGTACCGCAGCAAAGCGAAGGCGTTTGTTAAACTACCCTCACTTGATCTTCATAAAAATTATTAGGGCCGGTTCCCACTGGGACAGCACACTACACTGACTGTATCCACATACTGAGTTGATTTTTCATGCCGAGTACACTTTGCTATCACTGGATTCCATGAGGCAGAGAGTCTGAAACCGTCTTCAGGATTGAAATTAGGATGCTTCTTAATCTCAATCGCTTCCCGAACCATTCTCTTATAGTAGTGCCTCTCGTTGGCTAGGATTTTTGGGTTGTGTAATTCAATCCAGAGGTCCTGAGTCTACTATATGCTCTGCTATAGCAGACTTGTTTATTTGTCGATTTTTCACCGCAGCTATGTGCTCCTTAACACGTTCGGCGACAGTGCGCTTCGTTTGGCCTATGTAGGAGCGCCCACAGCTGCAATCGATCTTATAAACACCAGGAACCTGCAAAGGTACTACATCCTTTGGCGTACGCAGATGCTTAGCCACTTTTGCGAGTGGAGTATAGATCGACTTAATCGAAAACTTCTTCAGCAGGTTCCCAATCTTGTCCGTAACCCCTTTCACATAAGGCATGAACGCTGGCTGTCTTGCTACATCTGTGTGTTTCTGTTTGCGCCTGCGATTAGGATGCCATCCATTAGTCCTGTATCCGTTTCGTTTTAGAACCTCCTGAACATGTTCCAGCTCTCCGGGTAAATGTTCAGGGTCACAGAGGTCATGGGCTCTGTTCATAAGGGAAGAAACTACTGACTCAAGATGTAATGGATGATGATGTGAAGCAGCATTCAGATATCTGTCCTTGTGCGTCGGTTTTCTGTACACGGTATGAGATAAGGTTCCGTTTGATTTAACCATGCCACCATACCACCATAAAAATGGGTAGTACTGCATCTGAAAAATAAAAACGGACAAGTGCGAGCTTGAAAAAAAAACACTAACACCTCAAAACACTTTCTGACAGGTTCTCATCAGGGTAAGCCTTGTCAGGAGTGTTATTTAAAATGATTTAATGTAATTGGCACTATATAAATATATATATATATATACATATATATAATATATGAAATAAACAATTTTTTTTGATTCGCCCACCAACTATATATATATCAATATTTTATTATCTTATATCCTGTCCATCCAAAGGTTGTCTGGAAGAAATCGCTTTTAGCGATAAGACCGCCCATTGTATGTTATATTTGTCTGTGTTTCTCTTTGTGAAATTTATGTTATATGGTGAATGTACAATAAGGAGTTTATCTACCTATCTATCTATCTAGTACCCATAACGCAAGCTCTGCTTTCTACTTGGTGCTGTGGGGAATTGTCCAGAAACATTTTGTGTTCAAATCGTTAAAACTTAGTGTATTATTTGACATTGATTCCTTTACCTAGCAAAATTTTAATAAAACTATTTCTAAGTTCAACCAAGAGCCCATACTCTTATACTTTCACATTGTATTTAAATGCGCTAAAATCTGTTCGTTTTCAGTACCAGGTGCGACCACTGGTGCGTCGAAGCCTTCAAACGGACAAAGCTCCATCAAATCAGATAAATTACTATGCAATTTGGTTAATGGTAGTTCTGTGATTGATTACTATGCCAAGCCATTGAGTGGAAAAAGGTCTATCCTAAAGTTAAATTCTACTGGTTTGAAAGTTTAATTCTCCTACTATTACATGAATGAAAATCAGTATTTCCATTTTGGGATAAAATAATACGTAAAAATAACTCAGGTATAAGACAGATAGAATATAATTATTTCACTTGAAAGAAACTGAAAAAAACTTCTCAAAAAAACAATTAAAAGCTTGGTCAGTTTTTTATTTTCTTGTAATATTCTACCTAACCACTTGTTTGAACTATTTGTTAGTGCGTATAAAACGAATTTTAGTTAGCACACATGTAAATAAAATCATAAAAAAACACAACTTTTACGGAAAAAGAAGGAAGAGAACAAATTTATTAGCACACATGACACAGTTTTGTACACATATATAACAAATTCAATTTTAGATAAGAAAGGTAGCATCTAAATATATTCAAGAAAGATAGAAAACACATTTATTAGCACACATGACACACAAATACACATATAAATATAACACATTTTAAAATAAAAATAAGAAAGGTAACAGATTTTAATTCATGACTTGACTAGATCATAATCTGTAAACATGATTTATAGATTTTTAAATTGTTTATTAGAATACTGAAACTAGTAAAACATGTTAGGTTTTCATAATACCTACGTCAACATCAATAAATTTCCCGTAAATAAAACTACGAGTATCATCAAATCATACTCAACACATTTGTCAACACTTCAATGATAATTTGTCAATATTAACCCTATATAACTCACCGGTCGGTCGCGCCTTCTGTTGACAAAACTTTATAACCGAATGGACAATATTACCCCAAAACGGGCAATAGGTTTTTGTGACCCACCGCGCAGTTGGTTGAACCATTCAATGCATTGGTCTAGTTTGTGACCCCAATATGCTGCTTACAAAGGTGATAATACAACTTGATATACCGGTTTATGGATTTACGTTGTGTATTAGAATTATTTTAATAGTGTTTGGCTGGCGCGGTCATTCTATATTTTGATATCATCATCATTCATTTCAACCGTAAAACGTCCACTACTGAACACAGGCCTCCTTCATGGATCTCCATGAGGGGTAGTTGCCCTACTCACCACGCTTGGCAGGCGGGTTGGCGAGTGCAGTGGGGGATGTTGATACACGGAAAGACCCTGCTGCCCATCTTCCGGAGGTATCTCTTAGCAGGCTCTTACTGCATCCACGGGCCTCTTGCCCGTGAGATGAGGGGTAACATTCTATTATATTTTGAAATATTTATTAAAAAAAACTAGCGCCTACTGGATATAAAATGGAATGAGGCGAATACATTTAGCACAAACTAATAATAAATTGCTGTGGGGTGCCGGCAGTAGAATATTACCCCTTTCTCATGCCCGTGGATGCAGTAAGAGCCTGCTAAGGGATACCTCCGGAAGATGGGCAGCAGCGTCTTTCCGTGAATCAACATCCCGTACTGCGTTCGCCAACCCGCCTACCAAGCGTGGTGAGTATGGCCACTACCCCTCATGGAGATCCATAGGGGAGGCCTGTTCAGCAGTGGACTTTTTACGGCTGAAATGATGAAACTAATAAATATTTAATTATCAACATGATCATCAAGCGGACAGTCCGCTATTATGTCCGCCCATTACGTGATGTGATGGCTCATTAATGACTTGTTTGAATGTCATAAATTATATTTTCTTTGCATTAAATCTAAACATAAGTTTACGATACTCGTCTGAGGTACACGTAATAATCTTTACTTGAATGTTTCGCAACATTCAGCCAAACATCTTCTAAAGGCCCTAATAAGATATTATACTGTAATATTTTTAAATAAACAATCCAAAACTCACATAAAAATATAAACTAGAATAAATAGGTAACTAAATATACACAAACATCAGTGTGCATGTTTCTTGTCACATCACATACAAGCGCCCTTAAAACGTTCTACCATACAACCAAAAAAGCTTAGACCTCCGAAACAAAAGCAAGTTTTCGTTTTGCAGCGCTCGAGTCCGTCTAGCATTGAACAATAGGTCACCATTGTTACCACCGTCCATTTTAAATGAACAAAATGGCGGCCGTACCGAATTCAAACATAAAAGGGAAACTCTGCGATTTGAAACAATGCTCTCTAATCCTGAGAAGGGTTAAATGCATGCTATTGGTCAAACGTACCCCTCGGTACTTGGCTTGTGCGGGTTGAAAGTTTTCGCGTTAATGGCATATTTGCATATTGTGTGATATCTAAGTTAGACGGCTTTTGCTGAGATTAAAATTATTTTAAGTCGAATCTATATAATTATAACGCCACATGATGTGCCGATTTGAGAAGCCTCACTGTAATGTAATGGTGAATAATGGTTTACGTATAAAGAGTATCTAAATTTTTATATCGATTTTAAATGTTAGTATTACAAAAAAAAAATATTAAGAACAATAACATAAGGCTGGATGGTGCGATGTGTAGTGTTCAGCATGATTTATTATTACTATTTATTCTGTCCGATTTTAGCCAAAGGACACTTACGACACTTTTAGTAAGTTACAAAACCCCAACCGTGACCAATCATCACAAACTCAGAGTTACAAACCAGGCAACCAGGCCAAACTAGCAACTACTATCACATAAAAACAAACAGTCCAAAACTAGAAGACAATTCATCGAACCCGTCAACCGCGACACGGGAATCGCAATCAAAACTTCCCTTCGTGGGTACAATGTACCCTCTCGGCCCACTTTTCTCCCAAAGACCATTATTTGAATGTCTTTCAACCCGTGAGAAGGGTCTAAAGCACCCGGACTCGACGCGTGTGCGACTCTGATAATGTAATTAAAACAACACCTTTATTCTCGTGCCGAGTTTTAGTTCTGGATGTTCGGATAATTTGAATTTTAGCCCGAGATCTTGCGCTTTCAAATGGGATGAGTATAATTTGATGTTGAAAGATTCTGCGTGGGAATTAAGGCGTTGATAAGGCTGTTGTGACAATTGGACCATTTTTGCGGTAGTATGTTTCTTCTCACATCACATACAAGCGATCTTAAACCGTATACAGCCAACAAAGAGAGATATACTGTGTTTGCGCTTCGTTCCTATAAAATAGATGAATATTATTTGTATTGAACAGCATAAGCGTTCTTCTTATTTTATTCAGTTTTAAAATTTTTGTTAAAACGAAATAATAGCCGAATCCGTACGTCCATACAATTCGCATTGTAATTATTTACCTTGCGAATTGCCTCCGTATAGTTCTCATTTTATTCAAATAAAATACAAACAATGTTCACCTCTACAAAGAATAATTTAAACACTCGAAACAAAACCCGCGCGTTAACCCCAGACAAAACATAATCCTTAAACAAAAAGACTCTTTCGCATTAAAACCAAGAGATTTTGAAACTGAGTTTTCACAAATTCGGGGCATTTCGGGTAACATTATACCCGTACATTAGGGCTAAGTGATACCGTCACATTTGTTGGATTAATTCATCATCTGAATTGCTGTGGCCAGACTGATGGCCCGGAACGCTCCCACCTCCCCTTTAGGGGGTTAACTTTCCCGACCGTTACGTATGGGGTTTTAATTATGCGATGTTTTTGATGGCTTTGGAAGAGGTGCGAAGATTTCAAATGAAATTTTTTTTTTTATTCTAACAGTGCAATATTTTTATATTTTTAATTTGTCGATAAAGTTGGTATTTTTAACACACGTTTTACTTTTCTCCGACAAACAAACTTGGTGTAGGTATTGGCTTTGCCGTTACCTTAATATGGTAACGATTGTTACTGTCATCAACTTTAGACTATAGAGGTACAAGAAAAGACGTGATAAATGCTTTTCATTTGAGTTGTACTTGCAATACCGTGTGAAGTATGTAAGACATTTAAATAATTTACTACATTTATAAATACAATATTGGAGAATCGTCAAATATTTTTTTTATCTTAATACAGCAGTGTCCTTCTTTATTTTTCCTCAACCATACACCAAAACTGACCATAATAAAAGCTAGTGCTAAAAACACCACATTCGGAGCGCGCGCGTTGCCCTGTGTCCCCGAATTAGCGGCCCCGTCCCCCTGGGGGGCGCCCCCACAGGACAGCAAGTGTAAGGATAAATGGGAGGGCTGGCTCTTCTGGTTAAGTGTAGATTTTCCGAATGCGGTGTTGATGACGGCTCTGTAGGGCTTGATAGTTAATGGCTAGATTGTCGATAATTTTTGTTAGATTAACTGAAAACATCGATCGTAATGAGAATGTTCCTATAGTAAAGAGGGTTGAAAATCCAGCTGCTAATACCTCTCCTGAGCACTCAATGCAATATAGGCTTTTGGTTTTTGTAACTTAAAACTTGTTAACGATTAAAAATAGTCAAAAATATGTATGTACTCGTATGTTGAGAGAAGGCACATTATTAAAACTGAATCTATCAAACTATTGCTTCTTTTTATTGTCTTGGTTAAATATCACACAGAAACAAACATACAGGTTGTTGTTGCCACACTCACCACGCAGGCTGGTAGATTGGCGAGCATAATACGGGTGTACGTAATACATGGAATGACGCTGCTGCCCATCTTTCGGATCCGTATTCCTTCGCAGATTCCATCTGCATCCAAAGGCCTGCCTTTGGATGCAGATGAGGGTAGAGGAGGGGCATCTTTTTACTGTCGGCACCCCACGGCAAACTACACTCTTTGATTTACCTACTAAAAATATATTCATCGACATCGATAGTTCCTGGCACATCACTAATGACGGCAATTTCCCTAGACCGTTGGACAGTGGGGTTGTAAATACTCCTGTAAAATTGTCCACATTCCCTCCCCGCTTTTGTGTTATATATTTCTTTGTTATTTACCCCGGGTGTTGTGGCGTAGGTTACCTGGCTTTTATGTGTTTTGAAACTCTTCTGCTAATGGATGTTCGAGATGTAGATGTGACCATTGTTATTCTAGTGTAAGGAGGACAGAAATGGAGTGCAATGCAGGTTTTTCTTAGAATTAGCACGGCTTACTAGAGAACATATTTCTAAGTGTATATGTTCGTACAAATAGTATCGAATTAGGATAAAGCTGTAGGTAATGATGTTATTGGTCGAATAAAGAAAGAAATAAATACTTATCTGCCGTACAAGTAGATATATTATATTGTAACATGAGTCGGATTATACTCGTACCTAAAACTGTTTCCCTGGTAGGTAAATAATAACAATAATGTAAATAACTAATCATCTACACATCATTTCAGCCGCAATGGATGTTTTGCGGCTGAAATGATGTGAAGTACTGAACATAGACCTCCCTCATGGATCTGCATGAGGGTTAGTTGCTAAACTCACCACGCTTGGCAGGCGGGTTGGCGAGCGCAGTACGTTATGTTGATACACGGAAAGACGCCGCTGCCTATCTTCCGGAAATATCCCTTATCAGGCATTTATTAATATTCTACAGTAACGGCAACTAAAAACTAATGACAAAACTGCTTTTTCCTGCGGCATTGTATCCTGATAATAAATAAATAATGTATGTACATGGTTGTTGATATCCATAAACTATCCTATCCCAAAAATTTGGCTCCTTTTTAAGAACATCTCTAAGAAGTGATAGGTCCATATTTAAAAACAGTAACTTGTGAAAAATAGCCAAATTAAAACGTGAGCTTACTACAGAAATATTGTCTTAATAAATAAGTTTCAGGATTATCTACAGGACTTGGCGTCATTTAGATCTCAACTCTTTTGCGGGTGAAGTCAACAACCACGACATTCTAAATATTGAACTTGGCTCCCATTATCACATTTATGTTTTTGATAGGATACTTCTTACGCTATTAACAAATATTCAGTCAGAGCCTCAGTCTTTCGTAAATTGTAAGTTGCAGTGCTTCTTTGTACTTTCAAATATTTTAAGGATTTAAATGGGAACTAAATAAAAAAATACAATTAAGACATATTTTTATGACGATAGAGATTCCGAACATTAATATGTCAGCCAGACTAAAACCACATGCATTTAAAGCATCGATCGCGTGTGCTATGCTAAAGGTTTCCGTAACCGTGAGAAATATACAGCTATATCTGCTACGCACTGTCCCTATTAAAATGTCGCATAGTCACAGATTATTTGTTTCTAATATTATAATATGAACCGTAGATACGAAATTCTCTCAAGCACTAACTACCCTTTGCTATAATATTTTTGTATAATAAATTTAGCATATGATCGAGACGTATGAAGATAATGGGGAGAGGATTTTTCCCAGTAGTGTGATCCGATGAACACATAATAATATATATTACCCAGCATTCCTAACAGCTAGAGCCTTGCTTCGCGGTCGGTGATCAGCAACGTTTTGATATATTTGTTTTATATTTCATCTCATGTTCTGAAAAAATATTTCTACATGCGTAGAAATGCGTTCTAAATGAAGTAATGATAATATTTAGTATTGTGATTTTGCGTAGTCTGGTACGTCTGGTAGTGCTTGAGATATTTTTTTTCCAACGCCAAAAAAGTTTGCGCCGAACTTCATGTGCCAATGAAACGTTTCTATGAAAAAAGCGTTAAAAGTATCGCAATTGTAAAAGACGATGGCTTGGCTAGGCATTGCACGAATCCGGCTGGTTAATTGCTAAGCACAAATGAGCGAGTTACCCCGGTTATTGCCGGCCGACCGACACCTGAAGTAATGGTGCCCGTACACTGAGCGGGGTAAACGTTTAGGGTAAAGTTCTTTTTATTTAATGACGAGCTCTGTGGCGCAGCGGGCGAAAGTCCGCCTGCGACGCAAGAGGTTGCGGGTTCGATTCCCGCCTCGGGACAAATGTCTGTACGATCTGCAGATATTTGTTCAGGGTGTTCTGGGTGTTTTTCTATATATAAAAAAAATATCTATCTATGTAGTATAATGTATTAAGTATATCAGTCATCTAGTACCCATAACACAAGCTCTGCTTAGCTTGGGGCTAGATGATGCTGTGTGATTTGTCCAGCATTATTTATTTATTTATTTTTATTTATTTTCCGGTGGAAGTAAAAAAGGATGGGGGGTCATTGGCCTGAAGTAGGCTTCCTTCCACACTTCTTTATCAGCTATTGTGGTCCAGTGTTGCTTCTTGCAACGAGTCCGTCTCTCCATCGATGTCTTCGTGTCATCGGTGGAACTTTCGTTTTTAGGGTTCCGTACACAAAGGGTAAAAACGGGACCCTGTTACTTACACTGCGCTCTACGTCTGTCTGTCTGGTTGTCTGTCACCAGGCTGTATCTCATGAACCGTAATAGCTAGACAGTTGAAATTTTCGCAGACGATGTATTTATTTCTGTTCGCTCACAACAACAAATACTAAAAACAGAGTAAAATAAATATTTTAAGGGTAAGTTGTTTTTCCCACGCAACAAACGTGATTTTTTTTTATAATATTCGCAGAATATTAAGTTTGTTTTGCCAACATCGTGAGGAAACCCGCGGCTTAGTTAGCTTCAGACGTATTGACCTGTTCTTTCCTCTGACTAACAGCTGACTAAGCTGAGAGGTTGGTATAGATGCTGGGCAAGCCTAATCCATCAAACAATGTCCCAGGCACTACAGCGCCCCGTGTAGCATGATTACCAGTTGCTGACGCTGCATGAATTATCTATAGATAGATAGATAGAAGATAGAAGATAGAAAATGCTTTATTGCACACCTTAAACTAAACAAATTAACAAAAAAAAGAGAAACACTAAATATAAAGTGACAATCGGCGGTCTTATCGCTAAAGAGCGATCTCTACCAGACAACCTTTCGATGGATTGGATTGTGGTAATGATATCTATAATAGATATCTATAATCTGTAATAGATGCAAAGGCCTTACTTATAATGGTACGGAACACTTTGTTCGCGGGTCCGACTCGCACTTGGTCGATTTTTTAATATATTTATTTCGAGGGTTTTAGCCATACATTAATCCATGAGGGAGGCCTATGTCCAGCAATGGATGTAGACAGAAATCCTACAACTGAGATGATAAATAAATAAATAATGCTGGACAAATCACACAGCATCATCTAGCCCCAAGCTAAGCAGAGCTTGTGTTATGGGTATTAGATGACTGATATACATAATACATTATACTACATAGATAGTTTTTTTTTTATATATAGAAAAACACCCAGAACACCCTGAACAAATATCTGCAGATCGTACAGACATTTGTCCCGAGGCGGGAATCGAACCCGCAACCTCTTGCGTCACAGGCGGACCTTCGCCCGCTGCGCCACAGAGCTGGTGGATGATATAAGTATCATAATCATCATCATGTTGTTGTCAATGTTCTGTTCATACACAGAAAAATACCAAAACCCGAGACAAATATCTGCAGCTATGCCAACAATTTAAATAGTTAGGTACGCCCTCACCGCAATGAGACCGCACCGTTTTTTGTCTTGACGAAATGAGTGAGCTCACTCATTTGGAATCAGTGTAGGTACCTCTAAACTCAGTGTTATCCGCAGGGTTATTACGTATAGGTTTGCAACTAATGTATATCTCGTGATCAACGCTGCAACAGGCGTAAATGTCGCGATCATCGTTGTCAATTGCCTTGTATATGTAATACTTTGTTAAGATCTTTGTAAATAAATGATTGATTGATTGAATGGACAATTATGTAGTATATAAAATAAAAAATCAACGTTGAACAGCGATGATCGCGACATAACCTGGATACAGATAAGCCTGGTGCAAACCTGTCGCGAGATACGTAATCAGCCTGCAGGACATGGAGTGTGTTATTTTTATTCACGCAAGTTAGTGCAACATGGTTGCTCAATAAATGGTAACAATAACAGTTTGGTTTATTGGCAAAAAACAGTGTTAGTGCGTCGGCATGATTAATTCACATAAAAAGACGATGCCACTGTTTTAGGTGTGAGGGGCATATCTCAAGATTTAAATCTTTGCAGATATGCAAACATTTGCGGGAATCGATCCCGAAATCTCTTACATATCATCTGGCTATTGGACCAGCTGAGCCACAGAAGTCATCAATTAAAGGATTTAAGACAGTGGGGACTTATTTCAAGTTTTAAAATAAGATCTATTTCATTTTAAAACTGAAATTGTTAAAGCATTGTTGGTTTCTTCTTCTTTTATTTTGGCTCTTGTGCTTGGTTTTACACAATAATGCCATGTCAAGTAACATTATAATAGGGGGTTAATTTTATCGTTTGTCTCACGTGTTTGCCATTTTGATCACCCGCCGAGTAATATGTTAATAATTTTAACAGATATACAGATAACATAGGAATTATAACTGACAATACGTTCCTACATACATTTAGCACCTAATGTGTATTTTATTGATTTAATTCATAAAATAAACTATACAAAAATGGTTCAGAGATTATTATCACATTTAGTAAAATTGGTAACACAAGACATATGAATATACAGAGAAGTAATAACTTATTCAATATAGCAATTACATACATAGCCTAAGCACAAAATGTCTAAACCAAATATTTAGCTGTCGGGTAGACTTCAAATGTACGTCGCTTCTTATAACAAAATGTCTCCCTTTCACCTTCTACTTTCGCTTGGATAATCTTATTTTTGCCCTAGCCAAGGTGTTCTAACACATTATACCTCCGAATAAGGTTTAATATTGCACGGCTACTGTGCAGGAGTTAAAATGTATTACCTTTTATTGTGATCCTCAACACGGATTAAGAGAGAGCGCGGTTTTGAATTTTGATTCGGATTGTAGCGCTCAACTTGGCCGTTTAAATTAGACCTCTCGTGGATTATGCGTTCTCCAAGCTGTAGTTCCAATTGTTGTCCGATAGAGGGGAGAGGGAGGCCAACGTAGGCTGGTTCATTTCTAACTATGCACACCTATTTTGCCTATTGCTTTGATTACATTCTACAGAATGGTCTTTAATGAAGATTTTGAACGTTGAAGGCGTGGTTTTGGATGTTTAGAGACTTAAGCAGGTATTGTTATTTTCAAAGTATGAACAAGTGGCTAAACCAGGTGGTTTTTTTTTGCTTTGACAGTTTCTGGCTGGTTTTGAACTAAGTGGGTACTTTTTTGTTTTGGAAGGAATAAGACTAGGGTGCAAACTTGTTTTGGTCTTAATTTACTCAGGATCAGAATCAATCGTTGTTTCTGTAAAACGTATATCAGTGTAAAGTTCATACGGACAAATTTATTATTGTAGAATGTTTTTGAGAATGGTTGTGTTCAAATAATTTTCGAAACATAAACGGAATACGTCATTCAACCAGATCATTGAATGATCACAAAACTAAAATAAGTTTTTTTTAGCAGGTAATAAAATTTTATCACAAGTGGAAAAAAATAATCAAAACCTTCACCAGGAATGATATTCGTACAGAATTGTTAATTCATTTTCTTTTCTTATTGTGTAATTTAAAGTTCACTGGTACTTTTCTATTTTTCTTTATACTTTTCAACTACATAGCGAGTATGTAATCTCGTGTGCTAACTTAGCCCCCGACATAAAAGAGGAGAAAGGAGGTGTTAGTTTAGTAACGGGTTTAGTTAATGTGTGCATTTTGTTTATTTAAAAGCCATCACGTAAATGTCGAGGCAATCCAGCTCCTCGACCATACGAACCTATTAAGAAGGCTAAAAAGGACAAAACCTTTTGAGCTAGCATAGTGCAATTTGTGTCAGTGCAAGTAGTTACTAAGTGATATTTTTAACTTTACAAAGAACACAGAACAAAGTGTCTTCCCCTTAATAAAATTAGAGTCAATAAGAAAAGTGCTGATGAACACTATCTTACAGTTTATTTTTATAAAACTAGGTTATCATAAAATTACTCATTAGCCGGTTTGGCTAGATTGTAATGTATTTTAGTGTAGGTGATGTTAACTTATACTAAATAAATAATGAAAAAAAAATTAAAAGCAGGTCTTTTGCGGTTGTTCTTAAACATGTTTTATCATAACCCGTCAAGAACTTTACAAGATATGGGAGGTGAAAGTCTGGATGAATAACCTAATGTTTCCAAATATATATTTGGAAATATCATATATAAGTATACAAGTTTGGTATCAAATGAAAGGAAATGGTGTGTAGAATGCAAAGCTGAAAATAACATAGATGTCGGTTAAGCCATTTACAAGATAGGGGGGTTGAAAGCGGGGATGAGCACTCGAATGTTTTCGAATAAGTTGATATGAAATTAAATGAAATTTTAATAGAAATTGCAAAACTGTTAAATAGCATATATAATTATTAACATACATATAACCGGGTATTTATCGCGTAAATTACCTTTATTATTTCACGACGTTTCGCTTGCATTGCACCAAGAATGGTCCCGGGAAGACCCTCTTCCCGGTTTCCCGAGTGAAAGAGTTTCCAAGCGAAACGTCGGGAAAAATAAAGGTAATTTACGCGATAAATACCCAGTTATATTTATGTTAATAATGTGATTTGATCGCGAAAGTTTAAAAAAGACAAGCTCTATAGAAATTTCTGGCTCACTTAGCGTGGTTACATAAAATTTGTATATGCAAAACTTTATTTTTTGAGCTTCGTTTAAAGTGTTAGAGCAACCGGTTTAACGTCCAAGGTAAGAATTCATTACATGCATGTGGCCAGTTATTGAAGCATTTTATCCCTTCACTACGGAATGGAGTGACCTCCCCGACCTATTTCCCCGTTTTTGTTGAAAACACCCTAACGCGTGCTTATTGTGGGGTAAAAATGTAATTTCTGATAATATTCGTTTTATTATTTATTTTGTAACACATGTCCTCGCCCATTATTAGCTGTGTTGACGGATCCGTTATTTATGAGTTTTGGGAAATTTGAAAATGTGGGTTAAATATTTATATTAGTAGTTGGTCTTTGTAAACTATTTTTTAATTAGAGTGGTTTAATTAAAAATAATAATAAATACTTTTCGATAAAAATGAATAAATACTTAAAACTTTAGTTAGAAGTAGGTATTTATTTAGAAAGGCGCTACTAATTTTAAGCGTTCCCTTTAATAAAACCACGTAAATTAAAAATAATATTACTTCAGCGATGCTATTCTAATATACTTGTTATGAATGCAAACTAAGAACCAGTTTTTCCTGAATACAACCCCTACACTTGCGAAATGCAACTGGCAAAAAATTGCATTGTCCGAGGCAGCAGATGTGCAAATTATAATGGCGACCAAAATCAATAGACAGTCAACGTTTTTGCATATAACGGCCATTGAATAAAAGTAAAACATTATTAATTTAAAGGAAATCCAACGACGAAACATAGTTAAAAATCGGAGGCCAACAAAAGGTTTTCTGGTATAAAATATCAAGTACCTTCTAACAATCAATACTAATGATTGCTATAAGTAATAAAGTTAAGTAGGTACCTACTGGGTTTCAGCCTGATCCCACTGCTGGAATGTGGGATCTAGCGAGTTGTTTAGATTAGTTTAGATAGACTTACTGACACAAGCTAACTTATTATTTTATAATGATACCTATATTGGCAAAAAGATGAATGAGATGCGGGTAAAGAAGGTCGCAAGTTTTTGATTTCCACCGCCTAGAAATGACATCACCACCAAGAATTGCCAAAATTTCATAATACGATGATACTAAATGTTAGAAACTATCAGTTTGCAAATAAAAAAAAAATATTTGCGTACGTAAGCCTAGACTTAGGGCTTAATTGACTTGATATTGTATAGAATTTACAGCACTCTAGCAAATATAACTAAACTGATTTTAGGGAAACTGCATATACAAATAATATTTCTTAGACGCATGCAGTGTCAGAATATTGCCTATCTGGTTAAAAAGTAAAATTAAGACCTTTGCATCTATTATAGATGATTACCAGTTGGTAATCATGCTGTACGGGTCACTGCAGTGCCAGTCTGGTTAGGTTGCTATGAATAACAAATAAAGTAATTAAAAGTAAATGTATTAATAAATGCCTACTGAAGAAGAACTCACAAATAAAAACTCCAAAAATACTTATATATGTAGATAGGTAACTAGACTTTAAATATTCTCACTCACAAAAAGCCTTCGCCTACTCAAATCACTTCTAAAAAAATAAAAAATCCCATAACACCCTTTCCGATTCCCCTCCATGACCACTGTCCACCTATGGGCGTGGCTTGACTGTACAAAACTGCCCATTGGTCAAATAAAATAGTGCTCAATAAGTACACGGCAAATCCAATTAGAAGGGACCGAAACCCATGTGAAGGGGAAAACGTTCCGGCAAAGAATATTCTTGTTGGACAGTGATGTGGAAATACTAATAGGCATGGATGGTATTTTCTAGTTGGATAAATATTCAAGATGCAGTGGGGGTGCCGAAAGTAGAATGTTGCTCCTACTCTACCCGTGGATGTAGTAGGAATCTGCCGAGGGAGACCTTAGGAAAATGGACAGCGTCTTTCCGTGTATCAACAGCCGTGCTGCACTCGCCAACCACCTGCCAAGCGTAGTAAGTGTGGCAATAAATCAAATAACAGTCCCTCATGATCAGAACTTGGAGAGCCATGAGATATATGTAGATGATATCCAGCAGTGGACGTCCTTCGGCTGACGTTGTTGAAAATGATGATGTTGAAATGGATAATTATTCCGTTCTGGTGATTCTTTTTATAATGCCTAATAATTAGCCATTTTTTTAATATAGGGACATTTAGGTACCTACATCGATTATGATTTATACAGCGTCAGCAACTAGTATTCATGCTGTACGGGATGCTGCAGTACCTGGGACATTGTAAGATGGATTAGGCTTGCCCAGCACCTATTACATCCTCCCAGCTTAGTCAGCTATTAGTCAAAGAAAAAACAGGTCAATACGCCCGAAGCCGCGTTTCCTCACGATCTTTCAAAACACACGTTAATAGAGATAGGTATAGGTACATACCTACGGATATTCTACAAAAACTTCTAGAAAGAGTCGAACATTTTATTTGAAAAAGTTATTTATTGACAAAACTGATTTGAAGGTTTGTAGAAAATAAAGTTTCAATCTATTTCATTTTAAACAATATTAATCCATGTTTCACACATGTACAAGTAGGCAGAGCTTAAATAGGTAAGTATATAATTTTTTTAACTAGCATGGGATGTAAGGTTTTGAAAATTGCGCTAAATATATAATATTTTCTTAAGGTTTATATATATGAATAAATGATTTAGGATTTATATATAAAAACAGAGCCAAAACTGATGTTATGTTGTGAAGTAATTTTTTTATTCATTAGAGTATTCATCTACTAACCACTTTTAAAAGGCAGCACTAACGCCATCTTGTGGAACTTATACCTCCATCGATTTATTGGACGAGCCTAACGCCATCTGTTAGCGACTGTTAGAACATGCAAGGATAGAGGTTCTTATAAATCACGGCAATATTAAAATCTAGTTAGACTGGTTTAGGGATGGATAATTTCTAAAAAGTTATCTGGACTTGTACAGTCAACCCAGTCTGTTAATATTTATAACAAAGTAACTTCATCCCTTTGCTGGAGCGATAGGATGGAAGCTGTCCTGTGACCTTGGAGCCGAAAAAGACAGCGATGGACACAAAGTGGCGAGTTCTCATTGGAGGCCAAGACTCACTTTGGGTCCCTGAGTTAATGGAGTAAGCAGGTAAATAAACTCCATAGATCTTCATCAGAAAATTAATGATTGTCAAATAAGAAACCTAACGCTCCTCATTAATAATCAATAACCATCATGATAATTTTTAGCCGTAAAACGTCCACTATTTAACACAGGCCTCTCTCATAGATCTCAATGAGGGGTAGTTGCCATACTCACCATGGTTAGCAGGCGGGTTTGCGAATGCAGTACGGGATGTGCCACGGAAAGACGCTGCTGCTCATCTTCCGGAGGCATCCCTTAGCAGGCTCTTACTGTATCCACGGGCATAAGAGGAGGGGTTGCATTCTTCTGCCGGCACCCCACGGTTATTATATAATACTGCAATGTAAAAATAAAACATGTTCCTAATTTATGTAGAGAATCATAATGCATTAACATTAAACGCAAATAACATGGCAATTTTATAAAAATAGAAGAAAGGTAAATATTTTTTTCTTATTAACTTAGACAAATATTTAAATGACAACAGAATTTGATAAATATGTCGCAAAATTAGAAAGAATTAAGATTAGAAGACTATATTTACGGCTGAAGCTTTGCATTGTTTCTGCTACTCGCTACTAGATGGCGTTGCACGTCGCACGTAGCCAGTTGTTCGTAGCACAACTAACTCGTAGAGTCGTAGCATGTAGTGGGTGAAAAGGAAAGTAATGTGCTTAATATCTTCCCAAGGCAGATTCTTATTGCATCCAAGGGCAAGAGAGTAGGGGCAATATTCTACTACCAGCGCCCCACGGCAAAAGATATTATTAATATAATCAGCAAATTTATCATATAGGTAAATGATAATGGCCGGATACCACAGACACATCACCATCTTGTCCCAAACAAGCAAAACTTGTGCTACTTTTTCTATGCAGGTTAGGAGTATGTACAGTATTTAAAAGCCGTGTTGCCGAGTGGTATGTAACCCCGACTTTCAATCCGAAGGTCCTAGGTTCGATACCGGCCGTGCACCAATAGATTTTTCTTTAATGAAAACTGTATGTGCACATTTAACACGTGCCTAAACGGCGAAGAAAAACATCGTGAGAAAACCCACGGGCTTAGTTTCAGATGACCTGTTCTTTCCTCTAACTAATAGCTGACTAAGCAGAGACGATGGTATAGGTGCTGGGCAAGCTTTATCCATCTAACAATGTCCCAGGCACTGCAGCGTCTACCAGGCAGCAACACCAGTTGATGACGCTGTATAAATCTACAACAGATGCAAAACCTTACTGTTAGTATGTATTTAAAATAAACAATTCTATCAACCTGGTTTATCAGCTTTGCTTAGTTTGGAACTGTTGTGTGTAGTGACTATCGACTATATTTTTATGGAAAATAAAACGAATCAATATGTATGATGCTTTCGAAAATCATAACATTAATTTTTAAACCCGCCTGCCAAGCGTGGCGAGTATGGCAACAAACCCCTCATTATCTTGGCGATCCATGATGAAGAGGTTTATATCTAGCAGTAGACGTGGACAGCAGTCCAGCAGACTGAGATGAAGATGATGAATCATTTAATCATTTTTATTCATAATTATTAATAATACCTTAACAAAATATAACATACTTAACGCAATTATCAAAATCTTCCTGCGTTTGTCCCACGTTTGGTGCGGCATAACGTGTTTTCATTTTCCACCGTGTCAACCACAGTCATCAATCTCATCACTAACTTTCTCTTTCTCATATCCTCATACTATTCATCGCTTATTTAGCTCTGGCACCCCATCAACATTTTATTCCTAACACTATTATTTTTTTTATATTTACTATATGATATTTTCTAAAAAAGTAGTGTAACTTTTTTAAACTCTCGCGATCACAACACATTATTACGATATTGGATAATCGGGTTATTATCGCGTATTTACCTTTATTTTTATCCCGATGTTTCGACAGGACTACCCCCATCTTGGTCCCGGGCAGACTCAGCTCGCCATAAAGGGAAATACGCGATAAATGCCCGATAATCTAATATTGCAATAAAACTTGTAATAGTATAGAAAGTAGCCAGATTTGAAACGAATATCTGCAGATGATCTGTATAAATAAATACTCATCCCGTGGTGAGAATCGAACCTGTCATTTCTCGTCTCAGCTATAGGCCTTCTGCCCCAAGGAGATTTTGACTTCATCATCTTCATCTTTAATCAGCTTATCAAGACCTTAACTCATGTGCTAGTTAAACACTGTGTTACGGCAGGTAAGATCATATTATTAGAGTTGGGTTTGTTAAAGTTTAAGACGAGTTAAATAGTATTGTAATTGGCTTACGTAAACGTTCCCTCCATTGTTAAGCGTTGTTACGCTACCAAACGCCTTTGCTGAGATGATAAAATACTAGCTTCTGCCCGCTGCTTCCCACGCTTTGAACCCAGATAAAAAGTAGCCTATGTGTTAATCCTGGTCAACAGGTTTATAAGTGCAAAGTTTTAGCTTGATCTGTTGGCAGGCTTAACTTGAAGAGGTAACCAACATCCATCCCAAATAAGTATTTCAGTATTATATCAACTATCTGGTACCCATAACATAAGCTCTGCTTACTTAGCTATATGGTGCTGCTAGTAAAATGCTTAACATTATTTATTTAATATCTAAATTTTCTGATTTTTAATATTAGTGAGATAGTTGTATTAATCCTTCTAGATATTAATCCTTCCAGATAGGCATTTGTGCAATTGTGCACTTATTCGTATTTTTGTAATTTGTGTGCATTGAAGAATTAATTTATATTAAGATATGGTAGTTGTAATAAGTTTACAAAATCGGCACCAGTTTTGCTATTGGCTTAATTTATTTGTCCGTATTATATGTGTAACGGTAAAAAAAGTGTTCTACTATTAGAACACTTTTGTACAAAAATGGGGTAAATATAAAAATATTCGTATAATACGGACCAAAGTAAACCATCAGTAAAACTGGTGCCAATTTTGTAAATTTATATTAAGATCTTCCTTGCTGTATGAACTGTATAAACTTTTAGTCCATTTTGTAAGGTAATAATTTTCAATTTTTAATTTATATTCGTAAATTCTATAACTTTTCTTGAAGTGTCAGGCAGAAACTTTTGTGATTTAAGTCCTTAATCGATGAATGACATGTAATGACATTTACTCAGTTAGAAGGTACTTTAATCTGTTTTTAAACTTAATCGACAATATTGTAACCTTTGAAGTTACCTGTTATTTTAGTTCGGGTAGTAAAACTATAAATAATGAAAAAGCTTAGTTCGATTAACAAATCATGGATATTTATTGAAATAAAAATAATAAAAATGAAAAATAATAAAAACAGTTCATCTTTCACATATTTACTTACATACACAATAAAATTTGTCTTAGTTTTTTATCTATTCTGCGTCTTTTTATCTGTATCTGTACATTTCATTGACTTAAACTAAAACATTTTGAGTTCAAAGTTTTCAAACTTAATAATTTTGTATGATGCATTTTTATTAGAACATTTTTCAACATTTATAAAATCATGAGCATATGCTTGTTTCATTTTGAAAAATGTTAAAATAAAAACTTCAAAGACGTGCATAGGTCCTGTTTAAGTGAAATAAATTTAGAGCATGGTACAGCTCAGATAAATTTCTCTTAGAGAGGTCCTAAGCTTTAAGTACAGATAAGACATCGGGACCACAAAATATATCTATAATTTACTTAAATTATCTAATATAAATTCTATTTAAATTTACATTTAAGTACGTATACTGAAAGATTTTGCTTGGACTAAATTTAGGTACGAAGATTCCAAAAAAGGATCAAATACACGAATCACATGCAGAAATTAATTTAAGAAACAAAAGTGGAATAGTATGTCAGTCTTAAAAAAATCATAACTAGACTTATACAACAATGTCAAATTTCAAACCAATACATTATTTATTAGGTTGTTGGAGATCTTGTTTTACGAAAAGTTATGCTAAAAAAAACATTTGACGATCTATGTCAAATGTTTTTTTTTCGAAAGTAAGAAAACGAGACATTTCAATTATTCTAAACACTAGTTAAACATACAAATACCGCGTTATGAGTAACAGCTACACTTAAATCGATTCCAATTTCAGTTTCTATAATTCTTAAATAACTTTATTGATTACAGGAATCTGACCGTTTATCCGAACCTTGGCTTTAACTTTCAAAACGCCTTTTATAAATATGAACATCAATAGGTACTCGATTTACACAATACACCTACATAAATATTTACAAAGTTTTATCTAAGATAGGAAACATTTTACTTATTGTACCTTATACACCAAAATACGAAATAACTCCGTGACACGAACTACCCAAATTATGAAGATCCTAGGAAATACTGGAAAATCTATTATAATTGACACTATACAGCCTAACTAAATCAAAGGTAAAAATCAACAAAGCTAACTTTGGCATTGGGTTTCACATTTTTCATAAATAAAAACGAAACAATCGAATAGCACAACATAAAGTGGCGACAGCGTCCAAAAACGAATTCCTCGCAACATCAACAACGATAAACTTAATGCTGCTTCACTGAGATATGTCACTTATGTTAACTAACTACTAAAGTTATCTACCAAATAATGCCCGTACGTCCACTTAGCTTTGGGCCGCATTGCAGTGCCTGATAGCCAATATTCAATTCTTAAGACTAGAAATTGAAAAGAGTCCGAATATGTACAATCACGTGACGTTTCATCAAACATCTTGGCGTAACAGTAATGTTAAGTCTTAAAAGATCTGGCTGAGGGGTGCAGGCGGTGGCAGTCGCAGGCCACCCCACGGATAGAGTCACGAGGCCTCGTCCCGACACGCGTTAGAGTCGTCTGACAGAGCGAGGGGCGCACCACCATTGCTTTGATTCACAACACATTTGCGCATATGTTTCTCGAGTGTCGACGGCACTGAGAACGGCATCTCGCAAAATCGACAGCGGTACACATCCTTCCCGAGCCGGCCATGCGTCTTCATGTGCCTCGTGAGTTTAGAACTCTGTGCGCAGGCGTAAGAGCACAGCTCACATTTGTACGGTTTTTCTCCGGTGTGCGACCGTCGATGGACTGTCAGATTTGAGCAATTCTTGAATACTTTCCCGCAGTATTCGCACGTGTCGTTCCGTCTTGATTCTTTCGATTTTAGAAGCGGATTTTGAAGCAGGCCATTACTACTATTTTTGAGACCATCGAAAATGTTATCAGGAGGTCTCTGTGGGTGCAAGGTTGGGAGCCACCATCCTTCACCTCGTTCCATATCGAGCTTCATACGCTTGGATACTTCGAAAGGGTTCTCGAAGGGATTGAAGAGAGGATGCGGTTGAGGTGGCATCTTCGCGAATTCCTCTTTAAGCCGTAAAGCAGCAGGTGGCATGCCATTTGGCTTCTCACCGGGCAGACTGTTGTTGTTGTCGCGATCTTTGGCGAGCTGCCAGTTCATATTTTTGCCAGATTCTTGCAGTGCTTGCTTGAAAGCTTCACTGTATTGAGCAATGTTTGAAAGACCGAATTTGTCCATGAGCTCACCGACAACCGATGCTGAAGGCGGATGAGCGGGCATCATCGGGGCTTGCTTCCTTGTAGGAGCCGAAGGAGCACTACTGTTTGAAACTGTCAAGTCTTCAGCTTCCTCCACGTCCTCGCCATCTTCGTTTTCCTCTTCCTCTTCACAATCTAATTCTTCATCTTCTAACTCATCATCAGTATCGTCATCAGCAGTATCATTTCCGGATTCGCCATCATCATTGTTAGCAGATCGATGAACTTTCATGTGTTTTTTTAGTTTGGACGCTTTCTCAAAAGATTCATCACATTCAGTACACTTGAATGGTTTTTCGCCTGTGTGTGATCGGCGGTGAACAATCAAGTTGCTTTCTAATCGGAATTTCTTACCGCAAAACTCACAGGAATGGATCGCATCATCGCTGTTCCGTTTCACTGGAGGAGTGCAAGAAGACCTCTCCGGTGGAGGCGCATCGGCCGCTCGGGGCTCGATGCGGCGCTCCGGTGATGTGGAACACAGCGGCCGCGTCGAATCGCGTGGCGCGTCTACCGTCCCGGGTCCGGCGCCCACCGGGGGAGTCAGGCCGACTCGGGAGGGCGACGGGGAAGCGAACGGAGGAGAATGCTTCCTGGGGCTAGGAGAGCTGGAATTGCCTGTGGCCGCCCCTGGACTGGTCGTACCGGCCAGTTGCCGCAAGCGCTGCGAGTAAAAATCCAGCTGGGGTTCAAGTGAAAGAGGCTGTGATACCGGTGGGGCTCGGTCGCGCCCTGACATGGAGGTCGGAACGACGGGGGGCCGGTCAGCCGGAGATGGGAATGCTTGGTGAGGCGGTAGGGAGTTTGCCGCCACGGCTGCCGCTGCCGCTGCCAGATTTAGACCGTGATGGCGGAACTGCTCGGACACGAGCTGCTCCATCCTAAAACGGTGGTCGTGATGATTTGGGCGCGCGAACAGAGGCGCGGGAGGTACCGACGGATGTGCGAGCGGTGGCAAGCTGCCAGGCAGCGGCATTCTGAGCAAGCCACCAACCCCAAAAGGGGAATGCATATCCGGTGGGGGCAGGAGGGGATGGTGGCGCATCGTCGGCGGCGGGAGGGGCGCGCCAGTGGACGAGCAGCCTGAGCTCGACGACGACGAGCTCGAAGACGAGTGATTCTGCTTGAGATGGTTCTGAGGCAGGGTCTCCTGGTAGATCTTCACGCCATGGACGTGCTGGACGTGCTGCAGCAAGCGCCACGCGGAGTGCACGCGCGCCTTGCACGTTGAACACACGTAGTTGCTGGGTTCTGCGGGCAAAGACAAGACACGTGAGTTCGATCGCTCTCAAAAGCAATATTAACAGGAGCAAAGTGTCTAGTAATAGCTCTCACATATCGTTGTAGGGTCTAGGGTGCGCTCGCGGGGCGCATGCTAAGCAGAAGGTCCGAGGGTCGGGCGGCGCGGTGAGTGATCGCCTCTGCGTGTTCCGCGTGATTCATGTACCTCGGAAATCTTATGAAATATACGCGGGCCCGGATCACGTACGCACGCGCGGGTTAAGACTGTTGATATTGAAATCTATAGGTAACGTTACACCGGTAAGAGAAAAATTATAGCGGTTAAAAAGATGTTGGTTTCGTTTACTCGAGTTGGGTCACATTTTTCGTAAACACGTACGCGCCTGGTAAAGTGCCAACCCAGCCCTTGTTCCGTATCGTTACCCATCGCATCCATATGAATAAACTCTATGTGGTTAACCAGCAAATTTATTTTTTTCTGGTAAAAAGCGTGCCTAGTTTCAATGAAATTGTGTTAGCTAAATCAATTTGTACACGAGACGGTACAAGATAAGGTCACATGGTCAAGGCGCAGCCGCCTGATTTGACAGTAATTTGATTGCTCATTGTAAACTCGAGACACATTTTATTGAGGCAATCGCTGCTCAGATCTTATAGTGATGGGAAAAATTTCCCTGTTAAATTATTTCCATTGTAAATAGAGCTGTATTTTACAGTTTTGTTTGTAAAACTATTTTGGTTGGATTAATAGCATTTAAGCAATATTTATTTATGTCAAAACATGATGAATTATATAAGAGCGTGTAACACCCAAAATTGTTTCCACCTTTATTCATAAAAATCCTAGAGATTCAAATTACCGGACAGTAAAACCCCTTTTAATACAATAATAGTATCTGGAAATATCAAAATTTGTCTGTTCGACAAGAGTGACATCACTTAGGCACGGCCCGAACGAAGTTTAATTATTTTTTTATCGGCAAGCGTAGTCGCATCTTTAGTAAGGCGCGGCCCGATAAACATCTCGACTGTTAAGATGATTATTGAAATGTAACGGTCAGATTGTGACCGACCGGAAAGAAGTCGTATACAGGGTGCTACTAAAATGAGTGAGCATATTAGCAATAAGTTAGTCATGTGAAATGGTTTTAGTCTGATGATACTATGAGTATAACGTCAGGAATGAGTATATTAGAGGAAGTTTAAAAGTAGCGCCAGCGGCGGAAAGATGTATAGTAATTCGATACATCGTGGTATATATATGTGATGGATGATAGAGGAGAAAAAAAAATGGGTATCGATTGCATTGGGACTGTGAAAGATGACATGGATAACGGAGTATGTTAGCTAACGGGTGACAGAGTCTATTGCGTTCTTATGCAAGATAAAAAAATGTTGTGCTTACCCTATTTAGTGTGGAATAAGGTTAGAAATAAGAAGAAGAAGATTTTGGTGAGCCTCGTGATTCAAGCCATTATCAATCAAGCAGTCAATCAAGGTCATGGATGAACCAAATGTGGCCATGGTATACAAATTATTTCATTCAATTTATTTATTAAAACCCTTACAACATATTACATATTTACCGCAATTATCAAGACTTTACCTCCTGTGCTAGTTTGCTGTTATTTGGCGTATCCAAGTTTTCCAATTTTATACAAAGGAAATTACGTGAACGAATATGAATATAATGGTTTTTAAAAAAGCAACAGAACACTGTTTATGTTTACGCGAGTACTGCTATCTGTTATTTTCATAAGATCGAACGCATAGAAAATAAAAAAAGAAATTAAACTAAATTATGAGATATTTTATTAGGTAGGTACCTATTGTATTGACAATAATAGGTAGGACCAATATCAATGGTGATAAGAGTTATTTTATCATGATGACTATTATTTATTTTATTTTTTGAAACTGGTATTATTTACCAGATATAACTGGTATTTCTTCTTAATACGCACGGGTACTGCTTAACATATCGCGTGCTTTTAAGATCACCATGTTTAGAGATTTATCCTCATATCAATATTGTGACCTTTTTGTCCACGCTATTGTTCATTGTGTTGCGTTTCGGTCATAATTTTGTACTGAACGTAGAAAAATATGATTTTAAGAGAGTCATATTCTAAAATGATCAGAAAAAATATAATTTACAGGATAATTAAACAGACATGCATTATAAAACCCTATAAGACCATCTTATAATTATTTACTGCTTCTAAATTATAAATAAAATAATTACATACCTAACAATTATGTTATTAGCTAATTTAATATTGTTTTCACAGATTGCTGTTACACCTCCATATATTAAATTCTTTTTACAGGAGGCAAAGTTGATTTAGAATACTTAAATTAGGTATTTGTTTATTTCTAAAAAACATAAAAAAGGTAAAAACAAAAGAAATCATAAAATGTTTCTATATATTTTAACTGTTTTGCTATCCGTTTACATAACGTCACTTACGGTGTATGTACTGTCAGCAAAAAAAGCCAAGCCGAACAGCTTAAGAATTTGTTAGTAATGCTAGATAGCATCTGGTCAATCGGATTGTAAGTATTGGTGTTAATTAAATAATGGCACCGAACTGATTGCTGGGTGGTCTTATTGCAAAACATTTGAATACCTACCGTTGGAAAGAATTTTAAGTCCCTACTTAACTTTACTTGACGACCTCTGTGGCGCAGCGGGCGAAGGTCCGCCTGCCACGCAAGAGGTTGCGGGTTCGATTCCCACCTCGGGACAAATATCTGTACGATCTGTAGATATTTGTTCAGGGTGTTCTGGGTGTTTTTATTTATACTTATAATAAAAAATATCTACTATCTGTATGTATGTAGTATAATGTATTAAGTTTATACGTCATCTAGTACCCATAACACAAGCACTGCTTAGCTTGGGGCTGGATGATGCTGTGTGAATTGTCCAGCATTATTTATTTATCTACAGACTTCATGTTGTCAAACTTTAGATGGTCATATAATTGTACATTTAAATTATTGCTTGGATCACAACCAAATTCTTCAGTCTTGTGAAAGTATTTTGAGTTTGAACTATCGAGATAAAGGATTACTTTTTAAAGCTTAATAGAATAGATGTGCAAGTTAAAAATAGTTAGTATTACACGAGGATTCACCAACCAAATTATAATTTAAAAATAAGACCAATTTCGTACAATGCGATATTTTATGTATGAGTAAGTATTGAATTATCAATACTCAGTGATACCAAATACTTCAATGATTCATTTATTATTATTATTATCGGGACATTTGTTTTTCTCAGTCGTCTGACTGGTATAAACTGCATTACGGGTTACAAAAACCAAGTAAATGCAGCCGTATATTTGGGTGTTTCAATTTATTGGTGTGGATGATGGGTCTATCTCCATGAATTTTCTGACTATTTTACACGTATTGAGAATGGCTGCTTTTTGTAGAGTTGTGTATATGAATGCGTTTAATCCTAATATCTCTATACTGCGATGTAACTGTTTTGGTATCACTCCTGTGGAAGATAGCACTATAGGTACAATTATATACTTTATTTTGTCTCCATATTCTGATTATTTCGTCTTTCAGGTCTACGTATTTTGTAATTTTATCTGTAATTGTTTTCTGTATGTTGTGTGTGTTGGGCACTGCAATGTCAATGAGGAAGGTGATCTTATTTATTTTATCTGTCAAAACTATGTCTGGTCTGTTATAGTGTATGGTGCGGTCTGTGAGTATAGCGCGATCATGGTAGAGTTTGTGTGTTGTATTTTCTAATATGTTATTTGATGAGTATTTGTAATATAGGGTATGAGTATTTTGCATGAGGTTGTGTTTGTGTGCTAAGCTTTGA
The DNA here is from genome assembly GCA_963082625.1 of Pasiphila rectangulata. Classification (NCBI taxonomy): domain Eukaryota; kingdom Metazoa; phylum Arthropoda; class Insecta; order Lepidoptera; family Geometridae; genus Pasiphila; species Pasiphila rectangulata. Next base: position 12,293,662 of record OY720249.1, read on the forward strand.
TGAATTATGTTTGCTATTTGATTGTGCCTGTGTGTGTAATCTGTCTGTGTCAGTGTTACGCATGCTCCTGTTATGTGTTTATTATTATTATTATTACTAGCCATTTTCGTCCCACTGCAGGGCAAAGGCCTCCCTATACCCCTTCCATTTATCCCGATTCTGTGCTATGGAGGATATATATATATAGGATACATTAATAAACATAAATAATGATGAAAGTATTTTTTTGCCGCGAGGTGCCGGCAGTATAATGTTACCCCTCCTTTCATGCCCGTGGATGCAGTAAGAGCCTGCTAAGGGGCACCTCCAGAAGATGGCCAGCAGCGTCTTTCCGTGTATCAACATCCCGTACTGCGCTCGCCAACCCGCCTGCTAAGCGTGGTGAGTATGGCAACTACCATGAGGGAGGCCTGTGTTCAGTAGTGGACGTTTAGCGGCTGAGATGATGATAATGATTTTTGTGAAGTATTTATAGGGTAATGTTGTGTTGGTTTCTATTCTACGATTTTCAGTCTGACTTTTATACATTAAGTTAACCATACGAGTTTTACCCAGAAAACTTCAACCATAAAAATATGCTTAATAACCGTTTCGATTTCAAAAGGCAATCGGTGATTAACGTCCATTGTGACTCGGTGGGGGTGAAATTTTTAAACGGAGGGGTGGGGGGAGGTCCAGACGTCCCCTTGAAGGGGAGGGGGGTGCTTAGAGCGGGCATTCTGAGCGTATCCGGTTGTATTTGCTTAGACTTTTATAAAGTCTACCTTTATGGTAGAATGAGGCTTCAGCGAGGTTTTGTCCCGTAATATCGTTTACGAAATATTATTTTCTTCGGAATTTTCTCTGTCTGCCTTAAATGACTTTATTGTCTGTTCAGCAAATTAGAATAAAAAAATATATGAAATGAAATAATTATTTGAACAGTTGTGTTCTTGATTTTGAATCTTGAAACAACTCATATTATTATTTTGTGATTTTTAAATTGGAAACCTACAAAAATAAAACAATTTGACCATTCTTGTGCCAAAAGCCCAGACAAAATTCAAACTGAGAACTGAAAACGCCCGCCACGGCTCATATAGAACATTCGTGGACCGGAAGCCGACGGCGCTGCTTCCGGCGACGACAACAGTTGTTCGCACCCCAGCGCCTCTTGCGGACGCTAGAGTAAGCCAAGTATGCTGTTTTGCATGGAATGCAATATTTTTATGTTTTACCTACAGTTCTAGTTTCATATTATGATGTTATTTTTTTTTCTAAACATAATAATTTATATTATATCATAATAATTTCGATCAAATGTAATGATTTATAATGCAGGTTTTCATCTAATTTTACTCTCAATTGTTTTTTTTTCTACAATTTCATCATAATGTTATTGTAATTATTATAAAATATTGGATAACTTTTAATCCAATATTTTATAATAATCAATCAAAGAAAATTAAGTAGGTACCTAAAACTTAGCAATTTCTGCATAATTAGATACAATGTTTTAATTCGTTACATATGAAATTTCCGTGGGGTGCCGGCAGTAGAATGTTACCCCTCCTCTCATGCCCGTGGATGCAGTAAGAACCTGCTAAGGGATTCCCCCGGAAGATGGGCAGAAGCGTCGTTTTGTTTCTATCAACAACTACTGCGCTCGCCAACTCGCCTGCGAAGCGTGGTGAGTATGGCAACTACCCCAAATGGAGATCCATGAGGGAGGCCTGTGTTCATTAGTGGACGTTTAACGGCTGAAATGATGATGATATGAAATTGGCGTTCTGTATGAGAGGAACATAAAGTCGATTTTTTTATATAAAATATTTAATTAATCAAAGTATGTACCATTGCTATCTATGCACTTTTGCCATCTCATAGATAGTTCATTGATCCCTTTACTAAAAAAACCATTCGGACGGGAATCAATAAAATCTTTGAATGCGGTGTGGACTGCACCATCGGAGTTGATTTTTTCCCCCTGCAAGAAGTTATCCAAATTTCGAAAAAAATGGTAATCTGCAAGGTCCGTAGAGTACGGTGGATATCTTACACATTCCAATTGAAGCTCCTCTAATTTGGTAGCCGTCTGTTGAGCAGTGTGTGGTCTAGCGTTGTCCTGAAGCAGCAGTGGCTTTGAGCGATTGACCAGCCTCGGTTGTTAGCAGCTGGCTTTTCCATCATGGTTTGCAGTTGCTGACAATAGACATCTGCCGTAATTGTCTGGCCAGATTTAGGAAAGCTGTAGTGGACGACACCGGCACTGGTCCACCAAATGCAACTTTTTTTAACTTTTTTTAGTAACTTTTTTTGATTCAGTTTTCGCTTGGGGCATGATTTGTCTGGTTCGCCAGGGTTCAGCCATTGCGATGAGCACTTCGGATTATCGTATAGGATCCACTTTTCATCACAGGTAATGATTCAATTTAAAATCCCTTCATTATTGTGCCGGTTGAGTAAAGTAACGCAGCATTCGACGCGCGTTTGTCGATTTGCTTCACTCATTCGTGAGGACCTTTCAAGCTTTTTCACCTTCCCAATTTGCTTCAACTGGATTAAAATAGTTTTATCACTAGCACCGCAGCCTGCAGCTAACTCAAACGTGGTTTGCGATGGATCCGCTTTGGTCTCGAGACCAATAATCGAGAGTTGATAATCAAGAATGGAAGGTTATTGTGGAAGGGGATCCATGGTTTGCGACGTTAGACGTCCGAGTTAGCTGCAGGCTGCGGTTTTAGTGATACAACTAATTAATCCAGTTGAAAATTGGGAAGGTGAAAAAGCTTGAAAGGTTCTCACGAATGAGTGAAGCAAATCGACAAACGCGCGTCAAATGCTGCGTTACATTACTCAACCGGCATAATAATGAAGGGATTTTTAATTGAATAATTACCTGTGATGAAAAGTGGATCCTATACGATTGATTATCAACTTTGGTCTCTACCAAAGTTGATAATCAAGAATGGAAGGCTATTGTGGAAGCGGATCCATCGCAAACCACGTCCGAGTTAGCTGCAGGCTGCGGTGTTAGTGATAAAACTATTTTAATCCACTCCCCCGTGGCTTGTTCTGCAGGTCAAAATTCCCAAAACGAAAACGTTGGAACTAAAAACGCACTGTGTTTACTTTTGCGACACCACCGCCATACACATCCTTCGAGCCGTTTCTGCAGCACTGGTGCCACGGTGGAGCTCGTACTCGTAAATAACGCGATATTTCAAGTTTTCCATTTTGTAAACCGAGTGACGCAAAGAAAAAATATAAAAGAGGAAAAACAAATGAATTATGGTTTTCGAAACACAAATGCATGAGTAAATAGCTGTATAAATATGAATTTGGAATTCCTAAGCAAAGAGGAGTTATTTGAGATCAAAGTGACCAGTACGACAAAATGCCAATTTCATATGTAACGACCTAATATATTGCGTTCAGTTAAACGCAACAATAAATCTGCTTTAGAATTCAAACTTTTTACTGCACAGTCAATCAATTAAAACTTTTTCTATTTTTACTATGCAAAATTTCAAAATTTGTAATAAGAACGCTCGAGACTCGCCATCGACTTGTTATGCGGCGGATGTCCGTCGCGCCGCTGCGCTGAATGACCGCCTTCCCCTTCCGCCCGCGCTTACCCCTTAACCCGAGGTTACAGTGTTAGGGATTAGCGTTTAAAACGAGCGGGTCTAAAAAAACAGAATTTCAGCCAAGTTTGATCAGATTTTTTAAGTTATACTTTATTTGTTTGACTGAAAATGCATTAGGCGGTGTCAAGATTAGAAGTTATAAAAAAAAACTTTATTTACTCACACAAAATCAAGGTACAACAAATAGGTAGTTTAGCAAAAAAATATAATAAAAATGGTTAATTGACATTATTACTAAAATATGGAATACTATTTATACTAGAATATGGAATTCCACAGGGCTCTATAATCGGACCGACCTTATTTGTGCTCTACATGAACGAAATCTGCAATATCAAAATAAAAAATTGTAAAATTATTGCGTTTGCTGACGACACAGTCCTACTATTTCGAGACAATACTTGGCAGGGGCTATTTAAACAAGCACAGGATGGCTTTGATCTGGTTTCTAAGTATCTTTACAGAAACATACTAACTCTAAACGCCACTAAAACGAAATGTGTTACTTTTTCACTTCGCAAGCCAGGACAGCCAAGTTGTTCGGAGTTTAAAATAATAGCACACACAAACCATTGTCTCGAATTACCAGGTAAAAGCTGTAGCTGCCCTGTTATTGAAAGAGTTTCTACTATTAAATACCTTGGTGTTACAATTGACCAGCATTTGACATACGACCATCACATTAGATCAATAACAGGAAGAGTTCGTAAGCTAATTGCCGTATTTAAACAAATAAAACACGTAGCAGCGGACCATCAAATAAAAACCACGTACTTTGCGCTTTGCCAGTCCCTAGTGCTATATTGCATTAGGTCTTGGGGAGGTGCCGCAAAGACGCGCCTTCTCCTATTAGAGAGAGCACAGCGGGCTGTGTTGAAGGTGGCATTTTCCAAGCCATACAGATATCCAACAACCCTACTATACAAGGAAATACAAATCCTCTCGGTTAGGAAAATGTTCGTCCTTCAGCTTATCCTTCAACAACATAAAAATTCACCTCACTTTGAAGTCATAAACAAGAGACGACCAAATAAAATTTACCTAACAAAATTTTGCAAAACAACATTTGCACACCATCACTCACAATTTTTAGGACCATATCTTTATAATAAATTGAGTAAAACAATAACCCTACATCAGAGAACTCAACTTGATTGCAAACGTACTGTCACATGCTACTTACAAAACTTAGACTACTCCCAGGTAGAGCACCTGTTGGATATTGAATCTTAATTCTGGGCTATATATTTTATATTTAATATATTTTAATTTTATATTTAATTTATACATAATACTAATAGTAGGTTAAACATTTATTCACTTCGGTTCTTCTAGTAGGTATATCTTTGTTATTAATTAGGATTAAGGTTTATTTAAAGCAGTTTAGATAAAATTAATTAGGTTTATCTATTGTTCTCTTTGCTGTAACTTAACTTCTGTTATTTCGAATAATATTGTGAACCTTTAAGAAGCCAGAGGATTGAGCCCTCGTGTCTAAATACAAGTGCAAACTTAGTTAGAGCGAGGTGTCATTATCTTTGACCCTAAAAGGTTTAGCACAAGTAGGTATCTACGTAATCAATCACACACTATTAACCGAACTACATTATAAAATATGCAATAGATTGTAAGTACCTTCTTTGTAAACCCATCTCTGAGAATAAATATCTTTATTATTATTATTATTATTATAATATCAAACCTACGGAGGATTTATGTAGCAAGTCAAAATTGTATCTTGGCTTTATTGAAGAAAAAGCCGAAAAAATCGTACTTTATAGAAGTCAGTGAAACGCTACCGTGTATTACATTAAGCCAACCCTATTATAGTGGTGCGAAGTTATAACCCGAATGGTGCAAATTGTGACCCATAACTGCGAGACATGTTGCTGGCTGGAGAAAAATAAAATTTGAAAATAGAACGCCATTTGTGCTGGCCGGTAACGAAATATTGGAATGGAACCAAGAGGAGGACGACAGATTTAAAAAACAATCGAATTTTTACCAGAACCCGTTGTTTTTTTGTGTGCGAAGAAAATGTTTGATTACATACAGATTAAGTGATATTATTTATTGTTAACTAATAATGCTATTAAGACTCTAAAACAAATTATTATAATAATCATAATAATAATATAATAATCGACTAACTAGGTATAACTTTGACCCGTTCACAAAGTCGAAGCCAATGTTGTCTCACATTAAAAACGCAACTGAAAAAATAATTTCAATAATATTTCCCATTGTGTAGCGAGTGTGACTACAAGAGTTGACCGATACGACCGCTTCAGCACACACATGTGTTCAAGACAAAGGGAATAAATACGATTGTAGACACATTTTGTATGACAAAAAGTGACCCCGACTCATAAGTCACGTTAAGTACTTTTATTTTGTATTTAATGTGTTATATGAATTTATCGAGGATACTGGTTAGTGTATTCTTGGCATGTGTTATGATGTGAATGGGTATTTTCTTTTATTTCCTGATATCACAGAGTAAAGATACAGAGTAAGTTATTTCGGTACCTAGTAACATAAAAGGTTTGTTTAGAAAGGTGTTATATCGTCTATGAATGATTGGTATGCTTATTATCACACAAACTTCATCGAAATAAGTTTCTTATTTAGTAAACTATGAGGTAAGCATTGGCTTTTACACCCACCTAAATCAGATTCACTCCTAATATTGAGGGAGTCAACCTAGAAATTATTATAAGCAAATTTTTTATTTTGATATTTGAATATGATTTTCAAGACAGCGTCTCACCTCTTGTGATTATTGTGTTAAATGTGAGCAGATCAACATTTTTATGAATACCTTCCATCGAAAAAGAAAATGTGTACCTATGTTGAAAGGAGTATTTTGTAAAATATGGAGTAATTATTAATAATTACTCTAAAGAAACCTATACCACCGAGATGCATATATAGATATAGAGATATATATATATCTCTATACGTTGCTGCCGACAGGATGGTATAGGTTCTAGGCCTAGGAACCCAACGAATAATGTCCCAGGCACAGCAGCGACCCTCCAGCCAGCCACCAACACAATTACAATTGTTTATGCTTTATAAATCATCTATATAGATGTGAAAGGCTTATTATTGTATTCCTTATCTTATAATGTGAAAACGTGCTTAAGTTAGACACGGTATAATACGTCCCATAACAAGACACCAAAGTGATGTTCAAAATTGGTCCACAAGATGTGTGGGGGCTATTTTAAACTCATAACCCAGCGACACATGTGTCGACCATTATCACATATTACAAAAAATGTAGGAAAAACAATAAAACGCCTAGGGTGGACGGTTTTAAAATTGATTTTTGCCGTCCGATGTTTGTTAGTATCTTGTTTTGATCCAGTTGGTGTGTTTGGGATGTTTTATTAGATTCCACGTTTACTGTCTGTTTTCCAAATGTTTGATGATATATTTTAATTGCCGTGGGGTGCAGTAGAATTTTGTCTCTCCTCTCTTGCCAGTAGATGCAGTAAGATTACCTACGAAAGATGGGCAGCAGTGTCATTCCGTGTACCAACATCCCGTACTGCGCTCGCCAACCCACTGCCAAGCGTGGCGAGTGTGGCAACAACCCCTGACAAGTACGTAGTGATTCGTGAGAGGAGCTTTTTTCCAGCATGATGATATTAAAATAATATGATTTCTGTATTAAGCCTCATGTGAACGTATTTGTTCACCTAGCATTGCTTGCGATAATGCATTGATAGAGCAGAATACCTCTTGCGGAATGCAGTTATCCTTACACAAACTACTACGATCAATCAAAACATAAATTTTAATCAACGAATTCCTCGATCGGTCAGCCTACCCCTAGTTACCGCACAAAGCAACCATGACTGCTATTCAATTCAAGCGGTCACGTTTGATGCACATTCCTGACCTACACGCCAAATCGATAAATTCACCACATTGTCCAAGGGTCCAAGCTCCTCAAGGCAATACATCAAAATAAACCCATGATGTATTTACACAGCACGCATTATCACTCTTCCTAAATCAGCCATCAACTCTTTTCACTAAAAGGGTGAGCTTCACTATAGAAAAGGTTGACCCCTCGTAAAGACTTATCACGTCATATACAAAATAAGGTTCTTCTAATCCTGGAGAACGAAACTGATAACGCAGTTTAAGACCAAAGGGGTAAGGATGAAGTTTGAGTGCGCTTGCCCTTCCAAATGGGATGTCAAAGTTAGAGGTAGTTTTTTCACAACAATCTCCTCTCGGACTTAACTTACGTTATCTCCTCACAAGGAATAGAAACCCGCACGTACATAATAAGGACGATATTTCTAAAGAAATTTAAATTCGCCCGCAAAGGTCCCGAGATAGGATTAAAGATTGGGCGCGGAGATGGCCCTTTTGTGGCCAACCCTTAAGAAAACATGTCTTGATATGGAAATATCTCGGTCCTAATCGAGAAATCATTCGGCGGGGGCGCTCATTTATCAAGAAAACGGTCTGCGAATGCGTAATTAGCTCTTAAATAGAAAAGTTCTTCAGGAGCTGCGTTGTGACGTTCATCTTGCATGAGTGGATGACAAAATCTGCGCTGTTTAGCCATCTGACCGTTTTGAAGATCGCTCGACCGTGCGGCGGGCCATTAAATTCATCTGGGGTTTGGATGAAATCGATATAATTACACTATCCTCAACCCTATCCATCTATAGAAAAAACGCGAACACTTAAGTGGGGGAAAATACGGATAGCATGACACATTAAAACGACAAATAATTTGAATACGAGACACCTAGCGACAATCCTTCATTAATTTGTAAGCCAAACAAAGCAGACCAAATGGACGCGGCACACACTTGTACCAATATTTGTTTTTAGACAAACTTGACGGCCATTGGTTCACGAAGTTTCTGTAATGGTAATGTAGTGGCGCTGTGGACCTTTAATGTCAGCGATATTAATAGGAAATTCCAAGCAATTACAATACGGTTAAAGTATCTATTCTATAAATATTCAAAGGACACGAGATGGGCACGGGACGATCTCCCCTCACCTTAAACGTCATAGTTAAAATTAAATCCCACTTATACGAACCCGCTACTTAGCCATTCCTTACAAAAACTAAAAATACACCGCCATTGTGTCACAAAGGAGTTCCATAGGTCACGATGCAAGCGTTCCACGTGTCAGGAACACGCCAAACATTTTTTATCTTTAAAAAATTATAAAAGCCTCAGTACAATGGGGCATCGGTAGCATCTTTGACAATTATAATATCTCCTCCCGACAACCAAAGGTCATAAACGCCAGACTTGATTCCGATTTTATACTTTTTAATTTACATTGTAAAGTTGAATTTTGAATGGTTTCAAGAAACCATGGTAGTTTTAAAGAGTAGTCGTCGGTTAACATAAGGGTCATCACAAAAGCAGATGAACAATGCGCGTACGTCAATCGTGCGCTCATGCAAATAATTTTTTTCGTCCAAAACATCCCCTTTATCTATCTTAAAAAGATGGGGTTAATTAATACGTTTAGAATACAATTAAAATCGAGATTTTTTATAACTTTAGGCACGAGGTCGCGACTCACTGTCACCATTAGAGTTATTAACCCTGTTTTGACGTAAAAAATGCGGTTGCTGCTAAATAGATTTATGGATAGGCATCTTTTGTTTTTATCTATCAATTTATGATGATATTTTATTGCATCGGGGTGGTATTGAATTGGTTTGACAGCTGAAAGGGTTAATATTAACGTTTAGGATATCTCAATAAGCAGAAACAACTGTGTTGGCAAAACCTGGTACTGACGGGGTGTTATTGCACAACCGTTTGACGGGTATCAAACTATTGGACGATCTATTTTTGGTTTAATTCATATCTAACTCAGAGAAGCACTTGTTTGTTTCTAAAAGTGATATTATTACACCTAAAATAAGTATTCTCTTAGCAAGAAAACATACTCAAACTATGTTCGGTAACCGTTCCTCTTTAGAACTAAGACTTCATAACTAACAAACTTAGAACAAAGAATTCGTAGTTTTTTAGTACCTATCGGTTCATTTGTTTTAAAATATTTGCTAAAATATACTATAGTTACTGTATGGCGTTGTATGGCTAAGCAATATAGCGTATTGCTCAATTTACCTAAACTAAGAGTGCCTAGGTACACTTTATAGTTATACTTTAATGTTAAATAAAACTGTCCGGTGACAATTTCGAAAACGTTTTTGAGAACAAAGCACCGAATGCGGGCGAAAGCGCAGCATTTTCGGTAAGAGCCATTGTGCAAGCGTAATACAAAAGTGTCGAATGACAGCGCATCTGCTTGCAAAGGGTTGCGATAGATTATTTCTACGGGGGCGGTTAAGATTGCCGACTCCTGGTTATACAGATGCTCCGGGATTTTGAGGACTTTAATTGTTTTTATTTTTGCCATGGGGTGCCAGCAGTAGAACGTTGCCTGAAAGAATCTGATAAGGGGTACCTCCGGAAGATGGGCAGTAGCGTCTCCTGTGTCTCGAGCACCCTGCGCTGGCCAGCCCACCAAGCGTGGCGTGTATGGTAACAACTCCTCAATGGAAATAGAACCAACTGGAAGTGCATATATGGGAGACCATACGGCTGAATGATGATGTTGATTATTTTTGATAGTGACTGAAGCTTAAAAGAAACCCCGTTGCATGTGGCTAAGTCTAGCGCAAGACCGAGGCGATTGGCAGCAGAGCCTATGCTCAGCAGTGGGTAAAAATATCTAATGATAATGATGACTACTGAAGTAACCGTCAAAATGATTCAAAAAGTAAGGCTTTTTGAAACTATTATAGATGATTTATACAGCGTCAGCAACTGGTAATCATGCTGTACGGGACGCTGCAGTGCCTGGGATATTGTTAGATGGATTAGGCTTGCCCAGCACCTATACCATCCTCTTAGCTTAGTCAGCTATTATTCAGAGGAAAGAACAGGTCAATACGTCTGAAGCTAACTAAGCCGCGGGTTTCCTCACGATGTTTCCTTCACCGTTAAAGCACGTGTTAAGTGTGCACATACATTTATCAAGAAAGAAAAATCCATTGGTGCCTGGCCGGTATCGATCCCACGACCTTTGGATTGAAGTCGAGGGTACATACCACTCGGCGAACACGGCTAAATAAATGACTCAACATAGTAAATAAATACTATCAGTTCTTGGTTTCATCTAACTAGACTTGAGACACTAAATTTACATGTTCATAAAGTATAAATGAGTTAAACATAATTAACCTTAGTACCGATTTTTTTTCAAAAACTTATCCCATCTTTAGTGCAATCTTGCTAACGATATGCTACTGTTCGTAAAATCTTTACCGACAAACGGTCACCCTGTATCTACTGTCACATTGTCAGGATTAGGCTGAAATCTGAAATGTATGGACGTACCCTGACACAGCACATTCGGTCATTGTTGCACAACATCTTGCAACAACAGAACAAAAGCAACAAGGGAAAGATAAAAATGTCACGCATGCCGTCGTTTGAATCATTAATAAAAGCTAAATACAACCTTAGACATGAGCCTAGAATTCAATGAAATATAGTAGACCTATATTCATCATCATCATCATCATTTCAGCCGTAAAACGTCCACTACTGAACTAAGGCCTCCCTCATGGATCTCCATGAGGGGTAGTTGCCATACTCACCACGCTTGGCAGGCGGGTTGGTGAGCGCAGTACGGGATGTTGATATATAGAAAGACGCTGCTGCCCATCTTCCGGAGGTGTCCCTTAGCAGACTCTTACTGCATCCACGGGTAGGAGAGGAGGGGTAACATTCTACTGCCGGCACCCCACGGCTATATTACCGTAACCAGACCTATATTACCGTAAGACTATTTCGACACGGCATCCATAAACGCTTCTTAATACCAGCTTAGCAACTACCAGAAGCCTGCCAATATTGTGGCAATTGTTTTTAAAATTAAATTTTAATCAATACTTTGAATTAGTTACTACAATAGGATTTTTCTCCAAACAGATTGTGAATTTGACGGAAAAGTTTTGTCGCACGTGTTTTGGTGAACGATTAGAAATATTCCAAGAATCATTCGGCGGAATCGTGCTCATACATTCCGAGAGAACATTGGGACGAAAATCAAACTTGCCTAAAAATTGTTTTAGTTATAGCTAAAATAGCATTGTTTTAATTTAGTTAAAAAGCATTGTGTTAAGCTTCTAACAACATCTAATCGTATTGTGTTCAGGGTTCTAGCCTCATTATAATCTCTACATGTTAAAAGTACGTGCACAATTCTGCTCTTGTATCTAATAGCTTTTCAGTTTTTCATATCGTTTGCTTCGGTATGCTATCTTCTTTTAGTGTAATTCGTACATTAAGTAAAGTAAATAAGGCCTTTGCATCTATTATAGATGATTTATACAGCGTCAGCAACTGGTAATCATGCTGTACGGGACGCTGCATTGTTAGATGGATTAGGCTTGCCCAGCACCTATACCATCCTCTCAGCTTAGTCAGCTATTATTCAGAGGAAAGAACAAGTGATGACGTCTGAAGCTAACTAAGCCACGGGTTTCCTCACGATGTTTCCTTCACCGTTAAAGCACGTGTTAAGTGTGCACATACATTTTCAAGAAAGAAAAATCCATTGGTGCACTGCCGGTATCGAACCCACGACCTTCAGATTGAAAGTCGGCGGGGACCACTCGACCACATTACAGTACTCATAAAACAAACAATACGTCAAAACAAAATACTTACCACTATGCATCGTGTTTGACTCAGCGTCCGCGCACGTTCTCTTCTTTACGTCATCAGGTGAGCTGGACGTGTCCATGTGCTCTTGCTTGATCTTCGGCTTGATGTCTTCGTCAGGTGAGCTTGACATGGGGGAGTTTGACGCTCTCCGCTTGGGAGTGATAGTCTCTCTATCTGCTTCTGTTGGGGAATTTGTTATGTTTAGACATCGTAAAATATGAGTATTTGAAAAAAGTGGTAGGTATAGATGCGTGGTAAATATGGCAACAATCTCCTCAATATCAGTTCTTGGAGATTCATGAAAAATGGACATAGGCCGTCCAGTTGAGGACGTCCTACGGCTGAGATGATGATAAAGTATAGATAAACTGGATAAAGATTTATTTAATGACTTGGTCATTCTGCAGCAACTTTTGTGATATTAAGACACAAAAGATTGAGTAACATACAGTAGTATAACGTACAGTAGTACATAGGAGGATAACGGTAGGTTTTTGGGTAAATATATGGTTTTTGTCTTTGGTAAAAGTAGCTGCACCAACTGCAATAATTTCACAAATCTTTGTCACTCACCATCCAACAATCTCTTCGGCGTGCTAGAAGCGCCTCCATCTTCCAGCAGATCTGGATGTGCTATCGACGGGCTGGCGAGGGGAGGAGTGTGTATCCTGCTGCTGGGAGGTCTTCTCGCAGTAAGGAGGGACGGTCTTCGCGCACTGCCAGTGGAAACCTGGCCAGGTCGCGAGCCATCTTCCGGATCTGAGTTTGGACCTGCAACAAAAAGCATTTGATTTACTTTCTATTTGAGTAGCCTCCATTTTTTTAAGATGATTGCGTTAGGAAAATTTTAAGCGAATACATCTGATTATGAACCCTTGACAAATAAAATACAAGAGTCTAGCCTTTCACCCGGCTATCAAAATGATATCAAAAATGTGCACTTTCCAATTTCAAATGCCCTACATTCGCCCCCCACCGCACACCTTTCTTTTTGCTTATTTTTTTAATTCTCATAATAAATAACTAGGCTAGCTAAGTTCTGTAAACGGTTTCAGCTTCCTGAATATTTTTTCTTTAAGTGTTTATTATTTATGTAAGCTAATATTTACACCACAGACTGTAAATCGATGAAAAAACGTCTAAGAAAAAAAAACGTGTCTAGAGTTTTTGTATTATCTAACTGACGGAATTTAGATTTTCATACCCTTTCGAGGTAGCTTATTCCTAATTTACTCATTCATTCTATTCGATAAAATACTTACCAGTACTATAGCAATGGTACGAAGTCAGGTCCTTATCACAGCTGGAGACTTTGTGCTGGATGAACCGGACAATGTCCGCCAGCGCGAAGGCTCGTCTACAAGCCCCGCAGGTAAGGGTGTCTGCGGGGACCCCAGGAGTTGGGGATCCCCCTCCTTCTGCCGCGCTGTCCGCATCCGCTGGGGAAAAAGGAGGGATAAAACAATAATTGGTATCCATTACAATCTCCAACATTGTTCCTTTTACTTCTATTAAGATAATTTATAATAAGGCATTCATGCAGAAGGGTTGCTGCTCTACTGTTATTGCTTGTGTAATGTGTATTCTTTTAGCGCCTACGCCATGGAAGTCGGTTTCTCTTTTGTCAATTAGTGGAGTCTTTTGGACGAACTTTTTATTTAAAAGATATTGCAACATCTGTCTTTAGACACCTTTTCGCAATATTTTGTCTGTCCAATTACAATGTCAATGGATCACAACATTTGGACACCGAGAGTAAGAGACATTCAACCCTTAAGTGTAAAATTGCACTTAATTATACGATGGTATTCACGGTTTGAAGTGTCAGATGTAGGATTGTCCACTTAAGGCGTATAATTTGACCGTCTTGTTGCGGTTTTGCCTTGGAAGGGTTATCTTTTGTGAGCACAAGAAAGTTAATTGGTCTTATTGTCTGTTGTAACAGATGGGTTAATACTTTGTATGTTTCTGTAATGGAATAATGCTTGTTGAGTTTTTTTGAGAAACGCCTTTTGACATGCTTGTTGCAGCACGTTTAACTTTCAATGGCAAAAAATAAGCTGTGTTACAGTGAAATGGCTGTATTGAATGTGTTTCAAAAGCAAGAGTACTTAATTGTTACGTAAAACGTCCCAATTTACTAAAGTTTTACAAAAATTTGGTTCTTAGCAGGCGAGATGAGACGGCTCCAAAAGTTATAACTCGCTCGAATGACAATGCTAACATGTCTTAATCTTTGTAAATTGTTTTTAAGAACGACGATCAAACAAGTAATGTTACACTTACGAGTCATAACAAGAGTGCTCTAAAAAACCTATTTAATGATCAAAGGAAAATCATCTTAGACATGACTGCAACAAGATTTCATCAGGTGAAAATCATTGTAAAAAATGAAAATAATACAAACTATTGATTGACATCGCCAACATGTATGTATAAATAGCGTAACAAACGGGCCGACAGGCATCGTCGCCTTCGAATTAAAGCCGTGTTCACATTCAAATCTCGCACAATTGCTCGCGCACATCAAAGAAGTTCGCTAGCTAATTTCACATAAGTACTATGCAGACGCCCTTATAGCTCTTGCAATTATTATTTTTCCTTCAATTTCTTTGTAAAGAAAGTAGGCCGTACTTCTACAATGTACACAAGGGTCGCTGTAACCGGAGTACTAAATTAATATAGCAAAAAACTACGCGATTCGGTCGTTCTGTTTACAATGCCGTACCTAGTTTGCATAAGGGTATATAATGTAAATGTTGTAGACATTTTTTACAGATTTGTTCAGTCAACTATGATGGCTCGTGGCAAATGGATTTGTTTTTTGTCGAGGGTGCGTTCGTTGTTTTATTGGCTTCTTCCCTTTATTTTTTTAATTGAAATCCAACAGTCGTTAAACTGTTATCAATCACTATCGAGTTATATGTGTGGCTATCACCTTTGTTAAAACTTTAACATTCTAACAAGTATTTTAGGTAAAGATAAAACTCTTGCATTAATTTTAGTTCTCAACTTGTGCAAGAAGCTTGTCATACTTATCAATAATTTCATACCAAATAATTTTACAGTTTTCCTTAAACATTTCCCACCTATACACTGCCTTATCTTAAACCTTTACCCGCCCACGTCACGGCCAATCGTTCACGTTTACCTAACCATAATCGAACCCAATCTATTTACGTGTGTTCGGATCGCGGGTCAACAGATAGCCACACCCACAACTCACTGGACATTGGTCAGGGCATGCGCGATGGACATACATTTTACACCCATACTATCCACAATTGTGTAATGTGAATTCGACAAAGGGATGGTAAATTAATTGTAGGTGTGATTTAGGGTCATTTATGGCCCCTTCTTAGCAAATGTCGTTAGTTCTACGTGGGTTTACCCAATGTTGGTGGTATTTTGCTTGAATTTTAATTCATAGTGTTTTTAACTCAAAATATCTTTTTTTTTATTTTACAAAGGAGTTTTGCGAAGGAAAGTCTGGTAGATAACTCTGGAATATTTATTCTAGTAACGGTGGGAAGGTTAAGTTAAAAAAGGTATAGATAAGCCCAGGCAATCTAATTACCTTAGAGAAATGTCGAACTGTACAGTATGAATCCATATTGTATAAATCTAGGACTAATATCGATTGTTGTATGAGTCAGACACATGTTACAAATCAATACGAGAACACGTGTGATTTAGAGCCGTGTTGAAAGCACAGCCACAAAGATGTGACGCCTCAGGTAAGGGTGGCACCCTCGAAGGACAGAGGACCGAAAAGTTTAAATTAGCTCGTTACACACGGTAACGTGTCAGTTCGGAGTTTTGTTTTTTTTCGTCATTGAAAAGGTCGCAGTACCGAGAACCTCCAACTTCTGTGTTAACGCGAACTTTTAACTTGGCCGATGCATAAATTTATAATTACAATTTTGTCCTACCGCAACTTGTGTGTTAATTTATTTAGAATCGTTGGCTGAGGCAAATATAACGCTTAGAATTAAAATGATCGTGGCTTGACATAATTTTATATTTTATAATCCGGCTTTTAACAGGCTATATCAACATAAGAAGAGCCTCATAAAGGTCAACGAAACGGCAAAACGATACTATAGGGACGTGGTTAAAGCCAAAACGTATTTATAAAATAACCATTAGAATTATGTATTTTAAGAGAATTTGGATGATTGATAACCGACATCAATAATTCGATGGATTTAACAAAAAATATGTCTGTCCTGACATGATTTTGACCACCGTGTCTAATATTAATTGGCAGGGGATCGACCTCACCCCAAATGTGGTTATAGAAATCAAACGTTTTCCATCACAATGCTTGGAGAGTAAAAATAATAAGAATCGTCGCTGAATGCGCGGGGGTGTATATAATTGTGCACGATTTTATTGTAATTTCCTATTCGATGGGAGGTTTACGAGATTCAACACTAATTTTGATGCAAAACGTTTTTCGTAAAAACTATTTATATCGGTATATTAATAACTAACGAGCGATTTAAGTTCCACGAACGTGAATTATTTTATATCTCATGTATTTACGCATTCATTTCTATGCATACATTTTTAATAACTTATCTCTATATCCAAAGGTTTGCTCTAAGAAAACTCTTTTAGGGTTAAGCTCGTGTTTTTACATTACGTTTAAGTTATCTTGTCCTGTATGTAAGTCTTTTTGGTGTACATACAATAAAGAATTAAAGAAGATGAAATATTCCACGTCCAAATTTTGTTTTTATAGCAGTTATATCTACCATAACATAGGTAGTTTTTTCTTATTATTGAATGACCAAAGCACAAGTTCAGAGCGGCATCTTTGACAGCTCTTTGAAAGGTTGAGTTGGAGACGGACTTTTGGCACAAAAGCCTTTGAGAAGTTCTCTGTCGGCAAATTGCGATTTGGTTCCATTATGAATCTGTATTAAAGAGTTCAATGAATAGGTAGGTGTAGTGGTTTATCGGACACGAAATATTTAGATCTTGGAACTTGAATTTCTTTGAGTAGTTGTTTTTACGCGAGAATTCCTCGGGTTTATTCAGGATGTTAATGTTAGTCAAGCTAGTTTTTATAACGAAATATTTAACTGTACACTTATGACTTTTTTGTTAATAATTAATTATAGGCTGAAAAATTAGAAAAAATAATGCCAAATTTCTAACGAATAATGTACAATGCCGTGTGGTGCCGGCATTAGAATGTCACCCCTCTTGCCCGTGGATACAGTAAAAATATGCTAAGGGATATTTCCGGAAGATGGGCAGCACGTCTTTCCTTGTACCAACATCCAGTACTGCGGTCGCCAACCCGCCCGCCAAGCGTGGTGAGTATGGCAACAACCCCTCATGATCAGTACTAAGTCCATGAGGGATGCCTACGTACAGCAATGAATGTCTTACAACATAAAATAAATGACCGATTTCAACAATAATGTCACAAAATTAGAAAAATATGGAATATTTAAATATTGATTATCTTTTATGACAAAACGTTGATTTGGGATTTAAAAAAAATAAATTTCAGAGACACTCCGTGAGAAACCTTTTCTTGCCGTAACACAGTTTCGGGTAAGATCTTGATAATTAGTCTAAGTATTTTAATAGTGCTTCAAAAAAAATGAAATTTATATAAAAAAAATCTTAGCGACTGACATTTGCACCAAAAAGTTAAAACGAAAAGTCCACCGCTCTGCCGGTCAAAGCACACCACGCCCAGTATTCAGCTCGAAGGCGGTCTGTACAAACACAGTGCTAATGACGTCATACTTCTCTCGACATGGCCACTCTTCACCCTTCACTACCCTTTTTCACTTATAATTACTTTCAAAGGTTTTATATAACGTTTCGAGAAGTGGGTTATGTGTACTGTTTCTTTTATGGTCGGCATTATGGCGGATAGACCCTAGTTTCTTAACACATATTGACTAATGTTTGTAGGGTTAAATATGCATGAGTTTCGTAACCAGTTGCCGAAAAGAAAAAAAAACATTTAGTGACGCAACTATCTACACACAGAAGTCCTACGGCTGTGATAGTGATGATGATGAACTTCGTAAGTTATCCACTTACGCAATTATACATAGTAGTTTGGCTTACCGTGACACAATTACTTAGTACAATCAATAGTCACGCACAACATCCCTCAGATTAAGGGGCATACCTATAAAACAGGATTACCTCTTAAGGGGACATTTTGGTCCACCGATAGCTAATCAAATTATCCGGAGTAATTCTTTGCGAGAAAAACGGCTGATATCTTCTTGTTTTTTCTCGGCCGCCGTGCGCCGCCGGGCAAAAGGGGCCTATGCTGAGACGTGTTTTCTACTGTTTTTACTATCATCATCATTACTGTCGTAGGACGTCCACTGCTGGACATGAGCACTTGGAACTTCAAGTGCTGATCATAAGAGGAAATTTGCTACACTCACCACGCTTGGCAGCGCGCTTTACAGGTTTATTCCTATTTTATTTTGTACTAGCGTTACCACCTGCGAAGGTCTAGAATTAGGATCAGATTATGGAATTTCCAAAATACCTCTACCTTTCAATATCGTTTAGACATCAAAAGATGTAATTTGAAAGACCTATAAGGAATATTTGTTATAAAATAGTGATTTCCCCGTTTGTATCCCATTAAGTTTAAAATAAAACCGGGCAAGAGCGAGTCGGACTCGCACACCGAAGGTTCCGTGCCATCATAGAATATAACATATGACAAAGGCGGATTTATATTTGTTGAAGAACCATGACAGCGCCATCCCTTGTCTGCTAGCGGAACTTATGTAGATTTTTTACACTTTCGATGATTTCTAATAAAGTATGCTAATTAGAGAGTTTGTAATACATTTTCTGTAATCTTTACATACACTTCTAATAGCAATAAAAGTTTTAGAGGTTTATCTCCGCAAACTTCGGAGATAAGGGGGGAACGCTATTTTTTCAACGTTTTTGTGAATAAGTCAAAAACTATACGGCTTAAAGCAAAGCTTAAACCTGTTTATTAATTTGCAAATGAATACCTTTCATATGATATTCCACATAACCTAGTAACTTCACAAACATTTTGGAAACCCCCCTTCCATCCCCCTTTTCTAAAACTATGCAAATTAGAGAGTTTACATACACTTCTGTTAGCTCTAAAAGTTTCACGGGTTTTTCTTTGCAAACTTCGGAGATAAGGGGGGGAACGGTCGTTTTTTCAACATTTTTGTAAATAACTCGAAAACGATACGGCTTAAAGGAAAATTAAAAACTGTTTATTAATATGCAAATTAATACCTTTTATATCATACCCCACACGACCTAGTAACATAACTTAACAATTTTGAGATCCCTATCCGCCCCCGTGCAATCATAATAAGAATATTGTTTAGCATTTTCATTTAAGCTATATTAATAAAAAGTGTTATCTTTACCCATTTCAAATTTCAAGTCCTCGAGATATCCACTTGTAACGGACAGACAGACAGACAGAGTGATTCTATAAGGGTTCCTTTTTACCATTTTGGTCCGGCACCCTAATTAGCGTATGTCCGTATCCAAGGTCTACTATTTATATGCTAAAATTCATCAAAATCTGCTCTGCCGACATGAAAATGGAACTTACTAACATACACACCTTCGCTTCTATAATATTAATAAAGTATTATTAGTTTATGTACCACTAAATGTTTTATAAGATTCAATTGAGGATGCTAATTCATCGAATGCATGCACAAATTCTCATCCATACATCATACATAGTATAAAACAAAGTCGCTTCCCGGTGTCTGTCTGTCCCTATATGTGCTTAGATCTATAAAACTACGCAACGGATTTTGATGCGGTTTATCGGCGGCTATATGCGGCTGATCATTTTGGAGGTTTCTAATGTGAGGTCGTAAATAAACACATTTTTTGCGCTTACATTGCAAACGCTGGCTGAACCCTACGAGATAGATCAAAATAATGTACTACAGTAATGAACACCTTAAAAATGTCTACAAAAATGTCTGTAAGTAGTATATTAAGTATCAGCATTGCACCCGTGCGAAGCCGGGGCAGGTCGCTAGTAAGCTATACAAGTTTAAGGTTATTTACTTCTTCCGTTTGAAGAAATTGTATGTTTAATATTTTACACTTTTACAATTTTTTTAGGACGACAAGATATATCTAACATATGCATAAAAGACGCATAGATTGACATTCCAAAGACGAGACTTGGTCTAAGGACAAACCAGGTAAACATAATTTCCCTCGAGGAAACAAAAAACATCGGCCATGCCGCGACGGTGACTGATCAAATTAAGGCTAGGTCAGTAATCATGTTACCGATACCCAACACTGGGCGAATTTCCCAATAAGCGTACAAAAACACAGGCCTCTCGTGAATTGCTCTTCGTTAGGGAGATTTGAATTTTTTCCCACTTTTTCTCCCGTTTTTAGTAACTCGATATCTATCTGGGGAAATGGACAGCCCTTAATAGAAAAAAGTGGTAATAAAAATTGAGAATGAAAATTTATATTGTCAATTTTTGGGCGGTGTCGATATCGGTTTAACTATGGGATTATAATTTTCTTATCGATTCGCTGAAAATAACTCTTATTATGTAGATATAAGACTGAAATTTCTTTGTTGTTATTTGTAGGGAGAAATTGAAAACTTGTGTCAACAAACACCTTTCTAATATTACGATCAAGTAATTGGTAATTACTTTATTTATTCGTAGTAAATATTTTAAATTAAATGGTTCAGCGGCCGTGGGGTGCCGGCAGTAGAATGATACCCCTCCTCTCATGCCCATGGATGCAGTAAGAGCCTGCTAAGGGATACGTCCGGAAGATGGGCAGCAGCGTCTATCCGTGTATCAACATCCCATACTGTGCTCACCAACCCGCCTGCCAAGCGTGGTGAGAATGGCAACTACCCCTCATGGAGATCCATGAGGGAGGCCTGTGTTCATCAGTGGACGTTTTATGGCTGAAATGGTGAAATGGTTCGGACTTCTTTGATAAATCATCATCATCGTGGAAGCCATAAAGTACACTGCTCGACATGAGCCTCCCTCATGGATCTTTTAGTACATATCATGAGGGGGTCGTTACTATACTTACCACGATTGGCAGGGGGGTTGGCGAGCGCAGTACGAAAAGTTGAGACACTGCTGCTCATCTTCCGAAGGTATGTCTGTGATATATAGCCCTTATTTTCTTGCTTTTAACTTGTTACAAGTCAGTCATGGTTCAGATTCATTAAGTTCAGAGATAATGTTTTATTTAATTTTAAACTATGTTATTAAATATAAAAGTGTTACGTTATATTTCGATAACGATCCCTCCTATTTACTAGCAGCCACGTAAATATACTCGTATAAACTTTGTTTTATAGACCACCATTTCAACGCGAAGGCTCAATATTCGAGCCGATAAATAAAGGTTCTTGAATGATACATACATAGGTTTATACAGACGGTACCCTCATATTATAATAGTGACGTTTCCTTAAGATATTTGTCACGGTACAAGTGTCAATAAAAATGCCACACCGGACTGCCAGTTACTATACTGCAGACTCTAGAGATGGGAAAAATAATGAACTTTATCGATAAAAAGCTTTTACTGATGGCCGTGGTGGGAGTGATAGTCCAAAAAGGATAAGCATTCAGATAAAATATATGTTAAATTGTGAAAATAGAAAGTTCTCTACAAAAAAGATGAGATCATTTTGTCTGAAAAGTTTGTGTGAATAAAACATTAAACATTCTTATTGTAAATATGCAAGATTCAATTTTGTACGATTAAGCCAGATGGCTAATAGAAAACTCTATATAATAATATAATATATAATTAACATATAATGAGGATATTCTCTGTAAGTCGATGGTTGGGCAGACACATATAATATATAGTATTAGTAATATAAATAGTATGAGTACTTACATTTTATTTTTCATGTGTGTATTATCTGATTTCAGTTTCTTTTTTTCTGTTCTTATTAATATTATAAAAATGGCAGTGTAATAGGGGAGTTTTTGACAAAAGCAAATAACAACAAGGCTACTCCAAACCATATGTAGAGATAAATAGAAAGTGCTTTATTGCTCACCTTAAAACATACAAATACAATACTGATAGATAACTTATACACACTGAACATTAAGTGCCATTCGGTGGTCTTCCACTCATAAATATTTTTATTTATCTATATCTAGTTATGTATCGACATATCCGTTCATCGACACCCGCCCGCCCTAGAGCACCCGTTAAAGCGGACACTTAACCCCTAATCCTGGCGGCAGTTTCGTCTCTTGCCAGCATTTATGGCAAAAATCTTAATTCCTACGCTGTCGTTAACTGCCCGCCTGTAATTATCTCCAGCTACTGTATTTATTACTGGCGGTGTCTTTTATTTTTACTAAGCACCTACATATAAAAGTGCTAGCATCTGCTCTACGAGGTGTCTTTTCTATGGTAACGTGGCATTTAAAACGATAAAAGTAAATCTACCCACGTAGCCTAAAAGTTAGAAATAGGAAGTTACACTGAGCATAGCGGACAAGCCTATGTACAAACCATCTCTAATAGATATCGATTGGAGAAACCTATTTAAAAAAAAAACAAGGTAATTTCTCATAATAATCAGAGTTGTTGAATTTCTAAAGTACCTATATTAATATTTTGCATATGTGTGAATAGAGATAGAGATTCTCTGATAGAGAAGGTTATCGGTAGTTGACAGTAGCATAGTTTACGGAAGACAACAAAAACGATCCTTGTCTTAGCTGTAACAAGAGCGTTTTAAAATTCTATACAAGTTTAATTCCAGCGTTGTGTTCCAGAGAACACGAAAATGGAAGATACGGTTTTTCCTGAAGCAATAAATGTAAGGTCATAAACCTACGTCCGGTGAATGCATGCCAGCTACCCTTGCATTTTGGAATGTAAAAACTAGTTTGTATGAATCTACTCTTAACAATACTATATTTGATGTCACTTCTATATATAACTAGTGAATCTGAAATGTCTTCGTAATTCAGACTTGTACCAGTTTCATATTATAGATTTTTTTATCAAGGTGACATGAAAATGTATCGAGTAATTTAATACAGGAACAATCGCTAATAAAATAGTGTTGTTTATTAAAAAGTTTTTATTAAATCCAATTAGATTCTAATAACTATTTCAACGATCCATTGAATTTTAAAATTTAAATTTATAAAAAAAATATTTAAAAAAATGCTTAATACAGAAACAATCCAACGCTGCGCTTCACCGTTCATTATTTTGACATACAAACTCTGGACGAGATAATTTGCGGTCACAGCAGGCGTGTACCTAGTTATCATGAATATTTCAAAAACTTTATTTATGAGATAGAATATCCAGAAATTCGCTAAAATTGCAGATTATTTATTTATGGCCATGTAATAGGAATAGAAACAAGAAGTATTTCATTATGTTTTAGAATAAATAAACAAATAAAATGTTATTAAAATAAACACTAATTGCACAAGATCGTAAAAACACCGACAATAGAATTACGGCTTATTACTGTATCAGTGAACAATCTTACACATAACATCAATTTACGATGTCAATACACCACGGTCCAATCTATAGAAAAGCATAAATATACTATAACGTTCCGTCCACTTACTCACTCATTTATATGTTAATACAAACGGCAACTATTCCTTCAGATTCATACATAGATATCTGCGGGGCCAGATATCATTTTCACTGCCTTATTACTTTCCAATTTGTCTACAGTATTGGTTATTGCCTCGTTTATGACTCGGCCGAACTATTACCACAAAGAGATGTTTATATATGTATAATATTGTCCTATGGCTAAAATGGCCAAATATACCTTTACGTCGCAAGAAGATGCCGGAGTCAAAAAACCTTGACTTACTACGCGATGACAGATCCATGCTTCACAACACTGTATTGTCCCACTGGTCACTTAGCACAAAAGTTTCGAAGTCCCACCCCTGAAAATTTTATAAGTCCAAAAAAACTTAAAAATTTTCGAAGTCCAAAGGACCAGTGGCTAGTTTGCAAGACGGCAAAGCATGTGATCATCTTCGCAGATGAACACAGACTGACTACCTTGATAAAATTCGGAACCAAATTAAAAAGGGGCCCCCACAAGACTCAGGTAAAAAAATCCCGTATGAAAACCGCCGTTTCCTAGTGACCCCGATCGCTCTTCCATCCCTTTGTTGGGCTCCTTTTATTTATAATAGTACATTTTTTTCTCACACGGCACCCCTAATAATGTGTGAGCAAAAATATGCGTAATAGTCTACGATCCAAAGTATGGGTGCGACAGACCAAGTCTCTATGAAAAAAACGTCACTGTCCCCTATTTGAATGGCAAAAAGTGCATGTCACTGCGAAAATGGTATTAGTGGATGAATATGATTCTGCATAGATCTCAATGGATGACTTATAATTGTTCCGCGTTATATTTAGCATGAATTATTGGTTTGACGTGGTTTTTGTGTTTTGTCCCTCGTAAATTCGCAATGCTGGGATCGGACTATGATACTAAAGTACTCTGCAAATACTCATTCAATCGCAACGTATCCATCAGATAACAAAAGAGATTGATATTCACGTAAACTATAATATGATTATTTTATAATGCATAGTCCTGGTAAAACGGCCAAAAGCAAGAAGAGTGGCAGTATGATTAAGTTACAGAATTGCCTCCGAGATTTGCCGGGAAACTGCTCATAATAAAATTATGACAATCAAATTTCACGACCAAAATGTACGTAGTGACCCCCAAAAGCGAAATGTTTGTTATTTCTGCGTAAACAAACAGAATGATGAACAGAATGACATCGAGTGTACATCTGGGCTGACGCAAATAATCGGGGGTAAACAGTATAATTCGATTTTTACTCACATCGACAAATTGCGTGATGCTTGGACATTAATACAATAGGTTAGATATATTTGGCAAAGTTGTTTTATATTATTCTAATATCCTTTAGCAAGAGCAGATTATTTGTATTTTGTCTGATCGTTTAACAATAAGCCACATGGTATTCGTATTGGCAAAATCTGGGCAAATAAAAGAAATAAGGCTCCAAATTGTAAAAAGTTAAAAGTTGTGCAGTGTTTTGTTTCCATAAACAAAAAATCGTGACCCAGGAACAAAGAGGATCCCGTTGTCCGAGATACGTTTTGGGTACCTGTACCGGAGCGTGTGAAAACGTAACAGGTGTTGCGGTCTATCCCGTAATTACACGTGGACAATGCACGCTTGATGCGCGGGAGTGGATACGCGGAAGTTTTTGTGAAATCTTTCTCGTGTTTCTCGTTGAAAGCAATATTCTATTACGTATAATTCTATGAAATATGGGTATATTGGTTCCCAAAATTCTTAATCATTTATTAATATGACACATTTTTTACTACACTATGTATCTCTTCCTCAGGATATTGAACTAGCCTAGCCTGTATTTCAAGAACCAAGGCCTCTCCTAAACTTGTGTTGTGGATGTCTTTAAAAAGTTGACTTAAAAATATTCAGAAACAATAATTTCATTCAAAAAAGCATTTTTTGCCAAAATCGTTATCTCTACTTAAAAACATAATTAACTAAATTAAAAAAATATAATATGATATTTTTATCAAAATTGTAAGACATCTATCATCTACAATCCATCTACAAATGGTCTACGCTGCGTTGGTTTTACGCAGCAAATTATTTAAAAAGTTCTTACTAGATTCATAATCTAGACTTCTAAATTCCTAAGAGTCCGCTTAGTTGCAGCTATGACGCTGCTGCACTTTGGCTTCAACTTTGTCTGCCTAAAGTCACCTATTTTTTGCTATACATTAATATCCGTATAAAACCCATCTTAACCTGCCCGGAAGTCCCAAGATAATTTGGTAGCATGACCGATCCAATTTATCAAATATTCGAGAATGGTTCGCACAAATGTGCACTGATTCTGGTCAAGACATCTATTGTGTGCATTGTGGCTAAAGGGTTGTGAATGCCACCTTTCGCGAAAAAAACAATATGACAGAGCGTGGGAGAGCAATCAATAATATTTGGAGGTATAAACTCTTGAATGTGGAATGGTAAAGTGACAATAATAAGTTCTTCTTAATATATTAAAAGTTATCTATCTGAACACTATATAAATAAATAAAAAAAAAAATAATGCTAGACAAATCACACAGCATCATCCAGCCCCAAGCTAAGCAGAGCTTGTGTTATGGGTACTAGATGACTGATATACTTAATACATTATACTACATAGATAGATATTTTTATTATAATATAGAAAAACACCCAGAACACCCTAAACAAATATCTGCAGATCATACAGACATTTGTCCCGAGGTGGGAATCGAACCCGCAACCCCTGGCGTCGCAGGCAGACCTTCGCCCGCTGCGCCACAGAGCTCGTCATCGTAATACTTCGTAAGTATTGTACTTACGAATTATTTACGATGATTTTACTCTTTTTGAGTCTATCCGTTTTAAACTGCTCCGAAATATCGGGAAACTCAAAAATATTCAAATCATGGTAAATATCCCGTTATTATTACATAATAGTGTTCACAACGATATTCAATATTTACGGAATTAATTTTAAAACTTTTATGTATCTAAAGTTTTTTTCCATTGACTTACGATATTTTAAAAGTTATTGAGCTTTTATTTACAGAAAATAAATACTCGTATTGTAACTGTGTGATCGGCAATATTAATTAGTGCATTAAATTATCATCTATAAAATCAATATTTTACTACCATGAACACTGAGATTCATCAGGGATATTATCAAGAATCAAGAATCAAAAAACACTTTATTCAGTGCGGCCGC
Organism: Pasiphila rectangulata; assembly: GCA_963082625.1. Taxonomy (NCBI): domain Eukaryota; kingdom Metazoa; phylum Arthropoda; class Insecta; order Lepidoptera; family Geometridae; genus Pasiphila; species Pasiphila rectangulata. The sequence goes on from OY720249.1 coordinate 12,320,872, forward strand.
ATGGACCTTATTGACGCGTCACAAATTACAAAATAAAACAACACAAATAAATAGAATAAAGCACATAATTAATAATAATAATAATAATTGAATCTGTTCAGTTCAGATGACACGCGAGTTAGGAAAAGAAGTGAACAGAAGAACCTAACTCGGTCATTATAGTCATCATTTAACAATTTTATTTTGTCTTATGTTACGTTTGACGGAGTTGGAGCAGATTCCGTCCCAAGTGGTTTTGTCCTCTAGGTAATCTGATATTTTATAATAAGCTTTATTGCACAGTCTTCAGATTATGTCTTTTACTTCCAATACCTATTATCATCAGTGCAAAACCTATTGAAAGAATTATATAGCCTATAATCTAGTGCTCGCTGTGATCTTATTCCCATAATATATTGTCTGTGCTCTCACCCAGTAAATCCTGATCTCACTTGGTCTAAGCCAATGTCAAATATTTCACAGAATAGTAGAGGTACGGGAGATCAACTTATGATGGTCATGGCTACGTTGATGAAACCAATTATCTGTGGCGTGAATTAAGTCGCACAGTTTAATGGTTTATGCCACTTCTGCCATAGAGTGTGAAATAGGTAGAGGTGGCAATTAAAAAGAATAGCTAATAAATCTAAAGTTCTTTAAGATATCATATGCCAAATATGATTATAAAACTAGATTTCCATATACGAGAGACCGAATTATCGCCAATGAGATACAGTATCGCAATAAATTTATTATATAAAAACTGTCATATTACAATTAAAAAAATATTTTGTTTGTAAATTTTAATAACATAAAAATTATTTAGTTTTTGATAGTGTCATCCTTTGTGAAGAGCTTTTTGTACATAAGTCCTAGACCAGATTCTTATTATATTCTGAAAAGTGTTTATGACCAAATTGAGTCACATTAAAAAGATCCGTTACCCTAATATGAGCCTTATTGTCTAATAATAATAATAATAATTGTATAAATAATTTTCTATAATAAATAATAAATGTCCACATTAAAATGGCAATAATAATCTTAACTCACATAATCTACTCCCTAACGCAATATGCAAAAATGTACTCGTATTACTACACAATGTGAGTACAGAAACCGCTTGAAGTTTAAACGCAAAACCTAATTCCAGATCCAATAAGTACTAATAGAGCTCTATAACTATTAAACCTTTAGAAATGAACGTTTGAACCGACTCCGGCGCAGACAATGGCTCGCACGCGGGTCACTTCGCGGTTATCTAGCCATCGGAAAGACGATCTGTGGCGGCTCTCGAATTTATCACCGTGCACCTCTACGTTTACAGTTACTTCGTAAGTCTATGGGAAGATTTTATGCGTGCACGCATAGGATTATTAGGTTAGCTTGATTTGGTTAGATCCTGTGACTTTGTATTATGGATTGTTTTGTATAGACGTGTGCGGCTGTTAAGATGAATTTTATTGTTTTGACTGTGATTGATAAGTGATAAGTTGCTCGAAAATGTTATTACTATTTTCGAACAACTTTATAAATATACGTTTTACTTTATAACTCGTAAACAATATCTTTTTACAGCCGTGGGGTGCCGGCAGTAGAATGTTGCCCTCCTCTATTGCCTATAAATTCAGTAAGAATCTGCCAAGGGATACCTCCGGAAGATGGGCTGCAGCGTCTTTCCGTGTATCAAAATTCCATATTGTGCTCGCCAACCCGCCTGCCAAGCGTGTTGAGTATGGTAACAACCCCTTGATCAGTACTTGGATCTCCAAGTCCATGAGAGGCCTTTGTCCAGCAATGGATGTACTACGGCTGTGATGATGATGATGATCTTACTACAGTTTAACTGTATAACTTTTTAAACTATCTAAATTCTAATGACTCATTCGAATATACCAATTAGTTAGAATTATGCTTTTCGTGTATGGTGGCAGGCGGTGACGTCGAGGCCTTAAAGACGCTGGCGTGATGATATCGATGCCTTCCACGAAGACTGGTTGGAAGCGGCTGGTGAACCCAAGCATTGGAAGGAGATGGAGGCAGACCTTTTCCTTCGTCCTTATAGGTTGGAGATTAGGTTTACCTACGTTTAATTTTATATCAAAACCTACCTTTTCATTTAAATAGAAAAAAAATGATACAGAAAAAGCATAGCGCTAATTTCGAAAACTGACATAATTATTTTTGCAATAAGTCGTCTATACCTACATATTACCAAAACGAGATCTCATTTCAGCGATGAAACCGCCCATTTTACCTTAAGTTGTAATATTTATTTTTATATTTGTTTATTTTCTGTATTTGGTGTACATACACTAAAGCACTTTTTATCATTGCTTTTAAACGATGAGGCCAGCCACCTTATCACATAATAGAACAATAGTCCTTAGCCATCAGCGTTACATTAAATCACTGTCCATACGTAGGTGTGATGCATTCGGTGGCACTAGAGCTAGTAGGGCGTATATCCATTTCCATGCTGGGAGCATTCCCATACCGGGCACTTCGTGACCGCTCGCCTTGTTAACGATGACCCGACCACAGATAAGTAACAGGACGCGTATGAAGCTTTCACTGTGCTAACATGATTGTTTTGCCATATACTTAAATTTTGCTGGCAGTAGAATGTTAACCCTCCTCCCATGCCCGTGAATGAAGTAAGAGCCTGTAAGGGATACCTCTGGAAGATGGGTAGCAACGTCTCTCTGTGTGTCAACATCCTGTACTGCGCTCGCCAATAAGCTTGCCGAGCGTGGTGAGTATGGCAACTACCCCTCATGGAGATCCAAGAGGGAGGCCTGTTTTCAGTAGTGGACGTTGTTCGGCTGAAATGATGATGAAGATGATACTTACCTCTAGTTTATTGTAATTACTTTTGCTACGGCTTATCATGCATTGTAGCAGCAAAAGCTTAGTTATTATTTCAGGTTTTGTTTTTTATATATTTGTCAACACCCTTTTCTGTTCAGTTTTAGAGTTCTCCTGTTATCTTTCACAAATGTTTGTATTTTCATTCATAGTTTAAGTAGTAGGACTAAGTTGTGACTATGGCATAAATCGAACCCGCAACCTCCTACGTCTTAGCCGGCTATTAAACCAACTGCGTTACGGAGGTCATCGTAAAATAGTATAAATAGTAGTGTATCGTATCGTATCGCGGCAAACGTAAGAACGGTCCTAATTTTAATGATTATCATCTCAGCCGTAGGAAGTCCACTGCTGGACATAGGCATCCCTCATGAATCTCGAAGTAAATACTGATCATGAGGGAATTGTTGCCATACTCACCACCACTTTTGGCGCAGGCGGGTTGGCGAGCACAGTACGTGATGTTGATACACGGAAAGACGCTGCTGCCCATTTTCCGGAGGTCTCCTTTGGCAGTTTATTACTGCATCTACGGGCTAGACAGAAGACGCAACATCTACTGCCGGCACCGCTCGGCAAGATTACGGATTATCTATTATCTTATTGGTTTCCTAATAATTCTTTTTTTTGTTACATCCATAGAACCTTGGGCTTGCAAATGCAATAAGCAGAAACATTACTTCACCATACTATACATATTTTTATACTAAGTAGGTAAAATGTTTATTATACCTCTATACCATTTCTACCCAAAAATCCATTTCCCTAATTTTTTAGAAGATCGCTTATTAATTTGAATTAACACTTAGTTGAAAGTTTTTTGTATTAAAATATCACAAAAAACCGCAGATTAACTGGTGATTAATTTATTCAGCGTTTATAGTTAAGGGAGTAAATGTATAATAGACAAGGATACAAATATCTATCACTGAAGAAGTGAAGAGTCAGAAGGGATTTTATCGAGATTACCTACAAGTTTTAAAAATTATATGCAATATTTACGGGATATTTACCATGATTTGAGTCTTTTTGAGTTTCCCAAAATTAAGACGTAGTTTCACACGTGTGAAACTGCGTGCAAGCGTGCTGCAGCGTGTAAAGCTGCATTAAAAAATCGAGAAACTCAAAAATACTCAAATCATGGTAAATATCGTGTAACTATACAATTTTCGTAATTTTCGTGTCGCGGTGTTTGTAACATAACTCTTCCGAAACGGCTGTACCGATTTTTATGAAATTTTCTTGTAGGTTTGAGAATCGGCCAACATCTATTTTTCATATCACTAAATGTTAAGGATGGTTCAACCCAATTTTTTTTTTTTATTTAGGACAAAATATTTTGTTTCTATTTTTATATGATTCAGCATTGAAAAATACAACTCCAAAGTTTCACCCTACTACGATCAACCCCTGTTTTTTAATCGCGAAAGAAAAAACATTAGATTAGAAGTAGAGTCTGACTAGCAAAAAGTAGAGTAGTAATCGAGTAGTTATTGTTGTGTAGTAGTAGAGCAGTAGTAGGGTAGAAGTAGAGTAGTAGTAGAGTAGAAGTAGGGTAGAAGTAGAGTAGTAGAGTAGTACCTAGTTAAAAGATGTGGTAGTAGGTTGTTGATTCTGGGTGGTACAAAGTTCGCCGGGACAGCTAGCCATATAACACCTACAAGTTGCCCAAAATTCAAGGAAATCAAGAAAGAGTTTTTATCAAATTGAGTGACACAGGCCCACCTAGATTATGCACTAACATCCGTTTGAAAGATGACTGCTTAATTGAGGTTATGTGAAGTTGTAAACAAAGCGTGGTTTTTTCGCGAGAACCGTTTCTTTGCAAATATGCTCGCGTGTTGATCTTTATTTGCTTGGATATGTGCTAATTAATGGTTGCAGCTTCCGTGTGCAGGTCATGCTGGGTTTCGTTGTTAATTTTGCACAATTAAGCGTTGAGGAACTTTTGAATTAGGTATAATGCTTAGATTAGGAACGTTTCACTTGAATCACCTAAGCAAACTCACCAAGATAGGGTAATAAGGCATACCTACTATAGAAACTGTTACTTCATCTTCTCTACTCTTATTAGCATGTATATTTTATATATAGATCACCTTCATCATTCCAGCCGTTAAACGTCCACTACTGACCACAGGCCTCCCTCATGGATCTCCATGAGGGATAGTTGCCATACTCACCACGCTTGGCAGGCGGGTTGGCGAGCGCAGTACGGGATGTTGATACAGGGAAAGACACTGCTGCCCATTTTCACCGATCACCTTAATTCACTAAATTCAATTTTCTTTTCTTAATTCAATGTCCTAGGAGCTTGTAAGCTTTAAGAGACTGTCTAAGACCCACTAAGTAGTATTTTATTGATTTATATTTTTATAGAGCTTGTAGTGGCCATTTCTTTGTGTTGATGAATAGTGTAATCCACATTAATACTCACACTTATATAATTCCTTTTAATAAATCATTTCTACCCAGAACACCACAAAAACAAAGATCGTTTAGTCATAGAGTATCTATAATAAATCTAACAGAACGCCCACATCAAGTGAGACCCTACGAACAATACATGATATATGCAACACAACGTAAATCATCGACGTAACTGTGTCACTTTTGATCAGTTATCATGGTAAAACATGCTCTATTGCATATGCATAAGAGACTGTTCTGGTCAAGAAGACACAGTTTCCATTCGCGTGAATGTAGGTAGAGATACGAAGTTATCAATAACGCATGGTAAGGCTCATCTAAAATTATGAAGGTGCAGGGATAAGCGTATCTTTCTGACTTATCATATTATCTGTAGATATTGAGCCAGAAAAACATATGTACATACATGTAAATTACCCAAATTATTGCAAGAATACACATTTTTTATGTAACACTCTCAATAGATACTGCCTATAGCTCCAGTTAGGATCTAGTAAGAGTTTTAACTCAGTACTTATAATGCTGTTTTAGAACAGCAATAAAGATTGCGTTCATACCACAATTCAGAAAAGACCTTAAAAAAACTACAACTATTACTGTTAGCCTATAGCGTCCCATTTTTGGGCAAAGGCCCCCTCCCATTCCCTCCACTCTACATGATTTTCCGCCAGCATTTGCCAGTCCTTCTTTCTCTTTCCTAAAAAACTAGCAAATTTAAAAAGAGTCCGAATGTAATATAACTCCATGGTCTATTAAAAACTCAAACTTGACATGTTCACTATAAACCAAACGTTTTAAAAAAGAATTAATACGGAGAGTTCAATACGAATCAAAAGACGACGGACAATGGTCACGAAGGGAACTGTCTGATTGATTCAAATGAATGATAGTCCATTTAAAAGATCAGGTAGATTTAAACACGTTGCAATCATGCCTTCAAATAAAGCACATTTAATTTTTACAACTAGCTTTATGAAAACTAACCTTACGCCTTTTTATTTAGCAATTATATCTTGAAATTATCAGTATCAATACACAGATGTCTATCGTACAGGCTTTCAGTCTAGTTTAGACATCTGAAGCCTCAAACAAATGACTTATTTATATTATAACACACACATATACTACAAAATATTTTAATGATTTTAATATTTTAATTATTAATTCATGTTTTAACTATAAGCATTGTTATATCCCTTTTTTTGAGTTAACAAATTATTCTTATTCTCATTTTATCAGGTTTAAGATCTATTTATTCCTGTTCGGAATAAAAACTCACTTGCAAGAGAAAACTTCAATTTAAGACTTTATATTACTTTATATTAAAATAGATTGTTAGATTAATTGCACAAAGTTTAACAAAAATAAAAAATATGCAGGTAATATATAATTGTATTGAAGTTATCTCCAGTACTTTTTATAATGCACATTGCAACTGCAAAACAGCAGACGAAACAAAGAAGCTTATTTAGAAAATATACGTTCTAACTTTTAGTAAATAGTTACTAAAAGTTACAAACATACAAAACATGAGTATAGACTCAATCCACAAAAATAAATCCAATCATAAAAAACAATAAAACGATTTATCTATGATTACAAGTAGACACAGATTCAAAAATGTCGACACATTATCTTATCGACTCAAATAATTTTCAATATTTTTTCAATAGTAGTATCAGATTATCCTGATATGTGTGATTTTCAAAATTTTAAGGTAACTACAAAAAAATTATTTGAAACGGAAAATCTCCTTAGATACCGTATGCAATATCAGGTGAAGAAAGAATTGAATAGAGTTAGAGGAAAGTGACACTCCTAAGCCCTTTTCTGTTCAAATTGATGAAAGGGTGTCTGATAATCACACACAATACTTATTTTCGGTTACCAACCCTATGCCTTATTGTTAAAATATTATAGATTCTTCTCATGTGGGACTTTTGAGCCTGTTTTGCTCAAAAAAACCTTTTGACCAAATGTTTATCAAAGGAGGCTGCTATTATTTTTTGTCAGGTGTTTATCGAAGTTTGACCATGGGAAAATATCGGAGATTCAGGTGCCCATTGTCAACCTGTTGTTCGGTTCTATGTTGATATTCGATAAAATCTTGCAGCTTTGTTTGATCCGTATTTTGTACACATTTTTTGTGCGTAATTATTGAATTTCTATTTCAATCAAGTCCCTAAGTATTTGCCTTTAATAATTCAAAGTAGGCTAACACCTACCAAACTTTAAATTGTCTACGTTGAAAAGCCGACAATAACAAATTGGTATCAAAGCCTGACAAAGATGGACTCTTGAGAAACTGTCCACCCACCTCCTCTCTATTGATCGCGGCTGCTCAGTGCTCACAATAAATTAATTCATGTTATGAGCATTTTTTATTCCATTGTGTTTTATGCCTATTTATTTAACCCGTTAATAGATCCTAATGGGCGGACATTGGTCAAAGAGTTTGGGATCAAAGCCTTGAATAACCTGAATAGGTTCTTTGTGGAGCTTGTCAGTTAAATCTCGTTAGTTTATTATTGAGAAACTTCGTACCTAATTTGAATTTATTCCGAACATCGCCTCAAAACAGCTGTTACTTAAATCTGTACCTACTTCTATGGAATAAATAATGATTCTTATCAGTATCACGAAATTTAATGACACAATAGAGATTACGGTTTTACAATAATGCTACCGATTCAATCTTATATTTTCATCTAACCGTTCAAAGCCCTTACAAAAAAAGTACTTGGCTCCTGTTTTTGTGGTTAAACGATTTGTTTTGCTGTTAGGCTAATCCCTTTCTTAGAGAATTGTTTGTATTGCAAACAATCATTCAAATAAGTCGTCGAAAGGATTGTGCTGTCCTCAAGGCTTTTTTTTAACTTTCTCCAAGTTTTATTGCTCGGTTTGAACTCGTTAAGTATCATTTTAATAATGCCTCCAACGTTGATGCAGCCGGACTAATAAATCCAATTTAAATGTTACCCGGACCTCCTCTTGACATAACATATGTTAATCCATACGTCTTTATCTTTAGAATCACAAATGCCGATGGGATCTAAAAAAGTGGCCGGTCCAGTCGGAGACGGGTGGCCGCGGTCCGCGAACTCATTATTCTAAATAAGCAAAATTAACTTTATTCCCATAATTTGAATAATCCGTTGCCCGTGTGTTCGGAGCTCCTTTGCATCGATTCTTCAGTAATGGGACATTGAATGTCGATTGGTGGATTTATATGTTCTCTATTGACGAATTCAATTTATTGGCTCCTTGCATTGCGGGTTTCTTCTGGTGTATTCCCACGCATGTTTGAATGATTATTTATTTTTGTCTGTATAAAAAACCTAAGTGATTTTTTGGGATAAGATTAACCCGTATTAAATTTGTAAAAATCTTAAATTGTTCTGTGGTAATATTTTTTAATAATAATGTCTTTGGTTGTTTAATGTTATATTATAATGTGATTTGAATCTATTAGACTGATACTCGCTAAGTTTATTACAATCCGAATGCAAGATCCTATAACTCTTGACCAAGGACCAAGATTGAAGACTCCCAACTGTAGCTTCGTTCGCTAATGAAGACATATTGAATCGCAAAGCGGCGAAGGACAAGATATAGGCAATGTATAAATTGACATGCTGTACTTTATACTACATCCGCTGTGATGAAGTAAATGAAACAGTATTTTGATAACAACTACTTTGAATAGCCAGTTTGAGATGGAGCAGTATTGTACTAATTTGAATTAAATTAAAATGTTATATAAAAATACAGATGTGTCGAAAAAGTGTTTGAATTTAAAAGCTGTCAGGTCACGAAACCCATATCAATTAGGTAGTGACAAACATGACAAAGTCAGGGCGGAACGACGGCTGCTAATGTTTTATTTAGCGGCGGAACGGCAGCGCACGAAGCAAAAGTGAACTTGGATTTTTAAAAGTTTGCGTAAAAGTTACGACTGCGGTATCCCTCGTCCGTCTGGCCTCGCACCTGATAAAGTAATTTTACAATTCCCTAATTCACACTTTTGTACAGTTTTAAAAAGCCAGAAGGTTTTCCGTCCTTACACGTAATTGGGTTCGCGGTAAGCTTGACGACCTTTTTAATTTTTAATTCGTTTTGCTCTACCGCTTCAGTTCTAAATTCTTTATTCATGCAACTTGTGTTTTGACTGACTCATGTTTTTCTGACTTTAAACTAGTAATTTCGTACAGAGCCTGTAATTAAAGGCCCTGTAGCTACGAGTGCATATGTTGGAAACCACATAAAGGCATCCAGTTTCATGTACGTAAGTACTATAAGGGTCCTTTTGTTTGCAACAACAAAAACCGGGTACCTCGAATTTCTTGAGTATAAAATAAGAACAAACGTGTCATCGATGAAATGACGCGTGTCGACCAATCAGGCGCGACGGCAGCAGACGACGGTGACGTCACCATACCACGGACCAATGAGATCGACTCGTCGCCTCCGGTCACTTTGGACTAATTGCCCATGTGTGCCGTAACGCTAGTTTTGAGAGGAATCCGTGCGCGTGAGTTGACGAACAGCACACATGCATACGTCTCTAACAAACATGCCACATCGTTATAGCAAAAAAAAATAAACATTTGAAATTCTTCAGCAAACTTAGATCAAGATATCACTAGACACTAAAACTTTCATCTCAAGTAATTTGGCCACAAAATTAACAGTTCTGACCATTGCATTGTTCTTAAGTAAAGCATGAGAAAAATTCAGCCTACACTTTTGCTCATAATTAATTTATATTTAGCCACGGACAATGGGAAGGGAACTTGGGCAAACAATGGAAAAGGTTTTCATAAAATAGTTTCTAAAGTTGCGAGTTACCATTAATAGTTGCAAGCATAGTGTTGTTATTACGGCAGGTCAATTTGAGTTGGAATTAAAGCAATTATCATTGATACTTATGACAATAGCTGAGCTGTCGATGTGCTACATTGTATTTATATTATTCTAGAATTGTGTTTTATAAGAAATTAATGCCATGCAAAGCCAGACAATGTAGCTCATGGACCTTCAATTACCGCTGCCCTTTGACTTCATAACAGGCAAAAGTCCTTTAAAATTACAGTAGTTATTCCGATAAACAATGTATTTCTTGGACTTTGATTTATTTAATCCCACTCTCATGTCAAATTTAGTTTGGTACTTTATTCAATTAAACTGTACTTATGGTTTTATTTTGTAAATATACGTATCTGAGAGGTCCTTGCGGTTCCACTGAAAACACGCTTTTTGATTTGGAGTTTTTTACAAAACAAATTTTAAAGCAATTGTTGATTTTATTCTAATAACAATGTGATCTATAGATTTGACTTTAATTTTACCGGTTGTTTTAATTATAATTTCAGAAATGGTACACCAAACGGATAAAAATAATGTTTAAATTGGTTTGATGCCAATGAGTATTCTTAATAATGTGGACACATCTAGGTAGGGTGGATGAAAAAAATTAAGAAAATTAATTATTTTGGTGTAAGTAAAAATACAAACATCCTGTACTGCGCTCGCCAACCCGCCTGCCAAGCGTGGTGAGTATGGCAACTACCCCTCATGGAGATCCATGAGGGAGGCCTGTGTTCTGTAGTGGACGTTTTACGGCTGAAATGATGAAGTAAAAATAAAGATAATAACAGTAACACAAAAAAATTAAACAAAGAGAAAATTAAAAAAACGTGCATGCTGGTTTCTTATTACTACCCGAACAAATTAATAGTTATTTTTGGAACAAAATAATAGGGTTAATATATATTTTTGTTAACGTTATTGGTCTTTTTCAGCTCAATACTGATGGATGTTTACATCTTTTGCTTTATTATTCGTAAGGTGACCGTTTTATTTTTATTGGCATATTACCTGATCGTGACTAACGTTTTATTTTCTTTAGTTTGTTATTTTAATAGTGTTTAACCACACTTAGGTAGAACATTTTCAAAGAAATGAATAACATTATCAATCGGTTGCTCAAACCGACATCACCTTTTCATGAATTTCAACGGGTCCCGACATGGGTTCTGTAGCTTAGCGGTCAAAGCACTTCCAGCTCAAGAAAGCGTCAAGTATCGATTTGACGGACGTGGGTTTGAATCCCACCGGAACAGTCATATTTTCGATAAGGTTATTCATTTCTTTGAAAAAGATTTAATTTATTTAATTTATGTTACCCTTATTTTGCATGGCGTGATTTACAAATTTAACGATCTAGTGATTTTCAATTCCGGGGCATTGAAAATCAAACGTTCCATAGAACCTAGATTTAAGCACTTATTTAGTATATTTTACCACATATAATAAATAATTAGTAACAAATATGACCCACACAAACCTTTTTAACGATCTAGTGATTTTTAATTCCGGGGAATTGAAAATCACTAGATCGTTAAAAGGATTATTTATTATCTGTGGTAAAATATACTTAATAAGTGCTTAAATCTAGATTCTATGGAACGTTTGAATTTTTAGGTAATGATTATAAAATACCTAATATGGAAGATAATACATATTTTCCCGTTATCTGTTGAAGAGTTACTTCCGAAAACCAGAATAATATTACAAACCAAATTGCCGTTAATTCCAAATGCGCTTAAAAAGTTGCGCTCCCAAACGTATAACAAAAAATTTCAAGTGCCCTAAAACAAAGATTAAGATTATTCAGTTGACCCCCAGACAATAATTCCGCAGTGTTTCACTCGTTACTCCTAAACTTTTCACATCATGGCGAAGCTTTTTGAATATTTGAAAGCGGCTAGCGTTTCCATTCATCTACCCTCGGACATGATGACCAGGGTCCGTCAATATTTGCCCAGCTCTAAGTAGCTCGTTGCCGCTGAATAGACTCCGAGCGTAGTTGGGTGCATTCGTGTTTGTTTATGTCATGTTTTGTTGAGACTGACAGCTTGCGGAAACAAAATTTAAAAGAATTAAAAAAAAAGTACCGTCATCCTGAAGTCTGTTTAGACTTCTTTAGATTTTTATATTGCAAAATTTCTTAGATGAAATTTAACTTAAGTTTCACTATATGTACATAATCAAATCAACAGGAAAACTTTGCAAAAACATACCTTGCGCGATGCGTACAGCTGGCATCTTGATTCTCATCTTGATTTGGTCACCTATTTTTAGATCTTCAATGACGTCTTTATCCTCGAAAAATGTTTATCTCGATTGCTCGGTATCTGGTGACAGTTTGTTAGTTCACTTAACTCGCCGCCGGCGGTCCAGCGGCTTATCGTCTTTTTCTAAACAGTTTATGATAATGTCACAAATCCTTCAACTAGTGTCCGACGGTAAACTATTTTCTATAGTCATCTTCTCAATTTCTTCATCTTGAACTCAATTACTCAATTTTTACTTTTTTCTTTTCATGTTATGCTGTTTCAGGAAACACATCACCTGAATAATATCAGATCGAAAAAATCGACCGGTCATAAACACTTATCAGTACTTGAATGAACGTCTTAGTGCTTTATCTAATCAGTCCGCACCTAGTGGCTATCCTACGATTTGGCGATAAAGTTCGGTCACACTTGGTATCAGCATCTGCTGGTATCTTTCACTTTTCAGTTCGCAAAAACGTCCACTATTTAAAACAAATAAAGTAGTCCCAATATGAATTTTAAATTAAATTTGAATGATAGCAGAACTTATTTATGCAAAAATAATTTTGGAGTTGGAAATTTATCGTGTTTACTATGTTTCGTTAGCGTCGCGTTTGTCGCGCGTGCGGAGCGGTTTGCAGGTGCGCGGCCGGCCGCCCGCTCTCGCCCGTTGTCCGAGAGCGTCTGTCCTGTGTCCCTTCGCGCGAGGGCTCCGGGCCTCCGCGTGTCCACGACTCGCGCCGTCTCGCTCCGCCGGCCGACGGCGGCGCGTGCGAGTCCACACGAAGTGGCCAGGGGTTACTCGCGGTCGCCGCTGCCTCGGCTGCATGACAGAGATGGTGCCGACGTCGCGCGCCCCCGCACTCGCTCGAGCGACCGGGACGGATATACGTCGAGAGCGCCGTGCGTCGGTGTGCGTGCGCGGGTGGGGCGAAGATGCAGCGCGTACAAAAGAAAAGGGATAATATTTGCTTGCATATTTTATGACTCGATTAGGAGATGGAATTTTTAATTGAATGAACCAAAGTGCGGTCAGTTTATTTTTGATAAGTAAAAAAAATATGCCGTTCCATAAATCGTTGAAAACAATATTTAAGTCTTTAATAGATGGGTTTGAATATTTTAAATTATTTATTCTTAGAAGGCATATGTTATTCGAACCTGCAAAATAAATACTAATAACGGCTTTTATCGCTAATTGAAATGGCCTATTAAATTGTAGTTGGAAAAACTATACAGCTCCAGCGTAGCAGCGTGCTACGTACTGACGCTACGATGTTCGTAGCACTTTGCTTTTTCTTTTTCTTTTTATGTAGGCGTGTCTTAACGACCAGTAACTTTTTGTCAAACACTTTTTTATAGAACCAGTCTGAAATAAACGTGAGCATGTAAACTTTAAGTCAGCGTGAAAGCCTACACTATAATTCAGTTTAAGTGGAATGAACATTTTTCCATTCTTTGTTTACAAATCAAACCGAAACGTCAAAGAGAACACGAAAAAGTTCGCGGAATAAACAAAAAGCTAAGAGCGCAACACGTTGACGGCAAGATCTTCACTCTCACTACCAACTTTTCCTCGCTTTTTTCCCGGCGTTATTTTACTTAAGACGAGGAACTTATCTCGGTCGGTCCTTGACTTTAATAAGTTTTATGAGTGTCAGTTGAGACTTGAGACTTAACTGGTGCGCGAACGGGCGAAAAACGAACTTTTTCATAATTGTTTCCAAACTGCTGGCAACTTTGGAATCGTTTGGTTATTGAAATTTCAACTTCGATTTGATTGATTGTTTATTGGTAAAGTTGTATTTTTGTTTTGTATTTAATGCTCTGTGTGCTTTTTACAAAATATGGATAAAGGATATATTTTTTTTTTCAAATTAATATATTCCATGTGAGCTTTTCGTAAATTTTTTAACGAACTGAAGTTTAGAAGACTAGCACCTCCCTTATAACGGGTGTTGATCAAACACCGGATAGGCCGTAAAAAACTTTTACAACCGTGGTCATCGCGTGTCCAGCGAGATGAAAATCCCATCTCTACCCATCTCTATCTTATTGTCACATATGAGTAGTGAAAACAGAGACGGATAAAAGATTGTCCGTTTTCATGAGTGAAAATCACGGTATAGTGTCCGATATTATGCCATCTCCCTCGTGTGTAGGGGTGCGTGGGTGTGTGGAAAGGGATGGTGGCTGGGTGTGAGTTTTCCCGATGCTACTCACCGCTAGGCGGCGCTGGAAAATGGGGTGGCTTACAGGGTTCTAACTATTTGTGAACCATTTTCATTTGGGTTGTTGTTTTCGAAATTGAAAAATTGCCATGAAGATAATAAATAACTAACCTTAGCTATTGTTGCATTGTAATGAACAGCACCCATAAATAACCAATGTTTGAAAAGTGTATCATGTAAAGTACATATGCAGCCAGGACAAGTCAAATCTATATTCAATTCAAGATTGCATTTATTTTTGATAAGATATATTAAATTACGAAACGTAATGCTAAGTCAATACAAAAATAAAAATAATTAATGTTGGCACTCCACATAGCACCTAAACCAGATGGTTGGTATAATCATCATCATCATCCGTATGACCGCTGCCCACGTCCACTGCTGGACATAGGCCTCCTTCATGCATCTCCAAGATCATGAGGGGATTGTTGCCATACTCGCCACGCTTGCAGGCGGGTTAGCGAGCGCAGTACGGGATGTAAATATACGAAAAAACGCTGCTGCCCACCTTCCGGAGCTATCCCTTAGCAGATTCTTACTGCTTCCACGCGCAAGAGAGGAGAGGCAACATTCTACTGCCGGCACCCCACGGCGGTTGATATAAAACTTATAAATATTTTTTTTTTGTAAATAAATACTTTTCATATATAGAAAACAATCAGACTCGAGATAAATTTGCAGAGAAGTAAACATGTGTCCACGGGATTTGAACCCGCTTGAACCCATGGAGCTCGTCACTGAGCCAGTGCGACGAAACACATAAACGAAAAATACTTCAGCTCTATTAAGAAAAATCTGACGATTGTAAAATTTGCTGTGGGGTGCCGGCAGTAGAATGTTGCCTCTCTCCTCATGCTCGTGGATGCAGTAAGAATCTCCCAAAGGATACCTCCGGAAGATGGGCAGCAGCGTCTTTCCGTGTATCAACATCCCGTACAGCGCTCGCCAACCCGCCTGCCAAGCGTGGTAACAACCCCCTCACTCAGTCCTAGGGCTGAGATGACGAAGAAAGATCTACATTTGTAACCGTTTGTACATCCACAACGGGATTTTTTTCTACCATCCTGCGAGACAGATGTGGGGCAGGATATAGAAAATTGCTCAACTCGAGACGTAACGTTATATGTAAGAAAGTATCGAGTTCTGTGTTGACGTGTCATTTCGATTTTTTGGTTATTATTTCTCACCAGCTTCTACCCGCCGCTTCGCATGCGTTTTACCCGAATAAATAGTAGCCTATGTGTTAATTCTGGGCAACATCAATACGTGTGCAAAGTTTCAGCTCAACCCGTAGCTTTTTTTTTGCGTGAAGAAGTAACGAACCTCCATCCAAACAAAATTTAGGCTTTATAATATAAGTGGGATTGATATTTGTCTGCTGCGCCGATGACATTCTTGAAGTCGCGGGATATCTTGACTTAGGTACTTTGTTCTACGCAGCACAGGACCGGCACAAGATACCTGCATCAGCTAGCGTTTTATGTAGCGTTCATAAAGGGCCTAGAACTAGCAGTGGGTACGTATAGGCTATGAATGATGATAACGATGATAAATTATCTTCCAGTCGAAGAAAGAAAGTATTATTCGTTATGAGTTTGTTCACATAGACATTCATTTATATTTATTTCTATGTCTATGAACAAACTCATATAAATTAAATTAAATCTCGTGATTAACGTTAATTAAGGTTCGTTTGGTAAAACCATCACTAACACGAATGACATATCTAGATTTTTGATTTAATAGCTATTTGTTTATATTGATGTAATTTAGTTAGTAATATATGTACAATTATGGAGAAGCCACTGGCTCCTGAAACACAGTTTATAACTAGTTCAGGAGCCTATGGATCAAATTTGTATGCTACACTGTATTATGTCAATAAAATACCTTTTTACTTTTACTTTACTTACATTCTATATTGGTTCCTTTTTACCATTGCTGTTTGAACCCTGAAAACATATTTTGCAATATTACATTTTTAAGAACGATCTCTGTGACGCAGCGTGCGAAGGTCCGCCTATGACGCATGCGGGTTCGATTCCCGCCTGTGACAAATGTCTGTACGATCTGCAGATATTTGTGCATGGTGTTCTGGATATTTTATATAATAAAAAAATATATCTATGTAGTATATCAATCCTCTAGTACACATAACACAATCTCTGCTCAGCTTGGGGCTAGATAATGCTGTGATAATTGTCCAGAATTATTAATTTTATATTTAAAGAAGAATATCCATCATAACTGTCGTTCTTTATCACTCGTTGAAACTATATCTACAATTTAATTGCCAGCCATTTTACTTTACAGAAGTTAGATAATATCTCAGTACCTAATTTTTAAAAAGGTTAGTAAGGAGTCTTAACCTTTTACTGATGTGATACCATAGCCATTTCATTTATCACTACATTATTAGTAGGTATTTTAATGACTTTTTTCATCCTTTCAACCCCATTTCTGTTTTCGCTAGAACTTCAGACTGGTTGAGCTAAGACATCAGCCAAAAATGATCATCACTTATGTATATTATAACTAAACAAGGTTTTAAAACGATTACTAGATACGCGTAGAAAGCAGAGTTAATTTTATTGCCTTTCCTAACTAAACCCGTAGTGTCCATTAATGATTCCGGCTCCTGCTCGAGACAAAAATAGTTGTTGGGGTGGGTCGTCACAGCTAAATTTAAAAGACGACCACGAGTTCTCTAAATAGTGTTAATTGGGCAAACGTATTCGTAGGACAGCTTGGAGACAAATATTCTATTCAAAGTATACGTATCGTTTACGTTCGACATACCTGAAACTCTTAGTAGTTCTTTACAAATTAATAAAAATAAATAGATAGAAAACTCTTTTCTGTACACCAGCAACATTAAGAGATCTTTATGATATGAAGAGATTTCTTGTTCACTTTTACTTTTCGTAAGTAATAAAATTTCTTTATACAGGTAAGTGTCTGTATACAGTGGAGGGCGCACCCAATCAGCTAAAAATTAGGAGATCTTAATGATATGAAGAGATTTCTTGTTCGCTTTTACTTTTCGTAAGTAATAAAATTTATTTATACAGGTAAGTGTCTGTATACAGTGGAGGGCGCACCCAATCAGCTAAAAATTTGCCGGCACAAACATGCTACCGCAGACCACCTCCGTTTCCGCGACGCCTAATCATAATTCATCATCATTTCACGTTTGACGTTCATTGTTGGACATAGGCCTCCCTCATGGAACTCCAAGTATTGCGGCTAGTCAGTAGGGTGCATACCACTCGGCCACTCGGAAACTTTCAAACCGAAGGTCGTGAGTTTGATACCGGCAAAGCCCCAAAGGATCTTTATTTTTTGAAAAATGTATGTGCACACTTAACACGTGCTTTAACGGTAAGGGAAAACATCGTAAGAAATCCCGCGCTATTAGCCAGAGGAAAGATCCTCTGGCTAATAGCTGACTTATCTGAGAAGATAGTATAGGTGCTGGGCAAGCCTAATCCACCTAACAATTTCAGACACTTCAGCATCCCGTTCATCATGACCAGTTACTGACGCTGTATAAAGCAGAATCTTATAATAATAAATGTTAGGGTATATATATTTACCTAAGCTATCGGATTCATGAGTGCCAGCAGTAATTAGGATGAATGTTGGATCCCTGCCGGTGATTCAGAAAGGCAGCGCCTACGACCTAATCATGCACAGCGCCAAATAAGTCTACGAGTTTTCGTAGTGTTGTGCTGCTTGTAAAAATGTATCGATGTTTTTTTTTATCGGAAAAGGGGAATAATGATATTTTTAACAAGTTCATCGGAACCTTTCGATTTGCTTTTTCCCGGAGTTTCATCAGAGATCAGAACGCTGTGGGTTGCAGAAGATTTTAGTAGCGTGGTTTAAAATTAGACTAGTATTTGGCAAAATAGAAGTTAACTATGTAGTACGCATATATTTACATATATTATCTCTTTTCTGATAATATTATTTTAAAAGTATATTTTTTTACTAAGACCTTTTTGTTAATAAAGTTTGATCTTTCTGAAAATTATTTAAATATCTTAAAAATACGTAGTTTAATTAATAAAATTTAATCGCGTCAAAGTTATAACATAAAAAAACAGCAAGCCAGCTGAGCTCACTAATGAATGACAGTCTGAATTAACCGAAAAATTGTGTTTGAAGTAGCAAATCGTCTTCAATTTCAACTGAAGAATTTGACCCTCATCGTTATCGATGTTGGGAAAATTGTTTACCTATCACAACACTAGCAAGAAATCCTGGCAGGCTAATATAGCTTGGAAGCTAAGCGCCAAATACAGTGCCCACCAACGTAAACAATAAATTCTAAGGAGGCTGTGTGAATTTGAGAAGGAGCCTTGTTAGTGACCTGGTGGATATTTCCAAAGAGAAATACACTAAAAGGGTAGCTTTCTTATTTTATGTAAAAGTGGTTGTGTGTTTACTTTTGAACTTACCCAAAGGTCATCAGAACACTTATTATGAAAAAACATGTTAATTTTAACTAGAATTTTACCAGTGATGACTCAGACGGATGATGTAGTTGGTCAAATACTTAATTGCTACCATTTTTATTGGTCTTGGACTTCTTTTCACATCATCATCAACGTTAGTCCACTACTTGACAGAGGCCTCTTCTCATAAGCGCCACTGACGCCGGTCTTCTTCGGGTTGTTTGCTCACGCGGACACGTGGAGAGGCAGTTCTGGAAGTGAGCCTACTGCGGTAATTGTTCGCTCTTAGTTATAACTAAGGGGCCTTTAAGTTCAGCTTTGTAGACTCGCAATGGTGGACGGACGGAGGTCCCTCGTAGCGCAGGTGCAGCTGCACGAGCGTCCCTATACCGCTAAGGATCATCGGGATCGAGCTTGTCCCCTGGTGGATCGCTAGTAGGACTTCATGCAAAATAACGCCAGTCTTCGGCCATTCCCATCCACTTTTAATCGGCCGCCTTCCGCATGGTCGTTCGCTGCTACTATGACCAGGAACGGCAGGACGGTTTCTAGATAATCAGATATGTTATAGTAAGCTTTATTGTAAAAAATATAAAAAAAAAATTTAAACTTCTTGATAGAAAATTGCTGCATTTCTTTAAGAATTTTATTGTAGAAGCGTGTACACTGCCCTATGAAAGATACATTAACCTCAGGTAGTCAAATAGTGGGCAACATGTGAAAAATAAACTATCAACCACAAGATCTTTTAAACGTCATCACCATATAAAATAGAAAAATAGCAACAGCACCTTTATTACCTATATTTGGAAATAAATGTCCTATTTATTTATATTAATTTTTTTACGCGCCAGCAACGCCTCTGCCGGTGCTGCAATCAGCGTGGGACGAAACGTGTTGGTAACGACGGGAGAAAGAGAGATAGACGTATCAAGGTCATATATCCAGCTCTTAACCATTTATTAATATTAGGAATGATACGTAAGGATGACACTAGGCTATCCAATTGTATCGGTTTAGGTATGTATATCTCATTTTATCTATACTAATATTATAAAGAGGAAAGATTTGTATGTTTGTAACGAATAAACTTAAGACCTACTAGACTGATTATCAAAATTATTTTATCATAACAAAGGTACATTATCCCTGAGTAACATAGTCTATATTTTATCCCCGTAATCCCACGGGATCGGGAACTACTCCGTGAAAGCGCGCAGTGCAGCTAGTGTTGAATAAATTAGCTTAACTTTAAGTTTAGGGAGCTTAGAATCCGCATTACAGTATTGTATTGCAATTCACATAAATACCAAGTGTTTATGGCGTGTCTGCGTAATGCAGTAACTATTTTACTGACGGTATGTTATCGAATTATTGATCAAATTTTAATGTCAATCGTGTCGCAGCAATCGACAAGTTAAACTCAAATAATATGTCAGTTACGCTCAGGTAAAATCTAAAAGGTTATTGTGTAAAATGTGACTTGTGTTTACGCTAATAAATCCAGTGTTTTATATTGTAATACATAGTAAGCTAGTGACTATGTATTACTATCTATATATTTTTTATTTTCCGAGAGTCGACTTACTACGGCTGAGATGATTGTGATTATGATAATACCTTCCATTCGGCGGTTAATGACCACAATTAGAAATGACCACAATAAAAAAGGACCACTTCTTAAAATTACCACTTCTTAAATGACCACTTCTCAAAATGACCACTTCTTAAATTACCACTTCGTAAAACTTGACAACGTATATGGAAATTTCTATAACAGTTTAAAAAGACAGTAAAGTAAGTATTTTTAGCATTTTAATTTCCGAAACCGTATGTACGTGCGATACTCAGAAAATTTTACAAAAATAAAATAAAGTGCTTTATGGGTAAAATATATATATTTTTTTTAATAAATCTTTTCAAAGTACTCTCCATCAGCTTTATGTAAACCAGTTTTCGAAACAATTTTTTCAGTCCGCCGCAGATATCTAGTTTAAAGCCTGCTTTAACGCTGACAGCGCATCTTCCGGCGAAGAAAATTGTATCACTTTGAGCACATTTTTTATTTTCGGGAAAGAAGTCACACGGTGCTGGGTCAGCGCTGTAAGATGGGTGAACCAGGGTATGACCTGCGTCCTGATCAGGAAATCTCTCGTTTTGTTTGCGGTGTTTGCGGGCGTTTGCACACAAACACCGAAACCGTAACTGGCGCTTTGTTTTTGGATCGTTTTGATAAATCCAGGTCTCATCATCCTGTAAAATGTCGTGTAAACACGCCGATATGTTGCTGATGCATGATTCGGACATTGCGTTATCCCAGTGTGTTGATCTCCATCAAGCAAATGACGCGCTTGCATGCAGCCTGGTAAGTGGTGCACAAAATTTCATCAACCTTTTGCAGTTCGGCAAAAGATCTAGGTCTAGGTTCTCGAACTGCATGTAAAAGTAAGTGTAAATAATAGCATTCGAAATTAATTGGGTGACCTGCATATACTCTTCTGATAATATGTTCTTTGATAAATTTTTAATTTAAAAAAAAACCTACTTTTATTATAAAATCTTAAATGTTGCTCAAAATACACAAAGTACTATGTGTTATGCTTTATTACATTTAAAAATTTACCTTGATTTAACACGGATCCCACCATCAGAACTGGGTTTCATCATTTCAGCCATAAAACGTCCACTGATGAACACAGGCCTCCCTCATGGATCTCCATGAGGGGTAGTTGCCATTCTCACCACGCTTGGCAGGCGGGTTGGTAAGCGCAGTATGGGATGTTGATACACGGATAGACGCTGCTCCCCATCTTCCGGAGGTATCCCTTAGCAGGCTCTTACTGCATCCATGGGCATGAGAGGAGGGGTATCATTCTACTGTCGGCACCCCACGGCGGGTTTATAAGAACTGGGTTTATAAGCAAGCAAACATTATTGCCGTGGGGTGCCGGCAGTAGAATGTCACCCCTCCTCTCCTGCCCGTGGATGCAGTAAGAGTCTGCTAAGGGATATCTCCGGAAGATGGGCAGCAGCGTCTTTCCGTGTAAGAACATCCCGAACTGCGCTCACCAACCCGCCTGCCAAGCGTGGTGAGTATGGCAACAACCCCTCATGCACTTGGATCTCTAAGTCAATGAGGGAGGCCTATGTCCAGCAGTGGATGTCTTACGGCTGTAATGAAACATTATTAAGTGAAACAAAAAACCCAACCACTAATGTAAATTTAGGGCATAACACTATAGGTATTGAAGAACTCCCAGTACTTTCCAAGTGTACTGTGTGTGTATCTTAATGGAATAAATATATCTGAATCTGAATCTCCACTATAACTAACATAATTTAAATTCATTTAAGTTCATTCCGTGGGGGGGGGGGCAGTAGAATGTTATCACTCCTCTCATGCCCGTGGATGCAGTAATAAGTTATATAGTATTAAGTTATCTAATAATATCGTTATCCGTTACATATTTTTTCTTCTACATAGACTTCTACAAAATTATTTGTGTTAGCAATTGTTTAAAATAAGGGTGTGCTAATTAATATAATTATTGTTAAACAGTCCTGGGCTACCCCGGCCACTTGGTAACGGTGACAAATAGGCTAGTAGAGACATGTGGAAGGGCTCAACGTTTCCCCTGATTTCACCTACAATAGTGACAGCGAAACCATACTATAGCTCTATCAGTATATTTTTTTTTCTAGAGTCCTAACAACTTATTTGTGTAAGCAATTGTTTTATCCAAGGATGTGCTAATTAATATAATTGTGAAACAGCTCTGGGCGAGCCCGGCCACTTCGCAACGGGCGCCCACGCGGTTTCTCACAGCGTTACTCATCAATTGCAAAACTATTAGCTTTATGCATAGACAAGAACGGTGGATGTTGTCTGTTGGTGCAATGTGTTAGAGATGTTGAATTGTTAAAGAATTGTATGAATCACCTTATGCCGCGGGGTGCCGGCAGTAGAAGGTTGCCCCTCTTCTCTTGCCCTTGGATGTAGTAAGAATCTGCTAAGGAATAGCTCTGGAAGATGGGCAGCAGCGTCTTTCAGTGTATCAGCGCAGTATGCGCTCGTCAACCCGCCTGCCAAGCGTGGCGAGTATGGCAACAATCCCCTTATGATCTTGGAGATGTATGAGGGAGGCCTATGTCTAGCAGTGGACGTAGACAGCAGTCCTACGGCTTTGATGGATGGATGTATTAAGGTGATACATCCACCCCCCGCCGTGGTGTGCCGGCAGTAGAATGTTAACCCTCCTCTCATGCCCGTGGATGCAGTAAGAGCCTACTAAGGGATACCTCCGAAAGATGGGCAGCAGCATCTTTCCGTGTATCAACATCCCGTACTGCGCTCGTCAACCCACCAGCCAAGCGTGGTGAGTATGGCAACTACCCCCCATGGAGATCCGTGGGGGGGCCTGTCTTCAGTAGTGGACGTTTTACGGCTGTGATGATGGTGATGATCCACCCCCCACGGCTACTCACCACGCTTTCAGGTTGTGGAGAACAGAAGAGAAAATATATTGTGGGTCATCTAATAAACTGTTAGTTTTATGAACATTATTTTCCCAATAAGTGACTGATTTATTTCATCAAAACTTGAATAACATACGAACCATGATTTATGTCTTATAAGATATTGATTGATGTAAGTTCTGGAAAAGAATGAAAGAAATAAGCTGGACCGAAATAGTGACGAAGATAGATGCACAGGATAAACGAGAAGAGGGACCTACATATACAAGTTGTAGAGAACAGAACAGGATTAATAATATGATTGGCCATATCAATGTGATAGTTTCATAAAGAACATAATAGAAGGCAAAGTGAAAAGAAGAAAAAAAGAGAAAGAGGAAGTCCTAATTATATGAACAAGTTAAAGAAGACGGTAATTGTTATTTCGTACAAGAAGGTCAAGGCTGCCCTGGAGATAAATCAATGGAATGGGTTACAAAAGTTGGTGGAATATGAGTGAAACTTTTAATTTAGAAAAAGAAGAAAAATGTTGTAATAAAAAGGCCAAAATAAACATTTTTCAAATAAAAAAGCGTTATAAAAATTATTTTTCAATAAATATTTTATCATCAAGATAAAACATAAACAATCTTACCGAAGACATCCAAGCATACCCGAATACTCTACCATGTCAACAAGCTCAAGTACTGAATTATATGGGTACACAATGAACATTCTCCATAAGATATGCATGGGTATCTTACATAGGAATTCGCTATTTAAACACTTGAACTTTGATTTAGCTAGTTAAATCCGTTATGGCTAGCAATATGTTAGACAGTAAAAGGCCATTGGTTCCCTTAAAAGATGATGGCTTTATTTGTACTTGCTAATAGATGAGACTGTGAGAAGGCTGTAATGTAACTGCTAGTTTCCATTTACAATCTTAATGACACCTGAATAACTGATTTTAGAATATTTGCTGTTGTTGTTTTATATACCTCCGACAAATCTTTTTTTAAGACTATTGAATTTGTCACGACACTTTTGACTAAAATAATTGTAACTATGGTACGTAGCTGGTTGTAGAAGGTTGCCTTCTTCTCTCTTGCCTTCTCTCACCAAACGTATACAGTAAATCTTCGTGAAAGCGAATTCAAATCGAGTTTATTAAATCATAATATACCATTGAAAATGACCTAAATATTTCCAGATTTTTTTCCCTTATCAGCTACTTGTAAAACAATGCCCATTTGACAATAGAAAGGGTCCGATTTTACAAGTGAAGGTAGGCGCGTGCTTCTAATTTGCGATACGCGCACCGGAACGATAACATCAGTCGGTATAACCCTTTAGTTTTGAATGTAAAATTAATTTAGTATGGAGTTTTTGACTTGTGGTTTGTGGACATTATAGAGATCTTTAGTCACAGGTTTTGAAATGGTTTTTTTTAACTTTGCTTTCAGCAATGTTATTAGATTATTCTTGTTAACCGGAAAATATGAGTAATTCCCCATCTTGTCTGTTTTAAAACTCGCACTTTCGGACAATTTGACATCCAAAATAATTATTATTTAATTTCCGTAGTCCTCAGATAATTACAATCATACATCTGCTCTGGCAGATTTGAAAAATGTAGTGAAAACTTTATAAAACTTCGATTATCGGGAGACCAATGTTGCTGAAATCTTATCATGTATATGAAATAATCATAAAATATGTATTATAAGTTGAATTGTAACCTTGTAACAATAGCATTTAACTGCACCCATAAACATGAAAACACATAAGCCATCAAAGAAAAATAGGAACAATTCCCCCGCATACTTCCAATTCCAATAAATTTCTAAAAACATTGTCTATTCGACGTATAAAAATCAAACGTTACGGCGATTATAAACTTCTTTATTTACTTTTTAACTCGGGGTTGTAAAATACCTCTTTATTTTCGAAATGTTTAATCTAATCACGGAATCAGCGGTGCCCTCAATGCGGGGTGGTGGCTGGCACCAGTTATTGACCGCCGGCCGAAGCAACGATAGCGCACAATAGGGATGTCCCTGAAGGTATGAATTGACGTCGATAGATTCTGTATCGATGTTTGTTTTACTTAGAAGGTTGATGAAAAAGTTTACAACAGTAGCTTTTTTAGCCGTTTGGTCGACGGGAATGTAGAGTACAATTAAACATTACCTATGTCCTAACATTAATAGTAAAGTTAAGTTAACTAATGTTAAACTTATAATCATCATCATCACCATCATATCAGCCGTAAAATGTCCACTACTGAATAGGGGCATCCCTCACGGAACTCCAAGAGGTGTAGTTGCCGTATGGCAACTACACCTCTTGGCCAACCCGCCAGCCAAGCGTGGTGAGTATTCACCACGCTTGGCAGGCGGGTTGGCGATTGCAGTACGGGATGTTGATTCACGGAAAACGCTGCTACCCATCTTCCGTAGGCATCCCTTAGCAGGCTGTTATATAAAAATAAGCGGGACCAAAAAATTGAGGAATATAGAAGTGCAGGGTAAACGAGATGAAGGTTCTAATACAAGTTGTGGAGAACAGAACAGGAAATATGATTGGCCATGGCCATATTATACGACACGATAGTTTAATTAAGAGCATAAGATTTCCGCAAAGTCACACCTGAATCAATTAATTTTAAGATTGAAGTTAGCAAATATCGACATAATTTTGGCAAATACCACAGCCCTACGAGTCACGGGTCAGTCCGCTCAGGTGGCACGTTTTGTGAATAACCAACAAGAGCCTTTCATTTTCGATAATGGAATTTTTGTTTTGTCAGGTGAATAGGTTTTTGAGATTAAATAGCCAGGAGATGTGAGATAAGTTGGTGTGGTTTTAATATTTCCTCGATATATTTTAAACATTTTTGCTATTGAAGTTCATAGGTAGTCGTAGGACTACTGTTCACGTCCACTGCTGAACAAAGACCTCCCTCATCATTTCGCCGACATATCATGAAGAGGTTGTTGTCATACTTACCTCGAGGCGAGCGGGTGGCAGGCTGGTTGGCGAGCGTAGTGCGGGATGTTGATAAACGGAAAGAAAGACTTATTACCATATTGAACAAAAATACGCAAAACAACCTTTCTTTTAAATTAATAAAGAAATCCAGCTTGAGGAAACCTTTAAAAATAATCTGAATCATCAAATCATAGAAACAATGATATCACGTGATCGCTAGTGATCCATGAAATTAGGGCTTAGGGTGATGGCCATCGCAACCCCAAAAATACCGAGTATGGCACAAACCGGCACCATGTATTGACCGCCTTAAACGGTTACAGCAGGCGATTCAAACAATTATTCACATGATATTTTACTTAAGAAAATCTCAGACGTATAAGCGACTAGAGGCTCTATATGCGTCTGGCTACTACATCGTCACCTTTGACACTAGACTTTACGAAGGGCCGAAGGACAGAACTTCGTTATCGTTATAGTTTTGTGCTTTGGCAGCAATTAACATCAATTTTATGCTTTTAAAATCTGTTCATATAAGAAAATAATTATGTAAATAATCCTGCACTACATATATCTAGCCCAAAAGTAAATATCGCTTTAATTTGGGTATCTACCAGATGATTGATAGCTCTTCACGCTGCGGGAATCGAAAACGCGACCTCTCGCGTCTCAGCTGGTTGTTACGAGTATCCACGGAGCACGTCGACGAGTTCACTGAATTGAAATTATCGTGGCTTGACATCATTTAATATGAATACGGCTTACACCACGTACCTAACTTATTATCATCTTGCTGACGTTTCGTAGACCATTTATAGGCCCTTCTTCATGAGCACCGTTCGTGGCCACCTCCAAGGGCCGCGAGTCATATATATGATAATAAGTTAGGTGTAAACTGTATTAGAAATGAATCAGAAATGAGGAGATACGCTGAAGAACTCGGGTCACCGACATAGCCAAACGGATTAGCACGTTGAAGTGGCAATGGACAGGCCATATAGCGCGCAGAACAGATGGTCGATGGGGCCGCCAAGTTCTCGAATGGAGGCCACGGATCGGCGCAGCGTAGGACGTCCACCTACAAGATGGGCAGACGACTTGGTGATAAATGCTGGTCAGCGGTGGATGCAGACGGCTTCCAACCGCAGTACTTGGAGATCAATGACGGAGGTCTTTGTCCAGCAGTGGACGTCCTACGGCTGATATGATGATGATGATGAAGCCGTATTATATTTATTAAAGTCGAATCATATTGTATAAATCGCATCACAGTTTAGTGCTTCCTTTATAGTCAGCGTCACAATTAGGTTTATCATCATCATCTCAGCCGTAGGATATTCACTGCAGGACATAAGCCTCCCTTCCTCATAGATCTCCATGTAATCAGGAGGGGTTGATACTCATTACGCTTGGCAGGCGGGTTGATGGAGGCCTGTTGCCAGTGGATGTTTTATGGCTGAAATGATGCTGAGAATGATACACATAGGTGTTTTTCTAAACTTCTTAAAAATTTACCTAAATATCCTACCGTATGAAATTTCATAAACATCGCCGATTTCCATCAATTTTATGGTAACTTGGGAATGACTATAATACTACAAGGGATAAAGCGCAATATTGCGATAATCTGAGATGTGATCCTCACCAATTCCATCCTTGAAATTAAATTTTAATATTTTTTTTATTGTAATTTTTTAATAATGCTGGACAATTCGTACAGCATCACCTAGTCCCAAGCTAAGCAGAGCTTGTGTTATGGGTACTAGATGACTGATATACTTAATACAATATACTACAAAGATAGATATTTTTATTATACATAGAAAAACATCCAGAACACCCTGAACAAATATTTGCAGATCCTACAGACATTTGTCCCGATGCGGAAATTGAACCCGCAACCCCTTGCGTAGCAGGCGGACCTTCGCCTGCTGCACCACAGAGGTCGTCAAAGTAATATAGTTGTTAGACCGGCAAGCGCAGCGTAGGACGTCCACCAACTAGATGGGCGGACGACCTGGTATAGTCTGCAAGTTGGCGCTGGATGCAGGACGCTTCAAGCCGCAATAGCCACGAGGGAGGCCTATGTCCAGCAGTGGACGTCCGACAGCTGAAATAATTATGACGAAGATGATGATGGTGTTAATTTTTTTCAACTTATTTATTTCATTTCAAGCATATAAGAATAATATATAAGTGTTTTGCCCTCTAAGGTACCTAGAGCATGCGGTAATATTTCTTACGGAAACAAAAACAATCGTTAGCGTCACCAGGCTGTCAATCAACCATCACCTTCCACCTAACCCGTGGTCAAGTTCGAATCCTAATTAATTCCTGATGGCTCCACAGTCAAGGCCAACTGAGATGCCGAGAATTTACATACAAACAGACAACTTGAATAATGTCCATTTGTATAGCGAGGGTCACTTTTTGTCTAATGCCTATTTTAATTATGGACGTTCAGCTACTGCTGGCTATTGTAGACCTTATTCGTTTTACAATAAAAGATGAACTTACTTTTAGCTTTTGCTTAACAAAAGTTAGTATTGTATACGTTTTTGTTCCAAGTTATATTGAGAACAACGTGTTACGTGTCACTCAACAGACAAATTCCAACGCTCAAAAACTGCTGAGAATTTACTGGTGTCAAATTAAATGTATTTTGTCGCAATACGACCCAATATGTTATCTTAAGATCCATCGCGATTGTTCGATCAACAATCGATCTCTCGCATTATCATATGAAGCAAGGCCTTTAGACGTAAGAAATTAAAATGACAATTACATGCCTTTACAAATTTGAAGGGGCCAAATAAATGGCATTATTAGCGTTGAGAGCCCATTGTCAAAAACTCTGGGTAAAGTAAATATTTTGATAAAAGTCCGTTGCGCTATATTGAGTTACTTAAGGGACAATAGTAGCAACAAAACAAGCTACTGAAAAAACAACAAAAAAAGTGCCATTGGAACTACTGACATCGAAAGTAATTGCCACACTGATGTTATTGTGCCAATACAAAATGAAACTCTTGATCAAGTGCCAAATAAAACAATGATACGTAGAAAGTACAAATAACACTGACAACATTACTGCAGCTTTTATAACCTGACCTAAGCCTAATTTGGTTTATATGGTTCCCGCAGGTCTGGGTAAATTTGCTGATGGATTGCATATGACAGGCCTTCAAACTGTCGAAACAGGGATTGGGAATATAAAAGTAAAACAATAGGTATGTACGCGGCCCGAATCGCAAATCGGTCGTGGGACGCCATGTGGGCCGGAGGTCAGGCGTACAGAGGTGCATTTGAAATGTTATTGCGTAAGCTATCTCATCAGATACATATGTGATCAAGGATTGATGATGCTAGTTAAACTGTTTTGTTAGATCGATTTGTATGCGTTGAAGGTACTTATAGAAATTATTCGTACTGATTCAGCTAGATTTAGATACATAGATAGATTAACTCTACAAACAAATACTAACATACTATGGGCGGTGTAATAGATGAAGCTATTTATTTTAGTTTAGATTTTTGTAAATTTTTCATAATTTCTTCTAGAAAGGATTAACGCTGGTAGGTGTCCACCAAATTTTATTTTTGTGTATTTGAATGATTTACATATATAGTTTAAAAAGAAAATCTTGTACAGAAATTATATGACTGTCTGAAATGATTCGATACAACTGACTAAATGAAGAAAGGTAGAAATGCGACCGCCACTTATATTAATAACTTTATTGAGAAAAGAACTCAAAATTATTTTAATGACTGTATACCGCCAATTCAGTAGTCCTCGACACAATAAAGTAATTTAAAAGGTAATCCAGAAATTCTCTTTTAAAATTGAATCGTATTGTCAGGAATACTACAAAAAAGGCTTTATTGAGATTTTAATTTTAGTGTGTTTTAAGTACTGTGTGTTTTATTCATGACGGTAAAATGAATTTCGAATGTTTGCCAAATGTTACTTTTTAAGTAGTTGCGGTAAGTTAAAATTATGTTATCACACGAAGATATATTGCCGTGGGGTGCCGGCAGAAGAATGTTGCCTCTCCTTTCTTAACCGTGGGTTCAGTAAGAATCTACCAATACTACCTCCTGCAGAAGCGTTTTTCCGTGTATCAACATCCCGCACGGCGCTCGCCAACCTGCCTGCCAAGCGTAGTGAGTATGTCAACAACCCCCTCATGATCTTAGAGATCCATGAGGGAGGCCTATGTTCAGCAGTGGACAAGGACAACGGTCCTAGGGCTGAGATGATAAAAGGCACATAGTTATGCTGGGAGCAGCTTTATCCAACCCTTGTTACATCCTGTAACTGTAAGACCTAACACGCATGATAAGGCTTTATCCTTTAAGTCCGTTTCATTTAGCTTCTACTCAAATAGCTATTTCTGGTAGTAGCTTGCTTAATAAAACCATGGCACGCGTCAAAACTATTTTGTTGGCCATCAAGAAGTTATTAATTTGTAATGCGTTCAAACGTCATGAAATTGTTTCGAGCGTCCGCTGATCCTCTTATATTATATTGTTTGTGTTAGAATTAAGCTGGGTACAATAAAGAGTTATCTATCTATCTATCTATCCTCAGCGGTGCAGGGCTAGTCCCCTGCCCAATCCTCACTTCTTTCTCTGACTGGCGTTTCCTTTAAAGCAAACCGTGTTGATTTCCAATTAAAATTTGAGTAAATTCGTAATTTCAAATTTTAGTTACTAAAATTTCAAACTAAATTCATTAAAAACCAAACTTAGGTGGAACATTTTAAGGAAATTAAATACTTTTAACTTCATCATCATCATATCAGCCCGTTGACACCCACTACTGGGTATAGGCCTCCTCTTCAGCATGCCAACGTAAACGGTCCTGTGCAAGTCTCATCCACTGTCGTCCGGCAACCCTGGCTAGATCGTCCGCCCATCTGGCAGGTGGTCTGCCTCGAGGCCGTCTCGCTTCCATCGGAAACCACTCTGTTACCGCCTTGGTCCATCGGCTGTCGTCTCACCTGGCAACATGCCCTGCCCATCTCCATTTCAAGCTTGCGATCCGCATACCTACGTCTACGACTTTTGTACGCTGGCGTATCTCCACGTTAGGTATGTAATCAAGGAGGGAGATGCCAAGCATGGCGCGCACCATTGCCCTTTGTGCAACTTGCATGGTGTGCATGTATTTCTTTGTGAGCGGCCATATCTCAGCGCCTGTGAGTATGGGTAGAACACATTGGTTATAAACCTTGGTTTTTAGGCTTTGGGGAATTTTCGACTTTAGTATGTCGTCCAATTTACCGAAGGCGGCCCATCCTAACTGGATCCGCCTCGCAATCTCATTGGCTTGGGAAGCTCGGCCAAAAGATAAACAATGTCCAAGATAAATGTACTCGTTCACAACATATAATTGTGTGGTTCCAACAATGATGGTGGGTTTAGGACCACGACTGTTGGACATGATCTTGGTTTTGGACATGTTCATCTTAAGGCCGATACTCTCTGAAGTCTTGTGTAGGTCTTGTAGACTTTTAACTTAAGAAAAAAAATTATTACGGCAAGGTTCGGGGCCACGTTGGTCAAATCAATACTTGATCCTGCCTATAGCCGCAAGTCATCATTTCAGCCATAAAACTTCCACTGATGAACACAGGCCTCTCTCATGGATCTCCATGAGGGGTAGTTGCCATTCTCACCACGCTTGGCAGGCGGGTTGGTGAGCGCAGTATGGGATGTTGATACACGGATAGACGCTGCTGCCCATCTTCCGGAGGTATCCCTTAGCAGGCTCTTACTGCATCCA
The DNA here is from genome assembly GCA_963082625.1 of Pasiphila rectangulata. Classification (NCBI taxonomy): domain Eukaryota; kingdom Metazoa; phylum Arthropoda; class Insecta; order Lepidoptera; family Geometridae; genus Pasiphila; species Pasiphila rectangulata. Next base: position 12,353,201 of record OY720249.1, read on the forward strand.
TAGGCATGAAAGGAGGGGTATCATTCTATTGCCGGCACTCCAAGGCGGGCACACAAGTGCTTTAACCAAATAAGTTATAGAACCCTTGACCTGAGTTGAAATTCTTGATAAGATCATATCGGTTGAGCACCGTTTAACTCTACATTTCCTTGAATTTGACGACCTCTGTGACGCAGCGGGCGAAGTTCCGCCTGCGACGCAAGAAAGCAACCACTTCAACCGCGAGGGTTCGATTCCCGCCTCGGAACAAATGTCTGTATGATCTGCAGATATTTCTTCAGGGTGTTCTGGGTGTTTTTCTATATATTATAAAAAATATCTATCTATGTAGTATAATGTATTAAGTATGTCAGTCATCTAGTGCCCATAACACAAGCTCTGCTTAGCTTAGGGCTAGATGATGCTGTGTGAATTGTCTAGCATTATTTATTATTTATTTAATTTGCTCGATGTTCTGGCGGTTATCTTTCTTCACAACAAAATAAAGACATTTTGTCTTTGCTTTTTCCAGTTCCAACATAAGATTCTCATCCACTTACACAAAAGCCGTATGGACACGGACGCCAGTGCGGTCGCGAGTAATTCCAATAATTTAGACTCCTGCGGTCATGCATGTCGATTGAGTACTAAGGTGGTCAAGCTTTCACCTGCGTTTGGCAGCGTGACAGTGACAGGTGGGAAACAAATAAACAATTTTGATAATATTATACCTGTAATTCGGCGACGGAGTGATGGTGGGCATATGACCGCACAATTACGAACCCCACATATTCGTATTTGTGTGTTTTTACAAGCTTTTATTAAACTTGCCCTGTACGTACATATGTATATATGTAACTATGTTTGTTCGCGGAATCTTTAAACTCAGTTTCGAAGCAGATATCTTCAGATAATGGGGGGAACGCTATTTTTTCAACGTTTCTGTAAATAAGTCGGAAACTATATGGTTTGAAGCAAGACTAAAAACTGTTTATTCATGTGCAAATTAATTATTACCTTTCATATGATACCCCACACGACCATTTTAAGTAACTTCACTTAAAAATTTTGTAATCACCTATCCGCCCCCTGCATATTTTTTTTTATTTTAATATATGTTATATTAGTAGAAAATGTTATCTTTAATCATTTTAAATTTCAAGTCGATAGCATCAGTAAATCTCGAGATATCCATTTGTGACAGACAGGCAAAGTGATAACATAAGGGTTCCTTTTTACCATTTTGGTGCGGACGGAACCCTAACAAGTAGCGTCATCCATTTTACTTTTTAGTAACTCAAAAACTATACTTCTTAAATGGTTACTAAAATTTGTTTATTAATGTGCAAATGAATACCTTTCATATGATACCCCACAAAACCTAGTTCAGAAAAATTCACAAAATTTTTGAAAACCCCTTCCACGCCCTTGTCTAAAAAAACTATGTTCGAAAGAGAGTTCGCAATAATTTTCTATAAAGTTTACATACACTTCTATTAGCTGTAAAAGTTTCACGGGTTTATCTCTACTAACTTCGGAGATAAAGGGGGGGGGGGATAGGTCGTTTTTTTAAACATTTTTGTAACTACCTCGGAATTAATACGGTTTAAAGGAAAATTAAAAACTGTTTATTAATTTGCAAATGAATACCTTTCATATGATAACCCACATGACCTAGTCATCATCATTTCAGCCGTATAACGTCCACTACTACTGAACACAGGCCTCCCTGCGCAGTACGGGATGTTGATACACGGAAAGACGCTGCTACCCATCTTCCGGAGGTATCCTTTAGCAGGCTCTTACTGCATCCACGGGCATTAGAGAGGAGGGGTAACATTCTAGTGCCGGCACCCCACGGCCACACGACCACTTAAAAAAATTGAGATCCACTATCCGCCCCCCTGCAACCAAAATAAGAATATTTTTTAACATATTCATATATGCTATATTAGTAAAATAGTGTTATCTTTTACCATTTCAAATTTCAAGTCAGCATCAGTATTTCTCGAGATATCCATTTGTGACAGACAGTCCTGTTTACCATTTTGGTCCAGAACCCTAATAAAGGTTGTAAATATAGTGTTATAGAAAAAATATATACATTTTTAAATTTCCTCTTGATTTAAATTCGCGTGACAGTTGAGAAATCATCGCTGGACATACATACGTGTACATCCACTTTTAAAGACATCTAAAAATAGGTCACACTTTTAATTCTACTGACGATGATGATGCTGCAACTTTCCACACTTCAACCTCACGTCAAAATAAATCCCAAAAACAAAAGACACTTTCAATTATGATTCATTTGTTACGCAAAGCTCGGTTCAAGTACAGTCGAGCACAAAAAAGGTAAATTAATCATCGGAATAAGTTTGACGTTGTTGTAAAAGATTATAATTGGTTTTGTCTATTTATAATGAGTCGTAAGTGGCGTTTAATTAATGACAGCTTGCTTTGATGAGCCACGGGCTCTCACAGATAGCTAGATCAAGAATTACTCATCAGGGCACGGATAATAAACTATCGTGAGAGGAGTGGGAATTTTATTTTATGTAGGGAGCAATGATAATTTACTTGCCGTGTATGTATAAACATCCGATTAATATTCGCTGTACGTTTTTTCTAAGTCATCCTTCGATTAAGAACACTTTTATCTTTTAATTTTTAAACGTATTGTAATAAGACCTAGGATGTTTTAAAATCAAAGCTAGAAAAATGCTATATTATCAAGTGAGTAATGTAACACTTTATAGAGTTACTAAGCCGTTTTCCATAGGCTGTGGATATATGGATAGGAACTGTGATCTTCGTTGAATGGTCGCCTGCCCACTGAGTGCGTAGGCTTGTGAAGCCCTCACCACCATCAACAGATTTATGAATGTTCCTAGAAATTGCTTCAAAAAGTCACGAGTGATGATGTGATGTGAGTAAACTGAAACCAGTATATTTCACTATGTAAAAAAAATGGACTTTCACGCAACACCATCTAAATCCAAAGTAAACAAACAAGCTTGAGCAACTGCTAGTGCAATCACCGATAACTATCGGCACTAGATGATAAATAAAATTTTTTATCATCATACATAGAAAAATACCTCAAAAATATCTGCATAAAAGCAAACATTTATCCCCGAGCTGGGATCCTGCGCCTCAGTCGACTATTAGACCAACTGCGCCACAGTGGTCGTCATGACGTCAAGATTACGGTGAATTTCGCATGAATTATCTAATATGTTGAAATATTTGGATCTCTAAATGTTTTCAAAATTTAAAATAGCCACTTTCCTTTTTATGTTTTGACTTAATAAACTCAGTGACAGTTATGACAGTGATATGTAAAAAAAGGAAGTGACAAACAAAACTGAAAGTAAGATTTACAAATTAAAATATGTCCCGCTTGAATCATGAATGAATAAGTCTATGAATGATGAGCCATTCAAACCAGCATTATAAAAGGGTGTGTCCCGAAAATGTACAGTCATCAACACAACGGCTTAAATAGTTCTGACATTACATTTTGTACTTATTAGCATACCGGCCAGCGACTCGTGACTCGCCCCCGGTTTGTCCCAATATTTACATGCGTCCTTTTAGTGGTTACTTAACAGTTTCTTGAGTGACTAATATTTGTTTGTGATAATAGCTGTGTTATTTTTGTAATGTTCCCTCAAATATGTTAAGGGTTCGCGAAAGTGTTATGTTTGTTTAGCGCAAAAAATACACTTGCTTTTAAACAAATACTGCAAACAAAGGTGGCATGATAACAAGACTTATAATAATAATTATTTATCTGACTTTGGGTTGCAATGCAAATAACTATAATTATGTGCATAGTCAAAGTATAAACTACAACTGTGAATTGTTCGGACAACAAAACGACAGCCCACTCAAAGACAACGAGTAAAAAGAATTATATGTTATGCATGAATGGACGTAGAGAAGAGTATGTACCGAAATGAGAGATGCGTGTTCTCCGACTTTTAAGAATGTGTCCGGTTGCAATAACTCTATGGACTCACAGTTTACCCCGTACGTACATTATAATGTAAACGCTGATTTAATTAGTAAGCCTAAATTGACCGAGTTCTTGACAGTTTTGTAAAATATGTCAAAAATCGGGGAAGACATTGGGAAAATCTCACAAATACACATGTATAATAATAATACCTATGAGCAGGACAAAACAGAAATATCCACATCATAACGATAACTGTCAAATTAGCCAGTCAACATAAAAAACATACAACCATTTTTAATTTGTCCGGCAATTCACATTTCTGTTGACCCCAGCAGAGATCGCGATAGGTGTGATTAGAGTGCGCGTGGGCAGGCCTGTCATCGCGGGGTCATTGTGTGCGGGTCGCAGACTACAGCGTTTTATAGAGAAGTCGTGCTTTGTGATGGGAAGATTCTAATCGACGCCGATCCAGGAGCGAGATTGTCACATCTAGAACGAAATACAAGAATGTGACGTCTTTGTCCTCTTAAGTGTAGGTCACTATATTTTTGAATGGATGTGTTAGAGGAACTTAAATTGAGATATTTTTATCTGCATAATCACGAGCAATAAGTAAGCGGAGGTTTAACAACGGAGGTTATGGGAAAGCGTTTGACACGCTTTTCAATGGAACGCAATTTGTCATATTGAACACCAACAAAAGTAACCTTTGTGATTAAGCCTACTTATATATAGATAGAAGATAGAAAATGCTTTATTGCACATATTAAACTAAACAATTTAACAGAAAAAGAGAAATACTTAACATAAACTGACAATCGGCGGTCTTATCGCTAAAGAGCGATCTCTTCCAGATAATTTTTTGATGGATTAGATTGTTAGTAATGAGATGGGGAAAAATGGAGTGAGATTAAAAAAAGTAAATAAAATAAATACCATTTTGCTAAGTTTTAGCTTGAACTGTTGGGTAGTTTTTGCTTGTAACATTCAAACAAAATTCAAACAATTTTTTGGGCTAATAATATAAGTCTGATATTAAAACGAAACAACCGTATCATGTTTTTCATTACTCGGGTGTTTCAAAGCTATAATGATTGAATTTCATAATAATAAATCTACATTGATATTTTAATGTGCCATGTCTAACAATTCATAAGATTCGTTTGATTTGCATTGAATGAGCGGGCTGGACACACGAGCGTCGCGGCCTGTCATTACCGGACGCGCAATACTCCACCCTGTTCGAAATTCAAATTATTGTGTTTGGAGCGCTCTCGCTTGATTGTGACACGCGCGGTGCGTCACATAAAATAGGTGTCAATTGTGCGCGCGTCTGTACCTTTGCATGTTAAATTTTATCTGTTGATGCGTAAAAGTTATATGAATTATCTTTGGACCCATCTTGCAAAATTCTCGTTGTTAAAGTTAAACATTTAATATCCTTGTTATCATATTAACGTTAAGGTTGGACGCAATTTAGGTTAGTTGTTAATGTTTTTTTTTTTTTATTAAATATAAGTTAAGGTGTAACTGTGATTTTTTATAACTCTATACTCCATACTTAAATCATTCTGCAATGAGACCATATCAGCATCAATCCAAACTTCTAATCACAGGTAGAATAAATCTAACTTTACCTTAAAAAAGGCGCATTAAAACCGTCTTGCACATTGGCCTTTGTCCATTTTTTCACCACCCCCATGGCTTTTTTGCGTTGAAAAAACGGTTTTATAAAATCTCAAAGGAAACGATGCGAATAATTCCACGTTTCATGTTTCTTAGTTTTTTATCGTCTATTTTGAACTCCCACAGCTATTGTGGACCGAGATCTAATCTCTTTTTGATAGACTCTGCTTTCTGGACCAGAGCCCACATTGTCCAGTGAGAAGAATAGTTTTTTTTTATCTGAAAGGATTTGATTGATAGAATGTGAACCTTCATATACAGGGTTTGATTAAACGGTTATCAGATCATTGTCCTTATAATCTTGATGTTATTTAAAAATCGTTTTCGGGGTTTCAGGGTTAAATTAATTTACTTGTTAAAATACTCCTTCGCATTTTATATCTACTGAACTGAAGCGACCTGCATCCACCGCAGGTCTGCGCCGCTTCCAACCGTAATACCATACTTGGAGATGAGGGAGGCCTATGTCCAACAGCTAAGATCATACCGATGTTGACTAAAATAAGAATTACAATGACATTTAAGTTAACCTGCATTTCGCATGTAAGTGAATTTTGTTATGTTGAAAAAAAAAGTCTCAAACCTTAAGATTAAAATGAAATTTTCCAATCTTAATATTCAGAAACGTACAAAAAAACATGAAATTAACTTTGATTCTAGCAGATTTTAACGTTTTTTATGAGTTAAGTTGATATAATACCTCAAACAGTCTTGTGAGGTTAAAATTTTGAGCTTTTCAAAGTAAGAACAATGAATATCAATCTATGTATTAACACAATTTGTCCTTTGCTAAACAAGAGCCACATAGATCTCCAAGTACTGATCATGAGGAATTTATTTCCGTACTCACCACGCTTTACAGGCGGATCGGCGAGCCCAGTACCGAATTTTATTCGGAAAGACGCTGCTGCTGTCTTCCGGACACCCTTGGCAGATTATTTCTGCATCCACGGCCAAGAAAGGAGATGCAATTTACTGGCGGCACCCCACGGCAATTTTTTTTTGTCCTTTCCAAAACCATAAAACACTGTTTTAATTACCATCTCTCAAGTCAACTAAAAAGGTAGCGATCACCAATGCGGTCACCTTATTTTTTTGCCATAGAGAAGCGCCCTTCTATAAACAATGTTTTTAATCGCTTTCTCGATGGTATCTCCTTGTCTCTGGTTCGCAACACATGTTCCGCAAACTAATGAGTTTGAGGACATCTCGTAAACGTTACTACCTACTTTCGGTTGTAAAAAATCGGGGATCTTTGATCCTTGTTTATGTGTTTACGGTAATTTTACTTTTGTTTGTAATTTGAGTATGGTTTTATGTTTGATGACAATCGGTGGCCAGTTTTACATCGTTGGTTTTTGTATTGCATAAAGGCAAGCAGCACTGAGTTCATCATCATCATCTCAGCCGCAGAACGTCTACTACTGGATGAAGGCCTCTGTTATAAAATAAATAAATCACGAGTTTCCATGTTGATACACGGAAAGACGCTGATGCCCATCTTACACAGGTAAAATGGTTTAGTTTAAATTTTAGAACGGCACCAACCGAATACCTTCACTGTCATTTTAGTCCGTTTTACGCAATTTTAGTTAACTTTCGTAGAGGGGTGTAACAACAGAATTGACACCAATTTCTATTATTAGTTAACTTTCGTAGGGGGGTGTAACAACAGAATTGACACCAATTTCAATTTTTTTAATAGAAATTGGTGTCAATTCTGTTGTTACACCCCCTACGAAAGTTAACCAAAATTGCGTATAACGGTAGGTAAAATGGCACATAAATTCAAAACTGTACGCCTTCGGCATTTTTATAAAGTTTCAACAAGGTTCGGTTGAAAATTGATAAGCGTCAAATTCTTAACAAAAGCTGCGTGCGTGATATCAAATCTTCAACATTTCAGCTGTGACAGGTTCTATTCATAAATCATGGTCATCTACGTGAGCATCGACCCAAAATTGACCCACGTTGTGACGGGGCAGATATATGAGAATTTGAAGCCGCAAAAAGTAGCAATGCTGATCAAATCTATTTGACGACCTCTGGGGCGCAGCGGGCGAAGGTCCGCCTGCGACGTAAGAGGTTGAGGGTTCGATTCCCGCCTTAGGACAAATGTCTGTACGACGGGTGTTCTGAATGTTTTTCTGTATTTAATAAAAAATATCTATCCATGTAGTATTATGTATTAAGTATATCAGTCATCTAGCATTGCTAAGCTAAGGGCAAGATGATGCTGTGTGAAATGTCCAACATTATTTATTATATATTTATTTATTACTAATAATAAAAGTATTTTTCAGTATTTTTTTAAGTTGTGCAATAAAGTATTTTGTATTTTATTGTATTGTATCTATGAGTGAGCAGACGTAACGATTCATCTTTAAATATTATATCAGCCGTAGGACGTCCACTGCTGGCTTTCATGGCCAAGTATTGATCATAGAGGGTTGTTGCTTACTCACCTCACCACGCTTGGCAGGCGAGTAGGCGAGTGCAGTACAGCATGTTGATACACGGAATGACGCTGCTGCCCAACTTGGCGCACCACTATCTCTTCCTTGTATAAAACAAAGTCGCTTTTTGCGTCTGTCTCTCTGTTTTGCCGCTAACTTCCACTTTGACACGCAATGGATTTCGATGCAGTTTCTCTAGTAGATAATAGAAGAGTGTTCATGGATAGGTAAGTTCATTAGGGTTCACGCCGTTCGATGCCGGGACGGTTCTATAATAAACTGAAAGCCTTTGAAGACAATTGCTTTCACGAGCTATACACCTAACACTAACTCCGCAAAGATAGACCCAAGACTTATTGTAGGAGTGTTATACAATGGTTTCGATTCTATTTATTCTTCCTAAAACTAAGCATAAAAATAGAGAGTTGACGTTTCTAAATTTAGAGCTGTAAGCGTAAATTGTTCCTTTTAGAGCGGCACTAACCGAATATCTATTATGTTATTATAGTCCGTTTGACGTCAATTTAATTAGCTTTAGCTAGTGAGTAAAACGACAGAATTGCCACCATTATACCTACAACGCAGCCGGTCAGCTATCTACTGTCAATCTTGCTGTAGAGCTTTTAAAACAGATTTGGTCTAAATAAGCATGACAGAGGGTTAATTATTATGTGATGAATCTAGGAAGCCCAATTATGCCCAATTGGGACAATTTATAATAATTCTTTAATTTGTCAACAAAAAAAACTGACATCAATGATATAAATTGTATTGCTTTCAAATACTTAATGCAATTAAGTCTTATACGGTTTTCTCATGGATCCCATTGTCAGAACTGGACCAAAATGAAATGCGACCACCTCGGAAGTGCATGCACTCTTTCGAATAAAAAAATAATTTCGAAAATCGGTCCACAATTGACGGAGAAATGGGTGAACACAGTCATATAATATATATATATATATAGTTAAACATAGAACCTCCTCCTTTTTTGAATTCGGTCAAAAACTGACTCTTACCTTTCCGGATGTCTATTATATATTATATTGTCACCGGAACTAGAAGTGTATGCAATATTTTAGCTCAATCGGATATCTATAAGTGAGTCGAGTCCTCCCGGGGCCATGCTTGGGGCAATCCAATCGAAACGTCTTGAAATAATAAAGGTATTTACGTGATAAATACCTGGTTAAATGTATCTAATAATATCTATAAGTGGTTTTCGTACAGCAAAATCCGACCCGGACAAACATACAAACATTGCAAGTTAAATCAAAACATTAAATTTAAAAAGTTGTACAACCGCGGACGGCATTTAAATTGACTCCAACTGGATTCACCTGACGTGGACGTGGTGTATGGGACCACACTTTTTGTTCACTTTCTTGTCCCAAGTTCTTGTGAACTCAAAAAAAAATCCCGTTAGGAAGACCAACATGTTTTGCATAAATCATTTCGAGTGGATGTTTTTGTGGCTATGGATTGCGTTTAGGGTTGAACGTTGAGATGTTTGAATTTCGCCGTAACTGGCTGCTTGAATAGAAGATTTACCTCCTTACTTCAATCACATCAAATCAAAAATCTTTTATTCATTAAAACAAAGTGTACAATTATAGGATTGGGAGCTTTTAAGTGAATTTAACCTGGGTTAGAAGAGTACTCTCTTTTCTGTGGTCGTAAAGGACGCATTAATTTAAAGTTACTTAAAAACGTTGATCAAACTTAAGCACCACTTAATTGACATAACTATAGTTTTGTGTTAAAATATGCCAAAAAACTGCCAATTAACTACTGATCAATTTAATTTAGCGTTTATATGTGGAGGGGTGTTCACACTTGTAATTTTTGGGCATTTTTTTTGCTAGGATAGCATATATTTGCTTCCAAATAGTATGCTCGAGAATCTGTATGAAAATATTTATAGGGAGGCGCCCATTTGGTCCTACTTAGGACTTTTTTTTTAAGCATTTTGATAAATATAAAGATAATATTACTTAACGCTCCGCGCCAACCCGCCAGACAAGCGTGGCGAGTATGGCAACATTTCCCTCATTGATCTTGGATATCCGTGAGGGAGGCCTGTGACCTGCTGTGGATGTGGACAGCAGTCCTACGGCTGTAATGATGATGATTATGAATCCTTTCTTATAGAGTTAATATCAAATCTTATGTTATTGTTGTCAGCTTTTTCATACAAAGTAATGATACGACGTTGATTATCACAAACGTTTCTTACAAAAATGTTCTTTGTTTGACTAACCACCTCTTTGTTTGAACTGAGTTCTAATTTTAAAGCTTATATCATCAGTGCGCACTTTAATGGTTCCGTAGCCCATGACACCATAAAGTATTGAGTGACCCATATGGTCAGAGCAAATGAAAACATAGCTCATGTTGGTACAGTCGAATTCATAAGCTTAGTTCACATACAAAATTGTTGAAGCTTCAATGTAGTTTCGTATTCATGATCATCTCAGCCGTAAGTCCACTACTAAACATAAGCCACCCTCATGAATCTCCAAGCAATGATCATAAGGGGGTTGTTGCCATACTCACCACGCTTGGCAGGCGGGTGGACGAGCGCAGTACGGAATGTAGAAACACGGAGAGACGCTGCTGCCCATCTTCTGGAGGTATTCTATTCTAACTGTATCCACGGGCAAGAGAGGAGGGGCAAAAATCTACAGCCAGCTCCCGTAAAGAGTGTAGAGACGAAAATCTCGGAGCACGATTAAAATTACCATTAGCTTTGTTACGAAACCTGTAAAGTACCTACCTAATCTAAGTGGAATTATGAAATCGTGATTTTTTTAACACAAGTCGAATAACACTATTAATTATGTAGGTAGCTTTTTTTTTCTTTCTTTCCTCTGAATAATAGCTGACTAAGCTGAGAGGATGGTATAGGTGCAAGCCTAATCCATCTAACAATGTCCCAGGCACTGCAGTACAGCATGATTACCAGATGCTGACGCTGTATAAATCATCTATAATAGATGCAAAGGCCTTGCTTTTTTATGTAGGTAGCTCTTTTTAGGGTTCCGTATCCAAATTTAACACAGAGATGATACAGCTTAAGCATGTGTCATCTGAGATTTCTAAGGGGTTTAAGATGCAAAATTTTTATTATTTTATTTGGAAAAAGGCCTTTACCGTGTTTCGAATAAAATAATTATGCCTTAACATATAATAGCGTCTTAATATGTGGTACGTGTATATTCATTTTAGTAAGGACGCCCAGCAAGCACAGTTTTAAAAAGAAATGATGGATGCTATATTAATGCTTTAACAGCACAGCGAGTGGAAACTTAACATTATTTTATTGCTCGTATCATATTTAGGATCCCAACGCGACTGTCCGACATACAAGTCGACATAAATTCTCATAGGATGCTGGCCACGACATGCGGCGGCCAGCACATGTGCGACCACGTGTGTCCCCGACACGAGAAAGGTCAGGATCTTAACGGATTTAGAAATGCTTTGTGTTAGTGAGGGTAGAAGCAGTATAAGAAATGTAATGCTCTAAATATAAAATAATGCAAAGATTTAAATCATTAGATACGCCCTTACCGTAAGAAAGCCGCGCCCCAACGCCGCCGGCGGCGTTTTGTTTTACACGAAATGAGATAGCTCGCCCATTTGGAATCAGCGTACGTCTAAAGACAGTGTTAGCCGGATAGCACACACCACTGCTATTTTTTTACGAAAGTTCACGAAAGCGGCAAAAATAGACAGCATTATTGTTAACACACCTTTAAAGACAATGTGACAGTATTTGGTTTCAGAGCACATCTAATGACTGAAATCTTTGAATAAACAAGATCTTACCATGATTTTGAATTATTCGCGTATGTTCTGGCGTTAAGTAGGGTCCATGAGAGCTTTAAATTCATCATCATCATTTCAGCCGTAAAACGTCCACTACTGAACTAAGGCCTCCCTCATGGATCTCCATGAGGGGTAGTTGCCATACTCACCACGCTTGGCAGGCGGGTTGGTGAGAGCAGTACGGGATGTTGATACACGGAAAGACGCTGCCGCCCATCTTCCGGAGGTGTCCCTTAGCAGGCTCTTACTGCATCCACGGGTAGGAGAGGAGGGGTAACATTCTACTGCCGGCACCCCACGGCAATTATTGTTTATTGTTCAAAAATAAATGTAACTTATCAGATACTTAATCTAAATCATTACATCCATCATACCTAAAAACATTAAATTCAGGTTAGAGTTGCATATTGCACGACAAAGGAACATATTCATAACTCTAATACACTTTCAAAATGAATGCAATAACAACATACTACACTTTATAATCAAATATATAAAAATAGCAATGAAGTAGAACAAAAATAAAGCACACAATTCTCATTATTAAAACATAGAAATAATAATATGGTAATGATAATAAATTAAATGTTCTCACAATAGTTATTTGGATATGAAAACAATAAGTAAGCTCTTTCACATAGGCTTCAGACTTTTTGACCTGTTCTTTCATCTGACTAATAGACGTCAGCGACTGGTTTACATGATTTACAGGACGCTGCAGTGGCTGAGATATTGTTAGTATAGGCTTTAAATTAGATTGGAGCTTTAAATTAAATTAAATTAAAGTTGTTCATTGATCCACATAACAAGATCCATAGACAGGAGAATTAAATGTCATAGAGTTCCAGCCACTCATACAATTTATAAACTATATTAAAGAAACATTCACACAGAATTAATCAAACAGAAGAGGAGAATTCAATTAACACCTAATGCAAAATTGAGCACATACATATTTGACAACATCTGTAATTCATTTTCTGCGATCAAAACATTCTGATTTGTGCCACCTCACAATCAGTAAAGGCATTTCAAATTCTTCAAAAATATATAGTGTATAATATCCTAAGCTTTTACGTTTCCCACCAAACCGCACGCACTTGCATGCGCGCCGTAGAAATAGAGCAAAAAATCACGGTGAAATACCGCTAGCCCTCGCATCTGGAAACTATTTCTTTATCTAACATACTTTGATGTAATCTGTGTCACCATAGATCCCATGACTCTACCCCGCCTTGAAAGCTTAGCTAGAACAAAATGAGTGACGAAAATTTACTTGCATTTTTCTTAACATTTGTTTGAGCAAAGAAGCAGTGAGATTTACCATCTTATATTAATTTAAAAGATTTTTTCAGGTTATAGAAATTAATTTATAGTTCTCTTTTTGTATTTAGACGAAACTGAGATAATCTAAACTGAGATGATTTGATCTGGACAAGATAAGGGTTTACGTACGTTTCGTTTCCGGGTGGGTATTGGCGCTTACTGTTCATATATTCATACATTACCGTCTTTCGAGATATCGGGTTAAAATACATGTAAGAACTTTACTTATCAATCGCTAAAGGTTTTATTTTATATATTACAAAAAGGAATTTGTCGCTTAGAATCGCGGTTACGAACACTTATTTATGGTTTTACTAGTACATACCTACACAATCGGAAGCATAGAAGTGAGACGAGTCTACAATAATTTGTATTGTTCTCCTCTCACCGTTACAGATCTGACCCGGACAAAGGCAAAAAAACGTGTGTGGGCTCTGATAATGGAACCACTCATTACAGGCAGTTATTATCTTTTTTTTCTATTCTGTAGTTAGTGCGGGAGAAATGACACGGAACCGCGGAACCATTCGCAATGTATAACCATTTTTTCGATCATCATTGTTTTAGTTCGCAGGGTTCCGCATTTGTATTCTATTCTCTACATAGTTTATGACGAAGATGCTTTCCATGCCTGTATGTCTGTCTTGTTGCTCCCCTTAAGTAATACGACGCACCTGATTTTAAAGCGGTTTTCACCAATGGATGAAGTGTTTCATATGGGAAGGTTAAAAACTAAAATTTATCCAGGTTTGGTGTATGTTGACGACTGGTAGCAGTGCGAAGCCGGGACGGGTCGCTAGTATAATAACATTGATGATAAGGGTCTAAACCTAAGTCGGTAATAACAAATAATGCAACCGTTTTATAATGGTTGAAGTGGTTGAAGGTACGATACCGGCCGTCACCCAATGGATTTTCTCCAATTATCTTTCTTGAAAAATGTATGTTTACATTCATCGCGTGATTTTACGGTTAAAAACATCGTGCTTTCATCTGACTAACATAGCCGACTGGTATGGTGCTGATGGTATAGGAGCAAGTCTAATCCATGTAACAGTGGCACTGCAGCAACCTGAGAATACCAGTTGCTGACGCTGTATAAATAATATATTACAAAGGTCAGACCTTACCTGTTTCTTAGAATAAAATAAATAAATAAATAAATACTGCTGGACAAATCACACAGCATCATCTAGCCCCAAGCTAAACAGAGCTTGTGTTATGGGTACTAGATGACTGATATACTTAATACATTATACTACATAGATAGATATTTTTATTATATATAGAAAAACACCCAGAACACCCTGAACAAATATCTGCAGATCGTACAGACATTTGTCCCGAGGCGGGAATCGAACCCGCAACCCCTTGAATGGTCATATAATTCGCCATTTAGTTTCAAATATTATATCAGACACTAGGCTACCATAAAAAATATTTATTTAATTAATAAGCTGTACTGAACTCGTTCTTATAGAATAAGTATCGCTCTTTACGGTTAATGCATTACACATGAGTTCTGATGCGAGATTATCTGCGTACTTTTATAAAAAGTCTTTTATATAACATAATTATCGACTAAGCACGAGTAAGCTTTTCTCCAGTCTTTTGGTAATCTGAAAGCGACAATGGTTTGTAAACGTGAAGTTGCGTCATAAGTGATTTTGTAACTATAAGAATGAGAGATAATAAAATAATAATAACAAACACTGCACGAATAGAACTGAGTTATTAAATATATAGGAATATACAGAGAGGGAAAAAGAGTAAGGCCTTTACACCTATTTTAAGTATATGATATATACAGCGTCAGCAACTGGTTTTCATGCTGTAGCTGCAGTGCCTGGAACATTGTTTCATGGATTAAGCTTGCCCAGCACCTTTACCAGTCGCTTAGCTTAGTCAGCTTTTAGTTAGAGGAAAGAACAGGTCAATACGTTGGAAGCTGACTAAGCTGCGGATTTCCTCACGATCTAGGAAATGTTAGGATAGGATACAGAGACTTAGACAATTGCATAAAAAATAATAGAATCAAACCAACGTACACAATTACCTTCTATGAAATTAAAACGATTTTTATAGATTCAATCGAGTAAATTCATAAAATTTTGTTAAACCTTAGAGGCCAAAGTGTATAATCTTTAGAGCACAAAAGTTACTAAGAAATGTCAATTTACAAAAGAAAACAAATGCTATTTTAATTGAATATAGCACAAAATTTAATTCGGTCGCATCGGAAAAAAAATCCAAGTGAGGTTGAGCATCAGAATATCCCACAGGATAAGTCACCAATAAAACAAATATCCGCCTTGAGGTCGAAAACCATATTGCGTAAGTCACCAGATGAGAGGTTACGGCATTTTTTACCCGTCTCTGACTATTTATAAACGTTAAAGGCCATGAAGCAAAAGGGACCATGCGAACCATAGCATTTGGGGTGGAGTAAAATCCTTCGTGGTTGGAAGTTTTTGCGCTTAAAATAATAACTGTTATGCAATTCCACATAGGTAATTAGGCTAAAGAATGGAGTGAGGCATTTGCCTAAAAATGGGACGATACACGCTAACAGTAACAATAAGCGCTAACGAAGGATTAACATAAATGTATTAATTCGAATTAAAAAGTGTATTTTATGTCACAATATATAGGTTTACCCATATTGAGTGAGTTAGGTTTTGATGGCATTCTTAAGTATATATACATGCTAATGAATGACATCAAAACCAAAAATTGAGATGCAAAAAAAAACCTTGAACACTACGCAAATCAAGTCAACGACTTCACGCGTTTAAACTCAAATTAAACACCTGGGAATCTTTCTATGGCACACATTTAATATTTTAAATCTATAAGTCCCATTATCATTTTCATTATTTTCCAAATTGTAACTGCAGATTTTGTAAGTGGTGATTTATGTATTTTTTCAATATTATATCTTACCTACTCCCCTATGATTTCCTGCAACATTATACATAACGGTCGACCTATCTAAGCTAAGTCCCACTTCCGTGATCCACTTCCCACAGGACCGTAGGACCAAACAAATACAGCTCCACAAAAACAATGGTTTCCTTTATCTCTCTGAACTCATGTGTCAAACGTTATACGTTTATTTTGGCACCAAAGTTCCGTTACTCAACGCACCTTGCGGCATAACCTGCGACCTATATAAAAAAAAACAACTAGAAAAGCAAAAATGTTTTCCAACTCTGGTTCGAGGAACACGCAAATTTTAACCTTATTTTGTAGACAGTAGAAGTAGTAAACATTTTCTCACTAGAACAGCCGTTCTGGATACTCTAACCACATATGGGAAAGATTGGTGCTGTTTTTTGTGAGGTCCTAAGTTTGTCTCCAACGGATGTTTATCCCTCCAATAATTAAGTTTTGCTTTCTTGTTAGCGCATTTTATATGTTTGCATTCTCATGTGCTTTTATGATAAAATTAGTGGATAATTTGTTAATTTTTTGATGTGGGAATAAAGTCCTGTAAGAGAATTAAGTTAATTTATGATTGCCGTTTTGAAAAGCAGTGATTCCATGCAGGTATCAATTTATTTGTAATCATCATCATCATTACAGCCGTAAGATATCCACTGCTGGACATAGGCCTCCCTCATTGACTTAGAGATCCAAGTGCATGAGGGGTTGTTGCCATACTCACCACGCTTGGCAGGCGGGTTGGTGAGCGCAGTTCGGGATGTTCTTACACGGAAAGACGCTGCTGCCCATCTTCCGTAGATATCCCTTAGCAGATTCTTACTGCATCCACGGGCAGGAGAGGAGGGGTGAAATTCTACTGCCGGCACCCCACGGCAACTTATTTGTATGTACTCACAAACAAATTGATACCTTAATCTGGTACCAAGATGGGCGGACGACCTGGTGTGTAGGTACATTCATAGGTCGGCGTGGTGTGGAGGCCGCTTCCAGACGCAATATTTAGACATCTATGAGAGAGGTCTAAGTCCAATATAGATCCTATGGCTGAAAAAATTATTATGCTTCAAATCAGATTGTTATTGATGAAGGTGATGATAGAGTTTTAGATCTATTTTGAAGTACAAATAAAAATAAGACCTATTATGTGAGCATTGCGTTTTTTTTAAACGTCTATAAATAGATCAGTACTGACAAGAAAAAAAAGATCTTGAATTATTTTGCCCTAAAAAGCTTAAGACTAAATGTTACCAACGATTCTTTGCAGTCTGCCACCATCTTCTGACAAAGTCGACAAAATATTACAATAGGTTTACATACCTAATTGGCTCAGGTAGCCTCACGAGAGACTCAGACTAAGTCACTGCTGCGTCCCGCACAACATGAGTTTACAACTGTTGACTGACACTGTATAAATCTTCTTAGATTTGAAAGACCAACTCACTTAAACTGTGCAAGCTCATACTTTCCCGCGACTTGTCAAATGTCTTTATCTCCAAACGGATGACTACGCCCGTTTCATTGATAAACACAATACATATAATAACGTACCAAAAGTATCAACTATGAATCGCGGGATACACTAGGGAACATTTTGTCGCGCAAAATGACGCGCAACACCAACACTAAATATACGTGACGCTGCAACGTTGCATAGTGTCCCGCAAGATGCCCCGCAACATTGTACGTGACGCGGGGCATGTTGCTACTTGCTTGTTCCCGCCTCGAGAGCGAGCGCACGTGTCCCGCGCGCGTCAGCGCGTCAGTGTCAGTGTCGCGCCATTTGTCGCAGAGTGTAGTCGCGTACGCAACCCGCCTGTTAATTATTTTTCATATTTCTATTTTTTCATTATTCTATTTTTATTATGCCTGTAGAGTGGGGAAATGATACAGAGCTTTCACTCCTTGAGCTTTACCAAAGTCGTGAATTGTTGTGGGATACTGCACAGCGTGATTATCGAGATAAAATAAAGAAAAATGACGCGTGGGAGGATATTGCCAAGGCGCTTAAACTGCCCAAAAAAGAAATAGAAAGGAAAGTTCATACCCTGTGTTCGCAATTTATCCGAGAAAGGCAGAAAGCAAATCCTTTGTATAGGTAGGTACCTAAATAGGTACCTACTAACTCTCCGTACGCGGTAGTAATAGGTTATCTAATGGTAGTAGTTATTTTATTTGACAAAACGAACTAGGTACACATAACACTTTACACACCTATGCTTTTATTGCTCTTTTACCTAAGTATTCCAATACTTCGCCAGTAAAGATTTGAACCTTTATATAGGTAGGTGCCGTGGGGTGGCGGCAGTAGAATGCTGCCCCTCCTCTCATGCTCGTGGATGCAGTAAGAGCCTGCTAAGGGATACCTCCGGAAGATGGGCAGCAGCATCTTTCCGTGTAGTAACAACATCCCGTATTGCGCTCACTAACCCGGCTTGCCAAACGTGGTGAGTATGGCAACTATCCCTCATGGAGATCCATGAGGAGAGGCCTGTGTTCAGTAGTGGACGTTTTACGGCTGAAATGATGATAGGTAGGTACCTAAGTACCTATCTACTCTCCGTACGCAGTAGTAATAGGTAATCTGTGGTAGTAGTTATATTCTTTGACATAACGAACTAGGTACACACCACACTTTACACTCCTATCCTTTTATTGCTCTTTTACCTAGGTATTCAAATACTTCGCCAGCAAAGATTTGAATCTTTGTTCGCCGGTGGGTAGGTACCTACTACTTGATTTAAGGACTGTTGTTTTCAAAGCCATACCAGATTTGAATTAACGCTGATCTGGAAAGCGCAACGATGACCGATTCAACACACTCGATATAATAATGTACGCAGCACTAATAGCCACAACCTCCTCGGGCGACATTTCTATAAACACTGACTAGTGTAGTCGCTCGCTCGCCTGCAAAGTCCCGCAACATTGTCCTCGGGAACATTACGTTGTTGCTCAGTGACATGTTCCGCAACATGTTGCTCCATTTGTCCCCTAGTGTATCCATGGCTTGAAACTTGCAACAAGTTCCCAAAAATTTTATAAATTTGAGACAAATGAGGAAAATTAGGATTCATTAAATTTATTAATGAATTAAAATTAATGTAGGATTAAGACAATATGCCATTTTTATTCGGTACGCATGCAATACCGCAAGCAGGACTACTTAAATTTGGTTTTCAGTCCTTTCATTGGACAAAGAAGTTTAAGTTTACTGAAGGGAACGTATTCAATTATGTGCTTTTTCCATACAAGCTGACCCGGTGCCCACTTTGTTGGGCGGTAATTTATAGCCTATTTTATTTATTTATTTATTTAATACTTTATTGCACACAAACCTAAATAAGGGTACAATTGGTGGACATAATGCCGAAGGCATTTTCTACCTGTCAACCACAAAGGTAAATAACTGTAAAATGGCGTGCTAACATAACTACTTAAATATTCAATAAAACACAAACTGTAAGTACCTATAAACTAAATTTACATAACAAAAAAGCCTATGTCACTCATAAATACTGTGGCTTTCTATTAGTAATAGAATTTTGAAAATCGGTACAGTAGATCCAGAGATTACCCCCCTACAACCTCACAAACTCACAAACTGTACCTATTTATAGTATTAGTATAGATAAATGTGTTTTGTTTCTCTTTTATAAATCGACTTTTCAACGTAGCTTCTTGCTATATTGAATATATAACACATTATGACTCTGACTTTGCCCCTGATAATAATCCTCCTTCATACTGCAAGTTTGGGGACCGATTCACTCTCGTCCGTGGGAATGCACCTTATAATGATACCCCACACTTAGTCCCCGGGTAGTAGAAATCAAGTAACATCGAACTGGTGGTAGGCTTCGGCCGTGGTTAGTGACCACCCTCCAGAAAAAGTCGTAACGCCAAATGACTTCGTCGTGTTCCGTTGCGTTGTCTGGTGACACCTTCCGAAGGTCGAGTCAGAACAGTTTTTGCGTCCCTGTAGTAGATCGTACATGATGCAAACGACATCCGCCACATTTGGCGGCTAGCCGCGGAGGGCAGCGGGATCCGAGGCACGGTGCACCGCTGGCCGACCGCAGGTATTAGGGAGCCCAAGTAGTGAGCATGAAAGGCTGCCCCGCCAATTGACGAAAAATCTCGGAGTTGCGCCATCGTGCCGGTTGGCAACCGGATGAGAGGGCCCGATGGACATCTCTGGGGGGGGCTGGGGCGTCCCCGCGGTCTCCAGGCTAGTCCCCTAGTAATGTGTGTGGTTTCAGTTGTGCACCTCTGGGTCTACTAGTGCGTGACGCCTCGTTCTACTGCCGACATTCCACCTCCTTCAATCCCAAATATGAGAAAAAAGCAAAAGAAAAACGTTTCACAGCGGTTGCACTCCCTCTCACTCAAGGTAAACTTCTGCAACATAAGGGGTTCACACTCAAATGTCATACCAGTCCACCACCACCTGGAGACTAATAAACCCCACCTCTTGTTTCTCATGGAGACGCAGATTGGCTATAGATCCGACGCTTCATGTCTCTTTTACCCAGGTTACACACTGGAGCACAAGTTCAAACCGCGTGCGGGTGTTTGCGTATACGCCCGGGATGACATGTGTTTTTAGCGTCTCCGTAAATTTGAAGACCCCAATTTCTCTGTACTTTAGGCGTTGTCAAATACGGGTATAGATAAATTAATCTATGCATGTGTTTACCGATCGCATAGTGGAGACCAGGAGACAACCCGGCTCATGGAATACCTCAGTGAGGCGGCTGATGCTGCTCAACTTGAGTACCCTACGGCTCAATTAGTGTTACTGGGTGATTTCAATGGACACCACAAGGAGTGGTTACATCCATACCGGGACACTGACTATGCTGGGTTAGAGACGCGTAAATTGGCTTTGGCGTTAGATCTTATCCAGCTGGTCCAAGGTGCTACAAGGGTACCCGATGTCGACACGCACACGCCCTATTGCTTGGACCTTCTGCTGACAACTGATCCAGAACACTACTCAGTGTCGATTTCATCACTTTTAGGTAAGTCCGATCATTGTATGGTGAAATCTGTATCCGTCTACTCCCCGCCCGACCCGAGCCCCACAGGCACCCGGCGGTTGTGGCGATACAAGTCAGCAGATTGGGATGAGATGCGTTCCTTCTTTGCATCTTATCCTTGGCTGCCTATCAGCTTCTCTTCTGGTGATCCATCAACCTGTGCTGATGCCGTGCGGCATCAGGCTATGGAATATTTTATTCCATCTTCTGAGGTTCCATTGTCTGGCAAAGCTCGCCCGTGGTTAGGGCCTAATTGCAGAGGTTCTGAGGTACTTAAGCACTAAGCCTACCTAGCTTGGGTTAATGCAAATAACCGCAAGGCGAAGGACATACACCATGAGAAGAGAGCCTATAACAAGGCGGCCAAATCCTGCAAAAAAGCCCTGCAGAGGCCTCGCCACGACCATATTAGTCGAATATGGAAAAAACTTGCTTCGTACCCATCGGGTAGTAAGGCATTTTGGTCCCTAGCTAAATCGGTCGAGGCGAACTTCTGCCGCCACTCACTGCCTCCAATGCAGAAGCCTGACGGGTCACTTGATAACACCGCCGATGAGGAGGCAAACTTGTTTGCATCTCTGTTTGCGGAGTCCTCACGCCTGGATGCTGGAAACGCTACTTCTCTAACCTCAACGAAAAGCGACATAGTCATGTGTGACATAAACATTCGCCAAAAGGAGGTCCGTTAAAAGCTCTTGACGTGAACGTGGCTAGTGGCCCCGATGGTATCTCTGCTATTGTCTTGAGAACCTGTGCGCCTGAATTGTCCCCAGTTCTAACGCGTCATTTTCGCCTCTACCTTTAAAACGGGTCAAGTGCCCAAATCACGGAAGCTAGCTAACGTGCAGCCCGTGCCCAAAAATGGTAGTCCTGCTGACCCTGCCAACTACCGGCCAATCTCGGTCACGTCCATACTCTGTAAGACTGTGGAACGTATCCTCAACCACAGGTTCCTTGCGTACCTTGAAGCGAATGACCCCCTCAGTGACCGCCAATACGGCTTTCGCCAAAACCGTTTCACTGGGTACCTTCTAGCGTACGCTACGCACATCTGGAATGAGGCCATTGAGAAATACGGAGAGGCGGTCGCCGTTTCCCTTGACCTCTCGAAGGCCTTTGACAGGGTTTAGCATGACAGCCTTATCAGCAAACTTCCTGCATAAAATGCAATAAAAATATTTAGTTTTAATTCCGCTTGTGCATAAGCGGAATTAAAACTAAATATTTTTATTGCATTTTATTATCATGGATTTCCGCAAAGTAACGCCTGATTCCATTAATTAAACTTCCTTCATTTGGCCTGCCTACTGGACTTAGTGTTTGGATTTCGGACTTTCTGCGGGATCGATCGATTCGAGTAGTTGTTGACGGCTACTCGTCCGATCAAATGGCAATCAATGCCGATGTTCCCCAGGGGTCAGTGCTCTCTGCAACACTATTCCTGCTGCATATCGACGATCTGCTGAAGCCCGGTATCTTTGGGTACGCAGACGACAGCACAGTTGTAGAGAGCTACACATCGGCATTTTATAGGATACATTTTGGAAAATGTGCTTTCGAATTGCACAATTTTATTTCGCCAGCCACTTTTTTCTACCGTTCATCCAGGGAAACCCGGCCAAGGCGCCATAGATACATGGTAGAAATACTATACGTACCTACGAACGAAACGCTTTGATTCCACATTTTTAATGCGTACTGCGAAGATCTGGAATTTGTTGCCGGAGTCAGTATTCCCCGAAAATTACAATTTGGGTATCTTCAAATCAAGGGTAAACAGGTACTTTCTAGGCAGGCGTGTCCTCCCATCCTAGACCATATCATTGCTTAACATCAGGCAAGATGTGTACAAACGCAAAATAAAAAAACAAAAAAATTTCAACGCCGTGAATTGATTTACAGAAGATCACGTCGTATCCCGACGTACGGTCACGTCGCTGGCCCCGCGTAGAGAAGGACCGATTTATTGCAACTGTCAGAACGCCTCAAATTGTGTCGCACTGAATTATAGTGGAAAGTGACGGGACGTGGCTGCTTGGAGACTGTACTGGTATGATTTGTAGCTTTACGTGTATAACCTGAAGTATTTAGTACAATGTACCAGTGCCTCCGTTGTTCAAGAATTATATAACTAAATATTTGTCATCTAACATCCACACCTACGTCACATTCCATTTTCGATATTTAAGGTCCGTTTGCATTCCACTACAGCCACCTGTTTTGAGAACTGAAAATCCACTCGTAATAAACAAAGCACATAATTTACATATTATTTTAAATTGTCTACTGTCCACAGCTGGGCAGAAACCGCCGCTAGAGACGTTTTGCTTCTGACCAACGTAGGTCCATTTTTCATAGGACTTTCAGGAAAGCATCGAGCTTGTCCCACCATAATTATAAAAACTAATCGTTGTATTAGGAACATTCTCTGGTCCTTATTCCACATTACGTGGGGTTGGCACAACATGGTTCTGTTTATACTTCGCAGATGTTGACTTTGTAAACTTTAGCAACATAATGTTTAAATCAAGCATTGGTACGGGGTTACCAGAAAAGTGGGCGAAGGCCTCAAAAGATCACCAAAGGTCAAAAATGGAATTTTTGGGCCCTCAATTTTTTTACAAAATGTGTATTTTACCTAACTTTTAAAAAAGTCAGTCAAAAAAGGCAGAGAAGTCGTCTGTACTTATTTTTTATGTTTATTACCTCAGTACCCCGTTGTTAAGAAGCGATTTAAAAACATAGTTTTGGACCAGATACATTCCTGATTGGTGTATTTTTTTTCAAAACTCAGTTCTGGTGATGGGATCCATGAGGAATCGAGAAAACTCCTACGAATAGGTATTGTATTCATATTTTAATCTAAGTTGTAAGCTAATCATATATTCTGAATCCGATAATATATATACATACATTTTCGTTCCAGTCGCCGACTAGTCAACACCTCAGCGTCTCACCTGATGATGCCTCGCGGAGAGGCAAAACACGTGTCATTGTATAGGTTTGGGTATGCATGCTGCACTGACAAACTAGTTTTCCCTGCATGTGCATAATTAGCGGGCGGGAGGGCGGTGCTCATGCATCTCAGCATAAGCGGAAGTAAAACTAAATATTTTCATTGCTTTTTATTGTCATGGATTTCCGCAAAGTAACGCCTGATTTCATTAAAAATCTTTAGAAAGTATGATTAAGTGAACTGAAACTGATAAAGCTGACTGTAGATTGGTATGGAAACACTTCAATGTTGAAAAGTTCACGGGTGGCGAAATCCTAAGCTATGAGGTATGCTTATTCATTAATAGTCGCACGTAGCATCAGCATCGCCATCATAACGATTCAAGGATTCAAGTTGGTTATTTGTTGAAAAAATTATTAATGATTTTATTATCTACACAATTTACAGCTGTAAATTAATTTTAACACATGTTTAGCAGACCGTACAATCGCGCACACAATTGTCACGTAACCAGGTCCAGCGCATCCCCCAGCACAAAGGTGTGTTTGTACAGTCACGCCGATCAATCTCCATCAGCAAGCGGAGCACTATCTGTGAGTAACCGCCTTCATGGGCAGACGGGTTCGAAAGGTTTAGAGGCGGCAAGATATTTCTTGGTCATGTGAGGAGGAGGGATGAATCGAATACAGAGAGAAGAATATTAGGAATGAATGAAAACATTATTGTTAGACATGTGGACATTGACTGCCTCCGAGGCTCAATTGGTCTAAAAGCCGACTCATGCGCAGGAGGTAGCAGGTTCGATTCCCGCTTCGGGAGAAATGTTTGTCATTGTTCTGCATTATATTTGTCCTAGGTCTGGGTATTTTCTTATGTAAGTATGAAAATGAAAAAAATAAAATGAAAAATATTTTGATTACAACTCATACATATACGTAGACAATAAGCTTCAAATTCATAACCTAAAAATTAACTCAATACAACATACAAGTTTGAGAAGACGTGAATAATAGTCGTTGCATAGCGACGCGGCTTACGGAGCAGCGTCCAGCTTGCTGGTCAGCATGGTAAGCTGCTCGGTTAGCTCTTTTAAGTTATCTGGTCCAGTATTTTCTGTCGGAGTAGCTTCCAGATTTTTACGTATAGTGATATTTTAGGATTCTGATCAAAGACTTATAGGTGTGAGACTGTTGTCTCCACCTTTCTTTTGAGCGGCGCAGCAATCAGGACATTTCCGTATAAGTTTGTATTTACAAAAAAAAAGTGTATTTAAGTGTTTTGTCCATCATCTGTTTCCATAGTAAAAGCTTTGCTTCGTTTGGGACTAGATGGTGTTGTGTGACCAGCTTTATTTATTTATAATGTGTATGAAGAAATGCTAGAGGTTGACCAAAGAAGCGATGGACAGATTGAGTGAATAAGGATATGAGAAATAAGGCAGCGAGTGACGAGACGGTGTTTAAAAGAGGAGTGTGGATAACAAAATGGTTATGTTTATACTTCGCAGATGTTGATTTTGTAAACTTTAGCAACATAATGTTTAAATCATGCATTGGTACGGGGGTACCATAAAAAGAGGGCGAAAGCCTCACAAGGTCACCAAAGGTAAAAAATGAAATTTTTGGGTTTTTGGACGTTTTCGGCCATTTAAAGACTTTTATTTTTTTGGTGACCTTTTGAGTTCACAATAACTCCGGTCCCTGTGACCCTAGGATCACAAAATCAATCAGTCACCTTCTCTCATTAAAACGTTGCTATCAAAAAAGTTAAAAAAGCGTTCGGTTGTGATCGTCAAATACACAGACAGACAGACAGCGCTATGCATATTAGGGGGCTTCGCCCCCTATGTTTTCTCTCAATTTTTTAACAAAATATGTATTTTATTGCCTTTAAATATGTATGTTGTGCCGAACCCACCTAGCGTCGGATATGGGCATGGAGATAATGTTGAGATGAGCTGACGATCTAGTGAAGACCGCAGGTCGACACTGGTCGATAACTGGAAATCCATTACAAAAGAGGACTATGTCCAGCAGCGGACGTCCCACGACTGAAGTGCTGATGATGATGATGATTTATTTATATTAAATAAGCTACTATACTGTGAAAAGGTTATGACTCTGTGTATTATTATAATAATATAATATAATATCATTATATTACATATTATAATCATAAAATCATAATGAATAAAGATTGCATTCGAAGTGAGCTCTGCCTCCTATATTTCTAATAAAACGTGTTTATTTCAAAACCTTGCAGGCATAACGGTATATTTTAACATCAGTTTACATGGCCGTAATGCCATTTGGACAAAGGACCCAAATTGAGACAAACGATTTTTTAAGAAAAAGGGATAGATATATGTCTCCTACATAGAAAGAAAGAGGACAAAACGCTTATTACAAATCAGTAAAAAAGTGATTTATGCAAAAAGTGGATATCAGACCTAATGGTTCTAGTGTCGAGATATTATAATCATAAAGTCATAATGAACGAAGATTGCATTCGAAGTAAGTTCTGCCTCCTATATTTCTTTGCCAGCTCTAAACGTCATCAAGTGCATTGTGGCAGCAGAGTTTGACGCGATCGTCCATCAAGCGGTTATCAAGCATGCTTCTTATCTGCTGAGATGAAAGTGACGAAAACTACGGACTGTTGTTTGTGGTAGCTTTGAACGTGCTGGGAATTATATTTTTATTGTGGAATAATGTTGGAAACAATAATAATGTTGGTCAATAAGACCACCGCTGCGGTACGGTACGTTCTGCTAGAGGCGCCACAGCACATGCAGAGTATTTTTGCTACTAGTTAAAACGCAATATTTTTTTTTCTATTCCTTGTTAAATCATCATCATCATCATTTCGGCCGTAATACGTCCACTAATGAACACAGGCCTCCCCCATGGATCTCCATGAGGGGTAGTTGCCATACTCACCACGCTTGGCAGGCGGGTTGGCGAGCGCAGTACGGATGTTGATACACGGGAAGACGCTGCTGCCCATCTTTTGGAGGTATCCCTTAGCAGGCTCTTACTGCATCCACGGGCATGAAAGGAGGGGTAACATTCTACTGCCGGCACCCCACGGCACCACCTTGTTAAATATGTGTGATAAAATAAACGTATAAATAGTAAATTGCTATTTTACTTTTTATAGTTACATATCTTTATTATTTTAATTATATTATATAAGCGCAGCGTAGGATGTCCACCTACCGTCAGACGACTTGGTAAGAACCGCAGATCGGCGTTGGATGCAGTCCGCTACCAAATGCAGTTCCTGGATATCAATGAGGGAGGCCTTTGTCCAGCAGTGGACGTTCTACGGCTGATATGATGATGATGATGAATACGGGATTAGGTAAAGTACCTAGGTCTTAAACAATCATCTAGAGATGATTTATACAGAATCAGTATCATTTAACTCATGGGTTCATAGCAAACTGAGACGCAGGAGGTGGCGGGTTCGATTCCCGCCGCGGGACAAATGTCTGTGGTTTTCCTGCACATATTTGTCCTTTACAAATTTAATCATCATCATCTCAGACGCTGGATGTTCACTGCTGGCAGATTATTCCTGCACCCACGGGTAAGAGATGAGGGGCAACATTCTACTGCCGGCACGCCACGGCAACATTTAAAAATAAGCCTTTAAAAGTTTAATTTTTAGTTACAAAAAAAATATTTAAGCAATCTATCAACTTTCTGGTTGTTCCCATAACTCAAGCTTCGCTTACTTAGAGACTATTTGAGTTGCTGTGAGAATTGACCAGCCTTGACCATAAAAACAGAAGCGGCGCATGGGATACAATAACAAAGAATAAATGGATAGTACATGGATTTTTTTGTAACTTTTTCTGGATACAGATCTTCTCAGAGGAAACCTACTTTTAAAACTAAGTAAATTAATTCCAAAGAGCCGTGGGGTGCCGGCAGTGAGCCGTGGGGTGCCGGCAGTAGAATGTTACCCCTCCTCTCATGCCCGTGGATGCAGTAAGAGCCTGCTAAGGGATACCTCCGGAAGATGGGCAGCAGCGTCTTTCCGTGTATCAACATCCCGTGCTGCGCTCGCCAACCCGCCTGCCAAGCGTGGTGAGTATGGCAACTACCCCTCATGGAGATCCATAAGGGAGGCCTTTGTTCAGTAGTGGACGTTTTGCGGCTGAAATTAATTCAACACCAACTTTCAACATCAACTGCCTCAATTTCACTACCGACACAAAAAACCTCCCATATTAATCTCAAGACTTACCATTCATCGTATGACAACTATATACAGTCATAATTCTTCCTAATGTGCCATTTGATTTGAAACGTGTGCTTATAACGACTGACAAAAGAACTAACTGTTCGGTGAAGGCTATTCTACGATGATTTATTCGTGGTTTAATTCAGATTTCGTGGGTTAAGAGCTCTTGGATGCAAGTAGGACCGTTTTTGTCTATGTTTCTAATAGTATTTTGAGTACTTGATACAAACTATGTTGTGGCACAGTAGAATGTTGGCTCTCCTCTATTGCCCGTGGATGCAGTAAGAATCTGATAAGAGCTATTTCCAGAAGATGCTTTCCGTAAGTTAACATATCATACAAAGTTCGCGTACCGCCTGCCAATCGTGGCGGGTATGATATCAATCATTATGATCATAGAGTAGAGATCCTTCGACAGCAGTCCTACGTTTTAGATGATGATACAAACTATCGGTTTTCTAGTAATTAAAGTCCAGCAGTGGACGTCTTATGGCTGAAACGATGATCATTGATATAATTAATTCCTCTGATTGTTCATCTTTAACTTCAAACATAAATTTGAGGTAGATATGAGTCATATACCTTCTCATTTCTAAAAGCAGTAGTTTCGAAACTTTTTGCATCAGCCTTTGTAACTTTTTAATATTCCGCTGTTGTTTACAACGTTTATAAATTCTTAGAATGACCGCGGAGATTTCACTTATAAAAGGGGACACCATTTTGCTACGACATGGCACCGTAATAAAATACCCTAACAAACGGTCAGGGTTGAGTTTGACAAGATCTTCTTGACAGACGGCCATGATGAGGCGAATCTACGAAATGTTGACCACCTGTTATGAACACTGTTAGATCATAACATCGTGTTTTGGGTTCATTAATTGTAGAAATTCATATGTAGAGACAAATCACCGTGTTAGTTTGAACTTGTAGAGTCAGCAATAGAATTCCAAAAAAAATAAAACTCAATGTAATCTTTCAATAAGAAAACAACAGTAAGAACACCTACGAACTCAGCCATAGGACTGCTTCACTGCTGGGCAGTGAACATGGGCATCAGTCCTATGGCTATAGCAGGCCTATGTCCAGACATAGGCCTCCAGCTTAGGTCTCGTTGGGTAGGTATGGTAGTTTAGCATCGACTTGATGACGAGTAAATTTCAAATGTCTCTTGCTGAGAACACCTTTTTTATGTGTAGTTGTGTATCTTATGTTTACCTTTGTGAAATTTTAGTCTCTATAATTATAATATATATCAAAGTCGATCTTGTCTAGAGAGAGAGAGAGAGAGAGAATTAACTTTTTATTTTATTTTATCTACTATTTTCGTAAGTGAATGCTTTATGTACAGCAATGTAACCTTAAGCTACTGATAGATGAAATCCGCAACGAAGTTATCAAACTGGAGACAAAAGTCGCCGACAGAGCTTATAGAATTAGCATGCTGAAGTCGTAGTAGGCTGGCCATAATCCGTCGACTAATAGAGGCCGATAATGATGATGAAAGTAACCTTACCTTGATAAATCAGATAATGTAAAATTAACATTGCCACGAGACCACGATCCATGATATTGAATTAGGTTCATAATCCGCAGATAAACGATATTTTTGCATAAGTTTTTCATAATTAAACGTCGCATGTCTATGTTGTTTTTGCTGTTTTATAGTCGATTATGCATAGCATTAAGTAAATGATTTCTCACTTTAACCAACTTTAATAAGCAACCTCGTTGTCATTTAGCGCGTGCTAATTCTGTTTTTATACATTTTATGTAAAAAGCACTTAAGTAAATTGCATATTTCGAAGAAATATCTAATCTACGTGAATTATAATAATTTATGACTTGATAATTACATAAAAGTGTAAACGTGATTATGTTTTAGTAAATTAATGAATTAGTAATGAATGATGAATTTACTTTCGTTCCAGCCGCCGACCAGTCAACATCTCAGCGTCTCACCTGATGATGCCTCGCGGAGAGGCGAAACACGTGTCGTCGTATGGGTTTGGATATGCATGCTGCACTGACAACGTAGTTCTCCCTGCATGTGCATAACTAGCGGGCGGGAGGGCTCATGCATCTCAGCATAAGCGGAATTAAAACTAAATATTTTCATTGCATTTATTGTCATGGATTTCCGCAAAGTAACGCCTGATTCCATTAAT
This sequence comes from Pasiphila rectangulata, assembly GCA_963082625.1. Lineage (NCBI taxonomy): Eukaryota > Metazoa > Arthropoda > Insecta > Lepidoptera > Geometridae > Pasiphila > Pasiphila rectangulata. The sequence continues at coordinate 12,383,803 of OY720249.1, forward strand.
TATAAATTAATGAATGAAAACAACACTTAAAATATAGATAGATAGATAAACTCTTTATTGTACATTCACCATATAACATAAATTTCACAAAGAGAAACACAGACAAATATAACATACAACGGGCGGTCTTATCGCTAAAAGCGATTTCTTCCAGACAACCTTTGGATGGAATAATACTTACTAACTAGCTTGAGCCCGCCGCTTCGCATGCGTTGTACCCGAATAAAAAGTAGCCTATGTGTCATTCCTGGTCCACACCTATACGTGTGCAAAATTTCAGCTCAATCCGTTGGTTAGTTTTTGCGTGAAGAGGTAACGAACCTCCAAACAAACTTTTGGCTTTATATTATTAGTAAGATGCAACGCATATTACCTTAGCGATTGGTTTGTGACGTCTTTTGCTATCGTTACTTACGCAAACGCACGATTTTTTTGTCTCTAAACGCCGGGCCATCTGGCAACGATTTTTTTAAACAAAAAACAGTTGCCTGACCCTTTCTTACCTACAAAGCTGGCCCCCGTTTTTTTCTAAAGAAGTAGACCCCTATACAATATGTTGAATTACCGTATTAGTGAATTTCTAAAGGCCCGATGAAATTTTGATTGAACCAGCAAACGGATTGTCCTAACGGTCCGTTGTGTTTTGTTCTGGTTTTTTTTATTTAATGATTGGTATAATAATACTTATTTAAAAAAAAACTGTACCAGTCACTTGTATCATCTTCCCGGGACCACGATGGGTGCAATCCTGTCGAAACGTCGGGCAATAATAAAGGTAAATAACGCGATAAATACCCAGTTTAATATGTGTTAATAATGTGTCGTGATCGCGAAAGTTTTAAAAAGACTAAAACTGTACCTACCATTCATTTTATACTTGAAAATGTTGCGAAGGCTAGTCGTCTATGCCCATATTGACTCAATGATTCTTCATTTTCACACAGCCTATGTATAAAAGCATCTTAGTTTGATCTACAGTCTTTACAATCGTTCCATCTGCATTCGATTTTTAAGTTCAAAGCTGCCGACCTTAGCCAATGAGTGCTTTGGAACGTATGAATGAATGAACAAGATAGCGGATCTTTCTGTTTATCGTTCAAATTGCATTCACAATAGCTTTCGGTAAAGCGGGGGTTGGAATGCGTTTATTATTTTTACATTGGTATTTCAAGAGCTTCTTACATTTATTTCATTAGTTTTGATTCAATGAAAGAGTATTTCATTGGTTGGTGGTTCGAAGCTTCTGATGTGTCATTCATTTAAAATAAAACAAAATTTGCGTTCAAAGCACAAAAGGCTTGTCTAGTTTAGACCGCTACAATATACGAATAGTTATTAGAAATGGATCATAATTATGTAATTTTAATTTACCTGTGTACTTATGAGTCGTAAATAAATATTTTTTTATTATTATTCTTATAATTCGCGTAATTTGGACCGCGTGGCACCTTCGTGACTGAGGAGCCGGTTTGTCGTGCAAATTGCCAATACACAATACAATACAATACAAAATACTTTATTGCACACCTTAAGAAATTACAGAAAAAAAACTTACAATAAAATGTCCAATTTCCAATGTACGACTGATAGTTCTAATCTTAATATTGTAATTGTATCTCTCGGGCTTGGTTTAACGTTAGCATCCAAACCACAGTCCATTTTTTTTACTTTGTGCCTCTTCCATTGCGAGTGTTGGTATTACCTCCTTATTTTTTGAAGTTTTAGGGCTACTTCTACTATTTTTCAAAAATCGTACATACAAAATATTTTTCTATCAGCACACAACTTTTTAACTGCATTAAAAAGGCAGCTACCCTCAAGGAGACAAAATTTTACCTATATACTGTAAAATATTGGAAAAATTAAAATATCCTCATTGGTAAAAACCACGTTATACGTGCTAATATTGTACGTGAGCGTACCCTAACAGGGCAGGTGGGCAGAGCAGAGGCCACAGGTCACACGTCATGGCACGGAGATCACCGCCCCACCCTCGGACTTCACCCTCGTGGCTCGTGCTAGCCAGTTTGATCAATACGTTACGACGGAGCGAGATTGTTCTCGAACATTCTGGAAGTACAATCATTTAAAGCACATAATTATAGTCCCTGGTGGAAACATATCACCAAGTTTGAATTCAGTGGTTACATCATTACCATTACTAACAATATCTCAGCCACTGCAGCGTCCTGTAAATCATGTAAACCAGTCGCTGACGTCTATTAGTCAGATGAAAGAACAGGTCAAAAAGTCTGAAGCCTATGTGAAAGAGCTTACTTATTGTTTTCATATCCAAATTATTGCCGTGGCGTGCCGGCAGTAGAATTTCACCCCTCCTCTCCTGCCCGTGGATGCAGTAAGAATCTGCTAAGGGATATCTCCGGAAGATGGGCAGCAGCGTCTTTCCGTGTAAGAACATCCCGAACTGCGCTCACCAACCCGCCTGCCAAGCGTGGTGAGTATGGCATCATGCACTTCATCTCTAAGTCAATGAGGGAGGCCTACATATGTCCAGCAGTCGATATCTTACGGCTGTAATGATGATGTTGATTATTATTATTACCATGCCGTGGGGTGCCGGCGGTAGAAACCAAATTATATTGAGAATCCAATAGTAGCCACTGGGAATATCGCCGCCCTGCCCTTAGTAATTACCCCGCAGTGGCCGTGGTAGCCAATAGCCAGTTTGATCAATACCATAAACACTGCAAACCGTATAATTTATCTTTAACCTTGACATTCACTCATGTTTCATCAAGATTTGTGTATTTATAGCTGATTTATGATGAGGCAAAGCCTAATAGGCTTGTTGTCTTTTTTTAAATCCGTCTTTTGTAACAAAACATAAATATTTTGGTTTTTAATAAACAAAAATGCTTAGATAATAACTTTGCTTTCAATGTTCCTAAGTTTAGGGGTGAAGGATTGTGTGGTCATAACGTTCCTTGAACGGAAACACGCCGTGACGTCACGAAAAATTGGCTCAGTGTATGATACATTTCTGAAAATGTAAAATGGAAAAATACTTGTCCAATATTTTTTGATAATCTCGATCGGTCTGAACATTTTAAAATTGGGGAACTAATTTTGTAGATACGCCTGGCGGGATGTGAATAGAACTTACTTTACGATCATCAAGAAAGTACGCTCGAGCGGAAAGTGAATCCCATTTCTAACATATTTGATTGCCCTTTAGTGTGGAAGCTAGTAAAAATTTGATAACGGATTTTTTTATTACTACATTGGTTTTTGGGTATTTATCGCGTAATTACCGGATTTTTTTTTATAAAAATAATGCTAATGGTATGATGCCGTAGAGTGTCGGCAGGAGAATGCTTCCCAGTTGAAATAAACTTAATATAAAATTTATTAATTTTAAGAATATATATTGTGTTATTTTTGTGACAAAATAAAAACAAATTTTTATCTATATCTTTATATAAATAGTTGTTTTTTTGACATCAACACCCCATCTTTGCGTGTTAAAACCACATATAATATTTATAACTTGATCACCCCATTGCCTGCACAAAATTAAATTTATTACTTTTAAATAGATTGGTGAAGACAAACTAGTAGTTTCTATTTAAGTGTCATAGGGTGAAAAAAATATTGGATATATATTTCTAGTGTCATACTTATTAACTCATACCTTGCATCGACGAGCTCTGTGGCGCAGCGGACGAAGGTCCGCCTGCAACGCAAGGGGTTGCGGGTTCGATTCCCGCCTCGGGACAAATGTCTGTACGGTCTGCAGATATTTGTTCAGGGTGTTCTGGGTGTTTTTTCTATAAATAATAAAAATATCTATCTATGTAGTATAATGTATTAAGTACATATATCAGTCATCTAGTACCCATAACACAAGCTCTGCTTAGCTTGGGGCTAGATGATGCTGTGTGATTTTTCCAGCATTATTTATTTATGTTTATTTTTATTTATAGGTACTTTTAAAGAGCTAAAATGATCGAACTTAACCAAGTTTTTGCTGCTATTATGTACAACAACTGTGTGTGAGGTTGAGTAAAGGAAATTACACTACGCTTTAAAATGCATCTGAACGTTACCTTAAGGGAGGCTGTCCACTGTTAGCGAGCACTTTAATGACAATCAATGCAAAAAAACGTGCCGTGGAGTTCCAGTAGAATGTTACCTCTCCTCTCTTGCCTGTGGGTGCAGTAAGAATCTGCTAAGGGCTACCTCCGGAAGGTGGATAAGCAGCATCTATCCATGTATCAACATTCCGTACAACCCGCCTGCCAAGCGTGATGAGTATGGTAACAACCCCTTATGGTCAGTATTTATAGATCCATGAGGGATGCCTATTGCCCAACAGTGGATGTCTTACGGTTGTTAAGTTAAATGCAAAAAATTACGAACCATACAATGTGTTCAGGCCAGTTCACAAAATGCGTCGCGTGACTAGGATAATGCAGGGTCTCTTTTCTACCTTTATTGTGTCGTTTATCACATTTGCCTATTATATAGGCCTGTGAATAAAGCCAGCATATGGCAGAGGTCACAAGTTGTGGCACGGACATCTCCGCCCATCGGACTTGCCACCGATACTCCAAGGTCTTTATATTATTTATTTAGAACTTGCTTTTCAAATGAACGTATGAATGGTAGTATCAGTCTTAGGACTGCTGTGTACTTCCGCTGCAGGCCTTCCTCATGGATCTCCAAGATAATGATGGGTAGTTGGCACACTCACCACGCTTGTAAGGCGGGTTGGAGAGCGCAGTACGGAATGTTGCCAGGTTTCAGAACAAGATTTAAAGATATTTAAAGGAAAATAACCGGCCAAGTGCGAGTCGGACTCGCGCACCGAGGGTTCCGTACAAACCTGTAGGTATATAAGACCTGAGTGTTTGATATAAATTTAAATTAAATACCTCTACGCGTTCATGAGGAAAGGGGTAGTAAGTTTAAAATTATTAAAAATATTTTTATTATATGATGTAACTAAAAATTTACGGTTTTCTCAATTTTTCCTTTATCTGTGCTATAAGACGTTGCTTCGTACCAAATTTCAAGAGTTCACGGGAAGTACCCTGTAGGTTTTAATTCCCTTGCGAGTGTCGAAAAGTTGCGGAAATTTGCGGCATAAACGGCTGTATCTTGTGATTGCGTTTGCTTAGAAGTTTTATTTTTTCACAGCTCTAAGGGACAGAACCTGACCTGAGTATTTGATATAAATTCCACACGCGTTCCTCAAAAAAAGTGTCTTGACAGACAGACGGACGAACAACAAAGTGATCCTATAAGGGTTCTGTTTTTTTCTTTTCGAGGTACGGAACCCTAAAAAAACATTTTTAACATAAATTTTAAATATTTATCAAAATTTTAAAAAACCACACAGATACCTAACCTAAAAATAATTAATAATGTAGTAAAGAGATAAATTTGCTTTTGTGCAAAAAAGGCGATTCGCTCAACTATATTAAGTGCATTGATTCAGCCCAACGCTGGTTTTTTAACAGAATTTACATATGTAAACAGAATCTGTCATTTCTTGTACTAGACAATCTATTTTTCTATATTCGGAGTTACTTTCTTACATCAGAATCAAGGCATGCTCGTAACTCGTCTTTCCAGCCGGACAACATCCACCGTCAGCATCATTGCATATTCATAACAACTTGTTACCACCCCTTGTCCACATTGTCTGTTCAAATCTTTTCTAAACTACCCCCCAACTATCCCCCTTAGGGCGGGGCGGAGACGGCACGGCCGAGCGTGACCCGTGGCTATTCCCGCCCAGCCGCCCGCCCACGCCCCAAGAGCCCTCTTAGAGCAGACGGGCTACAGTTGCAACTTCTTGCAACTTTATGTGCCTGTTTAGACGTTCAACCACATGACATTGCAACGACCGATAGTGGTTCATCGTGGTTGCGACTATGAACAACCACTATCGGTGCCATAATATATGCCAAGTTGAAATAGCATGTGTGGAGTTGGAGCGAGTTATTGTAGTATGTGTGTACACTCCGCCCTCTGCTTCATATGAAATATTTGAAAAAATAATGCTAATATTTTATTTAAAATATTAAAATCAAATAAAGTTATTATAATATGTGGAGATTTTAATACTGACATTTAAGAAGTTAATTTTATAAGTACTAGACTAAGAAATTATTTAATTCACATAATTTGCAACTATTATTTATGGAACCAACAAGAATAACTAAAACTTCAGCAAAATGCATAGATAATATATTTATAAGCCCAAATGAAAATATTCTTGACATAGTTATTTTTTTGCAATTTGTCGAAAGCATTCGATTGTGTTATTAACACATATTTAACCGATTCGAAGAAATGGCGCGAATCTTTAACAAATGATGACAATGATGATGATGAGCAAAATTTAAACCCTTCTCTAGTATGCTGAGCGTGTCATCATTTAAACAGGTGTCGGTTAAATTTATAACCGTTTTAGCAACTAAGGTACAGTTATGTCGTACCGTGTACAGGAAGCCTACACACACCGATAGAAACCTGAACGCTGCGTCGCACCATCATCCGTCACATCTGCAGTCAGTAGTCTCGTCACTGATGAATAGAGCTTATGACCTCTGCGACCCTGAACATTTACCCGGAGAGCTGAATCATGTTCAGGGAGTTCTCAAGCGGAATGGCTACATGACTCATAGATGGAATACTAGTCGTAGGCGCAAAGACAAGCAAACGGAAGTCGAGAGACAGTCAGCCTTCTTGCCGTACGTGAAAGGTGTAATGGACAAAATTGGAAACTTACTTAAGAAGTTTTCAATAAAGTCAGTCTACACCCCACACACTAAAGTGGCTAAGCGTCTACGTACACCTAAGGATGTAGTACCCTTGCAAGTTCCTGGTGTCTACAAAATCGATTGCAGCTGTGGACGTTCCTACATAGGCCAAACGAAGCGCACAGTCGCTGAACGTGTAAAGGAACACATAGCAGCGGCGAAAAATCGGCAAGTGACTGGTCACTTCTAACCTAAAAACTTTGACCATGGATATCTCCATAACCATGGGTTTGCTCGGGGGGGGGGGGGGGGGGGGGGGGGGGGGGGATAGTACAGGGGGGTATGCCCCTCAACCCCCCCCCCTCATCCCCCCCCCCTCATCCCCCCCCCCCCCCCCCCTCATCCCCTCCCCCCGCCCCCCAAAATCGCCAGTCGGCTTTGGAAATGATTACCAGCTAAACATATAAACACTGTATTTGTGCTGCAGAAGAGGGCTGTTTGTGCAATCTAGAATATGGGCCCCAGAGAATCACTACGTGATAAATTTAAATAAATTAATATAATGACATTTCCCTGTCAAAATATTTACGAAATTCTGCTGTATACCCACAAAAATATTTATAGCTTTTGTAAGAAAAGTGATTTGCACAATGTAAAAACTAGAAACAAAGATAAACTCGCGTTGCCTATTATTATTAGGCTACATAAGGTCAATTAATCTTTCATAGGGCAGTGTACACGCTTCTACAATAAAACTTCTATAGAAATGCTGCAATTTTTGATCAATTAGTTTAATAAAATTATGAAATGTAATCTTCACAATAAAGCTTACTATAAAATATCTGATTATGAAGAAGACAAAAATACTTAGAATGAAATTTGCTCCGACTCCGAAACATCTAAAAAAACTTACTATTAAAAAGAACTGTGTTTTCTAACCGCTTCTTATCACAGTGCTTAAAACAGGGAAGCGAACAGATTCATTCATGTGCCTTAATTCCTTTTAACATAAGATTAAATATGTTTTTATTTTTGTAAGTTGACTTGTCTATGTTTTGTAATTGAAAACTATGGAAATAAATGAATGAATTTCTGAATTTCTGGTCACGCGCTTTAAACCTTGAAGATTTTGTCTTGTCTTGTCTTTCTATTTTATGGCTTTTTTTTTGGTTTAACACAATTCCGCCAGTGTCAAGTTAATTTATAAATTCGTAAGTTATTTGGCCAGCCATGTTGGCGGCCATTTTCAATTTCTATTTTGTTTATCCTTGAAGATTTTGAACAAAAACAGTAATTTCCTTTCTGCCAATACTACAATGACAGTATTTTCAACAGTTTTTATTCGTTGTAGTGTTTTTCATTTTATCTAAAACAAGCTTCTGCCCGCAGCTTCGCATGCTTGATAACAGTATTAAAAAGTAGCCTGTGTGTCGATGCTATCTACATCTACTCGTATATATTTGAATAGTTTCAGCTTGATTTTATTGATAGTTATTGCGTGAAGAGGTAACAAACATCGTTTTATACAAACAAACTTTCGGATATGTAATAATAATGAGATGCCTAGATAATACATTAATTCCGATAGACTATCTAGCTATAAGTTTTAATATTTTATAACTTTTACTGACCAACTCAGTCATAAAAACTACAAAAAAACATATGGTCACTCAGTGCGCTCGCACGTATTGGTTTTACTTTATGTGTTTTGAAGACATCAAAAATTCTGTGAATTTCTTAACGTTCGAATAATAAAAGAAAAAAAGCACGATGCTGTCATGAAAACGAGTGGTCACCTTTGATTGTCATGTGGACAGCTAGTGGCTCGTTTGCGGCAGCCTAGTCACCGGATACGCCTGATATTGTTCTAACTTTAGAAGTTTTCGCGTGTTGTGCTAGTATAAAAGCAGTGGACTTGTTTTTCACTTTGTTGTGAATATTTTTTTTATTTGAAGAATTTGGTTTATAAAGTATGTATGATTGATTTAATAATGTTATCATGCTATGTTGGTTAGAGTAGTTTTTTTTCTTTCATGAAACAGTTACGTTGCGATTCTTTGTTTGTATGGTGAACAAAATGTTACACACCTTTCTTCTCTACCTGATAAGTAAGCAAATTAATAAAATTACATAATAATATTTATAACTTGAGGTTTACAAATATATACAGAGTCAAATGCGGAGTTAACTCCATATTTTTTTGATATGACAATATTGAATACCGAACACTACAAAAAGGACACTGACTCAGCCTTATGTTGATTGTCTAGCAAGCTAGACAAGCAAGGCTGATCTTCCGTCAGTGCCATTTCCCACATTGCGGTCATCGTACGTTACTTACTCGGATACTATTTTTTTTAAATTTAACCACGTTTGGTAGAGTCACCTTACATGAAGTTATATTAATCTCCTCACAGCGATATGTTACGCTATCATATAAATTATGAGGTTCATGTTTATTACTAAATATCGAGGATCCCAAAAACACTGAAATCATGGTTAATAATAGCATGGGAACAACATGATCTTGAAGTTCCATAGCCCACGTCCAGCAGTGGACGCGTTCAATGTAAGGAGTTATTCATATCCTTATTTTTAAGTGATATATTTGGTAAGACATAGAGCATGCATATGCATAACGCATTCCATTCGTTACCATTAAAAAACTTGTTACCCCTAAAAAGTACTTACCCTACTAAAATATCCATAAACACGTCTGAGAAACCAGTATGGGCATTTTTTACTACACGTAAATTACACGGTATCAAAAAAAACAAAAGAGATCACGAAATAACAATATAAAGATAACAAAGATGGCTTATGATGTGCAGATGAGCTGTTTTTCTATACTTTTGATACCGAGATAAAGGAACTTGTTATATAGTTATTTATAATAGTTTTTTCCGGTGCAAAAAAGCGAACCCGAAAATACAAACCGGTCCGACCTTAAAAATTAAACGCTTGGCAGGCGGGTTGGCGAGCGCAGTACGGTGATTTGCACGGTAAGACGTTGTAGCCCATCTTCTGGAGGTATCTCTTGGCAAACTATTCCTGCATCCACGGACAAGAAAGGAGGACATTGTATAATATAATACTAATATAAAATAGCTCACTATCTATTTTCACAATGAAACAGCAGCTGATACCTCAATTATCACGCAACCTGTTGTTTAACCCTTCATGGCTATAAAACCGATTAAATACCACGTGCCACACACAGGTTTTTCTGTCTGTCCAACTGACTCAATTTTACCCGATTACGGTAAGTTGACCAAATTTTTTAATCGACCTCAAATTATTCTTTTAATTTAATTTTTGATAACTGAGAACTTTGTCGTTTATAAACCGATTTCGAAAATTCTTTTTGAATTCTAATAGATAATTTCTTTTATGTCCCGATTTTTTAAAACACAGTTCTGATGATAATATCCATGAGGAATTAAGAAAACTCCACAAATATTGTAGGTAAACATATATCGATTTTAGAATATTTTGCTCAAGGTCAAGCATTTAAGTATGATTATTAGTGAGTAGAGTTATGTTATCTTAAATCTATATATATATAATTCAAAGTCCTGACTGCCTCACTGACTGACTGACTGATATATTAACGCACAGCCTAAACCACTGGACCTAAAGACTTGAAATTTGGCACACATATACCTTGAGTATCCTAGAGGTGCACCAAGAAGGTATTTTTCGAAATTCCCACGGGATAGGGAATAAATGGGATTTATATTTTTGAATCAAAGTGGCTCTGCGTGAAAAAGGAGATTTCCACGCGGACGAAGTCGAAGCGGGCAAAAGCTAGTTAGACATAATTGAAAGTGTGTCTATTAGAACTCAAGCATAATGTGACTAATCATTTCATAAACGTCGGAGTTGATTAAAAAAATGTTTAGTATGTATTTCCTTTTTATTTTTTGAAGACGGTCAAAAACTCCAAATTAGTAATCATTTGGAACGATACTCGTAAGGAGTAGGTATTAAGAGTTTTAAAACACTTTGACCGTGTCTAGTCTATAGCGCGATACTGTCGCAGGTGAACTAATTTCCAGTACCGTTGAGCGATTTTTATGATCTTCCAATTTGCTACTCTCGTGTTCCGTGCACTAGCCACGGGAGCGCTAAAATGTGCAAGCATTGTACTATCCACGCACAAATAGATGTTTCTTTTTTGAGAAAGGTTTTTGCGTTAAACCTGCTTTACAGTGCTAGAATTCCTCGTGAGGCAACCCGCAGATCAGTCAGCTTCAGACGTAATTTATATTTTCTCTGAGTATAGCCGACTAAGCTGAGAGGTAGGTACAGGTGTTGGGCAATCCATAATATATTGTCCCAGGCACTGCAGCGTCCCGTAAAGGTGGTAGTTTTTTTTTAATTTGCAAGATAGTATTTTAACATGCACTCAACCTTCATGGTAAAGTGCACCACATCACTAATAATAGGTTATTGTTATAAATTTTTTTGTAGAATTATTAATAACCATTATTTCAAAAAGCGCCATTTTACTGCCCTACCCAGTGACCAAAACGCAAGCGCAGTCACGGTTGTTGTTGATGAGAATCGCCGACGGTCATACGCAGTCATTGTTGTCATATGAGCCCATTGTCTAAGCACCGTTGGCAAAAATTTAACACCTTTCTTACTCTAAGACTTATATTATTTGTAGATGGATTATAACATTACCTGTCATCATCATTAACAACCACAGCCGATATCCTGAGTAAATAAAATCTTTACTTGTAATAAATAATCAACTAGCAGATCACTTAGGCGAGGTGTTACACTTCTTTTTTTATTTTCTTTTTTAGCCGTTATTTTCCCACTGCAAGGCAAGACCTCCCTTCCCTTCTTCCACTCCTTGCGGTTTAACGCTGCTACAAGCCAAGATCTTAAATGGGCGTCTAGTTCGTCGCGTCATCTCTTTCTAGGTCTCCCACGTCTACGGCTTGCGTTGGGTCAAATCCACTCTGTGGTGAGCTTTGCTTATAAATCGTTTGACATGCGGCAGACGTGTCCTTTGGCTTTATGACCAACATCAACGATTTGTGTTTTTTGAGCATGTTCCACAAAGAGTCTAAATTATAGCAGATCTTGTTTCCAATCCAAACAGCCACGCCAAGACGAGGAAGAAAATCACCTAGAATCCGATGACTTGGACATATATAGGGATAAAGTAGGTGTCGCCTAGACCAAGGATTTGTAATGTGGATAAAACTCATTTATTTATCTTACACCTAAACACATAAAAATTGTGAAAGGAGGATTTATTACTTTAACATCATTCCTGGGCGTGCAGAAATATAGTGGAACTAAGGTCTTCTCTAATAGGTTTCCGCGTCCAGTTATGCTCATAAGCCTACTGGTTCTGCTCTCCGCACACTTCACATTTGTCAAAATGACAACAGATATAACGATCTACACGCTTTGCTGCCCCTCAAATTATCTAAAGACCATTGCTCCGTGCTCCGCGACACATGACGACTTACGGTGCTCTATGTCCGATTCTTCCGTGTTCTTATGCTATATACGGAGTATATTGAATCGTGACTGACTGACACTAAAACCGGTGATAAAGATAAATTCTATAAAAAATAAAAAATAAATTACCAGTTTCTCCACCACCGGCCCCGCGGCCGTGTCAGTATAAATTATTGATTTCAACAATTTCAATTTATTGTTATAATTGGCATTGTAGAGATACAAATTAAGGGTATGCTCAGGATGCGTCTCTGTAATTTTTGGTATCGTGAATAAAATAATTAGGCACATTCCACAATAACTTTCTTTTGACGTGTGATGTCTTGCCTTTTTATTTTGTGGCCTTTTGTGTTTGGTTTCACACAATTCCGCCAGTGTCAAGTTAATTTATAAATTCGTAAGTTATTTGGCCAGCCATGTTGGCGGCCATGTTTTTTTTTTTTGACGTGTGATGTGCTATACTCAAAAGTTTTCTTTAGAATGACAAGAACGAAGTTGTCGACATTTAGTAGTCAGTCACTTTAATATTTTTATGCCAAGATGCGGCTAGTAATTGAGATGACAGTAACTGCGTGGACAGTTATGAGAATAATACCTCTTGGAGATTTCATTGGACCACAAGATGATTGTCTGTGGTAGGCATGCTTGTAATTAAGAATAGCATTGCAATTTACAATAACTGTGCATTAATCGTCAACAGCCGAATTATGTAGTATTCTTGGGATCCGAGGATCCCTTTGTAGGACCTATATCCCAAATACGTGCTTAAGAATAAAATTCCTACATCACTATCCATCTAATAACCAAAGTACTTTGTAGATTAGTTTTTGTCGCATGCTCAAAACTTTAGATTCGCAGTTTAGAAGCTGTATAAATGGCTATCTCACGACTAAGCAGGTGCAGGAAATAATAAAGAAAGTGCAATGTATCTGAAACTGTATAACTAAGAAACAAGGATATATATAATGGCCTACGTAATATCATAATAATATGAGCTATCACAATAAGAGGATCGTAAAAGAAGATAACAACCTATCCTTCCACCTACAATTCTAAAGGGAATGCAACATAAGAACGTGAACGTAACATTTACTTAATTATAATAATAAAATGCAATATAAATATTTAGTTTTAATTCCGCTTATGCATAAGCGGAATTAAAACTAAATATTTTATTGCATTTTATTGTCATGGATTTCCGCAAAGTAACGCCTGATTCTATTAATTAATTATAATAGGTGAAAGAAATCACAAAATAATGCGGAGATAGGGATAAGAATAAGGAAATAATAAATACATCACGTTATTCGTCATTAATTTGATGAGCATATTTTCATCATACATATAAGGCATTTCATGATACCTGATAAACCACCCAAACTTCCAAATTACAAGACAACAGGAAACAAGGACAGAGCAAACATCTCAAAACCAACACCGGCGTCGCCTTTGACCACATATATAGTTCATCACCTTATCATCTCTATACCTTTGAACAAGACACGATTGTTCGTCATCTTATCAAGCAGGTACACAGTATGATTATGTACACGGAAATTATGACAAGGCTTGCAGAATTGCGGAAAAAATGCTGGTGTGTTTGTGCATACTGCGGTGTTATTGGCAAAGTTGTATCAACATCCCTTGGATCATTTATTTATTTATTGATCACCAACATAGTGAACATAACTAGCTTAGAGTTGCATTAATAAAATTCATGTCACATGCCAGTATAATTATAGGTGAAGACACCATGCAACAAATAATCATGGGCGAGTAACATAGTATAGATATTACGTAAATACAATTCGTTTTTGGATTTTTTTTTTCATAAAATTAAAACTCAATAACTAAATACAGGAATGGTTAAAACTTTTAAACAATGAATAAATTACATAAAATTATGTACTAAAATAATTGAGACTGAAAGAATGATAACTAGGTTCAGACCTAGGCAATTTTGTAATCATAGGGTGCTAAACTTAATAAATCTATCACGACATAATAATATGATCCGGAATATGGATGAAATGGTTTCCAATATATATATATATCTTTGAGCAAATGACGAGTGTTCGTTAATAATAAAATTAATTATTGTGTAATATACTTATTAATAATAAACTTATTTTAAAAGACAAAAACTCATGCCTACAAATTAAGTATTATAAGTATAATTACTGCATAAAATTAAGCCATGTAGATAAACAAAAGATGATTTTTTAATATTTAAATTTTCATCGCTTGCTTGCAGTTGGTAGAAAACATTCTTATGAACTTGTAAGAATAATAAGGCTTATTCCAGAAATCCCCTGCGAAGGGAATATAGTAGGTATTTAGTCTTCAAGAATCTCAACCTTTTTTATCAGCTCATGGACTGCGTCCGTTCTGATTACGTCTTCTTAGTAAACAGATTGTGGTATTTAATTTTCATTCTCGTGTTTGTCAGATAACGAGATAATTTATAGAGGACAGTAAAGCCTTTCATTTTACGATTATTTAGTTGTTGATTGTAGAGACGTGTGGTTTATTTGCATTGTCTTAGGAGCCACAGGTTATGGAAGGATTAAATAGTTACAATGAGATGTTTCATTAGATTGATGCAACACTCATCGTATTTCGATAATCAGTTTTATAGTTTATGGTCATGGGAGTAGGCTTAAGTCTTTATTTATTTATAGAGATTTTTTTGGTCAAATTACCTGAAGAAATTCGAAAGCGCTTAGTATTTAACTCCTCTCGTAACTATAATAGATATTGTTTTAAATTTCACTGACGTGCTCTTATAAATAGCATAATATGACGAGCTCTGTGGCGCAGCGGGCGAAGGTCCACCTGCGACGCAAGGGGTTGCGGGTTCGATTCCCGCCTCGGGACAAATGTCTGTACGATCTGCAGATATTTGTTCAGGGTGTTCTGGGTGTTTCTCTATATATAATAAAAATATCTATCTATGTAGTATAATGTATTAAGTATATCAGTCATCTAGTACCCATAACACAAACTCTGCTTACCTTGGGGCTAGATGATGCTGTGTGATTTGTCCAGCATTATTTATTTATTTGTTTAATAGCGTTATCGAATAAAATATATCAGGGGGTGAAAGTGGGACAATCTAATCTTAAAATAAATACTCAAGTTTGATATCCAATTAAAAATTATAATGTGTAATTTTATTAGAAAGCCGGTTTCCAGTTCTTACTTAATGTAGGGTGTTACTTTAAATTTTACAAACTTGTTCTATAACATTGTTCAAAAGTGACACAAGCCAGAGCAATGATTATGTCCGTCTGGTTGCGCAATTGTTTGAACGCAACCTGAAGGTGTCCTCAGTCGAATCCTTAGAATAATATAGTGATTCGCAAATAACGGTATCTCAAATAGAACGTGGACTTTCCTTGTCACCGCGAGACTAGCTACAAGCTAAAATAATAAATGTTTATAACACTAGGAGTTCCCTGCGACTTTATACGCGTCTTGATGATCTGCTATTCTGTTTGTCGTATTTGATATAACTCTAAGACTAATAGTATACGCCGTAAAATGTACATACATGTATAGTGCCTAAAGCCTTCTTCGATAAATTGGCTAACCAACACTTAAATAATTTCTCTATTCGACCCAGTAGTTCCTGAGATTTCAACAAAACAAACAATGAAACAAACTCATCAGCTTTATAATATTATTATAGATTCTTGCAGTTCTTGCAAAGGGTATATTTGTTAAAAAATGGCGCTTCTTCCTATTTTTGGCGACTTTTTGACAACCTTTTGACGACCTCCGTGGCGCAATTGGTTTATGGCGGCTGGCATGCAGCATGTTGCGGGTACGATTCCCGCCGCGAGACAAATTTATATAGTTTTTTGTAGATATTTGTCCCTGATCTGGGCATTTTTTATATTATTTACAAAAATGTGTATTTAGGTTTTCTATCAATTTTACTTTGCGGCTAGATGGTGCTGTATGAAATGTCCGAAGTATTTTTTTTCTCTTCTACCTTTCATTCTTCGAGTTCACCAACCAGTCATGGTCAAAAAGTGGATGGCCTTTCGGAAGCCGTCGCTTACTCGACCAAGTCAAAACACACCCGTAGCTATAGCTTATTTTTGGCACCTTCAAGTTATAATTTGGCTCATGCAAAGCTAAATTTTTCCTTAAATGTTTTTATTTTCATATTGAATATAAAAATCTAAAATTGGCTACAAAAGTCATCTTAGAGTTTATCCAAACTCATAGGCAGAAATAAGGTAGCCGTAGCCAAAAATGGTTAGGAGGATTATTATTTTCATGTTATTTTAAGTTACTCAGTATAGGGCAAAAGGTTCCCTTCCCTTCTTTCTCTTTTCGCAATTTATGCTGTCAGGCATCTAGTATGGTGTTGTCGAGCCGTCTTAATCCATTCATTGTGGTCAGCTCGTCACAAATCTTCCTGAATATTCACAAAAAAATCTAAAGTACACAGTATCATCATTTCAGCCATAAAACGTCTACTGATGAACACAGGCCTTCCTCATGGATCTCCATGAGGGATAGTTGCCATACTCACCACGCTTGGCAGGCGGGTTGGCGAGCGCAGTACGGGATGTTGATACACGGAAAGACGCTGCCGCTCATCTTCTGGAGGTATCCCTTAGCAGGCTCTTACTGCATCCACGGGCTTGAGAGGTGGGGTAACATTCTACTGCCGGCACCCCACGGCTGTACGTAAAGTACACAGTATAAGCACCACATTATTATAGCTGCAGCAAAACAAATGTTTTAGACGTGCAGTAAGTTTCTAAAAGACCTTAAAATAAAATAGAAATGTGAAAAAATATCGATAAAACAAAGTAACTATGCATATCTAACGCGGAAACATTCTGTTTGTCCAACATAATTTATGTGGCTCATTGTCCTCCCGGAAACTGTAGGCCGATCCGTTAATCATACTGGAAAAAATGCAATAAATCGGACCCCAAGTAGTTATAACCACAGAAAGAAGTCACATACAGGGTGCCCTAAAATATACAGCTTGGCATCAAATCTGTAGACTAAATTAATAAAGATTAGATAATATTAAGATGGTTGAGGAATTTGGGGGAGACCTTTGCCAGCAGTGGGACATAGGTAAGCAAAAATAAAAAAATATTTCATAAACATTTTTTTAAGTATAAAATACGTTTTTATTTGTTTTACTTAAAAGTTACTATATTTTAATCTAATTCTAAATATCTTAAATTTTACTGCAAAGCAATTTTAACAACTCTTAGAATCCAACAACACTCACTAGATTCACAATTTATTGCTGTTCTAAAAACTGCAATGTGATCCAGAATTTTGTAAATGTCCGCCACAACCAATCAAAAATAATAAGAACATTATAGTTTTAACTTACTTCCTACTTAAAAAAACTCTTTAGACATAGTATATTATTAGTGCTACTTTGACTGTAGCAAAATAACGTTTTTCTTTGATAAGATTGCTCACCATGTACTTTTATACCAAATGGTCAGTTACTATTAGCCGGAGAGATTTGCAATAAAACGTAATAATATTCATGGTATTTTTTGCGTAGACCGACTGCTGTTTCATTTATCAATGGTGTAATCTATGATACTTATTCATATTCAGCTCGATTTATTGGCGTGTGAGTGGAGTGGAGTGTATAGAAAAAAATATATTTAATCAAAAACTTGAAGTTGGATTTTTTTTTATGTGGAAAGGAACTACTGCTCTTCTTCTTCTTCAATAATTTTCTACCCAATGCTAGGTCTTTTCCGTAGCTCTCCATAATGTTGCGGTGCCCAGTTTGCGCATCCAATCTTTCCCAGTCGTTGTACTTGGTCATCGGTTCTTCTCGCTGGCTGTCTTCCCACACTTCTGCACCCAGTTTGTGGTCTCCACTCTATACTCTACATCTGCTCACCATAGTATATTAAATTGTGTGTCCATCTTGCAAAAATATAACTATAATTATATTAGTATTAAATGTTTCTTTAAGTATTTATTCCCAGGGTAATTATATCAGTGGTTGAGAGACATTGTTTTCCTTCCACAAGAGCTACTTCGTTGGGTTTTAATAAATAAATTTAAAAAAATAGTTCTAATGCAAAAAATAAGCCTATTTAATTTAATCTTTGCAGGCTATCGAAATGCTTTTTAAAAAATGTATGTAGTAAATCATTGTTGATGTTATTATTCAAAGAAATAAATAAACTAAACATTTATTAACATTTATTTATTTATTTAAGGCCGCCCATTGTGCATTTAGTTAAGTATCTTATCTTCTACTGTTATTTATTTTATTTTCTGGTGTACAATAAAGTTATAATCATTCATTCATTCATTTATTTCACACTACAAAATCAAGCAATAACCATTTAAACAACTTTGGTGGACCACAAGGTCCTTAGCATAATGTTGCCCCTTAGAAATTAGTAACAAAACAAATTACGACAATTTATAATAAACCATTTAAAACTTATTTTAACGAACATATTGATTCGACTCTACCGTTTCTCTGTTCCGGCCCCTTAAGGTGAAAGGTCGCATGGGGCACACGACGGTCAGTGGCGAATGGTACCGACTGGAACCCCATGACTCCATGAAAAACCATCACCGAACCCTACATTACTGTACATTGCTTCATTCCTTACAGACAGATTACCAAAAATGTTAAAAACCAGCAACGGGTTTTTAGACATTGGAGTTCGTTTTGGGATTGATTTTGCGTATCGAATGTTTTGTTAGTGTGGGTTGTACTGCGAGTTTTATCAGATCGTGATCTTATCAGACAGATGTCCAGATAAACAGTAGTTTTACCATTGCTCTGTAAAGGATGATTGTAGTAGCGTTCATCTAAATTATAGTGTGTAGATCTGGAATTACGATGACAAGTTTGAGTTTGTTATTGTGTCGTGATTATTTTTAAAGTTAGTATAACTATAAAAAATAAGATATTTTAAAGCATTGTAAAAATATGTACATAGCCTCACTTTTCACGTTAAAAAATTTAAGAAAATGACCCGAGTCTTGCTATTTCATCATAAGGTTCTAACTTTATACAGCGTCAGCAACTGGTATTAAAGCTGTATGGGCACTGCAGTGCAAGGGATTGTTAGATAGATTAGGCTTGCCCAGCACCTATACCATCCTCTCAGCTAAGTTACTACAATATTACTAAATAAATTAGGCCAGGTGCGTGACAGGCCACGCCCAATATAGTTTTTATTGTGTTTCCTAGTTAACTGTAAACTTGTTATAAGTTGGTGTATGTTTTTTATGGTTACCGAAACATATTAACAGTAATTCACTGAGCTTTCGGTTTAAAGCATTCCGGTATGTCTGAGAAAACACATCACTTATTTGAGCGAATCTGAAATTAAAAAAGTTAACTGTAAAAGTTTTCTTGAAAGTTCATGGTTACACATAACCACATTTATGTTTTTTTTTTACATTTTTAAAGCTAGCAGTTTAGATTTTAGAGGATAAAATCTCCCTCTAAAATCTACCCCACATAAACATAAAAAAAATCCCCACTTTACTATTTTTTGAAGGTACCCCAAATTTTAATTTATTTAGTATTTGACTGAGGCGTTATCTTGGCGTTGTTATTGTATATGTATGTCCATGCAAAATATTAGCTTTCTAGTAGTCTCTTCGCAAAACGGACGGACGGACAGACAGACAGACAGACAAAGTGAAACATAAGGTTTCTTGTTCGACTACGAATACACTTCATAAAACTAAGCATGAGATATGACGTTTCTAAAAGTGTCAGCGTATAATTGGGTATAATTATTCCTTTTTAATTTTAGCACTAACCGATTAGCTTTAATGTCATTTTAATCCGTTTTACGTCATTTAATTAGCTTTAGCTAGTTAGTGTAACGACATAATCGCCACCAGTATCTCACCTTCACGAAACCTTATTTACTTGACGCCTCACCTCATTAACTTCCTTCGCTTTCCTTCCCATTAAATTGCAAGCTTATCAATAACCTCAAATAACCTCTTACAGTTAATTTAAACCAGCTTATCGTG
This sequence comes from Pasiphila rectangulata, assembly GCA_963082625.1. Classification (NCBI taxonomy): domain Eukaryota; kingdom Metazoa; phylum Arthropoda; class Insecta; order Lepidoptera; family Geometridae; genus Pasiphila; species Pasiphila rectangulata. The sequence goes on from OY720249.1 coordinate 12,404,040, forward strand.
CTGGTGACCACTCATCCACGCATTTACATGCATATCGGAAACAAGTTGCCCATTGTCGCTACACTGCAAATACTACCGGAAAGCACGTCCTTAAGCCACTCAAAACTAGCCTCTACAAGCTAAGCTTCAAAGCCGTATTTTGAGTGCTGATTTTCATGGGAAAAATTATGAAAAAAATCAATTAGGTCCAAGCTAATGTAGAGTAAAGTGGCATAGTTTTAAAGTCTGTTTTTCTTTGTATTTTATAGATGGTTTGCAACAATGACAGCCTATATACCACCCGCACGTCCTCTTTAGATAAGATAAGACTACCTGTTATAAACGACACCAATGCTAATGATACCGATACCGGTATTGGACCGGTATACAATTGGACTGATAAAAACCGGTTTCTGCAATAGCCGTACTGGTAAATTTGTGGCCATTTTAAGTACATATAGGTAATTGTAGAAATAGTAACTATCACCTAAAATAACCCAGCTTTTCCACTGCTGGGTTTAGCACTTCCTTAGTTTACACCATCTACCATGACAATGTGCTAGTCCAATCCATATATTGCTCACGACTTAAGTAATGTGATATTTAAAATAAATCGTTTTCACAGGCTTTTGTCCAGCAGTGGGATAAAATAGGCTTAGTAATAAAACAATTACAATCACCAACGTTTGCTTTACTTATCTACATTTTTTAAAGCAATAAATAAAATGTAAACATTCATAATTGCTAAAACTCTCTTATAATTTTGCACGAATGAGGTGTATAGTTTGTAAACAAACTTGATTCACCCATATTAGTACCATGCCGCATCTGACCTGAGTTTCCTAGAACGTGGTTCTAGAGCCTGAAAATTGCATAATGATCGCTTATTTGGTGGGTATCATGAAATAAGCGACACACTCACCTATCTTGAGGTATAGTGCTGGAAGTATCGATAAAGCGATTAGTCTATTGGTTAACTTATCGATAAAATATAAGATTTATACGTTACCTCTTGCGGGCGGACCATTAAAGACCTATAGAAAACGGCATGCTAAGTGGGCTCAACTTATAATACTATGAATGATACCACGACTTTAATTCTAGTCTAACGGTAATTTAAGCTTTCATTTTTTTGTTTTTTTTTAGGTGGTTTAAAGTAACCAACACGTGATAGAACATAAACGTTTAGTATTATTTAATACTATTATACCTTCTAATAAAGTTGTGACCATTGTGACATTGCTATCACAAGTGCTGTTATCATTTATTATATTTGCAGCTTTGTTTTATAATCTTATTCACTGACAAATAAACCACGTCGAGTTGAATTGCTGATTATTTATGCTGGTTAAATAACAATGGTAAAAACCACTAGCCTTGTTATGTCATATACGAAACCGCCTATACGAATGTCGAAAGTACAGAACCAGCAGTCTCAGTGCCAATCCAGCTGCAATGAGGAGTAAGACAGGGGATGTCATGTCCTCGAAACTGCTTGCAGTGCGCTAGACTGGAAAGGTATGGATGCGATAAAAGGTCAAATATTGGACACACAAGTATAAAATAACGGAGGTATATTGAAACGAAATTTCGCGTGACGTCACCCCGTGAGATAAGTTATAATTTAACATTATGTAACCTCATTGTTTAAAGTGGTTGTGACGTGTTTTGTACGTTAAATAAATAAATAAATAAATAAGGTACAGTTTCTGGCTAGTTATGTCGTCACTTCTTTACTTTAACGTGCAAATTTAATTATTCTAAATAGGAAAACATAATTGTCTAATATTATTTTATTTAGGAAAGTCTTTGCCCAGCAATAGGACCAAATAATCTAAAGAAAAATTATGTACTTGACAAAATAAAATTTCGCTTTTCATACCATATTACTATGTTTATTTATGACTCCTTTCATGTTTGTACGTCACAAATAAAGATTATCGATAAAACCTTTCCCAACCCTATCCCTGACCATGCGACTCACGTTATTTCCATGGCTAATTGCAAATTGCGGCTGTCAACAGCACAGAGCGTTAATGTGTCATAATATGACACGAGCGGCCATGCTCACGGGCAGGGTTCCGTAAAGGTTCCGTGTGATTACGGGGCCCGCTGACCCCTAATTCAACGGGTGCCAGAAGATGTAGCTGGGAAAATCTTATTTACAGGTTATAGGATTTACCCACGCATATTTTGAGCCGTGGCCGAGAAAATAATAAGTGGATGGTGGGACATGATACCGCAAATATTATTAAATTATCTATGGTACATAGTGTGTCCGACATTATAGACATAAAATAAAAAATATTCTTTTGTTAAAATGGAAGTCTAGTTTGTTTTTAAAATTTAGTAAGAATACAATACTCGTAAAATAATCTTAAACAGATTTACAATAACGTCGAAATTTCAAGTCCTCTACTGATCTCCATAACACCCATAAGCTAATTTTGTTTGATGGAATTGAAAATGCCTACTTGAAGTAATCACAAAAATGATCCATCAAACTTCTATGGAATTGGAATCACGTAAAGTTTATTCCTAATCCTTGAGGTGTAGTGCGAATAAAAAATAACAAAGAAAGCTGCCGACAGATTCATCATCTGTAATGCATCTCCGAAATTTAACACTATTATGTCTTACCATGTCGATTCGGCCAATACCTTGTATTTCATAGGGTAGATACTATTATTTGAGCATGTTCGAGAAATTCCATATTTTTGAGTGATGTCCGCTACGCAAACACTGCGCGGCAGAACTTTGTTACCCACGCTTCGTTTACCTTCTTCAATAGGACTTTGTTGAATTCACAAAGGTCCATCATAATTCCCCGTCAAACTGTCATTCCATTTTCAACTTTACCTCCAAGAGATAGAGTACTGGTAAAATTAACCGAGGGAATAACCGAAATTACATTTGTAAGATCCCCAAAAAATCATAATCATGTTATGGCTCTACGGTAGCCAAATCGTTTGCGGGTTCACTTTAGAATTTAAAAATTACATTGTGTTTCTGCGATGTTTGGTATCGAATTTGATAGAGTCCAGTGAGCGTGGTAGGCTGTTTTATCAGCTGACTACATAGAAACACATTTTGAAAAGAATAGGTAAAACCTTAATGTTTCCTTCAAATTAACGCCTAACAAGTGTGGCAAAAGGTCTTACCGTAGAAGATACTTACATGTGTGGACAAACGCTAGATTGTAATTGGGTGTATCGTTACAGTTTTTATGCGAAAAACGGTTCCTGATCGTGTAGTACGTATTTTTTAGTTTTTAGAATTACAGGATTTTACCGCGTACTTTTTTTTATTATTTTTCCGACGTTTCGAACACATTTCAGCGTTCTTGGTCACGGGAGGACTGTTGTGCTGGGAGCTACCGCATAACACCCATAAAGTTTTCACTCCCTACTCAAAAGTCTCAACAGCTCCGAACACCAAAAGATAGCATACCGCTGCAAATGCCAGGCGTATACAAAATTGACTGTAGCTGTTGACGTTCATACATAGGGCAAACTAAACGCACAATAGCCGAACGTGTCAAGGAAGATAATAATCGCGGTCAAAAATCGGCAAGTTTATAAGTCAGCGATTCCCGAACATCTGCTGGAGTCAGGACCTAAACATTAGATATAACTATACGACCCAAAAGTTCTATCCAAAGAACGCCACTATTATAAGAGTTCGAGAGGCGATTGAGATCAAAAAACACCTAAATTTCAATCGTGAAGACGATTTTCGTCTCTCTTCTGCATGGAATCCTGTGTTTAATAAGTGTGTGCGTTGTGTTCCGACTGTACAGCAGTCCGATACCGTCAGTGTAGTGTATCGTAATGTGAACTTGGACATTTCTGTATCTGAAGACGAATTGAGGGTAGTCGTTAATACTGCCATCAATTTACGGCGGTAGCTCTTAGCACATCTGTCCTCCCGCGACTAAAAACGCTGAAATGTGTTCGAAACGTCGGGAAAATAATAAAAGGTACGCGTTTTAACCCTGTAATTTTAAAACTATATAAAAAATATGTCAACAATCGCGAAAGTTTAACAAGTTATATTGTACGTATATCATATTCCAAGAAATCAGTTCTTTTACTTCTCTATTATCGAATTGTTGTATATCAACAATTCATTAGAGAAGTACTCATTTCTTTTAAAAAACGGTTCCACACCTTGTAGTACGTATATCAAGTATTGCATTACTAAATCCAGTACAATCACGCACATAATGCCTAAAGCCACTTCAGGACAGAATGGCACACGTGTCGATGCTATAATCCTTGGCTTTGCGTTATAATCCGACCACCCAACGACGTCGCGCGACCATTATACACTGCCCAGAATAGTACCCCCATTATTACAGCGTAGAATAGAACACATAGATGCCCTTATTATTTCACGTACAATCGAGACCACCAAGGTAAAGGTAAAATGCGAATGTAATGAGGCGTTCGTGATTTTTGGAGGTTTAGGTGTAAAGTTTCAATGCTGATATTGTAATTGCGATGCTTAGCCTTTTTTTATTGAAGCAGACATAAATTCGCAGTTGACGGGTGTGCGTATGTGGCGGAATGTACGTGGGATTTTGTGGTCAACATTTTTGCGTGGTCTTTACTTTTGTTTATGACTTGACCAGAATGTTATACTGACTAAAGTGTTGACTTTTAAGCCTTGTAATGTTTTGTTGCTATATTTATTTTTTATTATATAAAAAGTCACTAAAGAAGAAAAAATTGTTTAAAGCTTGTATGTACAATCTACTCCTATTATTTTACAACAAAAAAATGTATAAAGTGTTTTTACTCTCGTGACATTATCTCATCAAATGGTGTAGCAACAAGTCAACCATGATGTAAAAACATTTATTTCTTCATAAAAATAATGAAAACTAATAACTGTTACGAGATAATTCGTATGGAGTTATTTCGTTACGTCACAGTCGATATATCAATCGGCTAATGATGGTCCGATCCGACGTCAACAATACAAAGTAATAGTGGGAACAAAAGTGTAAAAAAACTTGGTAAAATAAAGGTAATCTGATGGTAATAACTATGATACCATATTAAATCAATACAATGATAAGATTGCAAATAGCTTAAAAGTATTTTGGCCTATCACATATTTTAATTTAGAGATGAACTTTACGGTTACAGCATTTGTGGACACCAGTTGGTATTCGTACTATACAGGGAGATTAATGTTTCTAATAGATAATTCATACCGTAGTAATTGTAACTTTGTTTGTAATAGTTTTCATTAGATTACGCTGCCAATCTCCTAAGCATATTCTTAGACTTAAAGTCCATTTAAATCCTAGGTGGTAGGTACTAAATATTTACAAATATAAAAAGGCAGTTTATAAAATTTTCATAATGAAGGTAAAGAGTATGGCCATTACATCCATTGCAGATAATTTTTTCAGCGCCAACTGGTATTCATTATGTATGAGTAGTCGCTGCAGTGCCTAGGACATTTTTAATTGTTGACTTGCCTAAGATAGATAAATAGTTTTCTTTTCACCCAGATCTGATGATGAGATCTGTAATAAATCGAGGGAAATACTCAAATAAGGCATTTGTGTAATTAAGTTTACACAAATGCCATAATTGAGCTTGGTTATTTATTTATTATTTCAGCAGAGTCAAGGACTTTATCAATAAAGCCGGTATCAATGTTAAAAAAAAAGAATAACATTAATAATAGTTTCTATGATACGCTATTCTCCACAACAGTACAAAAATGTAACTGCTCGTTCGGACGTACAGCAATGTATATTAATGATGTACAGACAGACCGACGATTAGCGTCCGTCTGCTATGCTTTCCTGTCCCACAGGACAATCTAATGTGCTGATCGCTATATCTGAAACAATGTAAAGGATCATTCGGTCGGTTATGGATCTGAGATTGCAAAGCCAAATACAAAATATTGTGTTCATTCATCTGGACCCAAACAAAAGCCACATAAAATTGGCAAAACAAAATGAGAGAACATTATTTAATAAGTTCGCTTCAGCAATTTTGTTTGTCAAATGTTTATTGCAAATTTTATTTACGTATCTGTCTAGAACCATTTTAGAAGTATTGATGCTATGATCGTACTCCTCTCATCCCCGTACATGCCGTAAGAGCCCGCCAAGGGATACCTCCGGAAGATGGGCAGCTGTGTATCAACATCCCGTACCTACTGCGCTCGCCAACACACCTGCCAAGAGTGGTGAGTATGGCAGTATAAGTATGGCCTGTGCTCAGTAGTGGACGTTTTACGGCTGAAATGATGATGTTGATGACGAATTCACGATCCCACTAATATTATAAAGCCGAAAGTTTGTTTGTTATGTATGATGTTTGATACCTCTTCACGCAAAAACTATCCTACGGGTTGAGCTGAAACTTTGCACATGGTGTTGATGTTGACCGGGATTAACACATAGGCTACATTTTATCCAAGTACAACGCGTGCGAAGCGGCGGGCAGAGGCTAGTAGTTATTATAGGAAAACAGACTAGTACCTATTACCAGGCAAGTTACATGTGGCCGTCACGACGACGCTATCCGTGTGCTAAATGCATACATTATTGACGACTTACGTCTTTCTAGGGATAAGAAGTGGTTCAACTGAAAATTTATGCATTTGGGGCTCGCATCAACGCGTCAGGCTTGAGGTGATATGACCTCCATTTGCCACTTGGAAAAAAATTCTGAAGCGAACGATTTCAATTATATGCTTTATTAAATTTTAATTTGTCTTGTTCTTCTTTTGTAAATTGACTACCTATTCTATGTAGCTTTTTGCACTATTGAATAAGCTCTTATTGTCTTTGACTTTGACATCGATGTAGCTTTACTCGTCATCGATGTAACTTTTAAGTGCATAAGGCAGAAAGTTATAATGTTTTAGAAAAAAATAAGAAGAAAAAGAAGAATGGCCGCCAACATGGCCAGCCAAATCATATAAATTTTTAAATTAACTTGACACTGGCGGAATTGTGCAAAACCAAACACAGGAAGCCATAAAATAAAAAGACAAGAAAAGACAAGAATTTTTTATTCGACGACCTCCGCGGTCAAGTTGGTTTGTTACAAGGCTGAGACGCAGGGGGTCGCGGGTTCGATTCCCGCCGCGGGTCGAATTAATTAACAAATGCACTAGCCCTTCTTTGTAGTACAAAAACCAGAAATGCCTAGGAACAGAATACCTGGGAATATTAGCCCGTTTTTTCAGTGTCATTTGCTGGGAATTTAGTTAATTTTAATGCTAATTAATTGTATTTCTACAACATCAAGGGAAAACTGCTATAGCTCTACTAACAAATTAGAACACTAATTTGTAGTAGAACAATAACTAATTTCTACTACTTAATAATCATTATCTAGGTATATCTACATCTACACTGGTAATAAAGAGGAAGGATTTGATTTTTTGTTTGTTTGTATGCATTGAGTAGCCTCCGAAACTACTGGACCGATTTGAAAAAATCTTTAACCATTAGAATGGTATATCTCTGAGAAATATTGGCTATACTTTATTCTCGTATTCCCATGGAAACTGGAAAAACGCGGATGAAACCGCGTAGTGCAGCTAGTCTTTACATAACATTTGCTGATGGGTAATTCTTATTAACGTGAGGAGCTGGCAATAGAATGTTACTCTCGGAAGATGGGCAGTAGCGTCTTTCCGTGCATCAAATAAATAAATAAATAATGCTGGACAATTCACACAGCATCATCTAGCCCCAAGCTAAGCAGAGCTTGTGTTATGGGTGACTGATATACGTAATACATTTTACTACATAGATACTTACATATTTTTATTATACATAGAAAAAGATCCAGAACACCCTGAACAAATATCAGCAGATCGTACAGACGTTTGTCCCGAAGCGGGCATCGAAGCCGCAAGCTCTTGCGTCGCAGGCGGACCTTCACCCGCTGCGCCACAGAGCTCGTCTCATCTTGTATTGCCCTCGCCAACCCACCTGCCAAGCGTGGCGAGTATGGCAACAGATCCCTCATGATTTTAGAGATCTATTAGGGAGGCTTATGTCTAGCAGTGGACATGGATTGCAGTCCTATAGCTGAATGATTATTAACGTGAGATGAAGAGCTATCCTTTTATTCATCTCACTCTTATAAAGAACAACGTGATACTATGTGAGTATTCCCCGTATTTCAAAAAAATGATTAGTAATTTTTAGGGTTTCTTAGTAAAACAAGAAACCCTTATAGTTTCGTTTTGTCTATCTGTCTGTCGGAAAATATAATTAATTTGGGATACCGTCTGGTGTATACAGGGATGAACTTACTTTTTATTGATTTTCACATCATGTGGGTTATCGTTGCATAGGTATTTTAAAATCATTTAAGGGTTGCGACGACCATATCTTTTAGAGTACGGGTTCCGTTTGCAAAATATTAAATTATTTTTTTTTCCGAGCGTTCTGCCCTCTACAATATAAACTGCTAGTTTTAATTAAATCTAAAAAAAATCGTAGATGTAGTTTTAAACAGAAATTTCATGGAAACTATAAGAGTAGAGCTAGCTTTTGTAGTTTCGGAGAAACCTTCGCTCAAATAAATGATGCATTTCCAAACATACCGGAATATTTTAAACCAAAAACTCAATTCATTCCTGTTAGTACGTTTTGGTAAACGTAAAAAAACATACACCAATTTCTTACAACAGGTCTACGGTTAACTACGGAACCCTACATAGCGCGTAGCTCAACATGAACCAGGCCTTTTTTTTCTTCAAATATTTGATGTTTTCGCAAACATGATCCCCTTTAATTATAATATTTACCAATTAGTTTACCATTAGTTTTTCTTCGTCACACTTTCCGCAAAATAAAATTCTAGTCCGAGTTTTTCACAAACAAAAGAGTATTAACACTACATTTTAGTAAAGCAACAAATAGGTACCTAGGAATATTACCTCGTCCTTTCTTTGTCATTTGCTGGCAATTTAGTAATTTTAGTTTAAATATGATGTAACGGCGAGGCATGGCACAACATAATTCAAGTGTTGCAAGCCACCGCAAGCTAATTGCGTCCATCCTATCTCCTGATATTATAGTTAGGGTGAGGGCAGACTTGCTCAACTGCAGCTTTAAATTTATACAAAAAACTTGAGCCGTCACGGGATGCCTGGCAGATGTAAAACATTTTCACCACAGTCGCCACAGTCACTACAGAAGCCCCAGTTGTTAGTCGCCACAGTAGCCCCAGTCGCAACAATCGCCGCAATCGCCACAGTCACCACGAAGGGCACGATGGACGAAGGGCAGCTGCCCTAGTACTAACTTGCACATATCCAAGCGTCACGCGTCACCTGTCGTCCGATCGGTTTTACCTCCCGCAAAAGATGTTTTACATCAAAATCCTTCCGCCGTGGGGTGCCGGCAGTAGAATGATACCCCTCCTCCCATGCCCATGGATGCAGTAAGAGCCTGCTAAGGGATACCTCCGGAAGATGGGCAGCAGCGTCTATCCGTATATCAACATCCCATACTGCGCTCACCAACCCGCCTGCCAAGCGTGGTGAGAATGGCAACTACCCCTCATGGCGATCCATGAGGGAGGCCTGTGTTCATCAGTGGACGTTTAATGGCTGAAATGAATCAAAATCCTTCGCGTGCCGGCCTCCGCCATATTACTACACATCCTGCACACCCGGATGTGCATTTGACATTTGAGGAAACATTTCAAGGTTGCCGTGGGGTGCCGGCAATAGAATGTGGCCTCTGCTCTTTCGCGCGTGAATGCATTTTGGAATGAAATGGTGTGTAGAATGCAACCCTGAAAGTTGTACAGAAATCGGTGAAGCCATTTATAAGATATCGGGGTAAAAGTAGGGATGAACAATCGAATGTTTTCAAATATAGGTACCTAATTAAATGGAAGGGCTCACATTAAAAAAAATAAGTAACCTCCGAGAATAGGTAAAATGTCGGGGGTTATTTAAAATAATTAATTTGATAAAGTTGTTAGTGTAAGTTTATTTGATTTTCTTGTCTATATATATTTATGAGCCTTTATGATGCTTGAAATCATCATCATCATTTAATACGGACTGCTGTTCACGTTCGCTACTGGACAAAGGCCTCCCTCATAGATTTTTATATATAGACGTAGATCAGGAGAGGGTTGTTGCATCACGCTTAGCAGGCGGATTGGCGAGCGCAGTACGGGATGTTGATACACGGAAAGACGTTGCTGCCCGTCTTCATCCATGTATCTCTTGACAGATACTTGTTGCATCTACGGGCAAGAGAGGAGGGGCAACATTCTGTACATTGCAAATAGAATATGTGGGATAATAACTAAGCATCCCAAGCAAAAATGATTAAAATATAGTTTAACTAAAAACATGTTTTTAGCACGTTGACTTGTTAATCCGTGCGTGTCTAAAATATCTGAAGAAATGACAAATTACGAAGATAAGAAAATTTAATTACTACTAGGAATTTTAATAGAAACATTGTCTATAATGCTTATTTAAATGTCACTATTGATAATTTCTGCAGAAATACACCAAATAATTTGTTCGTGTCGCGTGCCTTTCCATTGTTTTTATCATCTTACAATAATTTAAATAATTACGTTCTTCAGCATAATTAGGTTCATTAGGTGTTTCATCATCTTTAATACTAAAATAAAAAAATCTAACAAATAAAATTATATAAGTTTAATTATTTTTTTTACCTTACAATAAAAATGTTTTTATGACTTAAAAAAGGAGGTTCTCAAGAGGGCGCGTTGTTTTTTATGGTCATTCGTAACTTTTGACAGAGTAATCCAATTTTGAAAATCCCTAATTTAATTTGAGATATTGTTTAAAGTTAGTACGAGATGATTTACAATTCAGTTGAAAGGTTCATTAGGTGCCTCAAACCGTAAGCGACAGTACCTGTAAAATTCCTCTCATACAAAAATAAAAAAATACATATGTACATATATGAGTTAATAAAAATAAAATCTTTAAAATATATTACACGTTTAATTACAAAATAAACATCAGCGAGAGGTCCTCAGGAGTAAACGTTGTTTATGTATGTATGTATATTCGTAAGTTATGGTAGAGTCCTCCAATCATAAAATATCTCTTTATAATTTATATACATATATTCCGATTCCTTGCTGTGCTATTTAAAATGGAGTTAGCGCACATTTAGTCATCAGTTAGGCTTGCTTCAAGGTGCAAGCCTAATTACGCAAGTGTATAACCACCCTTACTCCACGGTCGTGTCTGGACACAGACTAGAGGCAAATTGAAATTAAAACTAAGCTGGGAGACAACGTCGCAAGGTGCAATGCACTTGCAAAACAGTAATAAGGTTAGTACTACTTATTTTCCTGGTGGGGTTAAAACACCGACCGTGTGCCATTTTCAACACAAAATAGGCTAGTTCAGTAATTTTTTTATTCCATCTTGTAGACTAACAAAAACGATACAACGCTTTTTTTTGCTTTTTTCCTTTTACATTATTATTATAAGATTTATTTTTGAACGTAATCCAAAAATAATAGCGATATGCAGCGTGAGCAGACGTGACTCGCTACAGTTTATGTCGTCACGAGCCACTTCTAAACTTCAATGCATTTATCTTCGTATTGTTTCATAATTTGAAAAACGAACGTAACAAAAATATATGTCCAATAGTTTCAGTTAACCTATACGGACCATTAATTTAAAATTAGTCAACTAGCCAAACTGTTATATGTTTATTTAATATTACGTATTACGTATATGTTATATAGTTGACAATCTCCTTACAAGACTATCTAATGACGTCGAAATATGGCGTTTATTTGCAGGCTTTCTTTTTAATAAACATTTTTTTAACCAACCTACACCTACCTATTGATATATAGGATCTCACAAGGTAATCTATGAATTTATAACTTCCTTTCGGAAATGGCACAAAAACGGAAGCGCAAAAAGCTATAAAAGACATACTTATATTATGTAACACTGCAGTTTTCTTTGTATAAACAATATAATACGACCGTGAAAACATCATGTCAAGAATAGCGACTGTTGATTTGCAGAAGAGAATGATAACGAATGAGCATTGTATGATGGGTTCTGTACGCTAGTAATATGAATATGTAATGTGATTATTACGAGATGATATTAATTATTTCTTAGTTGATTTGAGTAACGCGTTTAGCGTGATCATAGCTTTTATCAAAGAAACTATTGCTTAGGCTACCTATAAAATACCTAGTCAGTGTTTTCGCTTATCAAATGTAAATCTAGCACAAAAGCCGATATAGAGGTAATTTAAACATTACGACAATTTCTTACCTACCTACTAGGTATTCATCGCTAATTGAATAAAAGTTCATTAATAAGGTTTAAAAACCTTTCATGTTTATCAATATCATGGAAAAAGAACCGAATAAAACAATGTGTTTTTCGATTTCTATCAAGAGCTTTCTAATTTGTCTCACTCCACGAAACTGCCAAATGTTCCAATTTTTCGATTCCTCAGCAGTTTATTAGTAGAATTTTTGGACAAAATCGTACTTAGTTTAAACACTATTTCGATCATGCATGAGCGAATGCGTTTGTAGATGGATTCAAAAGCGCTAAAAGCCTGATACCTAATGTTATTTCTCATATTTATGGGCGTCATAGCGTTTCGTCGTATCGTGAACTTTTCATGACTGTGGGATACTTATCGGCCATGGTTGCTTAATGTTGTAAATACGGACAGCGTCAGTCCCCCTTGCACATGACACCTAGCTTCAAATCTCAGTCATTTAAAGAATATTCGTCATCATCATCGGTCTAACTAATAGGCCCCCCAAATCTGCACCATTTCACCCTGTCTTCAGCTTGCAGCATCCAACATCTGCCAGCGACCGTCGTTCGCAAATCTACTCCAACTAGTTGGTGGGCGTCCTACACTACGCTTATTAAGCCGTAATCTCCGCTCAAGAACACGTTTACCCAACGGTAATCGGTTCTTCGACCGATATGGCCAGCCCACTGCCACTTCAGCTTGCTAATCATACGTGCTATGTCGATGACTTTGGTCCTGTCGGACAACCTCGTTACGGATTTTGTCCTTCAGAGAGACTCCGCTCCTCCGCCGATGAGCATCGCTCGCTAACTGGTAGACCAGCCGTACTATGATAGAGAATATTCGAATATTATAACCAATACCCTAACTTTATTAACATGTGATTTTATCACATTTTCATATCCATTAGAGTGCACTGACAGTGTCATAAAAATAGTTTTTAGGTATTTTATATTTTCAAAATACGGTGCGCTTGCTTTGTAGTTCTTGAAATATTTACTCATATAGTTATTATACACAATTGAGTATACCCACCCAAATATAGCCAAATGTTTTTTTCTATATTTATATTTTGTTGAAGAAGAAACTATTTAGCTTTCTTTCTTGCAAAATGTTCCTTTTGCATACTTTTAATAAGAGCTTTAACGGTAAAAGAAAACATCGTAAGGCAACCCGTGTCGCAGTCTGATTCAGACGTATAATTCTTTCCTCTGAGTAGGTACATCCGACTCAACTAAAGGGATGGTATAGGTGCTGGGCAAGTTTCAGTGCCAGTTGCTGATGCTGTATAAATCATCTCTATGTGAAAACCCAATTTACTATTATATTGTCAAATGCAACAGAACGCTAATGAGCTACGCAACAGATATACAAACATCCTTATCACTGGACGTAATATTGTAATAATGAGTGCGCTATTTAATCAAGGATACGGTGACCGTGAGGTAATGCCGTGATAGAAGCCTGCTTGTAAATTTCTTCTAACTCTGTGACACGTTGTTAAGCCTCGTAGATGAAGGCAGCGATTTTAAGTTAGTAGAATTTTTGAGCTTTCGCACTTCTTTAATTTATTCATTTATGTTAGGTATATTACCAAAGGTATTTATATAACATATGAAAATAACAAAGATCACATGATCGGTTGTTGATCAGACCAAAAGGAACAGTTCCAATATAATGCTATTTATAGACGAACACAACATTCAACATTTAAACTTATAGTTAATTAAACTAAATATGTATTAAACTAATAATACTATAGATAACTAAATTATGAGATTTTTCATTGAGCTATAGGCATAATAGAGGTAGAATACCTGTTAAAAAAATTACACGAAATCGTGAATGGTGGCGTAAATGGGGGAGGCCTTTGCCCAACAAAGGGACGACACAGGCTCATAACAAATATAAATTTGACTTTAAAATTTATTATATAGATAATTTGTGTAGCGTCAGCAACACTGGTATTCATGCTGAACAGGAAAATGCAGTGCCTGGAACATTATTAACTAGGTACAAGTATGAGGATCGCACAGCACTTGCCATCCTACTTAGCTTAGTCGGCCATATTTAGAGGAATGAACATGCCAATATGTCTGATTATAAATCACTCCTTTAAAACATTATTTCTTATCGCTCTGCTCATCACCATATACTGTGCCACGCGTGGTAGTTTCCATGTGTAGCTCCACGCGAGTAAATATTAGTCGACATCACCCTTGGACCACACGCAACTATCGTGAGGTGGTACCGACGTGTGATGAAGGTATTTTATTGTTTTATGGTTATTGTATGCAATTTCCATTTATAGGTACATACCTACTTAGTAAGGTCTTTCTATGTATTAAAGCTGATTTATACAGCGTCAGCAACTGGCCCAATCCAACTGGTACAATATGTCATGCTGTCCATCGTCCCGTAGGTGTATACATAACACATTGATGACGCTACATAAATCATCCCGAGCTTTTGAAGTGTACTCACACAAAATGCTAGTAGAAAACTATATGAAGCTAAAAGCCAGCAGATTGCAATATTCCTTTTATATCCCAATATTTTTTTCACTGCTGTATACTGTACACTAGCCTTCTTACTTCAAATAATATAATATTAAATATATATAATATAATAAAGCTACACTACCACTCACTGACTGACTGACTCATTGACATCATTGTTCTCCCACTTCCAGATGGAATTTTGGGATTCTGTAAAAAGGGTTGGGTAGAGGGTCTGGGGGTGAGTACGAGAAAAATGAAACTACCCCTTTTCCACCCCCTTAATTTTTTTTTTAATTTTTTTTACTTTTCTTCGCGTGCTGCGAAGCAGCTCGCGCACAACCTACCCTCGACTCTTTTTAAACAACCCTCGCGTGCTGCGAAGCAGCTCGCGCACCACCCAGTCACTAGTTAAATAAGTATATATAATTCAACTTTAACCGGCGACACGTGGTCGGCCGATATAGCACTGGCGAGACGATCTCGTCACCTTCGACAGACAGTTGTAAGAGTTCTGCAAGGTATCGGGACAATTTTAGGACCTTTGACCTCGGTGGGACGAAATAGATGGACTAAAAACCATATTATTGCTTTTCTTTGTCATGGAAGAGGACATTGGTTTCAGTAATTCAATCTTACGATTATTTCGGAGAATTATATAATTGTAAATATTTGTGTCAAAAACACGAATTGCATTTGTATTATGTTAAAGTCGGCATCCACCAACGGTATAACCCCACAATAAAACAGCAAACAGTCATAGAAACAGCCATTCAATCAGCATCGACAGTCTTCATCAGCGCACCGCACTATCCCGGCACCGTTTGACATCAATTACGAAGCACGGTGGTGGCACGATGGCGTTCTCACGAATGGAGGCTGCATTTGTCGCGACGGGACGGATACTTATCTTAGAATAATGCCTAAAACAGCAGAACAAATGTTGTCTTGTTCTTCTTATTATGGCTTTTTGTGTATCGTTTAACACAATTTTGGCAGTCTCAAGTAATAATAATCATCATTTCAGCCGTAAAACGTCCACTACTGAACTAAGGCGGGAGGCCTCATGGATCTCCATGAGGGGTAGTTGCCATACTCACCACGCTTGGCAGGCGGGTTGGTGAGCGCAGTATTGGATGTTGATATACGGAAAGACGCTGCTGCCTATCTTCCGGAGGTGTCCCTTAGCAGGCTCTTACTGCATCCACGGGTAGGAGAGGAGGGGCAACATTCTACTGCCGGCACCCCACGGCTATCTAATTAATCGTAAAACAGCTAAATTAAAGGTTTGAAAATTGTTGATGACAATGACAATTGACAGTGAAAATACAAATGTTTTGAAATCACTGTTCGTCAATCAATCGGCAGGGTGATTGATTACAATCTCGAATACTATCCAAATACTACTACTTGGCCAACATGGCCAGCCAACTAACATAAGAATTTATAAACTTGACACTGGCGGAATTGTGTATAACTAAACACAAAAAGCCATAAAATAAAAAGACAAGATTACATATCTCACGACAGGTTTTGCAACAGGCAATCGTTGCTGTCAAACGTCAATTTTTTATTAGAGAACAGCAAGGAATTTACATTTGACAGCAACGATTGCCTGTTGCAAAACCTGTCACGAGATACGTAATCACTCTGCGGGTCATATGTAGCTTCTTCTTCTTGACGGTGCGGGTAAGGGCCTCTAGCAGCGCTATGTACCCTGGCTTCAACTCTAAGAAATACCGCTTGTAGGTCATGGGTTGGCGCCCAGATGTTTTCCTGGCTTCAGGTGAGGTGTCTGGACTTGTGTGCCTCGCTCCTACAGGTAGTCGGGTGCGCACAGGATTTCTCGGGGCAAGCGATGCCAGAATCACGTTTGCTCACATCACTTGTCATATTTGATGTATATCATGTAGATTAAAGAAGAAGAAGTAAAAATATATATTGCCTTTACGATATTTTCATAGCGTTAGTGATTTATCTCGTCTAGGTCGTTAGTGAGTTAAGAATATAATTGAGTCTCCTATCATTCTTATCATCAATAACTTGGCACGCTGAGGCATCCTAAAGTCCTAGATTGTTCCCTAAAAATCAGAGATACGTTATTTTAAATAACAACAGGTAATAAAAATGACAAGACATGAATTTAATACGATTTTACTTCTGTGAATAAATAAATGTTGCGATCTCTCTAATAGGGGTTTGTTAATGATTCCGTTACTGAAGAATTCTGTGTCTGTTTGTGGCACCTTAAATAATTGGACCAATTTGAATGCAGTTTTTTTTATTTAAAATCAGATTTAAAAAAAAAAATCTTCGGGACTAAGTAAAGTGACGGGGTTTACTTACATTTTTTAATTTTATAAACTTTTAGGTACATTTACCACTTCAACAGGATTTAGATGTTAGCTGTTTATGATTTTATAGCTATACTTGAAGCGGTCCGCGGATTTGCCCGCCTAGTTCCCGCTCCCTTTGGAAAAACAAAGAAAATATATAGCCTATGTAACTCGCAGATACAGCTTTCCATCGATAAAGAATTTTTAAAATCGGTTTTGTGGTTTAGGCGTGAAACCGTAATAAACGATGTTTTTTAGAGGTTATGGAATTTTGAAATGGAATGATACAAAGAATACTTTTTAAAATTGATATAAAATTTACTTTATTCGAAAGAAAATCTTCTGGAATTATAATTTAAATATGACTTCTTGTATATGACCGCCACGGCTGACTCGGACGTAGTCTAATCTGGAGGTTCAATTTTCAATGACTTTTTCCAACATTTATGGCCGTATAGCGGCAATAACGCTGCGAATGTTGTCCTCCAAGTGGTCAATCGTTTCGGGTTTATCGGCGTAGACTAGCGACTTCACATATTCCCACAGAAAATAGTCAAGCGGCGTTAAATCGCACGATCTTGGAGGCCAATTCACGGGTACGAAACGTGAAACTGCGGTTACCAAACGTTTTCTTCAGTAAATCAATTGTGGCACGAGCTGTGTGACATGTTGCGCCGTCTTGTCAAAACCACAGCTCCTGCACATCATGGTTGTTCAATTGATTAACGAAAAAGTAAGTAATCATGGCTCTATAGCGGTCACCATTGACTGTAACGTTCTCGCCAGCATCGTTTTTAAAGAAGTACGGACCAATTATTCCACCAGCCCATAAAGCACACCAAACAGCCAGTTTTTCTGGATGTAACGGTGTTTCAACATACACTTAAAGATTATCTTCACTCAAAATATGGCAGTTTTGTTTATTGACGTATTCATTTAACCAAAAGTGAGCTTCATCGCTAAACAAAATTCGCTTATGAAAATCGGTATCAACGGCATTTATGTTTTGGGCCCATTCACCGAATCTACGCCTTGCTAGGTGATCCTGTGTGGCTTTAATTCTTGCACTAGTTGGATTTTGTAAGCACGCAAACCAAGATCTTTCCGCAAAATCTTCCTTATAGTGGATAGACACATATCCAATTCCTGTGCACGATGGCGGATAGACTGATTCGGGTCTTCCTCTACGCTACGCTCTACAGCAGCAATGACTTCTTCTGTACGCACTGTACGACGTCTCTGGGCATACGTATTATCATTTAGAGTAAACGTGGTGCGAGAACGTTCCATAGTTAATCGAATTAATTGCTCTGATGGACGATTATGTTGACCGTAAAATGGGCGTAGTGCGCGATACGTATTTCGAACAGAACCATGGTTTTCAAAATAAATTTGCACAATTTGGAAGCGTTGTTCAGGCGTCAGTCTATTCATGTTAAATGCCAAACCAAACTAAACGTAAATCACTTGACAGCTTACAAAATGGCCGCCAGTTAAAAAAGTGTTACCAACATAAAGTTCTATACCTCTAAAAATACAGCCTTTACAAACTCACATACGCGTTTTTAATAATAGTTAGGATTGTAGCACTGCGAGAGTTACGTTACGTTGCCGTCTCGTAAGCTGTAAAATTATAAGAGAAACCGACCACAGACCAATAACGGCCTGTAACGTATTGTATTCTTTATTTATTTGTATAAGTGTTAGAAAATAACCGTTTGACAATGTCTTGTGGTAAGGGTGAGAAAGCATGAAATGAAATACATTAACTGCAGGAGTATTAAGATACTATATCTATAGGTGTTAAATTAAGAAGCATAATCATCATCTCATCAGCCGTAGGACGTCCACTGCTGGACATACGCTTCCATCATGGATCTCCAAGTAGCGTAATATGACTAAATTGTAATGTAAATAATTAGAAGTGAAATAATGAGGTTCCTTCTTCGCTTATTTCCCTTGGAAAAAAGGCGGGCTGGCTAGCGCAGTGCGGGATGTTGATACACGAAAAGACGCTGCTGCTTATCTTCTTAACGTATCCCTTGGCAGATTCTTACTGCATCCACAACCAAGATAACAGGGGCAACATTCTACTGCCGGCACCCCACGGCAGAAAATTATATCTCCTTATATTAAAATCGATGTAAGTATAGATATATAATTTTATATTAAAAAGTATCAGGACGCTATATTTTTCAAGCGTGTGTTGTTTTAATTTGTTTGTGGTACAAACTGAACCTAAGTTCACGGGTGTTCATCCGCTAACTGCCAGAGTGTTACACAAAGTTTACCCTTTGGTCAAATGCGAGACCGCGCTTGTGGTCTGCCGCAAGACCAATCATGGGTCATGGATACGTTTTCTGACCCCAACTGTGATGGAAACCTGTGGTTAAATTATCCTGGGCATATTCATCATTTGTTTTGTACTTTATCTTAGAAGGTTTTAAACTCTAAAACTTACTTGCAGATAATGCAAAACGTAAACTGACATGATGCTACGATGTACTACTAGTGTATTATATTATCTGTGGATGTACATACATTTTTTTGCACAATACTTTCTTATTTGTAAGTTGATAATAATAACGAAAAACTAATGATATTTGAAAATTCACAGGCTGCCTATATGTTTAAAAAATATGTCCTGGCCAATAAAACTAATTTTATTTTAGACAACCTTCAAATTATATCGTAAGCATAAAAAGTTACATTATTTTAATTAAAACAAGGATACAAGTCGTATTAAAAATCAATGGTTGTATAGAAGTTTCTATAAGACAGTATTACGAGAACAATAATTATGTTAAAAACTTTTGAAAACACTAACAAGAGACGACTGTCAAAAAAAGGATATAATGTCCCAACAGAGGTTTTTGTTGCATTGTTCCATTTTCAACACGTTTACAAAGTAATTATGGAAGTGACTAACGCCTACAATGAATTCGGAATTCAAACTCACTGGAAGTTTTTATAAACTTTTTTCCATAGACACAAAAAAAGCAGAACTTACTTAAGTAGTACGGGTACGGTACAAAATACAATGATATGGAATTGTTAAGTTGTAACAACTACATATTTTGTTTTGTAATAATTGTTGTTGTTTTTACTGACTTAAGAGTTTGACCAACACAAATAGTGTTAAATGATCATTCAACCTTTTTTCCTTTGTCCTTTTATGGCAACAGTAGTACCGACCGCAAATTTGTCAGACCACCTTGCAGCTAAATGATATTTATGGCCCCAAAGCCAGGAAGACGGTAAGCCATGCTGTTGCATAATCTTCGCAATTTATGGCTGCTTTTATTGTATGCGGTTGTTTTTGTGTAATGTGATTATTTAATTGTTTGATTTGTTGCTACTTTAATAATCAATTAGAGAAAACATTAGAAAATGTACTCAATTACATAATAATGATACCTATTTGTATGGTTTATTCGTTTCCGTGTAAGATATTTTCTGTATAATTATCTACGTACCTAATATAGGTAAGTTAAATATCCGTAATATTATATCGTAGATCATAGATCGGTAACAGATAGTTAGATATCCAATATTTTAATTTCAACTGTCGGAAATTGCTCCGCTCAAATCAATGATCGATTAAAGAATATCCAGATTATCTCAAAATCAATCACGCCCATGGAAAATCAGGGTTCTGTGAGATTCTGCACGTGAGGCAAAGGTCGGTGCTTGTATTAAAGAGAGGAAATCCGGCGTCCATTGTTGTATCCAACACTTATGCACTTTACCTGACCGGGGGATAAAAGAACCTGGAATAATAGCCTGCCTTACCGTGCCGCTTTCTAAAAAAATATCTCCTAAAAAACAAATTTAAATATCGAACGCATAAAAAGTGAGCATGCAAATGATGCAACGGTCTGCGATATTGTGCAGATCCAGTTTTGAAAAAAGATTTTAATTTTCTCACGTTAGTGGCAGTTTTTTTCTGGAAATTTCTAATGACGGTTTAATTTGAAGAACTCTTTGGGGTTTGATTTCGTGGGTTTTTTGCAGTTGTTGTTTGTAATAACAAAGTCTCGTAACACGGATGTCGCAAAAAATAATTGCACAGTGAATTTATGAATTTTCGGTTGCATAAATTTTATGTGTAAATTGGTGCACCATTTTACTGTTTTTTGTGTTTAAATTAACAGTTATGCCGCTATGCCATTTTTTTAACTCAAATTTGCATTTACTTGCCATGGTTTCTTGCCATGATTAAAATGTTTCAACTATATTTAGAACCCGAAAAGTTGTTAAAGCTCTAAAGACTTTCGCGCCAGTACGATTTCAACTGTTTTTATTATTTCAACAAGCTTTGCACAAATTCAAACGGTACTCTATTCCCATGGTGTCAGCCAAAAAATAAATCAATCAATACAAAACAAGAATCGCCAACATTTTTTATCTTTTCACCGTGACACGACAAACAAAAAGAAGACCACATCCCCATGCTGTATCTAAAGAAATAAATTAAACTATTCTTAGGGGAGATTTTTACCGTTAATTCTGAACTATATTAAAAAAGAGATAAAAAATCTTTAGGATGCGTGTGGGAATCTCAAAAAACTGAGGACAGGAAGCTACGGTAAGTGTAAATATGAATCTACGAGGTGACACAAGAAAGTTGAACGGAAATTCATTTGAGAGATTTACTGCCACTCTTGATGAGGTCTTGAACTTTTTAACGTCCTTAATTATGATGATAAAAAGTAAGTGGGTATTTGATGATATTTAACGAAAATCGTACATAAAATCCTAATTATCTAAATACATAAAATGTATTACGGTTGACTTTCTACGGCTGCTTGATTGAAAATTAGCATAGGAAACATGTTCATAAGCTTTAAAGCAAGCTATAAGCTGCAATAAAAAATAAATAATTTAAGTCGTCAAGGTAGAATCTGCTGAAACTTACACTTTTTACATTTCTAGAGACTTTTTTTCCCAAACCACGAACCCCGTGTTCTGGTCAAAAAGGTTCTAATTTTACAACCGTTACGGCACAATAAAACACGAATTAAAAAATCCACCGGAAGCTTGAACTGTTTACTTCCGCCGCAAGGCTAAATCTCGCCTAGAGGAGGCTCATCAAAAGATTCGTTTCATTGGGACCGATTTAAAGCCAGCGTTTCTAAAAGTTTTATGTGAGATAAGGGGCGGCAGATATTTTTTTTCTGTGTGGTTCTCAAAAACAATTACTACCAGGAGATTTAAGCAAGGATCTGTTATCTTATATTTTGCTTTGATCTGAAGCTAATAAACTGTTTAAAACGAATCAAGTGATTTAATAATAATTTAAAAATATATTAAAAATGTAGAATATACCTACGTACTTTTTTTCCTTATGGAAAAAAAACATTGACGGTCACTGCCCCTCACGACTACCCAGACAACGCTCCCTATGTTTCTTCCCGAGACTGTTTATAAAAACATATGCACATTTTTTAGCGTATCTCGAATCAAGGTGCAAGCATTGTGCAAGGGATATCTTTGAGGGCTCAAATAATTTCTGTGAGTGCATTTTTTATGTGCGAGTGTGTTTTTTAAGTTTTCTCACGCAGAGATCTATTCAGGATGAGATCTGTGGGTAGATACATCCTGTATTGTTGAATCACGTATGACTGAGTATTGATGATAATTTTCATCATCGATTGAATCGAGATCGCCCGAAACACCATGTGTAATTTGGATTTCAATTTAAACCGCTTCCATAAACTTATTTAAAAGAAAATTAAATTTTATTACCTAAACATGTTTAGGTCCAATTATTTCTTAGTTGATAATCAATTTAGTCTCTTAATAATATTTAGCAAACGAGTAGGTACTTACTTGATTAGGATTTATTAAAATCCCATGGATAAAAAAACGTAACAATAGATATTAATATCGTTAAAAATAATGCCGCCAAAACAACACCGTTAACAAAAAACACGGCGATAATACTCTCTCATTTTCGTCACACACAAATAATTGCATATGCTAATGGCTCCCGCATATTCATTACAAAAAGTAATATGACAAAAAACGGTAATTTAATATAAACTAGACGACAAAAATACGGCCAATGACATAAAAAATGCCTGAAAAACACTGGGGGAGGCTACCGAGTGAAACGGTAAAAAATAAAGGGGTGGATAAAACAAAGGAAAAAACTGTGACCCATTATCGTCAGCTAACTGGGCTTTGAGACAAGCGGTTAATTTTGTTAAAGGTGATTTATGAGTTTTATAGCTCAAAAAGGCGGGTTTTCAAGGTTATAAAGAGATGAAGGCAATAACAACGTTCTCAATAAATAAATAAACCCGTTAAATATTTATCTATTGTAAATAAAATAAAGCAATTCCTGCCTTATAGTACACATTGAAACAATGCATAGTTTTAGTGTTTACGCCACTTATTCAGATGTAATGAAAACACTTCATCATCATCATCATCATCATTTCAGCCGTAGGACGTCCACTGCTGGACATAGGCCTCCCTCATGGATTTCCAGTTGTTGCGGTTGGAAGCGATCTGCATCCACCGTCGACCTGCGGTCTTCACCAGGTCATCATCCCACGCTGTGGACGTCCTACGCTGCGCTTGCCGGTCCGTGGCCTCCACTCGAGAACTTTTCGGCCCCATCGGCCATCTGTTCTGCGAGCTACATGGCCTGCCCATTGCCACTTCAACGTGCTAATCCGTTTGGCTATGTCGGTGACCCGAGTTCTTCTACGTATCTCCTCATTTCTGATTCGATCGCGTAAAGAAACCCCGAGCATAGCCCTCTCCATAGCTCGTTGAGCGACTCTGAGCTTATTCATGAGGCCAATCGTGAATGACCACGTTTCGGTTCCATATGTCATCACTGGTAACACACATTGATCGTAGACTTTCGTCTTAAGGCACTGAGGAATTTTGGACGAAAAAACGTTGCGTAGTTTCCCAAACGCTGCCCATCCGAGTTGGATTCGTCGATTGACCTCTTTCTCAAAGTTGGACCTACCTAACTGGACAGTTTGTCCTAGGTATACATACGCGTCGACAACTTCGAGAGCCGAGTTCTCGACCATAACTGGGGCAGGCACCACATGGACATTCGACATAACCTTCGTCTTGTCCATGTTCATTTTAAGGCCTATCCGTTGGGAGACTCGATTGAGGCCTTCGAGCATCGTGCCGAGTTCCTCCATCGACTTTGCCATGACCACAATATCGTCGGCAAACCGAAGGTGAGTCATGTATTCGCCGTTAATGTTGATGCCTAGTCCTTTCCATTCCAAGAGCTTGAAGGCATCTTCCAAAGCGGTCGTAAACAGTTTCCTGACAAAACACTTGACCTGACAAAATAATTAGTCAGTCAACCTGTTCTACAAAGTTAACTTTAAGAAAATGTAATTCAATTTTAACCAATCAACGCCACATTTAGTGTCAAGGCTTAAAATGCCGATTTTCGATCGCCGGGGGCGGATCCATCGATGCTCCATTTCGACACCGCACTGAGAATGACACGATCTTTAGAGCAAAACGACAATCAGCGAACAATAGAGTTCATCCCTTTCACTTTCAACGGTCTATGTGTCAATTGAGATGTCTATTGTTTTATGGTAATTTTATTGGAAATGGAAGTAATGATTTTATTTTGTAGGTCTGATTGTTTATTAAGCAACCGTTATCATTTTATCGCAAAAAAATCACATCTTTATAGTCTTATGTAATGAATAGAAAAATGTAATGACTGATATATTTTTCTTACAGGCTGCACTGTAAAAAAATAAGCTATGTAATATACTGATATGTTTTTTTAGTAATGTATTTTCTATGTGAATTCGTAAAACATACTCTCATCTATGTCTTATAAAACCGTTAAACATTTTTTTTTCAATTCATCCCCGCAGATGCAAAATCAGAGACGACTATAGAACATAAATTATTTAAATTTGACTTGTAATAGTGTACGGGCTGATACAGGATATGCATAAAGGGTTAAAAAAATCCTGGGGTAAGATTTTTTATGCGTCATGTAGGGTCAGGAATACTTGTTTGGCCAGCGTTCGTTACGCTATTGACTAAACGAAGGAAGTATTGAATATTTATATTGCTTGAACATATTTTATAAAGTGGATTAAGCTCTTCTTACCCTTTTCAATAATTCCTGCTATTTTTCATTTTATATATGGTATTTGTTTATATAAAAACCGTTGTTCTACCAACCAACTATTAGATGATGAAAAGCCTGACTGCCTAGACTTCAGTTGATGTGTCTCAGGAGATGAAAACGCACAGAAATCTCTCAAATCTGACGTTCCGCGTTCAAGTTCTTGCGTATTGTGCATTGTACCCGTGTCACTAGGTACCCCGACCTTAGGAAACTCCATGAAATGCCGGAAAAGGACTTTAGGCCGCTTATTCTATTATACGCTATTCGATGACCTTCACAGAAGTTTAGTCAGATGTTGTAATAGAAAGGACATGAAACGACGAGTTCGTTGTCCCTTGTTTGAATCTCTCTCTCACTCCTCTGGTCTGGTTTTCTGGTCTGGTAAAGACACAGGAATTATTAAAAAAATTAAAAGATCACATTTTACCTACGCTACTGTACTTTTTAAGCAAAATCTTTATAGCTTCCATTTCTATGCAGTATGTTCCATTTTAATGCAAAATAAGAGAATCATCTCCCATACAATCTAACTCAACTCATAACAATACCTTATCTATAACCCCACAAATCAAAATTGGCGACCGAGCATTATCTCCTAAAATTCAATCTAAAATCACCCTTTTGATTGTCCTGAGCACCCTTTTCGGACCTGATGATTCAACCATTTTTTATCTGATGCAACGTTGACTTTATCTCATGACCATGCGGAAAAGATCCAAACAAAAAAGCACCAGGTGGTTCTTAAAAAAATTGCGAGGATATAATCCCTTCTGGATGTCTTCGAAGACATGTGTAAAGTATGTATGTGTAGGTGCATTGTCCGCGAAACGTTAAAAAAAAATAAAGCAGGATACTTTTGCCTCGAGTGATTCTTGATTCTCATTGTCGTCTTGTAAAAAACCTTACGTTACTCGTACTTTTTTAAAATATGTTGTTTATTATAAGTTTTAGCTATCTAATTTGGTTAGCCTTGTATCAGGTAAAATCATGAAAGATTATAATTCAAGTTTACCGTGTTGATTAAGAAGGGCATCTAGGCACTGAACGAACCCACAAAAATAAGTGTAAATACAAGTCTTCTAGACTTTTCTAATCCATCATCGGCTACAGCATCGCTTAACATAAGGTGAGATTGTGGCCAAAAAATGTTCTATCAGTTCTAAAAAAGAACGCCTGATAAAACTTGAGTAAAGTATAAAAACGTGCACTAGCTAATAGGGGTCAGAAGCTCATCATTATCATTTTATTTTAACCCTTATAAGGCAAAGCTCAAAAATAGCGTATAAACCTCGAATACGCGTCGTCCGACTAAAAACAAAAAACGCATCGTCGCATCCGCGATAACTCATTACCCGCATGCCCAAAGAGGACAATGCAATCGATAATGCTAAACGAACACGTGTGCCGGCCCTTTGTTTTACGCGGACTGAGAGTTGAATTTTATTGTTAGAAAAAATATTTTGTGTAGTAACCCGTATACATAAACAAGCGTAAATAAAGGATGAACCCTTAATTTTTCAGACTATACACGACAACTTTTATGCAATGAATAAATAACTTTGTATGCAATTAAACTTTATTTATTACAGTTTTTTATTTTATCAAATTAAAATATAAGTAATGTACATTTTATGATATGAAGAGAGGAACCTCCTATCACAGGTATCATAAGTAAAAGATGTTTTCAACCCTGTATTATTATTACTTTTATTATTTAAAATACAGGAAAATGCATTTAGTTTTTTTTTAATTTTGGTTGCTTTAACTAATAGTAAAGATGAGGAGTAATAAGTTGGCATGGTATGGCCACTTGATGTGAAGGGATCAAAGGATGAATCGAACATATGAGGAGTAATGTAGATGGTGGGGTGAAATGCAAGGCAGGCCGAAGAAGGATTGTGTGTCAAGATATGAGAAGGAAAATTAATGGATGACGACCTAGAGAGGATAGTGGAAGAGGGAAACATGTTGTGCTGACCCTGCATAGAGTGTGGTAAGGGCTAAAGATGGTGATGAAACAAAAAAATTTGAATAATTAACAAACCGGATTTTTTTTAAATTAGGTAAAATACCACGCATACTGTGACATTAGATTATAATATATAAAACATATTAGGATAAGGTCTATCAAAAAGGAAGATTTATTGAACCCATGCAATCGTCTTGCAAGCTGGCGTAATAACATTAACAAATTAAATTATTTATTCAATAAAAATGTAGTATAGATTTCTTGCAAATATTTGTATAAAAATGGCATGCACATTTCATTCAATACTGAATATTGTTAACGTAAGCCTGATAAAAAATCGAATCCGAATCTCCGAAGATTCCCACGAAGACTTATCTAAGATAGCCAGCAGATGTACATGAGACCTTAAAAAACATGAGAACTATCCCTCACCTATGACCCGAGGGCATTCGCAAACTTGGACCGTTAAAAAAAGGAATTACAGTGCGGACTAAAGAAAAGAAACTTTTGTTTGTTAAAAAACTGTGGGGTACTATTTGAATAAGAAAAAAACTGAGGGGTGCGCACAAAAAGCCTGGGTGCTATTTTTTAAGGTTAAAAATATGCATAGTTACTTATTGCAAATTGGTTTCGGTCAACATTCTCACGAGTATTTTGAGAGAGCCAATAAAGACGCAGATGCAAACTTGTGAATACTAAAATTTTATTTGATTTG
This sequence comes from Pasiphila rectangulata, assembly GCA_963082625.1. Classification (NCBI taxonomy): domain Eukaryota; kingdom Metazoa; phylum Arthropoda; class Insecta; order Lepidoptera; family Geometridae; genus Pasiphila; species Pasiphila rectangulata. Next base: position 12,431,990 of record OY720249.1, read on the forward strand.
TGACTATGTATGTACATTCACTAGTTATTATTATTTGTTGTTTTTTTCTGATAGTTTCTGTAAATTTTTAAGTAAGTTTAAATGTATTTAATATAATATTCTTTTACTAAATAAGTTATAGCAGAACTTTTTGAGTCAGACTAGACGCTTGGCTGACTGGTTTTTAACGTTCCAGTTACTCAACTTATTTTTCAAGTTGTATGTAAATCTGTTAAAAAATGTACTGACTGCTTAGTACCTAAAGTTCGCTCGGTGCGCGAGTGCAACTTACAGTTAGTGGTTTTTTAACGGAAGTAAATTCGTTATCAGCTACCTATTATCAGTCTTATCAGTGACGTGTAAATTGGGGGCATGCGGGCTAACGATGCGTTTGTATGCAAGGCGCGTCTGGTCACAGTTTGATGGCTACATTACATTGGGCAAGCTACCTAAACCATGATGTTTATAGTTTGTGCAATAATATAGTAAATGCCAAAGGTTGCAGAACCACACTCTCATCTTATATTCTATTGAGTTTTCTTTGTTATAAATGCCTGTCCAGTCCGAATTAGTCGCGGTGGTCGAAGACAGATAGATATATGGTAAATGCAGCTAAGCATTCTCAGAATATACGAAATACGTGACAGCGGGGCGCGACTTGCGGCCATCCGCGTCAGTCTACGTTATCATCGCGGATCATAAACACATTATTAACTAATAGTAGTGGCAGTAAAGCTGTGCGGCGAGCAAACGCAAGCTCTTGCTTTGATGTCCCATAAATAATATCCTACCTATACTGGAGCCAAATTAGATGTGGAATGCTTGTAACCGAACTGCCAATACTTACCTAATAATACATAACCTAATAATCAATTGTTTTTTTTTGCTGATTCGTATACATTATTTTATATTTACTGTAGCTTTGTAACCACTAGCTTCAATGTGAATTTGTTATAAATGACTTCAAACGATTAAGTTTTATTAAGGATCATTGAGTCTGCAAAGGATCAGGATGGTTGGAAGACTTTAGGGGATACCTATGCCCAGCAGTGGGACAACATTAATTAAATAAAAAGGAACTTTAATGAAAGGTCAAATGAAAACTCCTAAAAACATCATATTTACTTATTTTTTAGTTTTAAAATTACAGGATTTTATCGCGTACCTTTGCGTTCTTGGTACCGGGAGGACCTCCCGCGACCAAGAACGCTGAAATGTGTTCGAAACGTCGGGAAAATAATAAAAGAGGTACGCGATAAAATCCTGTAATTTTAAAACTAAAAAATATGTTAACAAATCGCGAAAGCTTAACAAGTTATATCATATTTACTTTTTCTAGAGGGAAATTAGCTAGTTTTTTTTCTTGGGATTACCTTTCAATACATGGTATGTAGTGGGGTGCCAGCAGTAGAATGTTACCCCTCCTCTCATGCTCGTGGATGCAGTAAGAGCCTGCTAAGGGATACCTCCGGAAGATGGGCAGCTCGCCAACCCACACTTGGCAGGCAAGCGTGATGAGGCAAGTACCCCTCATGGAGATCCATGAGGGAGGCCTGTTCAGTAGTGGAATTTTTACGACTGGAATAATAATAAAAAAACACGGTCTGTCCACTATTAAGCTAAGCTTTTTACCACACACCTCCATATTTTTATAGAGCATAAAAGGACGTCATTCGATCGCGTGGTAGTCATGTTACCATTATTGTCGTAAAAAATCTTTTTGAATACGCGTACGCAGATGTTTTGTCCACTTTTTATGGTCCTCATTGAAATAATTGAGCGTTCCGTTAGGTCTTTCTGTGATAGATCAATTTGTTGACAGCTGTAAGTACCTACATATATTTTTTTGTGATTATTAGTGATTTATTACAGAAAATGCACAATTCGATAGTTAACATTTAATATCATTGAATTAAATAAATAAAATAAAAAAAAAAAAATAAAAAAAAAAATGCTGGACAAATCACACAGCATCATCTAGCCCCAAGCTAAGCAGAGCTTGTGTTATGGGTACTAGATGACTGATATACTTAATACATTATACTACATAGATAGATATTTTTATTATATATAGAAAAACACCCAGAACACCCTGAACAAATATCTGCAGATCGTACAGACATTTGTCCCGAGGCGGGAATCGAACCCGCAACCCCTTGCGTCGCAGGCGGACCTTCGCCCGCTGCGCCACAGAGCTCGTCAAAATATCAATGCTTTAACATTTTTGTTTAATTTTTCATGGTAATCATTGTTTTAAAAATAATCCCCGTGGGTACCGGTGGACGTCCTACGGCTGAGATAATAAAAAATAAAGCTTCATGAAAATGCTATTTAAATGAATGGAAGGACCAAATAATTCAAATAATAAAATGCTTAACGTTATTACGCTAGTGAACTTATCTAAAATACTCAAATGCATTAGCTCTGCATTAGATCCAAGCGACTTCGACTTTACTGACCTGACACTAAATGTACAAATCGTCCCAAAACCAAGGAGTATCTTTACATCTGTATTACAAAAGGATCCATGCACCGATGCATAAATAAGTACTCTTTAGTTTTCAATAACCCTGAATGCACCACGCAGTCTGCGAATATGCGAGGGCGGCGGCGGCAGCAAACTAGAGATACTGGAATCGATATCATATATTAAGTTAAAACCTGGATGGGATTGGTACATGGCCATGAAAGATGGCCAAAAATAATGTGATCTTTCTTAGCTGTCGGTTCATTCAGTTTTAGAGAGAAAGAGACATATTATTTCTCTGAGTATAGCTGACTAAGCTAAGAGGTACAGACTTTGCAAGCCTAATCGATCTTACAATGTCCCAGGCACTGCATCGACCTACTGCATTACTGCCAGTTGCTAACGCTGTATAAATTATCATTGTACCACTTTTTGTAAATTGTGTTTATTTCTGTTTTTTGTTTTCCTGTTTGTTATGGTGTACAATAAAGTATATTCTATTCTATTCTATTCTATATTAATAAATATGTCAAGCCAGTTTACTTAACAGTCAGTTTATTTAGGAGCACTCTGAGTAGATCCAGTTTTTAGAACAGCAATAAATTATTGATCTAGTGAGAGTTTTTACTCTCAGTCGACCCAGTTTAAAATTTACAAAAAAGAATTTTAACTATGTAATTAACTTCAGACATTTTTCCTTCTCTGAGCAGGTATAGTTGACTAAGATGGTATAGGGTGGGCAAGCCTGATCCATCTAACAATATTGTAAGCACTGCATCGTCCCGTACAGCATGAAAATCCGTTACAGCGTCACTGTATAAATCATCTTTATACTAGATATAAAACAAAGGCTTAAAAGTAAGATGGATCGGACTATCACTAATAAGAATGAACCCAAATAAAATTCTGATCAAAATGTATTTATTCTATTATAGTTTTTACCTTTTGAGTAATTAAATGAACTTGTTAAACTTTCGCAATTTGTTAACATATTAATAAAAGCTACACGATAAAATTCTGTTTTTTTAAAACTAATAATAATTAAATGAACTTGAAAAAAAACTGTAAAAAGGTATGGGACCATAGTATAACTTATGTGCTTATTTTCGTCCACGAATTTGTTTGTTTTTTATTCTTATCCTACTAACATAACAAACGCGAAAGCTTGTGAGTATTTGTTGTTGTGTGTTATTCTTTCACGCAAAAACTAGACTACGGATTGAGCTAAAATTTTGCACACTTATAGATGTTGACTGGATAATCCCGGTCACATAGGCTACAACGCATGCGAAGTGGCGGCCATAAGCTGGTAAATAATAAAACTTGAATTTATGTCACCCGCCACGATCCTGTGCTAGTCTGATTAATCCATCGAGGACATACCCAATAGAGAGGAAATGTCATTTAGTCTAAAAAACAATTCCGCCAAAAATACTTCATAATTTTACAAAAAAGTACACAGCTCAGCTGTTGGCGCTGTAGGCCTACTGTCAAAGGCGAAAGACAGTTGTCATTGCATTAGTGCAAAGCACTAACGTGTTTTGGAATTCTTATGACCTTATTTCCCCTCTATTGGATATGTGCTCGATGGATCAATCTTAGTCTAGAAAGAAATCATATATTCACTTCCATGCCTTTAGTTCTTAAGACAGCATAGCTGACTCACTCAAGATCTATCAAAGTTTAATAGATGTATTTCACAAGCCGTGGGCAGACTATTTATTTATAGGCGAATCGGAGCCTCTTCAATGATTCAATGAACCTAGGAATACAACTTTATTAGCACTATTTAATGGCAAACCTGGTATGATGTTATTACTTTCACAGGAGGTGTTATAGGCGTGTTAACCGAGAGGTATGAACTCCGACCTTCAATTCGAAGTTCGTGAGTTCGATACCGGCCGTGCACCAACGAATTTTTCTTTCTTGTAAAATGTATGTACACATTTAACACGTGCTTTAACGGTGAACGAAAACATCATGGGGAAACCTGTGGCTTAGTCAGCTACAGACTTATTGACCTGTTACCTCCTCTGACTAAGCTGAGAGGATGGCTAAAGGTGGTGGGCATGCCTAATCTAAGTCCTATAGGACGCAGCAGTGCCTGGGACATTGTTAGAGGACAGACAGGAGACAATGCCTAGGACATTGTCAGAAAATGCTATTTATGCTGTATACAGCATAAGTATATAAATAATCTAGAATAGATGTAAAGGCCTCCCTGGCAGGGAGGTTTCTCTTGGCAGATTCTTACTGCATCTACGGGTAAGAGAGGAGAGGCAACATTCTACTGCCGACACCCCTCTTCCAGTTATTCGCCACTTCGCGAGAGACCCTCAGTCGGTACAAAAAATGTTGCTCTACAAGATTCTAAAAAGATAATTTTCTCCCTATTAGAATTAATGGAAAAATATAAACATAATCCGGTTAGAAAGCAAAATTTTTCTAAACAATAATTCTATAAAAAGAATTGTACCTACTAATTGTCCTCAGTTACGGGTACCTACTTATATAGAGATGGCTTTTCAAGAAGGAGTATACTCCTAAAAGCCATCTCTATATAATATCCTCTCTCTACATAATATCTCTTTATATAATCCTCTTAACGGAGGTATAATAAGTAGCTACTTTATAAATAACGAATTAATAAATAATGCTGGACATTTTACACATCCTTATGGCCAGGGTAAGCAGAGCTTGTGCTATGGGTACCATATGGACTATAAAGGTACGTTCTTAAAACGTGCTTTAACGGTGAAGGAAAACATCATTAAACCCGCGGCTAGTCAGCTTCAGACGTATTAACATGTTTTCCTTTGAATATAGCCGACTTTCCTGAGGGGATGGTATAGATGTTGGGCAAACCTTATCAATCTTACAATGTCCCAAGCACCGCAGTGTTCCGTACAGCATAAATACTAGTTTCTGACGCTGCATAAATCATTTAAAAACCGGTCCCGAGGTATGTGAAAGCCCAATTTTAATCGGTATATTTGTTCCCTTCCAAACAAATACTAATAACTTATTAGACCTAATACAAACCTGTACATGATGCAATAAACAAATACAAATACAAAACATGATAGATGTTTTCTAAAAGTAAGCACATCACCACAACTATTTTATTAACCATCATACAAACAAATTATCATCATCAGTTAATCGTCGATCGCATCTCTATAACGCCTAAACTTTCATAACTCATGCAAATTCGTTTGTCTCACAATGAACGCATTTGTACTTTGCAGACCAAAACTTTTGCCGTCAATATTTGACTTGTACATATTTTGAACTGTGTTGCTTTAGGAGAAGGTCGATTTTGCTGATGCTTATATGGATGGGAGAGAAAAGATTGGTGAGCAATATTCATATTAAAATATACGCTATTACAGACGGACGGACGGACATAGAACAATACAGGGCGTGGGTAGGATTAACTCATTACATTGCCTGGACGCCTTGACCGATATACATGCTGATTTGAACATGAAGGCTATGTATTAAAATGTAATTAAGGTTGCTTTTTGCGATAATTAGGTAACATCAGATGAACTGTGTTAACCTGTGGGTGTCATTGTGCTTTTATGTTATGTCAGTCTCTGGGCGCTTCGACCTACAACTAAAATTTACTATCTTATGTACAGAGTGTATTATAATATGTGAACTAATCCGAACGGCTTTCAGCCCATAGCCAAGTAGTTTTGGAGGGTAAAAATCGGCACCTGTTGAAGTTAAAACTTTCGTGGTCGTTTCTTGAATGCAAATCACAAAATCCTGAAAAGTCGTCGAACTAAAGTTGTCCTTGGGGTGGTCAGAATCACCTCAAGGTTTAGTACACATATTATAATACATTATTTAAAGAGCGTCAGCACTATGGTTCCTTTTTCGTATTCTTCCGCGGCTTTACATATCACTCCCTCAATTCGCGCCATTTTTTATAACTCGACTAAAAGACGAGACAAGCCCAAGGTCCACCTGATGTTAAGCGGTAACCTGCAAACAACTGCAATACCGCCGTAATCACGTTCATTAAGCACGTGACCAACGCTGTACTGCATTGAGCCCATCACCCCGAGACATAGAGTTGTAAGGTCTCATGTGCCCGTAATTTCACAGGCCCCTTACGCTTCAAACCGGAACACAGCAATGTATACATTACTACTTCGCGGCAGAAATAGGTATGGAGGTAGTACTTCTTCAAAAGAACTCTTTCCAAAAAGTTCTGCTACTCTAATTTTACGCGGTCTTTAGTTTGCCGTTTCAAGCATGCATCATTCATCATTTCAGCTGTAAAACATACACTACTGTACACAGGCCTCCCTCATTGATCTCCATGAGAGGTAGTTGCCATACTACTCTTCTACTCTTGGCAGAGGGATTGGCGAGCGCAGTACGGGATGTTGATACACGGGAAGTCGCTGCTGCCCATCTTCATGGGCATGAGAGGAGGGGCAACATTCTTCTGCCAGCACCCAACTGCAGCATTATTCATTAATTATTTATTATTGCCGGACAACACCCAGATATAGATGTCAGTCCACTTAGTCAATGTTATGATACGCGTGACACTATTACAGGTTGTCGGTACACCCGATACGAGCTGGTTCCGACGGGACATCCTGATAACTCGTGCCCACGTCCATGCTACACACGGGGACAAGATTAATGGACAGTATATTTAGACATCAAGAAAGTTTATTTAGAAATCGACATAGGAATTGATTGTGTTAAACTTTTATTTATAAAATCGTGTCAAGTAAACATATACCTATAGCTACGCAAGGTAAGCAAAGTGTATTATAAAATTTCATATAGATAAATACGGTGCAGATTGCAATGACTGTACTACCACCGTCATTGCGATCTGTACCGTTCAAAGTGTGGAGATTGTAGCAAAACGGAAGGCTTTCTAAAGATTACCGTCCCTCTGTTGGACTACAATAAACGGTGGAAGATGCTGCTAATTTATGTAGCAAAAATCCTTTTTAGACCACAAAGGTCGTTCAGAGAACTTTTATTTTTTTTATAAATTCATATAAGAAATCCAGTTAGAATTCATTCTTTTTCATATTACCTTGATGATAAAAAAAAAATATTACTTTATTTCACTGCAGTTAAGGATAATGCCATTTAAAGCATTAAATAATTTTATATTTATCACTATATGCTTTTGTCTTCTTTAGGTAAGAAGGCCAGCTCTTCAGAATACTGTTTATTTATTAACAGTCTCATATAAAAACTAAAAAAAGAGACACAATGTTTGATAAAAAAAAACTTTTTTAAGTCTGGACGACTCTGCGATCGGTATGTCCGACAGTGTACAGATATAATGGTGCGACCATCGGCGCGGACGGCCGCCAATTACCCTATTGTCGGCAATTGTTGTGCGACAGTCCTCTGTCCCGCGTTTGCAGCGATCTTGTTGCCGGGTAATACGTGTTATGGAGACCACTGTAGTACATCTATGTCTGCCTCCGTAGCTCAGTTGGTCTCATAGCTGGCTGAGACGCATAAGGTTGCAGAATCGATTCCATCCGAGGGACAAATGTTTGCTTTTCTGCAGATATTTATCTCGGCTCTGGGTATTTTATATGTACCAAAAGCTCACAAAAAATGTGTACATTTACGCATAACACAAGCTCTACTTTAGTGTTGTGTGAATTATACGGCAATATACTTTATCTTAGATTAGGTAATTTATATTTAGATTAGATTAGGTAATTTATATAACTTAAAACCACATTCTTGTGCGTAAATTGGCTACGGCAATGGCTCGTCTATGGCGCACATCATCTAGACGTAGGAGTTGTAAAGTAGTAAGTAGAGTAGTTGTAGGTTAGCTTTAGAGTAGTTGTAAAGTAGTAGTAGTAAGCAGTTGTAGTAGTAGATGTGATGCTAAGTTCACCGGGACAGCTTGTAATACTTATAATAAATTAGAAATATTTATTTAAAGAATCATTTATTTTGTCACATTTTTACAAACAAATAAAAAAAATCATCAATTCGGTTTCAAAACTAGTGACAAAAATTATCACTACTCAGCATGTGCTGTGGCAGAACGAGTCGTACCACAGCGCTGGTCTTCCGTAGTTTATTATTGCGATCGTGTTAAGACCTGCAGCGCGGGGTCACTCTAGACGTGTCATCTTTGCAATGCCGGTGGAAGATGTACACTGACACTAGTGGGGGTCACCAGGGGTCACTAGATCAGCACTGACGTCCCACACTAGGGTGTATTGTGTATTGTCCCGTGATACCCCGACTCGAGCCAACCCAATTCCTTGAAGTGCCGGAGAAGGGCCGCTGGCAGCACTCCATAAACATTCCGAAAGCATATGCAGATGCTGTAGAAGAAAAGCACGGCTCTATGAGCTCCTCCAGTCCCGTTTTTGTTCAAAGTCATTACCCTAAACCTACTATTCTTATACCTACTTAGGACGCCAAAGAACGTTGCCGTAATAACAAAGCCACAAAAACAATCAAATTAGCTGAACGCAAACGTGCATAAAGCGGCCCGGCGTAGATTAGGGCCAGGGCATTTGTATTGTTGCCCTTTGCCCCGTCGATGCCGGGTCATTTGTCAAGGGAGCTGAGTTTTAGCTTCGATTAATGTAATTGGAAGGTAAGCCAGAAAAATAAATAGGTTCCTCATTAATTCATATCAGCCGTAGGACTGCGGTCCATCTCCACTGCTGGATATAGTAGGTCTCCCTTATGTATCTCTAATATCATGAGGCGGTTGTCGCCATACTCGCCACGCTTGCCAGGTGGGTTGGCGAGCGCATTACAAGATGTTGATACACGGAAAGACGTTGCTGCCCATCTTCCGGGGGTATCCCTTGGCGGATTCTTACTGCACCAATGGACGAGAGAGAAGGAGCAACATTATAGTGGCGGCACCCCACGGCAAGGTAATCTATACAATTAATAAATTAGTGTCAAATTAACGGACTTTTTTTACCCGTTAGGATCTTTAATTGGCTCACTGATTCACATAAACTATGTATTAAAATTATGCTACAGCTGTGGTCTTCCAAGATGACAATAAATAGTTAGGATCCTGGTGAAAGCCGTTACAATTTCAATTAGACATACTTGTCCCACTACTGGGCAAACGCCTTCCCCATCAGCCCACTATGCATCTAGATGCCGTAATAATTATTTTATCATATACCTATTTTTTATATATATGCAGTGGGGTTGCTGTAGTAAAATGCTCGACGCCCGTGGATGCAGTAAAAATCTGCCAATGGATACCTCCAGAAGGTGGGTAACAGCGTCTTTTCGTGTATCAACATACCGTACTGCGCTCGCCAACCCGCCTGCCAAGCGTGATGAGTATGGCAAAACACCCTCATTATCGCTTGATGACTCGGATTTCCAGCAGCATCATCATTTCAAAAAATTGAGTCAACATCATCTGATGCCATCGAGCACATATCCAATAAAGGGGAAATAAGGTCATGAGTATTCCGAAACACATAATTAGTGCTTTGCACTAATGCAATGACAACTGTATCTCGCCCTTAACAGCGCCAACACCCGACCTGTGTACTTTTCCGTAAAATTACGAATATTTTTGGCGGAATTGTTGTTTAGACACAAGCATTGGTACGGGGGTACCAGAAAAGAGAACAAAGATTTTCAGAAAAAACGAAAAAAAATAATTTGAATTTCAAATTTTCAAATACATTGAGGTCACAATAACTCCGGTCCCTGTGACCTTAGGGTCACCAAAATCAATCAGTACCCTTCTCTCATTAAGGCAGTGCTAACAAAAAAGGTTTCATGTAAATCGTTCAACGCGTTCGGTTGTAATCGTGTCATGCACAGACAGACAGACAGACAGACAGCGCTATGCTTAGTAGGGGACTTTGCCTCCTAAAAATAAATGACATTTCCTCTCTACTGGGTATGTCCTCGACTGTCCTCGATGTCTGATGATGACTAAACTTTTTTATCGATAGCACGTACGGTCAACATCAAAAATGCAATAACAATGCTCATCGATGCGACAAGTCCTAATAATCCGTATAATCGCGCTGTCCGGCCATCCGTCACAATTAATATCCAATTGAGATATTCATTCTAATTAGCCTAATCTGCCAACTTTCCAACTGCTTTTGTTGTTTGGTGAAAGTATTTTTTGTATAGTTTGTTATTTTTGTAGTGTTTAACCACACTTAGGTAGAACATTTTCAAAGAAATGAATAACCTTATCAAAAATTTTACGGTTCCGGTGGGACTCGAACCCACGTCGGTCAAATCGATACTTGACGCTTCTTTAAGCCGGAAGTGCTTTGACCGCTAAGCTACAGAACCCATGTAACCCTGCTGAAATTCTTCATAAGGTAATGTCAGTTTGAGAAACCGAAGAGCGCCATCTACAGGTAACTACTAGAGTTATCCTGTTTATTGTCAATTTTCACAACTGACAGTGTCAGTTGTGAAAAATAGCCAAATTAAACCTTAAACATTTGCAATTCATTTAGCTTACACGTTGACGCGTTTCCCCATCTCTATAAAGTGCATTAGATGTTACATTACTAAAAAGTAAAAAAAAATTAAGCTTAAAAATTTTAATAAAATAGCCCTTACAATTGCCGTAGCTTTCACGCTATAAACAATAAGTAACTAACATAATTCCCATTTAAACCCTATAACAATCCAAGTGTGATCATAACTCTTACGCATGCTCTGTGGGTCTGCGTAATGAAAACATACGACTCTTTGATAGCCCGTTTTGGACCTAGGGACCCTTAGTAGTCACCAGATTGGTAGCAAACGCAAAATTACGAATTTAATACGTTTTCTGGTTTCTCAAAGTGAGCGCTTGAAATGTAAACTAAGAATGGATTTTACCTACAACTTCTCACTTTGTTTATTACCTCGTCACGCGAAAACTACGCTAGTAATTGAGCTGAAATTAGCACGTTTATAGATATTGATTAGGATTTTTATCGAGGTACAACGCGAGGCTGCGGGCAGAAACTAGTTTGCAATATAATATCCAATATATTTTTATTTTGTGTTACTACGTTGCGTCATTGTTTCTATTTTACTCACGTCTGAATAATATCATTTAGCTTTGCATAAAATTTAATTTGTTTAACAAAATTGATAATAATGTCCACCATCTTTTACACTTTTATGTTCAAAATTATTACAGAACTAGCAACGTATGTTTTGTTTGTACAATTTGTTATTGTTTAATTACCTAAAACAAAGCTTCATTGCAAAATCTACTACGGGTACCGTGTAAATCAACCCTGGCATTTACATTGTCTTGTTGGAGTATTTCTATTATGTTTCTCTGTTTTTCTCTTTTTGGATTTCAAAATCCATAGAAAATAAAAGGACTAATTTTACTTTTGCCGTGTTGGCCGAGTGGTGTGTACCCCCACATTTCAATCCGAAGGTCGTGGCTTCGATATCAATGGATTTTTCTTTCTTGAAAAATGTATGTGCACACTTAACACATGTTTTAACGATGAAGGAAACATCGTGAGGAATCCCGCGGCTTAGTTAGCTTCAGACGTATTGACCTGTTCTTTCCTCTGAATAATAGCTGACTAAGCTGAGAGGATGGTATTGGTGCTGGGCAAGCCTAATCCATCTAACAATGTCCCAGGCACTGCAGCGTCCCGTACAGCATGATTACCAGTTGCTGACGCTGTATAAATCATCTATAATAGATGCAAAGGCCTTACTTACTTACTTTAATTTTACTTTTACCTTTTAAGTTTTGTTTGTGATCAATAAAGTTTGTTCTGGGTAAAACAGAACGGTAGGTAAGTTTTAAGAGCATCCTACTCTGCGCATGCCAATTTTGGTCTAGAACCAAAATTTGCAATTTGATTCCACGAAATCTGAGACAAAATATGGCATGCGCAGAACCCTCTGAAAACTTACTGTTCAAAAGCAATCACGCATAGATTTGAGCTATTAGATATTCTGTGAGGCTTCCTCAATAGTTCGTGTTGACTCGGACTATATTGAGACGTTTACTCGTAGGCATCTATTGACAGTAAAATGAGAAATAGACATACCTACTCAAGAGGCGCCGAGTGAAAATTTGTCCCGTTACGGGGTCGCACAGACGGGCGAACTATCAGTACCTACCATAGATCGAATTATACCATGGATCGAATTATAACGCCAAGGAATTGTTGCGAATCTAAATCTAAATATTTGCTAATCATGCTCACGAGCCAATATACATTATATTAATGGGTTCTTTAATTTTTGTTTCATGAAGCGCACTCGGGTAATAGCAGATGGATCGTATTTGTTTTTCTGTATTAAACGCTATGTATGACCTAGCATCATGATGACTTGGATTGCTTGGACTGAAAATGGGTAGAGTAGGCTGGAGACGGTAGCTGTAAGATTTTTCCAAACCATGTTGAAAAGGAACATTCTGCAGAAACGCCCGTCTGCAACAACCTTGATCCAATGCGACACAGCGCCCACTGTCGCCTGATTTATTGCAAATGGCGCGAAAGCGAAAACGCTCGTAAAACGCAGCGCTCACGTTTATGGCGCGTTGTTCGGCCGTGGTTGCATGGACAGCCCTATGCGAATGGCAGGCGTTTGATTGTATGATGATTGGCAAAGTTTTCTATGATGATGTTGTAAATCAAGAAAGTCATGCTTTCGGCTGTGGTTTTCCGCGTCTTCTAAATGTTTGCCGGTTGTTGGTCTAGCATTGGTTTCTATTTCCGCGTCTTTTGAAGGTTTGGCGGTTCATTAGAAGCGTTTGATGCTTTATCTATGTGGTATTTCTTTTACTTAGTGCCGTCGCATGTAAGTCATTCTTAGTGCCGTCGCATATTAGTCGTTCTTAGTAGTACTATGAAATTTAAACTTTTTCAGTACTCTCTCAACCATTGTTGAGTACTGTTCAATCAACCTTCATTGCTTTTTCTAATGGATCATTTCGACTCATACCATAGAGTTAATGGGAAAACAAGCCCAAGCATTGAACCTATGTCATAGCAATTTCTGGAATAGCAAATTCAGAATGTAAGTTAAAAATTTGATAGCACCGGTTAAAAAGATTTACAAAAGACATTGCAATTACAGAATATTCCATGAGAAATTGTAATGTCTTCCTACAATTACAAGTAGACACTTGTAATTGTAGGAAGACAATTTCTGGACACTGATGAACTTCAGTAAAATGTACGTAATTTTAATTTTGTAAAATAGTATGAAATTATCGTCTCTTAAATGCGGTTCATATAGACAAGCCAGACACTTGTAATTGTAGGAGGACATTTCAATTTCTCATTGAATATTCTGTTATTGAAATGTCTCTTGTAAATCTTCTTTTACCGGTGCTATACATTTTTTACTTGCACTCTGGCTGATATTGCAGTTATATGTATACTTATACAGTGTGAGGTGCCGGTAGTGGAATGTTACCTCCTCTCATACCCGTGGATGCAGCCTACTAAGGGATACCTCCGGAAGATGGACAGCAGCGTCTTTCCGTGTATCAACATCCCGTACTAACCCGCTTGCCAAGCGTGGTGAGTATGTCAACTACCCCTCTTGGAGATTCATGAAGGAGGCTTGTGTTCAGTTGTGGACGTTTTGCGGCTGAAATGATACTTTTACAGGGTGTATATAATATGTGAACAAAAACGAAAGGGGGCACCACCTCCAGGAAACAACATTAGTTTTACGACTTTCTGGGATACGTTGATTTTCATTCAAGATAAGCCCATGAAAGCTTTAACTTCAACAGCTGGTTTTCCTTCTGAACTAATTTTTCGATTCGAGCCTGACGTTCAACCAAACAAACAAACCTCAGTCTTCCCGGGACCACGATGGGTGCAATCCTGTCGAAACGTCGGGCAATAATAAAGGTAAATAGCGCGATAAATACCCGGTTAAATATGTGTTAATATACAAACCTCAACCTCGTATTATTATTTTTTTAACGGTGTTAGGATAGCTAGCCTTCATTTTACTAGGTACGTAAATTCAGTGAGTAGTATGCAGCAGTTGACTAATACCAGTATGAAAACCAGCGCTGTGGTACGACACACTCAGCACATGCTGAATAGGAAGGACCATTTTTGTCACTAGTTTTACAACTTTAATAATAAAAATTTAATTTCTTGCACTATGTGTGACAAAATAAACGTACCTATATTTATCTTTAATATGCAAAAAAGCACGCTAATTAATAGCTTCTACGCACATAAGTCGAGCCGCTGAGCCGTTTTGGCCGCGTTTGGTCATACGAAGATAGTACCTGCCAATGGATTTATCTTTCATAAAAAAAATATGTGCACATTTAACACGTGCTTTAACAATGAAGGAAAATATCGTTAGGAAACCCGCGGCTTAGTTAGCTTCAGACGTATTGACCTGTTCCTTTCTCTAACAATACCCCAGGCACTGTAGCGTCCCATACAGAATAAATATCAGTTGCTAGCGCTGTATAAATCGTCTGCAATAGATGCAAAGGCCTCTAAGGCCACATAAAATTATTTCATTTATTTCATTTCATAAGCAAGTAAGATGTGAAATATAAGATATGACGACCTCTGTGGCGCAGCGGGCGAAGGTCCGCCTGCGACGCAAGAGGTTGCGGGTTCGATTCCCGCCTCGGGACAAATGTCTGTGCAGATATTTGTTCAGGGTGTTTTTCTAAAAATAATAAAAATATCTATCTATGTAGTATAATGTATTAAGTATATCAGTCATCTAGTACCCATAACACAAGCTCTGCTTAGTTTGGGGCTAAATGATGCTGTGTGATTTGTCCAGCATTATTTATTTATTATTTATTTATTATCAGTAGTCAGAAAAACCTAGGATGATAATGGGTGCTGGACTAGCCCAATCCATCATATCTAAGACACTTCAGTGACCCGTACAAGTAGAAGCTAGTAAGAAGAATGGAAGACATTTATAACAACTAGCTTCAGGCCGCAGCTTCGCACGCGTTGTACCCGTATAAAAACTAGTCTCAACTTTATTATGTGAGGTAGTTTTTGCGCGAAGAGGTGACAATCATCCATCCATACAAACAAACTCCCGGATATATTATACTGAATGAATGAATGAATGAAAATATGTACGTTAATGTACAGTCACGCTCATAGTAAGGATACCACTAAGCATTAGTGTTACATTAGTGTATCCTTACCTAAGTGGTATCCATTAATATTAGCGCGACTTTACACCAAATACAGAAAACAAATTTAATATTACAATTTAAGTTACAATGGGCGGTCTTACCGCCGAGACGCAACCTCTTCCAGACAACTTTTAGATATAGAAAATATAGATCATAGGAAGAATGCTCGGAGTGTACGAAGTAAGTAAACTTTTTAAAATAATAAGAACTTATACTGGACCAGCGCGGCGGGCTATGGTCCAAAACCCCCTTCTACCCAACATGATTAATACAACCATACAACCAAGGCCCCTAGTGCCCGGCGACCTCAGCGGCTGCGCTGGCGTTGACGGGCGCCATGCCAGCTCTGGGGTCACTCGGGGTGCGAAGAATCTCCGGGTGAGATCCAGCCGTCAAACGACTAATGCGCGAAACAGCGCATGGGTCGAATTGACGGCGGATCGGGATGCATGGAGAGTTGGAGGGGAGGCCTTTGCCCAGCAGTGGGACACTTATGGCTAATTGTAATTGTAAGAACTTATAGTACATTATTAATAATTATACTTATATGTATTTATAATATTCTTAAATAAACACCAAGAAATACACTTAATTTAATACATTACATACATACATATGTATAACATCTAACACGCGGCAGCGTGTCCAGCCAAGTGTAAGCAAAGAGAACGGCGACGACGCAGCAGTGTTCCATCATTTCAGCCGTAAAACGTCCACTATTGAACTAAGGCCTCCCTCATGGATCTCCATGAGAGGCAGTTGCCATACTCACCACGCTTGGCAGGCGGGTTGGTGAGCGCAGTACGGGATGTTGATATACGGAAAGACGCTGCTGCCCATCTTCCGGAGGTGTCCCTTAGCAGGCTTTTACTGCATCCACGGGTAGGAGAGGAGGGGTAACATTCTACTGCCGGCACCCCACGGTTAACTATATTCTATACTATAGTGAAGAGAAATATAATAAGGAGGATTAATATCCTCCTTATTATATTTCCCTTCACTGCAGGGTGTATAACATGTGTTTTAAGCCGAAAGGGGATGATTAATAAATCCAATTTTGATCTAAGGATCATTTTCACTTAACACCAAAAAAATTGTAAAGAAAAAAAAATAGGAAAAGAAAATCGAATTACCGTTTTTTTCCTTCCAAAACTACTTTTCTACTTGTTTTCATGCGCTAAAACCGGGTTCAGGTACTAAACTGAAACCTAGTACACATGTTATAATACACCCCTTATTGGTGGGATAACATGTTTTTAGTCTTATCCTGATCAATTTTTCCATAGCCAATCGCAGTCTTAGGTGTGTGACGTAACCTGTCAAGCTTCATTCACCTAACAATGGCAGGATTGATCCTATACGAACGACCTAACAACCAACGCCATATGAGAAGTGAACCTCACATTATCGTGGTCAAACATTCACATTGGGTTCCCACCACGTATGTAGGTTGGCGGTTACTAACTAGCAACTACTCTGTGGTTGTTTCTTACTAACTGGCGAAGAGTCTGTGAAAAATAAGTGTGATGTATTCTGTGGTTGTTCTTTACTAAGTGGTTAATAATCTGTGGCTCAGTCGGGTTCGGTCGTGAATTCGTGACGTCCGTCAGTGCGCTATTCTAATGCTCTAATGATATTAATAATGTTATATCCTCGTCAGTCTTGCGTGTTCCCACAGCATAGGTTGAAATTGGTCAATGAGATCTGAAATTTGAGGCATGAAAAACTTACGCAACAATCACTGAATGCATTAGCGTCTAATCAAATTGGAGATCGATATAGTAAAAAAAAATATTATAGATCGATAGATAAACTCTTCACTGTACATTCACAATAAAACATAAATTTCACAAAGAGAAACACAGACAAATATAACGTACAATGGGCGGTCTTATCGCCCCACAGTATTGCCATATAACACTAATAAATAAATAATAAATAATGCTGGACAAATCACACAGTATCATCTAGCCCCAAGCTAAGCAGAGCTTGTATTATGGGTACTAGATGACTGATATACTTAATAATACATTATAGTACATGATATATATTTTATTATAAATAGAAAAACACCCAGAACACCCTGAACAAATATCTGCAGATCGTACAGACATTTGTCCCGAGGCGGGAATCGAACCCGCAACCCCTGCGTCGCATTTGTATAATATATAATATCATTTGTATAGTCAAATTACATTCAGATTCATCATCATCATCAGTTCAGTCGTAAAACGTCCACTACTGAACACAGGCGTCCCTCATAGATCTCCATGAGGGGTAGTTTCCATACTCACCACGTTTGGCAGGCGGGTTGGCGAGCGTATCTTCCGGAGGTATCCCTTAGCAGGATTTTTACTGCAACCACGGGCATGAGAGGAGGAGTAACATTCTACTGGCACCCCACGGCAAAATTGTGTACATTGGAATTACTATTGTAAATTTGTATATGAATTTCCTTCTAGGGACATAATGCAACAGTAACTTACACAACAGTCCATCCTTTGGATCACGTTTAACATTAGCGCCCGGCCCTCCCCTTGGTCCATTGACAAACACTTTTAGTCAAACGGTGTTATGCAATAAAAAGCCAGTAAAGTTATTATTGTAAATTTTAAGAGCTAGTTTGAGGTGGTTTGCATGACTTTTTAGTGTGTAAGATCATTATCAAAGAATTTTATCATCATTATCATCATATGAACCGGAGAACGTCCACAGCTGTAGAAATGAGCTCCTCTCACCCTGTCTTCGGCTTGCTACATCCAGCGCTGGCTAGTGACCGTTCGCCAATCATCAATCCATCTAGCTCGATGAGACCAGCTTGTGAACCTGGGCGCCTACTCTAGAAAACGATTTAGATATTATCGTCAGAATGGCAATCTTAACGTAATAATAATAAGAGTTAGTTTGGCTTGATTACGATTTCGATTCATCGCAATTTGCGTTCAAGAGTAAAGCCTGTATTACATTACACGGTATTCAGGGACCCTTACCCTAACTAAGAGTGGTGTAATAAGTGTTAGAGCGTAAGGGAACCTAACTAGGGCAACCGGTCGGACCCGGCAAGCCTTGCTCCCTAATCGCCCTCACTACCGGGCCCTGAATACCGTGTAGTGTAATACAGCTTTAAGCCTACTGGTCTGTCATCGACCGTTTGCACCATTTTTGGTGTCTTCCCGGTCTTCCCGGGACCATACCTGGTGCAATCCAGGCGAAACTTCGGGAAATAATGCAAGTAATTTACTCGATAAATACCCGGATAAATGTTTTTTTAATAATTTTGGTCACCACTCAATTTTAATTTTGATTTCTTTATTTACAGACACGTAACAGATCTAGTCTAAAGCATTAATGGTCATATTCATAAGCAATTATGAGTTACAAACGGTTCTCGGATTTTCGAAAGATATTTTCGCACAAACATTTAATGTCCTTGCCAGCTTATGTTTATCTTGAAGGTAATCACATGAAAAATCTGTGCTATTGGTTCATTATTGCATAACGCTCCTATTTGGGCAATGTAGATCTGGATGTTTTACATAAATTGATTGACAGACAGACACGGCACAATAAACGGCGAACAAATTATATATATGGGAGCGCCCGCGACTTAACTTGTTATTTTTTAATTTTCTGTATGTATTGGTCAATATAAAAGTCAATATTTTATCCTTAATTATCATCATCTCTCAGCTATAGGATTGTTGTCCACGTCCACTGGTCTCACTCATGGATCTATCCATTCAATATTATGATTGAGTTGTTGCCATACTCGCAACACTTGGCAGGCGGGTAACGCAGTAACGGAATTTTATACATGGAATGGCACTGTTGTCCATCGTCGGAGCTTTAGCTTGGCACATTCTTACTGCATCCGTGGAAGCAATAGAGGAGGGGCAACACACTTTACGGCACCCCACGTCAGTTTTTTTACGAAATAATATCTACAATACGAAATAAACAAGGGTTCTAATAAATAAAGGTGCGCCTGAACCTAATTAGATGAATTAGATTCAGGCGCACCTTTGTTTCATCATTACAGCCGTAAAAAGTCCACTACTGAACAGGCCTCCCTCATGGATCTCCATGAGGGGTAGTTGCCATACTCACCACTTGTGCACAGACGTGCTTGGCAGGCGGGTTGGCGAGCGCAGTACGGGATGTTGATACACGGAAAGACGCTGCTGCCCATCTTCCGGAGGTATCCCTTAGCAGGCTCTTACTGCATCCACGGGCATGAGAGGAGGGGTAACATTTTACTGCCGGCACCCCACGGCTAACCTTACTAACGGCAACTTTATTTATTAGACTCATATTTATTTTGTTTTCGAATTTCTATACTAATATTATAAAGCTGAAGAGTTTGTTTGCTTGAACGCGCTAATCTCACGAAATACTGGTCCGATTTGAAAAATTATTTAAATGTTAGATAGCCCATGTATCGATGAAGGCTATAGGGTAGTTGTAAGCAGTGGTTGTAGTAGATGCGATACGAAGTTTGCCAGGACACCAGTTTCGAATAAAACAGTACATCACATGCAAACAAATCAATTCCGATTTATATAGAGATCTAAATATTACCATATTCGCTTTGATCTCGCAATAAGACCCAAGCCCAATGCAAAGGTCGCAAACTATGACATTGTTTTGATGCCATTGTTAGATAGTTTGGTGCGATCTGCGCCGCTTGCGCCACGATGATCTAAATAACTGGGCTTTATTGAATTTCACTTTCAAATTACTATATGGCTTCTTTTGGACATTTTCAAGTTCCCATGATCATCAAATTCATGATGAGGTGGGTGGTTATTTTCTTATGCCCAATATTCTTTGTTCATCATAATCTTTATAGTCTATATAAGTCGAATCCTGAACCAAGGCCGGCCCAATTCTTTGCCATTTGTGCTAGATGCATCCAGCGTCTGCCAGCGATCGTTCGCAGATCATCACTCCATCTAGCTAGTAATCGTCTTAAACTACGCTGGCCGAGTCGAATGTGGTTTTACTAAGATACTAATTTACAAAATTGCCAATTTTGGTATAAAGGTTTTTTTTAATAAGATTAAATGATGAGGCAAAACGAAGACCCACCTTATGTTTACCTATTACCACTGCAATACCGCGGTTCCTTCACTAAGCACGTGACCAAGGCATTGCATTGCGTGCGCAACGCACCCTGAGACGTAGGTTTGTAAGGGCTCATTATGTCTAATGTGTGGTTTCAACGATTCCATACAAAAAGCAAGCCGACGTATAAACCTAATACTTCATGAATGTAAAACAAGACATGACGTGACGTCTTCTTCTATAACCGTTGTGTTGTGAAGAAGACGTCACGTCATGTCTTGTTTTATTTGTTATATTGTAGTATTGTTTTCTTGCCACGATTCACAACATTACACCCGCCATCCTGACTGACGTCAGGTTGGCGGCTCATTTTCAATTCATTTCCACCAGGCGATCATAAGTGACAAGGAGTGTGCAAACCCTTAGAGACACCTAATGTCGCCGCACACCTTCTTACTTATGTTGATTTAATTTTATCCTAACAAAATATTGTTTACCTGCGCATCATCGGATTCCTGCATAAATCAATGCGGTACCTTTAACGCTTACACCAACAATTATTACCTCTGACCTTATTTTGGCATTTGGTTGTGTCGTAAGGGGCCGTGACTATAGATGCGGGATATCTTCTATGTTCATCTCGGCTAAAGGTTTGAAAAATCTGAAGGTTTTAGTTGGGAAAACTTCCTTGACTCACCCAGTCGGTGCTGGCTAAAACCAAAGTTCACATTCACTTTCCATTTCTCATTTTTTTCTACGCCAATGTGACAAACTTGTAAGTATAATACCTATCTATATTGTGATTACGTGTGCTGGATACAATGCGGCATAAATGAGGATATTCTAATATTCTCTAATAGCTTTTGATCTAAATACGAAGAAGTATAAGTAGGAGTTACAGCATTATTTAGAAGAGATTTACAATAAAAATGGTGATGACATTATTATCTCACATTTAAATTCAGTCTAAAATTACAAAACACCGTACTCCTACTCTATAAGTTTTATATTATTGATCTTTTTAACTCTTATAACTGAACTTCACTTAGCGTATCTATTTACAGTCTTCGATATAGGTTTAAAGTAAAGATCCTTGACCTGTAGGTGTGTTAAGGGTGAAGTCCCATAAAGTACAATAAGTCAAAGGTAAAGGTCACCTTAGAACAGTCGCAAACACAGTGTTTTGAAAGCACATTTACTAGTAACCAACTAACTAGTATAGATGTAAAGGAAGTTTCAGACGATATGCAGTTGTTAAGGTGTACAATAGCGGTTATCCCCCCATTTATTTTCAATTTTGTTTTACCTCAAAATGTACCTCATAGCTAATATTATATACATACATGCGAATGTTCGTTTATTACGCATTCGCGCCAAAACGAAAACACCGATTTAAAAATTATTTCACCAATGGAAAGCTACATTATCAGCGATTAATATTTTATCCCTGTATTCCTATGAGAACGGGAACTACGCAGGTAAAACCGCGGGGTGCTGCTGGTTAAAAATAATTTGTAATCAAACAAAATTCATTGTTGAAACTGTCACTTTATAGCGTTTAACTTTATCATCAATGGGTAATGCGAAGACTCAAAGTTGAAAATCACTTTGATCATTTTACACTGCTCCCGTAACTCGCATTAAAGAACTTCGTAAGTAAAATCTGGAATATAATAAGCGATATAGATTTACAGAATTTGCTTATCACAGTTATAAGGCGCAAGTGACACTTAGGGGCGCGGGCGCGCATCGGGTGCGTCTATGGCACGCTGCTCTTGTCACTTGCAAGCGTTCCATCTTCATGCTTCTTTAATGCACAATATACGCCGCAATAAGCTATATTTTCGTATATATTCGATGCAAATGTACGAGAAGGACGCAAGTTACTAGTAGAAGCGGCGCGCACTAGGCGCGCCTGTGACACGCTACGGGCGAAATACTTTTATACAAAGTCGGTTTAGTTACACCACTATAACTCGAAAACGGCAGGGCCGATTTCAATGATTTTTGACCACAAAAAATAAAGATATCGTTTAGGAAATTTACAAAAAAGACAAATACAGATTATTGTTTTTTTTCTGCCCCATGCTGAATAATCATAAATTAATTTTCTCATACAATTAAATAATTAGTAGTAGTAGTAGACGGTGATCATTTTCCATTAGGTGGCCCGTTGGCTCGTCTTCCACTATTAATATAAAAAATTGTATTAGAGTAGTATTAGTAGTATAGTAGTTGTAGAGTAGAAGTAGTAGTATCAGAGTCATTGTAGAGTAATATAATATAATAGTCCTTCACATCGATATCGATGACGGCGACCCTTTTCTGAGTCAATTGTTTTTATTTCTAATACATATAAGCCCTGATGTGGCTATCCAGACCAAACTTGGTATTAAATACGAGTTTTCGCGATGACACGTGTGGCAGTATAGTTGGTCCGCGGAGTTACGAGTATATGTGCATGTGAAGGTAGACTCTTCGCGTTTTACGGAAATGAAAAACCTTATCAAATATTTTTTTTGATTCCGGTGGGATTGATTCTCTTTGCGTTGTTGGCATCTGGAGTCTAGCGATTTTCGACGTATTCCTTCAAAGGTTTTGATCAATAGCAGTAGAGTAGTAAGTAGAGAAGTAGTCGTAGTAGAGTAGTTGTAGACTACTAGTAATAGTAGTAGAGAAGTTATTAGTAGTTTTAAAAGTAGAAGTTTATTGTAAGGCTGCTCGAAGTTCGCCGGGAAAGCTAGTATGATATGAATCAACGTTGTCACATCGCCGCCACGCCCTTTCTGCCTGGCCTGCGCCTTACACAGTGAGTGTCATTGACAACATGCGTGGCACAGTTGGTTTGATAGCCGGCTAAAACGCAGGAGGTTGCGGGTTCGATCCCCTTCGGTTGACAAAATGCTTCTTTAATCTGCAGATATTTGTCTCGGGTCTGGGTGTTACATTTACAATTACAAAAAAATAAGGAAGTATACTATAACACTTCTGATGCCCACAGCACAAGCTCTGCTTACTATAGGACTAGACGGTGCTGTGTAAAATGTTATTTTTTTTCTTGTTTACTCAATTTTATAACCATCCCGATAGTTCTATTTACTTACGATTTACATTCAATGGCGTGCTGCTGTGTATTAGAAAGGTTGAAAATTGTCCAATGTTAAAATTACTTTTAGAGGTATCCCTTGACAGATTCTTATTGCATACACGGGCAAGAGAGGAGTGTTTTCCCGTCTATCAACATAAAGTACTGCGTTCACCGACCCGCCTGCCAAACGTATGGCAACAACCTCTCATAATCTGTACCTACTTGTCGTATGTTGTCGACGTCCTACGGTTAATGTGATGATGATGATAAAAATTACTTTACCTCGTTTGCGTGACTATATATGCGCGACGGTATTCACCTATCTAAGGACAATGTGCATGTATAAGATAGCTTACTATAAATGTATAGGTAGTTGCAAATGAAGGTGGCAGAGGCAATGGGTCAGTGAGCCGCGCCGCTTCCTACGGGAAAGGGCAGGCGGCCACGCGTCACTCTCCTACAGAGATGATAATACCACCGTTAGTTTAGTTATAGTGCTGTTTGTGCAAAAATGCGATTTTCTTTAAAATATTATTTGACTTAATTATACCAGAATCCTTCAAGGGATCTTCTACGCCCCTTACTTTTCCTTCAGTATGAGAATTTTCAAAGAGAAGATTAACAAAACAAGCCTTTTTCATGGTAAACTGGCAACAAATAATAATTAAACGTTCAGATAATAAACGTTTAACGTTTAGTTATTCATTTGTTGCTAGTAAAATATTCATGCTTTGAAACTGGCAAAACTGTATACCAGTGAACCTTGACATCTAAGATGTAGGATAATAGAAGCAGATTCATTATGCACCTACCCCATCTTTGTAAGAATCAAACCATACTTCACAAATCTCATATCATAAACAACTACTAATGATGCGCTACTGGAAATAACCTCAATTCAAGTAAAGCGATGACACTCAACAGATTTACACTTATTAAGACGGAAGACTACGGCAAAAGGCTTTAGCTTCCTGAAATTTAAATATTTCTTTACCTTAAACTCTATTTCATGGCGATAAAGGCTAAATTCATTTGAATAACGTCGTGAATAAGTTAGCTGGCTCTCCGGTCGGCAGTCCACGCGCTGTCCGCACGTTCATTGAGCTCTTCCCATGACATTATCCACACCGCTTATCTACATTTGCCGTAAGCACATTATCCACTATTTGCAGTTACAACTCTAAACGTTAGGACAGAAGATTGGTTTTTGAATAGCACGGGAATGCAATTGTTTCGTTTCTGATATGCCGGTTAAATAGCGCATCTGAGGCACCGATGGCCCTAGAGATGGACCTCGCGTTTTATTTCTACCGAGGAAGACACGACTTAGTGCAATGCATGGGGAAAATATGGCCCCAAGTCCGTTCAACCGTATTTCACTCGGGTCGGCGGGTCGGAGGCGCGGACATTATTAAACTGTTACTCCTCCAGAATCGTGAGACGTGACTTATGCAGATGTTTAAGTAGTTTGACTGATAGTTTCACGTGCACAGTGGTCGTTTCTCATGTGAATCCTCTCAGCACGATTCGCTGGAAATTAGTTGGAAAGCTGCGACCGTATTTGGTGGGCAGTATCGGTAATGGGTGCTGTACAAAGGTTGCAGGTTTTATTAGACCGCACGGTGGATGCAGACTTGTCGATAGATATTTACGACTGGTTAGGGATTAAACAGTTTTACTATTTTCAAGACATTGTCGAGGCTATAAAACGTACTTAGTAAAATACCAAATTTAGGTAATTCAATTCATACTTGCCCGCTATCTTCTACCGTATTACTTATACCAAAATGACATTGTTTAATTTTAAAGAGTTAAAACTAGTAAGGGCTCTCAGGTTGTCGGGTAAGAGCTCTTGACTCAGATAACCTGATAGATAACCGGACGACATAGTTGCTTTACAGGATTAGACCTGGATGCAATAAGACGAGATAGTAAAAGTTTGGCAAATTGGAATAAAGGCTTATGCCCAGATGGCAAAACAAGCCGACAACAATTGTTATGATGATGATGAAAGGCGATAGTATCAAAGATATATTTCCTTGAAACAAACACAAATCCCACAAAGAAATTACCTGATTAAGTTTTCCGACTTAAAAACAACGCTAGTCACCTGAGTTATATGAGGTATTTAATTTATTCGCTTTTTGCGCGCGAATCAGGAAGTTTGTAACAGTAAAAGGCGAAATGTGGGAAAATTGGCGGGAACAATGAGAGAGATGCCAGTTTTTTCGGTTCAAAGAGCGCTCGTCGATCGCAATTAACCCAGGCTCATATGCTGGGGCCAGCTGCACCAACTTTGCTTTGCACTTGCAATTTTCATCGAATTTATTTGTATGGTGTTCAATTTTGATCTATTACCGGCCTTATCTTAGTTAGACCGCGCTGATCTACTACAGGCAAATGTCTTATATTCTTTACGATTTTACACTATGTCGTACATACTGTCATAGTAGATAGATAGATAGATAGAAAAAACTTTATTGCACACCTTAAAACTTAACATGAGAAACTTGAGAACATAGTGACAATTGGCGGCCTTATCGCTAAAGAGCGATCTCTACCAGGCAACCTTGATCTCCACCAGGCAACCTTGTATCATAGTATTCATCCGACTGTCCAACTCATTCCGCCATCTTTATTTGGGTCGTCCACGCGGCCGACTATTAATAATACACATCATTATTTTTTAACATTATGATGTCTTACTGTATTTTCTATAAATACTACAAAGAAAACAAACAACCAATAATCCAATAATAGTCATGTCCCCACAATGCCACAAACACATCCAACTTTATTGCTCTAGACATAATAAAGATTATTTATTGAAATGTTATACCAGACAATAGCATTATAAAACAATTTTCTATTTTGTTTTTCATAGTATTATGGTTTTAATGTTATACCCTTAATAAAGAAAAATATCTTCATTTTACGAGGTCTAAAAATTATGAAAATCCTTTCTTCATCTGAAACTTAAAATAAGCCTTGAAAATTGGTAGTTCTTGTATTTTTTAAAAAGAATCAATGAGTGTTCAGTCAAGTTCGATCAATAATACAATTAAAAAAGTGTAATTTCTTAGGACTCAAAATATTTGAAAAGACTCTAGACCATACTTATACACGCTGACGTCTAAGTGTTGATTTAATTAACGCTATTTAATTTTTGACAGTTTTTAAGAGAATATTTCAAAACATTCACTAGTCGAGTGCTGGTTAATTCAATCAGCGTTTATGCGTAAGACTTAAGAGTTTTTGATTTGTTAAGATACTGTAAAGTGATATCTGCATAACATTTTAACCTAAGGTTAAGTTTAACTTCCGTTCAACCCACGGTATAGCTGTGCAAGTTTTTCACGGGGAAAAGCGCATACAATGGCCAGCAAGAAGCTGAGAAACTCTCAACTGGACAGTTATTGTTCAGTGATCACACCATTATGCGCCTTCCTCATTCCCGTTTAATTGAGTTGTATTTGATCGGGACGCTTTGTTCTGTCCTTCCGTCTTTATGTTTCTTTTGTGGGATTGATGAGTCCGTGCGTGAGTAACGCTGATTGGTTTTAGTGGAATCTAGGAGCTGTTTCGCATGAGATATGTCCGAATAAGAACTTGGTATAGTTGATTATATGACCAGATGGATTGCCTCCCGCTTAATTAGTTTATTTATTTACAGAAATTATAACATCATAACAGGTTAAGCCAAGGCGATTAAACATATTTATTCGAGTAACAATCTCCCGAAATGCGGGTACTATTTAACAAATCACCAAACTGACCAATATTGGAATCGAGCATCAAGAGTGCCTGCTAATAGTCTAGTAGTTCGAAACGTTGGACAATAATAAAAATATACCAGTTAAAAATACATAACTCATATGCGATAAAATCTTGCCATCATCGTCATCATTTCAGCCGTAAAACGTCCACTACTGAACACCAGGCCTCCCTTAGATCTTCATGAAGGGTAGTTGCCATACTCACCACGCTTGGCAGGCGGGTTGGCGAGCACAGTAGTGGATGTTGATACATGGTAAGACGCTGCTGCCCATCTTCCGGATGTGTCTCTTGGCAGATTCCTGTTGCATCCAAGGGCAAGAGAAGAGGGGCAACATTCTACTACCGGCACCCCATGGCACCAACGGAAGGCGAGTAACATAAGCTATATTTTAATTCCGTATTGAGGGAACGGGATCTGCGCGGGTGAAACCAGAAGGCGCTACTAGTATTGTAAAAATCAATTAGTAAGTTAACATTTAATTATTGAAAGTAAAAGGGAGTCTGTGGGAATTTGTAACTGTAAGGACTCAGCGAGTTGTCCAGTTTGTAAAACTTTTTTACTATGTACGATTTTAGTTTTAATATTAGGATCAAAAAGTTGGAAATCATTTCGTTCCTTGACCAGGGGTTTTATTTTTGCACTGCTCTTATAATTACGAGAACTTGCGTACCTACGCTTTAGACATTTTTTGACACAATTTTACGAGTGGTCTTGAGCAAATTGTCATTTGCTACTTGTTTATATAATAACAATTCGAAAAACGACATTTTCATAAGTCAAACGAAAGTAAGTAGAATTCGACTTATCTACTGTTTTTTTTACTTTTAAACAAAAAACCTTCAATGCCCCTACTCTCTAGTACGCTCTCTAGCCTCAAAGTACCTGCTCTCTAGCGGCATGATACACTTGTCCAATCTTTTATCAACCAAATTTAAAACGGAGGAGGTTCTCAAGTCGAAGCGTATAAATATATATATATTTTATGTATGATCGATCAACGATTTTTTTGTTTGTGCTTCATCCGATAATAAAACGCCAAGATTAAGCGTTAACAAGCGTTAATAAAATAAAATAAAAATATAAGAATAAAGTATCAAAAAAAGTATCAAAAAATCTTCTGGTTTGTAATGTTTTATTCATCCTTGTTTAATAGTCGTATCGGGTACGTAAACTACTTTCGTGACTTAAGTAACGAAAATCTCTGGCAAGTAATTGGTTGCGTGCGCGCACGTTCACTCACCACAGATTGTTCAAACAAATTGAAATTACTTAACACGTTAAAGGGTCTAATTGATTTGTAAGTTTGACAGATTATATTGAGTTATACTTTTGAAATACCAACCATTGTATTTACAACCAGTGTAT
This sequence comes from Pasiphila rectangulata, assembly GCA_963082625.1. Classification (NCBI taxonomy): domain Eukaryota; kingdom Metazoa; phylum Arthropoda; class Insecta; order Lepidoptera; family Geometridae; genus Pasiphila; species Pasiphila rectangulata. Next base: position 12,460,887 of record OY720249.1, read on the forward strand.
GCATTTTTTTTAAAATCAAACTCAAAAAGTGTTTACATAAAAGCACATAGAAATGTCATTTTAATAACAATACAAAATACACATAAATTAAATGAAACATTTAAGAAAACTTTTTTTTCCAAATGAAATAGAAAATGTTTATTTATGTCTCAAAAGAAGCGAAACCTTCCTTATTTTGTATTTGTTACCATTATTACATCTAAGTTCTCGCTTACGAGGTACTTACTCCGTACGGATTGCGGTGTCTGTATGATTTTTTGCTTCCAGTAAAATATGGTACTTTTTCGCCCATCATCATCTCAGCTACAGAACTTCCACTGCTATACATAAACCTCCCTTAAAGATTTCCAAAAACTGATCAATACCCCTTGTGTTGCCATACCTACTTACCACGCTTAACAGGCGGGTTGGCGAGTGCAGTGCGGGGTGTTGATACACGGAAATACGCTGCTGCCCATCTTCCGGAGGTATCCCTTGGCAGATTCTTACTGCATCGTGCCACGGGCAAGAGACTAGGGGCAATATTCTACTGCCGTGCGTTGGTGTCAGTATTATGTTACTCTTCCAGCCCGTGGATGCAATAATAAAGCAAAATGTCCTTAATGTTATTGACACAAAATGTGATTCTCGAAACTACTGCATTAATTACTGAATAGGCTAGTCCTGTGTAGGTCTACCATGAGTTTTAATAATCTATACTCTCTAACGATTGTATTAAAAAAATATGAAAACTTGTGCAGCGCCTCTAGCGGATAGTTTGGTACTAAAATACGCAGTAAACTATACTACAGCGACTGTAGTTTGGGCTTCATTTCCTTAGAATTTGGTACCATGAGCTACAAATCTGACAAATTTCGTAGCAACTACTGTACCTCTAGTAACGGCAGGCGATTTAACAGTGACAACTCATGGTAGACACACTGACCTTTCATCAACGGAATCACATCGTGAAGCCGTCAAGGTAACGTTGACGGATGTAAGATAACTACGTTCTTGCATACCTAGGGACAGGCGCCTACAATAAAATAACACTAGCACCATGTCACTTTAATGCTTGCTTATTCGACTACACGCATAATCTGTCAGTAAGAGCCCTTTTGTGTTCGTTCTAGTATGCGTGTTTACATAATATTGAATCTCTTGTCGATGTACTACTGAGTTTGCACAGTTTTTCAAATGGTATCCATCTTAAAGTCAGACAAAAGTGCACTCAAAGTGCTATCATCCGCATCAAGCATCAGTAAAATCACACAAAGTAAGCCTTTACATCTACTTTAGATGATTTATACAGCGTCAACAACAAGTATTTATAATCTATAATACTTATAATAAATCTGTAGAGAGGTCAATTCTGTACATGAAATATATTTCCAAAATAACTATCAGGGGGTGATTAGGGATCGATACTGATGTCAAAAATGCAATCAGTAAAATTTTTGTCTGTCTGTTTGTCTGTATGTATAACCGTTATAGAAACAAAAACTACTCCACGGATTTTAACGAAACTTGGTACAATTATTTTTCATACTCCTGAGCTGGTTATAGTATACTTTTCATCACGCTACAATTAATAGGAGCAGAGCAGTGAAGGTAAATGTTGGAAAAACGGGAGAAGTTACTCCATTTTTTAAGCTTCCGTCGCGTGTGCAACCTTAATGGTTAAAGCTACACAGAAATCATGTATGACGGAAATGTTCTTTTTAAATCTACATATACTTATAATAAATCTGTAGAGAAGTCAATTCTGTACATGAAAAATATTTCCTAAATAACTATCGGGGGGTGATTTAGGGATCGATACTGATGTCAAAAATGCAATCAGTAAAATTTTTGTCTGTCTGTCTGTCTGTATGTATAACCGTTATAGAAACAAAAACTACTCGACGGATTTTAACGAAACTTGGTACAATTATTTTTCATACTCCTGAGCTGGTTATAGTATACTTTTCATCACTGCTTAGCAGTTCGAAGCTTTCTGATTATATTTGTCTACTCTTACGTTTATAACACTCTCAGTCATCCCTAATTAAAAAAGTTTACATTATTAACTATTCCATAAAAAAGAATCATAGAAATCGGTATAGAAACACCAAAGTTATACATGAAATACGCTAATAATAAGCCATCGCGCTTGAATACTGAATCACGCTCAACGCGTCTCGCGGCCGCTTTTTAGATACTGATAGGTAAGTTTTGGCTACTTTATGTTCACTTTTTATATTAGTTTTATTTTAATTTGCCTGCCACCTAAAAAACGATTATCTTTATCTCTAAATTCGAGAGAAGCTAAGATAATGAGAAATAGGCGTTCTCAAGAATCGGCAGAGGAAAGAGCACATCGGTTAAACTCTATGAGAGTTAGTGCCTCAACTTCTCGAGCCAATGAAAGCACTCCCGAGAGAGAGATGCGATTAGCAGCTGACAAAGCGAGACGAGCTACATCACGGGCGTCTCAAAGCTCTTCTCAACGAGAGCTAAGGCCGTTTAATGCCATTGACCGAGAACAACATGTGTTATCCCGAGAAGCTGAAACTGCTTCACAACGAGAATTGCGGCTCACAGCTGACCGCGAACGGCATACATTATCTCGCGAGTCCGAAACCTACACTGAGAGGGAATTACGTCTCACAGCTGATCGCGAACGGCGTATACTATCCCGTGAGTCCGAAACCTTCACTGAGAGGTTGGTTAGGTCAGTTGTTTCTCGCATGGTTAGTTGTACGTCGCTCTTTCCCGGGTTAGCAGTTCTAGAAATATTTATGTTCACGTGCCGGACGGGTCAACTTTCAACATAGTTTACCCGGAAGCTTTGCGCTGAAGTATTTTCGTTCTATAGGTACTTAAGCCTCATGTGAACGTGATCTAAACAATATTACCAATACATTAACTTAATAACACACAAGGAGTTACACGCTGACGGAGTCGCGGGCACAGCTATTAACAATAATATTGTGCGGTTCCGTAATGCGATATTTTTTAACAGTATTGTAGATTGACATATTATATTTCCCTACTAAAATACAAAAGTTAATCTGTCTGTTACATCAAAACTAATGAACCGTGAGGAAGGACATAGGCTACTTTTTTTTACGAAAAACGACGGAAACGCGGACGAAGACGCGGGCAACAGCTAGTAATAGTTATTTCTTTCTTTATTAAGAAAACATAGTCCAATTTTTGTTAGTAAACTTATACCTAGGTGTAAGTTTTTATAATTTAATACAGATTTGGTCCTCCTAATTAGTTTGAATATCAGAGGACAATCAAATTTATGCTGCTGGCACTTGGAAAAAAGTTATCTGAAGCGAACGTGTTCAATTATGTGTTCTATTCAATTTAAATATATCTTGTTCTTCTTTTGTAAATAGACTATTCTATGTAGCTTTTTGCTGTATTGAATAACACTTATTGACTTTGACTTTACACGGGTTTTGCTGAGCAGTGAGGCTGTCTTTTTTCTCTATATATTCCAAAATATTTACTACTTATCAAGCCACACAGAATTCTCAGCCATTGAGACAGTAATGCCTTGTACTTCTGAGTCATTTGTTATGCGATGTGCTGAGATTTAGCTGTCCATAGCTTTGGCCACGATACACGACCAAATGCAGGGCTAACTTGCACCACGCTAAAACCATATGTAAACAATTTCCCTTTCAAAATTAACGTGAGATATACTATTCATTTTGTAAAAAACAGGAATTACTCACGTAGTATTGTACAACCGTTTTTTACCGTTTTTTACAAAATGAATATGTAAACAAGTTGAGTTTAAAAAAAAACTTTTTAAAAAGGTAAAAATCGCTTAAGTACTACTCAGTAATTAACTATCCTATGGCCACCTTCCAGCTCCATCATCAGACCCTGGTTACAATCTAGCACCAAAGTACCCGTCAAGGCAAATCAAACGAATCCAAACTCGGGGTGAGTTTGGATTCGTTTGTTTTGCCTTTGCAGGTGTCGTTTAACTACCCAGTTCCTTTGGCCACCTTCCGGTTTCATCCTCAGATCAGCTTCATGTCATAATAATTTTGCGTTTTCATCCGATTTATATATGCATTCAAAATCTCAGCTCAATCGGTAACCGGGAAGTGGATCAAATTTAAGTTGCAAGATTTGAATACATTCAAACATCGGGTCAGGTGAAACTTAATAAAAGCTTGTAACAAAATGGCTTCTACCTTTTACATTTACAATTCTTTATCAATCCATTAGATCTATTTTCCCTTCTTTATGCTTATGGATTATATTTCCGAGTGGACTGTTTATTGACAGATTACGAGCTGTTCAAAGCTTTTATTTACCTGAGAAATACGGACTGTCATGTCAGCAATTTACCCTGGCGTTATCCTACTTTTCGCCGTACGTTATGCCGTGGGGTGCCGGCAGTAGAATGTTACCCCTCCACTCCTACCCGAGGATGCAGTAAGAGCCTGCTAAGGGACACCTCCGGAAGATGGGCAGCAGCGTCTATCCGTGTATCAACATCCCATACTGCGCTCACCAACCCGCCTGCCAAGCGTGGTGAGTATGGCAAACTACCCCTCATGGAGATCCATGAGGGAGGCCTGTTGTCATCAGTGGACGCTTTATGGCTGAAATGATGATCCTACTTTTTTGGTTTTGTGGGGTTCCCTCAACATGCGCTCCTCTTCCAACTCTCTTCATGACCGCATCTGTCGCGCAGTGGATCTAGTAGCCGTCTGCCACATGTCATTTGAAATTCGATTGATAAAAAGTATTGAAAGAAAGGAAAAAAAATATGTATTGCCTGAACAATGTTAACTATAACCTCTTATCTAATTTAAAATATTCTATCAGCCATCTGGTTCCAAAAAGTACTGCTTACTTTGAGATCAGAAGCTGCTGAGTAAAACGACCAGCACTGTTTATTTATTTTGCTTGCAACTAAACTATTGTTTAAATGTTTGGCACAAAAACCCCTGCATGGTTTTCACAGGCAGTTACTTCGTGTGGTCGTGCGCAGATGAAACTATTGCACCTCACCGGCATTTCGGTCGCCATGGTAACTGAAAACGGAAACCATCTTCCAACTATGCACTTTATGGACGAAGCTGAAGAGCTCAACTTGGTTTGCAGTTGTTATTAGTCCAAGGAACACCTGAAAATGCAAATAATGATTCAATATGCACTTTATAAGCACGTCGGGAGAGTTGAACTTTGATTGCAGCTATTATTGGTCCAAGGTATATCTTTAGTTTATGAAATGAGACTGATCGTTTCGTTATAGGTAAATGGACTTGGTGAATGATTTTACGAATGTGTTGCAAGAAAAGGTTGACTAATGGTGCGAATGTATTCTGTTAAAAATTATATACCTAGCTATTGCCCACAAAAATTGTTGATATAGCACATACGACTAGCAAACTGAAATGGCAGTGGGCTGACCATATCCTTCGAAGAATCTATAACCTATGGGTAAACGAGTTCTTGAGTTGAGACCGCGTCTCGACAAGCGTAGTGTGGGACGCCCATCAAGTATGTAGGTGACGTGACGATTTGCCAACGGTCGCTGGCAGATGCTGGATGCATGCCGAAGACAGGATGAATTGGCTCAGATTTGTATTTACCTATGTATTTCCAGCAGTGGACTTATATAGGCCGGTGATGATGATGATGAACCTTCGACCGGAGCGATTCGCAAGCGTTGTGTCCTGGTACAATGCAATCAGAATTAACAAAAAAAAACCTTATGATAATTAATGGCAACCTAAACGGCAAGTTCACAATTAGAGAAAAAAAAACAAACCTACATCATAAAAACCTACAGCGCAGATTGAACTCTTTGGCAGTATGTAGACAGGCCCAGTGGTTGGGCGCCTGTTGATTTCACTTGATAGAGCAAGGTACTTCTTCATGCTACAATATATTTTTTCAAAATTAGAAATTTTATTATTTTCTTAAAAACACAGAAACAATATTTCATCTCATTATTAGCTACTGACCGCGGCTCCGCCTTTGCTTTTTTTATATTATTTAGTCCATAGCTTCAATATCCAAAGCTATCCCACACTTATAAATCGTTTTCAATTCGAACCAGAAGCTTCTGAGATAACGCATTCAACCAAACAAAAATACTCTTCAGCTTTATATTTGGACTTATTATGTAACTTATCCCATGAAACCTTAAAAACCACCATTAGAATTATTAACAGGTTCAAGAAGCAACAGAATCGCACATACCAGCCACATAACATCGAAAAACAAAACCGTGCGATGAAGATGCAATATCTTAGAGGATTGCAAATATTAATTCATTACATTGGTCCACAGGACAGCTTTAGTAACTGTTATATTAAAGTAAAAGCGAATCTCGTGCACGGTCGAAAGTTCAGACCTTACCACGAGAGAAGGCGTCTGTTTGTTCGCATCAATAAAATAAATTATTCCTCAATAAAATTGGAAGACCAATCTTCCAATTTTATTGAGGATTATGTACCTATAGTGAACAAAATAGCTTTACTGTATTTACCAAAATGTTTTGTTGTAAATTTTTGCAAAATTTTTTGTTAGTAAGCTGCTTTAAAAAACCATATCCTGTTTGTTGGTTTTTCTATTTTCAATTTATATAATTACTTTGTTTTTAAATTAATTCAATAAAAAAATATGAGGATACATGATAGTCATGAGTTATGAACAATCAGACATAAATTGTCAAAAAATGTGTATGAGTTATATATCATTTACAATTATATAATATTTCAATAACTAAACCGACTTCAATCACCCTGATTTCAATGAACTTGATGATGGTAATTTGTATACTTTATGAATGCGAATGCTTGATTTGCTGAAAATACTAAAACGCTGTTTAATACTTGAGAAGTATCCTCGATTTTTCATAGATCCCATCATCAGTTTTGGAAAAAAATTAGACCAATCTAGAAATGTACCCAGAAGGAATTTACCAAATTGGTTCATACTGAGAGGTATGTTAAAAATATCACAGTGCCGTAGCAGTGTGCGTGTCTGGAACTTTATTTTAACTCATGATCTCTGTATCAACAACATACTTATCATTAAAAATACCTGCTTTGGCTTTATGCATCCGATGCTCGTCATCGTGGAGCTCGGGTTGTTCCAATTTCTCCCACCGTAGATGTATCGGATCTGCGTAGAACTCGGCCGTCAGTCATTATTCCGTGCAGGAGATCAGGCATCCCAAACACCCAGTAGATGTTCACACGGCTATTACGCCGCTTAATTAAGTTCCTTGAATGTTAAAATCTGTTATAATCATCATCATCTCAACCTTAACAAGTCAACTGCTTGACATAGACCTCCCTCATGGATCATCAAGTTCAGATCATGAGGGGTTGTTGCCATACTCACCACGCTTGACAGGCGGGCTAGCGAGCGCAGTCCGGGATGCTAATGCATGCAAGACGCTGCCGCCATCTTTCGGAGGTATCCCATGGCTGATTCTTACTGCATCCACGGCAAAGAGTGGAGGGATAAAATTCTAATGCTGGCTTCCTGCGGTATTTAATGTGCATGAGAAACTAGTTATACCTCTTTTTTTAACGTTCACTTTCTGAGACACAAAGCTCGGGTAGCACCGACTTCTCCTACCGTAGATGTATCAGATCTGCGTCGAACACGGCCGTCGGTCATTATCGGTTCCTGCGTGCTCTAGCAGGCATTCCAAACACCCCGTAGACGTTCACACGGTTGTTGCGCCGCTTAATTAAGTTCCTTGATTGTTATAATGTGTGAAATTTCTAAGTTAAGTCCTTTGTTTCGGAGTTCTGGTGTCCTGGGACGTCGTGGTGCAATGACTTACAAAATACAAGTAACTTATTTTATCTAAATAGATAATTGACTAAAGCAAATATTTGACGTATTCACAAATATTCACATTTACGATTATAGTAGAGGTAGTAAAATAGAGCTAACTTTTATTTTCTTGGTTACTCAACGACGACCGTCCTGAAGAAAGGGCTCTCAAAAAAGTGAAAAGTTCTCGACCAGTATTCAACTGAGGTTTTTAAAGTTATTGTTGGTTGTCAAATGAGCTACCAAGAAATTGTATAATGTGATTCACCATGCACGTCGATCCGCCGTCAATTTGACCCATGCGCATTATATTGGTCTGATTCGTCTCACTATCGCTCCTTCGGTCTGCCGCAGCGCTTCACCGTGTCTCCTCCACTAAGTGGTGATCTTGGCCCATAGGTTTTCAGACATGCGGCAAACGGGACCAGCCCAGCTCCTTTTAACTTTCGTAAAGGGGAGGCCTTTTCTCAGCAGTGGGACACTTACGGTTAATTGTAATTGTTATTCACCCATGAAAATATATAAAACATTTTCTTTATATACAAGTTAAAATCAACGTATTTTATGGAAATAATTACAATAATTGGATCTATATTTTACGCGGGTTTCCGCCATAATTAATCTGATTAAATAGGAAAAACAGGATATGAAGCAAAAATTTATAAAGAAAACAAAAAATAAATACTTAAAAAGTTTCGAATAATGAAATGTATGGTTTTATACAACCTTACAGGCCATAACTAATTACTTGATTAAAATAGGAATGATAAGATAATTTAACATAAAATAGGTACAAAGAAATAAGCAAAATTATCATCACATGCAATATTTACGGGACCATGATTTGAGTCTTTTTGAGTTTCCCGATATTTCGACGCAGTTCACACGTCACATTTCAGACTCAAATCGTAGTAACTATCCCGTAAATATTACATGTAATGTTCACAACCATGATAGTTTTAACAGTTAAAATCATCATCGTTTCTTATAAATCAAATAATGGTTTTCAATTAAGCTAACATATGCAACACACTGAAAGTAAAGTAAGTGTTAGCAAGAAAGCGCTTCCTACTCCCTGCTACAGATATCCTAATACCCATCCTTGAATTAATATTTTACATTAGCCTGTAATCAGAGCATGGTCCATGTTTATGGTGAATATAAGAGTCGTGAGGTGCAGGACCCGCGGCTAAGTGCGAATGCCCGTGTAATCTGATTGATTAGTAGTTCTAGCCGTGAATTAGCTGCTGCCCATGGCTTTGCCTACGTTTTTATATGTTGCGTGAAACTACAATATTTTTTTTCTAAAATGTGAGCCTAAGTTACTCCTTAATAGTAGAACTACAACTTTTGTGAAGAGTTTTTCCGGGGAAGTACTAACACCATACCTATTTCTGCCGCCAAGCAGTAATATCTGCATAGCTGTGTTCCGATTTGAAGGGTGCGTTGGTGAAATTACGGGCATATACTATGTCTCAGGGTGACAGGCGCAATGCAATGTAGCGTTGGTCATGTGCTTAGTACAAGAGATCACCGCGGTATTGTCAAATCAAATCATTTATTTATTAAAACCTTTACAACATATTACATATTCACCGCATCTTTCAAGACCTTATCTCCTGTGGTTGTGTTGTAAAATGTAGAGATTACGGTTTTTATTTAGCTTTATTCGGCTTCGGCTTGTCTCATCACTTATTCGTATGAAAAAATCCACAAACTATCAGCTCAGCCTGCCAGTAGTATCGTATACACTTTATTTATTTATTTATTTATTTAATTTAGCCGTACCAACGGCAGTTACATAGTACATTGCAAAAAAACTTAAAGCTAAACGTGATATATGTAACCGACTCTTACAGGTACGTTCCTTTCATGTACATTTAGTAAAAAGCTGTTATTTTGTCATTACAAACATACACTTCAGTTTTATTTATTTGTATAGATTAGTAGCTTTCTTTATGTACTTGATGACCGCAATCTGCGGTTGATTGAATCTTAGAATAGATGAGAGTGGATGAAGATGTGCAACTGATGAAAATTGCTTTATGTTCGATGATAATGCGTTTAGTTTGAGAACTGGATTCGAGTAATAAGGACCATGCTGATCTTCCGACCTCATTAAGATTTAATTATTTAGGTTGCTACGTTAAAATTTGGTAAGAAATGTCAAATAACAATGATGACAGGGTATGAAAATCAAATTATATTTAGTCCGTCAGATAGATAATCTATACATTATAATAAAAACCTTCATCGTTTCGCGTCTAAATATTAAATATTTTTGCAAATGAAGAAGTGGGATACATACTAGTGACCGGGTGGTGCGCGAGAGGCTTCGCAGCACGCGAGGGTTGTTTAAAAAGAGTCGAGGGTAGGTTGTGCGCAGGTATCTGCTGCGGACTGGAATGTGTTTAGAACCTGATTTGCGTAAAACTTTGTATAGGGGCTGGTGTAAAATACTTTGATTTAATAAAAAACTATATCTACCCATAGAGCGCCTTATTTTATTTTTGTAAAATTTTCTGAGTATCCTATTACATGCTGTTTCGGAAATTAACAAACTAAAAATACTTATTTGACTCGCTCTAAGTTCGAATTTTCTGATATCTCTGCTTATTATTACGATCACTATACGAGAGATTTTTGGAGAAGCCACAGGCTCCTGAAACACAGTTATTAACTAGTTCGAGAGCCTATGGATTCATGAATAATTGTAACAACTTATTTCTGTCATTATAACATTTTTTACTTTTTTTATAAGAGGAGAAAAGACAAGGTGACGCCTAATAAAGTCGCCCTAAAGTTCTAAATTTGCAACGCGTCATTTAAAGCAATCAAGCTATCTCTATGATAAAGTTAACAGCATTAAATTATTTACCCACTTACAAGATATGTAAGTAAAAACGAACTTACCAAATGGTTATTAAGGCTTACCTACGAAGATACACACACACACTACACACAAAAACACGCACCCAAACGCACTCAAAATCTTAATTCACAAATCCTATATAATGTTTACAAAAAAATGTACTAAAATATATTTAGAATTTTGTTCCTGAATCAATACATAGTATAAAACAAAGTCGCTTCCCGCTGTCTGTCTGTCCCTATATTTGCTTAGATCTTTAAAACTACGCAACGGATTTTGATGCGGTTTTTTAGATAGATAGAATGAATCAAACGGGAGGTTTGTATGTTAATACATGCTTAATATACGAGATAAACACTTATAACTGATAACTTTGGAGGTTTCTAATGTGAGGTTGTAAATAAACACATTTTTTGCGCTCACATTGCAAACGCTGGTTGAACCCTACGAGATAGATCAAAATAACTTTAAATAACTTTTAATAAATAAATAAAATAATGTACTACATTACAGTATGCAGTACGCAATGGTAAATTCTGTAGTACATATATTTAGTATCAGCATTGCACCCGTGCGAAGGCAGGGTGGGTCGCTTGAATAACATAAAATATATTTTTGAAGAGCGAGAGCCCCTAACACAGTTATATTTTTACTCTAAAGGGGTTCTCATTAGTATTTGTATTTTAAATTGATGATATAAATTATTTGTATTGATTGTAGACACATTTTTTTTGCAAAAATTTAAAGAATTTTGCAAATTATTAAAACGGGTGGACCAAAATTGACAGAGGGGAATAGCATTTTGTCCTCTCCCCGTGGATAAAATATCTCCGGCCATGCTAGCCCTGCTGACGTAGATAAAGCGTTGAATTTTGGGAGCGGGGGCTTGTGACGTCATCATTCTGTAGCTAGGCTCGTCAGCGCGTACCGGCGTGTGACGTCACGAAACATTTCGATATAATGTATCGCGGTTATTTTTGTATTACTTTAACTACTTTATTTACTTGTAAAAAAGAAAAAATACGTGTCCAATAGATTTTGTTAATCAACATGACGGATTAACAGTTCAAATTTAGTTATCTAGCCTAAGGTTGCCATCGCATTTCAATTCTAATTTCAATAACTAATAGGGTATTTTCTATTTCATCATCATCATCATTCGCCGTAGGACTACTGTCCATATCCACAGCTGGGCATAGGCCGCCCTCATGGGTTTCAAGATCTTGAGGGGATTGTGCCCAATACTCGCCACACTTGGTAGCCGGGTTGGCGAGTGCAGTAGTGGATGTTGATACACGTAAAGACGCTTGGTAGATTTTTACTGCATTCACAGGCAAGAGAGGAAAGGCAACATTCTACTGCCGGCACCCCGCGGCAATAAAAGTTTAATCAAGGTCAACTCTTAAATCCTTATTATACTTAATATAATTGTGTAATTGTCTCGTAAAACACATACAAATAAAACCAGCCGAGTTCTACGCAGATCTGATACATCTACGGTGGGAGAAATCGGAACAACCCGAGCTCCACAATGACGAGCATCGGATGCATAAAGTCAAATCATGCAGGTATTTATAATGAAGTATTATTTTTATATATTTATATTATATTAACTTTATAAAACAAAGTTGTAACAACCAACGTCTGGTTTTATTTGTATGTATTTTTCCGTCAAACCTCTGCGTGGCACGTAGGTCTATGACGCAACTACGAGTACTTAGTACAAAATGTGAATCACAATACCAAAGAACGGTAAACAGCTGGAAGTCTCTTTACCTACCTCAATGCTCTTTTTACCTTTTCTTACAATAAGTACTACCTACCTATAAACTGTGGCAAACTACTTAACATAGTAAACACAAAAATGCTAAACATTTTTTAGAACTTACTCGTAATTATTATAATGTTATACGTAATTTATACGTACGCAATTTATGCCGTGGGGTGCCGGCAGTAGAATGTTGCCCGTGGATGCAGTAAGAGCCTGCTTAGAGCTACCTCCAGAAGATGGGCAATTGCCCCTTATGGAGATCCATGAGGGAGGCCTGTGTTCAGTAGTGGACGTTTTACGGCTGAAATGAATGAATGAATTAAAGAATACGTAATTTGGTAAAGAGATTAAATAAGTTTAAGTTTAATAAAGTTAAAAACTTTAATATTTTGAAAATGAAACCCTACATCGAAAAATCTTCGCCACTCCCAAATCATTATCATCATCTCAGCTGTAGTAGTCCACTGCTGGAAAAATGCCTCCCTCATGGCCGAGTCATAAGAGGTTATAGCCATACTCACCACGCTTGGCAGGCGGGTTGGCGAGCGCAGTACAGGATGTTGATACAAAGAAAGACGCTGCTGCCCATCTTCCGGAGGTATCCCTTAGCAGGCTTTTGCTGCATCCACGGGCATAGGAGAGGGGTAACATCCCCTCATGGAGATCCATGAGGGAGGCCTTAGTTCAGTAGTGGACGTTTTACGGCTGAAATGATGATGTTGAAAGTTTGGCTACAAGCCCTTTTCTATAAAATCTCTTCTACACACACGCTCAAGCATAATTATTACGTATTTGAAGTAGAAATTGCAGTACTTTGCTAAAGCAACATACATTCGCAAGTACCAAGACTTTCTCCCGACACCGATACCCCCCGATAATCTCGAAGATGATTAATTTAATAGAGGCGTGTTTATTGAAAATTATTGTGTGTTTTACCTGCGCACGCACATCGCTGTAGATAAATCAATAAGCTTTACTATTTATTTTGTATTACGATAATAATAAATAATAATAATTCATTTATTTTCAGATTACACAGATCCATAATTAGTTAGTACAAAAAATTCGTTCGTTTCCGGGAGGCCTGTTCAGTAGTGGACTTTTTTACGGCTGGAATGATGATGATGATGATAATCTAAATTTAAATATTGTCCGTAAAATATTTCCGCTTTTATCGTTGAATACTTTTTTATTTAATAAATTGCTTAAATGTGCAAATGGACCTATTGCAGTATTTTTTTTTTGCACACCCATAAACTTTCTTGAAAGTTATCGTTAAGCGTAAAATCGGGAAATAATGCTTATTGCCAATATTAATATAACGCTCGTATTGTTAATCTACATTTTTTTTACGGACTAATTTAAATTTTGTCAAGTAGCCTATTAGATATAAGTAGACAAAGCAGACGAATGTCTCGGCGTGCAGGCACTCACGCGCAGGCTCCGCGCATGCGCGACCTCGCCACTCGCTCTGCCAATTTGTTAGGTGAATTCGCGGGAAACTGGATTTGGCAACTAGCTCATATTTTGTTGATTGAGGTGTATGTTTGATAAGTCATGTTTGTGATTGAACTGGGTGATAAGGGATAATGATGGTTTTCATTTTAAACTATGAAAAGGGACTTTATCGCATAATTACCATATAGGTATGTACGAGTAGTTTCAAAAATTGTAAAGGTTTAAAAAGTTAATGACACATTCTGTGTGAAATGGAAGGTTATAGACATTGCATGGTACTTAGTTTACTTTTGAAACAGGATTAATTGCCGTTAGGTAAGGTTTACAACTTTTCTAATTCTGTCTGATGTTCTTTTGTAATCCTGGTTTTCATTATTGTGTTGTTTTAAATAGAAAAACCTAAAAAAAATGTTTGTTTTTTTATTATTGGCCACTTATTTTAAGATGAAACTTTAAATCCTGGAGCTTTTCTGTGGTTCTCTTTACAATGAATATTTGCGTAAGCATCCAAGATTCTGGTGTTCGTAATTTTTTGATCCGCTTCAGTTTTTATCTAAGCTATTTATTCATCGAGGTCAAAAGTAAGATTTTGACCTGTAAAAGCGCAATCAATATTCTAAAACTATGAATCAGCACTTCGGAAAAAGTACCTTTTAGCGAATGAAACAAAGCCTATTGGACACCCACGCGTCAGGTTAATCGCTAGTGCGGATGCGGTGTGGGCTGCGGTGAGACGCGTGCTATATGATGTACCGTATTATACAAGCCCTTAAGTTGATATAATTATCGTTAGTAATATTATAACGAGGTGAGTATTTTTGTAGGTCCGTTGTAAGACTTTTTCTCAAAAATATGCAACAGAGTTATGAGCAGAGGCTGAGGTAATGAGTGGCCTCAGCTAATCAGCGGGGCAGATAACTGGTTAATCTGAAAGTTTTACAAAGGTAGATGGCATAAAGTGCGCTCTGCCTCGACGGGTGACAGCGTGACCTATAATAAGGCTACGTGCGTTAATATGCACAGAGTTTGCTCGATAAATGTATAACCGTCTGAGACGAAGGTGGTTGCGGGTTCCAAATGTCTATAATGATCTGTAGATTTGGTTTCGGGTCTTATAGAATCAAAAGTTCATGTCAAATTGCACATATAGTCGTAAATTTGGCCGTACCAAATCGTAAAAAAATAAGCAAAGATAATAGCGGGATAGCGTTGTGTTCAAACAAACCTATGTACCTCATCATCATCATTATTAATTCAGCCGTAAAACGTCCACTACTGAACCCAAGCCTACCTCATGGATTTTTATGAGGGGTTATGCCCATACTCAGCACGCTTGGCAGGCGGGTTTGCGAGCGCAGTTCGGGATGTTGATGTATGGAATGACGCTGCTGCCCATCTTTCGGAGATACCTATTAGCAGGCTCTTGCTGCATCCACGGGCATGAAAGGAGGGGTAACATTCTACCGCGGGCACCCTACGGCAATTATGTTCCTATTATTAAGATATGACCAAATATCAGGATGTGATTCTATTGCAAAACAATACCAAATGTCGAAACAATAATAGCTTTTGAAACAAATGCAGTAATTTTTCAAAAATTAAAACTGAGTGCTGACATTTTTCTGTGCTTACAAAACGGCGCCCACCCATTCATTGTTATCTAGTCGGTACGTTAATATTTAACTAAATTTACTGAAAATGTAACCTTATGTTCTGAGCACTAAGCGTGTTCTATAAGGTATTGATGGAGGCCAGTCCGTCTTTGCAAAATGATTCTGAGTGATTTTGTAGATGAATGGTAATTTGTATGAGTCATGGCCGTAGGTTGAATTGTGATAGATGAAATCAATTAATTTATCACTCTGCGCTGTAATCATGCCACCAAATTTGGTAAGGTGCATTCAGATAATGGAGAGTAGAGTATTCGATTGGTACATATTGTTTGAGGGCATAATTCCAGCGCTAAATTCCATACAAACTGAAATGGACCAGAGGTAGAAAGTAAGCCCTTCTACTCATTATATCTATTATAGCTATAGTGTGTCAGTAAATTAAAGGCGATAATAACGTTTACTTTTAACTTATGTCAAACAAACTCATTTCCATTTGTATGGAGTTGAACATAAGTTGAAAAGTAATAAAATACAAATACAAGCGCACGCGATAAATATATAGCCCATATACATTCTTGTCATGTTGTATTCGTAATTCGAAGTCTTGTAATTGACGCTCGTGACGTCATCATCACAGGACCTGTCAGAAAATCAGCGCCACAGATAGCCTAACAGTTTTAATTCAAAATAAAATTAGAGAAAGAAAATGAAAAATCGACCGAGTGCGAGTCGGATTCGCGCACGAAGGGTTCCGTACTTTCGAGAAAAAAACGGCAAAAACGTTTGTTGTATGGGAAATCAAATATTTGTTTTATTCTAATTGAATTATTTGTTTTTAAAGTGAATATACAACTAAATATTCTGTGATTATTATATTTCAAGTATCTACCTGTTGCCGTCATTAATATCGAGCAGAAAACGGCAAAAATATCCCGTTTTTGTAAGGAGGGCTTCCTTACAAAAAACCCAAATAATTATTTTATTCTGTGTTTAGTGTTGTTATCGTGTCTAGCTATCACGATTCATGAGATACAGCCTAGTGACAGACAGACAGACAGACAGACGGACAGAAAAGTCTTAGTAATAGGGTCCCGTTTCTACTATTTGTGTACGAAACCCTAAAAATACCCAAAAAAAAACATTTATTTTTATTAATTAGTTTAATGCTGTTCTTAATAAAATATCACATCCAATCAATATGTTGTTTACCTATACCGATTTCACTTTGATTTTATATCTGAGCCCAGTATCCTTGAACCAAATGATTAACTATACCTATTTATATAAATGTAACTCAGTTACTTGTAGGCAATAAGGAAGACTTTGTCTAAATCTTCCATATACCTAACACTACACTTGTGTTTCTATAACCATAAAATTATATGCGGTTGCAGTATTTTAACTAAAAACAAAGACATAAAAAATTTTAAATACCTAAGTTCCTACTGAAAGTACATAATGTTGAAGTGCACTCAAGGACATAACCAATTTTCGTTTTTATAGCTTATGTAAAGATAATTTGGGGAATAAATTTGACATTTTGAGTATGGCAACAACCCCCTTCTTATTCATGGAGATTGGTCAGATTACAGATCAAATTAGAGAGGCCTATGTCTAACAGTGGACATCCTATGGCTGAGATGTAGGTGGTGAGTCCAAATCTAAATAAAACGTAAGAAAAGCTATTTTAAATAACAATAAAACTGGACATGTGCAAGCTGGACTCGCCCGCCGAAGGTTCCGTAGGTATGAAGGAACATTATAAGTATTAGTTAAAGTTTTTAAAATGCACAAAAAAGATTCGGTCACCCATCCAATTATTTATGACAGCGCGTAAGGTTGCTTAACTTCGATAATTGATTCCGTACTTTTTTACGGACGATTTTTTTATGATTCCATTGCTAATGTATAGTTTTTGGATCTTTCTCTGTATCTACAGTATAAGACGATATATATAGGTACTTGGCCAAATTTCATAATTTCAATGGGAAGTATTGTGTGAATTTTGATTCCTTTGAGAATGTCCAAACATGCGTTTTTGCGGCATAAATGGCCTTATCTTTTTTTATACTTATATTACATAGTATATTTATTTTTCACAGGTTAAAGAGGCTGTAGATATAGAATATGGTTTTTATTTCAACTCGATACCTCTACACTTGGTTTTGACAAACCGACAGACGGACAACAAAGTTATCCTATAAGGGTTCTGTTTTTTCCTTTTGAGATACGGAACCCTAAAAACACGGAAATTTATCGTGTGATTGATTATTCCTGACGTTTCGACTGTGTTTCAACAGCCGTGGTTCCGGGTAGACTGGAGATGTCATTGGAGTGCCCATTAGCAAGGCTGGTGTTGCAACTACCCTCACTTTGTCTTTAGAACCCATTAAGGCCGCGTTTACATTACGGCTGACAACACTAACAGTATCTCCACTTTGCCCTGTTACATCACGATGCGAACTACACACACTCATCAATGGATTCCAAGATGTCGGGAATAACCAAGGGTATTACGCGATAAATTCGTTTTTGTTTTTTAAACTTACTGTTACTACTGTTACTATTAGCCCGAATCATCCGATTTGGCAAATTTGGGCAAAGGCCTCCCTCCAATTCTTCCAGTCGCTTCGATTCCCAGCTAATTCATCTCCTATTGTATGGAAATGGTCAAGTTCATCGCGCCACCGTTTACGGAGCCTGCCACGCTGCCTTCTTGCTGTGTCAGGGCGCCATTTGTTAGTTATTTTAGCCCACAGCTGGTCCGGCATGCGGCAAACGTGGCCGGCTCAATCCCATTTTAGTGTAGCAGCCTTGAATCCTACGTCGGCGATCTTAGTTTTGGAACGCAGCGTGGTGTTCTTTATGCGATCAGTTAGTTTAATTCCAAGAATGCTGCGTTTCATCGCCCGTTGACAATCCTTGAGTTTGTATTTCTTATTATTTAGATGTCTGTAAGAGACCAGGTTTGTGAGCCATAGGTAAGAACGGGAAGAATGCACATGTCCATTATCTTGCGTTTGTGTCTCATTGGAAGGTCGCCCTTCATGATGTCCTCCATCGACCAATGGCATCTCCAGGCACTCTCAGTGCGACGTGTGATTCCTCTGTCTTGCCTGCCTGTCTGGAGAGAAACTAATTGGCCGAGGTAGGTGTAATCCTGGACATAGTGCATTGTTTCACCGTTAACTGTAATAAGACGTTTGGTTCTGTTAGCCGTCACTGTGGTCTTCGACAAATTCATCCTTGACCCAATCATAAGGCTTGTCTCGTTTGGTCGTTTAGCATGGACTCTAGTTCAAGTGCTGTAGAGGAGAAGAGGACTATGTCATCGACAAAACGGAGGTTGGTTAACCTTGTATTGCCGACAACAATACCCCTCTCATTATAGCTCGGCGCCAGATTTCTAAATATCTATTCGAGGATGCTAGTGAAGAGTTTTGGTGAGAGTGGGTCGCCTTGTTTGACGCCTCTCTCAATGGGAAAGGACCAGATGATAATATTTTGACTGACGTGGTGCTTTCCGAATAAACTTGCTTGATAAGATTAATGAAGGCAGATTTTATATTTTGATTTTTAAGAGCTTTAAAGATGGCTGCATGTCAAATACTATCAAAGGTTTTTGAATAACTGTTTTTTAAAATTAATTTAAATTGTATATGAAATAGAGATTCGGGTTTTTAGAGTGATTCATTGGACCGATGGCGTAATTCCCCACCTAATCTTTTCTGCTAAATACAAAAACAAGGCCCATCTCAGGCTGACCGACCTACGTCACGATGACAAATAATGAAACTTCAAGTATTACTGTGGGCCAAGTAGTAAACATTGTATATTGCAAAATCATAGTTGCTCGAATTGTATAAACAAAGTTAAAGAATTTATACTCGTTTATATTTCTTAAGGCATTGTAAATCCTAATTAATAAATTAATTAATAAATATCTGGTGGTCTACCGTACTTCCTGCTTTACATTTTTAATATATATTTAATTAAGCATTTTCTTATTTACTTTATTGACCTTAGTCTTTTTTTTACATACCTACTGAACTTTTTTTATGTATTTACCATGTAAATGAGGCAGTTAACTCATTTTTTTATTATTGCTTTAAAACCTTATAAAAAGGTACAATTCGGTACGCAAAACGCGCACTAACTTTATCTTTAAGTGCATTTTTGGGAACCATTTGTGGCGTCCATTGCAAGCGTAGCGTATTCATTGATAATATACATCTCTTCATCCACTTGCGCCGACGCCTGTACCACGTCGAGACTGCGATAACCAACGCACATAATCTGATTGACTGAGTGTTTGCTTAAAAACCCTATAAAGAGCCACCAAACCTGTTTGCTTATGTTTAGGTGCATTTTAGTTATCACATATGCCGTCGACATTACCCCGTAGAGATGACCTACAAAAAAGCTACAATTCGCTACTAAAAACGTACCCAAATCCACAATACATCCGTCCATTCACTTGCGCCGGCGCTTGTACCACGTCGAGACTGCGATGACCATCGCACGGGGATCTGAGTGACCCCGCGCGGTCATTTATAAACCCGACCATGGGAACTGCCAGATACTCCATCGCACGTACTCTGAGCTTGCAATTACATTACCACCTCTTGTTTGTGCTTTGGGTATCAATTAGGTTTTTGGGGAATTGTTGGCTTCTGAGATATTTTAAAACATTTCATGAGTCACCAGAGGTGAAATCTTGTTATTCTTGGTCTGACCTTGAAATGAGACTACCAGACCAATGAATCCCAAGAGTAAAGGTGGCATTTTAGGCATATTTTGGATATTGATCACATATAGTTTTTCGTAAATCGCGATCACAATTCATTATAATAAAATAACATAAACACGGGAATTTATTTAATCAAAGGTATAACGCGATAAATTCCCGTGTTTATGTTATTTTATTTTATTGCATTGATTACATCTCAAGAAATCTTACAAATTTATTCGAAACGATCACGTTATCAATTGGGGTATGATGACTTTATTAATGTGTATTAAACAACGATAATTAGGGGCTATTTTAAGCTTAACTTATTACGAACTAAGCTTATGAGAAGCATAGTTCGTAATAAGTTAGGCTTAAGACGTGAAGATCACTATAACATCCACTCAGTAATATTATACTCATCTCCAATGCTTCAACTCAAGCCATCAGATTTCACTATTTCACCATCAGCCATAGGTCGTCCACTATTGGACATAGGCCTCTCTCGTGGATTTCTATGGTTATTATGGCGGGAAGCGACCTGCATCCACCGTCGCCCTGTGGTCTTTACCAAGTTGTCAGCCCATCTTGCTGGACATCCTACGCTGAGCTTGCCGGTCCGTGGCCTCCACTGGTGAACTTGTCGGCCCCATCGGCCATTTGCTCTACGAGCTGCATGGCCTCCCCATTGCCACTTCAACGTGCTAATCTGTTTGACTATGTCGGTGACCCTAGTTCTTTTACGTATCTTCTCATATCTGATCTATTCCGTAAAAAACCCCGAGCATGGCCCTCTTCATAGCTCATGGAAGCCACCAGAGTTAGTCCAAGGAAATTCTAGTAAACATAAATGGTAAATCCTTGTCAGATTAGTAACGTTCAGTCAAATCAGCATCAAGGAAGACTTAATTCGGAAGTGGATCCAGACCCTGAGAAAAGATGGTATCGCCGTCTCGCTCGCACGTGAGATGAGTCCGATAGCGTAAGATGTCGATTCTGTTGGCCTGTTGAGTTGTCAATCTGAGCTCATGGAGTTACTTACATACCTGTGTTAGCTGTAAGCTGTAACACGTTTATTAAGGAAATATTAAATACAAGATGACAAAATATAGGATTGCGTTAATTGAACAATAACTTCCAATCAACCAAATTTTTATGAGCATAAATCATGACGTGGATAGTGTGGAAAAATGGAAGGAAGGCTTTTATAGTGTAGTGGAACAGCACACATTCATATCAAAGTCATAACATAAAACCAAGTTGTATATGTATACTATGTAACTTAGCAAAAAGAAGAGGAAGAAGGTTCCTCTTATTTTTGCTAAGTTCGCGGCAAATGCGGCTAAATAAAGGGGGCAATTTCTGACCGATGATACACCAGCGACAGCATCTTCATGATCTTCAAGTTCTTCAAGACTTGGTTTTGCTATTGAGTTACTAAGCTTACTAATTCTTGTTCTATGAAAAGTTTATGTACAAAGTAAACCTTTCGCGTCTGTACATTAAATAATTACGCAAATAAACAAGTCGTCTCTATTTTTTTATATCTGTTACCTCAGAACTCCGTCGCTTATGAACCGATTTGGTAAATTATCGAATATATACACTTTGAATTAGGTCGCATTTCAAAACTCAGTGCTGATGATGGGATCCATAAAGAATCGAGGAAACTCCTGAAATGTTGAAGGTAAACACATAGCGATTTCGGCATATTTAGCTCAAAGTCAACATTTGCATTCAGAAAGTATGATTATAAGAAGAGGAACTGATGAAAAAGACCACAGATGGTTATCAATACTCTTCAATATCACAAAATTCATGGGTGACCACATCGCAAGATGGCTAAGATGATAATTATTATATCCCTATCCACTAATCATCATACTTTTTTATACTGCATTAATTTTGTTGAATTTGTTATAGCTAATTAACTACCTATTCTACTTAGATAGACCTATAAGGGCTGTAAGATTGTCACTGTATTATTTTAAAAACTTTATGTATAACTGTTGGTCTATTACACAAATAAAATAAAATAAAAATAAAAAATAAAATAAAATACTTACCTACACATTATCATCACCATCATCAGTATCAGAAACCCTGAAACCCAATATTTATTGCCATAGTTTGTAATTACAAAACTTAGGGTCATTGGATTGAGCTTTAATGAATTTAAATAACGTAGGTAATAGTGTGTACTGGAAGTTCTTCAATAGAGTAATGCCCTAAATAATGTAAGCTTGCAGTTGGCTTTTTTGTTTCACTTCATAATGTTTGCTTGCTTATAAACCCAGTTCTGATGATGGGATTATGATAAATAAAGGGAAATATTCAAAATACCTACATCGACCTAAAAAATTAAATTACAAGAATGTGGCGTTTGGATAAAGTGTCAATTATTCCAATTGTACTCTCTACAACCGGGGTGATACCTCAACAACTATTTCAATCACTCGCCCAACTAGACCTGCCTAATGTAATTAGCATACATATTGGTTTGGGTATTTTCAGCAACATTTTATATTATATAGTAGTTTTTTTTTAAATAAATAATTATCAAAGATGTTCTTTCTTCAGAAGAGTAGGTAAATGCAATGCACCCATACAATTCCAAATTATTATTTACGTTTACTTCTACATAAATTACATGGACCTACATCTTTTTCCGAACTGCGAAAAGATGGTGAAGTTTTTTACCTCACTTACCAGGGTCCATGCCAAGCGCGTCATTTGCTTGATGGAGAACAACACTGGGATAACGCAATGGCCGAAGCATGCATTAACAACATATCGGCGTATTTACACGACGTTTTTACAGGATGATGAGGCCTGGATTTATCCAAATCCCGATGGATCCAAAAACAAAGCGCCAGTCGACGGTTCCGGTGTTTCAAAACTAATCAACGCCTACTAAAGTGACGACCTAAAAGCGGGAAAATGACTTTGATCGCGAGTTTTTTTCAATTTAACTGGCTATTTGATATCAATTCCTTTACGGTATTCAACGCCAAATGGTAAACTATCAAAAACTTGGCAGAAGTTTTCTCTGTTATGAGCAACTAGCGACCAAATACAGGGCTCCGCGGGCTACAGCTCCACCACGACAACGCGCTTGCGCACACCGCACTTAAAACGAGGAACTTCCTAGGCAGCATGCCGTGTATGCTCCTGGGTCACTCTTCTTACAGACCTGACCTAGCACCGTGTGACTTCTTTTTATTCTCGAAAACAAAAATGAGCTCAATGTAATACAATTTACGTCGCCGGAAGATGCGCTGTCAGCTTTAAAGCAGGCTTTAAACGAGGTGTCTGCGGCGGATTGGAAAAAGTATTTTGTAAACTGGTTTGCATAAAACTTTGTATAGAATCTGACGGAGAGTAGGTACTTTAAAAAGATTTCATAAAAAAATATATACCCAGAGCACTTTATTTTATTTTCGTAAAATTTTCTTAGTATCCCACGTACTATATGCTGTTTCGGAAATAACAAACTAAAAATACTTACTTGACTTTCGCTCTGAGCATTCTTCGAATTTTCTGATATCTTAATTGCTTAAGTCCTTAAATGAGCCGTATAAAACTCATAATAAGCAGTGATATCAGAAAATTCGAAGAATGCTCACTACATCTAAATCCACGCGGACGAAGGCGCGGGCACAGCTATTATAGTTCGAAAAAAGTACCCGAGGATTATAGCCAAATTCGATGTGGGTGTAGCTGTTGCCATACTCACCACGCTTGGCAGGCGGGTTCTGAACGCAGTACGGGATTTTGGTACACGGAAAGACGCTGCTGCCCATCTTCTGGAGGTATCCCTTGGCATATTGTTACTGCATCCATAGGCAAGAAAAAAGGAATAGCATTTTTTTTACAGTTTAATTGGAGCCGTAGCTACCTACTTCGCCGTTAAAGCCAACTTCGTAACATCCCTGTTAAGTATGTTTATTGTGTACGGTTACCTCAGACAAATTGTCGTAAAACGCAATTCTATACTTTCCGTGAGAGGCTTTAGATCGAAGTTTTATATTTATTGGTAGCCTAGCCTCACTTTCTTAAGTCTTTCCGTGTTGTGGCGTCTAAACTGTAAACCTTTGCCCTAAAAGCATTTGATATTGTTGTTAAAAACCAAGATGTCTGTGTCGTTTTGCCCTTTAAGTCCTGCAGAAAAAAACACAAACCTAGCCCGTGACAAAATTTGAAAATAACTCATACACACTACTAACATATGTACACCTAAGATTTATTTTTTTCAAATGGCTTAATATAGACCCAGGTACCTGTTTCTCGTTTGAATGAATAAAATATTTTTTTTTCAAGATTAGGGACAGATGATCTATGTATACGACGAAATACGGTAGATAAATAGGTTTTTATTTTTTTAAAACGACTGGTTTATCAGATTTTTATGCAAAAAAGAAGTAATCATAGTTTCGGTCTCACAGTCATTCATTAATTTTCGAGATATAAACATAAAACTCTTCTAAATGCCACCTAGTCGTGAATGCTACAAGGGTGTGTACAAGGTCCTTAGAAAATTACACATTGTTCTTTCTTATTTATTGACCTTCAAAGTTGTAAGTGGTCACAGCCGGATCAATGGCCACAATGGCTCTTACCCTGTTTTTTAAAACTTTTTATTCAATGGTATTATTTTGAAGATACTTTCAGAAAATTTTACTTCAAAGTCAGCCGCTTCCGTAAGAGACTTTAATGTTATTATCTTCAACCCAAAACGAACATGCACAAGGTAGTAAACACAGTAATGAACATGCGCCAAACACACGGCATAATTTCCGTGCAGATTGACGCAAAGCGGAGGGCGAAGGCCGAGATAGATCCATAACTCCCGAACAAGTCAAACAATATTACCATGCATAGTCTGTGGGGAGCGCTGCACAACCATAGAATCGTCTCCAATCAGTATTTTGTAGTATTTTTTTTCCGAAATTCTATCAGAATAGCAGCGCCCTGCTCGCGCGGGTAGAACGGCATAAAGCTGAAACGGAACCTTTTGTTTGACCCACACTCCTAAACGAGCATAGGGTTAACAAAAAATGATGATGGTAGGTTAACCTATCATTCAAGATATTTAGTGGTGATTTTTTTTCTTTAAAGAGTTTTGAGTACCCTTGTTTTCATAATAAATAAATAAATAATGCTGGACAATTCATACAGCATCATCTACCCCCAAGCTAAGCAGAGCTTGTGTTATGGGTACTAGATGACTGATGTACGTAATAGTTACATTATACTACATAGATAGATATTTTTATTATATATAGAAAAACATCCAAAACACCTTGAAGAAATATCTGCAGATCGTACAGATATTTGTCCCGAGGCGGGAATCGAAACCACAACCGCTTGCGTCGCAGGCGGACCTTCGCCCGCTGCGCCACAAAGCTCTTCAATCAGTTGTTCTTTCGGAATGCAATTGCTTGACTTGTTGCTGCAAATACTATACACGCTACATTTATACCCTTATCCTATTATCAGAACTTGGTATTTTAAAAATAGACAAATATGGAAGTGTATACTTTCAAAAATTGGATTCAAAAGAATCCAAAATTCATAAATGCGAAGTTCTGACGATAGCAAAGAAACTACGCATGCTATTAACTGTTACATTACAATAAGTATCTGCATAATCCATTTTCTCTCTAGTTTTGACCAGAAACATAAGCTCTATGGCTCTCTTAGATTTAAGGTCGTACGCCAACACACGTCCCATAGACTCGATAGGCCATCAAGGTGTGGGGCAGAGGTCAACTCGACTGAGGTCAATGTTATTGTCATATTTATTGTCATATTTTTGTCAAATAGTATTGTAGTGAAGTCAGAGTTGTTAGTTGATTCAACTAGGTAAAAAAAGCAATAAATTTAAAATCAGTACTTACGATTCCAATTTTTAACCACATTTTGTGATGTGAATGAAGACCAACTATTTAAATCTTAGCAGTAACCGATAAAAATATATATTCCATATAAAACTAGTGTGCAAAACCTACTCTTTCTGTCTGAACTTGAGTCATTTATTACCTATATCTTAGATATAGATTAAAAACACCTAATAAATAGTCTAAATATAACTGTAGCATTCTCAGGTAATTTGTCACTTGTATGTAACATTATATACTTGGAATAAGGAAAAAGAATGCACAAAGTGAATTTGAAGTTAAAAGAGATAGCGGGAAATATGAATTTATGTAAACTAGGAGTTAACTAAGGAGTTTAGCTGGTTTCAGTTAGGTCATGAAAACGAACAATGCCAACGTTTACCTACTATGTTTATTTAACGTTTCTGCAGTTCGGATAAAGAAGGAGAGGCAACATTCTACTCCCGGCACCCCACGGCAACCCCAATACGTGTGTAAAATTACAAGCACATGACCTTACAACTCTATATTTCAGGGTGACAGGCGCAATCCAATGCAGCGTTGGTTACGTGCTTCGTCACCGTGATCACCGCGGTATTGCACAGTTGTAAGGTAGAGGTTACCGCTTAACATCAAGTAGGCCTTGTCTCGTCAATTATTATTATTATTATTACTAGCCATTTTCGTCCCACTGCAGGGAAAATGCCTCCCTATCCCCCTTCCACTTATCCCGATCCTGTGCTATGGAGGGCCAACCTTGTAAAAACAAGTCAAGTTCGTCGCGCCATCTCAGTCTGGGTCTGCCGCGTTGCCTCCTTCCAGCGTTGGGGACCCACTCTGTTGTTATGAAAGCCCATAGGTCTCGTCAATTAGTCGAATAAAAAAAGTGTAAACAGCTGAATCTTTAGTGTTACATTCCTACGGTTACAATAATTTTCGATAAGGTTCTCCATGGATTTCGAACTTTGGTCAAATCGTTACTAGACCTAACGCCAGAACTTTAACCAACTAAGTTACGGAACCCACCAGCTACCAGACAGTGCATTCGCTACCTGCTTATAACATACGCCGCACTGATAAGGCTGTCACGTTGAGTTGGCTGACATCGTGAAAGTCGATTGTACGTCTGTCAGGACGTGGCAGCAACAAGTTAATGATATGAATGCATAGGAAGTTGAACTTTCCTAGTACTTCCCGGATATCTAGACAGACAAATCTGTTTGATAAAACTGTGACTAAGTGGGTGGAAACAGTGAAACGAATCATTCCTATCATATACGTGTGTTTTTGGAATTAACCTAATAATATTATTATCACATTTCATTTCATTACTAAAACCAACCAACATACAAAATATTTACCGTAACTATTAAGATCTTATCTCCCGTTAGTACTCCTAGTTATTAACTTAGTACTATGTGAACTTTCGCGATCTGTAGACATAATTTTAAAGTCTACCGGTGACCACGAGTCGTCCACGAAACGTCAGGAAATCTATATTAATATTTTAAAGAAGAAATATTTGTATTTTGTAGGTTTGTAACAAATATACTTAAAAAATATTTATTAATTAGAATTTTCTTAATTCTTTAACCATTAGAATTCTAGGTACATTGTCCCTGAGTAACGTAGGCTATATGGGAACGAGAACTACGCGGGTGAAACTGCGGAGTGCAGCTAGTTCTAGAATAAGGTAATTACGCGATAATGTCCCGTTAATCAGTTTTAAAACTTTAAGGGTTAAAACTTATTATTGACACCATAATTATGCATAAGTTATTACGAAGTATGTAAGTACCTGAACTAACCAATTTAAGTTTTATGGCACATTGCATGTAATTTTGTGTTATCTTGTTGTACAAAATATGAAATAAAAAATGAACATTGGTTAATAAACAGAGGTTAACCAGAGATGGAAAAATTATCATCATCATTTCAGCCGTAGGATGTCCACCTGCCTCTCTCATGAATCGCCAAGTACTGCAGATTATGAACAGTTGTTGATGCAGCCTTACTTACCATGCTTGGCAGGTGAGTTAGCAAGCAAGGTAATGGATGTTGATACATGAAAAGACGCTGCTACCAATCTTCCGAAAGTATCCCTCGGCATGGAAAGTGTTAATATTATTAAGTTTTAAAATTACAGAACTTTATCGCGTACGCTTATTATTTTCTCGACGTTTCGAACACGTTTCAGCGTTCTGAGTTTCGGTAGGACCTACCTTCTACATTACTGTCTTCTGGTTTGAAGAGTACGGGGGTCATTGTATCTCAAGGTGACGGAGGCAATGCAATACAGCATTGGTCACGTGCTTCGAGGCTTAACTCGTTATCTAGTAGAATAAAAAAAAACTTCTCATCCTGCACATAGAACTACTCTTTAGCGCGGTAGAATAGCTGGTGAACATTTTTCATCCAATTGTTTATGTATGAAGGTGTCAAAATACTTTGTTTAGCACAAATTGCCGACGGCCAGCTATGGGCATTCATTTAAATAGCATTTGGACCATTTTTAAGTCCTGGTTTCCTAAATAGCAAGAACGATGTTCTTATTAAAGACTAGTGAAAAACTTCTGCTTAAAAACTGCAAATTGTAAAGGCATTTCACCATTTCGTCTAAGATTTCACCTAACAAAGTAAACGTACTTACCACTCTAAAAATCTAGAAGCGAAAAAACCTTAACCCTTTTTGACTTATGACAGTGACATATTAATCAATGCTTATTAAGATTTTGTATGCAAAAAATAAATAAGAATTACCAAAAATCAACTTTATACATATACCCTGAAAAATATCTGCCTTATTACCCAACTTAAAAAAACGAGAAGATTCTCAGGTCTGTATATATTTTTTAAAATTTTTGTTACCTCAGGAATTGCTTAGATAATACTTTATTACTTTAATTTAAAACAATTTATTGAATATTGCATGCTGTAAAGTTGATTAAGGAAGTACTATTTATATTATTGACATCTGTATGTACCCATTTTCGCAATAAATGAATTTGAATTTGAATCCGTCAAGGAACCGACTTGAAAAAATATTGGGTTCTAATAAATAAACAGGTTAATAATCACTTTATAATCATTTATTCATAAGCATAATAATGAACTGTAAAAGTTTGACGCGATATAGCGGTGACCGTCACAAGGGCACCAGGGTTTGCGCACCATTATACTCATACAATGGCATAAGAACGGACCATCCGCATCTGATAGTTCCTACTCTGATAGCCTTCTATGAGGATTTATTGCCAGCCTTATTGAATTTAAATATATCTATTGTTTAAATACGCGGTGAAAACAGAAGACAAGCTTTTTTATATATCATCATCATCATCTCAGCCATAGTACTACTGTTCAGGCCCACTACTGGCCTCTCTTATGGATCTCTAAGATTATAGTTGGGTTGTTGCCACCACGCAGGAGGTTGTGGGTTTGATTCATGGCGCGGGACAAATGTTTGTTAAATTCCCTGCAGATATTTGTCCCGGGTCTGGGTATGTTTTCTATCTGCATAAAAGCATTTGTCTTTTGGCGGGAATCGAACACCTGACTTCGGCTCAGCGGGCGTCAAAAATAGTGAGAAAAAGCTCAAGCTGAAATTCACTATATACGTAAAATTTAACTTGAGCGCTGCGACAGTCAAATTCCCGTCCATTAAACTCTAAATTTTATAACGGTTCAAATTCAAATCCAAATTCAAAAAATACTTTATTCAGTGCGGCCGCATGGACCTTATTGACGCGTCACAACTTACAAAATAAAACAACACAAATAAATAGAATAAAGCACATAATTGAACCTGTTCACTTCAGATGACACGCGGTTGATATGTGGCGACGTATAACTTTACGGGTGGAACTAACCGAAGAGTGATATGCGATACCGATGAGTCATCGTAACCAACATATACCCTCATATTTTCAATATCGTCTCAGCCCTATTCGTGGCATATATCGCAGCGATCAAGCTAAGTTTTATGAACATTATAGTTTCCATGTAAAAACTAATCTGTGAATCGTTGTTTGTAAAATTTTTGTAAACAGTCCCTATCTGTCAGTTAAACACTTTGAAAATGGTGTTAGACTTATTATGTACTGAAAATTTAGAGGCATAGACCAGTTTCATTCATATTTAAAGTGAAAGTCTATGATTTATAGGTACATCAGTTTTTGGATTATTTTCTGTAGTAACCGCTAACCAATCATGTAAACCAACTACCAATTTGAAGTAAAAATCAACAACATGAAAAAAATAAAACTTAGAATATTAATTCCGAATGTTTTATATTATAACTGATGAAAAATGTAAAATCCCTAACGCTAATATCGTAAATGTGTCGTCTTAAAACCGTATCTCTATTATACCTCTATAAAGTCACTTCTGTGATACTTTTAATTTTAAGTATTGAACTATTGAAGTTAGTACTTAAAATCACTATGTAGCGTGGCTTCTGTGATATTTGTAAATACTGCGCCCGCGTTCATGGCATCCTTTGGGTCCCATCCCGCAGTTTTGAAGATATAATTGTGAGAATTTCCAAAGGTTACTCGTGATCCTACTTTTATAATCAGATCCGTTTCGGATACAATTTTAACCATTACGTTTCATATTGAAATCTTCGGTTGTTTTGGTAAATGTCAGAGCGTAATAGGAATAGAACGTCCCAAACAAAACTAATGTTGTAATGAGATAACAATTTCAATGTTTTGGAACAATTTAGTTTAAGTTATTCCTAATCTATGTAATGTAATGTTAACAGCCTGGTTTCAACTGCTGGGCGAAAGCCTCCCTGCGCATTGCGCATGAGCTGGATGCGCTATCAAAATATTTTTAATAGATAGTTATTTTTATCTCTCTCTTCCAGCAGTAGAACATCCATAGCTGGACAAAGGCCTGTCTGATTGATCACTAAGTACTGATCATAAGGGGTAGTTGCCATACTTACCACGCGTGGTAGGCCTTATTTTATTTTTATTTTATTATTTATTTTTAAAATGAATATACAACCAAATATTTTGTGAATGTTTCAAGCATCTACCTATTGCCGTTATTAATATCGAGGAAAAAACGGCCAAAAATTTTACATTTATTTTATTTTTTTAATTTTATTTATTTTATTTTATTGAAAAAACCAACAGCTACAAAGATAAACTAGTTTGTCTTAAATTAACATGATAGGAACAGCCAATAATAGGTTTCTCTATAGTTTACAAAAACAAAATAATAATCCTACAAAACAAAAGTTATAACATTCATATAAGTATTTGTTGTTATAGCAGCAAAAAAAATTCATCAACTGTAAACATTTCAACTGTCTAGCTATCACGGTTCATGAGGTACAGCCTGGTGACAGATAGAAAGACTCTTATTGCCGTGGGGTGCCGGCAGCAGAATGTTACTCCTCCTGTCATGCCCGTGGATGTAGTAAGAGCCTGCTAAGGGATACTTCCAGAAGATGGGCAGCAGCGTCTTTCCGTGTATCAACATCCCTTACTGCGCTCACTAACACGCCTGCAAGCGTAGTGAGTATGACAATTACCTTTCACGGAGATCCATTAGAGAGGTTTGTGTTCAGCAGTGGACGTTTTACGGCTGAAATGATTTATTATTATAACAAATGTAATAAGAACCTCTTAGGAATCTTAGTCTTCTCAGGGCCGGTTTTTAGTTTCGTTAAGCGGAATTATTTTTGGACCTCTTACCTCTTAAGTGTAAGCCCCAGCAATCCAGTACCTCTTCAGTGTAAAGCTAGCCGCAGCTATCCAGTTGAAAACCAAGAGCGGATCCGTGAAAATAAATCGTCATTAGCTCCAATCATCGGCGATGGAGCAACGGCCGCATTCGAGTCGTTATCGGTCAGGCGGCGACCTTTGCGAAGATGGAACCGCGGCGGAACACAGCAACATGGAAGTATCCACATAACTGGTTTTACTTATCACTGTCCTTTTTTCAGCAAATGGTAGAACGCTTAAGAACTTATTTTGCTTGTCATTGTTCTTCTTTTAATGAATGAATCCTTTTTCTGCCTTGAAAAGGGATTCATGGAAGAATGCGACCTATGCGAAGATGGAACCGCGGCGGAACACAGCAACATGAAAGTATCCACGTAACTGGTTTAACTTATCACTGTCCTTTTTTCAGCAACATGGTAGAATGCTTAAGAACTTGTTTTGCTTACCATTGTTCTTCTTTTAGTGAATGAATCCTTTTTCTGCCTTATTCATGGAAGAATGCGACATATGCGAAGATGGAACCGCGGCGGAACACAGCAACATGAAAGTATCCACGTAACTGGTTTAACTTATCACTGTCCTTTTTTCAGCAACATCGTAGAATGCTTAAGAACTTGTTTTGCTTGTCATTGTTCTTCTTTTAGTTGCTCTTGGCCTCCACTCGGTCACTGCTTTGGTCCATCTTTGAGCTTCCCGCCGCGCCAATTGTCCCGCCCATCTCCACTTAAGGTCCAACTAGTCGCGGAGGCAAATTCGTCAGTGAGCGCGGCCTAAATATATGCTATCTCACCTGACATAGTGTGTTTACCCGCGCGCTAGAATGAAATGCACAATGATTCATTCCTAAACCGACCGCGCAAAAATAATGTGAATAGACTTTTAGCACAAGGGTTATTATAGAAAAACTTGAGTGTAATCTTTTCAAAATAACATTTATTTCAACTTTTGCATAATTAAACTATGTCGGAACGGCATTTATTTTTGAGTTTTCTTTCTCCTTAAATTATTTAGTTTCGTCCAAAGTTGGGCTAAAATCAGTGTTGAAATACGAAAGTTTAGAAGCTTGTATTTTTGAAATAAATACTTTTTTTACGGTTCGGGGTGTATACAAACATAGATTATGACGAGATAAATTGATATAATCCTTTGTGTTAGATGGTTAACGTCAAACAGTGGAGTAGTTACCCTTCCACGTTTGTATGGAAAGATGAGCGACTCATTCATCCTTAAGCCTAGCAACCCGTACACCAACATCCTCAACCTTCGTGCGGCGTCGAATTTCTATGTTTGGTATACGGTCTACGAGGACGATGCCTAGCATGGCCCGCTCCATGGCTCTTTGAGCAACCCTTATGGTGTACACGTGCTCATTTGTGAGAGGCCATATTTCGGATCGATAAGTTAGAATTAGCAGAACACATTGACTAAATGTCCTGGTCTTAAGACATTGGGAGATATTTGAACGGAATATGGCCGAAAGATAAACGCCCAAGGTATATAAACTAACTTACTGTCTCTAATCTATGATTATCGACAGTAATGTTTGATGTATCAGTATGGTTGTTCGTCAATACCTTGGTTTTGGCCTTGTTCATCTTAAGACCGACGCTTAGGGAGGCCTCATGCTACATATATAAAAAATATGATAACGATAATTTTACGAATAAAGTCAAGCCCTTATACTTACCTTTCTAGCATCATCCTTGTGCAAGCAATACACACGAGGCTCAAATCCCAGATTTCCATTTGTGAAGATGATTGCATCTCGCATAATACCATCCGGACGCCATGCAAAGGTTGCTGCGGTGACATTTCGCGTTAAACCTCTAGCAAGCTCGTCCGCTTGACCTAGCACCTATGTTTGACTTACCTAGATTCACGATAAACCCTTCATCGACAAACCTTTACACAAATATTCCATAATATAAAGAAACCGTGGGGTGCCGGTATAATGTTGCCCCTCCTTTCTTGCCCGTGGATGCAGTAAGAATCTGCCAAGGGATAGTTTCGGAAGATGGGCAGCATCGTCGTTCCGTGTATCAACATCCCGTATTGCGCCCGCCAACCCGCCTGCCAAGCAAAAGAAAAAAAAGGTTGCCGGGAAGAGATCGCTGTTAGCAATAAGGCCGCCCATTGCACCTATGTTTATTATTAATAACTCCTCCTTTTCCTGTAACTCTCTTGATTTTGGTGTAGAATAAAGTGATTCATTCATTTATTCAAATAGTTATATATAATATTTTCAAAACACTAAATTGTAATGTGAGACGAGTTTTCTACTCACGTTTATTATACCTTGAAAATAGGATTACAACGTGTTCGTTTTAACGAAAGAAGGAGAAGGTACCGCGTAATACTCCATTCCCTGATGAAAGTTCCACTGGGGAGTGCACACGTTGGTACCTTTTTTCGACGTATAATTAACGTGAGCAAAAAACCCGTCTAACATTACAATAAGCATGTAGTTATTCATTTCTACTTTATGTAGGTCGAAGAACTTTAACGGTGAAGGAAGATCTCGTGAGGAAACACACAACTTTGTCAGTTAAGACTTTTTTCCTCTGACTATTTTGCACACGTAATATTAAAGTGACCTTACTCAAAAAATAAACATACTTTTTTCAATTAGATTAGATCATTGATAATTCAATTTTAGAAGACTTTTTAAACAGTAAATCCTTAATTAAAATCAAAATATTTCATAACTATTTTATGTTTTATACGCAGACAAACCCAAAATTTTAAATATTATAAAAACAATTAAGGTTAAGCCATAACTTAACGAAGCTGTAATTTAATTTTGATTAAATCGCGGAAAAACTGTTTACGATCCCACGATCGTAAAACAGTTTTTTCGCATATCCCACAAGACAGATTTTTTGAGATAGGTTACGTTACTACTAGTGCTACTAGGTGTGCGCTTTATTGCTGAGCATTATATAGGTTCTGGGCAAGCTTTATCCATTTAACATTGTCCTGGGCACTGCACCATCGCGTAGAGTATAGGATACATATAAGATAGTTGATTGAAGATAAAGGCTGACAATTTAAAATTTTCATCTATTGTAGGCCAATTAAAATGTAAATTTTTATTACTACTAAGTGTTTCAGCAATGGTCAATTATTTGCAAACCAAAATACCATTTGGTTTACGAATATACAGACTTCCATTTTTACTAGTGAAAGACGTAGTGGCTTTTAACATTAAAATGATCAAAACATGCTCTGTCTAGCAATGCCGTACCTTATTACTATCTACGACCTAAACAACAAAAGCGGCTTGACCCATGTCGCAAGCCTGTACCCCGACATGTTTATTAAGCTTGCCCAGCACCTACACAATTACAACAAGAAAAATAAAGGCCCATCTACATTCGCGAACAAAACGCTTGAATATTCATGAGTCCGAGTCCTACGTTCGGCAGGACAAGCCAGCGTGGGCGACCGTCTCCAATTATATGGACGCCCGCTTTATGTAGATGAGAGAAAGGTGCTCGACTTCGAAGTGTACATCAGTCATCATGGGTCATAAACAGTTCGACACTATCGTATGTGTATATTACGAAGACAGCTCTTGACAATTTCATTATTTGGATTGCCTTTGCAATAATTTCAACAAAATATTGCTGGTAAAGAACACTTTTTAATTTATTCAAGATTTTATGCTACAACAGATTCATTCAATCAGCAGTAAGAGTCTGCCAAGCCATACCTTCGGAACGTGAGCAGTAGCGCCTTCCCGCCTGCCAAGCGTGGCGAGTATGGCAGCAAACCCCTCACGATCTTGGTCTGCAAGAGGGACGCCCATATGCAGCAGTGGTTGTGGACAGAAGTCCTAAGGCTGAGATGATGAGGATGACACATTCATTCCTTAGAAAACTTTTTTAATGATGTCGCAAAAAATACACATCAGTTCCCATGCCTGCATTTGCATAACATTCCTAATGTCCAAGATTAAGGATAATGTCCAGTCCATTCGTAAATACCTGAATGTACCTGTGTATAATTACTAAGTTATAGGTATCTTTTTTCAAATTATACCTACATATTCTGTACGTCTTATTATTCTAACAACGTAAAGCACTTGTCGAGGAAAACCTAAGATTAAATGACGTGATTTCCCAGTGTTATGGCAACAGATCATTATTGTGTATTCGATTCTCTGTAACGTATTGATTGAGTGATTCGTAATACCTTCTTTGTGTTGTAAAATTATCAAAGGCAAGCGTTTTCTCAGGAACATAAATGTTATTTTTATATTATTTATAAGCATAATCAGTGTAACGAAAGGAAAAATTATTAAAATAAAAAAAAAAGTAAATACAATGCTAAATACTGCCCACAGCACCATCTAGCCCCAAACGAAGCAGAGCTTGTGTAATGGGTATTATTGCTTTTATGCCTGTTAACGGAAGCCTAAGTAAATAAGATCTAACAACGAGAAAAAAAGACGTAACCACTTTAGTGACGCTGTCCGTTGCGCTCGGACACGTAAGTCCCCTTAAACGACCGCGACCGTTGACGTTCAAATGGTTAATGTATTCGTAATAATAAATGATTTGGACAAAAGACAGTGACCTCGCTGCGCTGGTACGATGAGGCTAAAGTTGGGATCTTCCTGCACTGGGGTATCTACTCTGTTCACAGCTTCGGCTCTGAGTAGAGGATTAACTGGAAAGAGTAAGTATTACGGATGGTTGATTTCTATTTAAAAAAATTGAGGTATTCTTACCTCAATTTTTTTTGTAAGAACATACTGATCTCACCCAGATTTTAGACCAATATCTGCACAAACATTTGTCCCGCGGTGAAAATTGAACCCGCAATGTCCTGCGTCTCAACCGGCTACCAAGCCAACTGCGTCACAAAGGTCGCTATTATTCAACATAATTATTTAATTTTTCAACAAAAAAAAACTGACTTCAATGATAAATTTGTTTACTTGTTGCTGAAAATTGCCAAACCGCTATTATTTTGATGCATAAGGTAAAACTATACATTTACATTTGCCGTGGGGTGCCGGCAGTAGAATGTTGCCCCTCCTCTCTTACTCGTGGATGCAGTAGGAGCCTGCTAAGAGCTACCTCCGGAAGATGGGCAGCAGCGTCATTCCGTGTATCAACATCCCATCCTGCGCTCGCCAACCCGCCTGCCAAGCGTGGTGAGTAAGGCAACTGCCCCTTATGGAGACCCATGAGGGAGGCCTGTGTTCAGTAGTGGACGTTTTTACGGCTGAAATGATGAATGATACATCTACAATGTAATCTTAAAAAAAATCTTCTCCAAAAACCCGCGCGTAGGTTGAAGCAACCCTACGAGCGCGGCATTTTTAACTTTTACTAAATTAGATTAGCGAATTTATAATAATTATTATGTTCCTACATACCTACGGAACCCACAGTGGGCGAGTCCTGTTCGCATCTGTCCGGTTTTATTTAAAGTCGTTTAAAAATTAACGCAACTACGAACCCACAAGAAGGCTTTGGATCTGCTAAAACATTTTGTTCCATTACTAGCCAGCTTGCTATAATCGATACGGACCGCTGCTAAAACCAATAGTGCCCCACGTATGATTTAGTACCGGCTAATGCGTATGTACGCGGACTTTATTAACATTTATTATGGTAATGGCCGCCTTGAATAATGTTTAAATGCGTTGACGCATTGTGTGGCGGAGGCTTTAGCGCGTGAACTTACCAACTGGACCTTTTTGTTGTGCCTTTTGGATAAGGCTTCGCACTTTTTGTTTATTTAGTAAGTACCTACTAGCTGTTCGCGGAACGGGTCGCTGAAGGGTGCCTGCGGTCGAATGATGCCGCTCCCTTGCCCGTATGCTGTAAGAATTTGCCAAGGGACACCTCCGGAAGATGAAGATCAGTGTCTTACCGTGTATCCACATCTCGTACTGCGCTCGCCGACCTGCCTGCCAAGCGACGTGAGCATGACAACAATGTCATAATACCAGAGTAGACACACAAATCATAGTCAACCTAAATGACCAGCCAACTCATACTTACAAACCTGTACAATAACAATGAATCAAATCTTGAATTTATAACGCCTCTGCATTTTGCCTTCGTGTTGGCAATTAGCGTACACCTTTTAACCATCGGGATTTTTAATGTTGAATAGAAGACGACCAAATCTTTGGGAAAGTAAAGGTCTGTATTAAAACTAAACATATTGCCGTGGGATGCCGGCAGTAAAATGTTACCCTCCTCTCATACCTGCACGGCTCTTACCGCGCCCACGGGCCATTGCCTTTCTGTGTATCAACATCTGTACTGCGCTCGCCAACCCACCTGCCAAGCGTGGTGGATGGCAACTACCCCTCATGGAGATTCATGAGGAAAGCCTGTGTTCAGTAGTGGACCTTTTACGGCTAGAATGATGATGATATCATTTTTAGGGTGCCGTACCAAAAGGGTAAAACGGGACACTATTACTAAGACTCCGCTATTCGTATGTCGTCTGTCTCATGAACCGCGATAGCAAAACAGTTAAATTTTTTACATATGATATATTTCTGTTGCCGCTCTAATAACATATACTAAAAACAGAATAAAATAAATATTTATACCCATACAACAAACGTGATTTTTTTGCAGATTTTTGCTCGATATTAATAATGGCAACCGGAAGACGCTTGAAATATTTACAGAAAATTTAATTTATTGGTGCGGAACTCTTTGCGCGCGAGTCCGACTCGCACATAGCCGATTTTTATAAATGTTATATTAAGTGTGACTTATTTAAAATTATTGGCAAAATTATTTTACATGTAATGTTTTTAACCTGTGCATAAATTGGAATTTTGAAATAATGTGAACTATAATTGACTTGTAAAACTGGTTATATGAATAAGTTATTGTGTTGTGATGACAATTACAACACATTAAGTTAAAATAAATGACATCAACTATGAAGCATCAGTTGAGAAGGGATAATAGATTTATTTTTGTTGTTATTGTAATCAATAACGTCATAATCAAATAAAATATGGTTTCCAAAGTACAAGCTTTGCTGAGTTTGGGGCTAGATGCTATCGTGTGTTCAAGTATTTTTTACAAGCTTTTATTTAGCTTGCCCTGCATGTATGTATGTATGCAATATGGCGGAACACCCAAGATGGCGGACTACTTATTTTTAATGTACCTCTATAATATGGGTATCAAATGAAAGGTCTTTCTGAGAATAACTCAAAAAATGAAATGACGTCACTCTGAATCCAACATGGCGGAACACCAAAGATGGCGAACTACTTACTTTTAATCTACTCCTATAATATGGGTATCAAATGAATGGAATTGCTAAGAATAATTAAAAAAATGAAATGACGTCATTTTGAATCCAACATGGCGGAACACCCAGGACTGGACTGGAATGGACTGGAGTCGACTCGACTCGACTCGACTGGACTCGACTCGACTCGACTGGACTGGACTGTACTGTTGTATTTAGTGGTACTATTCTGTACTGTCCTGGCGAACTACTTATTTTTTTAATGTACTCCTATAATATGGGTACCAAATGCCCATTCATTTGCTGAGAATAATGCAAAAAATTATATGGCTTCACTCGAATCCAACATGGCGGACAAGTTATTTTTAATGGATTCCTATAATATGGGTATCAAATGAAAGGGCTTGCTGAAAATAGTTCGAAAATAAATTTAAAGTCAAAAAAACTTTTTAACAAACAAGCTTTTATTTAAACGTACCGACTAAAAATAATAAAATAAACATTTTCCATTAAAGTTTAATGTCAACTTTAAACGTCTTTACAAAATATATGTAATAAAAAAGCTTGTCACAAGATTAACCTGTATGCTTGTAACTTGATCTAATTGAATTAATTTTTTTTTTCAAACAATGTAAATACGAGTAGGTACCTGCTTAAATCTCGCGACAAGCTTTTTTATTACATATATTGTGTAAAGACGTTTTAAGTTGACATTAAACTTTAATGGAAAATGTTTATTTTATTATTTTAAGTGGGTACGTTTAAATAAAAGCTTGTTTGTTTTTTTTTACTTTAAATTTATTTTATATTTAATTGTCACCGTCATTACGACGCATGATTTGAATTGAGCCGTTCTCGGATCTATTGATTTATTTCGTATGAATAATTTTGGGATACCCACTGGAAAGTTTGGAACGAAGTCGGTGTGAAGTCTCTAGTAGGTAGTTCTATAAAGTTATTAACAATCTGAAGTTATTTCATAAATTTATTGCTATCATCTCAGCCTTAGGACAGCTGTCCACGTTCACTGGTTGGACCCGTGGCCTTACTATGTCAGTATATACGGTTAAATACATAATTTAGGTTGGCTGCGAATAAAGCAATGATTTTTTTGTCGTGTGGTGCCGACTGTTGAATGCCTCTCTCATGCCCGTGGCTGCAGTAAGAACCTGCCAAGGGATACCTACGTTATTTAATATTAAAAAAGAATATCTAATAGGAAAAGTAGCTACTGAAATGTTTCGTTTCTATACCAACCGACTAAGGTATCACAACCTAAAGCATAAAATAGCTTGGTCCATTATTGAATATCTAAAAGCCCAGGCTATATGAAATGTAAATTCATTCATACATTGTCCTGCATTGCAAAAGCAACAATTAGTGTCCTGCTTAGACCTTGTGTTATATTAAACTTGATAAATAGCATGTTTGGAGCTTTAACTAATTTCACATTGTTTCATTGTAGACCACCTGATAGCTGGTTAGTGGGCGACAATTTGTCGCATGCAAAGTTACGGCCCGTTTTACAATAAGCGACTTGATTAAATTTAAACTTTTAGTCTGATACGAGTATGTAGATTAAAAGAAACTATTAGATACGTGTTTTAACTTTTGTAACGTAATTAAAAAAATAACGAGTAGGTAACCATACTCGCCACTCTTGGCAGGCGGAATGCCGAGCGCAGTACAGGATTTCGATACACGGAAAGTCGCTGCTGTGGAAGACCGCAGGTATCCCTTGGCAGATTGTTAGGAGGGGCAACATTCTACTGCCGGCACCCCACGGCATTTGACTGTTAGTTGGGGGCAAATAAAGTTCCCATGCCTATAACCCACTTTACGCGGGGTCGGCTTTCCTTTTCGACTCTCCTCTCTGTCTCCATAAATAACTAAAAATGGTCAGAAAAGCTTCGAGTATTTTGAAATCGATCGTGCAAAGTATTTATTAAGTACATTCCACTATAATTGATTTATTCCATGAGGGGAAGTAGATGTAGTAGACGATGATGACGCATCACGCTTGGCAGGTGAGCGCAGTACGGTTCTTGATACAAGCATAGACGCTGCTTCCCGTCTTCCAGAGGTATTCCTTAGCAGGCTCTTACTGCATCCACGGGCGTAAGAGGTAACAATCCACTGCCGGCACCGCACGGCTAATTCACATAACGCAGTACAAATAAATAGTAATTGGAAATACGTGTACTTCAGATCATTCGTTTAGTAGACACTTATGATGCTGGTTCGATCACATCTAGCATTATCACGTCTGACAAACGTGGGTAAAACCAGTTGTGGTTAAATATTGATAGAGGTATTGCTAGTAGGTAAGTACGTTCTTACCTAACAAAGATAATCATAAAACTAGATTTACATAAACTCCATATATTATGTAAGTACGTACAATTTACACAGTGCTATGTTACTCGTTGGGACACCACGAGTTGCCATTACCATCGGTAGTTAAAATACTAAATAAAGAAAACCGGCAGTAGAATGTTGCTACTCCTCTCTATCCCTCGTGGATGCAGTAAGAATCTGCCAAGGGATACCTCCGGAACATGGGCAGCAGCGTCTTGCCGTGTATCAGCCGTACTACTCTCGTCAACCCGCCTGCCAAGCGTGGCGAGTATGGCAACAGCCCCCTCATGAGCAGTATGGACGTAAGGGAGTGGCCTACCTTATGTCCAGTATGTCCAGCAGTGGAAGTGATCAGCAGTCCTACGGCTGCGATGAGATAAAAATAAAAAAACTAAAGACAACATCATCTAGTGACGCAAGGGGTTGCGGGTTCGATTCCCGCCTCGGGACAAATGTCTATGATCTGCAGATATTTGTTCAGAGTGTTCTGGGTGTTTTTCTATATATAATAAAAATATTTATCTATGTAGTATAATGTATTAAGTATATCAGTCATCTAGTACCCATAACACAAGCTCTGCTTAGCTTGGGGCTAGATGATGCTGTGTGATTTGTCCAGCATGATTATTTATTTATTTTTATAAAATGAAAAATAAATAAATCTAGTAGTTGAGCACCCCTTGTACAATGGAAACCAGATTATTGATATAATACTCAAATACATTTTTTTGTCAACACATAAAATATTAAATACTTAATATAATACCAAGAAAACAGACCCGAGACAAATATCTGCAGTAAAGCAAACATTTGTCGGCGGTGATCGAACCCGCAACCAGGCGGCGTTAAGACCAACAGAGCTACTGAGCATGCGGGTTCGATTCCCACCACAGGACAAGTGTATGTATGAAGAGTATGAAAAATTAGAGTACCTATTTAAGTATTCTATCAACCATTTAGTACCCATAACACAAGATCTGCTAACTTTATAACTAGATGGTGCTTTGACAAATGGCCAACATTACCTATTAATTTATGTTGTAATAAAAAACTAATTTATTAAAATATTTTTTTTTAAATAATTCCAATAAAGTACGAGAGATATCCAAAGATAGTCCCGGCACGCGGCAAAG
Organism: Pasiphila rectangulata; assembly: GCA_963082625.1. Lineage (NCBI taxonomy): Eukaryota > Metazoa > Arthropoda > Insecta > Lepidoptera > Geometridae > Pasiphila > Pasiphila rectangulata. Next base: position 12,503,477 of record OY720249.1, read on the forward strand.
ACAATGTATGTGGTCAAGCTCAGGCATAGACGCTACCTATGAGTACATACAAATCAGTAGATGCTTCATAAATATTTCGCTTATGAGCTTCGTCATTGAGGAAACAGTACCATTCGCGTGTAGCACGTACCACGGACTCTTGTGTCGCTAAAATCATGCCCGCATGTGAATCAAGGAAAATCGCAATAGAGCACTGAACTCAAATAAGGTTTACCCGTGCCTCGTGAAACATGGAGGTTCTTCCTCTCGACACAACGAGTCAGGTGCTGTGGCTTGCCGGCATATCCGCATCAACCCTATGTCTCCTCATTCAGATATTCCTGTACGCCTTGCTGCCGACGAGCAGAAAGCTGGACCAGATGATCCTGACGCAGCTGAGCATAGCAAGAATGGGGAAAGACATCGACAACTACGTGATGATATCCCTGGAACTCAGTGATCCTAAAGTGATTTGCGCCCACGTGACCCTCGGACTAAACCTCCTGACGGACTCTGCGATTACGTTCTGGATGTTCATCTTCACTAAGAATCTGTACGATAAAGTGATACAAGTGTTCACGTTGAAAGAAACTAATTTTGTTGTGCTGTCAGTGTGCGTTTGGCTATTAACAGTACCGATTGGGGTGGTATGCCCTGTGTTTTTAAGTGTTGACTATAAATACTGCAATTTATTTTACTTAGGATTCGTGGTTATCAAATTTATAATTCTCGTCGTAAATTTCGTGTTTTTCTGCAAAATATTCTGGGTTATATTGAATCTAAAGACTGATAGGGATTTGAAGAGAATATTTAAGACTTGTATCGTAGCCTTGATATTGTTATTAATAACTAGTTTGCAAGCTATAGTGGAAGTTATGTTTGTTGATGTCACTACATATTTTTTAGTTTTATTGAGGTATCAAGACATGGGGCATTCATTTAAAATAATAAATTCCTACCAAGTGTTGGCTATAACCGCCATTTTCATTGTTTTGTCGAGAGATCCTCAACATGATTCCATTCAGAAGACTCTAGTTATAAAATTAAAAAGAATAATGGTGTTGAATACCGACCTACCTTTGTAGCTATTAAAACTGAAGCCAAAAGGCAGCTATTATTAGCAGCCTATTTATTTATGGTTAGTTCAATGTGATTAAAATACCTATACCTATGAAAATATGGATTGAGAAGAGTTGTCCAGAAAACTTTACAAGTTCAAAAATTTTATACATAACCGAAAAAAAAAAGATTTTAAATATATTTTCTCTTTTGTTCCATCTTTTATTTCTACTATTAAAATACCTAAATTAGGAATTTGTGGTCTCGAACGCATCTTATTTTTTTTATTTTAGCCTTTCTTTAATTATTATGGCTAAAACAAATTAATATATCAGTATCATTACTTAGTTGATGGCCGAAAAATAATTTTCTATTATGGTTTCTAAAAAGGCTCATAGAGACATTTCGCAGACTTGTTAACAGTGATGGCCTAAAGGACAACAGTAACAGAATTATTAACACATATTTAACCGGGTATTTATCGCGCTATTTACCTTTATTATTGCCCGACGTTTCGACAGGATTGCACCCATCGTGGTCCGGAAAGAAGGTTAATAGCGCGATAAATACCCGGTTAAATATGTGTTAATAATGTGTCGTGATCGCGAAAGTTTAAAAAAGACTAACAGTAACAGAACTCACAAACTGTGCTGGACAAAGGTCTACCTAATGGATCTCCAAGTATTGCGGTTAGAAGCGGCCTGCATACACCGCCGACCTGTGGGGTTCTTACCAAGTCGTCTGCCCATCAGGTCCCATGCGCTTGCCGGTTCATGGCCTCCATTCAAGAACTGCATTGCAGCCCGAGCAGCCTTACTAGTAATAGGTATTATGCTAACTAGTCCTCTATGGGTATACACTATACTATGCTAACTAGTCCTATATGGGTATACACATATAGGACTAGTTAGTATGTATATACCACTCCGGTGATTGTGTTCAGTACTGGCCGTGACCAATGGATTTCACTTTTCGAGAATGTATGTATGACATTTATCACATGCTGGAGCCGTGAAGGAAAATATCATAAGCAACCAACGGCCCAGTGAGCTTCAGACTTGTCAATACAAGTTCATTCCTCTGAATATACTGGCTAATCTGAGAAGATGGGATAGGTGTTGGGCAAGCTTAATCCGTCTAATACATACTCAAACATGCACGAAGCATGAATATCAGTTGCTGCAATCTGGCGCTGTAATAAACCATCTAATAAAATGCAATAAAAAATATTTAGTTTTAATTCCGCTTATGCTGAGATGCAGGAGCACCGCCCTCCCGCCCGCTAATTATGCACATGCAGGGAGAACTAGTTTGTCAGTGCAGCATGCAGCAAACTGAAAAGCTAGCTTAACCGTTGTAGAAAGTGGCTAAAAACTATATTCATGACTTTTTCAGATTTGTAATGTTAGCAGTTTAGATTTTAGAGGGGGGGGGGGGGCGCTCAAAAAAAGCATTTAAAACTTTAATGTTTCGCAAACGGAACCCAAAAATCTGAATTCTAAAAACCTAAATCGTAAAATTGTCTGTGCCACCTCTAAAAGGTTTTAAAATACCTAATCAACGATACTACCCCACACGATGGGAAAATCAAGAAAATAAAAGTACTTCCTTACTGGTATTGGAGCCAAATTGATTTTTTTTCAGCATTTTTTAGCGTTATTTTGGCGTCATTATTTTTTGTGTGTACTAAGGAACCCTAAAGATAAATTATAACATGGTTTATAAGACTGAACTTACTTTTGTTGTAAGTATCACACTTCCAAACTAGGCATAGATTACCTTAACACTTATCTCACTCTGCCTTCTTGAAGCTGAAAGGTTTTCAACTTGGGGTAGTTCGTACTACGAGTAGTTTGTTTAAAGGTTGGTTAGTGTGAAGTCCACTTATTAAATTACATATATTTCCTTATGCCGCTAATTTTCGCCTCACCTACTAAATTTAAAACTATGTGTGTTTGTAAACCTTATTACAGCTCTGTGCTTATACCTTTTTTTGAGCGACATTTTCTCCGAAACTAAAAAAGCTAGCTTCACCTTTAGGCTAGGGTTCCTTGTTGTACTACGGAACCATATAAAAATAAATCCGGGCAAGAGTGAGTCGGACTCGCGCACCGAGGGCTCCGTGCCATCATTATAATACAATATAATTGTCTGGTAGCGTAATTTATGTAGATGTTTTACACTTTCGATGATTTCTAAAAACTACGCCAATAATTTTCCTGTAATCTTTACATGTACTATTAGCAATAAAAGTTTCAGGGGTTTATCTCCGCAAACTTCGGAGATAAGGGGGGAACGGTCGTTTTTTCAACATTTTTGTAAATAATTCGGAAACGATACGGCTTAAAGAAAAAATAAAATCTGTTTATTAATGTGCAAATGAATAACCTTTCATGTGTTACCCATGACCTAGTAACTTCAATTAAAAAATTTGAGATCCCCTCCCTCCCTAACCGCCCCCTACAATTATAATAAGAATATTTATGAGCATATTCATATAATGCTGTATTAGTAAAAAGTGTTATCTTTATCCATTTCGAATTTCAAGTAGTTAGCATCAGTAGTTCTAGAGATATCCACTTGTGACAGACAGACAGACAAAGTGATACCATAAGGGTTCCTTTTTACCATTTTGGTCCGGAACCCTTACTAGCTTTTAAAGCCGTTTTATTTATTATCTATAATTATGGAGTTTGTTAAAAAAATGTAGGTATTGGTTTTTTAATTTTTATTTTGTTTCTAAAACTAATGGTGTTTGCAAAATTTCAGCTCAATGAGATGTCAGTTCAACTTAGCTTCCAAGATTCCCGGACAAGCATTATCCACCTCTGACGCTCGGGTTCGATCTCCGCCGCGGAAAAAAATGTTTGCTTTATCTGCAAATAAACCACTTTAATGAATCTGCCAAGATCTTGGTACACATAACAAAACCTATGCTTACTTTGAGGCTAGCTAAATGATGCAGCATTATTTATTTATTTTATTTATTATTGCAAGTTAATATAAGGCCTTCTCCACACTTGTTCAGCCGAAGGGCAGTACTACTCGGAATCTAATTTCCTTACCCCTCACATACGGGCTCGATTGAAAAGTTTCACCTAAAAGTTCCATCCTTCAGAGGCAGTTCGGGAAGTCCATTGGCCAAAGGCATTTCAACTTTCTATCATTAAAAAGCCTGTGTTGGGTGAATTGTTGGCTGGCTGGCCGTGTTGCCCCCGACTTTCAATCCGAAGGTCGTGGGTTCGATACTGGCTGAGCAGCAATGAAATTCAAAAATACATTATTCATATTCAGTGCGGCTGCAAGAATCTTTTTGACTCGAATATACAAAATAAAACAACACAAATTAATAAAGAGATAATAAAATAATAAAGAATAGCACATGAGACAAGACCCGCAGTCAGACAAAGGTGAAATAGGTTGGGGAGAAGGTGAAATCAGGGAACTAAAGTGGAAATGGATAAGACAGGATACGTTCTATGGAGACATGACGACAGTTGGAGTAAAGCGTTAACTGAATGGCGTTCAAGAACTGTATACAGGAACGTCGCTCGTCCTGTAACGAGATGGGCAGACTACATCACAAGCGTTGCAGAGCTGACTGGATTACATTATGGGGGCCTACACCCAGCAGTAGGTGACGTCGGGCTGCGGACGATGATGATGAAAGCACATAATTGAATTTTATCGCGTCAAATGACGATGTTTCGATCGATTTTTCCTTCTTGAATAAACAGCTTAGTTAGCTTTAGACGCCTAAAGAAGAAGCCTCATACATATAACAATGACCCAGGCACTGCAGAGCGTTCCGCATAGCATGAATAGCCAGTTACTAACTATGCATAAATTATCAATGGTGTTAAAGGCCTTACTAGTTTACATCAGGCACCTACTATGAGGAGTCCGTAGTACTTTAATGATAATCAAACTAGCTCACAGCCATCCTATAGCTATCTTAGGAATACATCAACAACATCTATCTATAGAAACTAAATATGTATTACTAATTTATGTATAATGATGATATTGGTGACATCTGTTTTGGATAATAACTGTACTTTTCATTTCCTTTTTCTGTGTTTATTATCAACATTGTGCTAACTGTTTTTTGGTTTGTTATTAAATGCGTTGCTGATGTCGAACCAGCTTTACTCAGGTTTCTATAAAACCGGTATCGGTAAACCTGAGAATCAGCGTTGATTAATTATTTCTTGGTTGTGTAAAACCTAAGTCGATTTTTTTTATTTTTTGTGGTAAATAAATGTATCTTTAAAAAAATTAGTAACCAAACCATTTTATGAATATCATAAACAGATCTAAATGGTTTTACGTGTCAAAAGAGAAGTAGTTTGTAGCTAAACTAACCCGATCAAATCCAGAATCGCGGTAACGTGTCCGACCAATTTCTAGCAAAGCTACATTTAACCAAGGTGAGGATGAGTTTCAGTGACTACTGCCCCCTTATATTAAAGATAGGCAATGAAATTTGCTAGAAAAAACATACCTACTCATCATCATTGCTAGCCTTTTCGACCCACTGCTGGGTTACCCTTTGCTTTTGCCATTCGCCTCTGTCGTAAGCTATTCTTGGCCAGGTGCAACCCACGGTCTTTTCCATATCGTCAACTCTCGGCATGTTAGAAGTCACTTTTTTCTGTAATTCCCTGTCCCTGTAACTTATACTGTCCTCTACAGACATCGAGTGTGCCAGATACGTATCGTGAATTAATAATTCCATTCATTGTGTCTGTCGGCGTCGGTGCGGCCGTGTTACGATGATTTATACACATTGTATGGAATAATATTATTTTGTCTGCCACGGCACGTGATTGGCACGCTCTTCGTCTGTAGATATAAACGGACCATAATACGTCTGACCATTTTGGTAAGTTGGCGAAGTGAGTAATTTATATTGTGCGTAAGTATCTAGTTATCTTTGATTAAATACTGTCACACAAAATATAAATCACACACCACACAGACGACGACAGACACAATGTATAGAATTATATTTTAGTCTGCCATGGCACGTGACTGGCACGCTCGATATCTGTAGATACGAGAATAAAAGGACCTTTCGCCTTGCACACCCCGTCAGGTAAGTTTGCTGCAGAAAAAATAAAAAGTCAATACTTTATTCTTACCCTATTTTGTCCTACTGTTGGGCAAACGTTTCACTCAAACTCCAGAAACCATTCCATTCCTTGCAGACTCTCACCAATATCTGACAAAGGTGACGAGATCGTATCGGTATCTTAGTTCAAGTTTTTAGTTATTTTAATAAACGTACTTTTAGGAATGAGGTCTGTATTACTATGGACATTAGAATAAGTTATTACCATCTTGTAATATTATTTTGTTGTCTGAAATAATGTTAATATTATTAATCTCGAGCTGACTAAACCGCGGGTTTCCTTAATCATATTTTCCATAGTTTCTAATAATATCCTACCACGTCATCAGTCGCTGCATGCATAAATTAATCTTATAGCCAATTAGAAGAAGCACAAACTACAACACTTAGAAGCTTGCTTACTTAATTTTTTTTTGACAGAATTGATTACAATTAACATTCACGGTAGTGATCAACCTCAGGCTGTACCATATCTCTAGTTCTTTTGCTTCGCTAGATCGAACGCAATGACGTCAGGGCTTTCTAATTAAGGAAATGACATTACCTTTATTAGTTGGTACGTGGTATCTCAATAGTGAGGTAGGTGCAGGTAATAAAGCCGCTACTGGAGTTAGCGGCTTTATTACCTGCACCTACCTCACATTTATACATTTATTTCAAATTTATAAAAAAAAAATATTTTTGATTGAATCGTGTTGAGGATCTCTCGAAAGAACAATAAAAATTGCAGTCATAACTAATATTTGGCAGGAATTGATGTCATTGATTATTACCCTATGTCTGCATATTTCAACCAGACTAAAAAAATGTGCTTACATCAACTAAACTTCAAGTATCGCTTGCAAATTTGTTATAAGTAACAATGATAAGGAAATAACACAGGTCTTAAATAAACCTTTTAAATTTCTATCAGTTTTTATGGTGATAATGACCCAAAAAATTCTGCAGAGCAACATAAAATTTATATGAGTAGTATTAACATCTTAAACACCGCAAACGCCATATAGAGTATTTATCAGTATTCATAGTCTACACTTAAAAATACAGGGCACACTACCCCGATAGGCGCAGCTAAAAGCCAAACGCACACTGACAGTAAAACAAAGTTAGTTTCCTTCAACATGAACACTTGTATAACTTTGTCATATAGGTTCTTCGTGAAAATGAACATCCAGAACGTAGTCGCAGCGTCCGTCAGGAGGTTTATTCCGAGGGTCACGTGAGTGCAAAGCACTGCTAGGTCAGCTATTTGCATGGACACATCACATATTTGTTGAGCTCTTTGGCAATTCTGGCTATAGTCAGCTGTGTCAGGATCATCTGGTCTAACTTTCTACTCGACGGTAGCACAATGTACAGGAAGATCTGAATGAAGAGACATAATGTCAACGCGATGATGCCTCCAAGCCACAGCACTTGGCTTGCTGTGTCCAGAGGAACAAGCTCTATTTTTGTTGAGACAATACAAAGAATGAAATGTCAACAGGACTCCGGGAGAAGATGGTATAACCACAGAGGCTCTGAAGGTGGGAGAGCTATCAATCTTGCCACACGTTACAAACCTCTTCAACACAATTTTAAAAACTGGTAGCTTCCCTGATCGCTTTTGCCACTCAAACATAATTCTTTTACATAAAAAAGGAGATAAATCAAATATAAACAATTACCGCCCAATAAGTCTTGTGTCCCATTTATATAAATTATTTATTAAAGTTATAGAAAGCCGCATCTCCAATCAATTAGACTTAGAACAACCGGCGGAACAAGCAGGTTTCCGTCGCGGACTATCCACCACAGATCATCTCCAAGCTCTAAATGAAGTTATTGAAAAGTTCAATGAATTTAACATACCTCTTTACATCGCCTTCGTTGACTATACGAAGGCGTTCGATAGTATATCGCACGATGCTATATTCAAGGCCCTAAAAAATCAAAATATTGAAGAAACCTACATAAACTTAATTAAAAATATATATGACAATAGCACAGCCTCAATAAAACTACAATCACCTGGACCAGCTTTTAAAATAGCCAAAGGAGTCAAACAGGGAGACCCGCTTTCTCCGAAACTCTTCAACAGCACCCTTGAAGAAGTGTTCCGAAAGCTGGCGGCTGGCTGGAGTGAGAAGGGAGTTGACGTCGGCGGAAGGAGGTTAACGAATCTTCGTTTTGCCGACGACATCGTCCTTTTTTCTTCATCGCCTTCAGAGCTACAAACGATGCTTCAAGAACTTTGTATCGCAAGCTTGGAGATTGGACTTAGAATGAACAGAGATAAAACCAAGCTCATGACCAATCGCGCTAGGACCAATGTAACGGTGGATGGAGAACATCTAGCATATGTCCAAGATTATGTTTACCTGGGCCAAATAGTCTCCTTCGAAGACAGGCAGAGCAGAGAAATCGCACGGCGAGCTGATAATGCCTGGAGGAGTTTTTGGTCCATGGGAGACATAATGAAAGGGGAACTCCCTCTATCTCTAAAACGGAAATTAATGGACGTATGCATCCTCCCCGTTCTAACATATGGTGCGCAGACTTGGTCTCTGACCAACATTCAAAAGTCCAAGCTCCAAGTTTGTCAGCGAGCGATGGAGCGCAGCATCCTGGGTGTCAAGCGCACGGACAGGATCAGAAACACCGAACTGCGCTCCAGGACTGGGATCGCGGAAGTAGCTCTGAAAGCTGCTAAGCTGAAGTGGGACTGGGCTGGCCACATCTGCCGCATGCCGAGTGAGCTGTGGGCAAAGATAGTCACAGAGTGGCGGCCTGACCCGGCGAGAAGGCGACGCGGCAGACCGAAGCGCAGATGGCGGGACGAACTCGATCAGTACATCGTTGACTGGAGGGAAGCAGCTCAGGATCGGGATGTATGGAGGGAATTGGGGGAGGCCTTTGCCCAGCAGTGGGACCCAAATGGCTCATAATAATAAAAATAATAATAATAATACAAAGAATGTTTGAACGAGGCTATTTGAGTACAAAAAAAATACAAAAATATTTATTTGGAACAAAAAACATTAAATAAAAGTTGACTGCTGCAAAAGTTACAAAAGGACTATGTAAGTAGCAGTGTCAGCGCCCACCTCCGAAGTATAGGATGTCCCTACTAAAGAACATGTACAAGATTAGAATACAAGAAATAAAACAAAAATATATACAAGAGCAAAACTTAAACTTAAATGCAATAGAACAATCACTTTTAATATAATTTTTTCTCTTTTATATTTACTTTACAAAAAGAGTTCCTATTTAATGGGATCTCATTTGTGTGTATGTGTATGTGTGTATTCGTGTGTGTGAGTGAGTGTATGTGTGAGTGCGTGGGTGTGTGTATGTGAGCGTGTGCGTGCGCAAGTGTACGTATGAGTGTATGTAAGAGTTTGAGTGGGAATGTCAGATAATAAACCACTAGTTAATTCACTGATTTTCACAAGTTTTTCAGTGTCATCATAACTGAGAGTTTTAGCCACTTTGTTAGTTCAACTTAACATTTTTGAAATGAAAGGGGGTAGATGTTTGTTATTTTATTCATCCTTTTGTATAGGGAACTGCTTAAATGATGATATTGTCTCCCTGCGACAACAGTTCGACGAGACTCAGTTGGGCAGACTATATCGGAGCGACGTTTTAAGCTTTACTATTTAATTAAATTGTCTTTTAATATATTTTGCCTAAAAACTTTTCATACATAAGAATAAGAAGAATAAGAATGATTTATTTGCTCAATAAAAATGATATAACAATGCTTAAAGTTAAAACATGAATTATTAATTAAAATGTACCTAAAAGCATCATTTGTTTGAGGCCTCAGATGTCTAAACTAGACTGAAAGCCTGTACGATAGACACCTGTGTTCCCCTGAATCTAAATCACAAAAATTAAATAGGTACACTGTTATTATCAATATCAAAGTCACAATTATACACAATTAAAAAGTTATTGAATTAGGTAATAAGTAAGTAACATGCACATTTCTGAATGTAACGAGAGTCTGGTCGATCAGTTATTGATGAATGAATTTGTTTACTCAAATGGCGAACCTCTCGAGATCAATATTATTATGATTCACAAAAGCCTTTCAGGAAGGAACATTCCCGATGACTAAGGAATCAACAAGTAATGTCCAAGTTATATACCTTGTAAATAAGGCGTACATCATTTTTTTATTTCATGACAAAATTTTAGTTGTAAAATTAATGCTATATAATTTTTATGACTAATTTTCTAATTTAATAATAACCCTATAACTGACATTATCTTGCATGATACCTACCTTCTTATACCTACATTTATATTGCAGTGCCCAACAGGGTTTCATTCTGTACTATTTAACTACCTCTATATTTAAGACCTATGTTTACAATGGAAAACAATAAACAACTGAATACTGAATATGTAGAATGTAGTCGGCACGCGACATCTTGGACTGGATTAAGACATTAGAGAATCTAACGTCACGACGCGATCACGTGACTCAATATCTATAGTATCGGAGTATGTCTACATCTATATATCAATATCTATTTATCGAAGAACAATAATAAAAACAGGATGATGGTATTGGTACATATTTAGTGTTTAGTAATCAGTATCTAAGTTATTTAATAGATTCATTAAATTTTCAATTACATGATCATTTTTAACTTTTTGCCATCTTCGTTGGAATCCACTAAAGCATCCTTTAATAAAATTCAAGGTTCAAGCTTATCAAGAAAATGCTTTAAGAAGACGTGCATAGTCTAATTTATATTTTACCAAGCATGTTATTATTTTTGTTACTAACAAAATATTTTTGTTACTAACAAAAATAATAACATTCATTTTTATTTTGAAACGTAAGTGTTACCAGTTCGGTAGCGAAACACGCCACATCTTCCCTGAGTGCTGTGCAGTAACATCCAATGTTACGTTAAATTAAATGCGCATGTTGTTACGTCAAATGTAAACAGACGCCTACTGTTTGTAAATAAGATAATAGCAAAATCCAAAAACTTATCTATACTAATATTATAAAGAGGTAAAGTTTGTGAGATTGTGGGGTTGTAGGGGGTATTCTCTGGATCTACTGTTATAAGTTATTTTACTAAGAGAAAGCCACAGTTTTTGTGAGTGTCATAGACTATAAATTACCGCCCAAAGAAGTGGGTACCGGGTCAGCTAGTTGTTTTATAAATTCATATCCTTCGGGAATGCTCATGGAATGCTGCCAGCGGCCCAGAGTCCTTTTTCGGTACTTCAAGGAGTTGGGCTGGCTCGGGTTGGGGTAGTTTATAGGACAATGCATAATACATCCTAATCCGTGACGTCAGTGCAGATCTGGCAGCCACAGTGAATTTAATTGTGAATGACAGTACCGACTGATAATTTTTGTTCAAACTTTTTTATTCTGGTAAAATCGCAGAACACAGAGAAGGTAAAATTAACATGACCATTTATTTTTTAAATCAATGTGGGACGCTCAAACCCAATCACTTTTTTTTTTCCAAGGGACAAGTTAATTTTGCAGAAACATGTGTAACTTTCGCCTTAGGTACTAGCACATTTATAACATGGACGTGCATCCAAATGTTTGATCAAAACATGTTTGAATTAAACTAGAAGTATCTGAGCAAAAGCTGTTATTTCCTTATACCGTACCATGCATGTAGAGTACTCGTATATGTCGCGCCCGCCCGCGCTGTCCTGTTTAGAATGCAATATAAATTTAGTTAAAAGTTTTAACTCTGGCAGTGTAGGTACGGCCGTTTGCGTCTAATCTTTTACAGTTGGGCCATAGGTACATCTTTTGCCCCAACGGATCAATTAGTTGTGTCTAAAGGACCCCGGCACAACTAGGGATTCGTGTTTTCGTCAGTTGGGCCCTGGATACATTTTTTTCCAGAACGGACCAATTAGTTGTGTAGAAGGGAATCAAAAGTACCCATGGCACAATCAGTTGAGCATAGTAGTTGTTCCTAGGGTCCAGAAGGTTATGTCGTTAGATATGCAAATATTAAATAAATTATGTATAGCTGTGTGGTTTCCTAGCAATAGAGGGACATTTTTTCTGACTTTGGGGACAGTGGGACTGCTAGCTTGAATGCGGGACTCTCCCGCCCAAAGCGAGACGTATGGTCACGTTAGGTATAATACTACTTGACAGGGTCAAAATAAATAAAAATAAAAAGTCTATTAAAGCTGTCAGGACACATAAAACAAAAACAAATGACACATATTTTTTTGCTTTTTCAAATAATTGAAACATTACATTACTATTACATAAAAGCGCATTTGAAGTTTAGGAGTAGGGGCTCGTGACGTCAGAGAATCGTCATAAAAACTGTACCGAACACGTCGGCGCATGACGTCACGCTAATACGACATAATGTATCGCCGCGATTTTTTATATTACGTAAAAAGTTAAGTAAAGATTATTTAATTTGTCAACATAAAAAATCGGCCAAGTGCGAGTCTAACTCGCGCACGAAGTGTTCCGTACCATTATTTGGCAAAACCGTTTTAATTATTAATATCGAGCAAAAAACGGCATTTAAATCACGTTTGTTGTATGGGACCACCTTATATATTTATTTTATTTTGTTTTTAATATTTGCTTTTGTAGCGGCTGCAGAAATACGTGTGAGTGAAAATTATGTATTGTTGACAGACGGACAGCGGAACCTTAGTAACAAGGTCCCGTTTTCCCCCTTAGATAAGATAATCATTTATTTGCTGAATGTAGGTACAATATATCTTATTTAATAAACAATAATTTACAATACATTCTACCTCGTGATTCCTGCAAAATCGAATATAATAATTTAGGATTAAGATTCATGCAAGGAGGTAAGGTAATAAAATTAACAATTATTCAGTCAGGTAGGTCAGTAAGTTTTCAGTCAATGTACATCAATTTTATGTCACTATTAAATTAATGTTAAATGTTATTACTAATTGTTTATTTTCAAATACAAGCAAGTCTTACTCCATTGGCTCAGGGACCCAAAGTGAGTCTTGGACGAGAACTCGCCACTTTCATCTGTCTGTCTCTTGCCAGTTTAGCAGCAATCAATTAAAATCATTCAATAGTTTCTAGGTCTAGCTGTTTTTAAATGATGACTTGTGGGTGAATTTTGATGTTGTGCAGTGCCCGCACTTCCATCCAATGCACCTTCCTTAGTTAAATATACCAAAACCATTATCAGAGGTCTCATTATTTGAAATTCTAAATTTACATCTGTAATTTAAATGATATACCTACTCTATGTACTAGTTTTTAATAATTTACACAATACTATTTATACTAGTATAATGTTTTAAATTTAAAGCGATCTTCTTGAAAATGGATACATCTGTTGGTTTTGATAGAACTATAAATATAAATGTTACGGCTAATGTTTGATATGAGTTAATCACACAGAATATAATGCCCATATTGGGAAAACTGTCACCTCCAAAATATGTCCACATATCACTGAAAAGAACTTGCAAACTTGTTATACAAACTAGAACGAAAGCAACAATACAAGTCCTAAAGAATCCTATGAAATTTCTTGCCAGTCCTTTTCTTACCACCACGTAGAAAATCCGCGAAAAGAACAGTAAATTAATCAACAAAACAATGAATTTCAGAATTCCGTAAACTTCGTAAAATCTTTTAAAATAATCAATATTGTCTATTCGTAAAAGTATTGGGCAAAGAACACCGATAGGCAAAGTTACGAGCCAAACTATTACTGTCACAATAACCAAATTAACTTTCTCCGTCTCAAACACAAAAATCACTTTTTCATAAAGGTTCTTGGTGAAGATGAACATCCAACACACCAGGACTGCGTCAGTGTGCATGTAGAGTGCAAAGATAACGTCTCTGACTGCATCATTTGAATGCATATACGTCACCATAAATTCAGTTATTGTATACATTATTTTCGTAACAGTAATGTGAGTGAGCAACTTCTGATCCAGCTTCCTACTGGAAGAGAGCACGCAGTATAGAAATAATTGGGTGATGAGACACTGCACTGATAAACCAATGCCGACAATCCATAACGTTTTGTACGTTGTAGATACTTCTGCCATTTGTGTAGAACACATTTTTCACTGAATAAACAATTAAAATAAATAATACCGGACAGCTGCGTGGAACCAAACAAAAGTACATAATGAACAAATACACGACACATTATCCTTAATAGTAACTTGTAAGTTTAGAATGACTCAGAGTTCTAGTCATCATTATTAGAGGAGGGGTAACATTCTACTGCCGGCACCCATACCACCCATGCCTGGCACCATTTAATAGCATGTACATATGTTAACCGGCAAGGGTTCTAGTAAAAGTCATGAGCCCGGGTCAATACAGGCTATTTAAAAATCGTAAAAATTTACAAAAATAAATTATAACATAAATTCATTTTCCCATACATTTTATAAAGTTATCTGAAGCGAAAGAATTCAATTATGTGCTTTATTTAATTTAAAGGTGTCTTTATCTTCTTTTGTAAATTGAATATTCTTGTAGCTTTTTGCTCTAATAAATAAACACTTATTTTCCTTGACTTTATACGGATGTTGCGATGACATTTTTTGGTTGACATATTCAAAGGTTCGTTCAGAAAGTTTATATTGTGATTAAACTCCCCCTACGTCTCGCGGAACTTACGATGGTGCATAGCCATATCATGCACCATCGCCCTGTCTGGGTCCGTCTGAGATAGTCCAAGCCCTTACTCTGACTACCCTACGGATCCAGGTGGTCCCCTATTTGGGCATGCCGCAGCCCCATGACGCCGTAGCCTCACGGGGCAGGCGGTGCGGAACGGCCGTTGCCTGCACCCCGCCAACGCCTTCTACGAGTGGGATCAGCCCTCTCGCAATCCCGCTCCATGGCCTCTTTCCGAACCATTACGGTCTCACAGAAAGAGGCCACCGCCTTCCACGCCGTCTCATCTGCCAGCATAGCCGCTACTACGCTGGGCAGAGAGAGATCTTGCCCGACCCTGAGTACCAGATTCCGCCTTTGATAGATAGATAGATATAAATAGAAATTCTTTATTGCACAAACTTAAAAGTACTGTACATAGGCGAACTTAATGCTAAGTAGCATTCTCTTCCAGCTAACCTGTGTGTAATATGGACTAGATTAAAGGTAGTGCACAAAAAATACAAAGAGATATATACAAACTTTCCGACACATACTTATAACGTAGATAAACATAAAACACAAATACAAAAATATATATCATATACATATATCCTTAAACTACATCATATATAAAATAAACATACCTAAGACAATATATGTAAGATTTCGTGGAGATTATTATAATTAATGATTGTAGGATTCTTTCATGAGATTAAGGTAGTGGTTGTACACTTTAGATTTAAATACTTCAACCGACGAGAACCTATGGTACTGATATGGGATACTGTTCCAGAGCCGTATAGCAGAGATAGTAATGGAATCAGAGTAACCAGCCGTATTACGCTCAGGGGTCCTTAGCTAAAACAATGTGGAGATCGGACAGGACGGTGCACAGAATGTAGGGGAGTGAAAAGTTCTTTTAAATAGTTGGGAGATAGGAGATTATGCAAGATATTATATGAGGCACACAGTATATGGACGGTTAAGCTGAACTCGAAAGATAGATACGTGGTCGTACTTTCTAAAATCTAAAAACAAATGAAGCGAATGCAGAGATTTTGCAATCGCTTTAGTTTATTAAACTGATCTCCCGTAGCGTCAGGGTAGCACACATCTGCATAATCGAGTAAAGGAAAGAGCAACGCGTGAACCAGTGTCATCCTTGTAGATTGAGGCAGAAAGTTTTTCATTACCTTTAAGTTTTGCCTTTCCACGCACCATGCCGAGCAATCCTTGAGCGTGTGCTGAGCGGAATCCTGCCCCCCCCCCCACAACGGTGGCACTGCGGTGTCGGTTCGCGTCCGATCCTACTCAGGTACTCACCGAAGCAACCATGCCCGGTGAGTACCTGAGTAAGCCAATAGGTGACGTTACCTCCCTCCCTCCCTAGCCAGGCTTCGAAGCTAGGCAGGACAGCGCCGTGCGGTAACCGCGAACGGTTCTCATGGCAATAGAACGCTGCAGGCTACTAAACACAGCCCTGCAGTGCCTAACACCCGTCAGTCTTTTGGACCAGATGGGCGCCCCGTAGAGTGTCATCGACCGCATGACGCCCGCATAGAGGCGGACAGAACGCCCTCCCTTGGTACCCCGAGATTGGGTAGCAGTCTGTGCAAAGCAAACACTACCCTCTGGATCCGGGGGACGGAGCGGCTGAAGTATTCTTCGAAGCCCCAGCGACTATCCATGGTGAGGCCCAAGTACTTAAGGTACAGCCACACCTGGACGTCAACGTCACCTACGCGAACCGACAAGCTGGGTGGTTCACTTCCCCTCGGGAACTTGTGGAACCAATAGTGCTCTCTCTGTCTTATGAGGCGCTATCCGAAGACCCAGCTCGTGGATTTTATCCACGACACATGCCACCCCAAGCTCGGCGAGCCCTTTGGTCCTCTAGAAGGAGTCCCCGCCGGCGAACACCAGGATATTATTATATTGGTCCTCTTGTCCAATTGGTCTGCATAGCAGACAACGTGTACGCCGGCGGGGAGATCGACACGCAGAACCGCGTCATATGTCCTCGACAGGTCCAAGACAGACCCCTGTGGAACTCCGCAACTGACCTCCCTCCGCAGAGTAGTACCGTCCCTGTCCAAATACTGCACACATCTGTCGCGAAGGTAGGACCCAACTAGGCGCTGCAGGTAGGGAGGCGCTCGTGATCCACGGAGTGCCTTCCTACCTGCAGCGCCTATACACAAGCGCCTCCCTGATCGCCCTCTAAGGCAGGAAGTTAAAGGCATTAACGATGTCAGAGGGAGAGTCCGCGGCTCTGCCTTCCTTCTTCAAGAGGACCAAACTAGCCTCATTCCACACTGTGGGGAACACACCAGAATGGAGGCAGCTGTCAAACAACCGCCTTATTCTGTCCCCCAGCCTCGCGGATAGAGCCATACCCAAGCCCGACCGGGAATCCCGTCGGGCCTGGGCGCTGTTTTACGGGCCCTGAGGTGCTTAACGGCTCAGTCCAACTCTTGTTCAGACACCCCCAAGTCGTCAGACCAATCTGGGTCTGGTGGCGAGGGGGATGTGGGACTGGACGGATCCTGGACCGTTGGGAAGAGGGTATCAACTACCCTCTCCACCAGCACTGGGTTCATGGTTTTCACCCACGGGCTGAGTTTGCCTAGTACCGTCTTTTTTAAACTTTCGCGATCACAACACATTATTAAAATATGGGATTATCGGGTATTTATCGCGTAATTACCTTTATTTTATTCCCGACGTTTCGACCGGATTGCACCTGGTCGTGGTCGCGGGGAGACTGTAATAAATAAAGGTAATTACGCGATAAATACCCGATAATCCCATATTTTAATAATGCCTAGTACCGTTCGGTACGGGCGCCCCCATGGATCTCTATTCAGTCCCTCCAGGAGTTCGGTAGCACCTCTATAGGCCGCGTAAGCTCTATCCGTCTCCTCGGCTGTGGTTCGCCTTCTTCTTCGAGTACTGGCATCGGGCGCGCAGGCTTTATCTCGCAGCCGCTTGATCTCCTGCGACCACCAGTACACCGCCCTGCGCTTGGTTGACCCGGCCCGGGGCATCGACACGACAAATGATAAATCTTTATCTTATATCTTTGGTAATACGTTTCCATAGCACCCAAGTCTGTGACAAGGACTGTATATACGAGAATAAAGGGACCTTTAGCCTTGCACAGCTTTTCCAACACCCCAGGTAAGTTTGCTGCATCCAGAAAAAATCAATTTCTTTTTCTTACCCTATTTTGTCCCACTGTTGGGCAAAGGTTGGTTTCCCTCAAACTCCAGAAACCATTGCAGTCCCTCGCAGACTCTCACCAGTATCTGACAAAGGTGACGAGATCGTATCGGTATCTTAGTTTAAGTTTTATGTTATTTTAATATACGTACTTTTAGGAATAAGTTCTGTATTACTATGGGCATTAGAATAAGATATTACCATCTTGTAATATTGTTATGTTGTCTGAAATAATGTTAATATTATTAATCTGGAGCTGACTGAACCGTGGGTTTCCTTAACAAAATCTTCCATAATTTCTAATTATAACCTACCACGTCATCAGTCGCTGCATGCATAAATTAATCTATATTACAGCCAACGAGAAGAGGCACAAACTACTACACTAGAAGCTTGCTTACCTAATTTTTTTGACAGAATTGATTACATTAACATTCACGGTAGTGATCAACCCTGATCAATCGCATGATCAACAGTCCACAGGTAATAAAAATCTCTATTTAAAAATAAACAAAAAGAAGGTGAATGAAGTTAATAAAAATTTGTACCGCTTCTTTTTGTCTGTACTATATCTATAGTTCTTTTGCTTCGCTAGATCGAACGCAATGACGTCAGGGCTTTCTCATTAAGGAAATGACGTGAACTTCATTAGTTGGTACGTCTGTACCTCAATAGTGAGGTAGGTACAGGTAATAAAGCCGCTAATTCCAGTTATACATTTATTTTCAATTTTAAAACTAATGTCTTTTTGATTGAATCGTGTTGAGGATCTCTCGAAAGAACAATAAATATTGCAGTCAAAACTAATACTTGGTAGGAATTTATGACATTGATAATATACCCTAAGTCTGCGTATTTCAACCAGACTAAAAAAAATGTGCTTACATCAACTAATATAACTTCAAGTATCGCTTGCAAACTTGTTATAAGTAACAATGTTAAGGAAATAACACAGGTCTTAAATAAGCCTTTTAAGTCTCTATCAGTTTTTATGGTGATAATGACATAAAAAATTTTGCAGAACAACATAAAATTTATGAGTAGTATTGCCATCTTAAGCACCACAAACGCCATATAGAATATATAACAGTATTCATAGTCTACACTTAAAAATACAGGGCACACTACCCCGATAGGCACAGTTAATAGCCAAACGCACACTGACAGTAAAACAAAGTTAGTCTCCTTCAACGTGAACACTTGTATCACTTTGTCATAAAGGTTCTTCGTGAAAATGAACATCCAGAACGTAGTCGCAGCGTCCGTCAGGAGGTTTATTCCGAGGGTCACGTGAGTGCAAAGCACTGCTAGGTCAGTTATTTGCAGGGACACCATCACATAGTTGTTCAGCTCTTTGGTAATCCTGGCTATAGTTAGCTGTGTCAAGATCATCTGGTCTAACTTTCTACTCGACGGTAGCACAATGGACAGGAAGATCTGAATGAAGAGACATAATGTCGACGCGATGATGCCTCCAAGCCACAGCACTTGGCTTGCTGTGTCCAGAGGAATAAGCTCCATTTTTGTTGAGGCAAACAAACAATGTTTGAACGCAGCTATTTAAATTAAATTGTCTTTTAATATATTTTGCTTAAAAACTTTTCATATATGCACATTTCTGAATGACACGAGAGTCTGGTCGATCGGTTATTGATGAATGAATTTGTTTCCTTAAATGACGAACCTCTCGAGATCAATATTATTATGATTCACAAAAGCCTTTCAGGAAGGAACATTCTCGATGACTAAGGAATCAATAAGTAGAATGTAGTCGGCACGCTACATCTTGGACTGGATTAAGACATTAGAGAATCTAACGACGTGACCACGTGACTCAATATCTATAGTATCGAAGTATATCAATATCTTTATATCAATATCTATGTATCGAGGAACAATAATAAAAACAGGAAGGTGGTATTGGCACATAATTAGTGTTTAGTATTTAGTATCTAAGTAATTTAATAGATTCATCCGATTTTCAATTACATAATCATTTTAATTTTTTTGTCATCTTCGATGGAATCCACTAAAGCATCCTTTAATAAAATTCAAGGTTCAAGCTTATCAGGAAAATATTTTAAGAAGACGTGCATAGTGTAATTTATATTTTACCTTAGGAATGTTATTATTTTTGTTACAAACAAAAATAATAACATTCATTTCATTTTGAAACGTACTCGTATATGAAGGTAAAATTAACATGACCATTTATTTTTTGAATCAAAGTGGGACGCCCAAGCCCAGTCGTTTTTTCCAAGAGACAGGTTAAATTTTGCATAAACATGATGCGTAACCGTCGCCTTAGGTACCAGGACCAGCACAATTACAACATGCGTGCATCCAGATTTTTGGTCAAAACATGTTTGAATTAATATATTTTTTGCTTTTTCAAATAATTGAAACATTACCTAGATAAAAGCGTATTTGAAGTTTAGGAGAAGGGGCTCGTGACGTGAGAGAATTGTCATAAAACCTGTACCGAACACGTCGGCGCATGACGTCACGCTAATTTGACATAATGTATCGCCGCGATTTTTTAGATTACGTTAATAAAGAATAATTTTTTAATTCGCAACAAAAAAATCGGCCAAGTGCGAGTCTGTCTCACGCACGAAGGGTTCCGTACCATTATTTGGCAAAACAACGACTATACTATAAATGTACAATAAAATATTCTGTGAATATTTGAAGCGTCTACCTGTTGCCGTTATTAATATCGAGCAATAACGGCATTAAAATCACGTTTCTTGTATGGGAGCCCCCCTTATATTTTATTTCATTATAGGTAATTATTTGTTTTTAAAATCAATGTACAGATAAATATTCTGTGAATATTTCAAGTGTCTACCTGTTGCCGTTATTAATATCGAGCAAAATATGGCAAAAAAAATCACGTTTGTTGTATGGGCGCCCCCGGGGCATTATTAAGTAAAATAAAAAACCCAACCGCAAGTTTAAATTTAGGTCATAACACTATACCTTGAGGGACTCCAGTACACACTATCATATTATTTAAATCCATGCATATTCATTCCAATAATGACCCTGATGCTGATGATGATGTTGATGTGTAGGTACGTATGATGCTTAGTGGAAAGGGATATATTATCTTATCCATCTTTCGATGTCGTCACCCGTGAATTTTTTGTAACATTGAAGAGTTTTGATAACTAACTGAGGTCTTTTTCATCAGGTCTTCTTCATCAGGTCCTCTTCACCAAATCGTAGTTTCTAAATTCTTAATAATAAAAAAATGCTTGACCTTGAGCTAAATATACCAAAATGGCTATATTAGTTATAGTTTTTCCTTACAACATTTGAGTAGTTCCCTCGATTCCTCATAGATCCCATCATCAGAACTGAGTTTTGAAATAATGGGACTTAATTCAAAGCGTATCTACCTACGCGAACCCAAAAACAACTTCAAATCAACAACGGAGATGCGTGTCGGGCCACCTAGGCCAGCTTGGCTCTAGGGTCTTTTGCCGCCCTGCAAACAGGTTTAGTGAATCGTAGAGCTGTCCGTAGAGCTTTTCGACTTCACATATCACGTCTTCTTTACTTGACGCTATACTGCCATCTTCCCTCTTCAGCTTCGTCATCGTAAGTTTTTTACGTTTTCCAAAATGTATTAACAGAAATTTATTGAGATTTCGGTTTAATGTATTCCGGTAGGTATAAGGTATGTTTGGGAAACCGCATTAGTTATTTGAGCGACTATTTCTCCGAAACTAAAAAAGCTAGATTAACTCTTATGGTTTTCCTATAATGAATTTATTCCTATAAATGAATATAGTTTAGCTAGCTTAACTCAAGCTAGCTAAACTATATTCATGATTATTTTCAGATTTGTAAAGCTAGCAGTTTAGATTTTAGAGTGGGGGACGCTCAATTTAATATTTCGAAAATGAATTCGAAAAATTGTCTACGCAGTCCCTTAATGGTTTTAAAATACATATTAAACGATAGGAAAATCAAGAAAATATGTTCATTGCCAACTTACGTGTATGTGAGGTACCTCAGATTAATAATAATTCCTGATTTTTTTACAGCGTTATCTTGGCGTTGTTATTCTATATGTCTATGCAAAATAACAGCCTTCTAAGACTACTAGTAGTCTTCGCAATGTCGGTGACGGACAGAGAGACAGACAAACTATAAGGGTTTCTTGTTTTACTAAGCAACCATAAAAATAAAAATAATACAGGTGACTTAAGATCCTCCCACTTTTTTGAAGTCAGTAAAAAAACGTGTCCAATAGTTTTTGTTAATCTATGTGACGAACCAAAAATTTACATGTCCACAATGTGTTCACAGAACCCTAAAGGCACATATTAATTAATAAAAAAAATATGTGATTTTCATCTTTATAATATTCAAATATGAAAAGCACATCATACACAATATATAAACACAATAACCATGATTTTCTCGACTATCGCTATATTTCAGAAACAAACAAAAAGTAAGAAAGTGCACAAGACAGCCGCAAGTTCCGCGCTCTGTCACTAGATCGCGTTTGGCGCTAACTGAACATAAAATCAAAACTTGAACGTTAAAAATGATTTTATTTTACATCTCTAAAAATTAAAAACCAGATAATATAATAAAGAATATTATATTACATACGATACTAAGACAAACAAAGCACCTACTTAATAATATAATAATTCAGTGTAGTATTCAATAAAATCCTAAATAAATAAATGAAATGCTAACACAGCATACTCGCAATGTCTAAGAACATGTAGTATTATGGCCTCGAAAATGTTTAAATTATTTTCTTTTCACAGTTCACAAAAGACCAGTTCTCTGTAAATTTTCAGTCAATATACATCAGTTCTCTGTCACAATTAAATGAATGTTAAATGTTATTAGTAATTGATTATTTTCAAATACAATTAATCAGAAGTACTTACTCCATTGGCTCAGGGACCCAAAGTGAGTCTTGGCCTCCGGTACGAAAACTCGCCACTTTCATCTGTATATCGCTGTCTTTTGCCAGTTTCGCAGCAATCAATTAAAATAATTCAATAGTTCCTAGGTCTAGTTGATTTTAGATGATGACTTATGGGTGAATTTTGATGCTGTACAGTGCCCGCACTTTCAGCCACTGCACCTTTCTTAGTTGAATAATTATACAAAAACCTTTATCTGAGGTTTCATTATTTCAAACTCTAAATGTATGTACATCTGTAATTTAAATGATATAACTACCCTATGCACAAGTTTTTAATAATTTACACAATACTATTTATACTAGAATAATGTTTTAAATTCAAAAACGACCTTCTTAAAAATGGATTCATCTGTTGGTTTTGATAGAACTATAAATATAAATGTTACGGCTAATGTTTGATAAGAGTTAATCACACAGAATATAATTTCCAGATTGGGATAATTGTCATCTGAAAAATATGTCCACATATCAGTGAAAAGAACGTGCAAACTTGTTATACAAACTAGAACGAAAGCAACAATAGAAGTCCTAAAGAACCCTTTGAAATTGTTTGCCAGTCCTTTTCTTACCACCACGTAGAAAATCCGCGAAAAGAACAGTAAATTAATAAACAAAACAATAAATTTCAGAATTCCGTAAACTTCGTAAAATCTTATAAAATAAACAACATTGTGTATTCGTAAAAATATTGCGCAAAGAATACCGATGGGCAAAGTTACGAGCCAAACTATTACTGTTACAATAAACAAATTAACTTTCTCCATCTCAAACACAAAAATCACTTTTTCATAAAGGTTCTTGGTGAAGATGAACATCCAACACACCAGGACTGCGTCCGTGTGCATGTAGAGTGCAAAGGTTACGTCTTTGATTGGATCATTTAAATACATATTCGTCACCATATATTCAGTTATTGTATATATTATTTTCGTAACAGTCATGTGAGTGAGCAACTTCTGATCCAGCTTCCTACTGGAAGAGAGCACGCAATATAGAAATAATTGGGTGATGAGACACTGCACTGATAAACCAATGCCGACAACCCATATCATTTTGTACGTTGTAGATACTTCTGCCATTTCTGTAGAATACAATTTTCACTGAATAAACAATTAAAATAAATAATACCGGACTTCTCACACTGCGTCATTACCAGGAACCAAACAAAAGGACAATATGAACAAATATATGACACATTATAATTTATAGTAAACTGTAAATAAAGTTCTAGTTATCAGAGGAAAGTTACCCACATTCTATTACCGCAAGAGTTATTTAGACATCGTAAAATTTACAGGAAAAAAATTATAACGTAAATTCATTGTCCCATACATTTTTATAAAGTTATCTGAATCGAACGAATTCAATTATGTGCTATAATCAATTTAAATGTGTCTTGATCTTTTCTTTTGTAAATTGACTATTTCATGTAGTTTTTTGCTTTATTATAAACCCTTATTCTCCTTGACTTTATACGGATGTTGCAATGACATTTTTTGGTTGTCAAATATTCAAACGTTCGTTCAGAAAGTTTTTATTGTGATTAAACTGTAACTCAAGATGTTTTTTATTAGTAGCAGTATAGTTGCAGTGGTAAGTAGTTGTAATATAGGAGTAGTAGAGTAGTAGTAATAAGTTGTAGTAGAAGGTGCGATACGAAAATCGCCGAGACAGCTAGTTTATTATAAAGAATGTTGCACATGTCATCTAATCATTTATTTTACAAATGTCCTTATGGGTATGTAGATTAAATGATAAAATTGAGCTCTTTTTGCCGAGTTATCAGATGTTTGCGTCTCTTAAAATAATTTGGATGAGATCTAACAAATAAAAAAAACCTTATATAGGTACATGCATGGTAGTGACAGAATTTAACATTATTTGAAGAGAGTTTTGAGAAAACAATACCTGGTTAATAATATCATCTCTTTTGTATTTTGAATATTCTATCCATTACCACTGAGTTACCCCACAACAACAAACCATACCTCACCCCAGGACCATAGCCATGGGGAGCAGCTTTAAAATGAGATCGTTTGGCGAATTCCCTAGTGCACGCTTTTCTTGTCCAGTTTGAGAGTTGAGCATAAATATCGGTGACCTCGGAAATTTCATAAAAATCTGATAATCGTTTGAACGTCAACCATTTCCTATAAAAGCAACAGTATAAAATAACGAGAGAGTATGTTAACTCCTACTTTAGCCGCGACTCGCAAATTGCTAATGTATTTATTGCCAGAGTAAAAATACGATTTTTGGACGCGTAAATGCACTTTGCAGACCAATGCACTAATGCACTGATACACGGTGTGCATAAAATGTGAGTCTCAGCGAAAGTAAACAAAGATCAAAGTTAACTAAATCGTCAAAACACTTTTTTTTTCCTGATTGTCGTTTGTTTTATAGTTTTAGTTTGTCTGTTCTGCCTAATACCCAAACGGCTGGACCAATTACGACGAGTCCTTTTATAAGGACTAACTGAGGCTAACAACCTGTTAAAAACATATATATTCCACAAATTTAAATAAAGACGCTGTTAAAGCCGCGGGTAGCTGCTAGTTTGTAATATACTCCGTGGAGTGCCCGCGTCACAGGCTTTAGTAGCTAGTGCGGAGTTTATTTTGTGCTGAAATTGTGCTTACATCCTTTTAGTTCCAGTGACAACATTAACATTTAAAATGGCCGCTACCACAAGATGGGGGATGATGTATTTTTACCAAACCAAGTATAAAACTAAATCAAATTTATGATATACTTCTTGTAGTACCTGCGAAACGAGCTTGCCCTTGAGCAAGGGGTCCATTGCTTTAATTTTTGCCTTTGCTATTTAGAAATACATTTATCTTTATGGTTTTTGTGAGCATTTAAAAATTTCCGGTTCCTACCATGATATTATTTATATTATGTACGGTTAAGAAAACATCGTGAGGAAACCCGCGGCTTAGTTAGCTTTAGACGTATTGACCTATTCTTTCATTTGACTAATAGCCGACTAAGCTGAGATGATGGTAGAGGTGCTGGGCAAGCCTAATCAATCTATGTCCCAGGCACTGCAGCGTCCCGTTCAGTATGATTACCAGTTGCTGACGCTGTATAAATCGTTAAATAAATGAAAAGGCCTTACTTTTTTATGTCCCTAGTATCCGAATTATTTTTTCCACTAAAACGAAAAAAAACGGGCAAGACCGAGTCGGACTCGCGCATTGATGGTTCCGTGCCATCATACAATATAATATATGATAAAGGCGGTTTATATTTGTAGGAGAACCTTGACAGCGCCATCTCTTGCCTGATAGCGAAACTAATGTAGATTTTTTACACTTTTAAAAAAGGATTAGGATTTTTTAAAAAGTATGCTAATTAGAGAGTTAGTTATATTTTCCTGTAATCTTTACATACACGGTCGTTATTTCAACATTTTTGTTAAAAACTAAAAACGATACGGCTTAAAGGAAAACTAAAAACTGTTTATTAATGTGCAAAAGAATACCTTTCATATGATACCCCACATTTATTTATTTAGAAAGTCACACCAACAAAATGAACCCTGAAAAAATAACTAAGGCTAAAAACAATTAAATACAAGTAAAGAGACATTTGCCGTGCCGATGCCGTAGGGTGTACATTCTACAGCCGGCTGTAGAATGTTGCCCCTCCTTTCTTGCCCGTGGATGCAGTAAGAATCTGCTAAGGGATGCCTTCGGAAGATGGGGAGCAGCGTCTTCCGCGTCTTTAACACCCTATACTGCGCTCGCCAACCCGCCTGCCAAGCGTGGCGAGTATGGCAACAACCTCTTATGATATTACAACCAAGGACCAGGCCCCGAGTCCCCGGCAGCCCCGCTAGTCGTGGCTACGGTAGCGGCCACGGTAACGGCGGGGCTAGGGGTGCTAAGAATCCCCGGGAGACGGACGGCTACCAACCCCAACGACGACCACTGGCCCTGGTAACACACAACATCCGCACTTTGAGGACAGACGAAAAGCTTGTTGAGCTGGAAGAAGAAATGAGTAGGTTACATTGGGACATTTTAGGATTATCAGAAGTCCGTAGAGAGGGCGAGGACACGATATCCCTTAAGTCCGGTAATCTACTCTACTACCGGGAGGGTGACCAACAATCCCAAGGTGGTGTCGGGTTTCTCGTTCACAAGTCACTCATTAACAACATTGTCACCATCGACAGTGTGTCGAGCAGGGTCGCGTACCTAACACTCAGAATATCTAAAAGATATTCGCTGAAGGTCGTTCAGGTATATGCGCCGACCTCGTCACACCCAGATGAAGAAGTAGAGTCTATGTATGAGGACATTAGTAGGGCCATACATACAAACAAAACTCACTTCACTGTTGTTATGGGGGACTTCAATGCAAAGTTAGGCAAGAGAAGCGATGATGAGTTGAGAGTGGGGAAATTTGGGTATGGGCAACGGAACCCCAGGGGACAGAGGCTGGCCGATTTTCTGGAGAAAGAAGGCTTCTTTATGATGAACTCTTTTTTCCAGAAGCCGCCTCACAGGAAATGGACCTGGATGAGTCCCGATGGTTCCACGAGAAATGAGATTGATTTCATCTTGACCAACAAGAAACGGGTATTCAATGATGTCACTGTGATTCACAGGGTGAAAACCGGAAGTGATCACCGAATCGTTAGAGGCACATTGAATATGAACGTTAGACTTGAAAGGTCCCGTCTGATGAAATCTACGCTCCGACCCACTCGTGCACATATCCAAAACCTCGAGAGCTTTCAACTCGAACTTTCAAATCGCTTTGATTGTCTGGGTCTCGAAGAACATGCATCAGTGGACGAGATCAAAACAGGTTCGTAGAAACTGTCCATACGGTGGGGTCTCAGTTCTTTAAGACGCCCCGTACAAATAGAACTCAGAAACTCTCTGATGACACTCTTAACCTCATGGCTGAACGACGCTCATTACGACTGCAGTCTCCCGATGATGCTAAGTCACATAGGCAGCTCAATAGACAAGTTTGGAAATCCTTGCGGCACGATATTCGTACCTTTAATACAGCTCGTATTAAAGATACGATAGAGCGAAACAAAGGCTCCAAAGTGTTCGCGAGAGATATGTCTATTGGGCAAAGCCAGATGACAAAGCTGAAGAGGGAAGATGGCAGTATAGCGTCAAGTAAAGCAGAAGTGTTAAGGGAAGTCGAAAGGTTATATGGACAGCTCTACGATTCGGTCACTAAACCTGTTTGCAGTGTGGCAGAAGACCCTAGAGCCAAGCTGACCCGACATTATACCGAAGATATCCCGGACATCAGCCTGTACGAGATCAGGATGGCCCTGAAAGAGCTTAAGAACGACAAGGCGCCGGGGGAGGACGGAATCACTTCAGAGCTTCTGAAAGCGGGTGGATCACCGATACTTAAAGTCCTTCAGAAGCTTTTCAACTCCGTCTTGCTCGAAGGTATTACGCCAAAAACATGGAACAAAAGCGTCGTGGTACTGTTCTTTAAGAAAGGTGACAACACCTTGCTTAAGAACTACAGACCGATCTCGCTTTTGAGCCATGTTTATAAGCTGTTTTCAAGGGTCATCACAAATCGTCTCGATCGCAGGTTAGATGACTTCCAGCGTCCCGAACAAGCCGGGTTTCGAAAAGGCTACAGTACCATAGACCACATTCATACGCTGCGGCAAGTGATACAGAAGACCGATGGTTCCACGAGAAATGAGATTGATTTCATCGTCGAATATAACTTGCCGCTATGTCTCGCGTTTGTGGACTATGAGAAAGCCTTCGATTCGATCGAAACATGGGCGGTGCTCGAGTCTCTCCTACGATGCCGAATTGACTATCGGTATATCGAAGTGTTGAAGTCTTTGTATAGAAACGCCACTATGTCAGTCCGAGTACAGGAACAGAGTTCGAAGGATATTCCCTTAAAAAGAGGCGTAAGACAGGGAGACGTAATCTCTCCGAAACTGTTTACGACCGCTTTGAAAGATGCCTTCAAGCTCTTGGAATGGAAAGGACTAGGCATCAACATTAACGGCGAATACATGACTCACCTTCGGTTTGCCGACGATATTGTGGTCATGGCAAAGTCGATGGAGGAACTCGGCACGATGCTCGAAGGCCTCAATCGAGTCTCCCAACGGGTAGGTCTTAAAATGAACATGGACAAGACGAAGATTATGTCAAATGTCCATGTTGCGCCTACCCCAGTTATGGTTGAGAACTTGGCTCTCGAAGTTGTCGACGCGTATGTATACCTAGGACAAACAGTCCAATTTGGTAGGTCCAACTTCGAGAAAGAGGTCAATCGACGAATCCAACTCGGATGGGCAGCGTTTGGGAAACTACGCAACGTCTTTTCGTCCAAAATTCCTCAGTGCCTTAAGACGAAAGTCTACAATCATTGTGTGTTACCAGTGACGACATATGGAACCGAGACGTGGTCATTCACGATTGGCCTCATGAATAAGCTCAGAGTCGCTCAACGAGCTATGGAAAGGGCTATGCTCGGGGTTTCTTTACGCGATCGAATCAGAAATGAGGAGATACGTAGAAGAACTCGGGTCACCGACATAGCCAAACGGATTAGCACGTTGAAGTGGCAATGGGCAGGCCATGTAGCTCGCAGAACAGATGGCTGATGGGGCCGAAAGGTTCTCGAGTGGAGGCCACGGACCGGCAAGCTCAGCGTAGGACATCCACCAACAAGATGGGATGATGACCTAGTGAAGACCGCAGGTCGACGGTGGATGCAGATTGCTTCCAACCGCAATAACTGGATATCCATGAGGGAGGCCTATGTCCAGCAGTGGACGTCCTACGGCTGAAATGATGATGATAATGATGAAAGTGACATTTCAATTAAAGGTGTAAACCACATGCAAAATAAATCAATTTCAACATACATACATTATGATTAAAAAACAATTAAAAAAGCTTTACAAAAAAAAAACAAATTGAACATAATAATTATAAGAATAGTAAAACTTGCCGCTATGTCTCGCGTTTGTGGACTAAGAGAAAGCCTTCGATTCGATCGAAACATGGGCGGTGCTCGAGTCTCTCCTACGATGCCGAATTGACTATCGGTATATCGAAGTGTTGAAGTCTTTGTATAGAAACGCCACTATGTCAGTCCGAGTACAGGAACAGAGTTCGAAGGATATTCCCTTAAAAAGAGGCGTAAGACAGGGAGACGTAATCTCTCCGAAACTGTTTACGACCGCTTTGAAAGATGCCTTCAAGCTCTTGGAATGGAAAGGACTAGGCATCAACATTAACGGCGAATACATGACTCACCTTCGGTTTGCCGACGATATTGTGGTCATGGCAAAGTCGATGGAGGAACTCGGCACGATGCTCAAAGGTCTCAATCGAGTCTCCCAACGGGTAGGGCTTAAAATGAACATGGACAAGACGAAGGTTATGTCGAATGTCCATGTGGTGCCTGCCCCAGTTATGGTTGAGAGCTCGGCTCTCGAAGTTGTCGACGCGTATGTATACCTAGGACAAACTGTCGAATTAGGTAGGTCCAACTTTGAGAAAGAGGTCAATCGACGAATCCAACTCGGATGGGCAGCGTTTGGGAAACTACGCAACGTTTTTTCGTCCAACATTCCTCAGTGCCTTAAGACGAAAGTCTACAATCAATGTGTGTTACCAGTGATGACATATGGAACCGAAACGTGGTCATTCACGATTGGCCTCATGAATAAGCTCAGAGTCGCTCAACGAGCTATGGAGAGAGCTATGCTCGGGGTTTCTTTACGCGATCAAATCAGGAATGAGGAGATACGTAGAAGAACTCGGGTCACCGACATAGCCAAACGGATTAGCACGTTGAAGTGGCAATGGGCAGGCCATGTAGCTCGCAGAACAGATGGCCGATGGGGCCGAAAAGTTCTCGAGTGGAGGCCACGGACCGGCAAGCGCAGCGTAGGACGTCCACCAACAAGATGGGATGATGACCTGGTGAAAACCGCAGGTCGACGGTGGATGCAGATCGCTTCCAACCGCAATAACTGGAAATCCAGAGTCCTTGATCCAGCAGTGGACGTCCTACGGCTGAAATGATGATGATGATGATGAACATAATAATTTGTAAATATTATTAAATTTAACTCTATTTTATACATATATTTTTTTATTAATTGAGGATATTCATTTTGTAAAAACGGGAATTACTCACGTATTATTGTAACGTCGAAGATTATTCCGACACGTTTCGATTTTTCAAGAAAATCATCATCATGGGATTGAATGCCCGTCCGCGCGTGGGGCCGACACGACACGTTAGTTCCACGCGCGGACGGAATAATCTTCGACGTTACAATACTACGTGAGTAATTCCCGTTTTTACAAAATAAATAGTATAATCTCACGTTAATTTTGAAAGTGAAATAATTGAGGATACTACTTATGATTTAAATAACGTCAACCCAACATTTCTTTTAAATTTTTTTATGGTTTTCCCCAGTTGTTGAATGGTGTTGATGAGGTTTTCCTGTTTGTTTTCTGAGACACATTGAATTTCTATATTTGAGGAGTTTATACAGGAGATATGATATTTAGCTTGGCAGCAAAAAAAATCTAAATACTGAGAATCATGTAGTTTGTCCAGACATCCAGCAATCATTCACACTAGCCATCTTAGCACTGCAAATACTTAATAAATCCACCGCAAAGATTAACAAATTTTAAGGATACGCCCGTGATAAACTATAGGGTCAGCAGTTTTTGTGTACTTGCGCTGGTAACTCTGCTAAAAAGTGGCGCTTATATTTGTTGCTGGCAACTTTGACTGAAACTTCAATCTTTCAATCACTTTTCGTATGGAGCTGTCAGTGTCAAAGTCAATCGGTCACCTGTTTGTCACGTTGTTTATTTATTGCCGGCGGTGTCAAATGAAAGTTGCTGACATGACGGTATTGCGAAAATATTTTGAATGCCAGTGCAATGTTATTGGCGGAATTGTAAATCCAAAATGTGCAGTGTCTATGTGTGCGTAGAACTTCCAACGCTTTGCTTCTCCTTCCAATGGGTTTACAGTGAAAATACGACTTGCCAAAGTATGAGAAGTTCTTCAGGAGCTGCTGATGTTGATGATCTTCGGATTTAGGGTGGTTTCACGAGGTAAATAAGTGTTTTTACTATTATACTATATAAAAACAAGGGAGCTATATCGTTGAACTGTTTACTTGAGCGTGCACACACAAAAAGTAACTTCACAAAAAAAAATTATACTTCCCTTTCACCCCCCTTGACTAAAATAATATACAAATTAGAGAAATAGCAATATTTTTCCTACAAAGTATGCATATACATACGTCTATTAGCTACAAAAGTTTCACTCTGCAAACTTCGGAGATAAAGAGGGGAACGGTCGTTTTTTCAACATTATTTATAAAAAATAACTCTGAAACAATATGGTTTAAAGGAAAAATAAAAACTGTTTAATAATGTGCAAATGAATACCTTTGATATGATACCCCACACGACCTAGTAACTTTACTTAAAAATTTTGAGATCCCCTATCCGCCCCCCTGCAATTAAAATAAGAATATTTTTTTACATTTTCATATATGCTGTATAAGTGAAAAAGTGTTATTGAAAAAGTGTAACCATTTAAAATTTCAAGTCGATAGCATCAGTAGTTCTCGAGATATACATTTGTGACAGACAGACAGACAGAGTGATTCTATAAGGGTTCCTTTTTACCATTTTAGTCCGGAACCCATGTAAAAATGATCTTTATATCTCAATATGTTCTGTTTTTGACGTTTATCAAGCATAGTTATTTTTAATGATTTAAAAATTTTAACAAAATTAGAATAAATAAATAAATAAATAATAATTAATAAAATTACCTAAATTTTTAACAAAGACTATATCAAAATAATGAACTCGAAAGCACGCTGTAAGTGCACCCAGACTTACCGCTTCGGTCATCTGGCGACGCGCCAACAAAAAAGTACGCAAATACCGTCTGTTTATCCGGCGAACTGTCCAGTTTGCGCACCTAGGTTTTGCACGCCAGATTTTGAGTGAAACGTTTTATTAACTGATATCAAATAGTTCTTGAATTATTCAACAAAAAAACCGACTTCAATGATAAAATCTAAAATATTGGTATTAATACCCAAACATGTATTACCCATTTCATTCCATTTTATTTCATTTCAATGACCCCTATGCGGATGATGACGATGATAATGTGTAGGTATATACTTCGTTAAGCATATTTCGATGTTATCGTCGAATTTTGTAATAATGAAGTTTCGATAACCATTTGTGGTCTTCTCCATTAGTTCCACTTCACCAAATTATACTTTCTGAATGCAAATGGTTAACCTTTAGCATAATATGCCAAAATCGCTATATCCATAATATTTGAGGAGTTCCCTTGACTCCTCATGGATCCCATAATCAGAACTGAAATTTGAAAGAAGTGGATTAAATGAAAAGTGTATAAATTGCAACTCAACATAAATAATAATTTTCCAAATCGGTTCATAAACGACTTATGTAAGTCTTTGTAAACTCAGAAGTCCGTCAAAAAGGGTTTCTTTTTTAATTAGTTCGAAAATTGGTTCTAGGGTTCTGGAATTCAGATTATGTGTAGCAGCGTCTTCATATCAACATCCAGCACTGCGCTGATCAACCCGTCTACCAAGCGTGCCGAGTATGGCAACCACCCCTTCATGATCAGTACTTAGAGATCCATAAGGGAGGCATATGTCCACCAGAGCATGCCCTTCGGCTTATGATGATGACACACGTATCTTCACCACAACGGTTCAGACAAAGATTCGGTACACAACCACAAATAAAACATCAGTGTCCATGCAAGACAATAACGAGCGAAAAGTCAAAGAACTCTGAATTGGCCGGTTTCGTTCAAGTAATTTTAAAAGAATGTTATAATTTATTGAATGTGGGGTGCACTCAACTCGCCACGGTCATCTGGCACAGCGCCAAGAAATGTGCAAATACTGTCTGAGTGTCCAGTCCGACGTACAAACAGAATTAAAAACAAACAACTTAGATATATTTTTAAACGAAAACAACTTATTTGACGGTATCATTAGCCGGCTCGTGCACATGGTTTAATAGTGAAGAATCATCATTTGAATCCCATGATCAAAATGTCACACATAATATATTTGTAAAGATGATGATCATAGCACAGAGGCTCAATTGTCGAGAAATATCTTCAGCATCTAGATATACACAATAAACCGCCTTTGTCATGTATTCTAATGTATGATGGCACGGAACCCTCGGTGCGCGAGTCCGACTCGCTCTTGCCCGGTTTTGTTTACTGTTCACCTGCTGTAACTGAACAACCTAAACTTTATCTCTAGTCTTAAGAAATATGTACCTCTACTGTTTGTTTCCCTAATAAATAAAAATTAAAAAAAAATTGGCAGACACATGATGTGATTTAGGGAGGCCTCCAGGCAGTGTACTAATAAAGAATATTTTTCTATTTCAGCCGTAAAACGTCCCCTACTGTACACAGGCCTTCCTCATGGATCTCCATGAGGGATCGTTGTCATACTTACCACGCTTGGCGAGCGCAATACGGGATGTTGATACACGGAGAGACGCTGCTGCCAATCTTCCGGAGGTATCCCTTAGCAGGCTCTTACTGAATCCATGGGCATTAGAGAAGGGGTAACATTCTACTGCCGGCACCCCACGGCAATAGGATGGTGATGAGATATTTTTTTTTAATTAAAATGAGATAATTTATGAAATATTTGGCTTCGCACAGCTTGTGTATTAGCAATTTTCAAACATTTTTGTCGTAAAAAAAAAGACAAATTAATAAATATAACATTTATCGGAAGAGGGAGAAAACGTAATAAATACTGTATTTAATTACTCTGTTAGAATATCAGACTAATCGATCTAACAGTGATATAGCAAATCGCGATTAGAACCACGTATTTTTTCTTCGGTTATTTCTAAAGGCACGGTCAATAAGGGACAGCGACAATAAGCACGATGAGTTTGCATAATATTATTGATCTAAATATCCGTGGATCATTGATCATCGATCGCATAATAAGCATTAAAACACGTCAGTTATTAAAGTGATGTTTAATATTTTCATCGATATCAGATATACAAACAATTTATTTTCTCGTGGGGCTTTTTCTTAATACTACAGAGTAAATAGAAAAATGCACAATCTTTAGTTTGTAATTTTTATAGTGTTCAATCACACTTAGGTAGAACATTTCAAAGAAATAAATAATTTTCTATCAAAAATTTACGATTCCGGTGGGATTCGAACCCACGTCCGTCAAACAGATCCTTGACGCTTCCAAAAGCCGGAAGGGCTTTAACTACTAAGCTACAGAACCTATGTCGGGTATCGCTGAAATTCTTGATAAGGTGACGTCGGTTTGAGCACCGATATCGAGTAACATCAATAGCTAAACTACTACCAGCTGCAGTCAATATTATGCGCTTTATTCAATTTAAATGTGTTTTTTTTATTTTTTAAACTGACTATTCTTTGTAGCTTTTTGCTTTATAGAATAAAAACTTCATGTTACTGATGTACAGTACTGATGTGACTGACTTCGACTTTGACTTCGGCTTGTAACTGCGTCACAAATATTGGGAACTCATGATAAATATTGCATATTACAATCACGATAGTTTCAAAAGTTACATCGATAACTATTCCCATCACTACGTCAATGTTTTGCAAATCTCTGTTGACCGATGGACCGTGGTGAATGATTCCATCGATCATTGCGCATTGTGTGTGACATCACCAGGTGTGGACCGACGCCAAATGTAGAGGTTCCAGGCTTTTTGGTGCAAAGCCACGTGCGCAATTTTATGCCTGTTTGAGTTGCAATGGTAAAAATTATAATGGTGTTTTTTAAACAGTTTAACCGGTAAGGATGGCGTGACGACACTGACATACATTTTAAGGTAGATAACCTCTGTCAGTAGCTTTGTTCGTCTAATGGTCGGCTAAAATTTGGGACATTACGAGTTTGATTCCCTCCTCGGGACAACGGTTTGATAAGAACTGTGGATGTTCTATGTATGATAATGTGAAATGGGGTATTCTATCAGCCATCTGGCCCACTTGACTTAATCTTTGCTTACTATGAACTATGGAAAGTAATTTTTTTTTTAAACTTTCGCGATCACAACACATTATTAACATACATATAACCGGGTATTTATCGCGTAAATTACCTTTATTATTTCCTAGTCAGTCTTCCCATGACCATGCTTGGTGCAATCCAAGCGAAACGTCGGTAAATAATGAAGGTAATTTACGCGATAAATACCCGGTTATATGTATGTTAATAATATGGAAAGTATAATTTCACCAAATCATACTTTTTTAAATGCAAATGCTTGACCTGTAGCTGTACTTTTAATTAAGCCCCATTATTCCAATACTCAGTTCTGATGATATTATTTATAAGGAATTAAGAGAGCTCCTCAAATATTGTAGTAACACATTACCGAAGGGCTACAGGCAACTTTGGCTAATTTTGCCAATTTTGAGGAGCTCTCTTAATTCCTTATAAATATTATCATCAGAACTGAGTATTGGAATAATGGGGCTTAATTAAAAGTGCATTTATTCAATCTCAAAACAAATTTTCATAACAACATATGATAGAGGTAACAAAAAATTAAAAAAATTAAAGCAATACCGCCTGTATTGCTTTTATTTTTTTAATTTAACTTGAGAACCTCCTTCTTTTTTGGAAGTCGGTTAAAAATAGCATTAATTAAGCATTGCTTACAATGGAAATTGATGATGGCTTAACTATGGAAAGTATATTGATACTGTATGAAACAATCTAGCAATATTTCAAGTCATTCAATATACTAATATATGTTGAAACTTAATTCATAAAACAAGTTTGTAAATTGAAAAATAATTTGCAATTACAATTTTTCGATGAAATCATAAAACGTTTCAACCAATTTTGATAAAGCTTAATGTAATAAAATAATCACCGCTAGAAACTAGCTTTTAAATAAAAAAAACTGCATTTAAATCGGGTCCACTCTTTTAAACGGTGCCACAGACAAACACAGCGATCCAACTTATAACACCCCTCGTTTTGTACCGGGGATTGAAAAAAAAAGGCATTTCAGATTAAATTAAATGCGTTCATTAAGACACCGCCGTGGGGTGCCGGCAGTAGAATGATACCCCTACTCTCATGCCCATGGATGCAGTAAGAGCCTGCAAAGGGATACCTCCGGAAGATGGGCAGCAGCGTCTATCCGTGTATCAACATCCCATACTGCGCTCGCCAACCCGCCTGCCAAGCGTGGTGAGTATGGCAACTACCCCTCATGGAGATCCATGAGGGAGGCCTGTGTTCATCAGTGGACGTTTTATGGCTGAAATGATGATTAACAAACCACACATTAAACATCATTAATTAACAGTTAATTAACATTAATTAACAGTCATTACCCTAGTTTAATATTATATAATAGGTACAGATTCTGAGGTATGTAACCTCACACCACAGTTTACAATTTCCAAAGCATAAAAGTATAGTGTGTCAAAAGGTTCTGTCACAGCAATAATCGCACCTCTGCTTTTAAAGATGTCAGACAGCGTCAGCAACTGATATCTATGCTGGGCGGGATGCTGCAGTGACTGAGACATCGTTAGATTAAGTCGGCTATTAATCAGCGGAAAGAAAAGATACGTCTACTAGGTTTGAAGCTGACTAAACCGTGGGTTTCGTGGGTGCAACTGGTGGGGCAATATCTTGTTTTTTTACGATACCTTCAGCCCTATACGACGTCCACTGCTGGACATGGGCTTCGCTTATGGCCTCCAGTTCTCCAAGTACTGATCATAAACGGTTATGATTGCTATACTCACTACGCTTGGCAGGCGGGTCGGCGAGCGCAGTTCGGTATGTTGTTACACGGAAAGACGCTGCTGCACATATTCTGGAGGTACCCCTTAGTATATTCTTACTGTGTCCACGGGCAAGGGAGAATAAGTAATTTTCTTCTCCCCAAGGCAATACCTACAAACACTATTACCTATTTACATAATATGTATACCTAATACTCTCGTACGTGGTAAATGTGCAGATACATTTTTCAAGAAGGAAAAATTGGTAGCCGGCCATTATCGAACCTTCCGTTCGTAAGTCGAGGGCATAACTTGGCAAACACGGCTTTTAGGCATAAACTAGGTAAACATTGCAAAAAGCATTTAACAACAACTATCTAATAATAAGGGACTGTGGATTTTGTTTAAATAAATAAATCTAACCTAAGGTGCCGGCATTATGTTGCCTCTCCTCTCTTGCCCGTGGCAACAATCCCCTCAAGATCTTGGAGATGTATGAGGGAGGCCTATGTCCAGCAGTGGACGTGAACAGCAGTCCTACGGCTGTGGTGATGATAATGATCTATCCTAAGTACAGCACATCACAATTCGAGACCTACAAATCATACGATCTTCTCAGTACAACTAAAAAGGAACCGTCTTAACGATAAGTAAAGTTTACCGTTGTCCCAAACTCAACACATGTCAAACACAATCACTTTTATAGGTCTATCAAGATATCATGCACCCCATCAAACATCCCACCCTCACTTTGTTTGACCGAGCCCGAATCTCGGTTAAACCGGAACCCTTATTATACCAATAAAAATAGCGAAGTCCGGTGTGGAAATAACTTTCCCATCCACAAAAATCTACTCGATCACCTAAACACCAAGCAGCAATAGCTCTTAGTACTTACTTCAGAGAGTTGAGATTGTGTTTTTGGTGTTGCGAGTGGCCCTAATTTATCCCATATGTTGGAAGGAAGTGGACTTGCTAACACGTTGGACTCTGGATTGGGGTCTGAGGGTAGAAATGGTCGGGTTATTGGAATTTCCCGAGTTGATTTTCACACGTTCGAGATTGCGGTTAGGGGATGGTGCGATTGTGAGTTTGAAAGGATTTGAAAGGGTGCGCTTATGAAATATGATTAACTCCAGTCCACGGTTGGACCTAAGATTCCTTAAGAACTTTGTTATGAAATGTATTCTATAGATAATTGTAAGATAGCACTAGCTTAATAAAAAAGTTTAATTATGTAAACAGTTTAATCTAATACAATTAGAAAAAAATTGTGAGATAATGATATATTTTTTTTAATTAAGCACATAAGGGTAAGTACGACATTTATTTTTGTCGTTCATTGTTATCGACACCCCCAAAACTACACCCCCGGGGTATCTTTGACAAAAAGCGTTTGTTAACGAAACCACCGTAATGTTTGGATAACATATAGTTTAAGAATATTATATCGAGCCTGTCTGTATACTCTCAATGGTTCATAGTCATATGAGTTGGATCTTTTTATCTATTTGTCTAATGCACTAGCTGATATATGACGTATATACTGAATTTGACGCTTCTTATAATCAAAACTGGGATACTAAAGATACTCAGATACTCTATAAGCAATGTTACAGTATAGCTAACAAATTAGTCACGGATATTTTTACAGCTGATAGTACTCGGTTCTCGGAGTACATTTAAGTATGAAACATAATAGGTTTTGATATGTTTTTTTGGAGAAAACTAGGAAACAAATTAGCTTCGTTAAAACACCCTGCTAATAAGATAATTAAATGAGACCTCTTTAGACATATTCTAGAACCTTTTAAAACTATAATTCAAGTGGCCTCATAAAGTTGATAAATAAAATACTTGAATCATAATGACATTTAAGAAAAACAACTTTTGACGTGACATGACAGACAGTGTTAAACATTTTGACAGGTACATAATAGGGGTGATTATTTTAAATGTTAATTATAATATATTTTTTTGTTCGGTAAATGAAAACAAAAAAATGTTATACAAAGGTTCCTTAATTGCAGTTAAAAGTTAATTGTTATAATGTAATGTATTATCTCTTAAAATATCCGTGACTAATTTGTTAGCACCTTGTGTAAATGTTTAGTCTCTTGACGTTAACCTCTCTACATCACAAACGGTTCAAATAAGAAAGGAAGTTGGTATTCAAAAACACAATAAAAATTGTGGAAAAATCAATATCGGTATCGATTTTATTTAATATTTATCATATCATATTTAATATATATCATATAATATTTAATATATATCATAATCGCCGTGGGTTGCCGGCAGTAGACGCCGTGGGGTGCCGGCAGTAGAATGTTACCCCTCCTCTCATGCCCATGGATGCAGTAAGAGGGATATTCAGGGATATCTCCGGAAGATGGGCAGCAGCGTCTTTCCGTGTATCAACATCCCGTACTGCGCTCGCCAACCCGCCTGCCAAGCGTGGTGTGTATGGCAACTACCCCTCATGGAGATCCATGAGCGAAGCCTGTGTTCAGTAGTGGACGTTTTTACGGCTGAAACGATTTAATATTTTGGTATACGAATATATGTATATCAGGGCA
The DNA here is from genome assembly GCA_963082625.1 of Pasiphila rectangulata. Classification (NCBI taxonomy): domain Eukaryota; kingdom Metazoa; phylum Arthropoda; class Insecta; order Lepidoptera; family Geometridae; genus Pasiphila; species Pasiphila rectangulata. The sequence goes on from OY720249.1 coordinate 12,543,904, forward strand.
ACAAAGCTATTCATTAGTGGTGTCGTTAACAAATGCTATTTGTTAACGACACCTCGGGGGTGTAGTTTTGGGGGTGTCGTTAACAATGAACGATTTTTCTGTAGTTGTTAAATTAAAATCAATATAAAAAAAAAACTTTTCTCAGTACGGATTGGAAAAAAAGTAAGGCCTTCGCATCTATTATAGATGATTCATACGGCGTCAGCAACTGGTAATCATGCTGTACGGGATGCTGCAGTGCCTGGGACATTGTTAGATGGATTAGGCTTGCCTAGCACCATCATCTCAGCTTAGTCAACTATTAGTCAGAAGAATGAACAGGTCAATACATCTGAAGCTAACAAAACCGCGGGTTTCCTCACGCGATGTTTCCTTCACCGTAAATCACGTGTTAAGGATTGGAAACAGCATTGGAATTGGTAATATTTATGCACAACATGAATCGCCACAGCGTTGGCCGAATGGTAAGTACTCGCGACTTTCGATCCAGTGATCGTGTGTTCGATAAAGGTTCTTGAAAATAATGAAAGATCCATTGAGTTCCCTCAATGGATGTTTCGTTCTTTTCAAGAAAGTAAGAGTGTATAGACTTGCATGTACAGAAAATTAGCGACATAAATCTGTTTCGTTCACCTGTAAAGTGAAAATCCATGTTATTACTAAGAAGTTAAATTATGAAGTAAATATTATGTAATAAGTTGAACTACCAGACGTCAACATCGCCAATTCGTCGTCATACTCGTAATAGATACTTACTTGCCTAAGTATACAAACCTACCAAGTATTTAAAATTCTTACAAACAACACAAAAAAATCGCCACTCAATGCTCTTTTATCTGCTTGATTTTCGCAGATCCTTTAAAAGGCCCCATAAAAATATTTCCCTTGATAACATGCGATCGTGAATAAAACATTCAATTCTCACATCCGCCCGCTCTAGCCAATTGGGCGGAAGGTGACTTGACCTCACACCAAGTGACCCTTCTCTTTCATCATAAAGCTTTGAGGGTCGGCTTGAGGAGTCCCTTTGATCCAACGAATTGTGAGTTTAGGATGAAGGTAGGTACGGGCTAATAGCTAATTTTTATGAGTAAGTTGATCAAGGATTTTTCCCTGAACATTTGTACATGTACTGTGTATATAAATTATAAAATTTCTTAATAATATTGTACAGCACGGTCTGTCGGTAAAAAGCGCTACAATTGATATCACAAGGACCCCTAGGGGATCCATCAGGGGAGACAATAGACATATACCAGATAAAACAGCTTAGGATTAGGATCTGTCATCTTACCATGATGAAGCACATTGGTGTCGATTCTGTCTTACCCTTCCTAAAACTAATAATAATGATTATAATTATAATGTCGTTTCTAGAGCTGTCAGCGTAAAATTGGGTGTATTTGTTTCGTTTTAATTTTAGAAGGGCACCAACCGAATAGCTATATATAATTTTAGTCCGTTTTACGTCAATTTAATTAGCCTTAGCCAGTGAGTACATTAACAGAATCGCCACCATTGTTTCTTTTAATTATTAATTTATAATTGGGAGAATTGTGAGAACCCTATAATTAGGAGAACACTAGCCCATGCTTTTTATTGTTTTTACTTTTGTATTTTTTCTTTGTGTATCTTATATGCTGGTAGCTCAAATAAATAAATAAATAAAAAATAATTTAAAAGTTTATCAAAAGACTTTAACTGTCGTTTGTTTATGTTTGAAAATAAGTTAATGTTTAAAAAATAAAAGCTTTCAAACCACATGTTTTGAAGTTGTTAAAATTTCGATTAAGGTCTGTTATAATATAATAACTTAAACACGGGAATTTATCGCGTAATACCTTTTGATTATTCCCGACGTTTCGACTGTGTTTCAACAATCGTGTTCCTTAGGTATGTTGTCTCTCCTGATGGATAGGAAGGTACTTTATGGAGATCCAGCAGAGGAGACAATAGACCTTCATCAAAAACTTGGCTACTTCCGAGATGTCATACTATTTTGTCATATCAATACGACTTCCAGGACATACATCAAACTTCTGTGAAAACTTCCTTATTTTGAAAGTTATTTATGTGTTACGTGTTATTTCTGTCAGCCTGAGGTTTGGTTTCAATAATACTAAGAAAATAAACGATAAATTTTGTGGCGAGGCTTATTTATATAATATGGAGAAAACCACACAACTACAAAAACAACTAAAATAACACCCTTTACTATGCTCATTAGACTATGATCAAGAAATGAAAAGACTTCTGCTCTGTCCACGTTCACTGCTGGACATAGGCCTCCCTCATGTGTCTCAAAGATCATGAGTGCCTGTTATACTCGCCACGCTTGGCAGGCAGGTTGGCGCAGTAGGTACGGGTTGTTGATACACGGAAAGACACTGCTGCCCGTCTTCCCGAGTATTCCTTGGCAGATTCTTACTGCATTCACGGCCAAGCGGCGAGGCAACATTCTACTACCGGCACCACACGGCAGGAGACTTAAAACACAAAAAAAAATACCTATTAATAAATTAAGACCTGAGCAGTAGGCCTCAGTATAGGTAAGAAAAAAAACTATAAGGATCATACGTGAAATACTGAAAACACTTATAATGCAAAAGCATTTATTACAAAAAAAACCTTAACACCACAAGAACCATTTCACGATTTATACTTGCACCACACAGGATTTCGGTCTACCTAACTAGTTGTATATTTAAGTATATTTTATTTGCGTTTGTACTATCTTGAGTATGTCCAAGTTTTAGGTACTTCGGACTATCCAAAGTCTGTTGTTTTAGCACTGTCTTCGCACCATCTTCACCAACTCGTCTGTAGATTTGACTGTACAATTTCTACTAGTGCCTTGTAAGATTATACAGATACTTTGACCACAGTTTGTAGCACTAAAAGTACTGTTACAAAGAAGAGGATGGTGGGTGGTAAAGCCTTCGCAGCTTTGGATGTGTTCTGCGCTCGTAATTGTATCGGGGTAGGTAAAGCAAACGCTATGTTGTTGCATCGGTTGAACTGTGGAACAAGCAAACATTATAAGGACCAAAACACAACTGCGGTAGGCATAAATTAGGGGCCAAACGTTTTATAAAGATAAACTTCAAAATACCAATTAAGATGAAAAACTAGAAGGAGTTGAAGTTAGAAAAACCGTACTAAGATTATGGAGGATGCAGATTTATGATTAGTGTGTCTAAAATATGTAAAGCATGAACTATCTAGTTCATGTGTACGAGCTGTGTTTTTTTGATGTGGAAATTCGGTTCAGGTGCGCAATTTTGGAGAAAGCACTTCTAATTTTTATTTTATTTAGAAATACCTTTTAACATTTTAATTTCTCTATCTATCTAATAAGCCGGTATCATTCACTGCTGGTTATAGGACTCTTCACTTTAACGCCACTCTTGACGGTCTTGTGGCAACAACGAGCAGGTAGTCTGCCCTTAAGTCGCCGCATTTCTCATTTGGTGACAGCTTTGGTCCATCTGTGATCTGCTTAGCCGCGCAAAATTTCCTGCACATCGCCACTTAAGCCTAGCAATCCATATAACACCATAATCGACCTTCGTGGGGCGTCGAATTTCGATGTTTGGTCAAGAGCTGGTGGATGCTGGATGTCTCCGTAGCTCTTTGAGCAGCTCTTATAGTGTAGTGTGTTTTTTTTTTTATCTATTTAAAATATTTAGCAACTTAGTCGAGAAAAAAAGCTTATTTCATACGACTACCTCCATGGCTCAGTTGGTCAGGTGGTCTAATAGTCGACTGATACGCAGGACGCACGAACCCGCTAGTTCGATTTTCCCCCACGGGACAAACGTTAGTATTTGTTCTGCAGATATTTTTCCCGTGTAATTTTGTATTTGAAAAAAAATTAAGTGTTTTCTCAATCATCTGGTTTCCATAGTACAAGCCTTGCCTAGTTTGGGACCAGGAGTTGTTGTGTGTAATGTCCAGCTAGTTTTATTTATTATCTTTGCAGAGCAAAGATCTTCGCAGCTTCTTTCTACTGATTTCTATTATTTTGTAGAGAGTCTAATTCATCGAACGGTTGGAGGTTGGTTGGAGGGGTGGAAGAAGAATGAAGAACGACGGCGTGGACTGGACCAACAGGCAAAAGAGCTAGAGGCCGCCCTCAAGAAAGATGGGCCTATGAAATAAAAAAAGTAGCGGGGACGCACTGGATGGAAAAAGCAGAAGACAGAGACGCATGGAAAAGTATGGAGGAGGCTTTTACCCGAAAGGGGCCTTAACTTATATATTATTTGTTTGTTAACTTCATTATAATTTAATAACCAACTGTTTTTTATAAGTTAATGAAATAAAAGGCTTTTTTATTTTATTTATTTATTTATTTTATTTCATCGAACAAAGTGGATGAATACTTGTCGAACGAGTAAGCAAAGCGAACGAAGTTCTTAGTGGCATCTAGGCGTTTCGGTTGAAGGTTTGTATGTATGTATGTATGTCCGCAATTTTTGTCCGAGGATAACTCTTGAACGGATGATCGGATTTTGATCAAATTGAACCATGAGGATAATACATCAATATAAATAGACCGTTGTAAGGAAATTTTGGTTTATGGGATTGATTTTGAGATATGAGGTTTAATCGATTTTCTTTGTCCGAGGATAATTTTTGAACGGATTATTAGATTTTGATGAAATTTAAAAAAACAAAGAGATTATATTATCAATACACGACATTCTAAATATTGGACTTGGCTTCCATATTCACATTTATGTTTTGAATAGGATACATACTTATAATCATCATCATCATCAGCCCGTATCAGTCCACTCTCATAGGCCTCTCCAAATGGCACGCATTAAGCAGCTCACCAATGGAAAAGCCTCAGGCACAGACGGCATCACGACTGAGCTTCTGAAGGCGGGAGGAACATACTTATCATATATGAAGAAATACCCGTTTAAAATGTGGGGGAAAGTTTTACCTCACAGCAAGTATCTTCATTGGTGCTGATGCAAGTCGAACGACAGCCGCGCACGACAGCTTTGTAATTATTGTTGTCCTTCATTGTGACGGAGGTGAAACATTTCTCGTTGTAGTTGTGACACGTCATTGTGTGTACTCTGCAAAATAATATAAATAACTCATAACCCCCCCGCTTCGCACAGGTGTACGGATGAACCAGTCAGCGTTCATCATGTATGAAGAGTTAGTATAAAATAAATTATGATTTTTTTCAAAGTTGCAGAAGTTGAGTGGCTACGTTCTCGAACAGCACATACGCGCGCGCACAGACCTATTTTGTTCTCTCCGCATACGACCTCGGCAGCGTATTCTGAGAATACGTCTGTCGAGTTCGGCCCTTTGCCGACCGCAAAACGGTTTATGTGTTTTGTGTTTGTTTTGTGAAGTGAGTGAGTGCCAAGTATGGAGAAGGAGGACGACGTTGGCAGTAAGCGGGATCCCCCAGACCCCGAATCATAGTCAAAAGGTCGCGCGGCAACAACAACCTGTAGCCGGCACATCCGGCCCCCAGCGACGATATAGTGTGTCGGACCGCAAAATCGTTTCGGGACAGGCCGTCCATGAGCGACGCGCCTCCCGAAAGGACTCCACCTCTTCGGAGTCCTCAGCCTCCAGCCGCGGTGCTAGCAGTAACAGCGAACGTTCGCGTTCAAGGCCTCGATCACCCCACAAGGTACTTTTAAAGCATACTAGACCTGCCAAGCCATCGCCATCGAAAATATCATCCGATGCAATGTCACTTCGTCGTACAATCTTCCACACGCACGGTTAAGATGCAGCGCACACACAACACCCTCCCTGAGTTGCTCTCAAACTGGAGGCTATCCGTGAATGTCGGTAAAACACAAGCGGTGGCCTTCACTCGGAAGCACACCGACACACTGGAACACCTTTCACTCTTCAACCGGCCCATCTCGTGGTCGAAGTCGGCCAAGTACCTCGGAGTGACAATAGATAAAGGCTTGACATTGGCCAAACAAGCTAGAAACGCCTGCATATCAGCGAAAGCAGCGAGGATAGCACTGCGACCGACCATGACCGCTCCACAGATTCCTCTACGCGTGAGGCTCGCCTTGTACCGTACGTACATCCACCCGCGGCTGACGTACGCCGCCCCAGCGTGGTACGCCTTCACCAGCAAACGCCAAGGACGGCAGCTGAGACCGCAGGAGTACTTGTGCCTACGGGCGATAAAGGACGCGCCTCGCTTCGTCCGGAACGCATACAGCGTGATCTCAAGATAGAGACCCTGGACACCTTCATCACCCGCCTAGCGGAGAACATGTTCCGGCAAAGCGACGCCTCATCCTACAGCCACCTACAAAACCTAGCGCCAAGGTACGACCGCTTACCAAACAGCAGACCATACGCCCGGGAGCTGCTGCCCACCGATGACGACAACAGCGACCACATTGACACCGATCCTGAGACCGATGATGCCACATGGGCACAGACACACGGCCCAGACAGGCCAACCCAAGGACCCCTTAGTCGCAACTAAGGGCGGAAAAAAATTACACCGCAGTAAGACGTTAATTTATACTATGTAGAGATGTAGCTACTTGAAGAACTTATATCTTTCGATGCGGTCTGACCATTGAAGCGACGTCAATAAACTATGTAGTAGTAGTATTAAAGCCTTTACATCTATTTATAGATGATTTAAACAGCATCAGCAACTGGTAGTTATGCTATACAGGACGCTGCAATGCCTGGGGCATTGCTAGATGGATTAGGCTTGCCCAGCACCTAAACCATCCTCCCAGCTTAGTCAACTATTACTCAGAGGAAAAAACAGGTCAATACGTCTGAGAGATTGACCTGTTCTTTCCTCTGACTAATAAACTACGTACAGATGCAGCTACTTGAACAGCTTTTATCTTTCTATGCGGTCTAACCAATTGACCATATCGTTTTCCGCCCGTGTTACAAGGGAGCCAACAATATTTTAGGGTTCCAGATATTAAATGCGGATGTAGTCTGCATATTTCAGCTGTAGGTTTAGATTCCAAGCATGATTAAAGAACACTGTATCTGCTATGTAGGCACAAACGTAGCACAACGCGAACCTATAACCTATATTTAATCATGACTTTAACAGTGTTCGAGAAGATATGATAAGAGCAGTGTCAAGCAAACTTAGCCACATGACCTGTGTTCAAGGTATTCGTCTGAACGTTGAGGGTTCGAGCCTCGTTGGAGAGAAAATTTTGATTGCATTTTTATGTCTATAAATATTCAGTTTTGAAACAAGAGTACTCTCTACTCTCTAGACCTATCTTCTCTAATCTTACTTGTGTTTTGCGGGATCCAAACATGATTTTAACAGCGTTTCGGGTTTGTAAGCACAGACGTAACACTCTAAAGGCCGTTTTAGTTCTGTCCTCGTGACCGCAGCCTGCTGGGCCGTCATCATAAACATAGGCGCTCGTCTTACAACCGTTCCTTGTACTTCTTTATCATCTGCATCTTCCTCACCATCATCAGTATCGTTGTTATCGACTTCGCCTTCAGGTCTGAAATTGTAACAAAATCAACAACCGCTTGATAATCCAATACTCTCTTTATATAGTTTCATAAGTTTTCGTAGTTTAATTAAGTCTTTGGACTTTGACAGAGTCATATAAGTCCCAACTCAAGATTTGACAGCGAGCGATGGAGATAAGCATCGTCGGCGTCAAACGAATACAATACAATACAATGACTCGAATGCACCCGGGACGTTGGGCCAATCTCGTCACACATCGGGTGCCAAGCTGGCAACGAAGTAGCGGTAGACCCAGAAAGAGATGGTGAGACGACCTGGATGCGTTTGAGTCTACATGGCCGGAAGTAGCAGTGGACCGCAAGTGTAGAAAGGAAGGGGAGATCCCACACACGGCACGTAGGTTAATAAACAAAAATTACGTCCAATTTCTTGTTATGTTTAGTTCATTGTTATTTAGTAGTAACTAAGGATTTCAACTTTTCCAGCAATTATAAAACATTCGGAATTGATGTCGGAATTATTATGTTTGGAATTTTTCAAGTTTTCACTTCAAATTGGTAGCTGGTTCACACGATTGTCTAACTATTACAGCAGGAAAAAAAAACAAAAACTGATGTATAAAAACAACGATTTTCACATTACATGTGCGTGACAGTTCAAATTTGATCCGAATAATTGTTTATCCCAAGTATTTTCTTTTCTTTTAAACTGTGATACAATGTTCTGAATTGCATTTATTTTGTTAGATGCTGTTTAAAGGCAATATAACGTTAACATAACGGTTAAGCCGATTGGTATATTCCCCTGACTTTCGATCCGAAGGTAGTGTTTTCGATAGGTGTCGGCCGTTCACCGTCCCGTACCTACAGCATGAAAACCAGTTGCTAACGCCGTATATGTATGATATAATTTAAATAGATGTAAAGGCCTTACTTACGGAAGTTACTAGTACGTTAGTAAACACTTGATCACAAATAAACGTATAACCAAACAAAATTAGTAAAAATTAATTAGTTAAAATTGATCTCATCTTTAGACAAAAGCTTTTGTTTAGATTCAATCTATTTTGTAGTGCACGCTGTGATGAATGAAAAAACACAGTTTTTAAGACCATGATTGTTATTTTAAGTTTTCATTGTGATTTTTTCGTTGGATGTCCATATTAAATAAATAAAAAAACTAGTAATGTAGGTATGTCCTCACTCATTACAATCATACAATCTTTTCAGCTTACGCACCTATATTCCGAGGAAAGAACGTGTCCATACGTCTGAAGTTGATTAAGATATCCAATAATGTCCTAGGCTTTGTAGCGTCCCGTACAGCATAAATAAAATACCAGTTACTGACCCTGTATAATTTATCTACAATAGACGTTAAAGGCCAATTTACTTACTCATCATCATCATCGTCGTCGTCATCTTCGACGGCTGTCGATAGTGAGAACAGAAACAACATTGCCAACACAACGGAAAGCCTCCATCGAACCATTATAGCACTTACCACCTAAATATTTAAATACGGTACTCGAAATTTATCATTTTATTTCCAAAACTATGTTAGTCTATCACATCGCTTATCGATTTTTGCACATGACAGAGGAAGTCAAGAGTTTTTGATTTTTTCATTGTTTTTTTTTTGACAGGTGTGAAAGAAGTTTGTATTGCTTCACACTAGGTTGGTGTTTTCGACTAAATAACCAAGTATGGACTAAGCTGGGAGGGTGGTATAGGTGATTGGCAAGCCTAATTCATCTAGCATTGTCCCAGGCATTGCAGCAAAACATTCAGCATTAATACCAGTCGCTGACGCCGCGTAAATCACATTATATTTAAACTAGCTGACCCATGCCCACTTCGTGGGCGGTAAACATTTTTACTTGTGATGAAATTATGAGTGTGGTGCTATGATTTTTTTCCCAACTGCCAAAAGGAGGGTTATATTTTAACAGCATATGAGATAAACTGACGGCATCGTAAGAAACGTTTTCGTTTGACCGTTTTTTCTCCGACTTAGTACGAAAATGCATTTGAATTTTTTGGGTTAGTATTATAGTCTATGACACTCACAAATAATGTGGCTTTCTATTAATTATATTAATTTTTGTGAAGAATTTTCAAAATCGGTTCAGTACTAGGATCTAGATATTACCCCCTCACAAACTCATATATTTTACCTCTTTATAATATTAGCATAGAAGTAGGTACAGATTGAAATTAATACCGGCCGTAAATTGAAATTGATATATTAGATTTACTGACAGACAACGTACAACCTAAACCTGCCTAAACCACTGATCCATGAATCTGATGTAGCCTGAAAATCGAAAGTCACTAACTTTCGATTTTCAGGCTACATTTGTCTTGTTGCAAAAATTTGGAATGTATACTCCCCATTCTGAATAAGCAATTACATGTTCAAGGATTTCCATTTTTAAATTTTTAATACAGGTGCAGATTTATAAATAAAAAATTGTGAAAATTATTAAAATCTAAATCTAAAAAATTCAAAGTTTTTTTTTAATATGTCATCTCCAAAACCGTGCATAGACTCTCTATGAATTCGAAATGTAAAATCCTCATTCAAAATAAGCATTGACAAATAGCAGAATTTTCAAGTAATTTTGTAAGCTGTAGACAATTATCGAAAAAGTTGCTTATCATCACTATATTTATTGACAGACAACGTACAGCCTTAAGCACAGATCCTAGAGACTTGAAATTTTCAGGGTCTTGGTGCAAAACCGCCTACCAAGGACTTTGGAAATTCAAACTGTAAAGGGTTCAAAAGGGAGTTGTTTTTTTTTAATGAGCCATATCTCCAAAACCGTGCATGGTACACTTGAAATTTGGAATGTAGACTACTCATTCCAATCAGAAAAGACATATTCAATTATTTTCCAGTAAATTTAAAAAATATCGCAACTATAAAACCTTTTTATGACTTAGCTGTATTTATTTTTTAACACAACGCGGATAAAGTCGTGGACAAAAGCTATATCTATAATAGAATTTAAAGGCCTGCTGAGCGGATGGTATAGGTGCTGGGCAAGCCTAAACCATCTAACAATGTCCCAGGCACTGCAGCGTCCCGTACAGCATGATTACCAGTTGCTGACGCTGTATAAATCATCTATAATAGATGCAAAAGACCTAACTTTTTTACTTAGGTTGTATAGAATGCGAAAAATATTACAGCAGGTACTTTATTCATCGATTGTTTAATATTTTTCGCAAGGTAACTAAGCTCCTAACTCATGGACGCTGTTTAAATTGATGACTTTTCACAAATTTTCGTACATAAAATTCGAAAATACGTGATGCTGAATTTAAAATAGATTATTAAAATTGTATTTTGTCACAAGTTACGAGTCATAAATCGTCTACGTTTATTCCTTCCTGCACACAAATGATGTAGCTAGAGACATCTAGTGACACACTTAGAAAGTTCCCACTCGATCATAGGTGGCGCTTTCACAACTAACACAATTTTTTCTTGTCTTATTAGAATAAAAATATGTATATTTAAAGAGAAATAATGTAAAATAATACAAATAGTACCTACTTAATAATATTTCTCGAATACGAGTTATATTTTTCACTTGTTCTAAAAATATAGTTACAAGTTAACGACAAGATAGTAATATTTTATGAAAAGGGTACCTACTGTGTAAGAGAGAGAAGCTAAGCCCTTACTTATAACCAGTGATTAAATTAATCAGATGTTACAATCTTAATAAGTGAGGGTTACAATAAATCAACGTTTATAAGTAAAGTCCCTACCTCATTTTCGGACATTACCTACACCTATGTTTTATAATAAGCATATATTATGATGATAGTAGTCTTCATGGTTATCTTTGTATTCTCAGAACTGCCTTGCACGATAAATTGAAAAACCGATATACGCAACCCCTAAAGCATAGGTTGTTTTATAGATGGCACAAAATGCTTTCATTATTAGCTCTTTGAAACGCAATGAATAAGTGAACAGCAAACGTAACTCTTTCAGAGCCCACCAGAATGGGGTCTTTGCGTGGCGCACGCTTAACCAGGCCGTCGCTTATCGGCGTACAAAGCAGGCGGACCGCAATACCGCCCTCAAACTCGAATACACGACCTCATTAAAAAATGAAACACGTCATAAGCCCACAAAAAACCTACCAGTCAAAGCGAACACCGCCTCCTAGCGGAGAGTAGCAGAACTACGCCACTCGCGAAACCAACCTCTGTACTTTTTTAATTAGCCTCATACACAGAGTGAATGCGTGAAATACGTACGTTAGATTTTTTTCTCTCGTACGCGGTTAGTTTGGTAGCTTTGAGTAAAGTATGTTAATTCACAAGTAGCCGAGCACTTGTGTGTTTTGAACTGTTTATAAAAAGGGGGTTTTACGCTTTGATATTTTCGAGTGGTAGGTAATTAGGTAACAAACTGTGGGCGAACGAATCGCGTAAGCTTGCACTCGATTGAGCGGGATGAATGGGCGCGTAGCTCGAAGTCTCGAAACTTCTTTTATCTCAGTCTAGGTTGTCTCAAAAAGTGCAAACTCTGTACAAAGTTCACTTTCGCCTTGTGAACTAATTTTTCGCTCGGTGTCAAGTTCATGGCTCAGGCGGGGGAGCGCTATGATAAAATAAAATATTCATTATGATTGCTCGAAGCGGCAAAAGCGCGAAAGCGAGATTGTACTGTTCTCGCGAATTGGCGGTTTTTGACGGTGATCAGTGTAGTGTGCTGCCCTAGATACCTACCATCATTTTGCATTAAAATTCTCAATATTCTATGCTTTTGTAAATTAACTTGAAGTGGTCTGAAATATATCAAATAATTAACCAATTCAAAAATAAGAATTGTTCATTATGTAACTCTCATTACCAAGCACTTTTAGAAGTGATAATATCTCATTAGAATGTAATACTCGTATGCTTTCCGGTTAGAATGCTTTTCTGCGGGATTAGCGCAATCTCTGTTTATTCTGTTCTTTCGTAAATTATTTTTAAGTGGGCTAACAAGTATCAAATAATTTACCAATTTTAAAATTAGAATTGTTCATTATTAAACTCTCATTACCAGCCACTTTTAAGTGAAAGTTATGTTATTATAATTTATTTATGCTTTCCTAAATATACGTTACCGTTAGGTCCAGTTAGAATCCCAAAAAAAAAATAAACCTCAACATCGTTGGGTAGTAGTAGTAGTCTTTGAATGATTACTAACTACTGGTATTGGGGTAAATATAAGTTGCGTAATGTTTGAAACAAATTCTCGTAAACCATGCTAACTTAAAAAAATATTATTTAATATTATTATTAGAAATAGATTTTATTTTTTACTTTATTTGAGTCTAACATGTTGGCCTACCTTACAGTCTTAAACCTATTTATTTGTTTGTCTCTTTGTAATAATTGCTATACGGTGAATGTACTTAGGTACAATAAACAGAAATCTAACTTTTACTTCTCTTACATTGTTTTACCAAAGGCCAATTTCTCACAACCGCTCAATTTTCAAGACGTCTGAAAACTGACGTAAAAATCGTTCCGGACCTGCCTCAATACTTCCCGTTTCTTTCGCCGTTTCCCTGTAATTAGCAAATTAGTACGATAAATCCGATAAAGTTTACTTTTGGTGGAGTTTTTATTGTTTTTTAACGGTTTAACTGGGTGATGTTGTAGCTAATGAGCAATAGATAGATAGATGATAAATAGATAGACAATTTATTTATTTGTAACAACTAGCATTTCTATACCAATAATTTTTTTATAACAAAACAAGAAAAAAATGGAGACATGATTGAGTCACAAAAAGGTCTCTGTCGCAGCATAAGTTGGTTATTTACGATAGGCTCAGACACGTAAATTAAATTAAATATTTTAGGTGTTAAAAACTGCCAAAATATGTTGTGAATCCTCAATGAATTGAATAATATGACATCATCGCCAAGCTTCTATAGTTTTTACGATATTTATCTATAAATATAAATAATGCTGTACATAAATAATGCAGCACATTTAAAACCAGTAAGTTAAATTATGTCTGGGTTTGTTTTTTGCGTCTTTGCTGTATGATGCTTTAGTTGATATTATGCGAGTTAAAAGGCTATGAATTTACGGTTAACCAACGGCTCTTTTAGAGACAACACATTTAAATATATTTATAGGATAACGTGTCAACTGACTTCTAAGTGCTCTAAATTACAAATGCTTTGCGCGTTTTTATCACGTAAGTAGCAAATGTATCTGATAAAAAAAAAATTGCGTGGGGTGCTGGCAGTAGAATGTTAGAATGTTGCCCTTCTCCTCTTGCCCGTGGATGTAGTAAGAATCTACTAAGTGATACCTCCGGAAGTTGGGCAGCAGCATCTTCCCGTACTGCCCTCGGCAACACATACACACAACACGCCTGCCAAGCGTGGTGAGTATGGCAACAGCCTCTCATGATCAGTACGTAGTGATACAAGAGGCCTTTTTGCAGCAGTGGACGTCATACAGCTGCGATGATGGTGATGATTATTGGCAGACAATTCGTCAAAGCTTTAGAGAACAGCAGAGCTTATGGGCTCAGGATCACGTGACGGCGAAGTCACGTTTGCATTACCAGCTTAGTTTCATTTCTTCTTTCCTTCACTTGGAAAAAGGTTTTCTGAAACGAACCAATTTAATTATGTGCTTTATTAAATTTCAATGTGTTTTGTTTTTCGAACGAGTTAGCGAAGCGAACCAAGTTCTTAATTTGCAACTAGGCGTTTATGTCCCGTAAATATTGCATATACCTAGTGTACATTAACTTGATTAACAAACTACACATACATACTCACCTATACGACGTATCTAATAGATGTATGTTCGTGGAAGCTTATTTACCGTCTTAGCTGGGGCACGGACTAGGCAGCGGGCTCCAACGTTTGCATTACCAACTGGATATCAGGTAGTGATGGGCAAAGTCGATTATTATTTACTCGACGGCGAGGGAACTTCCGTCTTGTAAGATCTTTAGCACTTATACCTATTCTTCAACTTCATTTTTATAACATGTACGCACCAAAACCACCTACGACGTCACTGAAAACCAGTGCTGTGTCTAAGCACAGCGTACGCTGAGTTGGCGATCGATTTTTCTGTAGGGTGTTCTGGGTGTTTTTCTATATATAATAAAAATATCTATCTATGTAGTATAATATATTAAGTCATCTTCATTCATTCTTCATTCAGTCATCTAGTACCCATAACACAAGCTCTGCTTAGCTTGGGGCTAGATGATGCTGTGTTATTTGTCCGGCATTAAAAAAAAAATAAATGATTTAAATAAATGATAATAATAACTTGCCGTGGTATGCCGGCAGTAGAATGTTGCCCCTCCTCTCTTGCCCGTGGATGCAGTAAGAGCCTGCTAAGAGCTACCTCCGGATGATGAGCAGCAGCGTCATTCCGTGTATCAACATCCCATACTGCGCTCGCCAACCCGCCTGCCAAGCGTGACGAGTATGCCAACTGCCCCTTATGGAGATCCATGAGGGAGGCCTGTGTTCCGTAGTGGACGTTTTACGGCTGAAATTAATGAATGAAAATAAATGACTTAAATAAGTGTTTTTCAACCGCAACCAGATACTATGGTTAAAATAATTGCTCCTTAACTCTTGTGATCGGTAAGGGCGGCCGGGTCTATTCCGTCTATTTTATTTCACCACCACCATTTCAGCCGTAAAACGTCCACTACTGAACTAAGGCCTCCCTCTTGGATCTCCATGAGGGGTAGTTGCCATACTCACCACGCTTGGCAGGCGGGTTGGTGAGCGCAGTGCAGGATGTTGGTATACGGAAAGACGCTGCTGCCCATCTTCCGGAGGTATCCCTTAGCAGGCTCTTACTGCATCCACGGGTAGGAGAGGAGGGGTAACATTCTACTGCCGGCACCCCACGGCAATTTATTTACGGGTGTATTACTTTAATGTGTTAGCTTAATGTCTTCTGTATAATGCCAAACGATAAAACCTATTATTAACATACATATAACCGGGTACTTATCGCGTAAATTACCTTTATTATTTCCCGACGTTTCGCTTGGGTTGCACCAAGCATGGCCCGGGAAGACATAAGATTAAAATATAATAGGATAAAACCTAACACTGTTTAAAGTGGAAGAATTCCCAGTTTTATGTGTTAAGCTCACAAAATTGTTATCATAAGTTACGCACGTACTTACAACTTATTCCTTAAACCTTATCGATAGCCGTCTTCCACCCCTATCACAGCGGTACTTGCAAGGCAAAACCGAATTTCCGAAACGTCTAATAAGTTGGATGTTAAGCCAACAGCACTATGTAAGTATGTACATGACAACACCACCCTTACAAGACCCCTCACTGCCTCTACCATGACCACTTTACTAGGTGGATGAGATGCTGTGGTGTTAAACGATGGATCTTGATAAACTGGCCGGGTACCTACGTGCAAGTCTCATTTGCCTGTACTAGTTACGTGCGGTGCAGAATTAGGATATGTTTAGTAGGATGGAAAGTTTGCACAGATTCAGATGAAGGTACATAGGCGAACCAAAGGGTCGTTTCCGTACTCACCACGCTTGGCAGGCGGGTTGGCGAGTGCAGAACGAGATGTGGATACACGGTAAGACGCTGCTACCCATCTTCCGGAGGTATTTTTTTGCCACTAGTCATCCACGAGCGAGAGAGGAGGGGCACCCTACGGCAAATTTAATTGCTGTATTCAATGACAATATTGCCTTAATTAAGGAACAAAATATCTATACAGAAAAATAATAAACCTAAGCTGATTGAAAGTAAGTAGCACCACGCGCCAATTTTGAATGAGATTAGGCACAGCGCCTTTAGTCAACCAAAAACCTCAATAACGTACATCTTCAATTGGTTTTTAGGGTTTCGTAGTGAAACAAGAAACCCTTATTGTTTCGCTTTGTCTATCTATCTGTCCGTCCGTCACCGGCTATGCAAAGAGACTATTAGTCCTAGAAAGCTGTTATTTTGCATGCACATATAAAATAACAATGCCGAGATAACGCTATAAAAAAACTCTGAAAAATAATTAATTTGGGTACCTCCTATACACGTAAGGTGGGAAAGAACTTTTTTTTTATTTTCGCATCGTTTGGGGTATCGTTGAATAAGTATTTTAAAACCAATTAGGGGTTGCGAAGACGTCAAAATATTTTTATTTAAGGTTCCGTTTGCTAAATATTAAAGTTTTAACTTTGTTTCGAGCGTCGCCCCTCTAAAATCTAAACTGAAACTTTACAAAATCTGAAAAAATCGTAAATGTAGTTTAACCATGAACTTTCTAGAAAATCTATAAGGGTTAAGCTAGTCTTTTTAGTTTCGGAGAAATAGCCGCTCAAATAAGTAAAGTGGTTTCCCAAACATACTGGAATGCCTTAAAATGTTCATAATGTTTTGGTAAACATAAAGAAATATCCACTAACTTCTAAAAACAGGTCTACGGTTAGCTGCGGAACCCTACATAGCACATGGCCCGACACGCACCTGGCCTAATTTATTATTATATTACTTCAACTAGCCAAGGGACTTATGGAAATAAACCGTGCAGCTCTTAAAGAAAGATTTTCAAATGAAATTGTAAATTCAAACATAATCTAAATTAAGAATAGTCTATAAGGGTGTCATGTAACCAAAACCCTGTATAAATAATAAATGATTTAAAAAAAAATATTACTTCAACTACGTTACTTCCCCACGGTTTTCCTACACCATGAGGAAACCCGTGGTTAGCTTCAGGCGTATAAATCTGTTACTTTCTCTGAATATGGCCGAATAAGCTCTAAGGATAGTATAACTGCTGGGCAAGCCAAATATCAAAATGTCTTTACGCACTTCAGTGTCCCGTTCATCATGAATTAACAGTTGCTGATGCTGTATAAACCATTACACGTTTCATCATCATCATCATCTCAGCCGTGGGGTACCGGCAGTAGAATGTTACCCTCTCATACCCATGGATGCAGTAATAGCCTGCTACGGGATACCTCCGGAAGATGGGCAGCAGCGTCTTCCGTGTATCAACATCCCATACTGCGCTCACCAACCCGCCTGCCAAGCGTGGAGAGTAAGGCAACTAATGGCAACTAGCCCTCATGGAGAACCATGAGGGAGGCCTGTGTTCATCAATGGACATTTTTCGGCTGAAATGATGAATGATGATGATCAGCCGTAGGACGTTCACTGCTGGACCTACAAGTACTGATCTTGAGGGATTCTTGCTATACTAGGCTTGGCAGGCGGGTTGGCGAGCGCGTCGCGGTATGTCGATACACGGAAAGACGCTGCCCATGCTCCATAGGTATCCCTTGCCGATTTTTACTGCATCTGCGGAAAAGAGAAGAGAGGCAACATTCTAGTGTCGGCACCCTACGGCAATAACATGTTTAGCTAGATGTAAAAGACTAGTTATCCTCGAGATAACAATTATTTTGATATTCATGAGTAACAAAACGTAGTACTAAGACGCGTCTCAGTAGAGAAATGAAGATGGGGAAATTCTCTACCAACCTTACGCAGCGTTATGATTCTTGAGTAAAAAGGACCCGGCCCCACTTAGCGAATACAGAGGTAAAAAAACATGCGACTTTCACCTTTATTACCGTGATGTTTAATACCAAATTCCCACCTACTCACCCCGCACAATAAAGGTAACATGAACCCCACAATAAGATCACAAGAGCTCCTGGCATGCAGTGGACGGAATGTGAAACTCGCGTTTGTTTGCGGGCGGATGGCAATGCCGAAATACCTCCTTTGTTACTTACCCGATGACGGGTACATGTCATGAGCGACACCGATTTGACTTAATTTACGCTCTCACATAACATGATAATTGACGTGGGGTGCCGGCAGTAGAATGTTGGCTCTCTTACCTTGATGCAGTAAGAGATGATGCTTAGAGATCTACAGGGGAGGCCTATGCCCAGCAGTGGACGTGGACAGCAGTCCCACGGCTGAGATGATGTCGTTACATTTTAAATTTACAGACACCCCAACACCTACTCTTCATTAATGTTCAAATGGCTGAACCTATGTTGAAGAAGAACCAGCGCTAGAAAACCTTCCAAATAACAAAAAAGTCTTATCCAAATCACCCTTTTATGAGCTACGCTTTGCGTCGGGGATTAAATATCACAGAAAACTGTGTATCACTAGATGTGTATTAGTGACATCCATACCTAGGACCGCCGGCAGAAGAATGTTACCCCACCTCTCATTCCCGTGGATGCAGTAAGAGCCTGCTAAGGGACACCTCCGGAAGATGGGCAGCAGTGTATTTCCGTGTATCAACATCCCGTACTGCGCTCACCAACCCGCCTGCCAAGCGTGGTGAGTATGGTAACTGCCCCTCATGGAGATCTATTAGGGAGGCCTGTGTTTAGTAGTGGACGTTTTATGGCTGAAATGATGATAATGATACCAGGGACAAATATCCGCAGAAAATTTACAAATATTTGTCACTCGGCGGGAAACGAACCCGCGACCACGCAACAAATATGGTTAAAAGGCATATTTTTAGCATTTTAAATATCAGTATAAAACGGATGTATTCTCTGTGCAAGAAAATTAAATAAGGTTCTTATAACTTAGACCAGAGAAAGTCTTAGAATTTGGTGGGCAATAGTTACCAACAACGGCTTTAGTACATAATGTATTCCGCGGATACCCTGTACCTACCCTTATGTATGTTGGTTACATGTTAATTATTTATTGCGTTCCATGTATTTGAGAACATTTACGTAGGTATATTAGGGGTTTTATATTTTGAGATAATTGAGGTTTGAGAAGACGGATAGGAATATATTAGTCCTTTAACACAGTTTTATCCACACATCAACATAAATAAAAACAAAGTTAATAATTAATTTTTAAAACCGACTTCACATTGACCGTTTATTCTCCGCACGTCATATGACTAACTCGAGTTTTGCCTAAACCTAAATTTTCAGTAGCGATATGGCTATAAAGCTTGCACATATTTGTTCAGGGTGTTCTGGATGTTTTTCTACATATAATACAAATATTTATCTATGTAGTATATATCAGTCATCTAGTACCCGTAACACAAGCTATGCTTAGCCTGGGGCTAGATGATGCTGTGTGGATTGTCCAGCATTATTTATTTACTCGTATTTATGAAAAGCCATGAACCACAAACTTAGGATATTGCGGTAATTCTACTGCTGATTTTCAGCTTAAGGCTTATGGGTCGTTCTAAAAACCTTTATATGACTGTGATTTTAACTCGCTTCGTGAACATTTAAAGGTAATCCTAAATTAACAACGCAACGTTCGCCTCGCTGAACAACGTTTAAAAGCCTTAAAACGTAGGATTTGTAGTATTACTAGAATTAGCAGACCAGGGCGTTGATTGAGAAACGACATCTTGATATTTTAGTACCTTACGCCAAGTGATTTAAGTCAATCCTTTACCAATCTTTAATCTTTTCGTCAACATTTACGATATTTTTTTAAATGTTTTCTTTTGGCGTTGCCTACTTAAACAAATAGATGTAAAATATGTAATAATAAATAACAATTATGCAACAGCGTTAAATAACATTTTCTATTTCACCTTTCTCTTCGTACACTGGCTGCCAAACTGGTGGAATTGAACATCCCGGTGCGCTGACAGGATTTCTCTGGATTAATTAAATTCCGTCATAGCAAATGCCCAATCTCCCCATAATTACAACCCTGGCATAGTCTTGGTACGACAGCTATTACATTGCAGTGAAACTACATGAAAAACGTGCCAGAAAAGATCGTGCTGCGCACTTGATCTGCACGCTTTTTTTTAGCTTTACCGGTATCTATGTAACAGAATCTTTGAACGCCTCGATGTTTTGAGGCTTCCGTCGATTGGGACCGGTAGGTATAGGGACCGCGGTAACCTACTTTGAGATATCAGATTTCATTGAAACTGCATACTTATCATACATAGCAGATGACAATACAATTATTCGGCGTGTTTTTTTAGTTTTTGAAGTTTTATTAATTAACCTTGGATAAACCTTTGTATTCAATATCACCAGATGGTAAGAGACGATGTGGCCGACGATATATCAAAAAATTCTAAAAGACACCTATTCACACTTGAGTTCCAGGCTGTCATTTGTGGGGATCTGTTTTCCCCAACCGGTTGCAGGTGGCAGCCAGCGGTGTGGATGATAAAGTAGAGGAGAACCGCTTAGTGCGAATGGATGGAATATCCACAAGATAACGATGGTAATGCACCGTGCGTCTCCTGAGTTCTGGAGTAGAATGAAGATCTGAAGAATATAAGAGTTCCAGAGAACACTCCGTATGATAAGTTGCTCCTGTGTCTCAGGCGGCTATAAAACCAACTGCGTCACGGAGGTCGTCTCGTCATTATGACCTCACCCGTAAGATGTCCACTGCTTGACTTAGGCCTCCTTCATGTATATCCAGTACTGGTCATAAGGGGATTGTTGCCATTGTTGCTCAGCACGCTTAGCAGGCGGGTCAGCGAGCGCAGTACGGGATGTTGATAGTAATACGTTTCTGCCCATCTTCCGGAGGTATTCCTTGGCAGATTCATACTGCATCCACGAGCAAGAAAGGAAGGGCAACGTTCTGCCACGACAATTGGGTAAGCTGTTCCACCATTCGCTATGCCCGAGGCGGGTACCAAAGTTCTCTCATCAAGATACGCCTGCGTTAGTTTGGTCTTAGTTTAATGTATGCACATTATCTAAGCAAGTTTCACCCCCACCCCCACCCTCTTCGTTACGTGCTCAATTTAGTTGCCTCTGTGTATGAGACATGTGCTTAGATCGATTTAGATTGGCGAATCTCGAGTTACTGTGTGGAAGAGGTTTCGATCAATTCGAACTTTTATTAGAGAAAGCGGAAACGAAGTCTCGAGTTCCACATCACAGTCAACTAGAGCGCGTGATACATTCCACAGTTTGGAATAAATAAAAAAAATGTTTCGTCAAAAAAGTCAAAAAGCAGTTGCTCCAAAATCTTGACACACCTTTCAAGAAGAGCTATAATATATTTACTAATAATATTCTTCTGCGGCTGAGACCGCAGGACTGCTGTTCACGTGCACTGCTGGTCATAGGCCTCCCTCACGAATCTCCAAAATCATTTATTTATTTATTTATTTAATATGGACATCCAACGAAAAAATCACAATGAAAACTTAAAATAACAATCATGGTCTTAAAAACTATGTGTTTTTTCATTTACAGGACGTTACAGCGTGCACTACAAAATAGATTCAATCTAAACAAAAGCTTATAGTCTAAAGATGAGATCAAAATTAACTAAATAATATATATGAATCCCTCATGGTTGGCATACTCACCATGCTTGAATGAATGAATAAATATATATTTATTTGAGATAACAATATTTATATAATTTGGTTAGGTTAGGTTAAGATACAGTAAAACTTACAAGTAATTGTTATTAAACATAATATAAAAATTAACAGATAAAAACTAATAATTCTACGAACGAAACATCAGCTATAGTTTTTAGGATGCTGTTCGGACCGTCCCGCACTCAGCGAATGTTGTATTTCTGCGAAATAAGGCTGCAAATCCACTTCTTATCCACAATATCTACAAACATCCCTGAGGCACTGCAGAAACGAGGCAGTCCCAACATCAAGAGGCATTTCCAAAACCATACTGCTGCATTAAATACCACTCACTCAGTGATTACACCCGAAATTGCTGAAGTTCTACACTAATCCGTTTTCACTCAGCAGCAATTTAATGCAAGCGCTCCAATTCAATTGCTATTTGCTGAATAGTTCCGTCAGAGATCCTATTGGCGGAGTTCAGTTCGATTGTGATTTGGGAATTACAAGCTTATTAGGTTTCTAAGCTTTCTAATAGGCTATTTTACTCCATATTAGAAAAATATAAAAACATATTTTAGATAGCTTAGCTAAATAAGCAAAAGGCAGTCGGAAAATGTGAGTTATACCACAGATTACAGAAACTACTGGCTATACTTCTTAAAATAACAAAATAAATTTGAAACTTTATGCAAAGTTTTCAGTATTTTCAGTCTGTTTTTGAACACCATGAAACAGTAGCCGCCATGTTATTGCGTCATACGACGATGTAAATATAGAAAAGTGTCAGTGTCAACTGACACCGTACTTCATCTTTATTCTGGGACTTTAGTAATGGCGCATTTGTTTTCATGCGTCCTGTTGTCATGGCGTCCACTGCGTCCAGCGTTTTTGTCAAATTAGGCGCGTTTACCTACATTATGTTGAATTTTAATGCATTTTTGGTAATTATCAGTTGAATAAAAATTTCTTGATTATTAATGGTTCATACGCACTAAATAATCTAATTGAGACACGTTTAAAATATGTGTGTAAATACCCTATTACACTTGATTTTATCAGAGACGAGTTAATAATATGTACTCGTATATTAGGTCGTCTTTGTTTTTAGTTTTTGGCTATATAATTATATGCCTATAGATTATAGCAGACTCGGACTGCAGTCTGCTACAGTGTGCCGTAGTGCCGGCAGTAAAATTTTGCCACTCTTTTCTTGCCCGAGCATGCAGTAAGAATCAGGCACCTACCTCCGAAAGATGGGCAGCAGCGTCATTCCGGTTATCGACATCCCGTAATGCGCTCGCCCACCCGTCTGCCAATCGTAGTGAGTATGGCAACAACCCACTCATGATCGTACTTGGAGGCCAATGTCCAGCGGTGGCCGTCGTAAAGCATGATGATGATGAGTACTTCAGTGGCATAAATTGTTTGCTCTATGGTTAATTAATTGATCCATCGAACACTGTAGCCCTACGCACTCTCATATGGCTACAGTTTTCGATGGATCAATATTCTATACCCTGTCCTGAAATAGCGAATTCGCTGCGAATTCTCACGCGCATTCATAGCTGTATTTTAAATTCTCACCATGTTTGTGGACGCAATGCGCAAGCGTAGGCCAACCAAAAGATAAACAAATTACTCATAGTACAAGACAAGTACTACAAGTAATTTGCCGTGGGGTCCCGGCAGAAGAATGTGGCCTCTCCTCTCTTGCCCGTGGATGCAGAAAGAATCAGGAGAGGAGGTATCCATCATGCTAAGCCGTAGGACTGCTGTCCACGTTCACTGCCAGTTGAGATGATGACAAGTGCTACCGTCCGGATTTTTGGCAAGCCAGCGCATACGCATCCGTTTTGGAGTCGAGCACTTCGCCATAGAATACTATGACTACATTTTTTTCACCTATCTTATATGAATAGCGAGAACTCCTACCTCTAGAACGTCGGTACAGTCCAAAATCCAATCAGCTTCAAGCAGATATCAGGGTACGTACACAGGAACGTTTACAGAATTTACCGTGGGGGCAGATTACCTAGGGCTGCATTTACAGAGCAAACAGGTTCGCTATCTATATTATATCTATAAGTACTTTGCTTGGCTGTGGATGTACCTAAATTCAAAAGGTTATGAATAACTTTTTGAATGCTTTGTTTGTTGAAAGCTTCGGTTTTGTCTATAAGGCCTATAAATCTAATGTCCTTTTGGACCTTAGTCATCTAAGTGGTTTGCAGCTTTCCGGCCTTGTAGAAGAAGAAGAAGAAATACATTTATTTTTGACATGCACACAGCACATACAAATTATAAAGAAAACTCATAAAATAATCAAATTAGGCTAAGTATGGTTTACAAGTTTACAACATACAAACAATGCTGCGTGAGGTCAAAAAATGGACTCTCAGTAATCACATAGCAAGCTACGCGGTTGCGGTGCTGATTTTCAGGCATTATTTCATATTAGACATATTTCAGGCTTTGTAGCAATGAGAAGGCAGTTTTTCACGTGACATGACCGTACCATCTCAGCCTGGATTCTTTTACTGAGGGTTTGTTAGTGTTACCAGGGCGAACTGTCAGGTGAGAGTCTGGTCAGGTCTATTTGTCTTGCCAGAGACATGCATCGCTGCTGTTTGTATAAAATTGGAATATTGAGGTAACTTAGATTGAATAACGATCGGTTAGCTTAGGTAACTATTCGATATTTTTCCGCCTGCCAAGCATGGCGATCTTTTCCTCTCCTCATGATCTACGGCTTACCATACACAAAATCATATAATTCTGATTTAGCGTACTCATGATCTACGGCTTACCATACACAAAATCCTATAATTCTGATTTAGCGTAATTTTAAAAATGTATGATGCGGTTACTTCGACATGAGAACCTACTTCATCATCATCATCATCTCAGCCGTTAGACGTCTACTGTGTCGCTTATGGATCTGCAAGTACTGATCATGAAGTCTTTGTCATATTCACCACCGCAGCGCAGTGCGATATGTTGTTACACGGAAACTGCTGCTGCCCATCTTCCGGAACTATCCCTTGGCAGATTCGCAGGCAGGAGAGGAGAGGCAACATTCTGCTGCCGGCACCCCGCGGCAAGAGAACCTATTTACTCCTTTACTTTTTCACCAGTTTAAAATAGCAATCTCCCAGGCTTACAGTGCAAACTTGGTGTCAGTTTGCTCGGGCTCGTCGGTTCGTAGCAGGTGAGCTGTCAGGCGGGAGGGGGGCTCTATTTGTCTTGCCAGGGACATGCATCGCTGCTGTTTGTTTGAAATTGGAATATTTAGGTAACTTAGATTGAATAACGTTCGGATATCTCTAGGTTTATTGATGAAGAAGAATGAAGATGTTTATATTTCGTTACCACAGCCGTAAGAGTCCATTGCTGAACAATGGCCTCCCTTCTACGCTTGGCGGCTTGGCACACAGGGATTGGTGAACGCAGTACGAGATGTTGATACACGGAAAGAAGCCGATGCTTATCTTCCAGAGGTATTCTTTGCCAGATTCTTACTGCATCTACGAGCAAGAGAAGAGGGGAATTGACAGTAGAATGTTCATTACTTGGCCGTGAGGGAGGCCTATGTCCAGCAGTGGACGTGAAGATGATGATGATGATGATTACTGAACATACTTAAAAAAAAATACACACTACTTTAGAACCGCGTCCTGTTTTTGAAGACGGGTACAACAGCTGAACTCGTGGTTCCTAACACAGCGCTGGTATTGGGACATACATATTTCAGTGACCTATTGTCATTTTCTGTAACAATCGGGTAAGTATCTGTTTAATAAATCTATTAGATTAATGTGACCTATTGGAATCCTGTTGGGTTACATTTAGAAGGAGTTGGTAAAGAGATAAAAAGATATGTTTATATGCTAAGATCTCTTGAAAATATTGTACTGTACATAAAAAGGTGCATGCAAACTTGTATGGTATTACGTCTCTTATTGTGTACTAGCGACCCGCGGGCTGATAACGCATCTCGCGACAGGTTCACAACAGGGTTATATCTCGCGATCATCGCTGCAACAGGCGTATATCTCGCGATGATCGCTGTCAATGGTCAATTTTGTAGTATATAAAAGCAAAAAATTACGTTCGACAGCGATGATCGTTATATTTACGGCTGTTGCAAACCTATCTCGAGATACGTAATCAGTCTGCCGGCCCATCTTTGCATGGGTGTACGGATGAACCAATCAGCACTTTTGCAAATTTTGTATGAAGAGTTAAAAATAAAAGAATATAGATTGGTAGAAACAACAACTGTTTTCGGATTACTATAGGGTTTATTGTTACAAGGACACATGACTGTATATAGGTATATATGTAAATCAGACATGTTACAATTTCACTACCAACATTGGCTCTACCAATATTAAATGGTTGGTAACATTATACTTTTCTTATTTCTATCTGTATGTTTATCCGTTAACTATTTCTGAGACACATAACGGATAAAGCTTTAAAAAGTCAGTCATTACGCGCGAGAGTTTTAATTTTCCTATAACACTTAAGATACTCATTTAAATTATATAGTTCCAAATGCAAATATGTTTTATATATTAACTACTCAAGACGTAGAAAAAAATATATTTATATTTAACAGCATGTTGGTTAAAACGGCCTCGCAAGTAATACCATTTTACTAATCAAAATTTTGATAAAAAGTATATAAACGTAATAAAAATGGTAAATTAGTTAAATGGTGGCTTTTATGTTATCCCTAAAAGATAGATTATTTTGTATTTTTTTTAATAAAAAACAATCCTTCGAAATCCACATATCCCACTAATATTATAAAGCCGAAAGTTTGTTTGGAGGTTTGTTACCTCTTCACGCAAAAACTACCCAACGGATTGAGCTCAATTTTTGCACACGTATAAATGTGGACCAGGAATAATACATAAGCTACTTTTTATCCGGGTACAACGCATGTGCAACGGCGGGCACAATCTAGTTAAACAAAATTTATTATAACTTCAATGGCTTACGTGACGCGCGGCTGAACTGCTCGCAGTCGGCATGGGATTTTCTTACATTACAACAATCTTCATCACAGTTCAGTCAACTTAACTCCAAACTTTAATGAACCTTAAATTTTTTTTTCTTAAAACACTATCTATTGATGAAAACCGCATCAAAATCCGCTGCGTGGTTTAGGAGGAGTACTATGTGACCAAACAGTCAGCCAGACGCGGGAAGCGACTTTGTTTTAAACAGTGTAGATTAAGACTAATTTATTATTAGTAGGTACTTTTTCTTCACAAGGGACAATAAAGAGGTCGAAGTTTTTTTATTTATTTATTTAAACAAAATCCACAGTCCATAATCTACATTATCCTAAATTACATATATATCCTACGACCAATAATGGATTTACATTATAATGTTTCTTGTCATATATATATATATATAAGAAAAAAATTGAGCAGACATTTAAAGCAAACTTAAATTTAAAATATTATTATTTTAACTACGTAATACTACTAGTAATAAATGTTAAAAATTCTAATCTAAATCTTCGAGCTAAGACAGTGTTAATAATTAAATATGTACTTATTATAGTCCCGCTAAACAAAACAAAATTCAAATAAAAAAAAAAATATTAAATTTAAGTTTGAATCCAGTCAAAATCCCAGACTTTCGAAATCGTTTCAAATCAACAACTGTAAAGTATATTCCAATAATTTTAAGTCCTGCAGAATAAAACATCATTTAATTTTTTTTTAATTGTTTTAATCAACAACTATTATTCATTCTATTTTAGGTACAGGTAGTTCTTAAGGCTGTAGGTAAAAGTTCCCATATTGTTCCATAACATTAACTAAAGAGCACATAACGATAACTGCTTAAGTTTCTCTAACAAGTTAATTGGCTGTTACACCTCAGTGATTCCGATTAGGACGGTTAAGTTTGCTTAATATGTGAACATATGAGGGTTAAGCTAAACATTACGGTTATCATCATAATTCCTAACCTTAAAGGTACCTACGAAGGGGAGATTTGTGTGTCAGAAGTAAATGTACTGTTTAAGAATAAAAGATACGTTTATTTTGTAGGTTATAAAATAATCCAAATAAAATAATTAGGTTCTAAAAACTGGTGACAAAAATGATCACAATTAAGCATGTGCTGTGGCAGAGAGGATCGTACCACAGCACTTATCATTTGTGGTGATCAAGTTTAAATTCAATTCATTAAAAAACTGTTTTGTACACGTTCCAGCATTGCGATGAAAATCAGCAACAACCTTATTTTTTCTAGTTAGTTAATGTACAATGGAAACCATTATAATCCAATAAGATATCAGATCAGTTACTACCGACATCTAGCGGCGAATAGCAGCGGTAATTTCCCGATCGAACGTTTCTCTTGCTCAGAACCATAGATGGCAGCACTTGGCACTCTCGTAATCGATTGATAAAATAAAACTTATTTCAATGGTAGAAATTGACCATTACTATTAAATTTATTTGAGTGAAACAAACTGTCACTGTAATAAGGTCCATAATGTTTTAAAACATAATTTTTTTTAAAAAATTGAACTTGCTGTAAAAGTAATGCAGTGCTACAAATTTTGTAGTAAAAGACATCAACGGGCTCTTCTTTAATGCACATTTTCTATTTTATAATTTAATTTTATGTTTGTCGAGATCTGCCTTGCTTCTTTCTGATGCTTTCTAAATTAACTTATAAACGTAGTGTAGCGGGTTTTTGATCGAAGTACTTCACAATTCCTTTAGATACAAGTGTTATTCGAAAAGATAATATATTCAAAGAAAACTGGTAACTTACCTACATATGTACATAATAATTATAAAGAGGTAATAATACCTTTACAAGAAATTATCGTAACCTACTAATAAAATAAACATTTTTCAGTCCAGGCTCTTTACCTAAGCTGGCAAACATTTCTTTCATTGGTCATTTTCAAACCAATGCAAAAATTGACGTTATGCAGGCTCTATAGGCTGGCAGAATTCAGTGATTTAAATGCGTCAATGTGGCCCTGCCCCGCTCCCAATGGACGGCATATTTAAAGGCCTACATATTCTCGTATCTAGGTACAATTCATTGTCCCACATAAAGTTCCACGTAACAAATCGAGCTCGCATCCACTAAAGCTTACCTCCTAACATTATTGATGACTAAACCTCCCTTACGAACCCGAAATACGAGTGGGGTCAAACGCTAACGTTTACCTACAACTTTAACGGCCAAGACATTACAAATACAAACTCTACCGTATCTGGTAAGCTTTAGGATTGGGAATCGAATGCAGGTTGTTATCAGGCGGGGGTGTAAGTGGGTTTCCCCCAGGTGGTCGGCAATTTTACCATGTTAGGCTTGACGGTCGTCTGTAATTTTGGGGCCTAATGCGACTATTCCTATTTCAACCCTCGGCTTTAAGTATGGCCTGACGCGAGAGATAAGGGAGGGTGGTAAGGGTTGTTTGAGATAGTATGTAGATGTGTGGAGTAGTGATTTGGGGTTTGAAGTTGTTACTTTTAGGTGGAGGGGATTCGGGAGAGTTTTTACGTTTAAAGACTAGGTCACGAGTTTTAACGTTTATGTGTATTGGGCGTTTCGATAACTAATGGTAAATGTTTTCACGTTATTGGACTCAAAAACATCAATAATAATTAACACACAAAAACTGGCTCATGATAAAAGGAGAACATAGGTAGGTATTGGGAACGATAAATCAATATACGTATTCTAGCCACGATCAAGTTAGTAAGTTTCCTTGCTTTGTACCGATTGTTTGATCATCATCATCATCGGCCTTTTCGTCTATGTCAGACGATTCAGGTAATTCCTGTGGTTTGGGTATTGCATTTTTTTAATGACTCAACAATCTCATGACCATGACCTCACCGCGCGACCGCAGTTTTGGCAGACGTGAGTATCCATTGCAGTTGGTAGATTGGATGTATCTGCCTGCCAATGCCGTCTCGCTCGTTGGTCGGAGAAGTCGATAATGAGAAAAATCAGGTTTTGTCGTGGTGTTTAAGACCTTAATGAAAATTTTGCTTCCTATCTGGTCTCCTCCATTTAAATAAGTAAGCATAGTTGTGACATCTTATCCTCCGAGGGCCCGAGAGGGCAAGGAACCGCTCAAGGGGAGCCTTATCAATCAACCTGAATGTCGCTGGAGGGTGCACCTTGGCGGTTCGGGGCAAACGAGACACTTTTGCCGACCACTCGTTTGTATCAGAACGAGTGAGCGAGAGATAAGACAAAACTGTAAGTGGTTTGCACGACAAAAGTTGTAATTTTGAGTGAAAAGCTTAAGTGGAGACTGCGTTTCGGCAAACTTAGTGTAGAGCCATAATAATAATAGTCATAATAGTAATTAATTGATAATAAGTATGCTTATAAGTCACAATTGGTTTTTTACGTGGTTACCCAATACCACAAATTACAAGTTAATAAACAAAACACACATGTCAAAAATAACATTGAAAATGCATGTCAACAAAAAAAGAAAGTCATAATGGTAAATAAACAATAAACCAACAAATAAAGTAAAAAAATTGTAAGTATGTCAAGTTAGGTATTAAAGGTTATAAAGTGAAAATAATATAATGTCAAACTAATAACATAAAAAACAAAAATAAAAAGATTCAACAATACTTACTATAATATATACAACTAGTCACAATCCGCAGTTTCAACTGCGTAGTTCCCGTTCCCGTGGGAATTTCGAAAAATCCCTTCTCAGTGCACCTCTAGGATACTCAAGGTATTGTGTGCAAAATTTCAAGTCTCTAGGTCCAGTGGTTTAGGCAGTGCGTTGTCTGTCAGTCACTCAGTCAGTAACCGAAGAGTTTTATATATGTATGTATATTGATTAAGGCAAGCGAAGAACAAACAGAGAGAAAGAGAAACAAACAGTTACTTATTAATTATATAGTATGAACTCGTCATAGGTAAAGAATGTTTGCTCAATGTTGGCTACGTTTCAACTTTGCCCTGTACGTCTGACCAATTGCTATTGTAAACGTGCAGAGAAGCTTCTTAACTCTATACATTGAAATTCATTAAAGGCATATTCGGTTGCATAAAACGTCATCATACATATTCATTTCTAAAACAATACACCCGCCATCCCACACCAGAATCATTCACTTTATTTCCATAGTTTGTAATTACAATACATAGACACATATTTATGAACATACATCTATATAATGCTTCTTGCGCTACGAAAAATCTTTCTGCTATAGCAGAATACTCGCCAATACTCTTAGTCATAGTAACTTCCTACGAGCCCTGACCAATTTCTTTGGTTAACATGCAGAAAAGCTTCATACATCTATCTATCTATGTTTTGGCGCTATAAATAATCTTTCTCTGTTAGTAGAGTACACGCTTTACAACCATACAAGCTTGTAAGCATAGTAACGTTTTATCCTGTAGCTATGAGAGGACAAGGGGAGCCTTATAAATCACCGTGTACCTGGAGGGGTACACCTCACGGTTTCAGTTCAACGACAATTCCGATATCGAGTTATATTTAGAACGCATGTGACTTGCAAAAAAAGATTTTAAACATTATTCGTAATTCAAAAGGCTAAATTAAAGATGATCCGGTCCAGCGCTATGCCAAGCCGGGAATTGCTAGCGACTTATATAATGTCGTCTACCCACCACGCCATCGGTCGACCACGACTTCTTTGGGCCATGGAAGTAGTAATGTAGTTTATGTTGTATTATTTAAGTAATTAGGAAACATGTATTATATTTAATTATCTTTTTATGTAACATCTATATAGTTCCTTTTGTTTTGAGTACACGTATCCACACTATTATCAGCTTTCTCCAGCCTCAAAGGTTTGCTGGAAGAAAACTCTCTTTAGGGTTAAGCTCGCCTTTGTACATGCTATTTAGTTTAGTTTAATGTATATATTTACTGTGTGTACAATAAAGAATAAAGAAAGAATTGCAAGGGATATCCGGCAGATGGGCAGCAGCGTCTTTCCGTGTATTCAGACGTGGTGAGTTTACAACCCCTCATGATAAGTTTTTGTAGATTCAAGAGCCTCGGCAACCATTCGGTAAAGTAATGCAAGCATAGTAACGTCTTATCCCGTAGCTATGAGAGGACAAGGGGTTGCTATAAGGGGAGCTTATCAATCACCGTGTACCCCGAGGGTCCACCTCACGGTTTAGATTCAGTGGCAGTTCTGGTATCGAGTAAAAAGCCGCAAGGTTGCCTCTCAAAACAAGATTTGGACCTCTTTCATAATTTTGAAAATGAAAATGAAAAAAAAATGAAAATAATATTTATTTATAACTCATTTACAAATACACAAACGGATCTGTTACAATAAAATATTTATAGACATAAATCGGTCGCCAACTCAGCGTACGCTGTGTTAGACACAGCACTGGTTTTCAGTGGCGCCGTGGTAAAAAAGTGGTAATTTTCAGGACTATAGTAAAAACGAAACTAACAGGGTTTAAAGTCCGGTATCGAATGGTATACATATGTATGTATGTAATATTCACTATACAAATCAACATTGAGGGTCGAGATAGTCTTCTAGCAAAGATTGACACCAGATAGCATAGAGATCAGTGGTGGGTGTGAAGGAAACTTTTCTTGGATCTTGGAGTGCTGATCACAAGGGGTGCTTGCCATGCTCACCACGCCCGCCAGGCGGGATGGCCAGCGCAGTACCGGATGTGGATACACGGAAAGACGTTTCTGCCCGTGTTACAGAGGTATCCCTTTGCAGATCCTTTCTGCATCCACGGGCAAGAGAGAAGAGGCAACCTTCTACAGACGGCACCCCACGCCACTAAATAAATAAAATATACAACCTTCATTGATATTATTCACTATACAAATCAACATTGAGGGTCGAGATAGTCTTCTAGCAAAGATTGACACCAGATAGCATAGAGATCAGTGGTGGGTGTGAAGGAAACTTTTCTTGGATCTTGGAGTGCTGATCACAAGGGGTGCTTGCCATACTCACCACGCCGGATGTTGATACACGGAACGACGTTTCTGCCTATGTTCCAGAGGTAGCCCTTTGCAGATTCTTTCTGCATCCACGGGCAAGATTCTACAGACAGCACCCCACGCCACTAAATAAATAAAATATACAACATTCATTGATATATAACTCCCACAAAGTAAACACAGCGTAAGCCGCAGCGCAGATAAAGGTCGCTACACCTGTACACGGTGCGAATATAAATCTCACCGTAAGTTTATTAATTGCGTTTGGATCCGAGCTCTTGTTTTCGTCTGTTGTGAAGGGTTTTGTACCTTTGAAGGTATTATTTATACGTGATTTCGATTGTCTTTAGTATCGTATTAGATGTATTTATTTGTGCTTCTATCAACAAGTTTCGATTTTTTAAGAAAATCATATCAATGGTTGTCTTTCTATTCGTTAAAGTTCAAGTTTAGATTAAACTTGTCGGAACAAGCTACGGCGTTGCTAACACTAGGTAGGTACATGAGTAATCCCCGTTTTTTTACAAAATTAATAGTTCATCATCATTCCTAGGACAGGTCGTGGACAGCATGAGGAGGCCTGTATCCACTGCTCGACACATGCCTCTCCTGGACATGGTTCTCCAAGGTCATGAGGGGTTGTTGCCATATCGCCACACATGGCAGGCGGGTTGGCGAGCGTAGTAGGCGATGTTGATACACGTAATGACGCTGCTGCCCGTCTTCCGAAGGTACCCCTTCATCATTTTTTTTTCATCATTTCAGCCGTAGGACGCTGGACATAGGCCTCCCTAATGGATTTCTAATTATTGCGGTTGGAAGCGATCTGCATCCACCGTCGACCTGTGGTCTTCACCAGGCCGTGAGCCTTGGTGATCTTGTTGGTGGACGTCCTACGCTGCGCTTGCCGGCCCGTGGCCTCCACTCGAGAACTTTTCGGCCCCATCGGCCATCTGTTCTGCGAGCTACATGGCCTGCCCATTGCCACTTCAACGTGCGAATCTGCTTGACTATGTCGGTGACCCGAGTTATTCTACGTATCTCCTCATTTTTGATTCGATCCCGTGAAAAAACCCCGAGCATAGCCCTTTTCATAGCTCCTTGAGCGACTCTGAGCTTATTCATGAGATCAATCGTGAATGACCACGTCTCCATATGTCATCACTGGTAACACACACTGATTGTAGACTTTCGTCTTAAGGCACTGAGGAATTTTGAACGAAAAGACGTTGCGTAGTATCCCAAACGCTGCCCCCCAAAGGTGCCCCTTGGCAGATTCTTACTGCATCCACGGGCGAGAGGAGAGGCAACTTTTTACTGCAGGCACCCCACATCTGTTAATGATTATTAATGATTAAAAAAATTAAAATTTACAGTTCATCTGACATTCATTTTGAAAAGTATGTAGTTGTAGTAAGTTCTTACACGGTTTAATAAGAAATACTCGTTGTTTAAGGTATTCCTGTCAAAACCAAATAATGAGATACAAGGAGCAAGATCTGAAATCTGCAGATCAAGAATCTGCAAAGGGTTAGCCATGGGGTGCCGGCAGTAGAATGTTACCCCTCCTCTCCTCCCGTGGATTCAGTAAGAGCCTGCAAAGGGACACCTCCGGAAGATGGGCAGCAGCGTCTTTCCGTATATCAACATCCCGTACTGCGCTCACCAACCCGCCTGTCAAGCGTGGTGAGTATGGCAACTGCCCCTCATGGAGATCCATGACGGAGGCCTTAGTTCAGTAGTTGACGTTTTACGGCTGAAATGATGATGATGATGAAAGTGCAAGAGCAACCCAAGCAGGTAACCAAACTCATCACAATATTTTTAACGCTCTACATTTACAGAGACATCTTTGAGCAATAATTATATTCAATAAACAATAACCAAACCAAGTCACCAGAATAGTAAACTGCCAAAACCGAAAATTAAACAAACTCCATTGTTAGACGAAAACGCTAAATTGAGGAAATTTCCATCTATTCTCCAGCCAGGCGTCATCCGCGCCTAAACCCCGCTTCAATTTCAATAGCACCCCTACACACTCCCTACACCCTTTAGGACGCCTCCACAACCAGCATCCCTCTCTCACTACCCCTAATCGCTCGCGGCAGAGCGAGATATGACTACCTACAGGGCCGGTCCGAAAGTTAGACATATATTATTGTATTATACGGCCGTAGGTGGCAGGGGTGAAGATTGATGCCGCGCGGGGGGTAGTTTCAACCCTGTGGCTGTTCCCAACGTAACGAAATTTGCGTCACGCGTAAGTGAGAGTACTAACGTGGCCTCATATTTCACGAAGGAAATTAGGTGGAGGATTTAATTTTCCAAGTTTTTAATATGGAAAAATTGGTTCTGTTACGGGATGGGTGAGGCTTCAGAAAATTAAAATGGTTTCCGCTATCATATTGGTTTGGTGATTGTGCTCGTATAGGTTCTTGAGTACCTCACACTGTGATCGGAACCTCTTGATCCTGGACTTTCTGTTTGAATAAGAATCTAAATAAAATATAATAAATAATGCTAGACACTACTCACAGCACCATCTTGTCCCAAACTAAGCAAAGCTATAGAAACCAGATGGTGGAAAGAATACTTAGATGATTTTTTTGTAAATAAATACTAATTACCTATTCATATAAAACACACAGACCTGAGACAAATACCTGCTAAAACAAATATTTGTTGGTTCAGTTAGACCAACTATGCCAGTTAACGTTTTAAACTAAATATTGCTTTAGTTTTGTTAAAAATGCTTTAGTTTTGTTAAAAATGCTTTAGTTTTGTTAAAAATGCTTTAGTTTTGTTAATAATGCCTTAGTTTTGTTAAGAATGCTTTACTTTTGTTAAAACTGCTATAGTTTTGGTAAAATGCTTTAGTTTTGTTAAAAATGCTTTACTTTTGTTAAAAATGCTATGGTGTATGAAGTAGATATCTTCTAGCCTACGCTTGTAATAGGAGGAGTACTTGTTTTAAGTTGGTGTTAGTTGATACTGTTAGTTGTTGATAGAAATTTTAATACCTTCCTATGATCTGAACCCAGTACTACGTACACTAAGTACGTTATAAAACAAAACGTATTTGTAGGTTCAACTAACACCAGGAACTAAGTCAGACGACCTTAAAACGAAAAAAATCGCAACTTTACTATGCATTAATACGCATCTGAACAAATTAACTGACTGCCAGATAGATAATCTATACTAATATTATAAAGCTGAAGAGTTTGTTTGGTTGAACGCACTTATCTCAGGAGCTGGCTCCAAATCGAAAATTATAGATAGATAGATAGAACTCTATTGTACCTAACGTAATACTTATACATAAAAATATAACATAGAATAAGTAAGGCCTTTGCATCTATTATCGATGATTTATACAGCATCAGCAACTGGTAATCATGCTGTACGGGACGCTGCAGTGCCTGGGAAAATTTTAGATGGATTAGGCTTGCCCAGCACCTATAACATCCTCTCAGTTTAGTGAACTATTAGTCAGAGGAAAGGACAGGTCAATACGTCTGAAGCCAACTAAGCCGCAGGTTTCCTCACGATGTTTTCTTCACAGTTAAAGCACGTGTTATTTGTGCACATACATTTTTCAAGAAAGAAAAATACACTGGTGCACGGTGAATAGAATAATAGAAGAAAAATAAATAATATTTTAGTGTTGTATAGCTGACTAACTTTTGCCCGCAGCTTCGTCCGCGTGGAAGTCATAGAACGTAAAATCCCCTTTTTCACGCAGAGAAAATATAGATCCCATTTATTCCCTATCTTGTGGGAATTTCGAAAAATCCCTTCTTAGTGCACCTCTAGGATGCTCAAGGTATAGGTGTGCCAAATTTCAAGTCTTTAGGTCCAGTGGTTTAGACTGTGCGTTGATATATCAGACAGTCAGTCAGTCAGTGAGTCAGTCAGGACTTTGAATTTTATATGTATAGATTTATCGAGGAAGGCTTTAGGCTATAACATATATATAAGTGAGGCCTTTGCATCTATTATAGATGATTTATACAGCGTCAGCAACTGGTAATCATGCTGTACGGGACGCTGCAGTGCCTGGGACATTGTAAGATGGATTAGGCTTGCCCAGCACCTATACCATCCTCTCAGCTTAGTCAGCTATTATTCAGAGGAAAGAACAGGTCAATACGTCTGAAGCTAACTAAGCCGCGGGTTTCCTCACGATGTTTCCTTCACCGTTAAAGCTCGTGTTAAGAGTGCACATAAATTTTTCAAGAAAGAAAAATCCATTGGTGCACAGCCGGTATCGAACCTACGACCTTCGGATCGAAAGTCGGGGGTACATACCACTCGGCCAACACGGCTATAACATATAACTCTACGACAAATAGTATAAGAATAGAGTATCAAAACGCGTACGATATCACGTGAAACATTTAGTATCTTTATATGCAAATATGAACAGAATCTGTACTCCACGAAATTCTGTCACTCAACTATAACCTTGTCTCACAAAGCAGGATTTAGGAAAATTAACTCTAAAGTATTATAGCATTGCCTTCCAAAACCTAACGTACCTCCAGAGATCCATAAAGGCAATATTCCAATATGATACACGAAATTCACGGCGAATGAGATACGAATATGGACGAGATATGCGCAAACGACCAAGACTAGACGTTTTCATTACAACACGTACATACATAGCTGTTAACTTATATTGGTTGTTTTATTTTTTGGGACGATATTATATTTGAACGTATGCTATGGTACCAACCCACACGATATATTTTCACTAATACCAGTGAACTGTAGGTCTACCATGAGTTTTAACAATCTATACTCGCTAGCGACTGTAGTTAAAAAAAATGTATAAAACCTCGTACAGCGCCTCTAGCGGATAGTTTGGTACTAAAATACGTAGTAAACTATACGACAGCGACTGTAGTTTGGGCTTCATTTGCTTAGAATTTGGTACCATGAGTTATAAATCTGACAGATGTCTACATAGTAACATACTATTACTACTGTAGTAACGGCAGGCGATCTAACAGTGACAACTTATGGTAGACACACTGTACGTCAGCGGTACTAAATACATTACAAGTCTTATTATAATATTTCATTAATATATCTGGTGACTAAAAGGAACGAAGCCCATGTAGAAAAAATCATCATCATCGGCCTATATTAGTCCACTGCTGGGCATAGGCCTCCCCAAATCTGCGCCATTTCACCCTGTCTTCAGCATGCCGCATCCAGCGTCTACCAGCGACCGCCCGCAAGTCATCACTCCATTTAGCTACTGGTCGTCTTATAATACGCTTACCAAGCCGCGGTCTCCACTCAAGAACTAGTTTACCCCAACGGTTATCGGTTCTTCGGCAGATATGGCCAGCCCACTTCCACTTCAGCTTGCTAATCCTATGTGCTATGTCGACGACCTTGGTTCGCTGTCGGATAACCTCGTTGCGGATTTTATCCTTCAGAGAGACTCCGAGCATAGCCCGCTCCATAGCTCGCTGAGCGACTTTAAACTGGTGGACTAGCCGTACCGTAAGTGTCCACGTTTCGGCACCGTAGGTCATGACGGGTAGGACGCACTGATTAAAAACTTTCGTTTTTAAGCATTGTGGTATATGTAGTTTCCCAAATTCTGCCCAGCCTAGATGAATCCTCCGCTTGGCCTCCTCTTAAAAATTGTTCCTACCTAATTGCAAAATCTGCTTACGGTACGTGTATTCTGAAACAACTTCGAGTAGGTGGCCATTCACACAGATAGGTCTCGGATCAATGTGTACATTGATCATGATTTTGGTTTTATCCAAATTCATGCCGAGACCTATCCGTCGCGAGGCTGAATCTAGACTGTCTAGCATCTGTTGTAGCTCCTCCAGCGTTTCTGCCATCAAGGCTATATCGTCAGCAAATCGTAAGTGCGAGATGTGGTTGCCATTTATGCTTAGGCCCATACCTTTCCAGTCCAGTGATTTAAACAGGTCTCCAGGTTTGCAACAGGCGCATATATCTTTTTTGCTTCTACGCACTACGAAACTGTCAATTGACAGCGAGATTTACGCATGTTGCAGCGATAATCCCGAGATATACGTCTGTTCAAACCTGTCGCAAGATACGACGTAATCAGCCTGCCGTTGAACTAACTAGGTAGTAGGTATTATCGCTCAAAAGTACGCTTCTCAGTGCAGTACCAAACTGATTCCATCTAGAGGGCCCTCTATGGAGTTGTAGCGCTCGCAGTTTTGCTTCCTCCAACAACACCAATTTATTTTTTCCAGACGAGATACCACCACTGTTTCTTAATTAGTAAAGGATAAACAGCGCGATATCGCCATAAGCATCATATACATACCTAACATAACAACAGTAACGCCAACTCCATTTTTCCCAGACGAGATGCCACTTCTCTTTCTTAATTTTTTAAAGGATGAACAGCGCGATTGAAAAGTTCAAAGTCAGGAAACACCATTGTACTAATTACGGCGTAGACTGCGTGCTTTCGCTTTCGTCGGCGGCGGTCGTTTTAATTATTTTTTGCCAGCGTCTCGCCGTCTGCCGGGAGCGCCGGGAAAAATACGTGGCGTCTTAGGGTGGATATGCCTGTTCGCTTTTGCAAAACATTTTAGTGTAGGCCATTTACATCTACACTAGCAATATGTCATCATTATTTCAGCCATAAAACGTCCACTGATGAACACAGGCCTTCCTCATGGATCTCCATGAGGGGTAGTTGCCATTCTCACCACGCTTGGCAGACGGGTAGGTGAACGCAGTATGGGATGTTGATACACGGATAGACGCTGCTGCCCATCTTCCGGAGGTATGCCTTAGCAGGCTCTTACTGCATACATGGGCATGAGAGGAGGAGTATCATTCTACTGCCGGCACCCCACGGCGGATAACAACAATATGTGGAGGGGCTTTAATGGTAAATAGCTACTTTCATAGTTAAGTTTTTTTAGTGATTATAGTACTGTTTGTCTTCCAACAATATAAAAATAAATAAATAAAAATCTGATATGGATGATTTATACAGCGTCGACAACTGGTATTAATGCTGTACGGGACGATGCCTGGGACATTGTTAGATGGATTAAGCTTGCCCAGCACCTATACCATCCTCCGAGCTTAGTCGGCTATCAGTCAGAGGAAGAAACGGGTCAACTGATACGTCAGAAGCTACGGGTTTCCTCACAATGTTTTTCTTCATCGTAAAACACCTGTTAAATGTGCACATACATCTTATAATTCGATTTTTTTTAATACATAAATAATCATCATCATCATTTCAGCCGTAAAACGTCCACTACTGAACACAAGCCTCCCTCATGGATCTCCATATGGGGCAGTTGCCATACTCACCACGCTTGGCAGGCGGGATGGCGAGCGCAGTACGGGATGTTGATACACGGAATGACGCTGCTGCCCGTCTTCCGGAGGTAACTCTTAGCAGGCTCTTACTGCATCCATGGGCAAGAGAGGAGGGGCAACATTCTAAGAATATAATAGTACATTATGGTACAAGTGTGTAATGTTGGTGATTACCGCTGAGGCGCCATTGAGACCCGAGCCGTCAGGTGAGGGTCTTAAGAGAGCCGAGGACTGTAATCGTCAATACCCGAGCCGTCAGGTGAGGGTCTTAAGAGAGCCGAGGACTGTAATCGTCAATACACACGTGTATCATATGACGTTTTTCAACGCACTTGTAAAGAAAATAATACCAAAAAATCATTTAATAAATATAATACGGCTTACACCACGTACCTAACTTATTATCATCTTGCTGACGTTTCGTAGACCATTTAGAGGCCCTTCTTCATGAGCACCGTTCGTGGCCGACTCCGAGGGCCGCTAGACGAGAACTCGTTCTCGTTTAACTCTCTTTAACTCTCGTTGTCTCTAATTTAGGTACGTAGTCAATAAGTTAGGTACGTGGTGTAAGCCGTATTATATTTATTAAATGATGTCTAGCCACGATAATTTCAATTCACCAAAAAATCATTTTATTTAGTATATAAAAAGTTTATTTACAGAAACAATTAGTAAATGTGCAGTTAGTAAAATTATAATTGACTGTTTTTGATGGCAGAGCGATTTTCCTCAATGGCGGGAAAACATCATTAGTTTTCCTATGCGCGCGCATCTAACAATGGCGATTGGCCATAGACTAAAAGAATGAGGTTTCTTTTTTTTTGCTTTTCGCGGATAGTGCTTAAGCCACGTACAAAATGGGGAATACAAAGTTTTCTTTATTATAGAGAAAACAAAAGTTATATTTGAGTGAAAGTTTTATTTATTAAAAACGGAAATTATCTATTTAATTACAATGTTGCGTGAAATGAGCAAGCAATAGGTATTTATTAATTTATTTGTACTAT
Organism: Pasiphila rectangulata; assembly: GCA_963082625.1. Lineage (NCBI taxonomy): Eukaryota > Metazoa > Arthropoda > Insecta > Lepidoptera > Geometridae > Pasiphila > Pasiphila rectangulata. The sequence continues at coordinate 12,585,112 of OY720249.1, forward strand.
TGAAGACGATCTTTTTTTGTATCGAAACTTTTTTAAGAACAAAGCAACTCAACCAATAAAATAAGCAATGAAAAAGTCACAGTTTGATTGCAGGTGTCCTTATGTACCTAATTGCGGTAAAATTAGAGCCATTATATATTATTTTTAATAAAAAGTGAGATCTCGTTGATGTCTTTTTTTGCTACGACGTAGAACTCGGTTACTCTGTAGCAAGTTCAAAAATATTTAAAAATAATAGTAATAGTATTGCGAAATCATATTTATTCATATTTTATGAATGGTGAAACGATCACTATTGTTTAATATTTTACTCAAAATATAAATAATGCCGGAATTCTTAAGAAAACATGGTCTTTAATATAAATATTTTGAAGACACCATGTGATGTGATTTGTTGCTAAGGATATAAAAAAATAAACAATATAACGTTATTGAGTTTCATCATCATCATCATTTCAGCAGTAGGTCGTCCACTGAGGGACAAAAGCCTCCCTCATTGATCTCCAAGTACTGATCATGAAGGGCTGTTGTCATACTCACCACGCTTGTCAAGCGGGTTAGCGAGCGCAGTACGGGATGTTGAAACACGGAAAGGCGCGGCTCCCCATCTTCCGGAGGTATCCCTTGCCAGAGTTTTACTACATGCATAATAAGTAATGACTCTATTTACCAGGAACCCCTGTCTTATCCACAAGTACCTTTCGCGGACTGTTCGCGAAGTTCGCGCTCGCTCAATCTTTGATACTTTCTTCGTGCATTTTTTTAGCTCGCCTTATTAATGAAAAGTAGGTTACTAACTTGGTACGTTTTAAGAATGAAAGTTACGCCACGTTGGCGTAGGTCGATGAACTTTATCAGCTGTCTTTTGTTTTGTCTGTCTATCAACTTTACGTGTTTTTTTGTTTTGTGATAGTGATGGGGTTTGGTCAGGGTTCATGAAAAGTAATAATAAAGGTAGATAGTGCATATAATTAATATAGTGAAAATTGATAAAACTTTCATAAATTACATAGGTACCTATCACAAAACAAAGAAACAAAGAGTCCCAGGTGTAATATTTAATATAAATTTTAAATAGTGGTAAACCAGTTTTTAGGCATATAAAAATGCCTGAAAACTGGTTACTGGACTGTTAAGGACTCATACAGAGGACCGGATTTGTCATTCTTAAAAAATGTATGTGTACTATTATTAACACGTACTTTAACTGTGAAGGAAAACATCGTGAGGAAACCCGCGGCATAGTCAGCTTCAGACGCTTTAACCTGTTCTTTCCTCTGACTAATAGCCGACTAAACTGGGAGGATGGTATAGGTGCTGGGCAAACCTAATCCATCAAACACACACTACAGCGTTCTGTAAGGCATGAATCTCAGTTGCTGACGCTGTATCATCTATATTAAGGACTTATTTAATATAATGCTTTTACTCCCAAGTATTCAAATTACGCTCTATCTCACATTGACAACTCGTGAAAAATCAAATATCAACAGAGACCAACCAAACCATGACAAAAGCAACATCATTAATTATCTATTAAAAAATAATCCTTTTATACGTCAAAACCCATTCACATGGTGAGAGGACACAGGATTACCTGGACTTAACCCTATAAAAAGTTATAAAAAACTATACAAACAACCACAGTTACCCCACGGGGTGCGAAAAAAACGGTAGCGCTCTCGGTGATATGTCAGTTGACGAGTTCCTATTTTGAATGAATTAATGTTTAAGATGCTGATCATTGATACAAAATATTTGAATTTAGAAAACTTTCGAATTTCACAAGTTTGATTTTCGAAGGTTGTAAAACATTTGATTTTTTTAACTTTCACATGAATGAACAAAGTTAAAGGGTTCTGAAGATCCCGTGGCTTGTTTTTTTTTGCTAATTCATGTTTATTGTTATGTTAATGTCTAAAAATATATATTTCAGTTGAAGCGTAAGTGCTTTTTATAATGCTGTAAAAAACTCCCTGACCACTCAATAAATATATTCCGATAACCGTCAAGTTCATAGAACAGCAATAATTTTCAACCCTTGAAATTTCATAACGTTTCGCCTGAGGCATTCTGTCCAAATCCTCCTGAGAACGATGCATAATAAACATCTTAAAAATTCTAATATAATCATCTCGTGTTACCCTTAACAATAAAATCCTTGGGGTGACCCTTTTCTACCTGAGGGTGACATTTTTTATTCACACTTCCGCAAAACGCATATGCAAAAAGGATTGTTATTTTCTTTGATAAAGTATCGGAAATAATAATTATATGCATTATAGAGCGGATTAGGGTATTTTGGGTGAAGTTTTTAACCCTGTCACCTTTCGTTCAGATGTTTTTGAATTTTTTACACACCTATTGAACGTTTTAATAATATGCAACTGTTGCAAGCTGTAGGTTCTTAATACTTTTACTAATTGATAATCTCGGTTCGATTTATTGTGAGTTCGACAGGATATACTTTATTGAATAAACTCTATTGTTATGCAGATATTATGCAAAGCTCGGATTTTCAATACACACATAACGCATAATTGTTTTTGATTTATTTTAAAGGTTGAATTTGAAATGTGCGAACCCTCGAACGCGGTAAGTGCGAATACGGGATGCCGTAGTTCTGATAAAACACTCAAATTTAGCACTTGAAGTACGTTGCGCGCACCCAACAAAGAAACCCGGCTGGTATCTCGGCATGCAACCTCTTGACTCCAATCAAATAATTACTGCCCCACGGTCGAATACACCCCCGGTACTTGAAATATTCAAAATGGCCGACTGACGTGCCGTTTAATTTGTGCACGAGATAAGATCTGCACACGTTGAGTGAAATAGGTAATTGTCCGTTACTGATGTGACACATTTATTCCGGAAAATCGTTTTGTTGACTGAACGAAGCCATTTAAAAGTAATCCACTTTATGAGCTTTTTCTGAGTATTATTATTTAAATTTGAGTTGCATAAAAACATTACACCCTTGACACACCGCATATCCCGAATAACAATAGGATGCAGATTCAGATTGTCTAAAGATAAATAATACATTTTGATTTATAATAGCAGTAAAAAAATACTCTTCATTTATCGAGAATGCATAAATAGACCCTATTATTCGATATCGGAAGTGCAAAATATGGGTGTAACTTTTTTATGTCCGCTGAATACGTGTCAGTGAACGGGTTGACTTGCGAGGGATACTTTTTTATGACACTGTGCATTCAAAATAGTTCAAAAATATTTTACGGATGCATTCAAAAGTGATTTGATTTATTCCAATCACATGCAGATGTGAAAGCTCGTTAGATTTATTTCACTGCTGTTTTCCTATTGATTCGTGTTACGCATGATTGGTCATGTCGATTGCTAGTTAGTGTCTATTATTCAATGTTTGTCGCTGTGAGGGTGAAACGGTATTATATTTTATGACACCCGCATCGACACAAAACAGTTTTTTTTAATATGAGCCTGTACTATCCCACTGCTGGACAAAAGCCTTCCTTCCTCACTTCACTATCACTATCACAATTTACTGAAATTAAAATTATTAAAACGAATAATGTTTTACTTTTATCTTAGAAAGATAATGTTAAAAAACCCGGGGTAGATAAATCCCTAAATCTACATAATAATGAGAAGACCCGGAAACACAAAAGTAACGCAACAGCGGTCGCAAAGACCGCGTCAGGAAGGGTTAACTATTGTCTGTGCAACTCCAAATTAATGAGCGGATGCAAAAAATGTTGCACAATCGCGACATTCGATCTCTTCCGTCGGTTCCCAAAGTGTGTGTGACGTGAGTTGCAAAAAAAATCATACATGAATGATTTTAAAACACGGGGATTAGTTTGTCTCTATGTATGTGTCGTATATGTAAAATAATTATTTAAAAAATACAGTGATTATTGAAATTAAAATATCACTAATTTTGCAAAACATGGGTAAGTATAAAATAAGGTAGGTACTCGTACTTACTTAGTAATGCATGTTCAGCCATGACTTACTCTTATAGTATGGAAAATTCGCAAGATTAAGAATTAGTTCTTTGCCGAAAAATTTAAACACTCAAAGTCAAAGTCAAAATCAATAAGCGTTTATTCAATGGAGCAAAATGCTACTTAATATTGTATGCAATAATAATGTCAGTTTACGAAACAAAATTAAACACATTTAAATTGAATAAAGCACATTATTGAATACGTTCGCTTCGCAAAACTTTTTTTCAAAGTGAGGGAAAGAAGCGAACAAGAAACCTCACTCTTTCACTTCTATTCATTGTTACAATTTGTCTTAATAAAAAAATATAATGCTTAACTCAAGTTATGTTTTAATCATTTCGTAGTGTACGTAGGTATATATTGTTACCGAATCCTACAAACCTTGTTTTCCCTAAGATGCACAGGACCCTACGTACTAATGTGAACTACGTAGGCATACATTATAAAATAACAAATAAAAAAGAGCAAACCAAAAATATCTATTTGAACGCTCGATATGAGCGTTTAAATAGATATTGTTTTTTAGTTAGTGTAAAACAAACGTCGACAATCTTTTACAAGAACTCTTTATAAAAAGTTTGACACTCGCTGCCCTCTGCTACCTACTGATCTAATTTCCATGCGCATACGCATACGAGGTAGCGAAGGGTTATTCAGTATCAATAGGCATGCATTTATTAACTTTTGAGACTCGAACAAAGATTAGTGTGTTACTGATTTTTGAATCGAAAGGTTGTGGTGATGTGTTAAGTGCGAATAACCGAGAAAAGACTAAGGATTTTAAAACAAAAGAACTGTGGATTGGTTACGTTTTTGTTATACTTAAATATTTTTCTCAAGACGATTGGTTATAAACTTTGAGAATAGTTCTGCTCGATCGAAATCGATTGGATTCCTTTATAGTTTTTATATAACAAAATCTTGCGTAAACGGCCATTTTTAATCCTGAGCGGCGCCTGCGTCGTAGCGAGTATCCTATACTTTCGCTTGCTAGTTCCCTGCCTCTCTTCTTCAGCTTACAAGATACGTATATAGGCTCAATACAAAAGCAAACTGTTTTAGAATTAAAAAAGGATAGAATCGACAACAAAAGTTTAACATGATAAAAATACTCCTCTCTTGCCCGTGGATGTATCCATCTTCAGATTAAGAATCTGCCAAGAGATACCTACGGAAGATGGGCACCAGCGTCTTTTCATGTATCAACATCCCTTACTACGCTCGCCAACCCGCCTGCCAAGCGTGGTAAGTATGGCAAGGACCCCCTGATCTTGAAGATCTACGAGGGAGGCCTATGTTGTGGACGTCCTACGGTTGAGATGATGATGATGATTATGTACGATAATGGTAAACATATTCGTCAAATAAATTCAGATGGAAGACAGGTGTGGTTATCGCAGTTAGATGAAATAAAATCAAGAGCAGTTAATAAAAAAAAGAAGTTTAAATCAGGATTCAACGCAATCTCTACGAGAATGTCAACCACTACGTTATTTCCTTCCGTTACTTCGCCGAATTCTTGAGCACGGACATATTATGAGTTTTATGACGCGTAAGAAGGCTTAGCTGAAGGCTATTTGGGGATCTGAAGGGAAAGCCTTAAAAACTGACGCCTACGGCTCTTAGGCGTCTTCCGGAGATAGTGAGAACACGCTTTTAGTGGCTTACCTACTGGGTTTTAGTATCAATAAAATAGGATAAGAGTATTTTTCTTAGGGTAAGTTCAAATTGCAGTAAATCTAAATATAGTTGAATCCGATGATAAATCTAGTTAATTAATCAAACTTAAGACTGATTACGAAAAATGATAATTTTATTGTTGTGTTTTTGAACAATTTGATCCCAAACATTCACTCCAAACTAAGCAGAGCTTGTGTTATAGAATGATAAAATACTTATGTATTTAAACACTTTTTTTTTATACATACCAACTTATCATACATAGAACATCTGCTTAGCCTGGGAATTTATGCTGATGTGTAAATTGTCCAGCATTAATTTTATTTTATTTATTAATATAATAAATAATGCCCGAGACAAATATCTGCAGATGAGGAAAACATTTTTCCATCAGGTGGGATCGATCCGGTAACCTCCGGAACCTTAACCGGCTATTAAACCAACTGCGCCACAGAGGTCATTTAATGATTTCATATTTATCCTTTTCATTTTCACGCCACGATATTTTTAACTAATTATAGTCTAAGTCCCTATGGAGGCTTTAGTTAGGACATTCGCCGTTTTCCTGCCCATCTATTTCTAAACAAGGAAAAGTTATCGAAAGTTGTTATTTTTACCCCAGTTGTTACAGATATAACATGTGCGACAAAAAACGCAGGATTTTTGATACTGTTTAATTTAAAGTTAAATAAAGCATAGCATGTAAAATTATATAAGTTTTGTGGAATTGCTGGAAAATACCATTTGGTATACGGAACGCTAGTAATATGTCACTTACTATGGAATAAGTGGGTATACATAAAACTAAAAAAAACTTACTCATAATTCACGTTTTAAGTTTGTAATAGCTCTTGTCAGTATTTTTTCGCATCTAAAAGTTATTTTTCATAAGGCAATGTTCTCACCAGATCTTGATTGGAATCATTTGATCCCTATCTAGGCCTGGCCAAAAATCTTAAGACATTTTGACCTCATCCATTATATCACCAGGGCAAGTTTTTAGAAGGGATATTGAAAAAATACTTGTAGAAGCAAACTATAACGCAATTTATAAAAAACTTATGCGTGGAAAAGATTTTATTATTTCATTTAAAAATACAAAGCATCGTAGTTTATAGTTATTTAGTTTATATATATTTTATATTTATATATATTTATATTATATTATGTTTGAAATAAGGAACACTATGGCAAAATTAATGATAAATGCTGGTATGAAGTCAAATACATTTTTTAGATGAAATTATGACGCTCAAATTTATAATATAAAAAACTAAATAAAATTAGTTTTCATACATACTACCTCGGAAGAAAGAGATAAAAACTCACGTAATATTAACACTAGTAGGATTTTATATGGTAAATGGGTCAATAAAATAAAATATCTTTTTATAAAATATAACCAATTTTCTACGAAAAATAAACATATACATCAAAGACATTCACATTCTTATGAAATTTTTATGTTGATATATCAAACACGTGGGTTATAAGTTATAACATTATCAAATTTAAAGAAAACCTTTGTCTGACATAGTCAAAGGGAAAACCATAGCTCGCAGCTATGGTTTCCCGTTCCGTAAGTGACTCTTTGTACCAATTCGGGAATAAATACCGCGGTAATCCCGTTCATTAAGCACGTGACGAAAGCTGCATTGCATTGCGCCCGTCACCCTGAGACATAGAGTCAGAACTCAAGTGACCGTAATTTTACCGGGCCTTCAAACCTTGCTTGGCGGCTGAAATAGGTATGCATAGGTATGGTGGTAGGACATCCCCGGATGAACTCTTCACAAAAAGTTCTACTACTACAGTGTGCCAGATTATACATACCTACTCATTTCATAAATAATCCACACATTCTACTAAACATCTTTTCATTTACGTAGGTACGCTGTAACATACAAAGTCATCCTACAACAGCAAATTCTGTTCTACGAATTAATATTCGATCAAGGCATATGTGGCATATAAACGTGCGCATATAAGCAGTGTACATAAGCCGTATCAAGCTTAGAATGCTATTTCGCGGGGCACTTCCTGTTAACATAAATCCACCCCATTTGGGGTGAACGACTGAAAGTTGTGAAGATGATTTTTCAATTTTTCTTGCGGTTATTGTTTGCGTTTTAATATAATGGAACCTTTTTGATGAGAGTACTGAATACCTTTCTCTTATTGATCAAACGACTAACACAAAGAATATTTGAGAACATTGAATGTAGAAAGTAGCTTAAGTTAAGTAGGTTTAGATACTTAGGTTGTAGTATTAAGTTTGAACCTGTGAATATTGAAGGCATTTTTTAAGGTATAAAACTTCAGACTAACGATTTGGACACCTTATCCTCTCTACCTTAGGACCGCTGTTTACGTCCACTGCAGGACATAGGCCTCCTTCATGGATCTCCAAGATTATGAAGTGTTTGTTGATACTCACCACGCTTAGCAATATTTCCGCTTTATAATATCACTCAAGGACAAAACATAGTGTTCTTTTCTCTCCAAAGGGTTCTAGGCTAGTTCAAGTAAGGTCCTGTACCTTAGACCTTACCTGAAAATAATTGCTTCAGACGAATTGAGCTGTTCTTTCCTCTGACGCCGACTAAGCTGGGAAGATGGTAGAGGTGCTGGGCACCTAATCCACCTAACAATTACCACTGCAGCGTCCTATACCGCATGAGTACCCTTATCTGACGTTGTATAAATCACCTGTAAAAGACTTAACGGCCTGACATCAAATAGAAATAGTCTAAATTATTTTTTTAAAGAAAGATATTCCACTCCTCCTCTGTCCCGAATCTGCCAACCCCCGTCCCAAGATGACGTTATGTCCAAAATAACCAATAACCATAGTTTCAGAGGGGACCTGTCGTATGGAAAATCGATCGCCTCCCCCCTGATGGATTACCCCCCACGTGATGGAATAAAAAGAAAAACATCAACCGCCGCGCCGGATCTCAAGGGAAGGCCTTTAAGATATTTTTTGTGGGGTGCGTCAGGTCTGATTTTTGTTTAGACGTTAATCTTTAATATGTCTTATGTGTAGGGAATTGTTGGTTTATTTATATGAGTAGCAGCAGCCTTAAATGGAAAGGAAAATGCTGATAATAGTCAATGCTGGTTTTGTTGTTTTTGTTTAACACATTTGAGAAATAGTCGTGTGACGCATGTTCATGGCAAGTTTGACAATATAGTCTTCCTTATTCTTCACCGTATCTGAAAACTTTGAAAAAAACTAACCAACACAATACATTTTACAATTAATTGTCCGCACTCCTAGCAAACCAACTCTGAATGCAGTCCTCTCTCCCCGTCGCTCCATTAAGAAATTCCATTCAAACATCCGAAATAAACCCAAAATCCTATGTCCAAGTTGGATACATAGCGGCTATATACCGGCGACACCCCAGGCCCTGCAGATACAGGGTGATTTACTGAGGGTCTCTGGGACCCTTATCGGCGGTCGTTATGACCATGTGAGGGTGGAGGGCCGGGGGCGTAATGGTATAACGCTTCAAACACTCTGCCAGGGACGTAATATGTTATTTTAAGACGTTGTTTGCTTTCGATTTTCTTTGTTATTAGGAGTGCTGGTTAGAATGCTGAGTGGGTATGGAGTTTTAAATTAAATGAGTCATAGGCTGCAAAGGTAATAATTGTCTTTCCAAGCCTCTCTTTACAATTATTGACATGTGGTGTACCAGTCATTATTGATATAAACGTTAATTAAAGTACTTAGTTATAGTAAAAATTAGTTTGTCTTATAATTGAGTTTTATAAGTAGGTACTTTAATTCATTAGAGTAAAAGAGTAAAAATTCGTTTTACATTACATAATTTCATACTCGGACGGTAACAAGCTACAAAGCAGTCATAGAGATCTATACTATCGGCATAATATTTTATTATGTTCTTTTAATTAAAAAAAACAATGTAATAATCATAACTTCCTTATACATTATATTAATGTCTCTCAAAGACTAATTCATAATTAATTTATCGAAGGAGTATGAAGGAGGGAAATGGAAAAACAATTTGAGATTTATCTATACTTACTGAAAAAAATTATCTTGATGTAAAAGGCAAATACGAATATTTATAAAATCAAAACAAAACAACCCTGTTCTGCGAACCATTGGTCCCGTCATAAAATTATATACGCCTACCAAATAAAACGGCCCCTGCGACATTCTGCATGCGAAATTAAATTTTAGAATCGGAGCCGCTTCAATATAGGTAATATTAGAAATTTATGTCCCATGTTTGAACGAGGATGTCCCATTCTTTAGAAATGTATGCGTGAACAATTTAAATTGTTTTGTTTTTGAGAACTAGGAAAACTGACTTAAAAACTATTTCGTATTTAGATAGTACTCTCTGAACTTATACTCGTATATCCTTGATGAAAATGGTATTAAAGAATATAAGTTGACCTAATGGCTAAGAAACATAAATGATCAAAACATCCAAGGTAGATACGCTTTATCACCTAGATAAGCAATTACAAAAATATCAAAAGGCATCTTTATGAAAGGAGTAGGTATGTATAATCTGGCACACTGTAGTATTCAGGCATTCAGCAGTAGTAGAATTTTTTGAGAAGAGTTCATCCGGGAATGTTCTACCACCATACCTATGCATACCTATTTCAGCCACCAAGCAAGGTTAGGTACCTTGACAAAAAATATACTTACTTAGTTTTCTGGCAGTAGTAGATAAATATTAACATCAATAAAATACAATAAAATCGTTAAAGATAAAACAAAAATGAACCACCTTAACCCAAGTTCAATCTTAAACGAGCGTAACAACACCCCACAAATAAAATCAAATTAAAAACGCATCAAACCCAACAATTAATACCATAATGATTGTTGAGGAGGAAAACATTGCGTTAAATTCCCGTTAAAAGGCAAAGTAATACAATTTTCCCGCCTTTTTCTCCCCCGCCTAATTACAACTCATTTTATTAATAAAGAAGATCGTTACAATTAGGGCGATACTGGCAAGACTGTCGAAAAAAAATTACTACTCCGCAAAAATATCAGCGTATAAATCAAAGAATAAAAGGAAACATTTTTCCTTCCAATTTACAAGTCATAAATAACGTCCGGCGGTCGCCGTTGCGCACTGAAAATATTTAACCAGCAAATGGTCGCGTGGGCTCACGGGTCAGCCATTCACTAAAAAATATTTGAATAACGAATGATATACGGTTTGTTTATTGGCGGGCCTGTTCGTTCCTTTTTTGAATTGCATTATTTTGAGTTAACCGACGCGCGCTCGGGTCAGCGTTGGTCATTCAGAGGGGAGCTATTGGCCAGGCTGACCCTTGCCTGCTACATTATGTATACACTGTTGATAATATTTTCGCAGCTTGGGACTTGGAGACCGGTTTAGTGAGTTAGGGTTATATTATTGGAAATTTTACGTTTAATTTGTAATTTTGTCGTACCGCACGTGTGTTCTGTTAAAAGGTTACGTTCAGGTCACAGGTTCAAGATTTCTTTGCTTATAAAGAAATTACGTTCTTTAGAATCAAGAATAACCGGTTTCTTGGCTTATGAACAAATTATATTTTAATTTATGTTTTGATTTGATTATGCTAAGGATTGTTTTAGTTTTATCTTCTAACAAAGTTAATTATTATAAAAAACCTTTTTCAAAATTTTCCGACATTTTCCCATACAAAACGATCCTCTGTTCAGCATGGCAAGCCATTTTTTCCAATCCATAAGCGATATAGGATTAGAATTACATCCAAAGCCATTACACGTTGGAAATTCGACCCCCTGTGGGGTCTCAAGGGATGAAAAACGAGAAAACTTTCCCTCTCGACATCACTTTGTTTACTTTTGCACTATTTATGTTAAAATGTTGGGGCTCGAAACAATTTCTTAGGCGTGACGTGGAAAGAACTTTAATGTGGGGGTTTTGCGTTTGCGTTATTTTTGTAATTTCGCGTTCGCAGTTATGGGAAAATCTCTTATTTTATTCCGTACAGTGAAAAAACGTGCTTTTTACTTTGCAACCTTTATAAAGCTGACGGGTAAATTTATTTTGCGTAGGTACGTGTCATTACTTATTGCAGTTGTGTTTTGGAAAGCTTAGCATTAGGAATGAGGATATTACCTAAGTATAAACGGTTGGATATTAGGATATTATATACGTATGATAAACGTTTTCGTTTTTCTATGTATGTATAAAGAGTATTGTGTTACGTATACTGTAGTACTGTAATGTATTTACAAAAAAATAATTCAGTATTCTTTCAATAATCTGGTTTTCATGGTACTAGTTTTGCTTAGTTCGGGACTAAATTGTGCTGTGTGTAGTACCCAGCATTATTTATTATTATTTTTCACGAAGTATTGTGTTCAAAAGTCAATGCAGCCAACTTGGCCAGATAGAGTTCCATTTTCGCATCCGATTTTTGATTGCCGCTATCACACGCTGGAGGCTCTGTTCCATACACAAATTCAAATCCAGCTTACCTCACAGACCTGCGGTTTTGAATAGCGAACGTTATATAGTTAGGTTTTATTTCATAATTAATTACAACCGAGCGTTTGTAAAAAAAAATCCTACGGTCTTGAGTTAATTCCATTTAAAAATATTGATTTATTACAACTATGTATTAAATCAATATTTATATAATATTATTTATTATATTTTATCGACTTGCTATTTTACTTTAAAGCACTTTGATATTTTTTTTCGGAAAACAAACTGTAGATTTTCAACAAGAAAGATAAGTACTCATATTAACATAATATGCCATACCTACATTACTCCAGTTAATTCTACTACCTATACAGACTGATTTAGTATTCAGAAATTCATTCATTTATTTCCATAGCTTGCAATTACAAAACAAAGACACGTCAACTTACAATAAAAAAACGTAAATTTAATCTTATGTTAACAGGAAATAAGGCACATGAATGAATCTGTTCGCTTTCCTGTTTTAATCACTGTGATAAGAAGCGATTAGAAAACACAGTTCTTTTTAATACTTAGTTAGTTATTGTTTCGGAGTTGGAGCAAATTTCATTCCAAGCATTTTTGTCTTCTAGATAATCAGATATTTTATCGTAAGCTTTATTGAGAAGATTACATTTTATTATTTTTTTTAAACTTATTGATAAAATTAAAAAAAAAATCTGCATTTCTACAGGAATTTTATTGAAGAAGCGTGTACACTGCCCTCCGAAGGATACATTGACCTTACGTAGCCTAATAGTGGGCAACGCGAGTTTATCTTTATTCCAGTATTTACATTGCTTTTCCTATGTGTATTCCTTTCCTAGATTTAATGTAACAAATTGTACACATACTTCAAATAAAATTAAGTTATTGGCCGCCTATAACACTCCTAGGTCCCATTCCGCATACGTCACAGCACATGGAATTTGCATGGAATACAAATTGAATCCTACGTTCAATCCAACTAATTGGCATAGCGCAGCATTAGTATTCCACCCAGGCTGCTCCATTATTTAGTATGCTGGTACAGGCTATTTGTAATTAGCACATAGACTACTGACGGTTCCACATACGGTTTAGTGGATAAGGAATAATTTAGTTTTGTATTTTTTAAATATAATAAATACCACTACACACAACACTACCTAGTCCAAACTCATCAAAAACGAAGATATACATATGTCACGGGCTTAGGTGTTTTATACGAGTATGTATATTACATAAATGTATTTAGTTATTCTATCGACCATGTCATTCTTATAATATATAATATTATCGATATATATTATATCGATATAATATCATTATAGCTTCTGCACGCAGCTTCTCACGCGTAGTCTCCGAATAAAAAGTAGCATAAGTATACATATGTTAATGCTAGTCTTCATCTATATATATGCAAAATTTTTACTTGATCTGTTGGGTAGAGTAGAGGTCATCCATCTATGCAAACAAACTTGGATTTTTAATATTGTGGGATACTGGGATACATGACCATATCATCGTATAATACAAGCACTACTTTTTTTGGGGCTAGGTAGTGCTGCGCACTAGCTACGAGTATGTTTTTTTTATTGTTAGATCTTCTATCTTATATTCTGTCATAATTTTAGCAATAAAATAATGAGGCATTTTTATTACAAACAAAAGAATCTCAAAAATATTTCCTAAAACATAATAGATGGTGCTAATGTTCATTTCTGTTAATAAAAACAATAGTTGACAAAAACAGGACTACTGTCACCTGTACTGTTACTGTACCTGTTACCTCGCTTATTCTGTGCACTAGCTCCATCTATTAGGTTTAGTAGTCATTTTGTTTTCTTTTTTACTGAAAACGGCCCTGACATTAAAATTAATCAAAATTACTTGATAAATGTAGAGCCTTCGTGTATTATATATAACCTGAAGCAAATAATAAGGAAATCGTTGAATTGAAATGTGAATGATTAAAAATAAATGAACTGTATGTTCTTAGTATAAGCGTAAACATAATGAAATCGAGTAGTTATAGAAGATCAGATTACAATTTCTGATTGTATATCATATAAAGATCAAAATACACTAACTTCTACACTTCTACTTCCACAGTCAACAACAAAATTCGGCATAAGGTACTCAATCAATATATAAGGTCAATAGAGTGCCACATCGTAAATAAATCCTCAACAGAAGATTAGTCTCCACAAGGCACTAAACATTTTATCGGGAAACTTGCTCTCTATAGTTGCAAATAAAGGCTGTAAAATCCCGCTTGCAAAGAATCCACTGACAACATAGAGGGAAAACCAGTGCCGAAAACTCCGTACATAATTCGGACCACCCACACATACAACCGGCATATAATCCACCCACACTAGCATACTCACATACGGCGTATATGCAACGTGCGCGGTGAGATGAAGCGGGATAGTAGACAGTGGAGCATGTAAGAGGGAGGGAGATGGTGACTGCAGGACGAACGATACAACAAATCAATACGAGCGGTGGTGACCGGTAGCCTGTGTCACCCCTCCCTCCCTCCCCCCTCTCAGACCGCATGCCCCCTTGTCAACTGCCACAGACTTGTTAGAACTCCCGAAATTGCTTTAATGCAGATGTATTTTGTTGTTTATGTAGGAAATTCGTACGTTGCGTAGTATCTTTAATTTGATTGTTAATCGAAGCAAGCAAAAACTAATGTTTTTTTTTTTATATTATAATATATTTTGGTGGTTTTATTATCAATTGAAATTTTGATAGTTTTATTTAGGCATAATATATTATTTTAAATGCCTAGCTATCTAGCACCTAGGAATGTAAGAATGACTTACACACTATACTGTGCACATGTTTGTCATCAAAACCTATATAATGTGCTACTTAGGTATAACGATTTAATTCATTCGGTTAGAAATTGTTAAGTATTCAGAATAAAAAAAAATCTCGTTTACTAAAAAAGTTTAAAAAAAATAAGATACTATCTTGAAGTATTGCTCGTAACCAATTTAAAAAGTACAATGTTTAAATGTTAGCACAGAAGATATTCTAAAATAACTTTGAACGTTAGTGTTTTATCGATTTTTACGCCATCTCTGCTCAATTCGTAGCTCTACGAAACAAAATCCGCTTGACCGCGTATAGAAGGCGAGACGGTACTGCGACTGAGAAAAGTTGATACTTTGGGGAACTTTTGTATCAAGAAGTTTGAGGTTTTTATTATATTTGGCTTTTAATAACTTGACATTAAATAAAATTAAACTTTATGTGGCTCTTTGAAGATATGCTCCAGGCTCTCTGTCATATTACCTCTATACTGTCCATGTTTGCTGATAGGAAATGACGCTAGGTCCATATAACATACGCACCTTAAATATTATATACATTTTAATTTAAAAAAAAATGGAAAATAACTGGGGTGGTTCTTGACATGAAATAAAATTAACCCATCTTGCCGTGTTTTAAATAGATGAAGTTAGAAAAAAATACAAAATACAGTGAAATAAATTTGATAACATGAATCTGTTTTCATGGGTGTTATTACCCTAGTTCTAACCAGTTTCCACTTACTTTTCCAAGTCGGCTTTAGTGGCGCTGTGCCAAAAACTTGTCTTCGGCTTATTCTACTCCTTTGCAACTTTATTGTCTGACCACTAACTAAATTATACAGGATTATTGTTTTGTCTCTGTATTATTTTTGTTTTGCGTATCTTGCCATCAATATTATTTTATACTAGTAAAAAAATGATTGTATATTGTGTGCTTCGAGTAAACATAAAACTAGGATTAAATAGTTAGTGTATTTTTTATTAAATTTATTTTTCTGTAAAATTTAAATATCTTAAATGTTGGTTCTCAGAGCATTCTGGGCTTATTATGAATTTCTTTGGGTTTAAGTTTGTAAAAGCTTATTCACAGCAAATTTCGAAAATCGATTTCGAAAACCACCCGCCATGCCCAGCATCCTAAGGGCACATTCCGCTGAGTAACGGCCCAGTAATTCAGTTCCCTCCGAAGGGCTCATACGGAGGGACGATAAACTGCAAAACCACGGGAGGGGGAGCTCCGATAAACAGAGCGGTAATTTATGGCCCTACGGAACCCTTTTCGGACCAGAGGATTCGCTTGTTTATAGGGAATTTATTCTGAAGCCGGCAACCCAGTTTGGGTGGACCGTTCGGGTAGGGCTCTTGATTATGTATTTTGAAATTGCCGTTGTAATGGAAAATAATTAAATTGGTCTTAAGTCCATGAGAAAAAAGGAAAATATTTTTGGTCGCACTATGACATTCCCGAGGTACTATGCGTATGATAAAAAAGTATACCAATAAGATGCTTTAATACCAATTTGCCTCCTATGAAACTATGTTACATACGAGTACGTTGACAACCGACGAGCGAATTAGCCTCGAAAACACAAATATATTTCACTCATTAAAGGCCCTTTTAGTATCTAAATATAGTTGTGCCTACAACTTAATATGAAACGCCTGCAATGTAAACTAATATCGGAGACGACTAATATCTACAACACATTTCACATTACACACTAGGTGTACGAAATCCATGTTATAATCCACGAAAGACACAATGCGTTTACAAATTGTAAGTACGATAACTCAAATGAAACAAGTTTGACCTTTAACACTAACGTTAAGAAACATAACCTCTACACTAAGTCCATGATAGATTAATAATGTCTAATATATATCACATGTCAATCCATAAAAACAACGCTCATACATTATAATATCGCCGAGGTCTATCTCTAAAAATGACGAAAGCTCATACAGTTTTACAGCGACAAAGTTCGACCTCGCCCAACTTCAGAGAGACGAGATTTAGAGCGAAACACACCTCCAAGTCACACAGATCAATATGCCCCTGACCGATACAAACATATAAATATAATCTCCTATTTTACCCTTATGGCCGGCACCGTCCGCAGCCATCTTGGATTCTCCCCGCCACCCACGCTCAATCTTACCCCAAACGTGCCCCCTCAATCTAAGGGGCTTTCAAAGGCCGAAACCTGCTAATACTAATGTCCTCGTATGGGTGTGTGTGTAACACGAGTAACCGTACGACTTTCATTTGTTTTTGGGAGTTTGATACCGTTGCTGGAATGGGATGGATATTTTGCCTGTTTTTGGGATAAAGAACTTAGTTGATCTTTGTTCTGGGGGCTTTACTCGTAAAGGGCACCTACCTACTAAGGTTGAAGCAGCACAATGTGTTTTTTGTTTTAATTTGATACTTAAATATTGCCATAATCTTATTACAAGTTATAAAGTATAAGAAAGCGTTATTGAAAATAAAAAGATCAAAAATTCATATATTTTTTCTTGGTTATATTATACCATAAGTAAACTGTTGTAGTCAGCTGAATAAATATTTTAAAAAATCTACTGTCCATTGGTTCCTAATTTGGGAGTTTGCATACCTACTTGTCTTTTTTAAACTTTTGCGATCAAAACACATTACAACTATATTTAACTATATCGGATTATGGCCTAACTAACTTTTTCGAGACGTCGGGAAATAAAAAAGGTTATGATATAACTTTTTATGTACCCGAAAAAAGTTAAAAAAGACTTATGTAATTTAATTAAACTTGCATGAACTACCAGATTTGTCTATTCCTGCGTTCGTCTGCTCTCGGGGATTGAAATAGTTTTTGTAGTTGCGAGGTTTTGTAAATTCTATAGAGCATTTAAACTACGGAATGTTTGTGTAAATACTATTTTCTGTTCTGTAAACACTGAAGATTAGACTCATCTGAATGTTCCGCATTTTCCAACAGAAAAATGATCCTGTCATTACTCTGCGTATGATACGTGTTTACTTAAAATCAGCTTATGTAAATATTTATAATTTGGCGGCAGCATATTTACGAGGAAGGTTTACGACTTGGCTTTATGACATGTTACGAACATAAAAGTCGAGATTTCCTCTTAAAAGCTTTGCTTTTGAATAACTTATGACCTAGAATAAGTATGGCTTTAGGTTTTCATAAATATAGCCATGGACTTCGTAGATTTTTGTACTTTGTTTTTTACTTTTTCATCGGAAACTCATGTTATACGAGAGCTTCAATTGGAATCAAAAATAGTTTGTTGTACTTTATATAATAGTATGTAAAAAAGTATTATTTTAACCAATGACACGATTTTCAGCGCCTACAACGCAATATCGAAGCTATTCGGTAAGCTTCACGTTATAGAAGCTTCACGCCTCACAGAAAGATTAAAGCTTAAATAATGTAGAAATCCCGCTAAAAGCAAATGGTGTGATCCAATCAGCTTCAAAGCAACTCAAATAATTGGCGTCCCCATACACCACAATGCATTACCGAAAAAAAATCACCTCCATTTCCGAGAGAGATTTCCATCAGCGTCGATACGGTGGCTCAACACAATCCCACACACACACATCCATGCATGAAATATTCAGTCGCCACTCCGATACATCATTCATTCGTCCGCTGAGAACGGTTCGACACCAATCTTCCATTTGGCAAGAAAATCGATACACGTCGTGGCCATATAAGCATTCCGGGGGAGGTAGACGGGTGTCTTAAGGGGAGTTAAGGTTTAGTCCCGAATATTGAATTTCCCTTGGGACAAACCCGTTTCGCTTTGTCCCTTGCCCGGGGTCGTGTGGGCCTGCCCGGGCCTTAGCAAACCCACACAGACGCGCACGCACTTGCGTAAGTGTGTAATAACATTGTGAGGCCAAGCATACGTGACTTTCGAGGCGTTTGACGGGCCCCGAGGCTATATTCTCACTTGTATGTGTGGAGTGGGCGTTCTGCCCTATATGTTATACAGAGACCTCCCTTCAAAGCCTTCAAATTGGGTCTCTTTAAATAAAATGAACGCACGAATTGCGCTAAAAGTATTCTAATACCATTTTAATTCCAGCTGAGAAAACAGAGCGCTGAAATGCCGACCAACTATTTTACTTATTCAAAGGGCCTTAATCACTTAGAGTACAAACTATTAATAATGCCATAGCTTAATCCCATACCTCATCCCTGATGTATGTGTTGAGATAAACAACAAACCTAATTCAGAGAAGCACCCCCACGATACGAATACGTCATTAATCTTGGCACATACTTCACGTCTATGGTAGAGCAGAGTCCTATTGCCTCTAAGATATATGGCGATATGTGTAGCTGCTTGAGTCCTCTTACTTTGTAGTTGTTTACTTACAAGCGTTGTTAGGCCTTTATATTATTAGATAAATAAATAATTAGGGAATAGTTGCTGGAAATTTTACACAGCACTATCTAGCCCGAAAGTAAACAAACTTTGTGTTATGCGTACCAGATGGTTGATAGAAAATTAAATATCGACCATTCTAGCACGATTGCTATGGCAATAGACCCCAGTTTCTTTGTATTACTTTTAAACCGACTTCCAAAAGAATGAGGTTCTGAATTCGACTATATGTTTTTCATCTTGTTTTTATGTTTGTCACGCGATTACTCCGCCAATTAGGAATGTATTTTAATGATTATTTTATGTTGCTTGTCTAATGCTTGCTTGTCAATTTTATAAGTCATGTAGTTGTATGACGACCTCCGTGGCTTAGTTGGATTATATAGTCCGCCTGACGCGCGGTTGGATTCGATCCCCGCCGGGGAACAAAGTGTTTGCATTATCTGCAGATATGTCTCGGGCTGGCCGTATGATATGTATGTAATTACAAAAAAAATAATTTGCACAAGCTCCGCTTAATTTGGGGCTAGATGGAGCTTGTAAAATGCCTGGCGTTAATATTTTAATGAGTTACAAAATCAGATTTAATATAAACAAGAGTTTAAAACTTAAAACAGAATAAAATAATTAGCCGAGTGATGCATGGTACACCCTCCGAGGTAGAAGGGAGGCAGGCCACTATAAATCTCTGTCACAAAGAGATACCTCGGCGTACTTTGTCGCAAATAAAAATAATAGAATACCTTTGCACTGGATCGATTTAAAATGTTTTAACGCTAAGGTTATGGTCTTAAGTCCAGACACCTCACGCATAATGGACCAACTTGGAGTCTAAATGCGGAAAAACGGAGTCACACACACTCTTCATTCATTCATTCATTTATTTTTAACCATAGGATCCTAAGAACACTTAGCTACACACATATGGTCTTAAGTTATTTACTTACTGGCTGACACGCGCGGTTTCATCCGCGAATAGTTTTATTTCGACGCTTTCACGTTTAATTTTCGCAAAGAAAAGTAACCTATGTCCGTCTCCAATGTCTAATCTATTATTAGCCAAAGTTTATCCAAATCGGTCTAGCGCGTTTTGGCTTGAAAACGGAACATACCTACGCTCGCAGATACACATGCTGCGTAAGGGCACAGCATGGTTATGTGAGGTTGTCTCGCAACGGCTCGCTAAAAACCCCCCCGATGGCCGGCCTCGATGCACTAGGGGCTCCGGTTCCTCGTAAAGAACACTCCGGAGCCCCTATCGCACCTTGCCTGAGCACGTCCCGGACACGTCCACAACTAACGCCCCCTACGTCTCGCGGAACTTACGATGGTGCATAGCCCCTACCACTACCCTACAACTACGCTACAACTAACACTGAAACATGTGTTTAATAATTTTGGTATCTATACTAATATTATAAAGAGGTAAAGTTTGTGATTTGTGAGTTTGTGACGTTGTAGGGGGTAATCTCTGGACCTACTGAACCGATTTTGATTTTTTTTACTAAAAGAAAGCCACAGTATTTGTGAGTGTCATAGGCTATAAATTTACCCGAAAAATTATAACAATTTTTCGTGGTAGTTGGATTTGCAAAGTAAGTCAGAGAAAAAACGGTTGAACGAAAACGTTTCTTACGAACGCTGCCTTAATGATCAGAGGTTATATGATTGAGTTCTAGATAAAAGTTTAAAAATTTTATACTGCCTACAAAAAATTCAGCGTCTATGTCTAACTTTCATATTTAAGTTACAAAAAGTCGTTTTTATAATTAAAAAATTATTTAAATCGTTTATTGGTTTTATTATCGACAATTACTCGAATTTTTATATTATATTTTTATACTTTTTTTTTCAATTGAATGCTCTGCGCCGGTTGAAATCAGGAAAGCTAAGTCATTGTCCATTTTCAAAAACCTAGTGTTCAATCACTATTTATCACTTGGTTAACGTTATTTAATCTTTTTTTTTATCAGTTGTATTTTATATTAGTATTTATTGTTATTATTATATAAATTATTATCTATATGTATATATTAATATGTTATGTATTTAATTATGTATGTATAGTCGCTGAATATAGGTTCATACTTATTTATTTATTAAGTACTTAAGTTTAAATATTTATGACGACACCGTGCCTTTTTCATTCTTGTCGATTTTATCCATCCTAAGGTTGCCTGGAAGCGATCGCTTATAGTGATAAGGCCGCCCATTGTACTTCTACTTTTAGTTTTGTAAGTTTCTTTCTATGTTAATTTTGTATTGTACAATAAAGAGTTATCTATCTATCTATCTATTACGAATTCTTATCAAAATAAGTAATAAATGTATCGTCTCGAGTGCTTAAAACAAAAGACTTTTCCCTTTTATTGCATATAATTTGGGCAAATGGTTAAGGAGATAAGACGACATAGGTATGGAACGGCGACCGTGTCGTAATCTATTGAGTGATATTTCCATAAGACGGTTTTTTTCTTAAACAAATCGTTAATATGTTAAGGCTACACTGGTGGCGATTCTGTTGTTGCACTAACTAGCTAAAGCTAATTTAATTGACGCAAAACTGACTAATTTGCTATTATTATTATTAATTAGCTATTCGGTTTGTGAATATAGGGATGATGATGATAGGGACCAGTGGAGAGAGGGAAGGGAGGCCTTTGCCCTGCAGTGGGAAGAATCAGGCTCATAAATAATAAATAAATAAATAAATTCGGTTAGTGCCGTTATAAAATTAAAACGGAACAAATACACACAATTTTACGCTGACAGCTCTAAATTTAAAAACTTTTCTCTTTTGCCCTCACTATTAGGGTCAAAAATACTCTCTGGTGGGTATTGACCTGAGAAAGCAGTGTTTTTCCGATGGGCAGTTATATGTTGATTTGTTTGACTTGGAACTCCTCATTACATCTAATACAGAAAAGAACAACAATTTAAATAAACAATTGTCAGTTTCAGTTTCTGAGCTGACGTAGCTCAGAAAGTTGCGAAACTGAAATGGAGCTGGGCTGGTCATGTCTCAATACTCAATACATGTCTGCCGCATGCCCGAAGATCTGTAGGCTAAGATTACCACCCAGTGGAACCCCGACAAGGTAAGACGCCGCGGCAGACCGAAGAAACGATGGCGTGACGAGTTAGACATATGCAATATCGCATGGTCGCATGTGCGCATGGGTCGAATTGCCAGCAGATCGAGAAGCATGGAAAGATGGGGAGGAGGCCTTTGCCCAGCAGTGGGACAATTACGGCTAATTGGAATTAGAAAATAAAAATGATTTATTTAATTATAATCATTTTATTCACTTATTTGAACAAACGCGTTAATATAGCCAAATTGACATGCAAATACATTATTATTAAACATACAACATATGCTTTAAAACTATAATCTGATTCCAGAAGGGGTTCTGGAGTCAGGAAATAAATCGTAGCACTCAGTACTAATCCAACCACACTCATAATTTCATCACAAGTAAAAATGCTTACCACCCAACGCAGCAGGGCACCGCGTCAGCTAGAATATGATAAAGGTAACCTAACAGAGGTATTCATACTTAATAGGAGGTTTCCACCAATGTTAACCATATAATACTAGTCTTTTTTAAACTTTCGCGATCATAACACATTATTAAAATATGGGATTATCGGGTATTTATCGCGTAATTACCTTTAGTCTCCCCGCGACCACGACCAGGTGCAATCCGGGCGAAACGTCGGGAATAAAATAAAGGTAATTACGCGATAAATACCCGATAATCCCATATTTTAATAACGTATAATACTATTTTTGTAAATTAAATAAATGCATTTTTATTTTTTATTTTTTGTTATAGGCGGTTTATATTTGGTGGAGAACCTTGACAGCGCTATTATCTGATAGCGGAACTTATATAGATTTTTTACACTTTCGATGATTTCTAAAAAGCTATGCAAATTAGAGAGTTCGTTATAATTTTCCTGTAATCTTGTAAATAAGTCGAAAACTATACAGCTTATAGGAAAACTAAAAACGGTTTATTAATCGTACACAGGTAAATTAAACCCACTTCTTATAACACATGCATGTAACTTCGCACTTAAAATTTTTAAGACTTTTCTCCCATTCCCTGCAATCATAATAAGCAAATTATTCGACATTTTTATATATGCTATATTAGTGAAAAAAGCGTTATCTTATACAATTTAATTTCTAGTTGATAGCATCAGTATTTATCAAAATATCCATCTGCGACAGATACACAGACAAAGTCACACGATGGGTTCCTTTTTACCATTTTCGTGCGGAACCCTAAAATAGTGTAATTTAGTCGCAACCGAAACGTTACACAAAATGCAGTAACGTTTCTCCGAAGCTACGTATAACATCTACATCCATTGATACAAAGTAATTTCTCAAGTCTGAGCTACGTGCTCGCGTTTCCAATCAACCCCTTTGTAAGGTATCGACAGACACATGGTATTCAACCAGGCACCTTTAATCTTGGCGAGCTATTGTCGAAATGGAAAGCTAGCTTCTAATCATCATCATCATCATCATCTCAGCTGTAAGACTGCTGTCCACTTCCACTACTGGACATATAATAAGCCTAGTTCATGGGTTGGTGAGCGCGGGTTTTTGATACACGGAAAAACGCTGCTGCCCATTTTCGGAGGTATCCCTTGGCAGATTCTTACTGCATCCACGGGCAACAAAGGAACAACAATCTACTGCCGGCGCTCCAGGGCAAAAAAAATTCATCGAATATCTTTCATCGAAACCCCTTGCATCGCAGGCGGGCCTTCGCCCGCTGCGCCACAGAGCTCGTCATCACACAATAAAAGGCCATATTAACGCTGTTAATAAATAAATAAGATAAAATATGAAACGACTTTTTTATAATTTATGTATCACTAGTAGAATATTTTACAACAATCATCATCTCAGAAACACCGGCTGCTATGGTAGGCATTATTAACATACATTTAACCGGGTACTTATCACGTAAATAACATTATGGTAGGCATCTTTTAACTTTTGCCAGCCTCCTAATCTATGCCTTTTACATTCTGGTATGTAGGAACCTACAGCGGCTAAAGTTGCATCGAAATGGAATGACTAATTCCAAATTTAAAATTTTAATATCATACCTATGGGAATTGAAAACCAAAAGGTACTGTTGAAAAAATATAGAAGAAACGAGTTTGTTTAATTTCTGCTTAACATTTTCCTAACTCATAATAATAAGTAAATAACATTAATCAGAAGACGCTTTTTAGCACAAAAAGTATTTTATAATCGGCAAAATAAATTAGTAGCTCCTCGATTCCTACCGCAAGCTTATACGATCTTCTTGCTTCTCACTAAATTATCTACCCGAAAACTCGTTTGTTCTGATTTCAAATATATTGTCGAATTTCCCCGACATAGCCCGAGGCAACTTATTAAGGCACGGGTCGAGATCACGTTCTCTTTAAAGCACGGCCATTGGCGCGCTGTCGCTGTGTTACCAGCTAGCAGGGTTTCTGATCACAAAGTGGTAAGTTGGAGCTGACCATTTTGTGATCAGATGTAAAACTGACATCATACATGAATGAAAGCGTAAATTAAGACAAAACAATTAACATTCATCATCATCATTTCCGCCGTAAAACGTCCACTACTGAACACAGGCCTCACTCATGAATCTCCATTTGTATTTGCCATACTCACCACGCTTGGTAGGCGGTTTGGCGAGCGCAATACGGGATGTTGATACACGGAAAGACGCCGCTGTCCATCTTTCGAATGAATCCCTTAGCAGGCCATTACTGCATCCACGGGCATGGTAGGCGCGGTAACATTCTACTGCCGGCACCCCACGGCATTAACAATAAATTAAATTAAACAATTGTGACATTAATATTGGTAAACAGTCGGCAACACTGCTTGTAACCTCACTAAGAACGTGTATCAAACCTCCAACTCTTCACAAGTTAAGGGTTTTTGAAACTTATTCTGTGTTTTTACTGGTTACAAATATTCTTGAAAAAAAGCTACGTTTACAAAATGTTGAACAACAGAGTTTACAAATTTCAGGTAAGATGCTCTGGTTCTTTTTTCTTCTTTGAAATCAATGAGATTTTTAAATTATTAGGGAAGACCTTTGTGTAACATCAATAAATCAATAAAATAGTTTAGGTTCAGAGGGAGGCATAAGTGAAATGATTACCTACTTATAACAATACTTACAATCGCTTATATTTCTTGCTCTACCGTCGTGAAACAAAGCTTGACTATAGCATTAAATCCAAGTATCGTTCCCAAGTACATACTCAGAGCTACCAAAGTACCTGGCTAAAAATGGGAAAAATATAAACCCTCATTTTTCCTATTCCATGTTCACAAGCCAACATTTTTCAATCAATCTTACCTATACGTACGTTGTTTCGCATTCAGCGGGTAAAAATTTCATGCCGTCAGAGCCCTATGATTTTTGAACCATGACGTATAGAGGTATAATACCCCCCTTCTGATTACCATTTGACGAACTGAGTATTCCGCGCTGGTGGACTTTTTGATGCTAGTCTGTCTGCAATTCTGCCACAGAAAAAAAGATTGCCATCCTTATATTTTGCTTTTATTTTTCGCTCTGTTTACTGCCTTGATTGATCTGATACGGCAAATATTTGCGGATTTTTGGTAGCCTGAGTCGAAAGTTGTCTTTCTTAAAATTTCGTGATCAAAATACAAATATAAAACATAGGTTTTTATATGGCGTACTCTGTCTACCCGGCACCACCGCTGTTGTAACACAGTCGATAAAGATCCGTTGGGAATAATCAAAGGTATTAAATTTATGATATTTGAAATTTTCCAAAAGTTATTAAAGACAAATAAGCTTAATAATCATAATTATTGAAACGTTGTTACTTATTAATAAACTATCAGTATCTACGCCGTGGGGTGCCGGCAGTAGAATGATATCCCTCCTCTCATGCCCATGGATGCAGTAAGAGCCTGCTAAGGGATACCTCCGGAAGATGGGCAGCAGCGTCTATCCGTGTATCAACATCCCATACTGCGCTCACCAATCCGCCTGCCAAGCGTGGTGAGTATGGCAAGTACCCCTCATGGAGATCCATGAGGGAGGCCTGTGTTCATCAGTGGACGTTTTATGGGTGAAATCATGATCTACCTAGTCTTTTTTAAACTTTCGCGATCACAACACATTATTTCTATATTGAATTATCGGGTATTTATCGCGTAATTACCTTTATTTACCCGATAATCCAATATAGAGGTAGTATCTACCTATGCAATGTTGAAATCATTTTATTTGGTTTTGAGTCACCACCAGTTAATTATAAAATCAATGAAAACGTTTTATGAATTCACTAAAACAGCAGAGCAAACAAATTCCACACACAGAATTAATTTATTCCATTGTCCTTTACAATCGTGAACAATAAGTTTCAGTCACATGCAGAGTGAGACAAAACTCTGTCGCCCTTTGTATTAACCCTTCTATTGTTTTAGGGGGGCTAAATTAATCTCAGTATATTTCTTTGATCGTCAGGAGCAGGATAAAAGGGACTAAGTGACAGGTAAAATTTTGACATGTAAATGCGTGACATTTCTGATTTGACCGTTGAATTATGAGAAACAAAAAGCGGTCGTTTGAATTGAATTTAGAAAACGTTGAGTTTATTCTAATTTTAAATAATTTCACTTAGTTATATGATGGTGACAAATAATCATAGAAAAGTCACTTAAAACAAGAATAGGTACTGCATTCCATCACATAAACTTTACATTTAAATATTAAACACCTAAAGTGAAAAAATCTGCTATTTGTAACCAACAAGTTTCACCCAGTTGTAGTGTCAGATGTATAAATTACTTTCAGTGACTCACCCATTCAATGAATGCAGACAAGACAGTATTTTACGCCTCGTTGCGTGTATTCAGTATATTCCTTTGTCCTCCAAACTTCCATTCCCGTTCCCGGAGTGAATAAATTACTGCCTAGGCCGAGGCAATACTGTATCTCCGTGTCATGTCAGTTTGTATGAACATGTGAGATTTGGGGAGGCGAGACGAAATGAGGTTTTGGGCGATTGGCTTATTCAGGTCAAAATATTCACGGAATATTGAATATGAATATCAAATTGGACAGCGCTGCTTCTTCAATCTTCAACCTACATGGAACATTCCCAGTAGAAGTTTTAGATTTTCATATGTAGCTTAGCTAGAGCTAACGCTATTTCTTCGACGCACGATATTGAACCTGCCGCAGCAACATAAAACCAACAAACATCCATGTCTAATTTATACCTTCTAATTCAAACCTTAACAAGATCCTATCCGTAAACTTATATAAGTACAGTCAACACCCACACACGCTCTCGTATATATCAGTTAAGCCTTTTCGAAGTAGCTTCGTATTCCTCGCACACATCGAAAGCAAAGCCGCAAGGCACGTAACATAAGGAGCTTTGAAATTAATTTAGCTCGGAACTAGCTGGCAAATGGATAGACGTGTGAGCCGAGAGGGGGTAGTGAAGCCCCCAACCCCCCTTGGGAGGGGGTGGCCGTATGTCGGGAAAATTCGGCGTTTAGAACCTTTGTGGCGAGACCGGTTGCGCTTAGCAGTAATTGTGTACCGTACCCACTCTCATTTAGTAGGCGTTTGTAATTAATGTTTGTTGTTGAAATTGGTGAACAGGCCTAATTGGTCGATAGTTTCAGGAGCTAAGGAGCTTTGGCTTATAATTAGTTGTATTCTTGATTTTCTATTCATATTTGACTTGCATTTTGACTGCGGCATCAGACGAAGTCACAAGTAGGGGTTCAAAAAAGGTCATGATGTCATGCCCTTTCTCGAATTAGGTATTCAACTTTTGATAATTTCTTTTCATGATTTTATAATCCTTATTACACAAAGTTACGCTAATGGTACCTACCATTTGGTGGCTTAAAAATAGAGCTATATTTATATCAGCGTTCGGTGTCAATGGTTGAAAAATCAAAGTCAATAAGTGTTCAACCATGTATCAAATACAAAGACCAAAGAGAGGCACCCATGACCGAGTTAAAGCTGAATAGGTACGACATAGGTACCTATATAAATATTTTAGCGGAGCCTACTTCTGCGGCGGCTATTTCCTTATTTCAAATCTTTATGCATTAGTGACTCTTTTTCCTTACCTGTACATTACCGTAAACTTTCGTAAAATTTTATTATTGTTAAAATTATTCTTAGCATGTTAGTTATTAGTATTTAGGGTATGATGGGACTGACATACCATCATCATCATCATCATCATATCAGCCCGTTGACACCCACTGCTGGGTATAGGCCTCCTCTTCAGCACGCCAACGTAAACGGTCCTGTGCAAGTCTCATCCACTGTCGTCCGGCAACCCTGGCTAGATCGTCCGCCCATCTGGCAGGTGGTCTGCCTCGAGGCCGTCTCGCTTCCATCGGAAACCACTCTGTTACCGCCTTGGTCCATCGGCTGTCGTCTCTCCTGGCAACATGCCCTGCCCATCTCCATACAATATCATCATCTGACATACCAACAAAGGTAAAAGTCCTGTAGGGTAGACCGAGGCGAATCGGATCAATTTGACTTTAAAGTAAAATAAAACTACCTTTTTCAAAGAGTCACAGTATTTATTAATTTGGCTTTAAAGAATATTATTTTTTATTGTCATTTGACATGTTTAAAATTATTTAAAACAAACGTTTTCATTTTTATAAAAAAAAAACGCAACTACGAGAAAAATCCGATTCGCCCCAAATCTTGGGGCGAATCGGATCTTTCATTCATTAGTCTTTAAAATTTAAAATTCTCACAAAAATATGTTATAATCATACTTAAAACTAGACAAAATGTTAATTATAATATCAGGCATCACTTTAATCAGTTATCGGCACATAAATCACAAGTATATGGTCCTTTCACATTATTTCTGTCAGCGCAGTTTTCGTGACACCATTCTTCACAGACCCTGCACTGAATCCAGTCCTCGGTTGGTGGGTGAACAAATTTTTCTGAGCAAAAAATGCAAAGCCAGTCTCTTGACCCAACCGAACTCTTAACTTTAATACCAGGTGTAGCTTTATTTTTCCTTTTAATGTTGACATTCTCCTTATCTTTCCCTTTTTCTTTAACTTCAGTTTTTTTCTTATCAGTGTTTCGTTTTTTCTTTGCCTCTTTCATAAGGAGATTGTCTTTACTTTGTGGCGATGTCAAATGTAAAATCGGCTGCGTCAGTTTACGAGGTTTCTTTGATATGGTTGGGCTTTTTAACGGAGAGGGAAGAATTTTTTTAATGGTGTTAGATGTCTCACAGTCCTGTTGCTCAACTTCAACATGTCTTGTCTGTAGTGAAATCAGAAGCGTAGATGATTGTACATCATCAACTTGCCGTGTACTGGTCGAAGGAAGTTCCAAGTCCACCCCCTGCTCAACATTAGGCTTAGGATTATCGGCATTGTTCTGAAAGTCTCCAATAAATTTATGATCTGGTATGGAATTAGCGTTCAAAGGATAGATTCCGGTCTTTTGGAACCCCTTCGCTGCATTTCCTACAGTCGCAGCCTGATTCCATGCTTCTTTAAATAGTCCACCAAATGCAACTTTAGTTATTCCTTTATGCGGGTGTGAGTGTTGCCACGTGGTAGCATGTTGATTATAATATGCTTTTAGGGGTTTAAAAAATGAGACATCCAGTGGTTGCAGAGCATGAGATGTGTGTGGAGGTATCAGTACTAGCTCAATTTCTAGAGACTCACACAAATCTACCACTGCATAGCTTGTATGAGTAGCGTGTCCATCTAAAATCAAAATGACTTTTCCTTGAGTCCGGTATCGATTAAAATGTTGAAGCCACAGCTTGAACGCTTCTTCAGTGACCCAACCTTTTTCTGTCATGGCAACTTCAGTCCCACTTGGCATACCAATCATAAAGTCATCACGTTTACGCACTTAAAAAGAACAAACGGTGGAATGTATTGTCCAGCGGCATTCATACAGGCTAAAATTGTTACGTTTTCACCTCGTTCTACACTAGTCATACTGACGACGTCCTTTGAACCTTTCTTTGCAACGATGTTTGGTGGACGGTTGTTAAGTGGAACACCAGTTTCATCTACGTTATAAACACATTCAGGTTTTCCTCTCAAATCATTGTTATCTATTACATTTTCTAACGTTTTGAAAAACTCTGTAACTTTTTCCTTTTTCATGCCATTTATTCTTGCTCTTGAAAGCCCTTCTGGTTTTCGAATGCTTAATTGTGGATTTCTTTTCATAAATCGATGAAACCAATCTTCCCCGGCTATTTCAGATTTTTTATTAAACGAGTGTTTTATATTTTGACGTTCGGCGAATTGGAAGGCGTATTTACGAACAGCTTTTGGGGTAATGCCAAATCCACGATTTGATAAATGTAATAACCTATCAGCAAATTTTTTTTCAGCGTCGATGTCCATTGTCTGTTGACCACCTCGACGCTTGATAACACCCCTGGAGAAACTCGTTCTTCTTTGTAAGCTTGTATAAGGAACATTATAGGTCTCGGCTGCCTGACGTACAGATAGTTTTTTAGTCAGGACTTTTTCTGCAGCTTTTTTCATATCTCCTTGAGACCACTGACCTTGGTCAGTTTTTTTCTTATATGTCCGAACCATCTAAAACAATGAAACATTGATTATAAATCAGTAAAAAGTAATTTTAAAAATGATCCGATTCGCCCCGAATGACCTGATCCTATTCGCCCCATATCAATGGATTCACAAAAATTACTTTAGTCAAAATACCGTTTATATTTTACAGAAAACACATTAGGTTTATCAACATTAGATTCATACTGAATAACATTACACAAAAACATTCGCAATTCCACTATTTTTTTCACCAAAACTACAAGATATCATTATTACGTACCTTACAATTGGCGCGAAAACTGCCGTAGTGTCACGTCTGCTTGGCTCGCGAGCGTCGCCGGCACTGAAGTACGAGCGGTATCGAAGTTCAACGAATAGCAACTGACGCGGGGAGAGGGGAAGCAGTCACGTGACGCTGTGTCTACGTTTAGTGTAGCGCGGTATCTTTAATTTTTAATTATTTCTTACTTTGATCCGATTCGCCCTGTGATCCGAATCGCCTCGGTCTACCCTAAATAAATCGAGAATATGAAAAAAAAACGTGTTCATTCATTAGAGTTAAAAACTTCTTATAATAGTCAATTTACAAACGAGAAACAAAACCCATCTAAATTGAATAAAGCACATAATTGTATTTGTTCGCTTCAGAAAACTTTTTTTCCACGTGAGGGAAAGAAGTGAAAAAGAAAACATACATAACGTTGTCGAAACCTATATATAGAGTTATTATTCCAAATTAAAATACATACATACATAGCATAGCACCAAAAATTTGTTAATCTATTTTTCAGGGCTGACTCACAAAACGACTGATAAAATTGTGACAACCCTAGTCACAACATAAATGTTAATATCCTTAGAGAACGCCAAAGGGCCTACAATATCCGTTTCATGTCCCTCCTATATGACAGCCTACTATATGACAGTTTGATATATATTATATGTCTTGGGGCGATTGCCGGATAACCGTTTAATAATATCCGGTGAAAATGCTTTGATTTCTCTACGCATGTTATATCTTGAGGAGATTGAAATGTCTCATCCCATTTGATGTGAAGAAAAATTATATTACCTGGTCTATACTAAAGAACTTGGTCGGTAAAATACCTATAAATATCAGTGGTAGCTAAAGATTCATCAAGGTTCATCTTAACTCGAAAATCTTCATAGTTTTTCGGCTCGGAAAACTTGTTTAAAAAAACTAAAACTCTGTCGAAATGGCTAAAATTGTTACATCAACAAATAATGCAAAAGATATTAAAGCACTTTCGCTAATTAGGTACTCATTAAGTATCTCTCTATATATATAACTCTTTAGTATATTTATATATTATTTTATAAAGTTTTGTACGACAGTTGCAAGGATCCATAAATTCGTTATGTAAACACAATTAAATACGAGTATTATTTCTATAGACGATTTGACGCTTCAAAATGATTTTTATAGCCACTACAAGCATAAAATAATCCTTACGAATGTCGCCCTTTGTGCTTTCGGAACCTCTTACCGTCGTGTTCTCATTTTAAAATGGGTACGTATGATTTTATTAATCACCCAATATATCTATTTGTTGTTAAAATAATTGATCTGTCACCCAAACTATAAATAACCTATTTACCTCTGTTCCTAAAATAGTAGACTTGTCATCAAAATTTAATCAACAACTTGTCCCAAACTAAGCAAAGCTACTATGTAAACCTGAATACTTAAATACTTAAATCACCAAAACTAGATAGTTTTGGTGATTTAAGTATTCAGGTTTACATAGTAGCTTTGCTTAGTTTGGGACTAGATGGTGTTGTGTGTTTGCTTAGTTTAGATTCGTCATTAATACGCAGATACGCATTTGAGTACTAATGACTAATCTAAACTAAGTAAATAAATAAACAATGCTGGACGTTACACACAACACCATCTAGTCCCAAACTAAGCAAAGCTACTATGGAAACCTGAATACTTAACTACGTTTTTTTGTTAATACATACGGACCGCCGTGGGGTGCCGGCAGTAGAATGTTACCCCTCCTCTCATGCCCGTGGATGCAGTAAGAGCCTGCTAAGGGATTCTTCCGAAAGATGGGCAACAGCGTCTTCCTATATATCAACATCCAGAACTGCGCTCGCCAACCCGCCTGCCAAGCGTTGTGAGTATGGCAACTACCCCTCATGAAGATCCATGAGGGAGGCCTGTGTTCAGTAGTGGACGTTTAACGGCTGAAATGATGATGATGATACGTATCACACATAGAAAAATACCCGGCCCAATATCCGTAATTTCAGACATTAGTCTCGTGGCGGGAATCGACATAGACCAACTGAGCCACGGAGGCAGCCAATTGGTTTTTAATTTTCAAATATAGAACGATGGGAACGAAGTCCGGGCATTCGCTAGTCAGCCATACTCTTTTCGCCAAAGCTTAAAGCCCTCGTATCATTTAGGCACACCACAATGTATATTTTATGCCCACATAAAGTTTATACCTATGGGTATAATTTAATGACGAGCTATTTGGATTTGCGTCTTTATGAGATCGGGGTTATTTGACCTACTTCAAAGTCGTTCGTTTTTACTACTTAGTTATCTTACTAGTATTAGATACCTACATAATTCTTTAGTTAAACAAACAATCAAATCGTTTGTAGGTAACTTTTTAAGGTATTCAGTACCGCTGTACGATTATTTTTATCCCCCAACAAAAAAGAGGGATGTTATAAGTTTGACCGCTACGTGTGTCTGTGTTTCTGTCTGTGGCACCGAAGTAGACGGATTTGCATGCAGTTTTTTTTATTTAAAAGCAGATTTTCCGGCAGTAGTTCTTAAACATGTTTTATCAAAATCAGATATTTACAAGATATTATCTCGGTTGTGGTCACGTTATCGTGCCACAGAAGAGGTTGCAGAACGGCATCCTGGCAGGAAGCTGATAACTATAAATATAAATAAATAAATAAAAAAAACTACTGCTAGACAGAATCGTTTTTTACAGAATATTGCCGTGGGGTGCCGGCTGTAGAATATTACCCCTCCTTTCGTGCCCATGGATGCAGTAAGAGCCTGCTAAGGGATACCTCTGGAAGATGGGCAGCAGCGTCTTTCCGTGTATCAACATCCCGTACTGCGCTCGCCAACCCGCCTGCCAAGCGTGGTGAGTATGGCAACTACCCCTCATGGAGATCCATGAGAGAGGCCTGTGTTCAGTAGAGTGAGAGTTTTCCCTTTAGAAAACTCTTTTTAGAACAGCAATAAAATTATGGATCAAGTGATAGTTTTAACCTTTCGATCGATATAGTCGATCCAGTTTCGAAATTTACAAACAAATTTACTGTATCTATGTAAATGCGATTATAACTTGAATCTTCAAGTTCCATATGGTATAACTTTTATATCTCATAGGTTCTCCGGTGATATGATCCATTTATCTAAAGTAGATCCCTAGTAACCCGAGATAGGAGGTTCTCTGACGAGCATTAGATAGAAGAACGTTCGCAACACTTATCTAAGGAGCTCTTATTAAATCCTCCTTAACTAATCCTTCAGCGCTGGGGTAGGGGCAGCAGAAAAATCTCTTAGCAATTTTCCGTGTTATTTTAGATTTTCAAAATGAACAACAAATGTATAGTTATCTTTTTAAAAGACTCATGAGTAACACTGTTCTAAGCTTATAATTACACAACAAACAAGTTTGGTAAACCGTATCACTTATTTATGCGTCAATTCCTCCGAAACTACAAAAACTAGCTTTATATAGTTTTCTTAGATCATAGTTAAAAAGGTTTTCAGATTTGTAAAATTAGCACTCTATAATATATTTAAGGGGACGCTCGAAAAAAAGATTAAAACATTAATGTTTCGAAAACTGAAAAATGCATTTTTTCAGAAGCGTTATCTTGGCGTCCACACCAAATTACAACTTTCTATGACTATATAATAGCATAGTCTCTTCGTAAAGCCGTAGTTGGTTCTAGCACTTCGCCGGCCGCTGCCGCGGCACGGTCGCTGGCTAAAAAAAAACTCGCTCGGCTGGTGTATTGTTATAAGAACTATATAAGAACTATATTTAATAGGGTATTACAGATTAGTGACAAATCTGAACTTAGCTGACTGAAAATATAGTTGCCATTATTTTATTTTATTCATATAGTAATTGAAATATCAGCATAAGATGGCTTCACATCTTTAAGCTATCACGTATATGTGCAATTCAAATATTTAGATTATTGCTGACGTTACAGCGTAAACAAGTATGAAAAACGTCCCCGTTGCAGCGTTTACATGAGAGAACCAGCTTTGATCCACCACTAAACTTCATCAACTCAGCCATAGGACATCCACTGCTGGACATACGCCTCCCTCATGGATCTCCAAATACTGATCATGAGCTTGTTACCATTATGTGTATAAAATTGGAATAAATTATTTTGAATTGGATTGAAAAAAGTGCGATCAAAAGCGGTGAACAGTGATACCTGCAATTAATTCGATCTCATAATAAATCCATAGACAACTCATGTTCACCCCAACATCGTTATTGTCAAAACTTATGTTAAAATAGTTATTATTAAATCTTTAATAATGTCTGTTAATTTTTAATGTTTTTGGGCCCTTTAAACAATTGTGGTTAAAGTATTACAGGTTAATATTATAAATTTAAAATCACTGAATAAATAGTATTAAAAACGTAATCGTCTTCATAATTCAGAACACAAAACCGTTCAAAATTCCACAAAGACAACTTGGATATCTAAAACAGACATTGTAATTTTCTGCTGTCGCTACCAGTAATTAGTAGGACGTACATAGCTAGCGTAGGTACATAATGTAATTATGCACGTACGTATACGAGCCCGGTCTAAAATACTCGAGGAACAATTTGGAACTAGAGCCGAAGTTGGAAACCACAGACGCCCGCCATCTTGCCGTTGCCATGGCGACTGCCGCGAATTGTCTGTTACCTACCTGCAATGTAAATATCTTCACGCTGTTGTTTACTGGATGGATAGTTTGGGATTTTAGACGGGGCCTGGGTTGATGAGAATTTAGGAAGAATAAATGTCTAGTGTACAACTGAAATAGGGTGTTGGTAGAGCCTGGACAGAGTCGCGCAATGCTGGACAGATTGCAGATTGCAGAATGGTACACAGGCAAAGTTTATTTTTGTCAGATTATCGCAAGATAAATAACTCGCTATCGACCAAGATTAAAAGTTAAAACGTTGTTTGAGCGCAGGCTGATTACGTGCTTACATTAGTTTTATAATTAAAGCAATCAGTAAGTACTTTCTCTTTTAAAGAACTACAAAAATACAGTGCGTCAACCTCCAGTCACTACTTAATTTTCATCGTTTTGTCCACTAGAACAAAACTATCATACGTCTCAAATTTTATAAATTGAGTTATATCAATCATCAATTCTCTTGATAAACACTGGAAAATAACTTCCAATAACATTGCATACATGGAGCAGCATCTGAAACCAAACAGGCTCTGTAGTTATTTTCACAGCGAGATTAGAAGGAGCCTGGTTAAGTAAAGACAAATACAAGCGAGATGGGGTCTGCGATACGATGCGTCTCACAATCAGACGGGTTACGTCGTGTGGCCATGCGTTTGATGTGTAGAAGAAATGTCTTCTACACATCAAACGGAATCAGTGATGACTGAGCAATTAGCCGTTTTCAGTAAAAAAAAGTGTTTTCTACTAAACCGCACCAAAGCTGGAAAGCAACAAAAAGGGTAACGAAGACATTTTGTCTGTGGTTGTTTCATTAAAACCTAAAAATAAGCTGGCAAGCGGAGAAAGCAAGTATCTGATTAATCACAATAATTGCTGTCATTTTCAAATTAGTTTCCCTACCAGTAATTAAAACTTTACGCCATCTAAAAGGTTCCAAAGAACTATTTTGAAATTTTTACTTTTTATGGTTCCGTAGAATATTCTACTAAGACTTCACTGTCCGTCTGTCTGTCTTTCTGTCACCAAGCTGTATATCATGAACCGTGATAGCTAGACAGTTGAAAGTTTCATAGATGACCTAACCCAACCACGGTATGTAGTTATTTGCACAGCGAGATTAGGAGGAGCCTGGCTAAGTAAGGACAAATAAAGACGAGATGGGGTCTGCAATACGACGGGTTATGTCGTGTGGCCATACGATTGATAGTTATGGGACATTTTGAGATTACTTTGAATGGTTTCTCATAATATGGTTTTACATATGAACTACTCGTAGGTAGGTAACCGTTTAGGTAACGGTTTGCTAAAATGTATACAGTAAGAAATTGTATTAAGTGTATAATTAATTGATTCAGCCTGCATTACAATAACCCCTTCTCCTAATTTAGGAGTTTCACATTTGTTGGTTCAAATGAAGCAACCTTTACCATTACACAGCCAAAGTACTAGCCTGAGTAAAACTGACTAGTTCATTCCTGAACATGGGAACATTCCTGAGTTACACTAGGCTAGTAGACTCACTAGCCTAGTATAACTCAGAAATGTTCCCTGTACATACTCGTAGTTATGGTGTATTCTGTGTTGAACTAAAAAATAAATAATCCATTAGTTAATATATCTACAGGGCAGCATCTAATAGATAAGGACAAATACAAATATTTGCATAAAATTCAAAATACTCAAAATTCCAATAGCAGGACACAATCTCTAAAATTCATGGCCACTAATTTAATCTAACATCCCTTCTATATACACGTATCCTTATCAAGCGGGCAATTTCAGGGCCCTGTCCTGTACAGGATTTCCCTTTGCGACGTGTGCCTTCAAACAGGAAAATGTTACCCCCTGTAACACCCACCCCCCTGCTTAGTTGACGAACAAGTGTGCGTGTGGTGTAAGGTTTAAGGGGATAGCGTGTAATTTCGAACTTAGAAGGCATTATCATAATTATCATAAACAATTACTTTTCCAAACAGCGACATTTAGTAACAAAGTAGCTTTGTGGTAGGCTAAATAAACTAAATATTGCTTTGGCATACCTCTGCCGCATGCATAGAAAAAAGTGGACGACTCCCAGTAGCAATTGCGTTTGCGGGGTATTGATATACCTAAGGCGATCATACCTTAACCAACAATTTCGTATTTGCAAGGCAACAAAGTAAAGGGTATACATTAGCATCAAAGTATAGGGTATATTTGGTGTGCTCTTTGGTGCCTTGCAAATACCTACACCAAGATAAACTTTACATGTCCAGTTCAAAATCAAACGCTGTGCACAGACGATATCGAACGCTCGACCTTAGAATCAAAAGTCGCAGTACATACCACTTGACTACACTCAGCTTGTAGGATGTTTCTTTTTATTTTGGAACCTAAAGGTATTTTATTTACATTCTCAAACCGAGATTATGGTTGCTAATTGCTACTGATTATGAATTAGACCACAAATCTAAACATGCGTCGGCACCACCCCGCTGAGGCGACCAAACCCGGGTGGTTATGTTATGTACATCGCATGATATACACTGCTCCTTAAACTAAACGGATTACCTTTTGATATATTACGTGGATACGCAATTCAATCTCGGATAGTCGATCCTCGAGAGCTTATTTAGATTGCTTTTTGAGTAATTACGTGAACGGAATGATAGTGTTTTTTATATTTTATTTTATATCGTATCCAACATAAGCTGCGAGGAAACTTGGATTGGTAAATACAAAGACAATCTTAGTTAATAGCAGATCTGGCTGTGAACCTAGATAACCACGTCACTCAGAAATCTAAAATCGAAAAAAATTTACCCCCATTTTTAAAAGTGAAACTTCATTTCAGTCGTAAAACGTCCACTAGTGAACACAGGCCTGCCTCATAGATCTCCATGATAGTTGGCATACTCACCACGCTTGTCAGGCGGGTTGACGAGCGCAGTAAGGGATGTTGATACACAGAAAGACGCTGCTGCCCATCTTCCGGAGGTATCCCTTAGCAGGCTCTTACTGCATCCACGGCCATGAGAGGAGGGGCAACATTCTTCTGCCGGAACCTCACGGCACGAAACTTCACCGCCTATAAAAACTGAAGCGTCATATTACTAAGGTGCTGCCACAACCCACAAATCTGAATGCGATTATGGTAAGGGAGCCAGGATATTAGAAAGTACTCGTAGTTATTAAACTGAAACCAGCCAAAACTGGGTAAAATCTTACCCAGTTTTGGCTGGTTTGATGCGCGATTGTGTTATCTTTATCTATACTTCTATACTTAATACCTCTATATAAAGCTGAAGAGTTTGTTTGCTTGAACGCGCTAATCTCAGGAACTTCTGGTCCGATATGAAAAAATACTTCAGTGTTAGAAAGCCCATTTATCGAGGAAGGCTATAAGCTATATAACATCACGCTACGACCTACGGGAGCGGAGCAGTAACCAAAGATGCGGGTGAAACCGCAAGCGACTTCTAGTATAATATATAATTAAAATTTAATTAATGTATTAATTCATTTTTAATTATATGATTATGATATAATCATCATCATCATTATCATTTCAGCCGTAGGACATCCTCCAAGTATTGCGGCTAGAGGCGGCCTGCATCCACCGCGCCGACCTGTAGACGTCCTACGCTGCGCTTGCCGGTCCGTGGCCTCCATTTGAGAACCTTTCTACCATAATATAATATACTCATCTTTTTTTACATTAATAAAACGAATACTGAAAATAATGACAAGTTATCTGTTATTTGTTAAACACAAAATTGTCAACTAAAATGTTTAAAGTAAAAAGTCTTTTGGAAACATCCAAAAGACTTGTTACTTTAAACATTTTAGTAGTTTGTTGACCTCTGTGGCTCAGTTGGCTTTTAGTATGTTAAGTATGTACAAAAAAAATTAAGTATTCTATCAATGAACTGGTTAGCACTCGCTCTACTAAGTTTGGGATTGTTTTGCTTTGTGTAGTGTCCGTGTCCAGCTCTATTTATTTCGAACCGGTTCAGACACACTAAAATTTATGTTACAATACAAGGAATACCGACAACACTATTACATTTCACACAATAACCTACGCAATCTACGCGAACATCCAACAAGCATCATCAAAGTGAAACTAAAGATCGTTATATCTTTGAGAGTGCTTGAAGCCTGCTATTTGTATTTCTGCTCCATTTCGTACAGGTGACATTCTCTAATGGCGGACTGGGAGCCTGCCACAATGGAGAGCTCGGTAGGTACGCATCACACGTGCTTTCATCACTTGCGAGCGAAGGGCATGCGAGAAGTCCCACCTGCTAGTGGATGTGGTACCTATTCTTTACTTTAGGTAAGATAGTTCGATGTGGAGTGTTTTTACACAAGCTGCCAATACTTAAACTAAAAGTCACTTCCTTTTTTTGTTGATTATAAAAAAAACTGTATATATTGTAGATTTGTAACCTCTCACATTTTTGTAGTTTCATTTCCAAGTTTTATTATTGTTATCCATTTTAATGGATTTGTTACCGCTCCCTTCTATGTAAATTATTCGCGATTCTGTCAAAAAGTCAATGTTGATTGTGATTATAAGTTTTGTAAATTCTTATAAATAATCCATAATGAATTTTGCTATGGATTCTTGGGTATTACCACAACAGATTGATGATTCTCTGGGGAATCAATGAAATAGATCATTTCTTAACTTTACAGATCGTCTATTTTTGAGAATCCGTCGTAACACTACTGGATGTTAATTATTATTATGTTCACATTTCATTTACAGAACCATTATTTTCTTAAAATGAAAAAAAAAAAAAAACGAACCATTATTAACGGTACTCAAGTTGTGTTTCTACTGGACCTGAAATACTGTCATGTGTGTGACCTGTGTGTAGGTACCTACGTACAGCAACATACACCATCACTAATAAATTTACTAGTGTATTTTATTACCTGTGATGAAACGCACCGCACGTAACGCACTTGCTGAATGTGGTTACATTGTATTCTGTCACACATATGTACATATAAAAAATGGTACCATTGGTAACTCAGAGAGTTGAGTTGGAGACTAAATTGTCGTCCAGTAAAGAGGCCGATCGGCAATTAACACAGATGAACGTCCAAGAAGTTGTTTGTAGTATCACAAAAAGAATTGGTGTTTTTGGGTGAAAACAAAATCTAAATCTGTTCAGCCCTTTGACAGCTACGAGACAGATCAACATGTTTATCTTACGATATCTCTCGTATTTGCGACAGGGGTTAAAAATCTACACTCAATGACTAATCTAAATAACAAATAAACAAAGCCTGAGCGTAATTTTGTTACACCAACCTTCACCAGACTTCAATGTGCCTTCTCTCATTTTTTTCTAGTCGTGGTGGCATCGAGGGCGTACACACGAGGGGAGCGGGGGAGGCGCGTGGACAGGCATTCGAAATGAAGAGTGCTCCACAACTACGTCTGTCTGCCCTCTGTTGTGTTCTAGTGTGGAGACGGACTTTTTATTGAATTAACCTATGTATCCACTAGGATATAATAACTAAATTTAGCTGTCTCATCATAAATGAAGATACACATTATAGAACTCGGGTCACCGACACAACCAAACGGCTGAAGTGGCAATGGGCAGGCCATGTAGCTCAAAGTAGATGGCCGTTGGGGCCGAAAAGTTCTCGGGTGGAGGCCACGGACCAGCAAGCGCAGCGTAGGACGTCCACAAGAAAGGCGAAGGACCTAGTAAAGTTTGCAGGTCGCTTCCAGCCTAAATACTTGAAAGTCCATGAGGGAGGCCTACATCCAACATTGGACGTCCTATGGCTTATAAAGTGGACCACCCAGGAGGAGATGGCGAGACGAGCTGGATACTCACCTGAACACTGGCTTGTCACAGCGCCAAATTGTGTAGCCCTACAACGAGACAGTGGAGTCTAAATCATAATATGGCACATTGCGAGAATATACAAACGGGAAGATACCTTCATCCAAGGGAGGGCTATGTCCAGCAGTGAACGGACAGCAACCCTACGGCTGAGATGATGATAACACAGTTTTTTAACTAATATATGTGGAAAGGACCGCCTTCAGCGGTAAAAGTCTCCTCCAAGTTTTACCATTATTTATGGTGCATATACTAATTTCTACCATATTCTTCTCATACGAGTACATTGTGAGAACATAGGTATACGCTTTTCTACAAACTCCCTTTTTTACACTGTCTACACAGAAACTGAGACTTTTTCAATCTGGACTATGGATAAAATACGAATAGATAGGGGAAACTTACTTCTGTAACAAGGTCATAACTAAAACATTATTATTCAGAGGAAACAGACAAAGAAGTCAATACAGCTGAAGCTCATAACATAAATAATTATGAGGTTTTTGTGTTTATATTCATCCCTCCATGAGGGGTAGTTGCCATACTCACGACGTTTGGTAG
The DNA here is from genome assembly GCA_963082625.1 of Pasiphila rectangulata. NCBI lineage: Eukaryota > Metazoa > Arthropoda > Insecta > Lepidoptera > Geometridae > Pasiphila > Pasiphila rectangulata. The sequence continues at coordinate 12,627,485 of OY720249.1, forward strand.
GCGGGTTGGCGAGCGCAGCACGGGATGTTGATACACGGAAAGACGCTGCTGCCATCTTCCGGAGGGATCTCTTAGCAGACTCTTTCTGCATCCATGGGCATGAGAGGAGGGGTAATATTCTGCAGCCGGCGAACGGCTTACTACTCTAAAACTACTCTACAATTTTATTAACCTTAAACTACCCTACAATTATCCTTTTCTTGTGATGAATGGGTAATCTGCTCACTGCTCTCTCCAGATACCATGCTACGTCCACAACTTACGCCCCCTACGTCTCGTGGAACTTAGGATGGTGCATCGCCATAATGCACCATCGCCCTCCCTGGGTCCGTCTGGGATAGTCCAAGCCCTCACTCTGACTACCCCACGGACCCAGGTGGACCCCTATAGGGGGGATGCCGCAGCTCCATGACGCCGTAGCCTCACGGAGCAGAAGGTGCGGGGCAGCCGTTGCCAGCACCCCGCCGCCGGCTTCTACGAGCAGGATCAACCCTCTCGCGATCCCGCTCCGCGGCCTCTTTCCGAACAGTTACGGTCTCACTGAAAGAGGCCACCGTCTTCCATGCCGTCTCATCTGCCAGCATAGCCGCTACTACACTGGGCAGAGAGAGATCCTGCCCGATCCTAAGTGCCAGACTCCACCTTTCCACGCACCACGCCGAGCAATCCTCGAGAGTGTGCTGGGCGGAATCCTGGCCCCACCCACAATGGTGGCATTGCAGTGTCGGTTCGCGTTCTATACCACTCAGGTACCGAAGCAACCACGCTCGATGAGTATCTAAGTAAGTCGATAGGTGACGTTACCTCCCTCCCTTTCTAGCCAGGTTTCGAAGCTTGGCAGAAGAGCGAACCGACGGCGCGTTGGCGCGATCTCCTCGCCACTTCCCAAGCGCACGTCGTCGCTTCTCATGCCGCACTTCAGCTGGCGCAGCCTTACCATCGCATCCTGCCGGAGACGAACGTACACTCGTGCGTCCATCTCCGCCAGGCGGGAGCTGCGCCAATAATGTCGCCGCCTCATGCGAAATCGTGCGGTAACCGCGAACAATTCTGATGGCAATAGAAGGCTGCAGGCTACTAAACATAGCCCTGCAGCGCCTAACACTCGTCTCGTCACCTCGTATTAATGGTGTAACTAACATAACTTTATATATGTATATGTATGTATGTACATGTCATATTATATATATTTTTTTTTCATTTATTGGATAAAAATTAGATTTTAAAGCATCTTCTACACTTACCCAACCACACCGTAAGGGTACTGCGACACATCGCTAATGGCGGACCAGCATTTTATTGAAATACTCCATCCAGTGATGTGGGATGCCATGGCAGCCGTGGAATCTTGGTGTGATGCACCGCCTTTGTGCCCACAATGGTATTTATGGTGTTCAATATGCTGCAGTTTTGTTTATGGGTGATGCGGCTTTAGAATGAAAAGTAAGCCATTCAAATAGATGGCGGCGATATTTTAGATGTGCGTGCAGACTGTTCCTACTATGTTGTACTAAATGACATTATATTATTAGAAATTATATTGAAAATCTCATTATCCTCATCATCATTAGCTCAGATGAATTGCCTACGATTGTATGAATACTAGTAGGTACATTTTTTTGAGACATGACAGATATTTACTGCAGTTATAACTGCCTTAGTTCTATAAAAAATAATAATATATAATTTGTAACACTATTATTGTTTTTTGTTTCACCTAATAATGTAGCATTTGGAAACATTGCAGACGTTTTATGAAGGTTATTTTAGCTCAGAATCGCTTGAAAAAGAAACGTGGATGCGGAGTCCATTTTTAAGCGAGATTGATAATATCAGCGATAAAGATCTAAATATCCGTCGACAAAAAAGAGGGGTGTTATAAGCTATTGTGTGTCTGTGTATCTGTCTGTATGCCTGTGGCACCGTAGATCTTAAACGATTGTCCGATTTGCATGCAGTTTTTCTTATCTGGCATTTAAAAATGTTTTATCAAAATCGGTAAAGAAGTTTACAAGATATGGGGGGTGAAAGAGGGGATGAATAATCAAATGTTTCCAAATATAGTTTGGTATCATAATGACAGGAAATGATGAGTAAAATGCAAAACTGAAAGATCCATTCATGAGATATGGGGGTTGAAAGTAGGGGTGAACAATCGAATGTTTTCAAATATACCCAAGTGTGGTATCAAATGAAAGGGCATGATGTGTAGATTGCAAAACTGAGGAAACACAACAAAAAAAATTAGGCAACCTCCAAGACTAGGTAAAGTGTCGCGGGTTACTTAAAAATTTATGAGGTAATTAGCCTGCCTTTTGATTGATCTCCTTACATACGTTACCATTAATGGCTCTTTCAATAATTCAGAGCCTGAATAGCATGTAATCTATACACGAAATGGATAATTAATTATTGACGTAAACACCATCATTACCCATTATTATGTTACACACGAGGTAAATTGATGAGTTTGGAGTAGTAACTTCGAGTGTGGCTGGGTTTTAGAATAATAAGACTCATAATTTGACTTGATTGTCCCAAAAATATTTTAATTACGTTAGGTTTAGTGAACTACCTACTTGATTTTTATAAACAAAAATATTTTATGTATCGTGTTAAAAAATATGATAGGGTTTCTACTCGGAAGGCCTTCACAGGTCACAGGGCCATAAAAAATAACCTTAAGCTTCATTTTTGGTATCAAGAGAAATTCTTTGCAATAAATATCTCTAGAAAGATAAATAAAACACCAAGACCTGGCATACAAATGCAGAACCATTACAGATTGATCATGAGAAACAAGCAGGTACCAACAAAAGTCAACATTATTACGATCGACACATCAACGTCAAACACCACTGACATCCATTGTAAGAAGCATGGGAAAAAATAACGTGCCCAAGCAACCCTTTGACTTTTTATCTATAGAACTCATTTAAATCTCTGAACTCATCCCCTATTTTGCGTATACACCTTGTTGCAAATTAAGGATTCAACATTATAAAAAACGGTAACCCCAGAGATCGTGGGTCGTTTTATCTTTTTTCATTATGCTTTATTGAAACGAGACACCGGTGGTACATACAAAATTGGTCTTTTTGTCGTCAGTGAAAGGGTTACGCGTTGGGTATTCATATTTTATGGGGACTTAACCCTATGCTACTGTGGTTCGGGACTGTTCGTTATTATGGTGTTTAAAGTTGGATTTGCAAATAGCAAATATTCCATGACATAAAAAATAAATCAGTCCGATCTTTTATGATTTTTATCTAATTTTACTATAATGTCGACCAAAATGTAGGTGGCAGCTACCTCAATTTCTACAATTGGGTCATTATTACTTAACTTATTAAACACGATGTACGGATTACTAAAATTAAAGACTCGAAATTAACTAAGTAGGTACAATAATTATGGTTTTACTGATTAGAATAGAACAAAAGCTAATATATAATTTAACGCATTATAATAGCAACAGTTAAAATTATTATAAATAGGTAATTAAAAAACAGACCGTGAGACACCGACAGAGGTGGAATAAAAGGTTTATAGCGTGCAAAACGAAGCTTCCTACGTAAACTAGTAAGTAATATTTCAATTACTATCGTCACGTCTATCTTTCTCATACTATACCATCCCATAGAACTATTGTCCCAAACAGACAAAAGTACCAACAGATAGGATCACCAATTTCACACTCGGCGCTTGTAGCTTTCAATTTGACAGAAGTGTTTTATTCGGCCCGATAAGTATCAGCCGAATCTGATATCATTATGTTGAGAGCTCTCGAAATGGTTGACTTTTCTGGTGATTAATAATTATGTCTTTGGAACTGTTGTATCTTGTGTTGATAGGAAGCAAACTCGGTATTTTTTTAATTTAAGTGCGGTCGTTTTTGCATAGATTACCTAGTGTTCCTAAATACAAAAAAATATTGATGCAACGCTTAAATAAGGCATGTCAATGCAATATGGTCTCTCTAAGCATTTATAAGCAAAAACTTGTCAAGAAAATCGAATGAAAAACATATTTACTAAATGTTTCTGTCCGTTCAGCGTCCTACTGCAGTAAAACTGTTAAAATTTTACATGTAAGTATACTATTTGTAACATCCTTAAATTTTGTTTTTTACATTATGTAGAATGAAATCAAAACTACATGATAATTTCCTATCTACCCCAAAACACATAAATCCGCACCAGCCCGTTACTTCCGACATGTTGCCCGACAGCAGACCACGTCACTCCCCTTTCTACCCCTATTTACTGACCCTTCACTGACCCTTCACCCATCCACCTAAATATGACCTCTTGGACCTACCCATTCATTGTCCGCATTAATCGGCTGGTATTCTATTGTCCGCTGTCCTACGTGACCGGCCGCGTTATTGTGTTCGTATTAGAAACTATAAGTGTTGGTTGCGAAGGGTTAAAACTGGTTTGCGAATTTTTGCAGCGGTCAAAACTAGTTTTGCATTTGCAGTTACAGCTGTTGCATTAGATGATTTTGCAAAGCGGTTAGATTTTTTCGGTGCCCGTTTAGAAGGTAGGTGCAGATCGGTCTTTGGATATATGAACCTTAACTAGCAGGTTTCAGCATACTGACCTTAAATGAAAGATAGTGGTGGTTTTACAATTTTTGCAGGCCCTATACAAAACCTTACTAAAAATAATGTAAATAGGGTTAGATATAAACTTATAATAGTCCAAAAGGTTTTTATTTGTATAGGTATGGAAATAAATGTATAGTTTTCCTCTAAAACTCAATAAATTGCTAAAATAACCGCATCTAGCATATTTATCTATGTTATTGTATGTATATAAAAAAATATTATTTAATACCTACTATTACATGTTTAGAAAGTATTTGAAACTTGAGATTTCTAGCTAACCCATATATTATTCACATTAACAAAGGCGATCTAATTTCGCTACTTTGTTGCTACGTTGCATTTCAAAACTATTTTGCATACGACACACCCCTTTAGAATGTATTATTATTAACACACCGGAAATAGCAACCCCAGACAGATGTTAGATTTAAAGCGGTGTATATGCAAATTGGTTGACATATAAAAGAACTATGCAAGGTATCTAAATCAGAGCATAAAATTAATGATGAGTATGTCAAGATGGAGCTAAGCTTTGACGAAATATGGCCGAGGACCGGCCACCATTCGTGTCGGAAATCGTGTTGGGTCGATGGCGCGGTGAGTCGATGACATAAAACTAGTCATGGGCAACTCCTGGCTTAGCACAGCACAGGGCCAGAGAATGTGGCATTTACAAAGGGAGGCCTACTCCCAGCAGTGGGTACCTATGGACTGTGGATGATGATGAAGTTGATTTTAAGTTTTCAGAAAAGTAGGATTCACAGGGATGTCCTGTACAAACACACTTTTCACACACTTTCTTCAAAACATGGCACTTAAGTTTTAAACTGATTAACGGGACTTTATCGCGTAATTACCTTATTTTATTATCTGTCTATAGGAAACCCACGCACATGGATATACATATGTATACTTAAACGCTGCTTCATATCACCACCCTCTTCACCTACAATTTATTGTTTCCTCCCTTACAAATAGAGCGTACGATCTATGTGACCCTGAACATTTAGAAGGCGAATTTAAGAATGTTCAGGAGGCACTAAAACGAAATGGCTACCATGTAAGTAGGAGGAACACAAAACAGAACAGCCGAAGAGCACCAGAAGCCAGCGGACCGTTTTTGCCATATATGAAGGGGGTGACGGATACGATTGGAAATATTCTTAAAAGATTTTCAATAAAGTCAATTTCCACCCCCTCACAAAAGTGGCTTAATTACTTAGAACTCTAAAAGACGTCATACCGTTGCAGATGCCTGGTGTCTATAAAATTGACTGCAGTTGTGGCCGTTCATATATTGGACAAACCAAACGGACAATAGCTGAATGAGTTAAAGAACACATTGCGGCGGTAAAAACTCGGCAGGTGCACAAGTCGGCGATAGCGGAACATCTACTGGACTCAGGACCGAATCACTGAATTGAGCTTCACGACCCTAAAGTGCTCTCCAGTGAGCGCCACCACTACCACCTCAAGCGTGCCACCACAAGCGGATTGTCCGGGAGGCGATTGAAATCAAGAAAAACCGGGATTTTAATTGTGAGGATGGTTCTCGTCTCTCGGCTTCGTGGAATCCCGTTATTAGTAAATGTGCGACGCGAGGCATTCCGTTATTGCCGCATGAAGATACTGTCAGCGTTGCGTGTCGTCGACTGTCCATTCCTGATTCTGACGACGAATTGAGGGTAGTCGCGGATTCTACTCTCAACTTGCGACGGCAGCTCCAGTACATCAGTCCACCCGTGCCCACGAGGGCAGCAGGGCACTCGAAAGGTCGGGAAATAATAAAATAAGGTTATTACGCGATAAAGTCCCATTAATCAGTTTAAAATTATGTCTACAGAGCGCGAAACTATGGCACTTAATTGTGCACTTGCGCAGTATTTTTGATGTTTTTGGTAAAAATGTAACAAATAAGTACTTACTCCGCAGGCTTTCTTGAGCTAGAACGCGACAATCCCCGTAGTAGAGTTCTTGTGTGTCTCTACCATATCCCTCCAGCAGTACCGAGGACGTCCAACGGGGCGGTGCCATAATAGACAGACAGGCAGGCACTCCGTACAATACGATCGTATCCCAATTTTTGCAGATGGCCATGGCAGCGAAGTCGGTGAGCTTTAGTCTCTCCAACGATGTTATATTATAATGACATTTTTAAGTGATGTTAGTTAATGATTATGACTCGTATTTTTGTTTCAATAAAATCTGTGACGTTACACTATTGAATTGGGTAGGTATTTCCTGTAATAGTTGTGATAACTTCACAATCTCCAGATTTTTCCGGTTCCTCCAACTCCCATCCTCTCTTTGAGTAGGTAGGTACCTAGGCCCTTGGGCCTAAAGCTTGCTAAAGAACGGTACCTCGTAGAACTAATGTCGTTACTTGGGGGTGATCAGAATCACCCACTTTCGGCGGAATTTCATGAAATGGTTGTGATAATTTCGACGTTAATAAATAATGTAGTGTACTTCAATCTCCAGTATTTTCCGGTTTCCACCTTTGAGTAGAGTAGGCCCTAGACATTTTTAAAAATCCAAATAAACCCCCACGAAGTATATAGAGCAGATGTTCTATTTCTACTTTACATTCGCTTAAAATCTTTTGTGGCCATTTTACAAAATAAAACTCCTCGACAATGCACCATGCAAATTAGAAAGCGCATTTAGAAACGTCCTAATATCATCATAATAATTTTATATCGCAACTTTACCGCACAGTGCAGAAAAGTTATTTTGCAATGGCAACAATTTTGTATGCAAATATTATTTTTATTACCACGCGTTCAATGGAATTTAAACTTTAGTGCTGTGGTATAAAATTGAGATTCAAACGTGTTCGAGTCGGCAGTGGCATACATTGATTAGGAATAAAATTTGCATAAAGAGCACACCTTTTACTTTGATCCGCTGAATGCAATTTTGACTGACAGCTTGCATTGTATTGTATAGGTTTTTTGTATCGGCTTAGAGTTTGGTTTTCTTTTCGTGAGTATGTATTGCTATACCTAGTAATTTCTATTATAAAATACCTCAGTAACTATATACCTAGTAGGTAGGTACCTATTCCCATGGGGTCTTTAGTAATAGCTTACATTACATCTATTATATCTATTATTACACATCTATTATAGAAGATTTGTGCAGCTCCAGCAACTGGTATTCATGCTTTAACGGTGAAGGGAAACATTGTAACGAAAGCAGCGGCTTAGTCAGCTTTAAACATTGACCTGTTGAATTGAAATTATCGTGGCTAGACATCATTTAATAAATATAATACGGCTTACACCACGTACCTAACTTATTATCATCTTGCTGACGTTTCGTAGACCGTTTAGAGGCCCTTCTTCATGAGCACCGTTCGTGGCCGACTCCGAGGGCCGCGAGACGAGAACTAGCTTGAGCGCGGCGTTCGGCACGGATCGCGCGGCTGGACATAGCCGCCGGCGCTGGTGGTGGGGGGGAACCCCCTGCTAAATCCTCATCACTTGTTTCGTCCGTAGCGTTAGGCTGGATACACACGGTGCTTACTGTGTCACTTTCTAGGCCGACTTGAACATTGCCCTGTTCAGCAGTCGCGGAGTACAAGATTGGTCTCCATGAAGGTGATATACCCCAACCCTGGTCTCGGTTGAAATTCGGATGCCGGCTTATTTCAATCGCTTCACGAATTTTTCGGGGGACGAAGAACTTCTCTCTGGCTAGGACCGAAGCCTTGTCAATCCGTATGTAGTGAACCGAGTCCTGAGAAAGAGCATGTTCTGCGACTTGAAGTCATGAAGAAGGGCCTCTAAATGGTCTACGAAACGTCAGCAAGATGATAATAAGTTAGGTACGTGGTGTAAGCCGTATTATATTTATTAAATTGACCTGTTCTTTCGTCTAATTAATAGCAGCTAGGTTTATAAGAAATCCTTAATAATAATGACTTCGAAATAATTTTTTAACAAGAAAACCGGAAGGCAGTTGAGGGTCGAAGCCTAGCGTAGGTAGAGTCAAGTATCTAGTTATTCGTTAATACAGCAAAACAATACATTGAAATTGGTAGGTAAGTATTTTTTTTTACTTTGCGATGTTTAATTTCTAAATAGAACGCAAGGTTCTGATACAAAAATAAAATAATAGAACACTCGTGCTATAAACCTCATGCATCGAACATAAAATCATTATTATTTTGACGCAAACACGCGAAAACTAGTTCAAACAATGCTCCATTCAAAATCACCGTGTTCGGCAAATTCACGCAAAAATGCAAACCGGATTTAACTGGAAATTCTGGTTGATTTACAGAAAACTGGTTTTACACGCGCCTCTTTATAATTTGCGAATTTTTGGGGTAAAATTAATGGGGTTTGGCAACACTGTGTATTGTATCGGGCTATATTGTCCGGAATGACCTGCTATGTTAACGAATTATTGAATTACGTAATAATTGTATGGCTATGGCAATAATTTATGATTATTGCCATGGTCAAAATTACCATAGGTCATCACTTTAAAAGATTTCGTGTTTAACGTTTATTAATTAGGAAAGTATTATGTAGGTTCTTACTCATATTAAACTGACTTTGCTCAAGCCCAACTAATGTAACAGTTTAATTCACTCCAATATCCGTTACTAAAGCAATGCTTTAGTTTATGCAGCGGTGGAGTACCTACCTAACATGGGGGTTTTAATAAGTTTAGGCGCAAGTTTCTACTCAGTTTTAAATAACAATTTAATTAGTTATTAATTAATTATTATCCATTTTAAGTGTAGTACGGTACCGTTCTTGTGACAAAATAAATTCATAAAAACGATTTAAATTATGAAAATATATTCACTGTTTTTGTTTTCCTAAATGTGTGTCACAATATTACACAAAACACATTAAAAATATGTAGGTATGTATCAAATCAGTCATTATTACTATTAGTCAAAATATATTAAGTCTTGAAACTAGTCTGCGTTCGTGATGGCAACTTGGTGACGTCTGAAAACCAGCGTTGCGTAGGTACCGTTTCCGAGTGGTAAGCAGCATTATGCTGAGACGTCACCTTTTGGCTCACTCGTCATATAGGGCCGAACTTACGTTATTATTCTGAGGGCCGAACCCACATAATTTGTATTAATGGTTTGCTTCTTCTTTTTGTTGTTTTACGTTGTTTGTTAATTTTGTGATTTGTCTTGTGTGCCAATAAATGTGTTTCTTTCTTTCTTTCAATCAATAAACTAAATATAAAATTATATTGGCATAGAAACTACAATGTAGGTAAACTAATATAGCTATATGTATTATGTATTGGATAGATACCTAATTAGACCGTCTGGCATGATTTACGATGTCTATGACTCTACGTAGAGCAGTGCAGAACACCCTAATTAGGCTATGGAAAATATTTTTTTCAACTAGTTTTTATGACTCACAAAAGCTTAGTAGATAGAAGTATTATTAAGACGTAGGTAGTAACTTGGTTTTTATAGTCTTGGCTTCTTGCCCCTTCTACGGAAAACCTACGTAGACCTCTACCTACGGGCCGTAGACTTTGACAATTTATGATTTATTTATTTTTAATTTGTTGTGTTTCCTTTTTCGTGTTAATAATTCTTATTACCTATTTTATTTTATAAAATGGCCGCCAACATGGCTAGCCAAAAAACTTACGAATTTATAAATTAACTTGACACTGGCGGAATTGTGTTAAACTAAACACAAAAAGGCATAAAATAAAAAGACAAGACAATAATTCTTATTGTATTGAGTCATTTCAGTCGTAACACGTCCACTACTGAATACAGGCCTCCCTCATGGATCTCCATGAGGGGAAGTTGCCATACCCACCACGCTTGGCAGGCGGGTTGGTGAGCACAGTACGGGATGTTGATACACGGAAAGACGCTGCTGCCTATCTTTCGGACATATCCCTTAGCAAGCTTTTACTGCATTCACGGGCATACTACTACCGGCACCTCACGGCAAAGTTCAACAGTTATGCTCGGACAAATGGCGAATAATAAATCCCCACATCTCGACAACTACACCACTAATCAAAAATCCCCAATGTATGCGTATTAATGTAACAACGCATTAACGCAGGTATTAACGCAGGACGTGCAGGTTCTACCTATTCCCAGAAATCAAGTTCAATCGCAATGAACCTTATTGAAAGAAGTCACTCGCTCGTTTTAAGATCGTGGCGAACAACGAGTTTTAAATACTTTACGACAGAATAAGCCTAATTCTGAGAATAAGTGGATGAGTAAAAGAAGTACGAGTAGGTACCCCTACACACACAAAAATAAATACCAGAGATAAAAGACCTTTAGTCCACTCAATTTGAATAAAGAACATTGCCCAATTTCGCGCCAAAAGGTGACGTGTGACGCGCCGCCTCACACACGCAGCCCCGCCCCCATATGTCGGCCAATCAGAGCGCTTAAACAACGCGCAACACGCATATTGATCTGCGGACAACGCCGAACCGTTTACATTTCGACATATCACATGCTAAACACCGACAAACAATAACATATGCTGTACTAACAAACAAATATCAACTCTATTTTGAAGGCTTTAGGCATAAAATAGGATGCCACAAGGACGGTCCCTTACGGTAAATTCGGCTCAGTCTGGGATGTAATTTATAACGTAGCTAACACTAAACTCAAATGAACATTGAAGCAAGTGAATAAGGTTGTATTTAGCTTGCAGAATAATTCGAGTTTGATGGTGTAGTGACCTCAAGCTATTGAGGTAAACTGAAGGTGACCAAAAGGTTTTGTTTTGAATAAGTTTGGCTTGATAAATAAATACGTTGTGAGCAATACCAGCAATACCTACCAGCTTGTAGATGCTAACAAGGCACTTTTCGACTATTCCGATTTTCCTATTCTACAGGAGTATCTAGGTTGTACTAAACATAAAAATAGGCTTCTATTGCTCTCAACGGATCAGGATCACAATAAAATCAGTAGTATGTAGACATTATCCTCATAGTGAACTACGATATTATTATGAATTACTGACCTCTCAAGTGCAGTTTTTACTCCCAAATAATTACATTTACTGTGACAGTGGCGTCATCTGTTCTGGAAGTTCTGAACACGCTTCAATAACACTAGGAACAGGTTATAACTGATATAGCTACTCAACAATAGATGGCGTTGTAAAATTTATAACTTTCCTACCACAGAACAGAGAAAACATAGAAATCGTAAGTAGGCGGGGCTCGCGTAACACCTAGTAGGCGCAGTACTGCGCACTTCAAGCACCGCTTACTTCAGTCGTGTTTTAATTTAGTAGAGTAAACGTAGGTACTTCAAAAAAAAAACAAAAAAAAATATAAAAATGCCGTATTGTGCCGTTTTAGAGTGTAAAAACGAAAGCCGAACCAAAAATTTAACGAAAGGGGGCATATCATATCACCGGTAAGCATTATTTTATTGTTTTTTTGTTGGTTTTGTTCAAAATGCAAAACCGTCAAATAAATATAGCAATAGCGCCATCTATTGTTGAGTGGCTTTGTGTTGTGGATTATCAAGCAATCAAGAAAAGCAGCCATTGTATCGTATATCGTGATCATAATCGTATATCCTGGGAATAGAGACTAGGTATAAAAAAATATTTGGCAAAAACGCCATCTCTGGATGCGTAGAAAAAGTAGCCATTGTATTAGTAATCTTATTTCCTGGGAAATAGAGACTATAAAAAATATTTGGCAAATGCGCCATCTCTGGCTGAGTGGACATACTAAATATTCATTTTTTATCACTGTTGATTTTATTGAACTTTGAACCATGTAGCGATCGGAATAAAGTTAATATCAATAAAATTAGTTTTATGATTTTATGCCCTTTTCAAGGTACTCTTTCAACCAATAAGAATTTTTATTTCTATGTGTGTTAGTTTTTACATGTGTGAGTTTAGCGACACTGGTTCTCTTAGTAAAAAGGCATCATGCTAATTCTACTCATTTTTCTCTGTTCTGTGTTTCCTACATACCTGTTATAATTTAGCTCGCAGGTACACAATAATTAATAATCAGAGATAATAATTTATTAGGTTTTCGTTATTTTAACTGTGTTTAGTATTGGTGTGATCCAATAAAAGATGAAATAATATACAGTGTATCCCTGGATAAAGTGCAACCCCGAAAGGGGGTGAAACTAGATCAAAAATTATCGACAAAAAAATAGAAAAAAAAAATAAAAAAAAATTCGTATATACTTTATTGATGAATTAAAATTTTTATTACTCACTAATGACTCTATTTAATAAAAAAATTATTTCTTCCAAAGTAGTGGGTCTATTTTGTTAAAATAAAAACCATAATCATGTCAGATATGTGACGATGACGATAAAATAACAAATAACTCACAAACGAGTAGCTATCGTGACTTAAAGTTTAATTTTTGTATTAAAATTACATTTTTTATGCTGTTTTTTTCAAATAATTTCCAAAAATCTTAAAATTAAGCCTATAATACTAGATATTTTTATGACTTTTTATTATTGTCTATCATAATAGCTTTTAAATAAAAAAAAAACCTACGGTCTAACATAAAAAATGCGCTGGCTAGGAGCTTTTAAAGTTGACCACTGATTACGTCACCACTCAGGTAGAGACACTTTTTTTTACTGCTCAGGTAGTATTAAAAATCAAATTTTAGTTACAACATTTTTATTTAACTTATTACATGTAAGTATGAAATAAGGGTTTTGTTTAATGCATTAAATGCTCAAAATGGCTTCCCTGTTGCTGTAGGCACATTGCCACACGAAGAGCGATTTGTTGTGTGGCTCTAAGCACCATCTCTGGGTCACTTCTTATCTCATCGGCACATCGCATGATTTGATCTTGTAACTCTGCCTCGGTGTTTACGGTCGTTCTGTAGACTCTTTGTTTCATAACACCCCACAGAAAATAGTCTAGGGGTGTCAGGTCAGGTGAACGTGCCGGCCACCCGACTGGTCCATCCCGGCCGATCCACCTATTAGCGTAGTTTTCGTTTAAAAAACTTCGCACATTGCGCCCGTAGTGCGCAGGGCATCCGTCCATCTGCAAATACATCTGTTGCCTTGTAGCCAGCGGAACATCTTCCAGCAGTAGTGGCAGGTCGTCTCGTATTAAGTTTAAAAAACTTTCGGCATTTAATGTTGCGGGTAAAATAACTGGCCCAATCAGCGTGTCGTCTATTAGAGCTGCCCATACATTAACTGAAAATTGCACTTGAAAAGTAGACGCCCTCTTTAGGTGTGGATTTTCCTCGGACCATAAATGTAAGTTTCTGCAATTTGTGATTCCATTCCGGGTGAATTTCGCTTCATCCATCCATAAAATTTTTTTTAGGAATTGTGGATTATTTATAATTTTTTGTTGAATCCACGTAGACATTACGCATCTTGCACGATTGTCTACATTTTCATGCAAATGCTGTACTCGCTGATAATGGTATGGATGCAATCCCTTCTTTTTCAAAATTCGCCATACGGATATTTTTGATATACCGTGACGCAAAGCTAAGCGTCTAATGCTGGTTGTGGGATCAGCAAACAAATCGTTTAAAACGGCCTCTTCTATGGAATGGTCAATAATGGTAGCTTGTTGCTCACGGCGATCTCTTGCTAATCCAAGTCCGATGTTGGATAACTTTCGGTGAACTTCTTGGAAATTTCGTGCTGACGGTACAAGTCTGCTCGGAAACGCATTTATGTATGCAGAACGAGCGACTGTTGTGTGTCCACGTGACATACCATAATAATAATGGATGTCAGCGATTTCTCGCGGAGAGAACTCAGTCAATCGCGGCATCTCCACAACACAACAAAGTACAGTCAAAAACGTAACAAAAAAGTCAAAAACGTAACAAAAAGTCAATAACAAAACAAAAGCAAAACAACGTAACAAAAACTTGAAGGCGCAGTAAGGTACGGTAGGCGGTAGCAGCGGCGAGAATATCGGAGCGACTGGCGAGTGGCGTGCAGCCTTGTTGTGAGTCCTGTTTCGATCCCCACCCTTCATCTTTCATAGAACAGGCCCAGCGACCATAATCTACAACAATAGAAGTTAAAAAAGTGTCTCTACCTGAGTGGTGACGTAATCAGTGGTCAACTTTAAAAGCTCCTAGCCAGCGCATTTTTTATGTTAGACCGTAGGTTTTTTTTTTATTTAAAAGCTATTATGATAGACAATAATAAAAAGTCATAAAAATATCTAGTATTATAGGCTTAATTTTAAGATTTTTGGAAATTATTTGAAAAAAACAGCATAAAAAATGTAATTTTAATACAAAAATTAAACTTTAAGTCACGATAGCCACTCGTTTGTGAGTTACTTGTTATTTTATCGTCATCGTCACATATCTGACATGATTATGGTTTTTATTTTAACAAAATAGACCCACTACTTTGGAAGAAATAATTTTTTTATTAAATAGAGTCATTAGTGAGTAATAAAAATTTTAATTCATCAATAAAGTATATACGAATTTTTTTTTATTTTTTTTTTCTATTTTTTTGTCGATAATTTTTGATCTAGTTTCACCCCCTTTCGGGGTTGCACTTTATCCAGGGATACACTGTATAATACTCTTTGCAGCTGCGTAACTTGAG
Source organism: Pasiphila rectangulata (assembly GCA_963082625.1). Taxonomy (NCBI): domain Eukaryota; kingdom Metazoa; phylum Arthropoda; class Insecta; order Lepidoptera; family Geometridae; genus Pasiphila; species Pasiphila rectangulata. Next base: position 12,642,686 of record OY720249.1, read on the forward strand.
TACCTATTTGATTTGGTTTATCTTACCGGCACGGCAGGGTGATTACGTATCTTGCGACAGGTTTGCAACAGGCGTATATTCCGAGATCAACGCTGCAACAGGGATCTCGCGATCATCGCTGTCAATGGTCAATTGTGTAGTAGAGTTCGCGCAAAACTTCTTGAGCTCTGTGAAAGTTGCGGCCACAGCGGCAAATGCAAAGTTGCGCATGTTGACTGTTCATTTAAGATTGCCAACTAGGTTATAAATAATCTTGCTACACAGTAGAAATTTTATATTAAAAAATTGGCTTCTTGCGATAAGTAAAGGTGAATTTGTTCTAGCATTTCAGGTTTTAATTATCCTTAATTTAATATGAAAATTGATTTTTAAATATGTTTGTTTTAATAATTGAAAAATAAATAAATGCATAGTAAAATGTGTGCTAGATAAAATGAAAATACACCAAAACTCGCGCTGGCAACCCTAGTTTCACAGACTGAGCCCCTCTCGCACCCCTTTTACATTCCTTCCCCTCAACGCCCTAAAAACTGTGTACTGCGCAGTCACTGAAGCTAACTTCACATAGCTCAAGAAGTTTTGCGCGAACTCTACCTACATAAATAAAGGAAAAAAATCGACGTCTGACAGCGATTATCGCGAGATATAAGCCTGTTGCAAACCTGTCGCGAGATACGTAATCAGCCTGCCGGTGTGTACTGGGTAGGTAAATAGCAATCAAGAAAATTATGTAAATATTTTTAGATTTATTACCAAACAAAAACTTAAATCGTGCTAAAATAGTGAATACCATAAAAGTTTCAATCTAGCAGCAGTTATATTCACAATAAATTTATATGTGGGTACAGAACAAACCTAATATAATTCTGTGAAAATAACCTTAAACAAAAATAACTTGATAACTTAAATAAATAATTTAAATCTTAAAAGTAATAAGTAATTTAATTTGTATTGGGTTGGATTAAAATAAATATTCAAATAAGCATAAACATTGAACCCAAAATCAGTGCTACCCATAAAATAGTTTGTCGTCGTTGCGCGTGCCAAAATCGCTATGTGTTTTTTTAGCTATTTTCGTTTTTTATGCAGTGTTAATCCGAATTTTAATACGCACAGACTGTAAAAACAGCTTTGTGAGAAACACAATATTTCAAAAGTTACGGAATGTAGCTATGTGACATCCATACATAGAAAGTTCCTTATATTCACGCTAAGTGTTTTATTTCACATAGCTCAAATAAGTTTACAACAGCAGAAGAAAAAATGCGCCCGATATGTGTTCCGCTGCACATAGCGATATTTTGTCTGTGTCATTTGTCGAGTTCAGACTAGTTCGGTAACGAAACGAAAAGGTCGAGTGCCACATAGCTAGTTTTATCGATGTAAATGCTCATTAAGATTCCAGTAGCTAAGAAGAAAGCATTGAAAGTGTCGCAAAAAAATTAAAAGTTTGTAACTGTGTAATTTGATTATTAAATTAAATTAACCCAGTCAATCAAAACTACAGCATCACTTGATATAAGAGAGATGGACCTCTGCTTGCCAACCCAACATGATTCAGAAATACCCATTAATAGAATCCACATACCAAGTACTCGTAATTCGGATGAACTATCCTATCAGTTAAATGATCAGACTGGTTGCTTAGAGATTAGTTAATGAAAAAGAGAATATTTCTAGTAAAATACCTGAAAAAGAGACATTTACAAGTGAGACAAGAAAGAGGAAGAGAAATCAGGAAATTAAACTTTTGAGAAAACCTTATAAGGGACATAGTTTAACAAAGTAGATAACGTTATAAAATTAGAAGAAATTTAAAAAAGCGACAGCCATCTAAGAGAAAACCTTGTTCTCATGGGGCAGAAAAGAAATCAGACAGGAGTTATTCGTGTGCTGCGATAAATGATGAAATCAGAAAAGATTGTTTTAAATATTTTTGGCAGCTACCAACTTGGGACGCTAAAAAATCATACGTAAACGTACTGATTCAGCGAGAAAGGTATTACGGCGACGAAAAACTTCGACAGAAATTGATATTCTGGGAAAAACTATATTGGATTTGACTGTTATTTACCAGGTGTTAACGGTGACAAGGTCCGTGTTTGTAAGGAGTATTTTCTGGCTACATTTGATTCAAAAAAAGACATGTTTCAGATTTGGATTAGGTCTAATATAAATATATCCCAAGATAGTGAAGAAGCCTCTGTTCGAAGAATACACAAGAATACGGACTTAAACACATCAGAAACAATTACTAGAGCACTAAAATCTGATTCTGTTCTTATGTGGCTTGAATGTGTACCGAAAGTTCCAAGCCCAAGTCGAGCCTAGCAAATAGTTCCAGGATATATGTTGAAGATTCTTTCGAATCGTTTAGCCACATACATTCTGGTGCCAGACTAATCATGTAGATGCAGTAAAGAGAAAAAAAAATCAAGGGATTATAAAAGAACAGAAAATTTCTATTTTCAAGCCGCGCAAAGATCAGTGTGACATTTGTGTTGGTCACAAACAAGGGAATATTCCTGACGACGTATATCAGCTTCATATTATAAAAAAAGATGAAGCTCGAGCTGCGAAAACAGAAGCTATTAACCAAATTTCAGACGATGTGATATATAGTATCAATGGATTCGCAATGTGTTTTATTATGCCCTAAGCTACTTGTCTCTGAGCAGTATTATAAAATGAAACTATCGCTACACAATTACACTTTTCATGTCAAAAATAATAGAAACGTTTACTTATATGTGTGGCATGAAGGCGATGGATACACACCACCATTGCCCTCATGCCAAGTAAACGTTAGTAAACAGCTTACAATATCATCAGCTGTATAATTGATTTTATTAAAGAATATTGTTGTCAGTACAGTTTTAATATCCGATGGATGTGCTTATCAAAATAAAAATAAAACACTTTGCAATTCTCTTTCTAATTTGAGCACTGCAAAAGGCATTATTATAGAGAAAATTATACTCGAAAAAGGACATACGATGATGGAGGTAGCAAGCGTGCATTCTACTCTAGAAAAAAAGTTTAAAGGCCCCATCTACTCTCCATTTGGACTATATGTATATCGCGGATAGAAATGCTAGACCATCACAACCTTACATCGTCCATCAGCTTTTTTATAAATTTGAAGATGTACCTGGTGGTTTTTCAATCATTAGACCTAGAAAGAAAACCGGTGATGCAACGGTATCTGCATTCATTACATTGTTTCTTTATAAAAAAATCTCTATGTGCTATTTAACAGGCATTTTTCATATGATTCCATATAATTATAAAGTAGTTATGTGCTCTAAATGCACATATCCTGTATTAACGACTCAATTACAAAACGCTATGTGTCAAATTTGCCTATTATGTTTGATTTAATAATTATGAATAATGTTATCTATTCAAAAGTAATCTAAAACTACGTCTATTTGTTAAAGTATTAAAGTGAAAAAAATAGTAATGGAATATTCATGGTATTTTTGGAGAAAAACAGTTTTTTGTTCCTCCTGAAAAGTGTGAAAAAACCACATAGCGACTTTTGTACGCGCAACGACGTTGTGCTAATGTCAGAAGAAATAACAACATTCACTTGATACAATTATTAGCCTTCAGTGATTAATCCTAAATAGCACCTCATAAAAGTCACTTATTGCCTAGATAAATATTATATGTTGCAAAAATACTATACAGCAAAAGTATGCCAAATTCCTAGCATCAAAACAATAAATTAAATGAGTTATGTCATAAATATGCTACAAAATGTTCACTCATCCATCATAATCTTGAAACATCATAAATAAATAAGAATTATAATTATTTAAATGATCTTGTTGCATACATACAATAACTTTCTAGTCTTACTCATAGAAACTTGAACCAATAACTTTCACTCCTTTTCATGTTAAATGAAATATTTATTGCAAAGTGAAATATTATATGAGCTATTCAACACAAACTAATTTTCATGCTAATTTTAGTGTTCATTGGAAAATATAAAACAACTACAAGACCAAGATGAAAATATCAATAGGTATTATAAGACATCAACATAGATAATAATTCATACTCCATCTTGACTCAATAATATAAATTCAAGGCAGAATCTCCTTATTGCTTCTCTCCGCCAAGTTTGTAATCGGCTCATTCAGGACCAGTGGTATATCACCTCCTGCATTCTTGGGCACCCAACCTGCAGACTCCTCTTCAATATTCCTCTTCTCCTCTTTTATCCTTTCATACTCGCTGATCTCCAATTGATACTTAGGTGTAGTAATCCCGAAAAAACCCGCTAGAGATTCTCCAGCATAATCAACAGCATTCAGGACTTTCGCACCAGATTTCCAAGCATAATGTGAAAACCATGGGCCCCAAGTCAGTGTTTTCTGGAAAATACAATACAATATTTTTATTTCACAAGAAACCTATGCTTTAAACCAATTAAGTTGTACACTTAGCTTGGGGTTAGATGATGCTGTGTGAATTACAGCATTATTTATCATTTATTTATTATTTACTTCTTACTGTTTCACTGTGTTATAGTACTAAGTTTCCTATAATAATATTCTTAAAATATTCCATGTTACAAAAAAAACTATTGTGCTTTATGAAATTGATAATACAGTAGGGCCTCGCTAATCCGGACGGGCAAAAAATCGGCCCTTGCCGGATTATCAAGATGTCCGGATTATAGTCTGCAAAATTAGGTTGAGGTTTATCATATATAAATACCTACAAATATGCACATAAAGACATTAAATAAAATACTAATTTATGTGACATAAGACTTTTATTAGACATAGAAAGATACACACATGCGTTTAGTAAAAAAAGAGCTTAATTATGTTGATGTGAAAAAATCTGTAATACTCTTCTGCTTGAGATTTTCGTTCTTCATTTCGAAAGCGCGGTCTCTCAGTCGACGAAGTTACATAATTTCGTGGCTTTCAAAATTATTATCTTCAGCCCATTTCAAAGCAGTGTTTAAAGCTCCCATAGCTTCTGCAGGTGTTACATGTTTGGAAGTGGAGACTTCAACGCATTCGTCGCCATCTTGCTCGTCATCTTCACACATAGCCGACTGCACGATCTCCTCGTCAGTTAACACCTCACATCTTTGCAATTCTTCATCGGCGCCACCAGAAGCCCACGCTTGGGCTTCTGCCTCAGTTATTTGCGGATAAGTGCTTCCTCTTAATCTGTTAATCAGCTCGGCCAGGGGAATATCATCCTCTGGTTCGAAGTTTTCATTTGCGTGAAGTTGAGGACACAAATTCTTCCACGATTTCTTTATAAGGGACTCTTTAACAGCTGCCCAGCAGTTTGCTAAATTAAAAACTGTGTCCTTTAAAGTTATGCATTTTAATGAATCAGCGAGATTTTCATTACTCAATGGATTGGCGAGACAATCAATTAACAGTGATTTGCGATAATTTTGTTTTACATTTTGTATAACATTCTGATCCATGGGTTGTATACACGCCGTGGTATTAGGTGGCAGGAACATTGCAAAAATGTTGCCATCTTCAGTTATGAGTTCTTCAGCTGATGGATGACCGGGACAATTATCCAGCAGTAACAATGCCCGTGTTGGTAAGTTCACCGATAAAAGGTGGCGTCGGACCGCAGGTACAAATTCCATCTTGAACCATTCAAGGAACAAGTCTTTAGTAACCCAAGCATTTTTCTGTGCTCGATAACATATTGGGAGATTTGTTGATTTAAAAGCACGCGGGTTTTTCGCTTTTCCTACAACTAGCAATTGAAGCTTGTGAGTGCCAGCTGCATTAGCACACGGCATGAATGTGATCCTCATCTTCATCATTTTTCTCCCGGAAGCGGACTGCTCATCACCAGAAGCTAAAGTATGATCAGGCAACAATCGCCAGTATAAACCAGACTCATCTGCATTGTAAATCTGTTCTGCTGTTAGGTTTTTTTCTCTAATAACGTTCTGAAGCTCTTGCTGAAATGGTCCGATAGCAGCTTCATCGCTTGATAGTTTTTCACCGGCCATTTTCAAGCGTCTTATTCCATGGCGTTTTTTAAAGTTATCTAACCATCCCCTACTTGCATTAAAGCTGGTACTCGAGTTAGTGATCTGGCGATGGAAAATACGGGCTTTCTCGCAAATCATATCACCACTTATTGGAACATGTAATCGCCTTTGTTGCAAAAACCATGTAAACAAAGCATCATCTAAAATGGGATTCTCAGGTTTCTTGAGTGTTTTTCGTACACCGGGACCACGTTCTGTGTGGCTTACAAACTTTAAAATCTTGTCTTTGTTCTTCTTTATATCGCCTACAGTTGACCTACCTATATCGAACTTCCGAGCAATGCAAGGGTAGCTGTCGCCTTTGTCAATCATCTCTATAATTCGTACTTTATCTTTTAAAGTTAATGTCGAATGTTTACGCCGGGGCGGCGCCATTTTGTGAAACGCGATCACGAGAGCGAGAATAACACAGTAGGTACGTATGAACAAGCAAATCGACTGATGACGAACAACACACTAACTCGACGCGGGCGCGGGTGGCGTGATATGAAAATCCCCCCGCTTCCTCGTGCACAAACCTCCTGCCTGCGTCCGGATTACAGCGATCACCGAGCTAGAGGGGGTCCGGATTAGCGAGGCCCTACTGTATTTAAACATTACTGTAACTATACAAAACTGACATGAAACAATGATAATGAAATAATGTTACATGTTGTGTGATTCCATTTTCTGCATATGTCATTCATTATGCAGTTATTTCATTAACTTTATAAAATATAAAAAAAAAACTGATGACATATTATGTATGTATATACCTCTAGTATACAACTAAATAGATTAGAAATAATATAAACAGGCTTAACATACTCCTAAATTTAAGAGCTTATTTGTTTTTTGCAGAGGCTATAATAATTTATTGCAAGCATGTTAAGTTACAAGGTCTTAAAATAATATAAGAGTATCAAATATGCACCCTGTTAGGACACAGCAAAATTGGCATAATAAGTGGCAAGCACATAATACTAAAACTTAGAGGATTCTAATTTTTAATAATAATATTTAGTAATAAGAATTATAAGAATTTTAAATCTCATTTTATGTGATATGTGCCCTGTTAGGGCACCGCAAAATTGACATAATAAGTGGCAAGCACATAATACTAAAACTTAGAGGATTCTAATTTTTAATAATAATATTTAGTAATAAGAATTATAAGAATTTTAAATCTCTGTTTAAGAGAAACATATATTCTTTTAGCCTTTGTTTATTTAATAATATGACATCATAATTCTATGGTTGTGAGTCAGCCTTGCCCACTATTGTGTATGTAGATAACTCAGTGTATTCTTGGTTACTAGGTCAGTGCTGATACCTAATTACTCAACTGAAACTTATTTATTAGTAATATAATAAGTTTCAGTTGAGTAAAGGAAACTGATTAACTAGGTTCTTACAGGATCAACAGCCTCTGAATCTGGTGCACTCTCTTGTGGTGCTACGTATCTTTCTTCCATAACTTCTTCTATACCATCACTGAAATGAATTGTTTTAAAAGGCCTATTGATAGTAACATTTACAGAGTCCTGGGTTTCCATTATACCTGGTCTAAAAAATATTGAAATTAAAAATAGGACCCCAAACCGCAGCTCAATCAAACAAAACAAACAATAAGAAAAAAAAACGAAACACAAATCAAATACCTTTTCTTCTTCTTTTTGGCACAAATACTTTGCGGTCAAACGAGACACCACCAGAAAGTAGGCAGCATCAAAAAGAAGAAGCTGCAGATGACCCGTTTGATTGATTGAATAAAAAATCTCGCTGGTAAAATGCAATAAATTAAGATAATTATACGGAATTAAACTGCAAAATCTCTCTTGCTTTGCCTCTGGTTCATCCATGTGGCCATTGTATACGAATGACTGCTGTCAGCTGTCACTGTCAATCACGAATAAGATTTTTTTTTATTCAACTTATCTTACAAAATAGAAGGTGCATAGGTAACATAAAAATAAAATGAAAAGACTTTTTAGTTAAATCTACCAATGCAAGTGAGCATCATCGCAAAAATGTCGAGTTGAGTTAGTTTCCAAGGTTCCCAACTATGAACATTGAGCGTTAATGAAAATGTATTTATTACAACTTGATATCTTACATTTAGCATGGGCAGTGTTACCAGACGAGAAAACTGATATTACAGTGTTTGGTGCTAAAATTTACAGTGTTAGCGACAAAATTACAGTAAAAGTAAAAAAAATACAGTGAATTTCACAGTAGATCTCAAAAATTTATAATGTGTAACTTATTACACATTTAAAATATATAAGCACTTAATAATCAATCACTGTCACTGTCATTTAGCCCGATAGCCGTTTCTTTTTTGTAAATCCCTAGGCATTTTTAAATCTCACGTCTACAAATAAAATAATCACTCACCAGTTTCACAGTCAGAACAAGTTCAACGAGAAAAAAATTCGTAATGCGTTGTTGAGTAGGTACAAACAAATTTACAATTAAATACCTACACTTATTTAAGTTGTTCCCAATATAATTTTCAAAAATTACATAAGACGGTTAACACAATTTGAGTGGTTTATACTACGAAGCGATCCCGGGAAATTCCCGCTTATGCAACATTACAAAAAAGAGTGGGAATTATCTAATTAATATTTTTAATTTTTAAACCTATTCAATTGGGTGGTTAATTTTTTGTTCTAATTCAGTTTAATTTAGAAAAATGTTATTGTGATTCAAACTAAAAAATAAATAAATAGTTAATTGAAATCATTAGCAAAGGTGTTTTTTTAACCTTTTTTACAGCAAGTCTTTTCTTAGTAATATTTGCCCCATCTAGCGGCTAGCCCGTTCTAGCCCTTTTTAGCTTCTTCAACTGCCCCCATTACTAAAACTAAGGTGGCAACACTGTTCTGATTTTGTGGTGTTTTTTGGCCTAGTGGGCTAGTGGTAACTGGTAATGTTATGAATGTATCTTTGGGATTTGGTGAATTTTGGTGGTGATTGATTGATCAGATGATCAGATCTAAGTTTTTACTCGACTCGGTAGTATTTCTTTTGCTTTGGAGTTTTCACGTATTCTGTTGATCTGTTCCGTGAAGGCCAAAATAATGGAAGGTTTCTGCAGAGGATGCTTGCTACAACACCATGATCCAAAAGATTTGTTACAATACACAGAAAAAAACAGAAGACTGTTCATTTATTCAACCGGTCTGCAGGTAATTTTCAGACCAAATTAATATTATTTATAACATTTTGTTAAAATGTTTTACACATTCAAATTGTTTCTCTTTTTAGTTTTGGTTCAACTACTATGTTTTTTCATTTTATTTAGATTTAAGTTTGTAAGTTGTAGTAAACTGTTTAATTGCTAAATTGTGCACGCTGTGGCAGGCAACCTGTAATTGAGGGAACATACAGTCAACATTATTTTTAGAACCTATTATAGTTCTTGGGATATGCAAGTATACAAGCGGAACATATTTATCATGCATGATACCATGTCATATCATGCATGACAAATATGCTCTGACTAGCTTCTAACTGTAGTTTCATACACAATGTATTCAAACTAAGTAAACTAATCTAGGTAATTCCATATTATTTACTCAATATGTGCAACATTCATTTTAAATAGGTATTTAATTCCAGTTTTATGTGATGCAACATTCATTATTAAATGCTGTAATGTTATACTGGTTTTCTACTCACATAATCTCTATTATGTTTATCTGTATGTTTAAGTACCTATTTTGAAACAATAGGTTCCAACATGTTCAGTTCTTACCATGGAAACTATTATCAGGTTGTATGTTACCTGATAATAGTTTCTCTCTAGAAAACTTGTTACTTGGAACTTGTAACTTAGTTGACCTCTCTAGAAAACTTGTATTTCATTGCAATGAATAGTGTAATTTAAGTGTTTTGAAGAATTATATTTTTCAGGTAAAAAGCAACGACATATTCACTTTTCAACTTTGCAAACAATGTCACTACAGTATGAAACAGTCCTGCAAGTTCAAGAAAAAATGTCGGACCTCAGAGATGATATTCCGGAATTATTTGATGCAAGAGGATGGAGACGACTTTGGGAGCTTCCTAAAAAATATGGAAGGTGATCCATCTCTAAGGTAAGCTTTTACTCCACTTAAATACAATGTGTTGTAAAATTCAACAATTAGCCCGCACCACTGGGTGGACCTGTCATGAGAACTTGTTTCAGACTAACTCTAAAGTGGCCTAAAAGTAATAATCTTTCAAAATATATAATTTTATTGATTCCTGTGTAAAAAGGCATTCTTGGATTTTTAAGGATTGCTAGCTAGCAAGTTGCAGAGATAAAAAAAATGTTGAAATGTTTTAAAAATTGTGGTCTTTTTGTAGTAGTAACATGATTTTGGGGGGAATAAGGGGTGTCAATCTACAAAGGTTTTGATTTTTTTCTGTAATTTTCTGTAAAAAAATGTATGATGAAATAAATTATTTGTATCAACAGGTTGATCCCATTGACCTCTGGACACAGTACACCTGCATACCAAAAGAACAAAGATGATGACAATGGTAACAACTTTTACAACTAAGTGTGGTAACAACATTTTATCTTTTGTTGAAATCAAACATTAGGTCGTTACATATGAAATTGGTGTTTTGTCATACTGGCCACTTTGATCTCAAATAACTCCTCTTTGGTTAGGAATTCCAAATTCAAATTTGTACAGCTATTTACTCATTGCATTTGTGTTTCGAAAACCATAATTTATTTGTTTTTCCTCTTTTGTATTTTTTCTTTGCGTCACTCAGTTTACAAAATGGAAAACTTGAAATATCGCGTTATTTACGAGTACGAGTTTCACCGTGGCACCAGTGCTGCAGAAACGGCTCGAAGGATTAATGATACACATCATGTGAAAGAAAACACAGTGCGTTTTTGGTTCCAACATTTTCGTTCTGGAAATTTCGACCTGCAGAACAAGCCCCGTGGACGGCCGGAGACCAAAGTTGATAATCAAGAATTGAAGGCTATTCTGGAAGCGGATCCATCGCAAACCACGTCCAAGCACGTCCGAGTTAGCTGCAGGCTGCAGTGTTAGTGATAAAACTATTTTAATCCACTTGAAGCAAATTGGGAGTGTGAAAAAGCTTGAAAGGTGGGTACCTCATGCGTCGACTGCTGCGTTACATTACTCAACCGGCATAATAATGAAGGGATTTTAAATCGAATCATTACCTGTGATGAAAAGTGGATTCTATACGATAATCGGAAGCGCTCATCGCAATGGCCGAACCCTGGCGAACCAGCCAAATCATGCCCCAAGCGAAAACTGACTCAAAAAAAGTTACGCTCACAGCGTTTGGTGCACCAGTGCCGGTGTCGTCCACTACAGCTTTCTTAAATCTGGCCAGACGATTACGGCAGATGTCTATTGTCAGCAACTGCAAACCATGATGGAAAAGCTAGCTGCTAAACAACCGAGGCTGGTCAATCGCTCTAGGCCACTGCTGCTTCAGGACAACGCTAGACCACACACTGCTCAACAGACGGCTACCAAATTAGAGAAGCTTCAATTGGAATGTCTAAGACATCCACCGTACTCTCCGGATTTGCTCTAACAGATTGCCACTTTTTCGAAATTTGGATAACTTCTTGCAAGGGAAAAAATTCGACTCCGATGGGGCAGTCCAAACCGCCTTCAAAGATTTTATTGATTCCCGTCCGAATGGTTTTTTTAGTAAAGGGATCAATGAACTACCTATGAGATTGCAAAAGTGCATAGATAGCAATGGTACATACTTTGATTAATTAAATATTTTATATAAAAAAAAAAACGACATTATGTTCCTCTCATACAAAACGCCAATTTCATATGTAACGACCTAATATAACATCATATTGATATTTCGATAAAGAAAAAAACAAAAATATTAATCTTGTGATGTAAGGTACAATATGTTATTAACATACATATAACATACATATACATAACCGCATCACGAAACGTCGGGAAATAATAAAGGTAATTTACGCGATAAATACCCGGTTATATGTATTTTAATAATTTGTTGTGATCGCGAAAGTTTAAAAAAGACAAAAGGTACAATATGCTTTTCCCTTTCCTTGCCTGCCTTGGCATAAGCAATGAGCATGTTGACAGAGTATCGAACTTTAGTCTATCAGTAAAAAAAGTAATAATCAAAGTATTTTTCTTTGCTAATCAATAAAAATCATAATATACCTAGGTTGGTTATATTTAGGAGTGGGGGCTTGTTACGTCAGAATGTGCCTTAAACTGACCCACGCCGTGACGGCATCACGACATTTCGACAAAATGTTTCACCGTTATTTTTTGATTACTTAAAATAAAAGAAAGAATACATGTCATGTTTTTGAGAATCTACATGATAAGAAAATTCAAATAAGCTTATCTCATACCATAAATAATATACCTATTGCCTTCTCGAGTCGCCGATACTAAATGCGTATTGATATCTCTTTCAGAATCCACCTGCACTAGTATTCGTAACTTCATGACTGAGATACTGGAAGGTGAGGAGATGCCTCCAACAGAGGAGCGGATCATACGCGAAGTGATCGAGGAGGAGGCTGATTTGTTGGACGACTCACTCGACTCACATTGGCTGGATGAGTCTGTTGAGAGCGATGTTGATATGGATTTTGGGTAATTATCTTATTGTTATATTGTTATGACTTAAGGTACCTATGCCTTCAATAAAGGAATAATTTGTTCGCCAGGCTTGACTCGACACTGATTAAGCTGGACGAGTCAACTATCTTAAATATAACAATGTCTCTAATAACATTATTACAAGCTGAAGAGATGTTTCTAAAGAAACAGAATGTCAATCTAGTGGTAAGAAACCCTTTTTTATCGTGGATCAATCTCTCTAACAGTGTCTTGTTACTGTTTAAAATCGGTGCCGACATTAGGCTGCAAAAAGGCTCGCGTGACTTAATCACATGATCTGTGAAGAGCGCCGTCAACAGAGGAGCTGATCGTACGTGAAATGATCGAGATAGAGGCTGATGTGTTGGACGACTCACTCGACTCACATTATTAAAATATGGGATTATCGGGTATTTATCGCGTAATTACCTTTATTTTATTCCCGACGTTTCGACCGGATTGCACCTGGTCGTGGTCGCGGGGAGACTGGCGTGCTGAAGTTAACCGCAGCAAAGCGAAGGCATCTTTTCAGACTACCCTCACTTGGTCTTCATAATTAGAAATTTGAGATTTAAGGCCGGTTCACACTGGGACAGCACACTACACTCACTGTATCAGCACACTTTGGTTTATTCACACGCCGAGTACACTTGGCTATCACTGGATTCCATGAGGCAGAGAGTCTGAAGCCGTCTTCACGATTAAAATTAGGATATTTCTCAATTTCAATCGCTTCCCGAACCATTCTCTTGTAGTAGTGCCTCTCGTTGGAAATAATCTTGGGATTGTGGAGTTCGATCCAGTGATTGGGTCCTGAGTCCACTACATGCTCCGCTATAGCTGACTTGTTTACTTGTCGATTTTTGACCGCTGCGATATGTTCCTTAACACGTTCGGCGACTGTGCGCTTCGTCTGGCCTATGTAAGAACGACCACAGCTGCAATCGACTTTGTAAACTCCAGGTACTTGCAAGGGTACTACATCCTTTGGTGATCGTAGACGCTTAGCCACTTTTGTGTGTGGACTGTAGACTGTCTTTATTGAAAACTTCTTAAGCAAGTTTCCAATTTTGTCAGTAACCCCTTTCACGTACGGCAAGAAAGCTGTTTGTCTTGCAACTTCAGGGTGTTTTTCTTTGCGCTTACGAGTGGGATGCCATCTATTGGTCCTGTAGCCATTCCGTTTAAGTTCGACTCACATTGGCTGGACTAGTCTGTTAGAAGCGATGTTGATATGGTTTTTGGGTGATTATCTTCATTCACATATCCTTGTATAGACCTGCTGCGGAAATCAGCCTTCATTCCCAAACTTAACAGCTCTTATCAAGGCATCCAGGTACCGTATATCTAGCAGGTGATCTGCCAATTATGTCATTTCGAACAAAATCTGTAACACAGTAACAGTAATTTTAAACTGATTAACGGGACTTTATCGTGTAATTACCTTATTTTATTATTTCCCGATGTTTCGAGTGCCCTGCTAGTAATAAAATAAGGTAATTACGCGATAAAGTCCCGTTATCAGTTTAAAATTATGTCTACAGATCGCGAAAGTTTACAAAGTACAGTAACAGTACATTCTTCATTAATGTGTCAGACAGCAGAAAAAGTACTAATGCAACTTATGTTGTATATTAATTTTTTTTAGCAGTAGCAGCCCATTCGCTACACCACGTTCGATACAAAACGATCACCGATACACACCCAAAAGGATCGATGAAGCGGAACAGAGAGAAATAAACTTTCTGACATCGAAAGAAATCATTGACAAACTAGAAAGCACAAACATTCCAAAATATGACATGCCATTACTAGAAGACTTAAATAGTAATATGGAATTTGAAAACGTATATTCAGATGATAACAAAATAGAGGCTAATGCCGTAAAATCACCTATCGAATTTAATAATTCGATCCCAAGTGAAGTGGAAGACATGGTTACAGAGAACAGCATATCTCATACACTCCAGGGCTTCAAAACAGACCTACTAGTAGACTTAGATGTAAAGAAAGAAATGGCTAATTTAGACAATGCCTCAAACTTATTTTACGATGTGTCTAAAGATAGTACTAATATAAAATCAGTTACCAAAATAGAAAGTGATACCAGAATAGAAAACTGCATGGTTTTGAATCAAGGATCAGCTGAAGTTAGCAAATCTCCCCCTGATGACCTCGATTATTATGTGAAAAAAGCGGAGTTAAGGAAGCAAATATTGACATCAAAGTTGAAACCTGAAGACTACCACTGTACAATAGATAGGAATTTAGAAATCGCTTTGAAGAATGACGGAAAGGTTCAGTTTCCTTTGGATCCGCTCCTTACATCGCCTGCAGGTAAATGCTTTATGATATTTATTATGTTATTAAACATGGGCAAGATGATTATCTCATGTTTTCTAGTCTGAGACGGTTGAGAGTAATTCATAATTTAATATGTATTTCTTTTTGGTTTCAGTTAGCATAGGTTCAGGGTATTCCACACCCATAAGCAGCATATTATTCGGTGAAAAGGATTGTGGAACAATAAAATATGCAGGGTCAAGGCCGATGATCGAGAATATTCTGTTTGGAAGTAATCTGAATTCACAAACCCCTCCCAAATATTTCTCACAAGTGGGCCAATCGATTAATGACGATAAGATCGTTCTAGAAGACCTGAATGAAACATTAAATAAAAAAAGAGCTATTGCAATAAAGGAGGAGGCGGATGTTGATGATGAAGTCGCGAGTAAAGAGCTTGTTAAAGTTTTAGGAGGGCTTCTACACACAGACGATCCATTAAGGACTAAAGACGATCTAAGTGAAGAAAAGGCAGATGTTGAAAGTGATCATATGAATGTCTTAGAAGAGTTCTTACAAGAGGAAGATGGTACATCGAAACTAGATGATGAGATCATTGACCAGATAATTGATCCGGATCATGATATGTTCAAAAGACCCATGACACCCTCATTCGACAAATACGACATCGAAAAGTGCTACTGTAAGATTTGCGATAAAACCTACAAATCTTTAAAACCCCTGAAAATTCACTTTGCAAAGATTCACAAATACAAATTACCTAATGATGATCATCATCGAAATAGTAGTCAGAATAGCAGAGTTCAAATCTGCGATATTTGTGGTATATCAGTTAAAGGAGCGTCACATTTTGCGAGGCATAAGAAAGCTCATGAAGAGAAGGTACCTATGTTTCTCATAAATTTTTATGGATCCCGTTTTTACCCTTTGGGTACGGAACCCAAAGGGTAAAAATGGGATCCTATTACTAAGACTGCTGTCCGTCCGTCTGTCTGTCTGACTGTCACCAGGCTGTATCTCGTGAACCGTGTAGTTAGACAGTTGACATTTTCACAGATGTTGTGTATATCTGTTGCCGCTATAACAACAAATACTAAAAAAATAATTAAATAAATATTTAAGGGGGCTCCCATACAACAAACGTGATTTTTTTTTACCGTTTTTTGCTCTATATTAATAACGGCAACAGGTAGACGTTTGAAATATTTACACAGTATTTAGTTGTTGTTTATAATATTGTATTTAAAATAAAACAAATATCTGAGGGGACTCCCATATAAGAATCGCGATTTTAATGATATTTTTTCCCCCAATATTAATAACGGCAACAGTAACCGGTTCAAGTATTTATAAGTTTTAGTACATATAGATATGTGTGTAAAATAAGGTCTTTAGATTATTATGGTCAAACTTATTATCATTATTGTATAATTTCAGGACAAAAGTGATTTCTATCAATGCGACCTTTGTCACATGTTTTTCAACAGCCGAGTGGGAATGCAGATTCATATGGTAAAAATGCACATGAAAACTGCGCTTAAAAAGAAAGTAAGTACCTTCGCACCATATTTAGTTATTTTATAGAAACATTGAGATCCTGCTATATAAAATAAAATAGATGGATATTACTCTATTACATATATAACACGCCGTGTGGTGCCGGCAGTAGAATGTTACCCCTCCTCTCCTACCCGTGGATGCAGTAAGAGCCTGCTAAGGGACACATCCGGAAGATGGGCAGCAGCATCTTTCCGTATATCAACATCCCGTGCTGCGCTCACCAACCCGCCTGCCAAGCGTGGTGAGTATGGCAACTACCCCTCATGGAGTTCCATGAGGGAGGCCTTAGTTCAGTAGTGGACGTTTTATGGCTGAAATGATGATGATGATGATATATAACACCACATTGCAAATAAACCACCATATATACAAATAAATAATAAAAAATGATGTCTTATCAAAATCGGTTAAGAAGTTTGCAAGATATGGGGGGGGGGGGGGGGGTAAAAGTGGGGATAAATAATCAAATGTTTGCAAATAAACCCAAATGAAAGGAAATTATGTGTAGAATGCAAAAATGAGAGTACACTTTACAAAAAAAAAATATAGGGAGCCTCTCGATGACAGTTGTCAAACTTCGAACGGCCATATCTCGAGAACTACTCGTCCCAGACTTTCCGTTGAGGGCTCAAATGAAAGACCTTAATGAGATCTACTGTTTCGATGACATCTGTCAAACTTTAAACGGCCATTCGTTGTTTTACAAATGTCAACTTAGCCTGCACCGTGAGGAAACTATATTTGACTGCTGTATCTTTACGATCACTAAATCGTGTTAGGGTTCGTTTAGGTCTCGGGAAATGACCAATTTATTAAAATTTGTTAATCGTTACTCGCGCCATCTGTACATGTATGTTGAGACAGTAACTAATTTTCGAATTACGTTTTGATGTAAGGGATTAGCAGTCCTCTATTTATATTGATTTGATTCATGTGATGAAACTTGTTTTCTTTTCAGACATTTGTGTGTCCCACATGCGGTAAAGTAAGCAGTACTAGTTCACACAACAAGTTACACCAAAGAAGACATCTAAAAGAGTTCTCTGTGTTCTGTGAGATCTGTGACAAAGGTTTCTATGATTACCATGCGATGATTATACATAAGAGGTACACTTTACACTTTATCCCACCAATAGAAATCACTGGTTGCTGTGTCATATGTTGTGCAAAATTCTTCTCTTTAATATCTCCATTAAAAAAAACAAGTAAGGCCTTTGTATCTATTATATATGATTTATACAGCGTCCGCAACTGGTAATTATGCTCTACGGGACGCTGCAGTGCCTGGGACATTGATAGATGGATTAGGCTTGCCCAGCACCTATACCATACTCTCTCGGTTGCCCATTTTGTCTCCGAAAAACAATTGTCCGAAAATCACAATCAATAACAAGTGTCTCAGCAACATCACCATTCATAATATTATGCTCCCACAAGTATCATTTGCAATAAGATATTGTTCATCCTAAAGCTCCTTACGCATAACATTATTTTAACTAATTATAATTTCCATAATTTTCAACTTATGTGTCATAAATCATAATAATAACGAATCATAAAACTTATTATCCCGAATATTTTCGAAAGATTATAAAACCTTCCAGTGGCAGAATCGAGACGGAAGGACAGTAAGTTATTAGGTTATTTTACAACTATCTGAAAACACTGCCTGTGACAGAACCGAGATGGAGAGACAGTAGGTTATTAGCTTCTTTTTTATAACCATCCGAAAACCCTGCCTGACGGTAGGTTATTAGGTTTTTTTATAACCATGCGGAAACCCTGCCTGTGACAAAACCGAGATGGAGAGACAGTAGGTTATTAGCTTCTTTTTTATAACCATCCGAAAACCCTGCCTGTGACAGAACCGAGATGGAGAGACAGTAGGTTATTAGGTTTTTTTATAACCATCCGAAAACCCTGCCTGTGACAGATCCAAGATGGAGATACAGTAGGTTATTAGTTTTTTATTTATAATCATCCAAAAACACTGCCTGTAGCAGAACCGAGATGGAGAGACAGTAGGTTATTAGGCTTTTTTATAATTATCCGAAAACACTGCCTATGACAGAACCGAGATGGAGAGACAGTAGGTTATTAGGTTTTTTGTATAACCATCGAATAACACTGCCTGTGACAGGACCCCGCCGCCAACAAAATATTTATGGAACATTAAACATTTTCAAATAAAAAATTATGAGAATTCTGAAATTATGAGTTTATTAACTCATAAACATTATTAGGTACCTAATATAGATTCCACTAATATCGGTATTCATAATGATTACAATCCTTAAAGTGATTAAGTAAAGAAATCCATAACATATTAATGATATATTAGTGGAAACTATATTAGTGATCCTTATATTATAGATTGTGATTATTCAGGCAATTGATGATTATAAAAATAAATTTTATGGATTATTATATTAGGGAAATAAAATTTCGGAGACAAAATAGAGAACGCTCTCTCTTAGCTATATTTAGAGGAAAGAACTTGTCAATACGTTTGAAGCTGACTAAGGCAGCGGTTTCCTCAAGATGTTTCCTTTCACAGTAAAAGAGCGTGTTTAATGTGCACATACATTTTTCTAGAATTAAAAATACATTGATGCACGCCCGCTATCTAACCCATAAGCTTCGGATCGAAAGTATACATCACAGGGCCAGCACAGCCTGTGGTCACAAATTATAGGTACATCAATTTGTTGCATCTTTTACAGAACACATTTTGGTGAACGCCCCTTTTCTTGTAAATTCTGCCCGAATACTTATCCACGCCGGGAACAGCTCTATATGCACATGAAACGACATTCAGGTATGTAGTTTGAATCTAAAATATTCATATTTCATAGACTAGGCATTATCTCATATTATCGTGGGGTCATACCTACTTATAACGCTTAGCTAGCGCATAACATATAAGATTGGCTTGATTTCGATTCATCGCAATTTGCATTCAAGAGTATAGGCCCCTTGGTAATTAAAGAGTTCTTCTATTCATTGTCTGAAGTTGCATTCAGTAGTAATGACTACACATATTAAGTTAGCTTATCCAATAATTTGTACCTAATTCTTATAATGTTAAAAACGTAGTAATTTTTTTCTTAATGTCGATAGGCCCTTACGATTACGTTAAGAAACGGGTAATAAGTACTTTTAATTTGTATTTTTTTTTAGTGTTAAACCACACTTGGGTAGAATATTTCGGAGGGGTCGCCCTCTTACCGGAATCATCGTCATCTATGAATTATCTGTTCACAACTAAATGTCAATGTAAATCCATTGAATTAAATTGATATGATTTTACCAATTACTTAACCTCTGGGATGACCAAGCTGCGCGCTGTGCGATACCCTTGTGTGCCCGGGTTTTTAACCTCTGCTGTGTTTAGTCAAGGATCCTGTACAGTACCGTCGTATGCCTTGTCAGGGATCCTTGTTAGAACGACCCTCGTTACTATTTGTTGAAAAATAAACTCTAAGTATAAGAAAAAGGGCTGTTTGTTTATTTTTGCCAACAGTTACTGAACAAATGAACGATAAAACGGGGTTAGGTCAATTGACCATACTGAAAAAGTTCACTCCCAGGCTCATTCAAACTTTCAAGTCCGTTGGGCACCAGCCTAGAGAATTAGTGTGTAGATTTTAACGATTATTTGTGAAAAAACCATTATCAAGTTAAGTGATGATACATTTTACTGGTTATTTAGTAAATTAAGAACACCTATTGTTTATTGGTAATGCGTAAATACTGTTCAAATTACCAAAATTTACTTTTCAAACTTACTAATAAGACCGTTAGGATGCCGCAACTTTTTTCTTTCAAAGTATTTCTATAATCTTCCAAAAGTTACCCAAAGAGTTTAGTATCAATTTGAAGCTAATTTTATTCAGAATCTAAAAACATATACAGTTACGCAAAATAATTCAGTAAATCTGTGAAAAACTAAACTTTTCAAAGCACTGTTATGAATTGCACGCACACAGACGCAATAATATTTGCGCGCGGCGAGTGTACGTACACGCAACGGCAGCCATGCATTTTCGGTATTGCCCAGGGTGTTTCTTTTTTGTAACAATAAGATCGAATCTTACTTATTATTTAGCCTCCCCCTACGAAATGTAAAGTTTACATATTGTAGGTAGGTAGATACATTTACTTACATATACGTAGATTTCTTTAGTTTTTTTTACTATGAAATGAAACAATTAACAGAATAAATTTTCGACGAAAATTACCTATGTATTACTCAAATAATAAGTAGGTATAGTCTAGATACTTAGCTATTTCAGATATCAAGAGTATGATTTTTTCGGCCAATTTAAAATTTCGCCGGCTTTAGCTATGCTTACATACCTACCTATTTATGTAGATGAATACCTACTCCTAGGTATTTATCTACATAAATAATACGTAGCTACATACTTGTTATAGTAAATTTAGGCAATAAAGGTATTAGGAATCTGATAAGTAGGGAAGTTGTACCCACCTATTGAGTGATGTTAGGAAAACAACATGCTGTATGTTGATACTACACTGACTTGGACCAATGATGGCGCTTTACGCAGTCACGTGACTACCAGGATCCTTGACAAGACATACGAGTAATCAAACATGGACGCAAATGGCACTCTACGCGGTCACGTGACTACAAGGATCCTTGACAAAACACACGAGTGACAAAAAAATACACGCACACATACGTACTAAAGCTTCAAATAAACGATTTTGATGACGAATTTAGATTATCGTTTGTAGATTTATTTTGTATCTGTGATACACTAATGGATAATTTGAATGAAAAGATTTATATTTTTACTCTCTGGTAGCATAAACACATTGTTTACAAGACAACAACCTAGGCCAACAAGTGTTTTCAAATATGAATGTCCTTACTAGGTCATTTTGCTTTCTTTTTAGTAAAAATATAATTTTCTTTATTGTAAACGGTAAAATAACAGTGTTTATGACTTGTTTAGTATATTATCTATCAAAATAAGTAACAAGAAGCAACGTAGGCAAACTTATTTCATTACGAGTGCGATACAAAGTTGAGTGATGAAACTGGACGAATGGCGGATTTTGTGTAACCTATCCAAATTTTTAAACTTGTATGTGCAAATATTATTATACCAAGTAAGATGTTTTATTTATGTTAGAATGTCATTTACTTATTTGTCTGTATGAAATAAATTAATTCTTTGGGAAAAAAAGAAAACAAGTATACTATATACGTTTATATTATTAGGTAGGCGAAAGTTGGCACGTAAGTTGGATTCATCGCCCTGTAATATAAAATCAAAACAGAATATAAGTAAAACAAATGGTATAAAATACCCGTAAGTTATCTGGCTTTCTATGACAAAAACAATACAAAGGTCATTCAAAGCAAAATTTTGAAATACTTCGAAATAAAAAATCATCGAGAACCGCGCCGCGCGTGCCTTAATAAATATATTTGTTCCTAAAATAGTAGATCTGTCACCAAACTGGTAATTCACCAAGTAGAATTTGGTTCTGGCCGGTCGCCGCCGCGGCACGCTCGCTCGGCTCATGCGTTGGTGTTCAACCAGAGCCTAACCTAGTTTTTTGTAAGGGGCTTATCTAGTTTTGGTGACAGTTATTAAATAATGCAGATTAGTGACAAATTTAAAACACTGGTGACAGAAAATATAATTGCCTTATTTTTTTTTCAGGTAAATTCGAATTCAAATGCGATGTTTGCAACGCAGAATTCGTCGCTAAATACTTATTGGCGAGGCACTACTCATCAGCAAAATGCATGTTAAATAGAGAAAAAGCATCACAGAAACCTAAACAAAAAGTTACAACGAGCTTCGGCAAGGGATCTCTGGATCGGATAAAAAAAATGATGCAGGCTGGTGGTTTGGAAATGGATGTTGAATCAGACAGTCAAGATATTGAAAATCTGGATGTTGAATCAGATACTTACGATATTGAAAATTTAAGGCCAGTAAAAACCGAAGAATTGTCAATAGAAACTATGAGTAAAAATGAAGATATTGAATGTGCGGTACCTTGATTAATTTGCGAAATAAACCATTTATACCTACTTGTTTATGTTTGTTTGTTATTCAAGCACTCCTTTAATTATGGGATCTCTTTGTTATTGGAATGATTAAAAAGAGGTTTTCAACAACACTGTTTTATTAAAATTATAACAACTAATAAAAAAAATACAAAAGTATGGGTTCACAGAAATCTTCGTCAGACAAAAAAGTGGGTTGGCAGATAAAACAACCAGCCGGTATTTTACGAATACAACTCTGTGTAGACAGACAATATAATAAAATTATACATAGGTACTTTCTATGAAAAACTATTTAAGATGAATTCATTATGTAATTTTAAATGCAGTTTACTCATACATTGCACATAAAAACTAACAAATTATCTATAAAACAGAAAACATGAAGGTAATTAAACTAAATTCAACCTAAATTAATTTATACATTACTTAGACCTAAAAGGACGAGTAAAAAGGCCCATTCGTAGAACATTTTGTCAGGTACAACATCTTAACGCATTGCGGATTAAGTTTAAAATATATACTTATTATGCAATCATATTCGCGCGCAATGTATCAATTTGGCACGTTTTAAATAATAAATAATGCTGGACAATTTCACATATCGTCTCCATCTCGCTCATTACCAGTCGATGCGTCATGATTATTTATTTATTAGGACCACCAACAAGAGATACACAGATTCAAGATTAGTTTGTATAGATATTGGTGACGATTCTGTTTAACACTTCCTAAAACGAAATATAAATAGAGATACCTAATCACGTTTATAGATTTAGAGCTGTCAACCATCTAGCCCCAAAGTAAGCAGATCTTATGTTAAGGGTACCAGATGATTGATATATACTTAGAAAAAAAATATTTGTAAAAACATCAGATAGAAAGCCGAGAACCGAGACAAATATCTACGTATGATAAATATGTAATTACAAAATAATATGTATTAGCATTATTTATTATCTTCACTGATCAATCACTGAGGTGGTCATCTATAAAAACGAAAAAGCGCTAACGTCAACTCCGAACATTTCATGAACGGCCATAGAAACTTATTGAACTAAGTTCTTTATTTGCAATACAAACAAGACCCTTTACTCAGCCTTCCGAACAACTTACAATGAACTTACTATACAATGCTGCCCCCGATAGACAAAAGGGCGTATCTCACATTTTTTCCGGATATGAGTTACCTATATTGCAGGTGCCCCTTTTTCCCTTAATCGCCTCATTAGGGAAAAAAGGGCGCACCTGCAATGTTTTTATTCAAAAATAGTTCCCTCGAGCCTTATAGATGGCGTTAGTTTTCTTTTACTAGTAGGAAACACAATTCAACATTGACAGCAATTGTGATCAATCACTAACATGCTTTCTCCGCTTGCCAGGTAGAAAACACTATCTTTTTAACTGAAAACGGCTCATTCCGGCAATGTATGTAAATGAAATTTGTAAAATAATTAAATATAAGTAAGTACGCTCTTTTGTCTATCGAGGCAGTAAAGATTATCAATACGTTTGGACCCCATTTAGCACTTCTTTGTATATCTACAGTAGGTACTACTTATTCGTAAATTAATAGTGCAAATGGGTGCCAGTGCTTTAAGAAACATTTGCGTTAAAATCCGTCAATATTTTCAACGTTTCTACATACAATTTAGAATATAAAAGGTATAGTGTTGATTCTTTGAAACAGTTTCATTTCAGACACAAAGAATTCTTCAAAAGCAAAAAGGTAAAACTGCACCCCAGCAAAAGGCAAGTTGACATGTAAAAAAATTAAAGATCTATTCAATTCGTCAATTAGTTATTAAAGACATGTATTATTTGCTTTTTCAAACTAATAAACAAATATTCAGATAAAGCGCATTTAAGTTAAGGAGCGCGGGCTCGTGACGTCATAACGTGCCTTATACTAAGGCTCGCCGTGACGTCACACGGCATTTCGACAGTATCGCCGTTACACAAAAAAAGAAAAAATACGCATAGAACATTTTCTGATTATGACGGCTAAAATGAAAACTTGGGCGACTAGTCTATTTTTGATAAACAAAGCTTAGAAACCTTTTACAGTCTGGCAAACTTCGCCATTCCTAATTTATTAACTGCTCCATGGAATCTACACTATTATGGAACACTGATGCATCACAGAATAGTCTATACTAAAATGTCAATAGATGTGCCATGAAAAATGTGCTATTAATAATGTAATTTTAACATTCTTCAACAAATTTTCCATTAAATAATAAACAGATATAAGCAACGTGATATCCCAAAAAATGACCATGATTTACTTAATATCATTTCTTAAGAAAATATTTTACAATGTAAATTTGAATGAATTTTGATTACTTTTGGCTACTTGACAAGTATGAAATATAAAAATAACGACACATATGTATTTTTCTAATTTAATAAACAATTAGTGCATCAGCCGGATTGCACCGCTACAGCGGGAGACCGAGACGGCTGGAAAAAGGGGAGAGGGTCTTTGCCCTGCAGTGAGGCAACATGGGCTAAGAATAAATAATAACGAAACAATATTTAAATAAAACGCATTGAAGTTTTGGAGTGGGTGGTTCGTGAGTGCTAGTGATGTCAGTGCATAGTAACAATATATGTATGAACCTTACCCGAAACACCTACGCGTGACGTCACACTACACTTTATTTTTGGATTAGGTTAAAAAAGAAAATAAACGTGTTTTTGATAATCTATATGACGGACAAAAATTTAAACTTTTGTCAAGTAGCCAAGTATTTAGAAAACATAAACTTCTAAAGCCGAAATCTGTCATGAAATACGTTTTGCGGCTTGGTTACACTCGAATTTATAATATACATTTACATTGTCCTTCATTGTCATCCTTTATTGTACTAAAGCGTTTTTGTTTGCCAACATGGGTGAAAATTACATCATTGTATTGGCGCATCTTGATTGACATTATTTTTCCAGAGCTTGTTTATTTATTAACAGCACCTTATCAGTTCTGTGTCCTAGTCTAGCTATACCAGAACCTAATAAGAACTAGGATTTCTCCCCCTTATTTCTGGGGTAAACTATACAATTGTCCACCATTTGGTTGCGCATTGAAGAGTTCTCTTTTCTAACTTCTGATAGTTCTTGGTTCAGCCTTAGTACTTCTAGCACAAGTTTTTCGTTTTCAACTTCCAGTTTTTCTAACCTGTAATCAATAATAAAACATGTTAAAGGCCGCCACTGACTGACGGCGCGTGACGGTACAGGATTTTATTGGCGATCAAGTTAATTTTATCATCATTTTAATTAGTTTAGAATTCATATTTGTTTCGATACAATCATACCGCGACATATCTAGGCATGCCTATACTCCAGCCACTTTCGATGAAGAGTGCTTAACCTAAAAATAACCTTCTATCTGTTGGTTTTTATATATGTATGTTTCTTAATTATTAAGGATTTCTGATTATTGCCTTCAATATAAAATACTTACTCGGTCAAAAAACCGACCTTAGGAAGCATTTCA
Source organism: Pasiphila rectangulata (assembly GCA_963082625.1). NCBI lineage: Eukaryota > Metazoa > Arthropoda > Insecta > Lepidoptera > Geometridae > Pasiphila > Pasiphila rectangulata. The sequence continues at coordinate 12,668,797 of OY720249.1, forward strand.
ATATGACAGTTTGTTTACAAACATTCTACATGGAAAGTGGCTGGCATAATAGACGTGCCGCGGCGTCCCCAGAGCCGCTTATGTCACAGGATTATGAATTTATGATGACAGCTTAGCTAATCGAATTATGGTATTAAAATTATTCTATTCTGCTGTCACCAAACTCATCCTACGTGGAATAGACTATAGTACCTTTTTCAAAGTTATAAAAACTGTATATCCTGTTAATGTGAAACTTGACCATTTGGTTAGGTAAGTAAGAGTACTTACTTGAGAATATTGACAAAATAATCCATGGGGATATGTATAACAAATTGAAAGGGGGTTCAGATTAATGAACTAAAATTATCTGACACAAGGTGAGGTACCATGTGTTATTTATTAGAGGCAAGATCTAGTATCTTAAGGATTGTGATATGGTCACACGCCTTCGCCACTATCCTCTTACTGGCATGCCAGAGTTTAGCACAAGTGCTGCTTACGCCATGTTCCAGTCTGACACAAGGTATTAGAAGCCAGGGTTAGTACCTGACTAGTCTTCTGTTTCTCAGTGAGGTCTGTGATAAGGTCGCAAGCCTTCGCGATTATCCTCTTACTGGCCGAGGCAGGCATGCCAGAGTTTAGCACAAGTGCTGCTTACTACATGTTCCAGACTAACACAAGGTATTAGAGACCAGGTACTAACCTCCTCTGCCATGGTGTGCCGGCAGTATAATGTTACCCATCCTCTCATATCTGTGGACGCACTAAGAGCCTGCTGAGGGATACCTCCGGAAAATGGACAGCAACGTCTTTCCGTGTATCAACATCCAGTACTGCGCTCGCCAACCCGCCTGCCAAGCGTGGTGAGCATGGCAACTACCCCTCAGGAGAACCATGATGAGGTGAGACCTGTGTTCAGTAGTGAATGTTTTACGGCTGAAATGATGATGATTGACTAACCTCTTCTGTTTCTCTGTGAGGTCTGTGATATGGTCGCAAGCCTTCGCGAGTATCCCTCCCTTGCTGGCAGAGTCGGGCATGCCAGAGTTAGGGACGAGTGCTGCTAACTTCATGATCCAACTGTTGATTTTGTCTCGCCGCCGCCTTTCTACCTCGTTGTGTGTGGCTCGCCTTTTGTCGTCACGCTAGAGTCAGAGATGTAAGCTATTAAAGTTGTGGCAGAACGAAAAAACTCTGCCGCGATAGAAACGATAACAGTATATTACGTTAGAGTTTCGTTTGTATAAGTTTTTTGCATCAGATCTTCACGCTTCTAACCCTACCCAGCCCTAACTTCACAAACTCACCTTAGTCAAAATATGTGGCAGAAAACCCATTTAACATCACAAGGTCCATTGTCAAGGTCTATTGACTTCCTATCCCGAAAATTTTGTTTATCTGGTATAATCTTAACCCAAGTTAGTAGGGCTCAAGATAATCACGAAGCACTTTGAGAAAAGGTAGGTAGTTAGTGCTCTTGCGTCTTGGCGGAAAAAAAATATTACAGGTTTTGTACTAATGTTAATTACAGGGTCAACTACATTATTACTATATTGGATTATCGGGTCCAATATAGTAATAATGTGTTGTGATCGCGAAAGTTTAAAAAAGGGTCAACTACATACCTTTTTGGCATTATTTACAGCTTTAACTTGCGCTGGCTCTCTTTTGAAGGCTTTCTTGGTTGTATTTACAGCACTGTGGGTGCCAAAAACTTCTCCAGGGTTGCTAATCACATAGTATGTTGCATCTAAAAAAAAATATTAACATTTTTAGCATTGAAACAAATTGCATTATATGGCACAGAATCGTAAACAAAGTAAAAAACAGGTCAATATGTCTGTAGCTAACTTAAGTTGCAGGTTTCATTACAATGTTTTTCTTGAACATTTAGGTAGAAGAACTTTTTGTGAAGAATTCATCCAGGGAAGTACTACCACCATACCTATTTCTGCTGCCAAGCAGTAATGCCTGCACTGCTGTGTTCCGCTCTGAATGGTAAGGGGGCCGGTGAAATTACAGGCATATAAGATCTTACAACTATGTCTCAGGGTGACGGGCGCAATGTAATGAAGCATTGGTCACATGCTTCTTGAACATGATCACCGCGGTATTGCAGTTGTTATCGCTTAACATCAGGTGGGTCTCATCTCATCATATGCATATTCATAAAAGAAAAATCCATTGCTGCATGGCCAGTATCAAACCACTGCTTACAGTTACAGCATGTCAGTGAATAATGGACAAATCGACACCTGCAATTTAAAACATTGTAACTCACTTTTTTGCGAAATTGAGTTATAAACACAGCCTTACTAATAAAAAAATGCGATTTTATTTGCGCTTACCCTTGTAGCTTAATTCACTCCCGTTATAATTTTAGCCAGCGTAAAAACATTGTAACTAGCCGTCCACTAACGCTGATAAAAAGGTATCTTTAGTTACACACACTTGCTCGTGGTAAGTATTAATAATTTTACGAAACAATAATTGTAACATAATATACAATTTTTTTCTTGGTAAGATAGTTTACATAAATGAAAATATTTAATCAACTTTCATCGTAAATTGAGTTACGATGTTGTCGTTCTTAAAAACATAATTATATTTGAAACGTAAGAAAAATTTAGGCGAAGAATTCACTAATAGAAAGGGACAGCTAATACCAAAAAAAGAAATTAAGCCAAGCTGTGGTTGTAAATGTCGAGAATTGATTACAGAAAACCAAAGAAATTCAATATTTAATAATTTTTGGTCATTAGGTGATCATAATAAACCAGCTGATTATTTAAGTCGACTTGTCAAAAGAGTTTCGAGAAAACAAATTATGGCTGGGTCAGCTTCATCTAGCCGACGTAAGTGTTCTTTTGAGTATTATTTGTATTTAGATGGTCAAGAAATACGAACTTGTAAAACTATGTTATTAAATACCTTTTCAATATGCGATATGTGGATACAAAATCTTTTAAAAAAAATGAATAATTCTGCTACAGGTACCATTTTAAATTATATTAGAGGCAATCGCTCGCGCAAAAATATTATTCCCGACCAAATTAAACAATCTATTCGAAATCACATATAAATGCCATTGGTAGACTCACACTACGTAAGAAGTAGATCATCTAAACAATACCTGGATGCAGAACTAAGCTTACCTATTCTTTATAAGTTATATAATGAATTTATGAAAGAAAAACATCCTGATCAGGAAGTGGCTACATCTCTGCAATATAGACAAATATTTATAAAGAAATTTAATATTGAGTTTAATAAGCCTAAGAAGGACCAGCGCCCCAAATGTGACATTTTTAGAAACGCTTGTGTAACTGATAAAAGTAAGTCAGAACATGATTTAGCTTTACATGTTGCAAATAAAGAAGTAGTTAGAACTTTGAAGGACATTGACAAGAACTGAGCCAAGAACTCTGATTCTGTTGTAACAGCAGTTTATGATTTACAAAAAGTTCTAAACACTCCACAGTCAGAAGTATAAATTTTTTAATAAAAGGAAACTTGCTACTTATAATTTCACTATTTTTAATATGGGTAAACGTGTAGGATATTGCTATGTGTGAGACGAAACTATCGGACGTAAAGGCTCGAATGAAATCAGTAGTTTTGTTTTCGACTTTATAAAAATGAAGGTTCAGGAAGGTTATACTGAATTCAATTACTACTCCGATAGCTGCGGTGGACAAAATAAAAATAGGATAGTATTTTCGATGTACGCGTATGATAGCAAGATGTTCAATATTACTATAAATCATCACTTTTTCGAAGTTGGACACTCTCAAAATGAGGGTGACGCAATGCACGCACTAATAGAGCGGAGAAAAAGATTTAAAAAATTTCTGTGCTACATTCTTGTCAAACTTTATTGTAGTTGCTTAAAACTGGACGATGAAGGAAGCCATCTTTCTGACACAAAGTTTGATCATTTTCCCTCTGCTTTCACGCAAATATGTATGTATATGAACTTGCGTGGAAGCAGAGGCAAAATGATATAATGATATAAATTGAAAGGCTGATTTGTTTATGGTTATTTTTTTTCAGTAAAGATTTAATTTATCTATTTCATCTTACATTATCTGTCAAACTTTATTGTAGTTGCGTGGAACTGGAGGGTGAAGCAAGCCATTCCTCTGTCACAAAAGACAATTCCCCCACTTCCACCCAAATACAATAAAGCCTAACGGGAACTGTACGTCCTTAAAAAGTTTAATACAATATTTTAAAAATATGTTTATGTTACATTACTTTGTAAAATTTAGAAACTTTGTGAACCTGATTGTAAAGGTTAGCTTTAGGTTAATTTTGATATTTTAGAATAATAATAATAAAAATTTTGCTAATTAATTATTTTTTTTATTTATATGGTAACTCAAATAGTAGAATAAAATAAATATTGTGCATTGTAACTCAGACTTACAATTATTTTTCTCGGTGAATTAGTTATTATCATACTAAATTGCATTGTATGTCTGAGTTACAACTGTAATTTAGAAATCCGTTTTTCGTGAAACATCATTGTAAGTCATAAAAATATATAAAATACATAAGTAAACAACGTATTAGTCATACAGCAATGTAGATTATTCCTTTTTACATATATTTACAAAGTTGGAGGGCCCTAGGACTTGTAGGAACAAAGTAAGAAATTTTTAAATCTTTGATTCGCTCTACTGAAAAGTAGTGAAAAATGAGTTACCATGTTTTAAATTGCAGGTGTCGAAATGTCTGTACGATCTGCAGATATTTGTTCAGGGTGTTCTGGGTGTTTTCTATATATAATAAAAAAATATATATATATATCTATGTAGTATAATGTATTAACTATATGAGTCATCTAGTACCCATAACACAAGCTCTGCTTAACTTGGGGCTAGATGATGCTGTGATTTATCTAGCATTATTTATTTATTTAGTGTCAATGTGTGGAGGATAGAGCTTAAGGGCAGACAACATTGATAGTCTTGGGCAAATGATGGGTTGGACTGGAATCATGTTGGATGGCACAAACTAAGGGAGGTGTATACCCAGCAGTGGACAAATGACATCTACAGATGATGATGATGATAGTATCACACATCTCACTCCTGGCTTCTGCCGGTATAGTAATTCTCCCAACAAGGAACTGTTCTTAACCCTTAAGCTCGACTGTCACCTATCATAACCCCTCAATGGATAAAACATGAGAGAAACATTAGAATGCACTTTTTGTTTTGTTGATGTATTCATATAGATTCATATGTTGTCAAGTCAACGGTAGTATCAAATCATGCATATGAATGTAAATGTTATTGAGCATAGGGGTTAAAGATTAAGCATAATATTACTGATGGGAAAGATGAAAAAAATAAAACAACTTGTGTTGAAATGTTGTTTTTGATAATTAAACTAATAATGGAGATTACTGCTTACCATGTGCCGGGGAGTTCTGCATATTGGTTCCACTTTCATCACCGGCCATTGGTATCAGTTTGTATGTAACAGCACTTGCTAAAAAAACAACATAAGTTTACAACAAGGCTTTGCAAAATTATATACTTATAATTCCTTTGTCAAGCTAATACAAAACTTAATAACTTAAAAATCAAACAAATCATAAGCATGGCCTCTTTTTAGATTTTTACATACACATTGTTTATTGCAGAATTATAAATACTTACATATTTCTTTGAAATTTTCTGTGTTTTCTAATGTATGCCAGTGTTGCATTCGAAGTGATTTTTCATCTACTGGAACAATAACATAATTAAATTTAACCTTAATTCACTAACAAACCACTAATAATGTGTAAGGCGGTAATTAGATTGGGGGAATTAACCATAACTATGACAATTTCCCTATGAGATAGGAGCAAAACAATTTAATTATGATTTTTGGTTCTTCAGTATTAATGTTAGATATATTCTTATGACTTACCAAAAGGCTCGTCTTTTATCAAGTTCATGTATTCGCCGTCAGCACTGTGAAAACACAACAAATCAACACACTGTACGCTAAAATCGAAGCATTCATTGAATTCCTTGCCAACTTGTGCAGTGCACTACGAATCGGAACGATGGCCTTCGCTGCTAGACACAAATCCCTTGTTATGTAATCCAACGTTACTCACAAATAATTTCACTTCAATTACCTGTTTTCGAGAGAACTTTCAAGAGCATCGTCAATGTCTGCATTTCCTTGAGACATTATGCGCAAATTATTTTTGAATTTTCACAATAATGATCACGGGGACAAATAAAGAGGTCATGTGACGAGACCATAAACACAAATTGACACAAGTTATCAAAAGTTGTCAAAATAATGTCAGTTTGAGATCTGACGTTTGGTTTCGTTTACTTTTGATAACTTCCGGTTGTTTGTCTATGATACTGATTCTATGCATCGCCATCTGTTGACGGTAAAATTTTACATCGTTCTAAGAAAATTGACGCTAGAGGGCATTGGTTAGTTTATTCCATACTCACTAGATGTCGTAGAACATTAAATTATTTCTGATTCCGATTCTGAATCCTTATTCCTTGATAATTGAAAGGGATTCAATTGCAAATCGCATCAGATATTGTAGTCTGCAAATCTGATGCAGACTCTAACAGAAAGTACCTAAGTAGGAACACAGATAATATAATACACTAGTAAGTAGTAGGAAGTAGAGATAAGATACCTAATACTTAATTATTATTTTATCAATCACCTAATAAATATAATAGTTAGGTAATAAATGTAATAGTTCCTAAAATAGTAGAACTGCCACTAAAATTCAATCATCAAGTAGAATTTGGTACCATCTGGCACCTCGCCGGCCGCTGCCGCGGCACGCTAGCTCGCTCGGCTCGTGCGTTGTGTGGCAAACACAACCATAACCTAACCTAAAAGTTTTTTGTAAGGCTTTAGTTAAGGTTACCTACCTATCTAGTTTTAGTGTTTCAATTTAGGGTTTATTTTTATTTTTTGGTATAAACTTAAAATAATTAATTTTAGATATTCTACCCTTGTTAATTGAGTTGTTTTTTATTTGTGCGCACGTTGTGGCCGCCTCTAATTGGGGGAACACTAGCCCTAAGTATTATTTTATTTAAACCTCATTATTGTGTAGTGTCGGCATCTCTTGTTGGTAGCCCAAATAAATAAAAATAATATATATGCGCTGGTGGCTGGAGGCCCAACGCATAGGCAGCATTTTCCGGTTTAGAATCTACAGATAGGCCTATTATTTTCGTAAATATTTGATACTGTGTTTATTAAGAAAGAAAAATGTATTGGTGCACGGCCGGTATCAAAATCAAGACCATCTGTTTAAAAGTCGCCGGTATACCACTCAACTAAAATCGAGATTGATTGATTGATTTAAAAACACGTGATTTAACGGTACCTAAAGGAAAAACATCGTGGGGAAACCCGTGGCATAAGCTTAAGACGTGTTGATCTGTTACATAGCAGGCCGTCGTTCTAGGCCTCGGATGAAATAAACTTTACCCCATATAAATGTAAATTATCACATGTTACAAGAAATAATGTAAAACGTTATTTAAGAATCTAATATTGTGATCCCATGTTGACTATGAACATAATAATATTGTATATTTTATATATTGTTACTTACCATAAAATCCTATATCCCTTTTACTGTTAAATGTGTTTATCTATGAATGATATACCTTTTTTATAATGTTATGTTTTATTGCTTGTGCTCAGTGGATATGCCATCTATCACAAACAAGGTGACCATGGAAGACCAGCGCTGTGGTTTAATTTACTTTGCCACAGCACAAGCTGAATGGTGACCTTTTTTGTCACTCTGACTTAGTTCTATAAATAATTTTGTTAACTGTTCGTAATAAGTGACAAAATAAACATATTTTTATTTCTATCTTATTTAACTTCATTCCTCTGACTAACAGCTGAATAATCTGAGAAGACGGTATAGGTGCTGGTCAAGCCTAATCCATTTAACAATGTCCAAGACACTGCAGCGTCGTACAGCATGAATACCAGTTGCTGACACTGTTTAAAATGTGTAACTATCTAATATTAATTTATCTTTACACTTGGTGGATCTTACTGTGTCACTATTTATCTATCTGTCTCGTCTATCTAAGTAACTATACGCTCACCTTCTTTCCGCTGTTGATTCTCGTAGGCCCAATTACCATAAACAATTCACATCTAAATAGAGCTATTCAGTGGGTACAATTAATTCGATACAGCAATTTACCCCGGTGTACAGCAATAATAAAACATCCCAAGGGTCGACGTGCATTATTCATGAACGTATCTTTCAGTGCGATTGCTTCACAAGGGATGTTTTTTTTTGTACAAAGCTTTCGTATCATAGAAAGGCAGAGGTACTCATAATGTGTATTGTATTTTTTCCGGTCATTAACAAGCATTTATTTAGAAGATTTACCTGGGTTGGTATTTGAATTGTAAGCTGTGTTTTTACCTATACCTACGTACGAGTACCTTCTCAAATGAGAAATGACTTTACGTACGTAGATGTGCTACGCACTGAAGCGCCAGCATTCTATCATAAACATTTTCTTTTTAGGGTATCGTAGTAAAACAAGAAACCCTTATAGTTTCGTTTTGTATGTCTGTCTGTCTGACCGTCCGTCCGTCACAGGCTTTGCGAAGAGACTATTAATCCTAGAAAGCTGATATTTTGCATGAACTTATAAAATAACAACGCCGATATAACCCCACCAAAAAAAAAGTAATTAATTTGGGGTACCTCTCATACACGTAAAGTGGGGATGAAGTTTTTTTCTTTATTTGGCCATCGTGTGGGGTATCGTTGATTAGGTATTTTTATTGCAAAGACAATTTTTCGATAGGGTTCTGTTGGTGAAATATTAAAGTTTTAAACATTTTTCGAGCGTCCCCCATCTAAAGTCTAAACTGCAAGCTTTAAATATGTCAAAAAAATCATGAATGTAGCTTTAAGCATGACATTTCTAGGAAAACTATAAGGGTTACGACGCCAGCTTTACTTGTTTCAGAGACATCGTCGCTCAAATAATTGATGCGGTTTCCCAAACAATCGGAATACTTTAAAACCGAAACCTCAACTCTGGCCGTGGGGTGCCGGCAGTAGAATGGTACCTCTCCTCTCATGCCCATGGATGTAGTAGGAGCCTTCTAAGGGATACCTCCGGAAGATGGGCAGTAGCGTCTTTCCGTGTCATCCATGCCGTACTGCGCTCGCCAACCCGCCTGCTAAGCGTGGTGAGTATGACAACTACCCCTCATGGAGATACATGAGGGAGGCCTGTGTTCAGTAGTGGACTTTTTACGGCTGAAATGATGATGATGACGGTAAACTACAGAACCCTCCATATCATGTGGCCCGACACGCACTTGGCCTAATTTATTTTATTACTGTCCAATGTCAAATTATTGCAAGTCAAACATAATTAGTGCTCTGAGGGCTCATTTTAATTAAATGTTGCGTGCGGTCACATCGCTTCTGTGCATAGCATGGCTTTGACATTCCGTCGGCTAGTTACATTAATTAATTTTGGTGGTTTAAGCCGTTTGTCCATTGTTTTTTGCTGCTCACAGGGATGCACCACGTTGCCTGGCACCATCGAGGACATAGAATACCCAAAAGAGAGGAAATGTCATTTATTTTGTCAACAATTCCACCAAAAATCTGCAGCGACGGCTGAGTTTTGAAGTTGTCAAACTGGGTATTGTCATTACACTGGAGTTATTTTATTTTAACTAATAAAGGGCCCTGGTCACATCCTGTGGCAGGTCGGAGGTTGCAACAGCATACTTTCCGAACCAATGTCGCTAGATGCCAAGGGACTTATGGAAATATACCGTGCAGCTCTTAAAGAAAGATTTTCAAATCAAATTGTAAATTCGAACGTAATATAAATTAAGAATAGTCTATAAGGGTGTCATGTAACCAAAACCCTGTATAAATAATAAATGATTAAAAAAAAAAAAAAAAAAAACTACTAAAGGGCTTTGTCGCTTAGCATTACACTGGAGTTGGGCAAGCAAATATTTTTATCGATTAGTCAAATTATTTACGTAAACGATTATGAATTTATGATTATTTTTTTCAAAGCAAACAAATGAAATAAAATAAGTATCGTAAGTATGCAACTACAAGTGGGCCTTAGCGATATAAAATAGGAATAAAAATAATTAAGAAGTTAAAAAAAAATAACACGGAACTCTATGCATACAAACCTTCTTGGTGTAGTTTATAGAGAATCTCCTTCCTTGGTGTTATTCTGAATTTACTTCCGTGTAGAATACAGTTTTAACAATACCCTTCCTTGGCAGTCGGGTAAAAAGACGGGTCATTGTTGTCTAATATTTCGCTGTTGTCGCTCTCTTTCTAACCACTATGGCATTATATAAATAGGTCTCGCTCTCACATTTTTAGCGTGAACGTAGTCACGGAAAAACCACACATAAAGATACCTAACCGATCGTTAACAAAGCATTAGAAAATAGATTATTTAAAAAAAGGAGAGGATGGTATAGGTGCTGGGCAATAACCTATCTAACAAATGTCCCAGGCACTGCAGCGTCCCTTACAGCATGATTACCAGTTGCTGACGCTGTATAAATCATCTATAATAGATTCAAAGGCCTTACTTACTAAGTGAAAGCGAGAAGCATAGTCAAGTGGCATTTCAAAGACCAGTTTTACATGAGCCGTAAAATGATTGTGGGTTTTAAATTGTATTTTTACTCATATTTACCGATGAAATGTGGTTTTATCTGTTTTGTAGTTTGATTTCCTGCTGCTTTTCCCACACCATCTTATAGAACAACAAGCCAGTTTAAAAGTATTTGAATGTAATTTGAATAATATATTTCATAATTGTACGGAAAAGTACACAGGTACACTGTACACAAGTACACTGTTGGCGCTGTACTGTAAAAGGCGAGAGACAGTTGTCATTGCATTAGTGCAAAAGCACTGATGTGTTTCGGAATTCCTATGACCTTATTTCCCTTTTATTGGATATGGTTCAATGCCTGGCACCTAACTGTTGTTAACAGTATCTAAGTTATTAATAAGACATTGACTAAATTTTAATCGACAGTAATAAATTGTCTTCATGTTGTGATTGAAACTAATAATTATTTTGTCGATTGGAAAAAAGTTGTTGTTGAGTAAGCGCAATCAGGCTTGGGGTGCCGGCAGTAGAATGTTGCCTTCATTCTTGCCCGTGGATGCAGTTAAAATCCAATCGTGCCAGTTGTGCGAGAATGGTATCAATAGCCTATATCCAGCTGTGCAGATAGACAGTATTCCTACGGCTAAGGTGATGACGACGATGAAAAGTAAAAAAAAACAGAAGTTTAAAAAAGTTTATATGAAAGCTCCAAGGGTATTAACGTGCCCAAAGTGCTCTCGTACCTTTTCTTATAAGATTGGTTACACAATTCACCTTAGAGCACACGAAAGGGTAGAAAACCAGAACCCACCTATGAGACTTCTTATCTGAATACTCAGTCGTCATGGCCGAAATCGGCTAGGAAAACATCATCATAAAAGCTCCTTTTGTTATTTTTGTATAAAACGGGAATTACTCACGTAGTATTGTAACGTCGAATTATTCCGACACGTTTCGATTTTCGAAAAAATCATCATCACGGGATTGGATGTCCGTCCGCGCGTGGGGCTGACATCTCATGTCGGCCCCACGCGCAGACGTTACAAATACTACGTGAGTAATTCCTGTTATTACAAAATGAATAGTACCTATAGTCACGTGCTTTAACGGTGAAGGAAACATCGTGAGGAAACCCGCGGCTTAGTTAGCTTCAGACGTTGACCTGTTCTTTCCTCTGCATAATAGCTGACTAAGCTGAGAGGATGGTATAGGTGCTGGGCAAGCCTAATCCATCTGTCCCATCCAATCTGCCTAATCCAACAATGTCCCAGGCACTGCAGCGTCCCGTAGAGCATGATTATCAGTTGCTGACGCTTTATAAATCATCTATAATAGATGCAAAGGCCTTACTTTTTTTATAGTCACGTTAATTTTGAAACTAAAATAGCTCCTTTTGTTACTTATATAAACATTACTGTCTCGGGGTAAAAAGTGTTTCCACTTTCTCACATCCATTTTGAAATTACCTAGTGGAATCTGAGATAGGTATTCTACACGAGTTCTCTGCTCGTGAGGTGGGGCAGGTAGGTTTTAAAAAGATTTATGGTAACACCGCCGAAGCTCGCGAAATAATAAAACAAAATAGATAGAAATTCGTGTTTTCTTTGGCACTTACCGTGTTTTTCCAGTTAAGAGGGATCCGTAATGTGTTTTCTGTTCTCGACTGGAATGCAGTAGTGGACGTCATACGGCTATTATAATGTTGATGATATAAAAAACAAATGAGTGGCTACACATTACAATACGCATTCGTAATTTATTATGCCAGGCTAAAGACAGGGGTACAATTAATTGGCATTACCTACTACATTCTAGGTTGAGTATGTTATTCTGGTTATAGAGGTATTAACCCCACCAAGAATGAAATTATAATTATATTTTTTATTCATTAAATTAATTAATTAAAAAACATTTATTTCTGATTACAGATGGAAAAATTCAATACAGTAATCCATATTATGACAATTTTGATATTATCCATACTAAAGCTAAAAGTATATTATAAACAAGAATAAAAACAAACAAAAAGGTCAAGAAAGCTTGACATGCTTTCTCGTCCAGTACTCCATAAAAATACAGTCTGTGTCCAACCTCTCCGCTATCAGACACAGGTAACTGTTGGGGCTGTCACGCACCCGGCGCATCAAAGAAGCAGAATTAGAATGAGCAGTTTTCAGTAAAAAAGAAAAAAAAGTTTTCTCCTAAACCTAACAGATGGAGCTGCCAAGCGAAGAAAACAGTTTGTTGTTGATCCCTAATTCTGTCATTGTCAAATTGTGTTTCCTACCAGTAAAAAAACACTAACGCCATCTATATGATTCGAGGGAACTATTTTTGAAGTTTGTACTTTTTATTGAAAACGGCTCATTGTAGCAATCAACTTGACACGATTTTAAATTGTATAAAAGTATGACTATGATTTGATGTGGGATGCCGGCAAGCAGTAATACCTACTGCAAGTAGCTGGCTTGCTAAGACAGCAAGCATAAAATAGCAGGTAAGGCTGGGAGTACCCAGCTTTGTATAAGCTATGTTGCTACCTTAGCGATGTCATCATGATATCACCTATCTGCAGCTAGAAACAGGAGATTGTTATTATCACATAAGCTAACACATCTGGGTGAGTTATGATAATAATTAAAAAAAGAGTACCTAAATATAAATCTCAGGTTATAAAGGTAATCTTGAAAAAAAAATGCGTTACAAAAGAGAGATGAAAGCAACTGGAGGATGCCCTTGCGTTTGCGTTTACTCTTGCACCGACGAAAATTCAAAATCAGATCAAATATAAAACATTTTTTTATTAAAAAATAATATGAAAACCCCATTTTTTCTCCTCTAAACATAGGTTCTTGTTTTATTTCCCCCGAATATATCCGAATATTTTTCATTCATTTCGGCCGTAAAACGTCCACTACTGAACACAGGCCTCCTTCATGGATCTCCATGAGGGGTAGTTGCCATACTCACCACGCTTGGCAGGCGGGTTGGCGAGCGCAGTACGGGATTTTAATACACGCATAGACGCTGCTGCCCATCTACCGGAGGTATCCCTTAGCAGGCTCTTACTGCATCCACGGGCATGAAAGGAGGGGTAACATTCTACTGCCGGCACCCCACGGATATCCGAATATACATATACCTGAATTAATTTTCATGGGTAGAATTCATTTAGCCCATGAAAATTAATTCTGGTTTGTATACATGTTAAAATTGTCCATATATACACACCCCGTATAACCTGTTGTTAAATTTAAAAAAAAAATGTAAGGAAACAATAAAGCTTTTCTTATGTTTCGTATATAAGTAATATTCCCACGAAAAGAAAAGTAGCATTACAGTACGTACGAGTTATATGAGGAAAATTCGCAGGAAAAGCCATTTTACAGAACTCTACGCCATAATGTATACTTGCGGTAAGCCATGCAGGCTTTATCGAACGTCAGTATAAAATATTGGCGAGTTAACTCCTGTTTTTGGCGTGTTACATTGCGTTACAGCAGTGATACCACAGCTCTTCCTTATTTCCAATTCATTCGATTTATGGCCTCTTAAAAACATATAGAAGCTAGCTCTATAAGATGTTTCTTTATGAGATTTTTAAGGGATTTTTATACAGGGCAAGCGACCTTTTTGTTGTTTATATTATATCATTATGAGCCCACACATCTTGCGGTGGCCGGCAACACCCTGGTTGGAACCAGAGCTTGCATTGAATGAACCAGATCACCGGTTGAAGAGCTAAAGGTTTAATAAATTGAACCTAACAAGTCAAAATCTCGAATTCCTCCTACCTACTAAATTCCTACGCAAAAGATTCATACACCCTGTCTCCGCTAACCTATATCTAATGAGCGCTTGAAAAACGCTCAAACAGCATTGGAGACGTGTTTCGCCACTCTACAAAGCAACTCCAGGAGAAAACAAAATCTGTTTGGCGATCGAAGGGGCAACACGTTTAGGGAGATTCATGGAGATCCATGAGGGAGGCCTGTGTTAAAAAATGGACGTTTACGGCTGAAATTATGATGATGATGATGATTTGTTGTTCATTTAGATGTTGATATATCGGTGAATAGCCGGAAATTGATCCAAGATACCTATAGGGATAGGTATAGGGAGTTTAGGGAGAGTTGTCCTGATTATTTACTAAATCACTATTTGATTTGGTCCATAAATAACAACTCACTGAGCGTTTATTCTGTGGGACCGCAAGGACCTCATAGATAAGTCATTTAACATAAACCGCACCTCATAAAAGCTGATCATGCTGCTGGGGAGCTGATGTATGTTCTGGGCCTATTAATCCATCTTACAACGCCTCAGGCACTGCAGCGTTCTTCATGTCATGAATATCAGTTGCTCACGCTGTATAAATCATATATTATAGACGTAAAGGCCTCATTTTACTTCTCACTCTTATGCAATAAGATATAATTATATTTTTTTATTATAAAAAATAAACAAGACTGTTAAATTTCTGGCTAATGGTGCTGTGTGGAAAAATGTACCTATCTGTGTTTGTTATATAAACTCGTAACAACCATAATTTAATTCACCCTAATTTCGCTCACATTAATAAGACAATAAGATTCATATTTAATTAAATCTACCCGACTGCACACGGTTTGAATAACAAGCAGAGCATCTACATCATCTCTCGGATTTGTGCAAATCTTTTGCTGAATTGCTAAAGTTGAGTTTGATAGGCACCTTATTTGTTCTAAGGCTCAACTACATAAGATTTTATTTATTATCTATGAGCTTCTGCCCAGTGTTTGTTGATCCTGTTTTTGTTAAGGTTCTGTGTAATATTAAGACAACTGTGTTGTGGGTGCCGGCAGTAGAATGTTGCTTCTCGTCTTTTGTCCATGGATGTAGTGAGAATTTGCCAAGGGATACCTCCGGAAGATGGGCAGCAGCGTCTTTCTGTGTATCAACGTCCCGTACTACGCTCGACGATCCGCCTGCCAAGCGTGGCGTGCATGGCAACAACCATCTCATGATCTGGAGATCTATGTCCAGCAATTGACGTGGCCAGTAGTCCTACGGCTGATATCATGATTAAAACAACAATTTTAATTATGAATATAACTGAAAGAGCAAGTAGGAGTGCTTCTTTTTATGCATAGCGCTGTCTGTCTGTCTGTGCATGACACGGTTACAACCGAACGCGTGGACCGATTTACATGAAACCTTTTTGTTAGCACTGTCTTAATGAAAGAAGGGTACTGATTGATTTTGGTGACTAGGATCACAGGGACCGGAGTTATTGTGACCTCATCGTATTTGAAAATTTGAAATTTAAATTATTATTTATTTGGTTTTTTGGAAACCTTCGCCCCCTTTTCTGGTACCCCCGTACCAATGCTTGCTTCACTTCTTCGCCTCACTTGGAAAAAAATCTGAAGCGAATAAATTTAATTATGTGCTTTATTCAATAAAAAGTTTCGTTTCATTAATAAATTGACATTTCTATGTGGCGTTTGTGTCCGAATGAATAAACTCTTTTGACTTTGTGAAATACCCAGATTAAAATTTCTCACGTAACTGTTATTCATTGCCTATCAAAAATTTTCTAAGTTGCAAACTAATTTTTACCATAGTTTCGCCACTCAAGGTAGGTACCAAATATCTTGACATCGTCATAAAGTTTCTGCTGTAATTATAATAATAGCATAAAAGGGATTCTTCAGAACTCTGCTGTTTATGAACCCGAATAGAACACTTTAAATTAGGTCTCATTTTTCAAAACTCAGTTCTGATTATGGGATCCATGAGGAATCGAGGGAACTCCTCAAATGTTGGTAGGTAATCATTTAGCGATTTTGGCATATTTAGCTCTAGAACTACTGGCTCGAATTTATAAAATCTTTTAGTATAGCTATCGAGGAAAGCTTTCGGCTTTATCTTATAACTCTACGACAAATAGTAGAAGAACAGAACATCAAAGTGCGTACGAAGTCACATATCCAGTGTTATATAAAGCTACGTGACTCAACAAGAATCTCAAAATTAATGTTCTCATACACAAAGGTGAATAATCTGCATGCTAACAAAGACATGATAAAATACGCTCATGGGCCTTCATTCTGCTTCCTACAAAAGCCGAGGTTACCGAGATGCCAAACATCATTTTACTTAAGAAGTTGCGAAACTTTTGCTCGTATTATTTTCTGCAGCTAAATTATAATTCTGGTATTTTCGGAGATAGAATCTAAATTAGGTACCAAACAGGAGAATTTATTGCGTAATTACCATTAATTATTTCTATATAGTTCTATAATATCAACCAAATTCGATGTAGCATGTTTAACCTAAAATAAGTTACTTTTTGTTGGATTTATAAATATTCAATATAACAATAATCGGGGGTTGGTAATCACTTCCTTCAACATAGGTTCATTTAAATTGTTTTATTTTGTCCCCATTCCTAGAGCACTTCATTGCTTAAGGCAAGATGTGGTCAAACTATATAAAAAAAACTTTTTTTTACACATAAGGTACAAACGGTAAAGAGTTGAACTACACATTTTCTGTATAAATCAGAATTATACGAGTTCAAGTCTTGTAGGTAACTCGTAAATAACATAACATCGAATTTAAATACTGCCTTTAATAATTTTCAAATGGTTAAACCAATGTTTATAAAACATGTCTAATAACTACCGCTAAAAATTTACCGCACCCAAATTGTTTCACCCGTTTCAAAGCTACGGTTCCACACGGGAAGACACTCACGCAGACTCACAGTTAGCAGTCAGACTTTTATCACCCCTCTTTAAAGAAGCTACACAAATTTTACATAAGATCTTAGTTATTGAGTTAGACTTAATGTCGCCGTTTTGGCCTTGTATGGCTCTATCGCTAGCGACACCCAGTCGCGACATCCGACAGTTCAGGGACTAGATCTAGACAATATTGATGTCTTGTTTAGAGCTGTGAACACAATAAAGCCTGCGATAAAATTGTGTCCGTTTCAAGATAAGAGAGTTTATTTTATCTTTGATAGCTACTATTTACCCGTTGTTAGTTTACCTGGATGGCTTCTTCAGGGAATAGGGAAAGTAGTCTGAAGATTTTAATGTAGAATGAATGAATGAATGAATTATTTATTTGTATTATCTTATATAAACAAGTTGTATCACTATATTTTGACCTTCCAGTCGTACAAATATTTATAGATTGCTTTTACACAAAGTTATATTATACTCTTTCAAACTCTACAAACCAGCCAAGACAAACCTCGTACGGTTTTTATGGCACTGACTTTAATAACTATGTATTTAAGCTTTTGAGTATAAATAAATAAATTAAATATATATATATATGTATATATATAGTTTGAAGTTCTTTAAGTCATGCATCAATGAAGTCATTATCCATAGGTATGTTTAAAATTTAAATTTCAAGAAATCTGTTACTGTTTAAAATGCTGTTTTAAAACTGCATAAGCAATTAAAATATGACCCAACTAAACTCACGAAGAGAAGAAAGGACAAAGTTACCTGTAATGAGACAGTTTATTCAAAATTTGCAAAACGACAATACATCAAACAATCCAACAATCTGTACAATAAAATCAATAAAAAATTAAATATTTATCCACTTACTAAACACGCAACTAAAACTATTCTGTGTTTTAGTTGCGTGTTTTGTTCAATGAATACTGGTTTGCAAGAATCTGTCCATTTCAGGTTAAAGATTGATCGTATGCATTTCTTTTGGGTTATAAAAGCTCTTGATGCATCTGTCGAGTTTCCCCACGTTATTACTCCATACCTTAGTGTTGAACTCACGTGGCTATGGTAGACCATAAATGCTGTGTCCATGTTTGTCAGGGCTTTAATTTTCCTAAGTGAATAAACAAATTTATATTTTTTTTGCATACAACATCTACATGTGTCTTCCAATTTACAGTGTCTATCTAAAACTATTCCTAAAACTTTAATGTCATATACTTCATCAATGTCAATATTATTTAATAAATAATGAATATTGCTGGACAAATCACACAGCATAATCTAGCCAGAAGCTAAGCAGAGCTTGTGTTATGGGTGCTAGTTGACTGATATACTTAATACATTATACTACATAGATAGATATTTTTATTATATATAGAAAAACACCCAGAACACCCTGAACAAATATCTGCAGATCGTACAGACATTTGTCCCGAGGCGGGAATCGAACCCGCAACCCCTAGCGTCGCAGGCGGACCTTCGCCCGCTGCGCCACAGAGCTCGTCTAGTAGATTAGTTATTATAATAATCTTAAAATCAAAACTATTTCAGTTTTTATTATTGTTACTGTAAGTTGAATAATTAGTAAATTTAGTGTTTTTTGTATTTATTTTTAAATTGTTTGTTTCTAGTCAGTCAATTATATTTTTAAGAGCTTTATTTGTAACAATAACCCCGTTTTATAAGGATTACTCTTTAGTAAGGATAATAATAATAAAATAATAATAATAAATAATGCGGGACAAATCACACAGCATCATCTAGCCCCAAGCTAAGCAGAGCTTGTGTTATGGGTACTAGATGACTGATATACTTAATATATTATACTACATAGATAGATATTTTTTTTATTATATATAGAAAAACACCCAGAACACCCTGAACAAATATCTGCAGATCGTACAGACATTTGTCCCGAGGCGGGAATCGAACCCGCAACCCCTTGCGTCGCAGGCGGACCTTCGCCCGCTGCGCCACAGAGCTCGTCAAAGGATAGTTGTATCATCGGCAAACAATACAGTATACTGGTCAGTCGAGTTTGGCAGTTCGTTTATATATGTATAATATAAACAAAGCGGTCCCAGGACGCTACCCTGTGGTACACAATAATGGTTTGTTAAGTACATAGACCTAAAGTTTTCCATTGTATTGGTTTTTGGACACATTTTAATGATTTCTGTGCATTGTTTCCTGTTAAGTAAATAACTATCTAACCATTATATGCCATATTGCTCTAGTTTATTTAACAAACTTTTACGACAAACCATATCAAACGCTTTACTCATATTCAAAAATACTGCTGTTGTATATATAGATATTATCTACGGCCTCAAGAATTTCTTTGACAAGTTTAAAACATGCCAAAGTGGTGGATTTATTTTGAAGGATACCATTTTGATCTTCGCTTATAACTTCATTTTTTTCCATAAATTTAACAACCCTCGTGGCCATAACTTTCTCGAATATTTAAATATTAAGAAAGTGTAGAGGCTAAAAGGATAGTTCTATAGTTACCTGCATCTGCTTTTGTACCTTTTTTAAAACGTGGTTTAAGCAGTGAGCATTTCAATGCGTTTGGGAAAGTACCATTTCCGGAAGAAAGGTTGATTATGTAGGTTAGAGGTTCTGATAGTGCACATATATTTTGTTTTAGCATTTTTGTAGTGATATTATCATCAGTAGAATTTGTATTTCCTAAAAGTAGGGTTGTTTTTATGATTTCTTCACAAGATCTGGTTCTAAAAAAATTTAATTGAATACTCCTATTTTGATTATTCCTATTATTTGGTTTACTTTCATCTTCTTTGTCACCATTTCAAATACTAACAAAATATCTATTAAAGTATTCTGCGATGTCCTGGCCTTTGTTTAATGATTGAATCCCGTCTGAAATTTGTTGTATTTCTCTGTTTTCATAGGTTTGTTTAAGTCTATTATTCACTATCTTCTATGTAGCTTTGCATATGTTGTTTGATTTTTTTATATAATTTATAGAGAAAGAACCGTTTCGTAAAGCAACTAGGTACACGAAATGCAGTGATTTTGCTAAAAAAAATCTGTCGCCATTAGTACCTAAAAAACATCTAAGCCATATCTGATTTGTGTGTTAAATATTGAAATATAGAAAAATACTGTGGTACTGTTTGTCCAAATTATGTTAAACAAATTAAGTACATAAATTGTGTTATCAGTTTAAAGCGTTACTATCAAACATATATTTAATAGCTTCTTTATATTTAATATTCAATTGAAAATATTAGTCGTAGTCAACAGATTAAAAAAAAACAATCCCTATAAAAGCTTGCTTTCATTCACCATCACGTAGGGGTGGGATGAACCCTTTGCATCAGCACGTATCAGAACCTATCCAAGATAAGTTCACTCATTTTGTTTTCTATCATTCAAACATTTGTGCCACACACACGTGGAATTCTACCTTTAGATTTCAAATTCGAAATAGATTATATGTGAAGGATGCAAAGACATTTTCCACAAATGTATTTGGAAGGATGCTATGAATAAGAAACAGTGAGGTTCGAATTGACGTCTGATAGAGAAGAATGGAAGAGAAAAGCGTGTTGTGCCGACCCTACCTAATGTAGGATAAGGTCAGGGAATAAATGGAAAATAATGATGAGATTTCAAATTATAAATAATTTATTCATACCAGATGGATAAACTATACTTTAAGATCACCATCAGTAACATGAAATATAATTATGGAAATATATAATATTTAATCTATTTTGTACGCTTCAGAATTAAAAATGGAACCAGACAAGTGCGAGTTGGACTCTCCCACTGAGGGTTCCGTAGGTACGTAGAAACATAATAATAATTATAGATTATCTGATCTATGCAGAGGGCAGGATAGGGCTAGTAATGACCCAAGACAGGGGGCACCTATATCGTCACTTGCCCTATCCAGGTGCATAGTTCGCTTGCGTATATGGTTTTAATTTCAACTTGATACCTCAACACGTTCTCAAGATAAAGGGTCTTGACAGACCGACAGACGGACAGACAGACATAACAGACTGACAACAAAGTGATCCTATAAGAGTTCCGTTTTTTTCCTTTTGAAGTACGGAACCCTAAAATCAAGTGAGGGAAAGGAGAGAAAAATATACCTCACTCTTTCGTTTATCATCATCACCATCATGCGTATCCCGACTTCAGCCACTGTTGGGTATAATGGAGTAAAAGTTAAAAGACATTTATTTTTGACTCATAAAATAGGCTTCTCTTTGTTCGTGCCACCCACAATAGCGGTCTTTTGCTAGTCCAATTCTTACATCATGTAATCATCAGGAAAAACTTGCAAAATGCAAGGTAGTTAACTCAATGTTATCTCAAGCCAAGCGGGGACTCTAACACCTTCATTGGTTGTTTTCCCACATTACCACTGCCTTATATCCGATTGAACTGAAGTTTACACACCTTTAGCTCTGGTGACTATATAATATTATAACTGCAATACTTTAAACTTTCAAATAGGCCGGGGCCACAAGGTAAAGTCAAAGTCAAAGTTCATTTATTACAATAGGATGTTAATTAAAAATTTATTTTACCTATTATTCTCTTCGCTAAATCACCAGGCGAATTTACTACTATGCTCGAAGATCTCTACACCGCGTCACTAACTGTAGGGCTGAAAATGAATACGACTAAATATCCAACCAACCAAGTTAATGTCCAGAAATTAAAATACGGGACATATTTAAGTACACGGTCAAGATATCTAATTTGTCAGCAACTACGTGTACTTGGGACAGAAGGAGATGGGCAGACGAGAGAGGTTGAGAGAAGGATCCAATTGGGCTGGGCAGCTTTTAACAAACATGAGGATGTCCTGAAAAGCAAACGCATACCGATCATCAAAAGAAGCGTA
This sequence comes from Pasiphila rectangulata, assembly GCA_963082625.1. Lineage (NCBI taxonomy): Eukaryota > Metazoa > Arthropoda > Insecta > Lepidoptera > Geometridae > Pasiphila > Pasiphila rectangulata. The sequence continues at coordinate 12,691,065 of OY720249.1, forward strand.
TGCCAACAATGTATTCTTCCTGTCGTCCGATTTGAATTCCCAACACGCAAATATTCTATGTAAAATCGTCGTGTTAGGTGGATTCCGGCCGTAAGCAAACACTGCATTTCGTATGCTGCGTATGTAAATGTGTACGTGACCCGTTTGGCGGTTCGGTGTGGTAACCTTTTTATCACGCTGTACTTACTCAGGGATAAATCATGTTTATTTTTGTTTTTCGTCATTTTTCTTTGGGTTTCGTAAGATTGTGTCAATTGGATGGAGAGTAGTTTGGCATAAAAGTAGAATTTGATTGGATTTTTTTAAGGAAGATAAGTTCCGTAGGTAGGTTTTTTTGGTACATGTGGTGATCAATAAAGGGTTATCTATCTATCTATCTTTATTTTTCTAATTTTGCTCAATAAGCGAAGGTTGGGCTCAGTACCTAACCTTTTTACCCACGCGCGACTTTTTAATTTATGAGAGTAATTCTCACATCTATACAAATTATACGAGTAGGTATTTATTTGTACGGGAATGCTTGTTGTTACAAATAAATTGCCTTGCCTTGCCTTGTCTTATCTAAAAATCATTATCTTTAATTAAATTATATTAAGTTGTTCGCCACAAACGAGCGAACGACTTTTTTCAATAACGTCCCATTGCAATTGAACTTCATTGATGAGAATAGCTGCAAACTAGCTTGAAACGCAGGATGTTTCAATCGGCTACTAAGCGTGTGTTAGTAAAATCTCCCTACATTTAAATTTCATGAAAATCCGGGCACGTACAAAGTAATACTCGGACAAAAAACATTGATTAATAAATATCCATAACTCAACAACTACACCTTTTATGAAAAATCCCCCACTACAATTTGTCTTAATATAATCTTCTTATCTTTCAAATTTGATTAAAATATCATCATCCGTTCAAAAGTTGTCCTCGGACAAAAAAAAAAACGATTTAACCTACATATCTCAAAAAATATCCCATAAATCAAAATTCTCCCACGATAAGCGATGCGTATTGATGTAATTTACTTAAGTTATTGATTTCATCGAAATACGATCATCCGTTTAAGAGTTATCCTCGGACAAAAGTTGCGGACATACGAACAAACACTCAGCGGAAACGCCTAGTTGCCACTAAGAACTTCGTTCGCTTCGCTCACTCGATTAGAGTTCCGCAAAACAAATAAAAATAATAAAAAGGTGAACAAAGCCGCAGGCAGCAGCTTGTTTTTAATAAATATGAATAGTCTGATAAAGTTGTCAGTTGTCTCAAACCTTTTTAACAAATAAAATTATTTAACCGTAATTACAAAACCCGTAAAATTTGTCGTAAATTAAGAGACGGGACGAGCAATCTCCGTCGCCTGTTCAAACTTGTTTACACAATGTAATTTCCCTAGATGGTTGAGCACTCGAATTTTGCTTTGTACCTTTAACGAAAAGGGACACTTGTAATGTTCATACACCTAGATCCGAGTTAGAGAGGTGACACACGGGCGATTACTGTGAATTGCGTTAGCGCTGCGTCAACTGAGCGGTGACGCTCCGTTGTTCTACATTATAAAACTGAACGACATGCCACACGATGCGTTGTAATGACGGAGGGTGACACAGCGCACCCGCAACGCACAAAGAGAAGAGGGAGACGAGGTGGGGAATGGAGCTGCGTTGAAACGACGCGACGGAGCGGCAGCGCTCAAAATATTCAATTCCATTGTCGATCAAAGACTGAGACATCTCACACCAACGCTGCGACGTCGGAGATAGCTGCGTTGACGCAGCGTCGACGCAGCGCACGTGTGGTAGTCACTACGTTGAAATCATTACGTTCCGACGACACAGCGCTGCCGCAACGCCCGTGTGGCATTGCTCTTAAGGTTACCTTTATTTAGCAGTTCGTACATTGACCCCGTCGCCTCGTATACCTCTTGAATGTCATAAAATGACTTTTGCCTCAGTCCCCAGAGTATGAGGTAACAACAAGTTAACAGTAACAAGAGCCCCAGGATGTAACTATCATAGAACACTTGAGGCCCCTCGCACATGAGCACACAATAAAAGTAAGGGCTCTTTAAGTGTGAGCGGGCGTTGGTTCCTATACCGGTATAAAAGTATTGTGGATGATATGTTACTGAATTTATACAATGACACTGAAGTTTGATGGGGACAATGAATGAAAAACCAATGATCCCAAACCTCGAGTAATTTCCTCGGGCTGAGACTTACATCAGGAGCTGGACCGTCATTGATCAATTTCTTCCTGCGTCTATGACAGGTGTTTTTACAAGCTTTTATTTAGCTTTCCCTGCATGTAAGTATGTATGTAACTATGTTTGTTCGCAGAATCTTGCAACTCAATTTCGAAGCAGATATCTTCAACCAATTGAGCTGAAATTTTGTATAATAAAAAAAATGTTTATCCCCACGTGTATGGGAGGTACCTACCCCAAATAAATTTTGTATTTCAGCATTTTTTTGCAGCGTTATCTTGGCGTTGTTATTCTATAATTAACACCTTTCTATGACAAATAGTCTCTTCTCAAAACCGGTGCCGGATGGACGGACGTACAGACAGACAGACAGACCAAGCGAAACTGTAAGGGTTTCTTGTACTATGAAACTCTAAAAAATATAGTTGGCATTGTTCTCTATGCACCGTGCGTCATTTTACTCTTCTTTATCTTGTACGGTAAGGGTGAAGTTTCACTACCAATGATTTTGGTACTAAGAGTCGATTGTCAAATGTATTTTGTAGGAAGTTCCGTTTCCTTATTATTATTTATTATATTTGGTGCGTAGCACATGCTACGGTGCTACGTCGTAGAACATATTTCCATAAAATAGATATTGAAGTGTAATACATTTTATTTTTCGACATTAAGTATTCTATCAAGTATCTGGCATAATAAAACAAGATCGGCTTACTCTGGGGCTAGATGTAGATGGTGCTGTGTGAAATGTACAGAATTATTTATTATTTATTCTACCCTTGCTAGTAAAATTGACCCTACGGCGGAAATAAAATGACGAGAGAAAGAAATCTTGCCGAATATCATAGAAAGAAGTGGTTGGAATAGGAAATGGGCATATAAATTATTTTACAACCGCTAATCACCAGTTGACAATCACCTTTTTTGAGTTTTTCCAACACCTCCACAGAGCAGAGTCTAATAATTATAATTTATTTACATTATTATTTATAAATAAATTATAATTATTAATGTCTGGCAACTACCCCTCATGGATCCCCATGGCCTGTGTTCATCAGTGGACGTTTTATGGCTGAAATGATGATGATGAATGTCTGCCGTCAGCCGTGGGGTGCCGGCATTAGAATGTTACCCTTCCTCTCCTACCCGTGGATGCAGTAAGAGCCTGCTAAGGGACACCTCCGGAAGATGGGCAGCAGCGTCTTTCCGTATATCAACATCCCGTACTGCGCTCACCAACCCGCCTGCCGAGCGTGGTGAGTATGGCAACTGCCCCTCATGGAAATCCATGAGGGAGGCCTTAGTTCAGTAGTGGACGTTTTACGGCTGAAATGATGATGATTAATGTCTGTACGGAGAACCGCACGATAGGAAATGTCAATGAACTAGGTAAAACAGCTAAGCATTTTGTTATAACGCACACATGCAATAAGGTTTCGTTCTCATCTATCCCGCCACAAGCCCCTATAATATCAATTAATATTTGTTTACAAAAGACCTCGATTTTTCAATGGTATATTAGAATGAAGACCAAAGCTTTCTCCCAACCTTACGTAGGTTTGGAGAAAGCTTTGGTCTTCATTCTACCAACCTTCAAACGACTTTATTTGTCAGAAATACATTATTTTATTCGTGCCAGAACACAACCTTGAGCCTATTTCCCGAATAAACTCGTAAAACTATTGCAAAAGAAACCTAATCTTCACTTACTTCGCTTGTATTGAAGGTCAAATTATAATGGCAAGATAGCAAATAACTTGGCAAGATGCGATATGACGTAATCCGCCCCATGGCAGGGCAAAAGCTTTCCGCTGTTGACTATTGAAAAATGGACCTTATGTAAAACGTGAATAAGGGTTGTGATAGGTTGGGTGGTATGTTTGTGGATCTTGTTTGCAGACACGATGGCACCACCAAGGCGACTGTCTGTCGTGCTGTGAGATGAAGTCATTTGCGCCGTAGGGTGGCTCAATCGATACAGGGTTTGTTGTTCGGACATCTTGGGGCAGATCTAATTAAATGTTTTAATCTTACATATTTTAACATGAATATTCGTAAAGATTATAAAGGCAGAAAGATCTAATTCAGTAGTTTCTGCTTACATAGGTAATAAAGAGATGTCTATACTTGTGTTAGCGACTTCGATAATATTCTGGGTTATTTAAATTGATAAAGATCATTGTTGAAATGTCATTGTCTAGTTGATCTAGTAAACATGTCAAAGTCAATATAGAAGTTGTAAAGAAATAGGCATTCAGAGTGAAAGAAAGGTTAGTGAGATGGATGGTTATAAAAAGGAGATCGAGTGATATTGAGTAAAAATAGCGAAGAAACGGAAAATTACTAAATGATATGCGATAAATCAGTGCTAAAGGTAAACGAGATATTGTGAGTATATTAGTAAGTACATTTAAGAGGCTTGAAGTATTAAAGAAGCTATTTTAATATGAATACCTGACTTATCATTGAATAAGCCCTCGGAAAAGGAAAATCTAACACTTGTGTTAATGATGTTTTTTTATACTAGCCGCATTCCGCGATTTCACCCACGTAGTTCCCGTTCCCGTGAGAATACGGGGATAAAATATAGCTTTTGTTACTCAAGAATAATGTAGCATTATAATGGTGAAAGAATTTTGAATATTGGTTTAGAAGTTTTTGAGTTTATTCGTTACCAACATACAAAATACAACATACAAATCTTTCCATTTTATAATATTGAGAGATGAGAGATAGGATTGCGTTTGAGCACATCTTGCCTGATGTTAAGCAATGATGTGGTCTAGGATGGGACACGCTTGCTTTGACCTCAAGTTTATTGAAAAAATAAATTATATTTGTATTATCTGACGGACAAAATAGAATCTGGGTTCATACCCTGTCAATAGCCTATTAACTGATTCAAAAGTTTCTGCTTGCAGAGGTTTTAAACATATTCTTGTCGGTATTTATGATCTGATGTATATTCACCTATTAATTTAACTAAATTAAATTAAATTCATTTATTGTTTCAGATAACACGATTCATAGATTAGAAAAATAATGTCAGAACTAGTCACTTTTAAAAAAGCTTTTAAACGATAAAGCGACATACATACAGAATAAGCTAGACAGAAAGGTACATAATTAATCAATATTTCTATTATTAAGAAGAAAAGTTTGTGATTTGTGAGTTTGTGAGGTTGTAGGGGGTAATTTCTGGACCTACTGAACCGATTTTGAAAATTATTTTACTAATTGAAAGCCACAGTACTTGTAAGTGTCATAGGCTTTAAATTTACCCGAAAAATAAAAAAATACTTTTTCGTGGTAGTTGTTAGTTGCAAATGCAAAGTCAGAGAAAAAACGGTTGAACGAAAACTTTTTTTACAAACGCTGCCTTAAAGATCAGAGGTATTATGATTGAGTTCCAGATAAAAGTTTAAGAGCTTGATAATGCCTACAAAAAAGTCAGCGACAGCCTATGTCTAACTTTCATATTTAAGTTACAAAAAGTTGATTTTTATAATAAAAAATAATTTAAATCGTAAGGTGATGTTATTGTTTATATTACAGACAATTATGAATTCTTATCAAAGTAAGTAAATTTATCGTCTCAAGTGTTTGAGAAGCCGCCTCACAGGAAATGGACCTGGATGAGTCCCGATGGTTCCACGAGAAATGAGATTGATTTCATCTTGACCAACAAGAAACGGGTATTCAATGATGTCACTGTGATTCACAGGGTGAAAACCGGAAGTGATCACCGAATCGTTAGAGGCACATTGAATATGAACGTTAGACTTGAAAGGTCCCGTCTGATGAAATCTACGCTCCGACCCACTCGTGCACATATCCAAAACCTCGAGAGCTTTCAACTCGAACTTTCAAATCGCTTTGATTGTCTGGGTCTCGAAGAACATGCATCAGTGGACGAGATCAATAACAGGTTCGTAGAAACTGTCCATACGGTGGGGTCTCAGTTCTTTAAGACGCCCCGTACAAATAGACCTCAGAAACTCTCGGATGACACTCTTAACCTCATGGCTGAACGACGCTCATTACGACTGCAGTCTCCCGATGATGCTAAGTCACATAGGCAGCTCAATAGACAAGTTTGGAAATCCTTGCGGCACGATATTCGTACCTTTAATACAGCTCGTATTAAAGATACGATAGAGCGGAACAAAGGCTCCAAAGTGTTCGCGAGAGATATGTCTATTGGGCAAAGCCAGATGACGAAGCTGAAGAGGGAAGATGGCAGTATAGCGTCAAGTAAAGCAGAAGTGTTAAGGGAAGTCGAAAGGTTCTATGGACAGCTCTACGATTCGGTCACTAAACCTGTTTGCAGTGTGGCAGAAGACCCTAGAGCCAAGCTGACCCGACATTATACCGAAGATATCCCGGACATCAGCCTGTACGAGATCAGGATGGCCCTGAAACAGCTTAAGAACGACAAGGCGCCGGGGGAGGACGGAATCACTTCAGAGCTTCTGAAAGCGGGTGGATCACCGATACTTAAAGTCCTTCAGAAGCTCTTCAACTCCGTCTTGTTCGAAGGTATTACGCCAAAAACATGGAACAAAAGCGTCGTGGTACTGTTCTTTAAGAAAGGTGACAACACCTTGCTTAAGAACTACAGACCGATCTCGCTTTTGAGCCATGTTTATAAGCTGTTTTCAAGGGTCATTACAAATCGTCTCGATCGCAGGTTTGATGACTTCCAGCGTCCCGAACAAGCCGGGTTTCGAAAAGGCTACAGTACCATAGACCACATTCATACGCTGCGGCAAGTGATACAGAAGACCGAAGAGTATAACTTGCCGCTATGTCTCGCGTTTGTGGACTATGAGAAAGCCTTCGATTCGATCGAAACATGGGCGGTGCTCGAGTCTCTCCAACGATGCCGAATTGACTATCGGTATATCGAAGTGTTGAAGTCTTTGTATAGAAACGCCACTATGTCTGTCCGAGTACAGGAACAGAGTTCGAAGGATATTCCCTTAAAAAGAGGCGTAAGACAGGGAGACGTTATTTCTCCGAAACTGTTTACGACCGCTTTGGAAGATGCCTTCAAGCTCTTGGAATGGAAAGGACTAGGCATCAACATTAACGGCGAATACATGACTCACCTTCGGTTTGCTGACGATATTGTGGTCATGGCAAAGTCGATGGAGGAACTTGGCACGATGCTCGAAGGCCTCAACCGAGTCTCCCAACGGGTCGGCCTTAAAATGAACATGGACAAGACGAAGATTATGTCGAATGTCCATGTTGCGCCTTCCCCAGTTATGGTTGAGAACTCGGCTCTCGAAGTTGTCGACGCGTATGTATACCTAGGACAAACAGTCCAATTAGGTAGGTCCAACTTCGAGAAAGAGGTAAATCGACGAATCCAACTCGGATGGGCAGCGTTTGGGAAACTACGCAACGTCTTTTCGTCCAAAATTCCTCAGTGCCTTAAGACGAAAGTCTACAATCAGTGTGTGTTACCAGTGATGACATATGGAACCGAGACGTGGTCATTCACGATTGGCCTCATGAATAAGCTCAGAGTCGCTCAACGAGCTATGGAGAGGGCTATGCTCGGGGTTTCTTTACGCGATCGAATCAGAAATGAGGAGATACGTAGAAGAACTCGGGTCACCGACATAGCCAAACGGATTAGCACGTTGAAGTGGCAATGGGCAGGCCATGTAGCTCGCAGAACAGATGGCCGATGGGGCCGAAAAGTTCTCGAGTGGAGGCCACGGACCGGCAAGCGCAGCGTAGGACGTCCACCAACAAGATGGGATGATGACCTGGTGAAGACCGCAGGTCGACGGTGGATGCAGATCGCTTCCAACCGCATTAACTCCATGAGGGAGGCCTATGTCCAGCAGTGGACGTCCTACGGCTGAAATGATGAAGTGTTTGAGACAAAATACTTTTCCCTTTTACTGCATATAATTTGAACAAATGGTTAAGGAGATAATACGACCATGGACTATTTATTTGGTCCATGATACGACATAGGTATGGAACCGCGACCGTGCCGTAATCTAATAAGATATTTCAGATTCTTTGACGAGCTCTGTGGCGCAGCGGGCGAAGGTCCGCCTGCGACGCAAGGGGTTGCGGGTTCGATTCCCGCCTCGGGACAAATGTCTGTACGATCTGCAGATATTTGTTCAGGGTGTTCTGGGTGTTTTTCGATATATAATAAAAATATCTATCTATGTAGTATAATGTATTAAGTATATCAGTCATCTAGTACCCATAACACAAGCTCTGCTTAGCTTGGGGCTAGATGATGCTGTGTGATTTGTCCATCATTATTTATTTATTTTATTTATTTAGATATTTCTATGCGACGGCTTTTTCTTAAAAAAGACATTCATATTTTAAGGCTACACTGATGGCGGTTCTGTTGTTACACTAACTAGCTAAAGCTTATTTAATTGACGTAAAGGAGCTGGTTCTGACCACCCCAAGGAACAACATTAGTTCTTTGACTTTTAAGGATTCGGTAAAATTTTAAATAAAATTAATACAAAAAAGAAATAAAATATACGAATTCCCGATCTTTTTCCCCTCCAAAACTTGATTTGTTGGGCTGAAACTTTTTTTGGTTTTCGGGTTAGTACACTTATTACAATACAGCCTGTAGAAGCTTGTTAGAAACATCTCGATTCATCTCTGAAAAATAATACTGGAGAGCAATATTGTAAAGGCTTATAATAAAGGGACCTCATATAATTTTCCCAAGACACCATAAAGGATAACAAGTAGGTAATGGTTGGCGCCGTAAGGGCGCGCCTCTGTGGCGTCTAATGGTCCTAAATAATGTATAGAACTGCATACGCTAAAAATGGAACTGCCTTGGCCACAGGATCTGAACCCTGACCAAGACAAATCCAAGACAGGAATCGACGAAACGTGATTTTAAATTGTTTCTTGTAATTATTTATAGCACACATAAACCATTTACAAATAAAACCGGGCAAGAGCGAGTCGGACTCGCGCACCGAGGGTTCCGTGCCATCATACAATATAATATATGACAAAAGCGGTTTTATATTTGTTGGAGAACCTTGACAGCGCCATCTCTTGTCTGATAGCGGAACTTATGTAGATTTTTACACTTTCGATGATATCTAAAAAAGTATGTTATGTAGAGAGATTGTAATAAATTTCCTCTAATCTTTACATACACTTCTAATAGCAATAAAAGTTTCAGAGGTTTATCTCCGCAAACTTCGGAGATAAGGGGGGGGGAACGCTATTTTTTTCAACATTTTTGTAAATAACTCAAAAACGATACAATTTACCGGAAAACTAAAAACTGTTTATTGATGTGCAAATAAATACCTGTCATATGATACCCCACATCACCTATTAACTTCACAATTTTTTTGAAAACCCCCTTTCCACCCCCCTTGTCTAAAAAACTATGCAAATTAGGGAGTTCGCTATAATTTTCCTATAAAGTTTACATACACTTCTATTAGCTATAAAAGTATCACAGGTTTATCTCTGCAAACTTCGGAGATAAGGGGGGGGAACGGTCGTTTTTTCAACATTTTTGTAAATAACTCAAAAACGATACGACTTAAAGGAAAACTAAAAACTTCCTATTAATGTGCAAATGAATACCTTTCATATGATACCCCACACGGCCTAGTTACTTCACTTAAAAATTTTGAGATCCCCTATCCGCCCCCCTGCAATCAAAATAAGAATTAACATTTTTATATATGCTATATTATAAAATAGTGTTGTCTTTTACCATTTCAAATTTCAAGTCGATAGCATCAGTAGTTCTCGAGATATCCAGTTGTGACAGACAGACAGACAGACAGACAGACAGACAGAGTGATTCTATAAGGGTTCCTTTTTACCATTTTGGTCCGGAAACCTAAAAAGAATAGAAACAAACATGTACAAAGGCGAGCTTTCCCCATAAAAGTAAATTTCTAATATTAACTTGAAAGTTCTGATGACCATAAATCGAGGTAAGTACTCAAATATATGTACAATAAAGCTTTTATCATTGAAGTCGGTTTTTTTTGTTTAAAAAATTAAGAATTATGGTAATATAAAACATTTGCAAAATACGAGTACCTTCTATACTTGCAGTCAACTGAAACTAAATTAAGTATTATCATGGACCAAATTAGTCCATGGTATTATTTCGAAAACCGGCCTCAGAGATACTAGTATATTTATTTAGCCTAAAGAAATACCCCCAAACAAAAGTAAGGGGATAAGTACTACCCTCTTATAAACAGTGATCAAATTAATCAGCAGTTAATTGGCAGTTTTTTGACATATTTACATAGTACATGGCGGTTAAATTTAATAAACGATTATAAGTAAGGGGTGACTCTTTATAACCTACTCTACCTAAAAACGCCGTAAGTAGGTAACCGGAGTTTCACTTCCATAAATTTGTTCACTGTGGGTACCTTTTACGGCTCTATTGACACCCTGTGGGTGGATTTGTACGTTATCTTGTTATTAACTATCTTGTGATGCCCACGTGATGGCACGACTGAACATGAATAGGCCAGTGTTTTATGCCATAACCGAGACAAAATCACTCGATCTCTAACTTGATAATACTAGTTCTATAACGTATAGTGAAATACGACGTATAGTGGATATACTCTAGACTACAAGTAGTTTCCGATTAAACTAAAGGAATGTACGTTATAGGTGCTAGGCAAGCCTAATCTAACTAAAAATGTACTAGGTACTGCAGAATCTCGTATAGCATGAATACCGGTTGCTAACGCTGTATATATCGTCTATTAAAGAAATTTAAGTCCTTACTTACTGACTATGAGTATCGATAAACGCATGATATTATCATTATCATAATATTTACATTCGCAAAACGAGTGAAAACGTAATATTATCTCTTGTGTCTATCTTATCTGTCTTCGCACCTACTATTGTACCATTGCACAGATCCCTTGCGATCCTTGTCCTCTAACTCTTAACAGAACCAATAATGTTAGCAGACGATCGGACAGGAGGTTTGCCTCTTGGTCGCACCGTGTCTTGACCTCCATCATTTTACGTTATTAGTTCAAATTCCGTTATCCCTTCTAGCCAAGTGTCCCGCCCATCTTCACGTAAACCTAGCTAACCTCATATCTACGTGCACCTCCTTTGTGCGACGTTGAATTTCGATATTGTATGTGGTCTAGTAGGGAAATTCCGAGCATGGCCCGCTACATTGCCGTTGGAGATACTTTGATTTTATGCATGTACTCCTTTATAAGTGGCCATCTCAGTAGCTTAAGCATGGGCAAGACACATTGATATTCAGGCATTGTGGGATTCTTGCTCCGAAAAGCTTTCTGACTTATAAAAGGTCCCCATCCCAGCTGTCATGTTGTTATACATAAACAAGCTTCTGCTCGCCGTTTCGCACGCGTTGTAACTGGATAAAGTGCCTATGTGTTAATCCTAATCCACATCTATACGTGTGCAAAATTTCAGCTCAATCCGTTGGCTAGTTTTTGCGTGAAGAGGTAACAAACCTCCAAACAAACTTTCGGCTTTATAATATTAGTGGGATAAGTGGGATACACTTATCCCACTAATATTATAAAGCCGTGTGTCGAAATCTACTGATTTCGAAAGATTGTTTTTCGTAAAAAAAATTACAAAACAGTCCGCAAAAGCATATTATGTCTGTCTTCTATATTAATTATTATTATTATTATTACTATATTGTATACCTACCAAAACAAAGATGAATACGAAATTAAATCGTAAATGATAAAGAATTATATAAAAGTGTGTTTTAATTCAGTACCGAGTTAAATGTAGCTAATACCGTACTGTCCAAAATTCTGTTAAAGCACTCGCTACAAAGGCGAGCCCGCAGGCAATTTATGACCACAAAAAGCTTTTTGTTTGAAAGCTTTCGCTATTCTATAGTATTTATGAAATGCGAATAACTCCTTGACAACATGATGCGTAAAAAAAATTTCTTTTATTAATTCCAGAATCTCTTTCGAGTCCTACGGAGCGGAACCTTGATACAGTTTTTTTTTATACGACTTAATGACGAGACAAGCCGATGGCCCACCTGATTTAAAGGGGTAACCTCTTCCTATTACAACAGTCCACCTAACATGGCGTGGAAATTTGTCTCGGGCAGAATAGACAACCATAATTAAATAAAACCGGAGTGCGAGCGAGAAACAAGTGCGCGCTGAACTCGCTCACCGAGGGTTCCGTAGGTATGTATGTAGGAACATAATAATTATTATAAATTGGCTGATATGATTTAGTAAAAGTTTTAAAAATGCTCATCAAAGTGATCCTATAATGCCCTTTCCTTATTATGCGGTTTGACATAAATTTCACAATTGCAAATAAAGCCTTTGGTATCGGCCATTTTAAAATTATTAAGTACTGCCATACTCTATGGTCGTATAAACTCAGGATGTATGCAAATTTTCAGTTCAATCTTATACTATCACAAGTTACAACCTATGCGATGCCGCTGGTAGAAGCTAATAAAAGACAGCCTAAGAAAGTCCATAGGCGACTCGGGAAGTCGGCACGGTACCTTTATTAAAGTAAGGAAGAAAGTAATAAACTTAGGCTTAAATTTCATGAACTCCACTTTAATTGGACGCCGTAAAGTCTCTTGTTAAAAAGCAGATTCCTGGGTTAATGATTTAGCTACGTTTTATTTTGAATTACTCAAATATCCTCTAAATGAATTTAATTTAAAATGTTTGCTTTGACAGAATAACGAATATACTTTATAGATAGAATTAGGATTTTTATCTATTTATTTTAGAATTTACGCCTGTTTTTTAGATAAACCGGCAGGAACTGAAAAGCTTGTACAATTATGTTTGCACGTTCGATTCCCACCGAGGCTCATGTTTTGACTGTTCTTTCTTCTGATAAATAGCCGACTTAGATGGAGGATGGTTTATGTTTTGGGCAAGCCTAATCTAGGTATATAAGAATGTCCCAGACATTGCAACGTGCTGGTTTACCCGGCAGACGTCGTCCTGCCCGCTGATAAATAAATAATGAGCCGTTTTCAGTAAAAAATAAAAAAGTGTTTTCTACTACACCAAACAGATGCTGTCATTGTCAAATTGTGTTTCCTTCCATTAAATCAAAACTAACGCCATCTATATGGTTTAAGGGAACTATTTTTGAAATTTTTACTTTTTAATGAAAACGCCTCATTAATGCTGGACAATGAGCAGTTTTCAGTAAAAAAGAAAAAAGAGTTTTCTCCGAAACCTAACAGATGGAGCTGGCAAGCGAAGAAAACAGTTTGTTGTTGATCCCTAATTCTGTCATTGTCAAATTGTGTTTTCTACCAGTAAAAAAAAACACTAACGCCATCTATATGATTCGAGGGAACTATTTTTGAAGTTTATACTTTTTAATGAAAACGGCTCATTCACACAGCTTATGATATGGAGACATGCTGACAGCAGCGCTATCTACCGGGTTCAGTTGTCGGTCCAGCTGTTTAGGAGGAGTTAGACGTACGCCGCAGCACTGTAATTATTTTGTCGCGCAAGAGTATTAATTTCGTTATTACTCGTATGATATTGATTTTAATTTATGGTTTAAAGAGCAAATATACTGAGTCAAGATGTTAACGAAACTTTTTTGGAGATATTTTCACACTATGTTTGTTTAAAAGACTTCGCAATAAATTCCTATGCCTTCGCAATAAACTATTTTCTTAAAATTTTAATAAGAAAAATGGTTACTATGAATTAATGGTTACTAAGAATAAAAGCTTATTACTTACTTTTTTGTAGATCTTATTAAGAGAATAAACTCTTTTATACATCACTTTTAGTTACTCTAGCTATTGGCGTATGAAAATCCGTTCAGTAGTTCTTGAGTTTTACGCGAACAGACAGACAGCCGCCGCGCAAGACTTTGTTTTATAATATGTCATCATCATCATTACAGCCGTAAGACATCCACTGCTGGACATATGCCTCCCTCATTGACTAAGAGATCCAAGTGCATGAGGGGTTGTTGCCATACTCACCACGCTTGGCAGGCGGGTTGGTGTACGCAGTTCAGGATGTTCTTACACGGAAAGACGCTGCTGCCCATCTTCCGGAGATATCCCTTAGCAGATTCTTACTGCATCCACGGGCAGGAGAGGAGGGGAAGCATTCTACTGCCGGCACCCCACGGCCCAATATTTAAGAATATACATACATATGTAAGGATGTAAATACCTTATTTAAGAAACAGTAAATGAAAAATAGATTATCTTCAGATTAATTGATTTAGTGAAGATGCAAATTCCAATAAGATGTTTCAGTCTTCATTAATTTCAGTGTTTTTCATTTAGCATCTTAAACTAAGGTTAGTGCCGTTGGATTTTGCGGGTAAGCTGAGCCAACAATGTCGCATCTCGTCTGCATTTTGCATTTGCATTCAGTTTTCATCTCAAATTTCGTTATTTAAACGAAAATAATGGCTGCAATTCATCAAAATGTTTGCTTGATTTTTTATTTTTAGGGTTCCGGACCAAAATGGTAAAAAGGAACCTTTATAGAATCACTCTGTCTGTCTGTCACAGATGGATATCTCGAGAACTACTGATGCTATCGACTTGCAATTTAAAATGGTAAAAGACAACAGTTTTTTACTAATATAGCATATATAAAAATGTTAAAAAATATTCTTATTTTGATTGCAGGGGGGCGGATAGGGGATCTCAAAAATTTTAAGTGAAGTTACTAGGCCGTGTGGGGTATCATATGAAAGGTATTCATTAGTACATTAATAAACAGTTTTTAGTTTTCCTTTATACCGTATCGTTTTTGAGTTATTTACAAAAATGTTGAAAAAGCGACCGTTCCCCCCCCCTTATCTCCGAAGTTTGCAGAGATAAACCCGTGATACTTTTAAAGCTAATAGAAGTATGTATATGTAAACTTTATAGGAAAATTATATCGAACTCTCTAATTTGCATAGTTTTTTAGACAAGGGGGGTGGAAGGGGGGCTTTCAAAAATTTTGTAAAGTAAATAGGTGATGTGGGGTATCATATGAAAGGTATTCATTTGCAAATTAATAAACAGTTTTTAGTTTTCCTTTAAGTCGTATAGTTTTTGAGTTATTTACAAAAATGTTGAAAAAACGACCGTTCCCTCCCCCTTATCTCCGAAGTTTGCAGAGATAAACCCGTGATACTTTTATAGCTAATAGAAGTGTATGTAAACTTTATAGGAAAATTATAGCGAACTCTCTAATTTGCATAGTTTTTTAGACAATGGGGGTGGAAGGGGTGTTTTCAAAATTTTTGGAAAGTTACTGGGTTATTTGGGGTATCATATGAAAGGTATTCATTTGCAAATTAATAAACAGTTTTTAGTTTTCCTTTAAGTCGTATAGTTTTTGAGTTATTTACAAAAATGTTGAAAAAAATAGCGTTCCCCCCCCTTATCTCCGAAGTTTGCGTTGATAAACCTTTGAAACTTTTATTACTATTAGAAGTGTATGTAAATATTAGAGGAAATTTATTACAATTTCTCTACATAGCATACTTTTTTCGAAATCATCGAAAGTGTAAAAAATCTACATAAGTTCCGCTATCAGACAAGAGATGGCGCGTTCAAGGTTCTCCAACAAATATAAAACCGCCTTTGTCATAAATTATATTGTATGATGGCACGGAACACTCGGTGCGCGAGTCCAACTCGCTCTTGCCCGGTTTTATTTTATATACGCTTGTACACATAGATAGGCAAGTCGAAGACCCCCCTCAAAACTTCCCCATTTATCAAAAATCGATACGAAAACGACTATCGCTTTGTTTTGACTCGTGCATCGACCACTGGGGGCCTAAGATTGCGGTGTGTAATGATTTACGGGAAAGGAATATTACATTACGGATCTCATTGTACAAAGCTTTACCTCACTATTATGTTGGTTATATGGTTAACCTACTGTTTGCATTTAATTACGCTTGTTGGCCAAACTAACAAAGTTTGAGTCAACTCTTGTTACCTGACTTCGCTGGCAAATTTAAGTACGAGCGAGATCGATAGCGTTAAGTAAAGTAAATTTAGCCTTTTACAATAAAAAAAGAACCCTAACTAAAATAAAAAGCGAAAGTGTGTGTGTATGTTTGTATGTTCCGTTTTCTCGTCAAAAAACCTACTTCTGATGAGCTTTAGCATACAAATAGATGAGACTATATTTTATGTGTTAACCCACACTAGGTATTCTTAATAAAGACTTATGATCACTGCCGTAGTGTGCCGGCATTAGAATACTGCCCCTCCTCTTTTTCCCGTGGATCCAGTATGTAGCCCGTGGATCCAGTATGTAGTGATCCATAAGGGTAATAGCCAATCCTTTGTCCAGCAGTGGACGTCCTACGGCTGAGATAATGATAATGACATACACACACTTAAGTAATTTCTGTAACAAAATTACAATATTAACGTAGCATGATGTAAACAATATGAATAGACCATTTTCCCATCCACTCAAAGCAAAAGGCGAAATTATCGCAAACCAAATTAAAACAATTTGCAAGTGGAAATTTCATTCAGCGCCCCAAATAACCGCACTTTGAACGCCGGGAGATGATTTACATCTTAACCCTAATGTTTATATCACCGTTACGGTAAATACGATTTCATATCTCACTGAATATGCCTAGCGTTTGTAAATGCCGGCAGTAGAATGTTACCCCTCCTCTCTTGCCCGTGGATGTAGTAAAAATTTGCCAAGGGATACCGTAAGATGGGCAGCAGCATCTACATCCCGTACTGCGCTTACCAATCAGAAAGGCCGCACTGAATAAGTATTTATGGCAAAAACCCTCGTACTTGGATCTCCAAGTCCATTAGGGAGGCCTTTGTCCTAGACTTAATTAACTTCACTGCTGGGCAAAGGTTTTTCGCATATCCTTCCAAATTAAAAAATTCTAATTATTGAATTATTATTGATCTTTAATTATATATATGTATACTAAAGAAAAAAATATTCGAACCTCGTCATGAAATAACTTTTGCACAGATGATGCAATGTTACGGATAAAACCGAAATAAAGTTCGACTTTCACAAAAGCTACTTCCGCAAATAATTTATCAAAAAACTGAGTTTCTTTTGTTTTGAGATATGATAAGCGGCTGATTTTATGAAACAATGAGTTATTTACAAAGTAGACAAACCATTTCAATAATAATAATAATGCTGGACAAATCACACAGCACCATCTAGCCCCAAAGTAAGTAGAACTTGTGTTATGGGTACCAGATAGTTGATAGAATACTAAAATAAAACCCGACTGCGAGGCGTGGTGAGTATGGGAACAACCCATGATCAGTTCTTGAAGATCCATAAGCGATTTCAGCAGTGTGCGCCCTACTGGGATGATGGTGATGATAATAGCATGATTCACGAGCGGATAAAACCACGTGATACAGCAGATGTAACAAAGTTCCCGGCCGATCGACCAAGGCTAATCACTTTTTACTGCGACAGAGAATTAGATCAGAGGCCGTAACGTCCTTACTGGCCGATAGCTTGTCCTCTGTTGACACGAAACAAGTGACACCGGCCACCTTATCTGACTGAATGAATAGTTTAGATTTCATTTATAACTAGCTGTCCCGGCGAACTTGGCACCGCCCAGGATCAACTATAACCTACTACCAATTCTTCTAACTACTACTCCACCACTATTCTACTACTATTATTTATTTATTATTTATGAGCCTGATTCTTCCCACTGCAGGGCAAAGGCCTCCCTTCCCTCTCTCCACTGGTCCCTATCATGTGCTTTCTGGTGCCAATTTTCGCTGTAGGAGTCTATCTCGTCCCTCCATCGCCGCCTAGGCCTTCCACTACTACTACCCACAAATACTCTACTTCTACACTACTACTAATCTACTATTACTCTACTTCTATTTATAATAACAATTGTATTATTACCATGCGAGTACATACCATATGCCAATTTAATGCGTCACAGAATAATTATCTATAATTATTCTGTGAATGCGTCGAAGTTACGGATAAAAATCATATTATCCATCATTTAGAAAAAAACTACTTTTATAATATTAGTATTATAAAAGTAGTATTTTTTTCTGTTTGAGTTAAAATTCAATTTAAATTTCTAGGATAGGAGAAAAAAACCGAAAAAACCACGTGATAC
Organism: Pasiphila rectangulata; assembly: GCA_963082625.1. Classification (NCBI taxonomy): domain Eukaryota; kingdom Metazoa; phylum Arthropoda; class Insecta; order Lepidoptera; family Geometridae; genus Pasiphila; species Pasiphila rectangulata. The sequence goes on from OY720249.1 coordinate 12,709,426, forward strand.
AGTAGATGTAACAAAGTTCCCGGAAATCTGACACAGGCTGTTTCCGTTGAACTATTTCCACTATTTCCTCGAACCATTCATTCAGTCAGAGAGGGTGTCCCTCGGACTGAATGCGAGGTTAGTTTTGGTTCGAGGAAATAGTGCGATGGACGGGAGGTAGATTTGGTTTTTGTGATTTTAAAAGGTAAACTCAATTAAACAAGTCTTTGTTTGCAAGTAATTAAGGTTAGTTGTTTGCAAGGAAGAGCAAATTATATTTTATTTTTCTAAAAACTTACATTATGTTAAATATGTATATATATATATATGTATATATATATGTATTGTATCTGTTTATATGGTGGTTACGGGAAATATACTCTTATCTATCTACGTTTTTTATTGTAGTGTTTATGTGTTATTATAAAGAGTTTGGTATAAGTTGTGTTCTCATACATTTAAAACCAAACTATGAAACCAAAACCAGTATTGTTTTAGTTTCATTAACACTTCCGGTTTGTAGAACATTTCCGATACTGTATCTAATCGCGAAAACTATAGTTCTGTATTTATTACGCTGCTCTTGCAACCACATTCGGTCCCGATAGCAAAAAGAGCGTATCTAACATTTTCTCCTGATTTGAATTACGTAAATTACCGGAATTATGGGTAAAGGCGTACCTGCACTATTATGCATCTCAAATCTGCAAAAATTGTGAGATACGCCCTTTTTACCACCGCAAGCAGAATTAGGGTGACTGCAAAGTTGTGCGTATAAAGCTCAATTCACGTGGTATCGCTACTGTAGAGTTCCACGCTTTGGTTCCACGCTAATGTTCCCGACTCCACTCAATATGTTTAATTCATGTAGTTAGTTCAGATTACGCCTTCAAAGGCAAGCGAGCGGCACATGTCGTGTTTATGAATATTACATGTCGAGGTTACTGAACATTTTAGAACGCGGCTCTGTGACCAATTTCATGACGGTAAATTGAGATTACTTAACAAAACCGACCGACTTCGTTAATGAGATTTTAATCCTGTTTTTAATCTTGTATAGTAGTAATAGTAGACATTTCATCCAGCTCCACCTGCCCCCAAAGTAAGCAGTGCTTTTGTTATGGGTACTAGATGGTTCATAGAATACTTAAATACCTGCATATTTTATACTAAATACATAACATAATTATATATAAACAACTTAAACAAATTCCCGTGTTTTTGTAATTATAATGAATTGTGAAAAACAACTTTAACAAATATGACGAATCTTCTAAACTCGATTTTAACCTTTATTTCTTACCCTTTACTAACACTCTACTGTACAAAATCGGGCTAGGGGATACTGTTGTACTCCATGTACTTGCATGGAGTTCGGCCAACAGTATCCCCTAGCCCGATTTTGTAGAGGGTTACGCATTCACAATGCATTAACAAGTTTATAAAATTAAAAAAATTAAACAACTCTCGACACTTTACCTAGTCTCGGAGATTACCTTATTTTTTTTGTTATGTGTAGGTACGCTTAGTTATGCAATCTACATATCATGCCCTTTTATTTTATACCACACTTGCGTATATTTGAAAACATTCGATCATTCATCCACTCATTCACGCCCCATATCTTGTAAACTTCTTAACCGATTTTGATAAAACATAATATGTATATAATATATTTTTAAGAAACGCGACCGGATATCCTAATCTATATGTATATACATATATATATATATTATATATATAATTCAAAGTCCTGACTGACTCACTGACTGACTGACTGACTGATATATCAACGCACAGCCTAAACCACTAGACCTAAAGACTTAAAATTTCGCACACATATACCTTGAGTATCCTAGAGGTGCACTAAGAAGGGATTTTTCGAAATTCCCACGGGATAGGGAATAAATGAGATTTATATTTTCGAATCAAAGTGGCTCAGCGTGAAAAAGGGGCTTTTACGTTTTATGACTTCCACGCGGACGAAGTCGCGGGCAAAAGCGAGCGTGCAAAAACTGCATGCAAATCGGTCCACTCGTTTAAGAGCTACGGTGCCACAGACAGACACACAAAAAGAGGCGTAACGACACGAAACATGTTATTTAATCTGACTAATAATCGACTTAGTTGGTAGTAAGGTATAACTGCTGGGCAAGCCATAATCTATCTAACAATCTACTAGGCACTGCAGCTTTCCATACAGCATAAATGGGTACCAGTTGGTGTGTAAATCATCTTTATTAGTAAGGGCTTTATTTTTAACAATATTTTATTAGCTTCACTTGGATCAATGTTACGTTTATGTATCTATGTAATTGTAACAGAATCTTCAAACGTTGTTTTAATTTTATAACCTAGATTAAATTGTAAATTGGTATACTTATTAGGAACCGATGACAATACAATAATTCGGCGTGTTTTCTAGTTTTTAAACTATCAAGAACATTATTAATGTACGTGTATAACATTGCCGACAATGTAGACTGATTATAACAAAGAAAGATAAGGTATCAGCATCCATATTTACGCCGACAGTGCGGTCAGCTTGCTCCGGGCGGCACATTAAAGGCGAGCTCCCTTTCATCTCGCCGCAGTTCACCGCCTCCGTATTATGCCCACCTGATTTTATCGATCGGCGAAATCGTTTCCTTCTGACCCTTGTTTATTTGCGAAAAAGGTTATTGTTATTGTATTGGCGTTGGGTGCCGGCAAATGAAAAAAGAATGTTACCCCTCCTATCATACATATGGATGCAGTAAGAGCCTGCTAAGGGATACCTCCGAAAGATAGACAGCATGGTCTTTCCGTGTATCAACATCCCATACCACGCTCGCCAACCCTCCTGCCAAGCGTGCCAGATTAAAGAGAAACAAAACCCTTATATTCTTGGAGATAAATTAAGGAAGGCCTAGTCCAGTAGTGGACGTGAACAGCAGTCCTAAAGCTGATATGATAATGAATTTATCCTGTAACGAAGTTCCAGGGGCGTTCACAAATCGTCAAAAGTGGCTAACCTTGTTCACAAGTTAGCTAATAAAGTTAATTGCCTACATAAAATTCTCGTAACAACTTTGTTGCTACCACGAACAGTTAACTTATTTACAGTGCTCCAAATTAACTTCATAGTTTTCTAGGGGATTGCTCCATTTAAGCACTTATCAACCTGCTTCTCGGTTCACTCATCACCCGGTGCACCAAGGTAGGTCGTCACGTAGGCTACTATTTTTTGAACAAACGGTGGAGGCTTTTGCCCAGCAGTGACAAGAGAGGTTAAGGGCATTCCATAAGCCAACGCGTAGTTTTGGGAATGCTGCTACTCCTTAATTAGTTGACGAATATCTTTGAAAAAAATATATGTATGTATAAAATAAAGTAAGCATTAAATAACAACTTGTACACTTGAAATACGGGTATCTTTACCTACCTATATGAAAAAAATATCTAAAGTGAGGCATTTTCGATACCAAACATTGCTATTAATCCTGAACGTTATTGAATTTGGGTATTTTTCTTTCACTCAAATATTTGACTCCGCCCAAATCCCAAAGGTCGTTGGCGTATACAGGCACCTTAAGTTTGACAAAAAATATAACATTGGGCTGTCATTTATCAATAAATATATTTCATTTATTTATTCTACAGTTTGTTATTTTTATAGTGTAAAACCATACTTAAAAAATATATAATTTCTACTTAGATAGACCTATAAGGGCTGTTAGATTGTCACTGTACTATTTTAAAACTCTATGTATAACTGTTAGTCTATTACACAAATAAAATAAAAATAATAAACCACGGACCGGCAAGCGCAGCGTAGGACGTCCACCTACAAGACGGGCAGACGACTTGGTAAGAACCGCAGGTTGGCGTTGGATCATGTGGTTGGACGCAGACCGCTTTCAACCGCAGTACTTGGAGATCAATGTGGAAAGACTTTGGCCAGCAGTGGACGTCCTATGGCTGATATGATGATTAGTTAGAATATTACAATGAAATTAAAAATCGAATCCAAATAAATTTTTCATAGGATTTTTAATTTCATTAAAAGATTAATTCTCTTTTGACAATCATTGTTGTAGGCTTGTAGCTCTGTACTCCTTGGAGAAAAGATAGCCCTTCGTACGACTATTACTAATTTAATTTTAATGGCCTTAAAACTACAAAATAATATAAGGAACAAAATTCACGTAATCGGATGTAAGACATTGAGTATAATTAACGTGTTCTATATATTATCTATGGATCAAGATAAACATATCCCTAAACACATCCCAGATAAATTCTCTCGATTAATCAAAACCGTTGGTCATTATGGACGTTACGCGTGAATAAAAAGCTCGTATTTTATGAAATATCGCCCGGCCTCGCTCGTAATATTTATAACACATTTCCATTCAGGAAGATATTAAAATCTATGGGTCAACTGCTAAATCAGTAGCAAAAATTCGACGATTATTATTATTTTTTAACGCAAAAAAAGCTCTTATTTGATTTAGGTAATAAGTACATTTTCACTCCTCTTGCTCAAAAAAGACCGTCATTGTTGCGTACCAGAGCGAAGAAAAAATAGCACTTCTTTCTCTAGGGGAAAAAGTTTTTATATATTAATTTATGTCTGTCCAATGAAAATGAGCCTACAAAAACGAAAAAGTATTTAGTCATAAGTAGAATAATCATGATTATAGACTCGACCTATTACTGTTTCATAAAAAAAGAAAAACATTTTATTTTTGATCTCATTGGTAGAATGAATAAAATGCGTTGTGGCTACAGAAGAAATAAAAAAAGACATTGGCGCGAAATCTTTAGAATTTTTCTCTAATTGCAAATTGAATTGGTAGTGACCGGGTAAGTTACCGGGAAAAAACATCTCGTTAAATATCCAGAATTGTAGAAATTGTACATTTAATCTTCATAAATAAAAATGAATCGCCGACATTGTATGTACGCGCATAACTTCCGAACCACTGCAGCAAATTTATTTTATACCTAATACCTCTTATTAAAGAAAAGTGAGTGAATGAGACAGAATGACGTTCAGTTGTCTTATCTTTTTATTTTATGGCTTTTTGTGTTTGGTTAAACACAATTCCGCCAGTGTCAAGTTTATAAATTCTTATGTTAGTTGGCTGGCCATGTTGGCGGCCATTTTCAGTAGCATGACGTTCAGTTGTTCAGCCAACGAATGACAACTTCAAACAGACCATACGTCATATCATAATGTCAGTCACAATTACTGCTTCTTTCGCAACCGAAAAACGGTTTTCCAAATGATGTTTGCGTTGAGAGGTATAAAGTCGTGTTATTTATTAGTCTATATTATATAAAAAAGAATCCCTGTTTCCCTTGGTCACGGCATCACGCGTGAACGGCTAGACCGATTTCGCAAATATTTTTTTGTAGTGATTGTTATGAAAGAAATAGAAGAAAGAAAAACAAGGTTCTTATGAAATAAAAAACAGTAGAGTAGAAGTGGAGTAGTAGTGTAGTAGTAGAGTAGAAGTAGAGTAGTAGTAGAGTAGATTGAGTAGTAATAGTTGTGTAGTAGTTAAGTAGTGGTAGGGTAGTTGTCTTTTTTAAACTTTCGCGATCACAACACATTATTATCATACATGTATGCTTGGTGCAATCCAAGCGAAACGTCGGAAAATAATAAAGGTAATTTACGCGATAAATACCCGGATTTTAATAATGTAGGGTAGTTTTTTATACTACTAAATGACGAGACAAGCCGAAGGCCTACCTGATGTTAAGCGGTAACCTCTACCTCTGTTGTTGATTAGTTGTAGCTTAGAAGTAGTGTAGTAGTAGAACAGTAGTAGTGGTTGAGTAGTAGTTAGAAGATGTGGTAGTAGGTAGTTGATTCCGGGCGGTACAAAGTTCGCCGGGCAGCTAGTTTTTAATAAAATAAACTATTTCATATTGTATTATTTTATTTTCTTGCAATCGTACTGAAAAGTAGAGTGTAACACACGGCGCTAAAAACCCATTAAAACTCGGTTTCTATTTACTAAAAAAACCTCGTATATAATGGGTCATTTTAGCTCTTTGTTTAACAATCTACTATTAAATATGTGTCTTTTTTTTAGTATATATAATCTTATCAACGGGTCATTAACGTGCCCAAAGTGCTCTCGTACCTTCTCTTATAAGATTGGGTGCACAAGCCAACTTAGAGCACATGAAAGGGTAGAAAACCAGAACCCTCCTATGAGACTTCTTATCTAAATACTCAGTCGCCATGGCCGAAATCGGCTAGGAAACATCATCATCATCAAGTATATATAAACTGCTATTCTCAACATTTTGTTTTTGATTCTTTTAATCTGTTATAATTCATAACACAGTTATCATCATCTAAGCCGTATGACGTCCACAGCTGGTCACAGGTCTTTTTTTTACTTTCTTATCTTCTTGATTTATTTAACAAACATTAATAATAAATAATGATGGATATATCACGCAGTACTAACTCACAAAGTAACCTTCTGTTATGGGTACCGAATGATTGGTAGAACACTTACATATATTTTTTTGTAAATATATAAAGAAAAATACCCAGACCAGAGACAAATATCTGCAGAAAAGCGCGAAAAGCGTATCAGCCGAATATATGTATAGCCCAATTGAGTCACGTAAGTCAAATAATCTAGAATAATACCTTCTAGCAGAATACAGTGCCGTAACTGCTGTGTTTCTGGCTCATAACTTCAAAGTAAAGAATTGATCACAAAGAGCGGAGAGCTCAGCATGGTACGACGTAAACCCTACATGAATTTCGATTACCTCGCTCGAAGTCAACTAACTTGACTTCGAGCGAACTTTTAACTAACTCAGAGCGGGAAATGCGAAAAAGTCGCATGTCACGGTGAACCTCGTAAATGTTTAGGTTTCTCTGTTGGTAAAGGGTTTTTACTGAAGCTGCGCACCGTGATAGGTGACTGGAGAAAGGTGTGCATGGTATAAAAGGGAGATATAATAAATAGTAGATTGTTATACAAGGAGATAAAATTACCCATTTTATACGAGGTAGTTTTACTCCCAAGCTTTAGCGAGGGAGTAAATAGAAACCGAGTTTTAATGGGTTTTTAGCGCCGTGCGTTACACTCTACTTTTCACTACGATTGCGAGAAAATAAAATAATCCAACACAATATGAAATAGTTTATTTAGATTTCTTATACTTTGGATTTCTTAGCTTGTAGCCGGTGGATAATTTATTGAGAATAGCCGTCAAATTTACATATGTATTTCTTTATATTTTACATTATGTCTTATCTGTATAGTTGTTCGTAACATTGAATATGTGCTCCAAAGCTTGGAAAGTTCATCAAATTACGTAAGAAAAACTCCTTCCGTAAGCGAATACACTCGTTTTTATGTCCTCCACTTCAAAAAGTTTTCGTAAGTATTTAAATGAATGCTTTGTGACCTTGGCAACAGATTGCAGATGGCAACAGATTGAAAATTATTTCTTTTCCTTTCTCTTCTATTTGCAGATTCGGGTCTCATTAGTACGCGTTTTGATTACAGGCATTGCTTAGCAAACTAACCAATGCTTCTTATAGAGATATTCAACGTGTTTGCGGTAGTTGCAAAAAAGGTACAGCTTGAAAATAAATAAAAATAATGGTAATGACGTCAAAAATAGCTCCTCGAACCATAAAGGACTGCAGAGAATGTAATTTCTTTTAATGAATACATTTTCTGAACGCCCAGGATGACTGGCAGAGAATGCTTTAGCATTAAGTCCTCCTTACACAATTGTTATAAGTTAAAGTGTTAAATAAATAAATAAAGCCGTACTTTCATATCATACAAATATGGCGTTATTTACTATGATATACTCGTAACGATTATAATCTTGCTATGACCGCTCGTTAGCCCCATCAAGTTCAGTAGTAAATACACATTTCTCTTTTACTAAAAATCGGTTCCTAATTATCAGCATCTCAGCCGTAGGAAATCCACTGCTGAACAAAGGCCTCCCTCGTGGATCTTAAAGTACTGATCATGAGGGTGTTGTTGCCATACTCACCACGCTTGGCCGGCTGGTTGTTGAGCGCAGTACGGGATGTGGCTACACGGAAAGACGCTGCCGCAAAACGATTCAGTATACAAAGACACACAAAGCTTTTGATAGTTAACATTTATATTGATTTATCTGGTATCCCCGCATCTAAAAATAAACAGAAAGGAATTTCCAGGAATCCGTAAATTAAATTGTTTGTTATTTTGTATACGAAGTAAAATAATTCAAATTTATCATCGTTGTCATTAATTGTACCTTAAATTGAATCAACGAACTGAAAACAAAACCACAGATTAAATAAGCTTAGATGTAGTACAAGGGAAAACTGTACAAAACTCTACTGGATTGGGTACCTATATTTAGTGAATTAAATTTAAAAATCACGCAACCAACTCCCATGCTAAAATATAAGTGTAGTTTCGAATTGTGTAAGAATAAGAATGAATCATTTGCTCAATAAAATCGAAATAAAAGTGTATCCCTATATGAAAGGGCATTTGATGATATGTAGGAGTACACAGGGCATCATCATTCATCATCATTTCAGCCATAAAACGTCCAATGATGGACACAGGCCTCCCACATGGATCTCCATGAGGGGTAGTTGCCATTCTCACCACGCTTGGCAGGCGGGTTGGTGAGCGCAGTATGGGATGTTGATACACGGATAGACGCTGCTGTCCATCTTCCGGAGGTGTCCCTTAGCAGGCTCTTACTGCATCCACGGGTAGGAGAGGAGGGGTAACATTCTACTGCCGGCACCCCACGGCAACATAGAGCATAAGAGGGTTAAAATCAAAAGCGTTTGCACTATAGTCCATTTCACGTAGGATGTGTTCGATGATAGCAGAATGGAGCAGGATAGTTATTAGAGGACAATATTATTAACAAGTGCACAAGGGAGATTTAGCATGTCTAAGGATGTCCTACGGCTGAGATGATAATGATATCATAATCTTGATTCATCATCATTTCAGCCGTAAAACGTCCACTACTGAACACAGACCTCCCTCAAGGATCTCTGTGGGGTAGTTGCCATACTCTGTAAATTGTTTTTAATTGTTTTTTCCTGTTTTGTTTACTGAATAAATAAATAAAGAAGCAGGCAGGCCGGTGGGCGAGCGCAGTACGGAATGTTGATACAAGGAAAGACGCTGCTGCCCATCTTCCGGAAGTATCCCTTAGCAGGCTCTTACTGCATCCACGGGGATGAGAGGAGGGGTAACATTCTACTGCCGGCACCCTACGCTAATGGATGATTTGGTTTTAATCAATAGTGAACTCCTGTTCTACAAGGGTAAGGTATCATTATTTATTATTATTTATTTATGAGCCTGATTCTTCCCACTGCAGGGCAAAGGCCTCCCTTCCCTCTCTCCACTGGTCCCTATCATGTGCTTTCTGGTGCCAATTTTCGCTGTAGGAGTCTATCTCGTCCCTCCATCGCCGCCTAGGCCTTCCACGTGGTCGTCGTTGTTGGGGAGCCCAATCAGTCGTATCATTAGCCGATCATAATTATATCAATCGCTTGGTAAGCATTGTTCCGACACAATCCTGCAAGCCACATGTAGAATTAGATTGCCTTGAGATTGAACCGAAACTTAGGGTGGTTTGCCCGAGTTTCGGCCGAAATAGTTTGTCAATATTGTCTGATGCCGAAAACTTTAATTGGTTTCTAAAAAGCGAAGCTTAAGATATTGGAGTAAACTGAGAGAAAGTGCTGGTCAAGCCTTATACTTTAATCACGTGAACTTTAGGTAGATAAAATATTATTTATTGCACACCTTAAAACTAAACATAATAACAAGGAAAGTCTCAGCTTGGTCGGCTTTATATACCTCTATAGGAAAGAACAGTTCAATATGCCTAACTAAAATATTTTCGAAGTACAGTGACGCCTCTATAAATGATTGTAAATCGCGCTTATGAAAACGCGGAGCTGTGAATGATGTCCACGCCCAAATGTCCTGTGCTATTTAAAAGATAATTTTGGAGTATAATTAGTTTTGTGTCTTACTAGTTTTCTTAAGGATAACAACATTCTATCTGACCGTCAATACGGTTTTAGAAGCTCTGTGTCGACGGAAGATGCTGTAATAGACCTAACTACAACAATAGCCAAACAGCGGGATAAAAATAATAGAACTATCGGTATCTTTCTCGACCTCTCTAAAGCGTTTGACACTGTCTCTGTCCCCATTTTGTTGCAAAAACTCGATAGTATAGGTGTTAGAGGTGACGTCAACAATCTGTTTCGTAGTTATCTATCTTTTCGCCGACAGTCTGTTATAATAAACGGCGTCCAAAGTGAGGAGGAGCTAGTAGAATTTGGGGTCCCCCAAGGTAGTGTCTTAGGTCCTACCTTGTTTCTCATTTTCATTAATGACCTATGCAAGCTATCTATTAAAGGCTGTGACATTTTTACGTATGCCGATGATACTGCTCTGATCATTAGTGGTAAAAACTGGAACGAAACATATTCACTGGCTGAGACTTCCCTGGTAACCGTCTTAAATTGGCTTTCTTTTAACTTCCTAACCCTTAATGTTTCTAAAACAAAATACATAACATTTTCACCAACTGCTAGAACACAACCTCCTTCATCTCTGCATCTTTGTGCCCACACCTGTTCCTACCCTAGCGCTCAACCCCTACGTAACTGCCCTCGTTTGGACTCTGTGCCTTGTATAAAGTATCTCGGAGTCTGGATTGATACTTACCTCTCTTGGACGCCCCACATCGATTGCACTTCCGCAAGAATTAGGAAATTAATGTTCGTTTTTAAAAGAATTCGAAACGCTGCTGACTTTGACTGCATCAAAATGGTCTACCAAGCCCTTGCACAATCTATCTTGTCTTACTGTATATCTGCCTGGGGCGGAACTCTAAAGACTCCCATGCTTAGACTGGAGAGGGCTCAAAGAGCAGTTTTAAAGGTAATGACTTCAAGTCCAAGACTGTTACCAACTACCACACTGTACTCTATGTGCGGAGTCCTTACGGTGAGACAATTGTTTATTTTAGCGACTATTTTACGCAAACACTCACAGTTACAGTTTGATCCAAACATCCGCAATGAGAGAAGACGCTACGACAGAGTTTGCGAAATCGAAAGACGTAGAACCGCTTCTGCCAGTCGGCACTTCTACTACCGTAGCAGTACATTATATAATAAAGTAAACAAGATACTAGATATTTATCCGCTTACACTTCATAGATGCAAAATAAAATGCTCACTCTGGCTTCAATCCTTGTCATACGAGGACACCGAGAATCTACTGAAGACAATACAATAAATATTTAGTTATACATACATTATAATACACTAGCTTTTGCCCGCGTCTTCGTCCGCGTGGAAATCCCCTTTTCCACGCTAAGCCACTTTGATTCGAAAATATAAATCCCATTTATTCCCTATCCCGTAAGAATTTTGATAAATCTCTTCTTAGTGCACCTCTAGGATACTCAAGGTATATGTGTGCTAAATTTCAAGTCATTAGGTCCAGTGGTTTAGGCTGTGCGTTGATATATCACTCAGTCAGTGAGTCAGTCAGGACTTTGAATTTTATATATATATATAGATTAAATAAATATTTATATTTAATTTATATACAAATAAATAATTATTATATAATATTATATATTATTATATAATATTGTATAATTTGTCCAGCATTATTTTATTTATTTATTTATTACAGACATAGGTATATATTTTATTTATTTAGCAAAATATTTCAATATATACATATATATATGTATATATTTATAATTCCCCCTTCCCTTTTTCACAGTATTTCTAGGTACTTTGTTTGTATGCTACCAGGTCCTAAATAGAAGGTTAGCTACAGTAGATTTTAATTAATTTAATTTTATTTAGTTTAAGATATTTTTATTATAATTCATCATTTGTCAAAATTTGTAAAGTCAACTTCTTCAAGAACATATTAAATATCCATCAATGTTTTGGAGGAGGGCGCTGTCACTACGACGCAGTTTTTTTTTTAACTTTTGTGGTGGCAACGTTCACATCAGTTTTTTTGTAACCACTCAAATGTTCTAAATAAAGATTTTTAATTTTTAATTTTTTTTTTAATTTTTTACTGGTTAGATGAATTTTAAGCGGTAGATCACACACAGTCCAGTAGAAATACAGATCGCTGCGTAAAATCAAGTTCAAATGCAATGGGACTGCGTTGAAAGAAGTCGCTCGCTTCATCTATGTTCGTGGCTACTAGTACATATAAAAGGGTAATATTATTTGACTTACTAATACTTATTACGAAGAAAAACATTACCAGTGACCTAGAGAAGCTGCTATCATAGAGACACAGAGTGTCATTCAATAAATTGTTTATTGTCTACGATATTTTGTATACCGATAGCTTTCTCCCCAACGATCGACATAATGCACTGATGTGCTGCAACCGTTGTATGAAAAAATTACTTACAACTCTCTTAAATGTCTCAGGGTGACGAGCGCATACCAATGCAGCGTGAGTGTGATCACCGTGGTATTGCAGTTATATATATCATAGATGGAGTTTACCGCTTTGCATAAGGTGAGATTTCGGCTTGTCTCGTCATTTAGTCGTATAAGAAAATCTGCAGAAAAGCAAACATTTCTCTCCTGGAGGGATCGAACCCGCACCCTCCTGCGTCTCAATCGGATTTTAGGCCAACTAAGCCACGGAGGTCGTCTGTTCAACAGATTGGTAATTTGTCAAGTTTAAAAGGGCTCAACATCGTATGATATAATAATTAGATAGCACTCACTTCTCTATTGTTATGGGAGACTACAAAGCTAGACATGAGAACCGAAGATGAGTTGAGAGTGGAGCAATTTGGGTATGGGCAACGGAACCCCAGGGGACAGAAGTTGGCCGATTTTCTGAAGAAAGAAGAACTCTATTTTTTAGTTTTAAAATTACAGCATTTTATCGCGTACCATTTTTATTATCTTCCCGATTTCCGTTTCACTGTAATTTATCAAGGTTAAATTGGCTCCACTTTATAATAATTAGATAACTTTGATAACTTGTATGTAACTTTGCCGAAATATTCGATTTCCTATAACTATTTGGCATAGATGCAATATTCATGATCCAGCACAATACTAGTTGGCCGAGAAAGGAAACTAATTAGGTTGAACATGTAACTTTGTACCTGTTGGCTTTGTGCGATTGGATAACTTCGTTCCTATTCGATCCAGCCAATTTCATTACCGAGCAATGTTATGGATGAACGTTTTTCTTTAAATAAGAGGTTTTTTTAGGATATAAATTTAGTTATCCTTCCTCCTTGTTTAATACTTTTTTATTGGCTGTAATTGTTTAAAAATGGTAAGTCCTTTATTGGATATAAGTTAGAGCGTGATTTTTTGAACCGTGTTTAATTATGAGCCGTGGATTTTGTTTTAAAAATAAAATAAAATATTATTAGTGCAGAGATGATTTCTTTATCGCTAAAAGAATAAATAAAATATAAAAAATAATTAAACATAATTAAGAAGAAACTTAACATAGTTAATTATAACTTCGAACAGTTTAAGGATTGCAGATAATAAGGTATAATATATAAAAATAATTTATTAGAACAAAAACACGTAAAAGTACACAAAAAAATCAAAAGGATTACTGTAACTGTTACTGTTAGCCCGAATATCCCATTGTTTGGCAAAGGTCTCCCACTTCTTCCAGTCGCTTCGATTAAATTAAAGGATTAAATCTGCAAAAGTTTTTGAAACTGTGTCGCAGCGTCCGACGCCCTCTTCCTGTTTCAGGTACAAAGTAACAGTAAAACACAGTTCTGGATAAGAATAAAAGAGTTATTGAGAATATGAGAATGTTTGTATGTTACTGGTATGTTGAATACGTAGCGTACCTATGTTTTTTGTGAATAATCTAACATAGCTTCTAGCATATTATTTGTAATTAATCTAAGATAGATAGAGTATCTATTTTTTTTTTGTAAAAAACTTGAATAAGACACACTTATATAATACCAAAAGATGGGCAGCAGCGTCTTTCCGTGTATTAACATCCCGAACTGCGCTCGCCAACCCGCCTGCCAAGCGTGGTGAGTATGGCAACTACCCCTCATGGAGATCCATGAGGGAGGCCTGTTCAGTAGTAGACTTTTTACGGCTGGAATGATGACATAATACCAAACATATTTTCCACGGGCGGGAATCGTACCTTCTGCGTCTGAACCATCTATAAACCAACTGCGCCACGCAGGTCGTCATTAAACTAAGGTTTGTTTGTATTAGTAGGTAAACTTTGTTAGATAAATACGAGTTTACAAACGATTTACGAAATTGTAAACTTGAAGAGAGATGAGATGAGAGATGGTGTTTAATTTTGATAAATTTTTACTTGCAAACACTTGTATTTTTTTTAATAAATAAATATATTTAATCTACGTTATTAAATCTGTCTTGAATATAAAAAAAAATATAGTATTTATTATAGTATATATTTTGCGAAAGTAATATTTTTTTTCCAAAACTCTCATGGCTATATTGCGTAATCCGCATTCTATAATAAAAAAACTGGCCAAGTGCGAGTCGAACTCGCGCACCGAGGGTTCCGTACAAACCTGTAGGTATATAAGACCTGAGTATTTGATACCTATGAATTTCAATTTAATACCTCTACGCGTTCATAAATAAAGGGATAGTAAGTTTAAAATTATTAAAAATATTGTTTTTATTATGATGTAACTAAAATTTTCTAATAAAACTTTATAATAATAAAAATTTATTTTCGAAATTTTTCCTCTATATGTGCTATAAGATGTTGTTTCGTACCAAATTTCAAGATTCTGAGTTCACGGGAAGTACATCGTAGGTTTTGATTCCCTTGCGAGTGTCGAAAATTTGCGGCATAAACGGCTGTATCTTTTGATTGCGTTGGCTTAGAAGTTTGATTTTTTTCACAGCTCCAAGAGACAGTAGACCTGATTGTATTTGATATAAATTCCAGCTTGATACCTCCACGCGTTCCTCAGAAAAAGGGTCTTGACAGACAGACGGTCGGACAACAAAGTGATCTGTACCTCGAAAGGAAAAAACTGAACCTAAATGGGTTCAGTTTTTTCCTTTCGAGGTACGGAACCCTAAAAATTAAGACTTTCTCATTTAACTGACCTTAGGCTTTTGATAAATAGTCAAGTGGCAAGCAACAACCATTTAAAAGGTACGCACTGTGATACTTTTACCTACAGAGACAATTTTGTTAAAAATATTTTGCAAAATGAACTCTGTACTATAAATTATGAAGGCAAACATTTAGCAGCACTTTTCTATCATTAGTCTTACAGATTACAGCATCCACATAACAAGTTAAAATGTAGGTATACATTAGGGTACGTGACTATGACAACATTTATCAACAAAATACGACGTGTGTAACTTTGTTTGTACTTCGTAACGAATTTCCAAAGTAAATGAAAGTAAATTGGTTAAATTACTTATCCCTGCTTAAAATTTTACATGAAATACTGGCCCACTGAAACATTTCTACGGGCAAATATTTAATGCTGTGTTATTAGATAATGAAAATATTTCAACAACTTAGAACGCAAAAATTATATTCTATGCATGTTTTGAAATAAATATATAAACTAAATCAATTATGTGCCTATTAATTTTATGTGTTTTTTTGTAATTTATGTGATTTTTTTCTTAATTTATGCATAAATTACGTACTTTTACCCGGTATCAGATGTGTGAATGACGTTGTCTATAAAATTTTATTATCATTTCTTAGTGGACAATTCTCTTTTTCTTATAGTCATTTGTACCCAAAGGCCACATAGAGATGTCAATTTACAAAAAAACACTTATTCAATTATATGTCTATTAATTTAAGGCATATAATTGAAATTGTTCGTTGCAAAAATGTTTTTAAGTGACGACGAAATATGCAAAAATGAAACCTAATCTTATTTTAGGGACGGGCTTTTTGTCAGGTAACAGTTCATATAGGTTTAGCTATATTATGGATAACTAAACTTCTAAACCATTCACACTGCTAAGGAGAAACTATGTTTAATGTGTGTGTTTGAGTATCAGAACGTTTTAAAAGAAGGCACTATATAAAAATTCCAAGTAAGAGTCTTACTCCGTAGATAACGTACAAAAGAGAGCCCGTAGTTTATCCAGTCATTGTTCTATACAGTTCACATTTTTTTAATTATATCTTACTAGTTTTTGCCCGCCGCTTCACATGCGTTTTATCCGGCTAAAAATTAGCATATGTGTTAATTCTGGTCTACATATATAAGATGTGCAAAGTTTCAGCTTAATCCGTTCGGTAGCTATTGCGTGAATAGGTAACAAACATGCATCCATCCATACACAAACAAACTTTCAGCTTTATAATATTAGTGAGACTATTACACTGTAAGATTTTATTTGGTAACACTCCCAAGTAGATACCTTAATGGTCTTGAGAAAAGGGATCTTGACAGGCATACTGACAGATGGACAACAGATTGATCACAAGAAGGTTTAGCCCTTAAAATAAGGGCTCGGAACTCAATTTATATAGTGACTTGTCAAGAAAATGGTCTTGATTGCTAATGTGAAGGATTTTAAAACTTTATTGTTGACTATTTAAAGACTAGTTGTTCGCCCGAACTTAGAACGAGCGAGATTTATCTGTTTCAATGAAGTCCCATGTATTTGAACTTGATTTTACATAGAGATTTGGACTGGATTGCTGGAATTCTCTAAACACTACTTAGGTACTCATTATGGAACTCCTAACTTGTAATTTTTCATCAAAATAGAATCCTCAGTTCAAAAGTTAATAAAAAAATCGTATAATATCGCGAACCTCCAAATTCTTCAACAAAAATCGATTTGTATCGATTTTAGATTTTTTTTCGACGTTATGCTTTAAATTTCTTCAAAATAAGATCGCCTGCATATAAATATATCCTGTTATCCCTAAAAAATACCAAATTTATGAAAACAACCGCTGTAGAAATCAGCTTCAACGTAATCTTTAAGTTGTAAATTTCATCAAAATCTTCTTCAAGAGATTATAAAACTACCCCATTTATCCAAAATTCCCTGCAACAATCGGATTGCATTGATTTATCTCCAGAGGTTTACAATTTCATCAACATCGGATAGTCCGTTCAAGAATTATCCTCGAATAAAGAAAATGGAAAAAAAGGGAATTAGTCTCATATTAGAAGTCTTTGTCTGAAGTTAGTTAAAATAAGACACATGAGCCATTTTAAGAAAGTAACTTGGCATACATTTAGTTTTAGTCATGGGGTAAATGGATAGAAGTTTGTTGGCTGTAGATAAAGTTTTCGAGGAAGCAGAAGGAGTGATGTGAGAGAGTAGTTAATAGGTAGGAAATGGAAGAGCAAATATTACGGCTCCAGAGTTTTTCTTCACCAACTTCCGTACACTAGCTGGGAATATTTCTTTAGTACGATTTCGAGGACAAAGTGTTGCCTGATAGTTATATAGATAGAACGTCCCAGTAAAATTCCGTAGTAAGGAATATCTAAGGAAGACCAGCTCCCATTTTAAGGATACCTCTTTAAGCTCTTTCGAGTACCATCAGGTGGGGTTTCGCCGCCCGTTTCAGTTTACTGAAAGAGTAAAATCTAAAAATTAGCTGAAATAAATAAATAATATTTAACTGAAAGAATAAAATCTAAAAAAGGGGTTATGGTATTTGGTATCATTTGAGCGAATATTCAATTCGTGGTTCATCGTCTTTGAGAGACCACTCTCACTTTTTCGATGTGAGCAAACTCACGAGATATTGTTTAGCTGAATTTCCAGTAAAAGCTTGAGTTGTAAGTTCGATCTTCAGGTAAATATTATTTGCCCAATGAAGTTCAAAGATTTTTGTCCCAGTTTTGTATTCCCAAAAGATACTGAGTGGAATATTGAAATGGTAATATTAAGTAAAAGGCTTATTTGAGAAAGTCGTCTCTGAAGTTCGGGACCCGAATTAAAAGATAACTTAGAATTGAGATTTTGGCCAGAATATCAATTATGTTAACAGATCGCGAAAGTTTAACAAGTACCTAATGGAATCATAAATTCAAAATCAATTTATTTTTTATTTGTAGTCTTAAAACTAAATAATACTATCCAATATTTTATTTGTGTAGTCTCCATGTAGTCTTCCATATAATTTCGACAGTCGTGCTTGGGACATGTTAGATGGGTTATGTTTGCCCAGCATCTACCCATCCTTAGCTTAGCTTAGTCAGTCATTAGTCAGAGGAAATAACATCTAAAGCTGGCTAAGCCGGGGGCTTTGTCACTTTTTCCTTCACCGTTAAATAAAATAGCAATTAGGAAAGTATGAAATTGACGATTTGTACTGAAAAATTGTTTTTTTTTTTTAATTTAACATATCTATTTAATCAAAATAATTACCATTATTATCTATACATTGCTACCATCTAATAGGAAGGTCATTTATGTCTTTGCGATAGAACTCTAGTGATCTAGATTCGACAAACTGTGTGAAAACATTTTGTACTGCCTCCTGAGAAGGAAACTTTTTATCACGTTAAAAATTGTGCAAATCACGAATAAAATAGTAGTCCGTTGGTCTGGCAAATACGGAGGGTGACGAATGGTTTCTAATAGCATTTCCTGTAGAGTTAAAACGGTTTCTCGTACTTTATGAGGTCTCGCGTTATCATGGAGCAATAATGGTGAAGATCGATTCATTTGTCGGGCCTGTTTCACTGCTAATTTTGCTATCATTGTTCAGAGTTCGGAACAGTAGACATCTGCCCTTATTGCTTGACCAGATCAGAGAAAGCTCTAGTAAATAACACCATGCTGAGATCACCAAACAGTTACCATTACCTTTTTATTGGTAAGATTTGCTTTAGGACACTGTTACGGCGTTTGACCTGGGGTCAGCCATTGCATTTTTTGCTTACGATTATTTTAAAGAATTCATTTTTAATAATATGTCACAATTCGATCCAATATTCCTTCATTTCTGTACCGATTCAACAAGGCAACATAAGTTTCAACACGCGTTTCTTTCTGCAGATCAGTCAAGTCATGAGGCACCCATTTTTCATATATTTTTATTTTATTGATTTGATGCAAATGAGTCAATATTGTTGGTTAGGTAACATTATACCATGCCGCTAATTCCTGGGTAGTTTGGCTCGGATCGGCTTCCACAATCTCTTTTAATTTATTGTTATTCACCTGTGTGGGCGGTATTCCACGCGGTTCGTTCTTAAAATGAAAGTGTCCATCACGAAAGCGTTTAAACCAAAATCTCACGGTGCGTTCATTAGCAGCCCCCTCTCCAAACGCAACATTGATATTGTGAGCTGTTTCTGCCGCGTTAGTTCCGCGTCGGAACTCGTATTAAAAAATCACTCGAATTTTCGAAGTATCCATCTTTCTTGTCTGTCATCTTATTCATCTGAAGCTAAATAAAAAAAAAACAACTGAAAGTCGATAATCGAATGTTGCACATTTTTTGAAAGAAATTTTTTGTAGGTACCATGTGAAACAAGTTTCACTCAAAAATCTCAAATCATGAAGGTTCTATGTCAATTCGAAGTACCTATTACAATAAAACGGCAATTTCATACTTTAACCCCTATTATTAAATGTGCACATACTTTTTCAGGAAAGAAAAATCCACTGATGCACGGCAGTTATTAAACCCACGACCTTCGGATTGAAAGTCGAGCCAACTCGGCCTCACTCAAACGTTTTTTTTAATAATAGTAGAACTCTACTTAACATCATAAATCTTGCCGTAACTCAGTTATGAACTAACACGGTAGGTAAACATTTTTAAGCCGTAACTTCATTTTGCGTTAATTTAAGTAGTGTTAGATAGTACGTTATAATTTTTATAACATCATTTATTACTAGAAGGTAGCTCAAGAAATGTTTTTATGTATGGTAAAATAAATATTCATAATCATAACGGAAAAGTGAACTCATCAGTAAAAAATGCCCCAGAAACCGAAATTGCTCAATGGTGCGAAACGGGTAGAAATTAAATCAGTGAATTATACACAGAGTTCACCCTCCCATGAGGGAAAACCAAAGGGAAAGCACAAAGCGTATCGGCTCTAAAACGTCACAGTTTTTTGCAGTAAACATTGTTTGTTTTTTAAATTAAACTTTAAAACGATCTGCGCGGCGCAGTGAGCGATATGCCGACGCTTTTCCACTCCTGGCCCGGGACAAATGTTTCCATGCAATGTTCAGATTGGTTCTGAGTAGCTCGGATCGAAGTACAAATGAATTATCTGTAGAATAATTTTAATTAAATTGTTTTAGCATATTGGTAAACGTTCCTCCTCCTGTGTAATAACATAAAACTTATAACCACGGAATTGAGTTCAAATAAAGCACGTTCCTATACACACCGACCAAACCTCAATATATTGAAGGGTAACCAGTCCACCCTGCTTATCATGCATCAGCTTACGGTTTTAGTGTCATCATTTAATGGTTTACTGTTGCGTTAATTTGGCAACCTTACTTTATTCTATAATATTAAATATAATATTAAAGTAAGGACTTTGCATCTACTATAGGTGATTTATACAGCGTCAGCAACTGGTAATCATGCTGTATGGGACGCTGCAGTGCCTGGGACATTGTTAGATGGATTGGGCTTGCCCAGCACCTATACCATCCTCTCAGCTTAGTCAGCTATTATTCAGAGGAAAGAACAGGTCAATACGTCTGAAGCTAACTAAGCCGCGGGTTTCCTCACGATGTTTCCTTCACCGTTAAGCACGTGTTAAGAGTGCACATACATTTTTCAAGAAAGAAAAATCCATTGGTGCACGGCTGGTATCGAACCCACGACCTTCAGATTGAAAGTCGGGGGTACATACCACTCGGCCAACACGGCTTTTTATAATATTAAGTAACACATTATTAGGGAGGCCCATGTCCAGCACTAGACATCTTCCAGCTGATATGATGATGATGGAAACAAACTGAACCATGCAAGTTTCCCAATACTTTATGTGCATTAATATCCAAAGCTGATAAAGTCATTAATGAGAAAATATAGTAAAACATGTTTTACTGGGTGCTGGGTGCGGTGCTGGGACAAGGTAAATCCAGCTTACAAGCATTAAAATCATCTTTAATCGAAAATATTTGATGTCTTTGTGTAGATGAAAAGTAGGAGTAGTAATTTTTTGTTTCTTTATACGATATTTTTTATGGTAGGTAAGTTAAGTAAACCAAATATTTCACAGGCGACCTTAATCACTTGTGTCTAGTGATTTAAGCACAATCTGTTTTTTCAGTTAGGTCAGATGATGCAAGTGTAACAATCCTGTATCCTAATAGACGTTAAATTTTAATAACCTACTCAGTTTCAAAACAGTAATAGTATATTACGTCAAGAGGAAAATTATCCGTGCTCCTATGTAGTCCAGAACCCTTACACTCACTCTGATGTGAAAACCTTATTGGTTTGCCTTCAAACAACATTGGAACACTTTGATATGGGGGAGTGTATTCAACGAGTTTGCTTTGTGAATAGCATTGTTGTGGTTTATTTTTGTAGACTACGTAATAACTTAAAATACGGTGGTATTTTAAGTTAATGCGTTTCCAACAATAGATCAGTACTTAGTGATCAATGAGGCTTTTGTCCAACTGTGGACGTCTACGGCTGGAAGAGAAGAATCACTTTGATAGAAAAGCTGCTGTTATAAAAACTGGATCTAGTGAGAGTTTTACCTTTAGAAAACTGGATCTAGTGAGAGTTTTCCCTTTTAGAAAACTCTTACTAGATCCAGTTTTTAGAACAGCATCTTTTCTATCAAAGTGATTCTTCTCTTCCAGCCGTAGACGTCCACTTACTTAACATACACATACTTACATACATATTCTAAAGTGGATCTAGTAAGAGTTTTCTAAAGGAAAAATCTCTCACTAGATCCAGTTTTTAGAACAGCATCTTTCGTTTCAAATCCAGACTGGATCTGTTGACTGAATATACTGAGAGTGATCCGATTACTTACTATCAAAGTGATTCTTCTCTAAAAGTAGAAAGGTCCTGCAATCTTTATTATTATAGTGATTTTTCTCTGGTGGGCGTGTAAATTAAGATATAGGATAAAGTCGACCATTTAATTAAAAATATGTTTTACTTCGTAACACAGTTTATTTAAATAAACTTCTCAAATTGCCTTCTTATTAAAATTTACAGAATATTTTACAGTAAACTTAAAATATTTTTACAAACATCCAAAGCTTATAGGTCTTTACCTGCACTATTTTATCTACAATGCGTAATATAAGGTTAAAATACAATTTCGGATAACTTTTATTGTAAAGAAAAGCTTTCTCTTTGAGTTTTTTATTTATAAATAAATTTCAGCGCAGCGGTTCTAAAAGATTTCAATCTTCAAAGAAATCTTCAATCTTCGAAACATATATTCTTTTCAGTTGCAATATGCTAAGGTTCTATCTGTTTTAATTTTATACATACCTTGGCACTTTATCTGAACATTATCAGCATTAAATACAATAATATTTACAAGCCACTAGCTTAAAACTTATTTACATTTTAACAAATTCTTGAATTAGTATTTAAGTTATTTGAGGCACACGACAATGCTCTTATCATTACGAGAATAATTATTTTGGACGGGTTTAAATTGTTTTATCTTTAAAAAGAAGTTTGAAAATTTATCTCGAGAGGCGAGATTTCGAGTTAAATAATACAAATTGGGCACTGATATACATATATAAATAAAATAATAATTACAACATAAATAAAATAATTATGTAGTTTTAGAAAAATAGCATAAGATTTCAAAGAGATGTTTTAATTAGGTATATAATGTATCTTATTGTTCAATTATCATTAAAGCACTCCAATTGAATATCTAAATTGGTTCCTTTGAACAGCCATGTTAATTGAAACTCGATCGCTTTTATGCTATAAACTTACAATAGTATCACTTTTTAATGAAATACCCTTAATTTATTTTAAAACATCCATTTCATTATTATGTCTTGTCTGTTTTTTTTTTACCAAAATTGCATTTGAAACATATAATATAATTATCTTTTTTAAACTTTCGAGATCACAACACATTATTAACATACATACATATAACCGGGTATTTATCGCGTAAATTACCTTTATTTTCCCGACGTTTCGCTTGGATTCCACCAAGTAGCCATGCGGGACCAATGAATAAAGGAAATAAGGTAATTTACGCTTTTAATACCCTTTTATATGTATGTAAATAATATAATGTTCCTGCACATTTGCTTTTACACTTTATAGCTCGGTTAAATTCGTTAAAAATAAAATAGGCTCATAATAATTCACATTCTGTTTGGTAAAGTTTGTTTAAAGAGGTAACCTTTATCCAAACTTTCGGATATACAATATTAGTAGGATCGTAAATAAAAATAACATTACACGTCTTAAAGAGTCGACTAAAATCTGTGGTTATATTCCCTATCTACCCGTAATATTCAAGGATACAAGGCACTGCCTCATACCTACTTAAAATTTACATAGATAACAGTATAATTTGACCCTTAACACTATGTCTTTAACAACCAGTCTCCACCAGCACAAAATGGTTATATGACTAATTTTGTGCATGGCTTATCTAAAGTTATGCTGTCCTCTGTGTAATATTTATAAGCTTTATAAATGCCAGTTTTTTTCTACTTCGTGCATTCTTATATTCCAATACAGATTTTGCTGTATTTAAAAGATGAACGTTATACCTACTTTTCGTAGAGGATTTTTAGAACTGTAGCGAAGCTCTACAACGCTACGGCGTAGGTGTAAAATAATTTAACTGTACGTTATATTTCGCTTTGAAGAATTACTCCAATCTTCAAGAATATCATAAACGGAAACATAATACTTGCTCCTTTCTTACATTTAAAAGCATGAACACAATAGCACAGAATTAAGTTGAATCATTTCTTAATAATCATGTTCCTAGAATATTTCCAACCGTAGCTTTTAGAATACAAATAATTTCACAATAAAGTTGTTATTTTATTCAAAACCTACTAACATTCCATTCGATTTTCACAGTCCAATTCCTATTTAAATATATTCGCAAGCTCCATCTGTCAAGGGCAGATAAGCACTAGCCTGAACTACCCTCAATCCAATTCCAAGCGTAATTACATTATGAATACACAATATCACTAACAGCTTTTACACGTATCTAATTTATTGCACCATATAGTCTATAATTAAACAAAGCGCTATAGAGGCGTTTCTTCACCGGATTCACTACACGGCAGCCTAACTACATTAGCTCCTGACAGCACTCCCACTCCTTCTAAGCAAGATCTTCTATTCGTGACTACGTCTCTCAGGAATGCCCTTCTAGGGTTGGCTAAGTCGGTACCAGTTATGGACCTAGTCAGTCTTCGTAACGCGGGAAGTCTTAAAGCCTCCTCGTATGAAGGTGGCTCATCAGTCGGCGTAGTCACATCCCTGCCCTGGAAGGGGTCTCTAGAACACGTAGTTTCAAGCTCTCTAGAGTAGAACAGTGTGGTTTCGTTGCTTCTACTCGTACTTGTTTGAGGCTCAGGCACAGATTCGTAGTTGGCATTCGATGATCTAAAGTCTTCCAAAATCTGCCTCGCGCCTCTCGTTGATAAAACGCCAGTCCAGGAACGTCTGTTCTGCTTCGCATCTTCGGCTCTTTGATTGGCTCCAATATTGTAGCTGGAATGCGTGCTAGCTATAGTTACCTTCGGCCTTCTCGTCGGCTCGTCGAAGGAAGCCGCTTTTACTGCTGACCTTGGTCTCTCTGGTTCTATTTCGATGATGTGTTCCGTTTCTGGTTCGTCGCGTACAGCTGCATCGATACGCATGGCTTCGGAGTAGGAAGGTACTAGGGCGCAATTGCCCCTGATGGCTGCGAATAGTTCTAGGCTATCTACAGTGGATGCATGAGAAAGAGGGAGTGTGCGTGTAGGACGGGTGTTTGACGTCACCACGGCAGGGGATTCCTCGGGAAGCGCCCACGCGTAGTTGGTGGCGGTGACTGGAGGAAGTGTGTCGGAGAGATGGGTATCCAGGTCCAGCTGCCTACTTGGGTCGAGCTCGTAGTTTGTACCAAAGATTTTTGTTATCTGAAATTACATCAAAATAAGTATTTTTCAACCTAAAAATTTAAAAAGATTTCAAACTTTATAGTTGAATAGTTCCATAACTTTTTTATACGAGTAGTTTTCATCATGAGATCTTAACCGAATTTCTATGAGATCACAACTGCAAACCACCTTTCACAATTATTTCATAGCTGGCTAAGGTATCAAAGGAAATACGAACAAAAACATAGCCGTCGTTCTCCTTTTTTGAACTCAGTTAATGAAATATATTTAAAAGCCAGCGAAACACATACAATACACGGAAAAAGAAAATCTACGGATATCAGTTCAATTGTCATTATGCTCTTGCCAAAACACAATTGAAAATAAAATTACCATTTGAATTTCCATAATAATAGAGAACAAAGCTATGCTTTAAATCACAGCCAATACAACTTACTGTATAATGGACGTAAGCGGTGTTACATTCGATGAGTATCCTGAGCGGCCATGACAGAAGAAGGCAGGATAGAGTCCAGAATAATACTTGAGATGAGTACCAAGGGCATCTGTCCGCATCGCTGTAAAACAATAAATTCTTAAGTTTTGCAATATTAACACATATTCACCGGGCATTTGTTGCGTTATTAACTTTTATAATTGTGCGTTTCGACCTATTGCACCTTATTGCTGTTCTAAAAACGGAATCTACTGAGAGTGATCTGTGTCGTGATCGCGAAAGTTTGAAAAAAACTAAGTATTACATCATATCAAATTTGTAGTGCAAAGTGCAAGTGCTGTTAAGTAAGTTTTTCGTATATTCAATTTCCTCTACCACGATATTACATCCAGCGTTACGTGCACTTCTGGGTCGACATAATGCTGATTTTGTATCGACGGTCTAAAACATTATATTACATATTTCACATCTTGTAATTTACTAATGTTGCCTGAAATAAACGTATATTAAAATTGTTATTATTAAAACAGCAGTGGAACATTTTAAAACCTGGTGATAAGAGACAAATAGTTTTTGATAGATCACAAAAATATATTTTGGTTTTTTCTTCTGGAAAAAGTTGTTGTTTCATTTGTATTTGACAACTTGTGAGTAATAAAGTTTGAGTTATTCAGTTACGGATACTTATACACATTATGCACGTACATATCGCACCTCCAGTCGTAGACTGACTCAATTCAAAATTTGGGTGAATTAAGTTAAGTATACAGAACGACTCAAAAAAGTGCGCTCTATCGCCTAGTAAATCAGAAACTGTAATAGCTCTCTGTTTCATAAAGTTATAGGTTATAGTATGATTTATCAAAAAACTGTCAAGGACCGAAACACGTTTTCTTCAGTTCCCAAAAAACATGAATTTTGGATTGAGTCAATCTACGACTGGAGGTGCGATATGTGCGGGTCCGATTCCCGCCACGGGACAATCTTATGTGTGTATTTATAAAAAAAAATATGGTTTGGTTTCCATAGTACAATATTTGCTTAGTTTGGAACTATTATATATTTATGCATACTCAACATAAAATATGTGATTTCGGAAATGTAGTAGATTATCTATCATACGGTAGTTGGAGTCGTAAAAGGCCTACTTACTTATAATATATTCAAAAGCATTGGGTATGATAGGATGAGATGGGTTTCGTAATATAATCATTTAATATACAAATGTAAATAAATTCAAGGGGCGAGTCCTCTTGAGTTCTATTTCATTATTTAGAATCCTAAAATAGTTAGTTAGAACTTTAATTATTTTGTTTTATCTATTAATATTTTACATTGCTACGCGGTAATCTCGAGTTCTTGAAATGAAGACATTTTATTTTATTTATTTGAAGGCAGGCCGGTCTTTTTATTCTTTCTTACAGCCTTAGATTATAAATATTGGGAAACTTAAAACTGTAAAATAATGTTTAATATTTGCTGAATATAGTGGAAACAGTGAGCAAAATCTGGTTGTGGTTGATCATGAAGAGTTTACTTTGCCTGCAGCATGGTAGCTCGAATACGGCTGGGCCGAGTTTAATAAAGAATTTTTGTTAGTAAGGTAAGATAAAATAAGATAAATTTATTCAAAAAACATTTTAACACGAAGTAATTACAAAAAGATACATTTTTTAATAAAGCCTAAATAATACTTGAGCCTGAACTAGTTGTCCTGTGATTGGAAGGTTAGGTTAGTTGACTTGATTGTGATCTTTTACGTAAATTCTGTTCAACCGTTTGAAGATTATCAGTTAATATCTATGTCGTTTTTACAAAAGTTTCATACAACCGTTAAAAGTCAACTTGAGATTACCTGTAAGCAACCATGTACTCCTTGAAGGAACTGACTCCGATCAGATCAAGACCTTCGCGCATTTCCATGAAATCGTCAAATCTTTCGTGCTCAGCGAAGAATCTTGACCTTTGATCTTCAAACTCTGTGAAAGATAATTATTTTTACCTTACGAATTTATTCATTATTCTCAATCAAATCATTCTTCAAGTACTGATGATGAGTAGATTATTGCCAAAGTCACGCTTGAAAGGCGGGTTAGCGAGCGCAGTACTGGATATTGATACACGGAAATTTGGGCAGCTTTAAGCTGATATACACCTGAGAGATGCTGACTGTACATAACATGCACGATTTGTACGTTTGATAAATAGAAGAAATTGTGAACAATAAGAATAAGATTAATTAGGTCGCGCGTCCATCCTGTATCGCCACGCCATTTGTTATTAAAATAATTGTTCTGAGGCAAAAACCTCTCCTCGCCCCATCGTCACGGGAATTAAAGGCTTTTAAGGAAATCACCCTTTTATTATAAAGGAAATAACTTGATTGGAAAACATTTTCATGCAACGTCAAGTTTCCAGAAAATGTAATTTTGTTCTGATGAAACAAACAGTCGTTGATTCCCAGGGACTTCCGGCGGGCTTTTATTTTAGGAGCTTACCTTTATGGGGTTTTATGAGAATGCCAGCGCTGTGGTACGACCCGTCTTGGCACAGCACATGCTGAGTAGTAAGTTATCATCATCATCATCATCATCTCCGCCGTAGGACGTCTACTGCTGGAAATTGACCACCCTCTTGGATCTCCAAGTACTGATGATGACGGGTTGTTGCCATACTCACCACGCTTGGAAGACTAATCTGCTAAGTATCCCATGGCAGATTCTTACTGCATCCACGAAAGAGAAGAGGGGCAACATTCTACTGCCCGCACCCATCGGCTTGCACCAGAGTAGTGAGTACCAGTTCACAATTAACGTGTGGCCCTAAATTTCAGGCTATAAATTTTCATTGCAGTTATGAGTTTAATTAATGTCCTATTTATATTTATAAATGGTTTTTTCACGTAAACACGCCGTTATTAGATTGTATTGCTAGCTCGAGATAAACTATACCTTAAGTGCTTGAAGTTATGCCAGTAGGTACAAATGTTATTTTACAGCTCTGTGGTACAAATATAACATAAATGAAAAAGACAGAAATGTGCCAAAAGTGCAATCAGTATATTAGGTTTTGTTATTCATATAAATAAAAACAAAAGAAAGGCCTCAATCGAGTCTCTCAACGGGTAGGCCTTAAAATTAACTTAATTTAAATTAAAGTTATGTCGAATGTCCATGTTGTGGCTACTTCGGTTATGGTTGCGAACTCCGCTCTTGAAGTTGTCGACGCGTACGTATACCTAGGACAAACAGTCCAATTAGGTAGATCCCACTTCGAGAAAGAGGTCAGTCGACACGAATCCAACTCGGATAAGCAGCTTTTGGGAAACTTCGCACGGTCTTCTTGTCCAAAATATCTTAGTGCCTGAAGACGAAAGTCTATAATCAGTGTGTATTACCAGTGATGACTTATGGAACCTAGACGTGGTCCTTCACTGCTGGCCTCATGAATAAGCACAAAGTCGCTCAACGAGCTATGGAGAGGGCTATGCTCGGGGTTTCTCTACGGGATTGAATAAGAAATGAAGAGATACGTAAGGGAACTCGGGTCACCAACATAGCCAAAAGGATTAGCACTCTGAAGTGGCAATGGGCAGGCCATGTAGCTCAAAGCTTAAAGAACCACGGACCGGCAAGCGCAGCGTAGGACGTCCACCAACAAGTTGAGCAGACGACCTGGTGATCCGCAATACTTGGAAGTCCATGAGGAAGGCCTATGTCCAACAGTGGACTTCCTATGGCTGAAATGATGATGAGGAACGGAAGATATGTGTATAATAAAACCCTAATAGCTTAACGTTAGATTTTGTCTAACAAAGAGGTATTGGTGCTCAAATACGCTACTCGCACTATACGAAATACATATAAAGCTTATATTTCGCTTACTAACTACAACTCGGAGTCTTGGAGACCCAGCAATAGGAAAACACAGGATGGCACGTGAAGTAAAACGCTGAATTAGTCGAGAAGGTGGTGTAGGTACTGTGCTAGTCTATCCATCTCACAATGTCCGAGGCACTGCAGCGTATGGCGCTGTATAAATCGTCTATAATAGACGTGAAAAGCAGATTTTAGAGGTTAAAAGCTTAGTATAGTCCAGAATCGCGATAGGCTCAACAACGTTAAGCTGCATTTGCATTGCATTGCCTTGACGGTCCCTATAGAGCAATGCAATTCACTTAGAATGGAATAGAAATACTCTTCACTTACTCAATACTATATTTTGTTCTATAATGTAGGGTACAATGGTGTTAGGTAACAATATAGAAGAGGGGAAAACGTCATTTTTGAGTACATACAATATATTTTTTGGTTATCTAATAAATATAACTAAATATACTTTAAAGCAGGCAAAAAAAATAAGATATCTATAGGTCAGGTAAGTGTAGTCTAAAAGGCTTACCGCTAGCGGCTTCGATATTTGCGAAGGCGAATCCCTTGCTGAAGCGGACCTTGGTGATGGGAGTCTTGGTGTCCAGCACCAGGTTCCTGGAGGCGTCCCGCTGGCCGCAGCAGGCGTGCGCGAAGGAAGTGCTGGCGCTGTGCGTGTTCACTCGTTCGTAATACACCTGTTGGGCCAGTTGGGTTTTGAGGTAAGTCATTAGCAGTCTCTTCGGGTAGAGCTATTGTTGAAAATAGGCAAAAAACATTTAATTAATAAAAGTTTCGGACATTTCTCACTGTATCTAGCCTTAAAGTAAGCAGAGCTTGTGGTCTGGGGAAGAGATAATAGTGTATACATAAGTATATACTATTATCAATTCAGTATAAAATTTGGTTTTCCAAATTTTGATTTTTTGTTTGGATAGAAACCCAGGTATAGTGCACAAGATACCTCAAGATCAAAAGTTTCATAGAAAGATCTATTACGACGACACACTCACGTACGAGCGGTTGTATGAAAAGTAAGTTGGATTGGCCCCTCTTAATACTAACATTTGGTCCGCGCCGAAAATCAAACGCCAAATCAACATAATGAGCCACTAAGGCTGTGATATATATACGAGTATATCATATTTATTTTATACTATTTATCAATTTTCTGCTATGTAATGTAATCATAACAAGAAACGAGGAAATAATTCCTCAAAGAAAACCACGGTTGAAGGATCTTGCTAGAGTACCAGTTAGCATACATTTCAAGTTAATAGGAATAAGGGGAAATTCCAAGCATAACAGTTCAAGAATGCATTCGCACAGTCCAGTTAGAACTGAATGTGCAAAGCTCATGTCAGGAGCCTACTCCAAAAAACGATAAACATTTTCAAGGATTAAATTCTGTCACAATTAAAAACATGTAGTATCCATATTTTTTATTCCAAACAGAAAGTGGCCATGTCACTAAAATAGTAACGACGTCAATTAAATCAGTTTATGGATTGTGTGTGTTAACATAATTTTAAATTTACGGAATATTCCGTCATATCAGGTATATATATACCTGACCTAAGTTTCCCTATTATGTATATCACGCTATGATTACGGATACAATATAATATTCATCTCAGCCGTAGGATGGACACTGCTGAACATAAGCCTCTCTCATGGATCTACACGTAGGAGGGGATTGTTATCATACTCGCCACGCTTGGCAGGCGCGTTGGCGGAGAACGAGATGTTGATACACGAACAGTGCTGCTGCTCATCTTCCGGAGGCTTACTGCATCCACGGGCAGGAAAGGAGTGGCAACATTCTACAGCCGGCACCCCACGGAAAATATGATATTATACTCCCATGATTAGATAGATTCATTAAACCAATATAAGTTTGCGGTTGAAGTCCTTAAAACCGTAGCTTTTGCCAAACATTATCGGTTAACATACTTTTTCGTTTGGCGGAGTAAGGGTCCCTAATAGAAATCATATCCTCCCTTATTCCGGTCTCCAGAACCCTTAAATAACAGCAAAATAAAGGCAGTTCTCGACAGTACATTTCACAGTGACTGCCTTTAAATACACGGAAGGTTTACTCTAAAGAATCTGTGTATAGATATCAAGTGTACGTTATGTGAATTAAAGATTGAAATCTCATTGATTTCTACTATGTTGTTTTGCGATGCGATCGGCCCAACACCGGAAGAAGTGGCAAGGAATGGAGGAGGCCCAGCAGTGGGTTGACACGGGCTGAACATGATGATGATGATGTTGTTTTAGCCTGGGCCTATTTCAACTCGTCGTTTAATTTCTAGTTAATGGTGTGTGATCAATAAAATAAGTAATCCACTGTATTTATGAAAAGTTTAAAAACTATAAAAAAAATATCATTAAGTTCTGCTTTATCGATGATTTTACGTTGTAAGAATGAATTACTGACACAAAATCATCAATGTTAAAACTTATTATAAAGGTGGCCGTTTAAAAAAAAAATAAGTTATCGAGTAAGATCTAAGTCGTTCTTGGTTTAGATCAGATAATTAAATTGTGATAAAATCCCATGCAGTAAGAATCTGCCAAAGGGATACCTCCGGAAGATGGGCAGCAGCGTCTTTTCGTGTATCAACATCCAAGACTGCGCTCGCCAACTCGCCTGCCAAGCGTGGTGAGTATGGCAATAACCCCTCATGATCAACACTTAGTGATTAATGAGGAAGGCCTTTGTTCAGCAGTGGATGTCCTAATGCTGGAAGAGAGATAGAGAGAGAAACATCCCACACGACATTAATTTACGATATCCATTATCAAAATCACTATTTAATATTTAACCAGCGTAAAATAAAATACATAAATAACGACCACCGCAGTTGATTTAGTGGCCGGCTCAGATGGAGGAGGTTGCGAGTTCGATTCTCGCCGCGGGAATAATATTTGCATGTTAACTGCAGATTTTTTTACATAAACAACTATTTATCCCATAACACTAGCTCTGCTTACTTAGCTTGAGCAATATTTATTATTAGATACATAGATTAGAGGGGAATAAAAAGTAGAAACAAATCCACTTTTGGATTTGTTCAGTGGATCATTTTCATTTTCTTCTATTCCCACAGCAACAAAAGTATTTTACGCAGACTCGTAGTTCATCCATTCAGCCATCTTTTCCTCAGAGCATATGACGTAACCGGGAGACTACAATACAGCATAAGACGTAGCAAGTGCAAAGAAACATGGCTTGAACCGGTAGCATCAATATGCATGCACCGGTCGATCCGCGCTAAGGTCACTGTGAACTCGTAAACAAAGCTCCTATTCAGTATACAACGTGTTCAGGTTTTCTTGGAATAAAAATAAAGTTTATAAACATTTGTACTTAAGTATTATCCAAATTAAGATGTGCCTTGAAACCAAAAACTGTGTCATTCTCTTACGCGATTTTCGAACATCTGTATGGAGAGGGGTAATGTGGTTTTGCCAATAAAACAAACTGGCCTGCCAATAAACATTTATTGTGCAATCATGTTTCACGAACTTTTGTGATAAAAATAACACACACCACGTCCGACTTGTTAGAGTTGTTTCGAAATGAGCGAGCTTACTCATTTCACTTGGAAACAAAATGTTGCGGTAAGTACCATATCGTCGAACTAGTGGCAATACGTGTCATAAAGTATAATTTACTAGCTTCTGCCCGCCGCTTCACGTGCATCGTACACGAATGTAATGTAAAAAAGTAGCCTATGTGTTAACCCTAGTCAACATCAATACGAGTGCAAAGTTTCAGCTCAATCCGTAGTCTAGCTTTTGCGTGAAGAGGTAACAAATCTCCATCCAAACAAACTTTCGGCTTTATAATATTAGTGGGATACCTCTCATGGAGGTCCATGAGGGAGGCCTGCGTTCAGTAGTGGACGTGTTACGGCTAAAATGATGATATTTATTTACATAATATAGAACATTCACTTCCTAATGCAATATTGTTGTCTTTTGTTTGATTGAAACTAACTACACAGTACCATGCACTGTTAGCTGGCAAACTAACTCAACCACAAAGTCGCTTTTAGAACGAAGCGAAGACAATGTGCTGTCCTTCTACAACTTAAGTTTCGTTTGTAGAAGGACACACATTGTCAGCACATTGTCTTTCAAAAGTTAACAATCGTTACACATGCGAGATCAAGAAGGCAACTATACTCGAGCCCAAAAAACTTGCTTCTTATTCAACATTCAAACGTAGGGCTTTAATATTTTTAAAGTAAAGTTTGGGGGCAAGTTTCATTGATGTACACATTGTTAGCTTTTTAAGAACTCATACTATCTGGCCTTGACCTTTAAAATTATAACTTGCATCACGACACAAGAAAATTACCTGTAAACGCACGTTTCAAGAAGAAAAAATCAGATTAATTACTCCCACCGGAATCGTAATTTTTTGACAAGGTTATTAATTTTCTTGAAATGTTCTACCTAAGTGTGGTTAAACACTATAAAAATTACACACTATAGATTAATTACTCTCCAAATAACTAACTACAAACTTTTATAATACATATTGAAATTTAATGCTTTTCTAATTCTAATTATTATTCTTGTGGGGGATACGTGATCTGCACTGATGTCCCGCATTAGAGTGTATTGTAAATTGTCTCCTGAGATGCTACCCTAACCAGCCCAACTCCTTAAAGTACCGGAGAAAGGCTCGGGGCCGCTGGCAGCATTCCATAAGCATCCCCGAAAGATATGCAGATGTTGTAAAAGAAGAAAGAACAAGCATAATAATTGAGACACAAAGGAAGCGAATTTAAAAACGGGACTACAGGAGCTCGGCATTTTATGAGCTCCTGTAGTCGGTTTATCTCGCTTCCTGTCTCAATTAAATGCTTGTTGATCAGTTAAAATAAACAATGAAACAAGGAAAAGAAAATCAGTTCGATCAGATCCAACTAGACATAATAATTTGAAGTTTTGTTAGTGTCGATAATAGATCGAGTAATGAACCGATAAACCCGAACTCAATTAGCAGGTAAACTCAACCCCCGCTCGGCAAAAAACACGAATGCTACGAGTATGTTATACTGAAACCTAACGCCAACCTGCAAAATAGATACAATCTGTAATAAAGTTGGTACCGTAAGTGCAGCTACGCGAATACTAACAAGAACTGTCTCACTTGAACAATAAATACAAGCAAAGTTAAATTAGAAACAACAAACACTTCTGTTCGTGACAGTGCGGTATGAACATTGAACGTAGCATGATGAAAAAACACGAATGCTCGAGTATGTTATACTGAAACCTAACGCCAACCTGCAAAATAGATACAATCTGTAATAAAGTTGCTACCGTAAGTGCAGCTACGCGAATACTAACAAGAACTGTCTCACTTGAACAATAAATACAAGTAAAGTTAAATTAGAAACAACAAACACTTCTGTTCGTGACAGTGCGGCATGAACATTGAACGCAGCATGATGAAGACTGCGCTAAGCGGCAGGTGGAGAATATAAATAATAAATTAGGCCAGGTGCGTGCCGGGCGGTGGGGTTCCGTAGTTAACAGTACACCATGTTGTTAGAAGTTTGTGTATATTTTTTACGATTACCTAAAACATATTAAGAGGTATTCATTGAGTTTTCAGTTTTAAAGTATTCTAGTTTTCCTAGAAAGTTCATGGTTAAACTACATACATGGTTTTTTTTCAGATAATGTAAAGCTAGCAGTTTAGATTTTTTCATATTTCGCAAACGGAACCCTAAATCGAAAAATTGTCTTCGCAACCCCAATTGGTTTTAAAATACCTATTCAATGATACCCCACAGGATGGTAAAATAAAGAAAAAAAAGTTTATCGCTACGTACCCCCAATTTATAATTTTTTCAACGTTATCAGTAGCGTTATCAACAAATATCACAAAATAAACTTATTTGTATCCTTATCTATCTATATAATTCCATATGATTTTGCGACATAATACGAAGCATAAGATTCAAAAATCTATAATATTATACTAATCGAAATCAATCAGTGATCAACTTAAAAACACGCTTTTCTTGTTAGCTCTATTGAAAAATTGAGAGCGAATTAAATTTTATTTTGAAAACTCCTATCAGACAAACAATGCAAGGATTAGATTTGTTTAAAAACGTTTCAAATATTTACAGCCTTTTTTAAGGAATTTTAAAATGTGAAATTATAAAAATATATATGAGTTATACCTAATTTTATAAAGAATTACATGAATGTTAAGAATAAAAATGATATCCAAACACACATCAACATTGAGGCAATATGATATTCCTGTGATAAACGGTCGGTCGGCTACACTACAGATGAATATATAATACTAGTAGATACAGAATTGGATATCAATGGCAATCTATTTTAGCACCTGCTAAATTAATCGTGGCTTCGCGGTTAGTTAAATAACGCTAGCGTGGAGGCTTCATTAAATTGATTACATTTAGTAAGCCTTGATAGGGCGTGGCAGGGAGTCATTAAGTTGTATAGAACTCATTAATCACAGGAAGTGAAGAGACAAAGAAATGTCCAAAACAAACAACATTATCAGACGCTTTATTTGTATCAAAGAGTGAATCAATCCACTTTTTACTCTTTGAGATTCCACAGCTAAAACAAAATTATTGTGAAAACGCGATATTATTCACGTACCACCCGTAAAGTTTATATAGACACAAACAGATGCGACCAACACCCACCCTGATAAACACCCACGATCTGAGTCTTGCCTTGCCGGCCTTGCTGATGCTTTTACTAACTTTACCGGTACGTGAGTAATTTGCATAATGAATGATATAAATTACAGAAGTAATCTAAGTAGAATTGCTAATATAATGTTAAAAACTTGCCTCATATAAATGTTAAGTTTCTTCAGGTCTGGTTACAAAATTCGATTTGCTGACGAGACACGACTGCTGTGCGTGTACACAAGAGCAGTAACTGTGAGCAGCTGTGCACAGACAGCAGTTGCTATGCTCGCCTATGTCACTTGCATTTGTCGAGTTGCTATGATGAGAGTAGACAGATATTCTACGTTGGCACTCACATATTTTCAGTAATAATAAGTAATATTCAGGTCTGGAAAACTACGAGTGTTTAGGTTCTGTAGTTCCCGAGACTGCTTAACAACAAAAAATGTAATCAGTGCGTCATGACCTTTAACGCTGAAACTCACGGACGCCTGGTCCACCAGTTTAAAGTCGGCTATTGGCTATGCTATACTTCTCCAAGTATAGCACGCTCCATAGCCAACTGAGTGATTTTAAACTCAGAAACCTACTGAGCCTCTCTGGACCGAAGTTGTCGACATAGCGCATAGGATTAGCAAGCTGAAGTACCAGAGCGCTATATCTGTCGAAGAACCGATAGCCGATATACGAGGTATGAGAGTTTTTAAGTGAAGTGACTCACTCGGCCAGCGGTGGTGGGTGTCCTACCTGTATAGGCTAGATGAAGTGATGATTTGCGAAGACAGGGTAAAATAGCGCAAATTTCTGGAACGGACCATCAAAGCCGGCGATGTAACGTGATTCAGATCTGATGTAACTTAGTCATCGTAACGCCCTTAATGCGTCGTGAAGAGACCTTGACTCTCGACGAACAAAAAATTTTGAATTAGCTCGAATCATGCAGTCACTCGGTGTGAGTAGCTGCACTGCAGTATCTGACTGGGCCAGCTCGCCCAAAGTAACCCCCGTTACGAATAAGTAGAAGGCTAATATGTATATTTAAAGGACGGTCAGTCCCGCTACGGCATTCGTTCGGGCAGGTCGCGTTCGCTTCTCATAGCGATGGCGGACGAGTCTATGGATTTGGAACATGATGGAGCCCAGAGGGAAGAGATAATTGAAGAAAATGAATATTCACCATTACCAAATACTCGTGAAGGAAGAAAAAGAACCTCGGAAATACAGGAAGAAGAAGAATTTAACAATGATAATGATGAATGGAAGACAGTTCGTGGAAAGTTGACGGCAAGAAGTAGAAAACAACGACACCAGGAGATTAGCCCGGCTGACGAAACACCCAAACGAGAAGTCCTCATTTCATGCGAACAACCACTACCAAAACAATTCGCTTTAGCACGCACTCTCAAAGAGCACTGCATAACTGGAATATTATCAATAAAATATGTGAACCCTTACAAAATCAAAATTCAAGTTGAAAACGAATCTGACACCCTGAAGCTGATCTCAAATAAAAACCTTTTGGAAAAAGGCTGGCGAATGCACAAAAAATCGGAAGTAGGGTTTTCTTACGGAGTGATAAAGGACGTAGACCTAGAACTGTCAGAAGAAGACATAAAAAATAATATTATATGTACAGAGGCTGAATTGATCGCAGTAAGACGTCTTAACCGCCGAGCACGAGATAAGGATGAATGGGTTCCCTGTGAATCTGTTCGTCTCTGCTTTAGAGGTAATATCATGCCCTATTCCATCCGAGTACACGATGTTAATGTACTTGTTGAGCCTTACGTATTCCCAGTTTCGCAGTGCACCCTGTGCTGGCGTTTGGGTCACTCTGTCAAAACTTGCGTAACCAGAAAAGTGAAATGCCCTAAATGCGCCGGGGACCATAACAATTGTGATACAGATATATTTAAGTGTATCAATTGCTCAGGAAGACATATGGCTTTAGCAAAAACATGCCCTGCCTTTATCAAGGAGAAACGGATACGACATATTATGGCGGAACACAATATCACATATGACAAAGCCCTGTCCATGGACATCGAAGTTATTCCCAGCGTACCACATCAAACCTCACCTGAACCCGCACCACGCTTCGTTGTTCCATCAACTTCACATCAAACCAATGTTTCGTCAGTCCACGGAATTCCAGGAACTAGCTACTGCGATGTTACGAAAAACTCGACGACTGTTACACAACTTGACAAAAGTCCAATCTTACAAACACAGCCTACTAAAAAATCTAAAAAAAAGACTTATTCTGAACGCGTACTACAATGGGACTGCTCATCTATGGACGAAGAACACTTCCCGGACCAAACCCCGGATCCACTGCACACCGAAAAGGACACCATAACATTTAGCGAGCTTTTCACCAGGATAAAAGAAGTTGTGTTTATAAAAAAAATGAATCTACAATCGAAAATGAGTAAAATCTTTGAACTTTGCGCGGAGTGGATAATGGTAGTGGCGGAGGGCCTTCTTACTGAATGGCCAATCTTGAAATTTATTTTTGGTTCTTTTGTCAATAACGACTCTCAGCCGTAAACAGTCCTTTTTAGACGTAAGTAGGCTATTTATTGTCAATGGATATCAAAAGTAAATTTACAGGATTTAATATACTACAGTGGAATGCACGAAGTATTATTCCCAAGTTGATATCTTTTGAACAATTACTTCTTCAAGAAAAAACCCATATTGCAGTCGTAAGCGAAACCTGGTTGATAAGTGACACCGCGCTAAAAGTAAGTAATTATAATGTTTACCGAAAGGACCGCAGCGATAACTATGGAGGCTTAGCTATATTTATTCATAAATCTATAAAATCCCAAAGCGATGCCTTATCAGTAGGTAACTCAGACATTGAACTACTGTGCGTAAAGGTGTATAACTGCCATCGTATAGAACACATCGTCGCTGTTTATTGTCCGCCGCTGCCGACCCGAACTAGTCAGGGAGATTGGGATATTTTGCTTACATCATTTAATAGTAAAACAATAATATTGGGAGACTTTAACGCACATCACACCGATTGGTCAAACAAAACGGACTCGAGAGGCACTTACCTTTTCAATGCAATATTGGACAGTAATTTTGTTTGCCTCAATGACGGAAGCGAAACACGAATTAGTCTAGTTAACGGCCAACTAAGGAAATCATCTCCTGATCTATCCTTAATAACATCAGACGTAGCAGTACATTTTAATTGGAGCGTACTGAACGAAAATTTAGGAAGTGATCACTTGATTATTAAATTAAAATCACAGAACTTATTACCTACAAAATTTAATACTAAAAGAAATTATAAAAAAGCTAATTGGGATGGTTATACGACTTGTTTAGACGATATATATAAAAATACTATTTTATCTAGTGATATTCAAAAATCTTACGACTGTTTTATTGATAATATAAACCTAGCAGCGGACCTTCATATTCCTTTTATAAAATATAGTCATAATCCAGTTTCTACTTTTAAACCAAAGTCTTATTGGACTCCTGAACTTTCTAAGTGTGTAGCATTACGTAGGCTGGCCTTATCTAATTTTAGACGTAACCCTACCCCAACAAATTTCGGACTTCTCAAATCTAAAATAAGCGAAGCTCAAAAATTGATCCGTAGGGCTAAATGCGACGATTGGCAAAACTTTTGTTCCTCCGTCAACGAAAAAACAACATGTTCTCAGATGTGGCGGCGAATGAGGTGGATGAAAGGGTATCAATCACAAAGACCACACATTGATAAAGAACAATCATATAAGTTACTATGTTCTCTCACCCCGGATTATGTAACCCCTAATCAACCTATTTTTGCTGACATATCCTCAAACATAGATATGGAAATCTCCATGCAGGAGCTAGAGGTATGTATTAAAATTAAGGATACATCTCCTGGATGTGATGGTATTTCATATTCCATGATCAAACGCCTACCAAGTAACGCTAAGACCGAACTGCTTAGATTGTTTAATCTTTGTTTTAAATATAACTTCGTCCCGTTTCAATGGAGAGATATTGGCATTATTGCGATACCCAAACCCGGACGCGATGTAAATCTAACTTCCTCGCTAAGACCTATATCTCTTCTCTCTTGTATTTGTAAAATTTTTCACAGTATTATTAACAAACGTTTAGAATGGTTCTTGGAAAAACACAACATTCTCTCAGTTCATACGACGGGCTTTAGGAAAAGTAAATCGTGTTTGGATAATATAAGTAATTTAGTTTCAAGAATACAGATAGGATTATCTAACGGACTCCAAACTGCAGGATGTTTTATAGATATTGAAAGTGCCTATAATAACGTAGATATTCCCACACTTATAGGTAAACTAAATGAAATTCATGTTGGTAAAAAAATATGTGCATACTTGTGGAATTTCCTGAAAGAAAGACACCTAAAAATAAGCATCGATGGCATTTATATATCTAGAATAACAGGACTTGGATTAGCTCAAGGTTGCCCGCTTTCTCCCTTGCTTTTTAACGTCATCACTAAAGACATATGTAACCATATAGGAAGGAAAATTTTTATTTCACAATATGCTGACGACTTCGTTATATTCAACCAATTTAACAATATGTTTATAGGAGAGTTACAACTTCAGGAATCAATAAATGAACTTTATTTGTTACTTTTTAACTTGGGTCTTACTGTTTCACCAAACAAAAGCAAGGTTTGTATTTTCAGAAGAGGTTATTCTATGAGAACCATCGACATACGTATAAATAATACTAAATTGGAAGTAGCTGATTCGGTAAGATATCTAGGACTTTGGTTGGATCGTAATTTAAAATGGAAAAAACACACAAATGAAATAAAAGAAAAATGTCAAAAATTTTTGAAAATTTTTAAAATGTTAGCAGGTTCTAATTGGGGCATTCACCCCTGCCATCTCAGACGATTGTATATTGCCACCGCCCGAAGCCGTCTTGATTATGGTAGCTATCTTTATGACAACTGCTGTCGTACACAAGTATCTAAACTGGATAAGTTGCAAAATCAATTTTTAAGGATTATTGGAAGTTTTATAAAAAGCACTCCCATACATGCGATGGAATCTGAACTATATATCCCACCACTTACATTTCGTAGATACTACTTGGGAGGGAAGTACTGGTTAAAAAATAAATCGGGTAAAAACGTCATAATTCAAACACTGGACAATTTATGTGAACTTATTACCAAACCTTACTGGCGACAAAAGAAAAAACCCTTGCTCAGTATTATACATAAAGATTTAAAAGAAAAATATTTTTATTCTAGCAATAAATTAGAAATGTTTAGTTTAGATACTTGGGTAAGTAGTATAGACCTTCGAGACGTTCTTGAACCTAACATAGAAACTATAAATAAACCGAAACGCCATTACAACCCCTTAAATTTAAATATTCAGTGTACTAATTACCTTGTTAATAAGTATCACAATTTTTATAAATTATTTACTGACGCGTCAAAATCTAATAATGGAATAGGAGCGGCATTTTTAGATGCAGAGACTGACGAGTTTATAAAACTATGCATACCTACGAACTATATATCTATTATGCACGCTGAGCTGATTGCAATATCGGAGGCCTTATCTTATGTTGAATCAATTCGAACGGTAACAGGACAATATGTTATTTACACAGACTCGAAAAGCGCTATTCAACACTTGTCTCGGTGCACAACCGGTTCTTGTTTTCGGGGCATTCCATTGTCTTATAGTATTTTAGATAGTATACTTAAAATAAAGTCACAACACAAATGTATAAAAATCCAATGGATTCCATCCCACATTGGTTTGTCGGGAAACGTGGAAGTAGATCGTCTCGCACAAGAAGCTGCCCAGGAAGGACAGCTATACGATTGTTTACCACTCTGGTCTGATTTTATTTCCACCTTGAAACATCACTGTCATAAGTTGTGGTCGGAGCATTTTGATGAGAGGTCTCTTATAAAAGGAATCTGGTACAAGACGGTTCAACCAGCACTCCTACGTTTCCCTTGGTTTGACCAGTGTGGGATGAACAGAAAGGATATCATAAACTTGCTTAGACTTCGTTCTGGACACGTTCCGTTAAATAATTTTGCTTACCTTATGAAAAAATCGACTTCACCTAATTGTGAACTGTGTAATAAAATTGAAGATGTTTATCACATTCTCATGGAATGTGACCGGAACAAAGGTCTACGTAAAGACTTATTTGACAAAGACCCTGGTTTTTGGCAGATTGGAGGGTGTAACAGCTTCCTAGCTAACCCTCTTTCAGAGGAGGCTGGAAAGCTAGTTAAACTTTTTAACCAAGGCGTGCAGGAACGCAGTTAATGAGATTTATGTTATTGTTTTTTTTTCTTGTTTTTCTTACTTATTTTGATTTGTTTTCAGCTTAATTTTATTACTATTTCTATATTGTATTCTGTGTACCTACAAGGGTGACATGTTCATTGTTGAACAAACCCTTTAAATAAAAGAATAAAAAAAAAAAAAAAAAAAAAAGGACGGTCGCTCTTCTGTATGTAAATTAGTGACTATTAAATATCTCATCATGGTTTTCGTTTTGATTAAAGCGGTAAACGACGAAAGTATAAACGTAGCTAAACGTAGTGTCTCTGTTGAGCAACAGAAGCGGTAAAGGACACAGTTTCTGACATTTCTACACGGGCACGTTTGGTTTGCTCGCGACCTTCTCTTTTTGCGTGAGGCTTATGGTATGAAATATAGAAAAAATGAAAGAAAAATCCAACTGTTTACCAAATGCATTAAATAAAAAAAAAAATAAAGCGATGTAAATATATGAGAGAAAACAGAGGACGTGGGACGTGGCGGGTAAAAGGGTCCGCAACTCAACTTTGAGTAGCACCTGGTAAAACTCAGATGCTACGCTGGAGCCCCGAGTGATGTCACGACCACGGATAAAAATGGGAAAGAAAAGACAGGTAATTTGAAGAAAAGGGACAGAGTAAACAGGTCGACAGGTTTATAAAATAGATAAAATTCTCAATAGGTATATCTTAAGCATAAAAAACATTGTGTTCCAGAACCGACCTTTTGTTACGCAGTAATAACGTGCAATTATTGTTACAACGTGGTAATAACGTCAAGAGCCTGGTAGTTACCTGTGTGGTGGTGTAAGCGTCCCCGTTTCTATATCGCGTGACTTGCCGCTTGCGCCGTACGTAATGGTAGCAGATCGCCTTCCACCTGAAATCGAATTTGCGCTTAGTACGGATCGTATTAAGCTCTGACAACCGCCGTAGCGCAGTTGGTTTAATTACCGGCTGACCGCCCTAGGTTGGTTGATCCCCGGGGACGATAGTTTGCTTTTCTAAGATATTTGTCTCGGGCCTGGGTAATTGATTGGTAAATAAATACAAAAAAAGTTAATTTAATTTTTCGATTCGTTAAGGAACAAAAAGCTTTCCTAGTTGGGGACTAGATGATGTAGTCCAGAGTCCCAGCAATATATTTTTTCATTTTATTATTGCCCTAATTTATTGTTAATTCGGTTATTAAAGTTTAAATTCCATCTTGGAAAAAAACATTTCCGTTAATTATGTAATCTGAAGGTTTATTAATTATGCATATTTGCCACAACTGTGTAGTTTTATAATAGATTGCCTTCCACCTAAAAATGATTCTGAGCTAAATACGTTATTTATACAACTCTGTTATTATTGTATTAGTAATTTTTTTGAAATCATTTTAGTAGTTCATAGTATATTAACAAACACGGTAACTGTATTTCCTACCAAAACATGAGCCTTATTTAATTTTGTTTAATTCCTGCAAGTGTGAAGTGAATAGTTTTGTAGTGTTGTGTGTACATACACATTCTACTTATTCTAACTTGATGAAACTTGTTATCAAAGAAGAGCGAGATTCCTTAACATTAGTAACTTGAAAGAGGATTCCTATTGTATTTTATTGTTTTTATAAACTAAGCTTCTAAAATAAACCTTATTGTTTTATATATTTGACACGTTCTGTAAAGTATCTTAATGTATCTTAGAAGTCGGTTTCTCTTGAAACAATCAAGCAACTGTACACAAATACTTTAATTTTATTTTTCTTGCTTTGCAGTTTTGAAATGTTTGATATTTCACAACTTACGGCAGTCGTCTCGTACAAGCCTAAAAACAAGAAAGTGTCATTAGGGTGCGAACTTCCCACATTCAAAACAAAAAATAATTCAGTCGTGCGGAATCCTGCCTTCATAAAGATTAACGACGTGATTTTATAACATAATCGGGTCAGCGAGCCGAGCCCACGTAACGCACTGAAAGTTGCTTTTAGGGCTCGTAAAGTTTTATGGAAGATTGGTTATGTCTGCGTAAGAAAATATTTGCCTCAAAAAGTTCGTCTGGAGAAGTTAATGCATTATTTACGGCCTTCAATTCAAACAGTCATTTGCAATGCAAGTAGGAAAAAAAGCATTTCCGTCTCTGCCAAGAAAATATTACTCATCTGGAAATATTCTAACTTAAAAGTAAGTTCTGGGAAAATACTAAAAGAAAAGAAGCATTTACCTTATATGAAATCAGAAATGCTCTAATCAGAATTAACAAGCTGAAATCACAATAGCTCAGAATCGCTACAAAACGTCAGTAAATATAATCTAGCTCTAATTAGCTGTCCGAAAACATAGGTAGCTTCCAAATTAAACCAGTCGCTGCGAAGTAAATTACCCAAATCTACACC
This sequence comes from Pasiphila rectangulata, assembly GCA_963082625.1. NCBI lineage: Eukaryota > Metazoa > Arthropoda > Insecta > Lepidoptera > Geometridae > Pasiphila > Pasiphila rectangulata. The sequence goes on from OY720249.1 coordinate 12,754,254, forward strand.
TACTTATTACGTAGGTACTCTCTAGCCTGTAATGTCGACGTCGTAGAGCCACTACGGAGCTATTATTAGAAACTAGTGCTACGCTATTTTTCCTAACGAGAATTTGATGCCCACTTTGTACCTATTCTAGATGCTCACAATTCAAAGGTATTCCGAGAAGTTTCAAACTAAGAAAATAATACAATAATTTTCATGAGATTTTTCTCTCGAGTTTTTAAAACATTTTACAATGGAGTTGTTCTAATATGCAAATCATATTAACATTGTGAATTGCTTTCATTAAAAGATAGTCGCAATAATTCATTTGCTAAACGATAATTGAGATTACGAAGCCTAGCGTTGAGTGTAATGGACACAAATTTTAACGTCTTTGAGAATCGAGAAAGAAATAGATGTCATGTCAACATTGGTGCCAGGTAGACCAAGTCAAAGGAAATCCGATCGCAACACCTGATATCTATCGCACAACTCGATCTAAATAATATGTGTAAGAACTGTGCTGCCTGACCGCACTTTTGGCTATCTTTTGTAGTATTGTAGTAGCACCTCATTGACTAAATCAGGTCTAAGAACGCACTTAATGTATCGTTATCTTTTGTCTTACCAGACGCGTGGCTCAGCAGTTCTCATGGCGTTGACCCTGGCACTGACGGCGGCGACATCTGCTCTCCTAGCCAACTGGATTCTGGCAGTACTATGGTAGCATTCTACTAAGTACACCAGGTACAACAGCAACACGAAGGCGATGGGAATGTATGCGTAGCCGACGTCGCATGGAGACTCTCGAACTGTTCGCTTGATGGGGTGCCTGAGGGAGTAGAAACTGTTTTATATGTTAGCAGTTTGATGCTCATTTTGATAGAGATTCATTGGAGGACATAATATTATACTAATAATTTTAAAAATGAGTAGAAAGAATAGTGTTTTCCCCATTTTTTTAACCCCATATAGAAAAAAGCTTTCAGGAGCAACCATCGAGTTATTTACGCTTGTTTATTATACAGTAAGACTCTTCTTCCCTCACCGATTAATTATTCATAACAGAAACGCAAATGTTTAGGCATGATTATTTTCTATCATAAATTTCTTCTCTTGTTAAATGCTACCTTTTCCCATGTTTCAAATGTAGAAATGGAGTCAATGTAAAATATTTTTCTGGGCTGTCCTACTTCAGACTAAATTAGTTACCCAAAACCAAGTATGATCTTGTGAAAGATGCACTATTGCAGTAACTTGCAAATATTAGACTAGACCTACAGGTATACGATCTTATATGATGTATTTTTCTTTCTCTTATTTATACTCTGACATGAGTTTGGTATAGAATAATGAGATTCGTGGAACCCAAATCCAAAAACAACATTTTATGAGAGGATTAAAAGGGTATTCTGTGAAAATCTCAGTGGCAAATGCCTGATGTTGGGCGGCACCTGTGTCGGAGAAATCCCAGAAATACACAGGCAAACAACCGACCTTTTGCTGACGAAATTACCAGCATTTGAACTTTTAACGTGATCCTTAATTATCTCATTGATTTTTCGGATTATAAAATGCTTCCGTGTTGTGTAAGGATGGAAGATGAAAGAACCTTTGCGTACCACATTTTCCTGCCCTGTACACATATTTTAGCTGTGATAGGTTTTTGTTTATTAGGGTTCCGAAGCAAAATGTTAAAAAGGAACCCTTATAGTATCACTTTGGTTAAAGATAACACTTTTTTACCAATATAGCATATATGGGAATGTTAAAAAATATTCCTATTATGATTGCAGGGCGGCGGATAGGGGTTCTCAAATTGTTCAAGTGAAGTGACTAGGTCGTGTGTGGTATCATATGAAAGGTATGTTTTTGCATATTAATAAACAGTTTTTATTTTTCCTTTAAGCCGTATCGTTTCCGAGTTATTTACAAAAATGTTGAGAAAACGACCGTTCCCCCCTTTATCTCCAACGTTTGCAGAGATAAACCCGTAAAACTTTTAAAGCTAATAGAAGTGTATGCAAACTTTTTAGGAAAATCATAGGAAACTCTCTAATTTGCATAGTTTTTTTAGACAATGGTGGACGTGGTTTTTAAAATGTTTGTGAAGTTACTAAGTCATGTGTGGTATTATATGAAAGGTATTCATTTGCACATTATTAAACAGTTTTTAGTTGTGCTTTATGCCGAATAGTTTTTGACTTATTTACAAAAACGTTGAAAAAAATGGCGTCCCACCCTTATCTCCAAAGTTTGCAGAGATAAACCCCTGAAACTTTTATTGCGACGAGCTCTGAGGCGCAGCGGGCAAAGGCCCGCCTGCGACGCAAGGAGTTGCGGGTTCCATTCCTGCCTCGGGACAAATGTCTGTACGATCTACAGATATTTGTTCAGGGTGTTCTGGGTGTTTTTCTATATATAATAAAAATATCTATCTATGTAGTATAATGTATTAAGTATATCAGTCATCTAGTACCCATAACACAAGCTCTGCTTAGCTTGGGGCTAGATGATGCTGTGTGATTTGTTCATCATTATTTATTATTATTTATTTATTATTGCTAATAGGAGTTTATGTGTAAGATTACAGGAAAATTATAACGAACCCTCTAATTTGCATAGTTTTTTAGAAATCATCGAAAGTGTTAAAAAATCTACTTATGTTCCGCTATCAAACAAGAGATGGCGCTGTCAAGGTTCTCCAAGAAATATAAATTGCCTTTATCATTATATTATAATGTATTATGGCACGGAACCCTCGGTGCGTGAGTCCGACTCGCTCTTGCCCGGTTTTATTTATCCTTTGTCTCGCTGTAAAGTTGCAGAGACAAAAAGTTTAGTCAATTATTTATCTCTTGTAACAACCCTAAAACTCACTTGCTAAAGTCTATCAGATCTCGGTCGATTTCAGCGGTGTTGCACCACACCACTGAGCCAAGGCAGCCGGCGATCATCAGCGTTAACGTAAAGCACTTCCAGTTCCCTTCCCTCCTCAGAACTCCCCCCAAACTCTGCTGGCGCGGGCGCTGCAACAAACAATGTAAATGTAAAAGTAAGACCTTTGCATCTATCTATAGATGAATTATTCAGCGTCAGCAAGTGGTAATCATGCTGTACGGGACGCTGCAGTGCCTGGGACATTGTTAGATGGATTAGGCTTGCCCAGCACCTATACCATCCTCTCAGCTTAGTCAGCTATTATTCAGAGGAAAGAACAGGTCAATACGTCTGAAGCTAACCAAGCCGCGGTTTTCCTCACGATGTTTCCTTCACCGTTAAAGCTCGTGTTAAGTGTGCACATACATTTTTCAAGAAAGAAAAACCCATTGGTGCACGGCCGGTATCGAACCCACGACTTTCAGATTGAAAGTCGGGGGTAAATACCACTCGGCCAACACGGCTTTTAATGTAAATGTACACTTATGTTATACCCACATTTACGCTTCTGAAGGTAACAGTAACGGAGAAGGAAAACAACATCAGCTTTAAACGTAATGACCTGTTTTTTCTCTCACTGAGCCAACTAAGCTGAGGATGATGTAGGTGCTGGGCAAGCCCTATTCATCTAAAAATGTCCCAGGCACAGCAGCGTTCTTAGCAAGATGAATACCAGCTGCAGCGTGCTGACTGAATGGATCATCTTAAATAGATGTGAAGACTTCTATAATCCGAAACTTCAAGTAATAAATAGGGAAGTGATGAAAGTGAAATGCGATACATACCCGCAGGCTGATTACGTATCTCGCGACAGGTTTGCAACAGGCGTAAATCTCGCAATCATCGCTATAAAACGTCAATTCGTAAATTAATTTTGTGACGAATATACAAACACCTGTAAACTAAATCAAAATTGACGTTTGATAGCGGTGATCAAGAAATTTGGGCCTGTTGCAAACTTGTCGCTAGATACGTAATCAGCCTGCGGTAATATAAAGGACTAGCCGCACTCCGCGGTTTCACCCGTGTAGGTCCTGTTACCGTGGGATAAAATATAGCCTATGTTACTCAGAGATAATGTAGCCTTTTAATAATGGAAGGATTTTGAAAATCGGTATCGAGTAGTTTTTGATTTTATTCATTACAAACATACAAAATACATCATACAAATCTTTGCTGTTTATAAAATTGAGTCCAATATAAATAATAAAATATGAAATTATTATCTCTCAATCTCAATAAATCTCAATAATGCTCACGTTTTGTTCTTTTTATGAATGTACCTCTACATTAGTACATTCTTCATGTTCTTTACATGAATGTACTAATGTACATTCATGTCAAGAACAAAACGTGTAGTAAGAAGTGTAAGATGAAATAACATTCTCTTTTATTTGTTTTTTTTTTATTTCAAATAAAAGAGTTTAAGAATAGTTAGTTTAAGAACTTTGTACAATTTTTTTGTCTTAAGTAAGAGCTTACATTTTAAATTTAAATTGGGACCGAATTCATTTTGCATCAACAATATCACTTTCAAGATTACAAGTAATGTTTTGTTCTTCGCATTTCAAATTCTAGCTTGTTGAAATAATAGGGATAGAAGAGTTTTTCGCTCACCCCATAAGGTTTCTCTTGTTGAGATTATTTATAGCTGATTCAATGATTATTCTGGTATTCATAATCTTTTATTTATTAACTACTTAATGATACTCCAATGGCTCGTTTTTAATTTTAGTGTTTATTGATTGACTCCAGAAGATGGGCAGCAGCGTCTTCCCGTGCATCAACATACGTACTGCGCTCGCCAACCCGCCTGCCGAGCGTGGTGAGTATGGTAACTACCCTTCATGGAGACTCATGAGGGAGGCCTGTGTTCAGTATTGGACGTTTTTAAGGCTGAAGTGACTGACTGTGTTTATTGATTACATCTTTTTAAATTTTCTGTTTTAACACTTAGTGCCTTTCTACTTATTCTAATTACCACAATTGTTAATCAGAATGCCATAATACATTCACTTTTTAACCACAGATAGACAAATGATATTTGAACAAATCACAGACTTGTTTATTAACCGGGTACACACCGGACGATCCATTATACATCAGCGATCCCGCGATCCAGAATCGTGGAGCGTGGATCATGGATCGTACTAGGCCGATCCAGTTTGTTGAAACTTGCGATCCTAAAATACGTTGCAAGCGATCCATAGGGGATCCGTGCGAAACGGATTCGCCACAGCAACAAGCGTGCGCTCCAATATAGTGCTTGGATCTCTCGGCACGTCCCCACCGCCAGCGCCAACACATTTGGATTGCGCTCCTACTGCACGCGATCGGAACGCGGTGGATAGTCCGGCGTTGACCCGGCTATTCAACACGGATGCAGAATTGACGGCATGAAACGAAACAATGGGCATTTGTCCACATGCCTCCATTGTGCAGTACCCCGCATTCGCTTTGTTGTTTGGAATGCGAAGTTCCACAAGGTTCTACATTTTATGTGGCATACCAATGCATTTTCAAATTTAATTTTGGACAAAACGTATGTTTTGAGGATACTGTTGAATATGCACGAAATTTTTTTGTATAATGCGTAGGAAATATACCTAGATTTATCCCGCTAGAGTAAAACATATCGTAGAAAAAAGTATTGTAATAAATTAGACCAAGTGCGTGTTGGTTCACGCGCTGTGTAGGTTCCGTAGTTACATGTAGACCTGGTTGCTAGAAGAAGTTGGTGTGTATTTTTACGTTTACCAAAACATATCAACACGTATTAGACGTCAGGTCAGGACTTCTTGATGGCCAGGCCATCAAGTTGATAACAACCTCCTGAATGTACTCTTTCTTGTACGACAGCGGTGTGCGGCCGGTATCTTGCATTAGAATTGATCCATCACCCATATTTACCAGGTATGGTCCTGCATACTCATTAATGACCTCTTGAGCATATCTCACCCCGGTCAGAGTGCCATTTTCCATGGTCACTAACTGTCGATCTTCCGAAGAGATGCCAGCCCATACGTGTACAGAGCTCCCGCCGTATTGGACTCTTTCTGCAAAGCAGGCTTGAGCGTATCGCTCACCAGGCCGCCTGTAGACTTTTCGCGTCATGAGTGAATAATGAGAAACGTGACTCATCTGTGAACAAGACTTTTGCCCATTCATCTTCACCACTTCGTACGTGGTCACGAGCATACCTCAATCTGTTAACCCGATGCCCTGCCTCAAGTTTGGGACCATTTGCTGGCCTATAGGGCTTCAGGTTTACCTCAGCAAGTCTTCTTCTGACCGTGTCTTCGATAAAGTAATCATCCATGATGAGAGAAGAGAAGAAAAGGAGAAGCTGCTGTTGGACCTGAACTGCATTGAGGTGACCGATAAATTGCCAGCTAGTGCTGGTGAATATCGTTCTTCTCTAGCTATAGTGCATCTGGGACGGCCATTACATTGTCTTCTGAAATGGTTTCCGGTTTCTTCGTACCTATGTTTCATTTTGAAGACCGTTCTTAATGTCACACCCACCATTCTTGCAGTACGACGCATACTGACGCCTAGTTCCAGATGTGCCATAACTCTTGCACATTCTTCAGGTAAAAGAGGCATGATATTTAATGTTTACGTGCTGAAGACACCTTGCCTTTTGAATGAAATGTAAATGGATCAAAAAACAAATGCGAAAACAAAAGCAGAAAGCCAAAAGTAAAAAATTACAGCATTTGAAACAGGAGCGTTTTTTTTTCAGCCATCTTTTAAAAGGAGGTTATCAAAAAGGAGTTATAATATAGCATAACTAAATTTTGCAAAATTATAGCTTTCTAGGATTTAGTCTCTTTATAAGCCGCAGACAGACGGACGGACACACAGATATATAAAGTGAAACTAGTACTTGTTGTACTTCGGAACCCTTAAAATGTTAGTCTACATAACCCCTATATAAACAAATAAAAATGTAATATTGATTTGCGTCACAACATAATTAATACACATTTGTTTCATTATGTTTATATCTATATTATGGTTTTTTTTATATTGTAAGTATTTGGGTATATATAACACAGAAAAAGTGGCTCCCTGGCAGATTATGGGTAAAAATCGTTATTTATGTGTCCTCATATTTCTTATATGTGTCAGAATATCGTACACGCCATACCCCAGTATCTATACCCTTTCTATTCACATTGACCTAATAACTTTACCCGGGCAACCCTTTGAGGTTCAATCAAATATTTTTTCGGGCAAATGAAAGGATTTCGGTCGGAAAATGATTTATTTCAATGTAGACGTCCTTAGGATCCCCATTTGAATGTAAACAAAGGCACATGAAACGTTTAAATGGAAACATTGATTTGCATATCGCTATGGAGTTAATACGAGTATTAAAAAATATTTTGCTCGCATAACAGAGATTGACATTTTGTTTTAGTTTTTCGGTCAAGGTAGAGTAGTAATTTAGTTTTTTGTAGCGTTTTGTTGTAGAGCAGGTGTTATATAAATAAATCTGTGTCTTTAAAATTTATTGTATTTAGATTATTTTATGCAGCGTCAGCAACTGGTATCTATGCTGTACAGGACGCCCAATGCCTTGAACATTGTTAGATGGATTAGGCTCACCCACCACCATCCTGCTTAGTCAGCAGTTAGTCAGAAAAAAGAATAGGTCAATACATCGGAAGATAACCAAGCCGCGGGTTGCCTCACGATGTTTTCCTTTAACAATAAAGTACGTGTTATATCGACTTTCGGATTGAAAGTCGGGGGCACATAGTAAGGACCTTTGCATCTATTGTAGATGGTATATACAGTGTCAGCAACCGGTATTCATGCTGTACGCTTCATAGCCTGGGACGTTGATTTATTTATTTATTTATCTACTACCTTTTGCTCGCAACTTCGTCCGCGTGGAAATCCCCTTTTTCACGCAGAGCCATTTTGATTCGAAAATATAAATCCTATTCCCTATCAAGTGGGAATTTCGAAAAATCCCTTCTTAGTGCACCTCTAGGATACTCAAGGTATATGTGTGCCAAAAGTCTTTAGGTCCAGCGGTTTAGGCTGTGCTTTGATATATCAGTGAGTCAGTCAGTGAGTCAGTCAGGACTAATAATTTTATATATATAGATTAACACACATTGGTGGGCTATCAGCTTGTGCCAAAGCACCCGAATATTAAATCGATTTATATAATACAAAATATACAATTACAAATTAAAACAATAGCTAAATAATAATTATGATCAAATAGTCAGATTAATAAAAAATTAAATAAATTATGTCCGATTATATTCAAAAAAATTAAAACAGAACATATGTATATAAAATATTAGGTATTGATATTCAGAATCATAGTAAAACCAGAAACAAAAATAAATATATATATATATATAGAAAATATAAGAAAAATATGTCAAATAATATTTAGAAATGTCAATAACTGTATAATTTATTATATATAATTGATTGTTATTATTTATTTGGAACCAAATTACAAATGGCTAATAATAACTATTGTAAAGGAAGACAGCTGCAATAGTTATAAATAAAACTGTATCGGTATTAGGCTTGTCAGCTATAGCTATACCGTCCTCCCAGCTTAGTCGGGTAGTAGTCAGAGGAAATAACAGAGTTTCCTTACGATGTTTTCCTTCACCGATAAAGGGCGTGTAATATGTGCACATACTTTTTTCAAAAAAGAAAATTCTATTAGTGCACGGCCAGTATCGAGCCCGCGACATTTGGGGTGAAAGTCGGTGGCACATACCACTCGGCCAACACGTTCTTTTGTTGGTTGAGTGGTATTTACACCCATTTATTATCCGTTGTATCATAACGTAGTCGTGGGGTGCCGGCAGTAGAATGTTACTCCTCCTCTCATGCCCGTGGATGCAGTAAGAGCCTGCTAAGGGATACGGAAGATGGGCAGCAGCGTCTTTCCGTGTATCAACATCGCAAACTGCGCTCGCCAACCCGCCTGCCAAGCATGGTGAGTATGGCAACTACCCCTCATGGAGATCCATGAGGGAGGCCATAGTTCAGTAGTGGACGTTTTACGGCTGAAATGATGATGAATTACTTGATTTTTTAAATAATGTCTTCAATCAAAGAGTTTTGTTCTTTAATATTACTTTCTATACCTACTTTCTTCCTTTGACTGGCCTGTGTTCAGTAGTGGACGTTAGGCTGGAATGATGATTATCTATTTGATATGAGTTACGTTAAATTACGATACAGATACCTAAAATGCCTGCGATACAATGATCGACTCGCGTCCCTATGAATATACTGCTAGCAAGACGATACGGATTTCCGCTGAAATTCAATAATATAGAATTTGGTATTCAATATTCAGTAAAGCATTGAGGATATTCAATAGTGTAGAGGCAATCCTTGCTGCTTGTTGGTGTCTCCTTGTTTTATTTTTTTTATGGAAACATCGTCTTTCGATAAGCTACAAATGTCCAAAGACATCTGAAGTACTTAAGATTAACTTGAAACTCATCTTATAGAGAATTTTAGGTTTTGTAGCATGAATTAATAAGGACAGCCTATTAGGCTTACTATAAAATCGTTGGACATAAGGAAAATTAAGCTATGGAATAAAATGGTCAATTTAGAATATTGATAGACACTTTCGCATTAAGGATAGTTTCCAGCCTTAAAAAGGTTCATGTTCAACACTTTACATTATATTACACAAATAAATAAAAAAACAAATAATAAAATACAATTCGGTAAACATGTACAAAGTTCCCTGAGTACGAATACTGTAACAACTCATAACAATTATTTATTAAGTTATTTCATTCATTAATTTTTACACAGAATTACATACTAATTTATTATAAATACCTCTATATAATGCTGGATAATTCACAGAGCTTTCTCTAGCCCCAAGCCAAGCAGAGCTTGTGTTATGGGTACTAGATGACTGATATACTTAATAAACTATAGCCCTCTCTATAGCTCGTTGAGCGACTCTGAGCTTATTCATGAGGACAGTAGTGAGGGACCACGTTTCGGTTCCGTAAATGATCACTGGCAACAGACACTGACTCTCGTCTTATTAGACCTTACCTTGTCATAATATTTTAAATACGTTATGTTCTTGATTGTAGTAAAACTTTGAAATTGTCTAAATACATAAATGAAAATATAAAAAAAAGCGTGTCGTCGCTGTTGAATCTAGTAAGTTAGATAATGTAACACAAGAAGCGTGTAAGCTGAGAGATAGGATATGAGTTAAACTTTGAGGTTCAAACCGTTGTTGGCGGATATCAGGCCTTTTATAGTTTCCGACTGACAGACCCAGATGTTCCGTTATCATATTAATTTCAATGTTTTGACAGTGTATATTATACAAAACTTTGAAACAGTTCAGTTGTAACAAACTCCGTAGTGTTTATTAATGCTTATCTTAGGTGAATGTCACCTAAGATAGCAAGTAAGATGTTTTTATGTAACTACTTTGTTTCGTCGTTGCGACATGAAGGTTTTATTACGATTTAAACCCCACAGATACGACACATATTATAAGCCGTAAACCATATTAAAAGATTGTCTTTGATTCCGTTAAAGCCAAGTTTTTAAAAAGTATTTTATGATCCAGTTCATTAAAAGCCTTCTTGAAGTCAGTATAAACAGCGCATTTTGTACACGTTTATTCTTTATTGTAGACAGTAATAAAATAATATAATACACAAGTCAAAGGCGAGCTTAACCCTAAAAAAAGTTCTCTTATAGAATACCAGCCGCTAGAGAAAGATTTTTTAGGCGTAGGGGTCTAAGAACACAAGAACTAAATATTAAAAAGAAAATTATGAGACACGTGACATAAACAAAACTGCAGCCGAATTCTTAAATAAATATAATATTTGTTTGATTCTTAAATGTCAAATTTGAATTGGTATTTTTAATGTACCTTCACGGAATGTATTTGATACACATTGCCTTTCTTAAATTGAAAGGCAGAATCCATTCATAATAAAGTTAAATGATGTTTTTGTTGATATCATTCTGTTTGGTCTAAAAAGAAGATATTCTGTTGTTTCATCCGAATGCTATATTTTTTTTTACTTTTCCACGTGTCCTGTGAAAAGTTCAAACATTCCATGGATTGTGATGACAAAAGTGAAGCGAAATCCCTGCATGTATATTTTCATGTACACAACAAACATGCACGTAATGCTTGCACAGTTCAGGATCGGCAAACAATCGGGCGCTGATGACAATATGTATGAGCTTGCAGATGGGCACAACACAAGCTGATGTATAGATAACAATGTTTACAGCCTATATTGAGAAGGTACACAATTGAAAATGGGTCTGGGCGTAGAACTAAGTACAAAGTTCGCTGAAAATGAGATACAGATAAATCGTAATCTAAAATTAAATATAAAATAGTAGCCTCTTGCAGCCTCTATGTAACGTAGATTTACAAAGTATTTAAAGTAAATAGTTTAATAATATCGGTGTAAATATATATGATCTTTTATCTTATGTTTGTATGATCCTATGGTTTCTGATACTTTAATGATATTTTATGATATGATAGTATATTTTTCTTTCCATAGTTAGTTCGTGTTTAGGGTAGTTGTAATTCAATTTTGTTTCTAAAATTGTATTTGTTTTCTTTAATTTCCAAATATTTGATTAGATAGAATTTGTAGTAATTTTCTTTATCAACAATGCACGTGTTATATGTATACAATTGTTTATTATTGAATATTTTACTTTTTTTTATAAACTTCTTTTGTAGGCATGAAATAATGATAATGGAATGTCTATGTATGATACGAGTAAGTATGTATTTACAAAAATAATAAAGTATTCAAGAATCTATCAACCAACTGGTACCCATAAACAAACTAGCTGAGCTTGGTTAATGGTACCAGTTGGTAGATAGATTCTTTTATTTATTTATTTATTGGAAAACCAACAGCCTACAAGTAAATAGTATATATTCTTGAATACATTATTGTTTTTGTAAATACATACTTACTCTGGGCTCGATGGTGCCGTGTGAAATGTCCAGCATTAGTTATGATTAATGATAAAAACAATGATTTACTGTAAAACTCATACATGTCACTAAAACAATAAACTTGTTATTTCTAAGTAACTACTTGATTAGGTAGTTAAAATAACTACACGTGGTTGTTGCTGAGACGTATCTACAGTGATAGGTGATTTATGATTGGTTCCCTTAGTAGGCTAGGCCTGTATCGAGGAAAAACCCTGTACGATAGTTCCAAGTATTGTATTACGGAAAGGACTGATTATAATATAAGATTTTGGGATGAGGTTTAGAATAAGTCTAGAGATCTAGGTTAATACATAACTTAAAACAAAAATAGTACCTGAATTTACTTAAAATACAAACATTAATAATGAAATTGCAAATTTTTTTTTAAATATATAAAATAAATAAATAATAATAATTTATCCAAATCGGTCTCATTTCACATTTATATAACCCTAAGAAGCAATTATTACCAGCAGGGAAAAAATTGGTAAAGATCGCGAATTACAGATCTTCGCCGGACCAACTCATACATTTAAGTTGTCGATTGAGGTTCTATGTTTGCAAGTCTGCAATATCCTTTACGACCTAAACCACAAACACATCCTTCGATTTTCAAATCATGCTAAGTAAATCTATCTGCCTTCTAGATCCATGCATTTTCAGTAATCAATTGTGCAACTATTTTGCATAATTTAACTTATTTTGACGAGTGGCCAGAGTAAATCCAGTCGTAGTTTCAAGGTGGTTTTTTCGCGTCCACTCAAATAAAACACAAACTGAAAACGGCCCTTTTTGTCTAGCTTTATTTTTCTGTTTCAGCCGAGTAAAACCTAGCCTATCGAAACGGTGAACTTCACAACGTGATTATTTTAGAACGATTTTTAATAGGACAGGGTCGTGGAAAAAACATTGAACTTACTGTAAAAGTTTACATCGGTACTTCAAATACCAGAATTCTTCTGCATTTTTACATCTATCACTATAAAAGTCATGGCATATGTCCTAATCTATTATAGAAAATATTAAGACAAATAAGACTCTTCTCTTCTTTTTTCATAATCTGTTTGTCATTTAATAACAAGTTCAAATATAACGCGTTTAATAAACTAACACTTTATGTGTAACATATTTTATTCCATTATATGAAGGGTGTCTCATGTCGTGTCGTTTTACATAGCTTAGAAATATCATAGAAATAGGGTATTTCCTCAAAAATATCTGAATGTATATTTTTGAGATAACTTACGCAGAAAGCAGTCGGAAAATGTTAGTTTTAGTTCAAATTGATTAATGTTAAATTCACAGTTTTCAGTATTTTTAAGTCTGTTATTGAACACCATGAAACAATAGCCGCTATGTTATAACGTCATGCGACGATGTTAATAACAGTGTCAGTATCGACTGATACCGTACTTTACTTGCTGGCGCATTTGCTTACTCACTAGGTGACGTCATGACCACAGAGAACTATTATAGCGTCCATTGCGTCCAAAGCTTTCGTAGAATTACGCGTAAAATTTAAAATGTTTAATTTAAATGCATTTTCGGGGCATTTAAAGATTGAATAAAAATTTGTTGATTTTAAGTGGCTTATTAGTACTAGTACTTATTAATATAATAATTGAGACACTTTTAAAAAATGGGTTTAATACCCTATTGAGGAGCTAACTGTCTGGTCAATTACACTTCATATCTTCATTATTATCCAATAAAGTAATAATTAATTATGATAATTGGATAATCAAGGAGCATGATATTATGTAGCCTGTGGGTTTCTACCTAGGACGATCGACACACATCTACAAATTATTATCCAGCCCATGTTCCGCGTCAGTCAGGTAACCAGCTAGGCAGCCTATGCCACGTTGGAATCCATTTCAATTGAAAGCAACCTCATCGAGCGAATTTAATCCGAAATTGATGGAATATGCGGATGGATTGCAGAGCCCAGATAGATACTTTATCATGAATTGTGTTTTGAAATTCGCCGTTTTTAGCAGACGAATTGCTTTGATAGTCAAAATAATAGGTGATTTTTAAACTTGTAAACGTGTTTGTCAACAAAAACATTTTACGTAACTGTATTGAAAATCCAATATAGTAATTGTGCTAAATAATTATTACTATGTATATTAGATAATCGATATAGATATAAAGTATTTTGATCGGGAAAGTTTAAAGAGGCAATTTTTAATCTGTTGTGTAGTAATCATTTTGCATCAAGTAACATTATAAATTCACCTAGAATGAGAAACAGAAGTTATTTAAGTAATAAAAGCCCTTTTATTTCTGCCCTAACATATTTTAATAAGGGTATTCGATATAGAATAAAATGCAATGAAATTATCTAGTTTTAATTCCGCTAATGCTGAGATGCATATGCACCGCCCTCCCGCCCGCTAATTATGCACATGCAGGGAGAACTAGGTTGTTTGTGCAACATGCATACCCAAACCCTCACGACAACACGTGTTTCGCCTCTCCGCGAGGCAGCTTCAGGTGAGACGCCGACTGGTCGGCGGCTGGAACGAAAATGAAGATGCCTCGCGGAAAGGCGAAACACGTGTCATCGTGTCGGTTTGGGTATGCATGTTGCACAAACAACCTAGTTTTCCCTGCATGTGCATAATTAGCGGGCGGGAGGGCAGTGCAACTTTTGTCGCCACTCTCTAGATGTCATGCTCATTTATTTTCAGGTTTAGCGAATTACTAAGGTTGGAAATCAATTCACATAAATGTGTCTAATCTTCGTTTTGGTGAAGTCTAGGCACATTACGGAGTTCTAAGTTTGATGATCGAGACCGACATTCAAGAGTATCTACCTTGCTCTCTAGCAACTGTATTAGCTTCTTGTTTTCTCTTCTTTCTGTCTCTGAATGAGAAATTTTAGTTTCAAGGAATTCGTATTCTTGAGTAAGAAATTCAATAGATGCCGCAAGATCACATCATCAGAAGAGGGGAATAATCCTCTGTCATGTGAAATAAGACTTCAGTGTTAGCAAATAACGTTACCGATCGGATTCCAAAAGCGCGCAAGATAAATAATTTCATTCGGTATAGAACGAACAGTACAGAAAAGTATAACACAACAATAAAGTCTTCACAGAACAAGTAAATAAGAAAGCCCATTTCGTTTTTATTATTGCCTACAAATCACGACATATTTGGATAGGTATATATGATTTATACAGCGTCAGCCAAGGGTTCTTCTGTACGGGATGCTGGCAGACCCTGGGACATTGTAACATGGTAATACGTCTAAAGCTGATTATGCCGCGGGTTTCCTCACGATGTTTTTTCGTTAAAGCACGTGTTAAATGTGCACGTTAATTTTTCAAGAAAGACAAATCCATCGGTGCACCTCTGGTATCGAAACCAAGATCGGATTGAAAGTCGGAGTTGGCCGAATGGTATGTACCTCCGACTTTCAATTCTGAATTCTATTTAAAAAATCATTTATTCTGGTTTAGTTAAGCTGGCTTTCCACTTTTTGTGTTAAAATATTGCACAAAAAGGCCGTTAATCTATCCTTAGCGGTTAAGTAAATTGTCATCAATGTTGGCTTCGGTACAGATTACCACATTTGTTAAAAAAATACTATATCTTTATTAACCTTATTATCCTTAGCGGTGAAGTAAATTGTCATAAATGTTGGCTTCGGTACAGATTAAAACATTTATTTAAAAAATACTAAGCTAAAAATCAGTTAAACTAACTTAGCTGTTTTATAGCCAAGGTTATCATTCCAATTTTAAATTCTTATCCATATTAAGCAGATTTAGCGCTTTAGCCTGTTTTAAGCTAAGCATTGTCGATGTTAAATGAATCTGTTTAAAATAAAATAATCAACTTTCCTTTACTTTAAGGCAGCAAATGATTCCTCACTTGCTGTTTGACTTCTTTATAGGAATGATTTAAAGTATCAGACATAATTAACAGAGGCAGGAGTCCCGCCTCGATCATTTGCGAAGTCAATAATGCGCGAACGTCAAAAAACTGCCTTTTAGCTAAGTAATGTGGCTTAACTGCGATTCAGCTAAACATTCGTTCAAAATTCAATTAAAAATACTGTTCTAATATGGCGTTAAGGGAGGTAAACGGCTTTTTAGATAAGTATTTTATTAAAACTGTCTTATAGTCAGAAAGTTGAAATCACATTCCTGCGAAAATCCTTACCTAAAAAGACGATAAAGGAGCTTAACGCCTTTAAAGTCAAGACTTATCAGATAACGCCTTTTAAGTTAAGGAGAAGACCAGAAGTTTATCATCGCCCTGGGCAGTTAAGGTAGTTTAACGTTTGTTTTAGTTAAGCAGTGTGGGTAAACTTCTTTCAAGTTGAGGAATAGTCTTACATTTTGTCACTTAACTGCAGACAAGGAAGAAGACAACAGATGGTTATCAAAACTCTTTAATATTAGAAAATTCACGAGTGACGATATCGAAGGATGGCTAAGATAATATATCCGTATCCATCATCATACCTACATACCATCGTCATCATCAGCATCAGACAACCAGTACCAGTGTGTACTAGAGCCTTTTTTAAACTTTCGCGATCACAACACATTATTAAAATATGGGATTATCGGGTATTTATCGCGTGATTACGCGATAAATACCCGATAATCCCATACTAGAGCCCTTCAAGGTGTCCATATCACAAGTTTACTTCGGAGCAAGATGGTGCTATGTGAAAAGTCCAGCACTAAAATAAATAATAAAATAAAAAAAGCCTTTTTATTTCATTCACTTATAAAAAAGTCCAGCATTACTTATTATTAATTTCATTTCATCCAAATGTTTCAAAATAATTAAGTCTAGTGTTTAAATAAGCAACTTTGAAGCTTCATTGTTTCTTAAATTGGCGAGACAATAAAATGGGTTGGATTCATGTTGGATCGAACAATAGAACAAAGAAAGCGGACTAAACAATATCTATTATAAACCAACTCATTGTTGAAAGGTCGTGAAAGATTCCTTTTAAGTAGGATCAGGCGACGGTTTGACTGGTGAGGAAAGTAAGTCGGTCATTATTATGGCTTAAGTTTTCTATATCCTCTGTGAGGTAAAGGTGACTCCCAACCAGTGGAAAGTTTTAAAGATTCAAGGGACAGTTGGACTAACTATTCCCTATACTTCGCAGACAATCTGTAAGGCAGTTCGCGTCTATTATAGGTGATTTATAATGCGTCAGCGACTGGTATTCAAGCGATTTATGTGGATTTTACACTGTCAGTAGACTATCTGTATCTGTATATCATCATCATCATAATTTTAGCCGTAAAACGTCCACTACTGAACACAGGCCTCCCTCATGGATCTCCATGAGGGGTAGATGCCGTACTCACCACGATTGACATCTAAAAAACATCTAAAACAGGATAATTATACAAGAAAAGTCCAGCGGTGAGGCATAGTACATTAACTTATGGTTTTAAATGAGTTTTATGATATCAGGTATGAACCTGTATTGATCTATGGACATTATCATGAACTAACTATTAAATAATGTTTCACTGCTATGAAAAGATTAAAAAATCAATATAAACTGCAGAAGACAGTAGTCTATAGCAATAAAATAATTTTCAACAGACTTGCTCATAAAATGGCTCTAATTTCACCACAATTAGGCACATAATGACACCTGTAATGAAACTGTGACTTTTTCATTGCTATTATTCAAAAGTTAGTTAAGTTAGGTTTTTTTTATTTTGAGTTACTTTGTTCTTAAAAAAGTTTCGATACAAAAAATATTGATGAACCATCTCAAATAACAATACAACTTTAAAGTATTTCAGTAAATAATCATCTGCTGAGACCGCTTTGCCATCAAAAACAGTTAATTATAATTTTACTAACTGCACATTTACTAATTGTTTCTCTAAATCAACTTTTTATCTACTAAATCAAATTATTTTTTAGTATTATTTTCTTTACAGTGTGTTGAAAAACGTCGTATTATACATTTAGACATTTAGAAATGTATTTATTAAGAAATATAGTAGCTTACAGTAATAAAACCAAAACGCTTACTATCTACACACATTACTCATAACTTAGAATCAATAACAAATTTAAATAACGCTTAAAGTAAATAAAATAAAAACGCTTGCCCACTATCTACACGAATTACACAGAACTTAAAAACAATAACAAATTTAGATACACGTGTGTATTGATGATTACCGTCCTCGGCTCTCTTAAGACCCAATGGTGCCTCAGCGGTAATCACCAACATTACACACTTGTACCATAGGTAATGTGCTATTGCGATTCGTAGATTTAAATATTTCCCGGAATTTAGTAACAAAATTAGTACATCAATTACGATCTTTTATTAAGAATTTCCATGATAAATATTAGGGAACTTTCAAATTAATCCGAAAACGCATATTATACGCCTTGTTTTTGATGTATTAGTCTTTTCGTTTTGAAACATAATCCAATTATAACTCCAATGCCGGAAATCCTTTCAGAGATTATTAAAGGTAAATGAAATTTTCCATGAAGACATCAGCAAGGGCACTCAAAGAAAGTTCTCGCGATGCTGAACTCACTCAGGATTACGTGGCAATCTGGAGACTTGTTACAAACTTTAATTAGCCTTAGCTGAGGCTGTACCTACTTGCTTATGGAAATGACATGCGACTTTATTTTTAACTACCGGTTGATTTTACGCTGCCCGTAGTTTCTTACCAAGTCAATAAATGCTAAGTAAAGTTTCGCCGTGGGGTGTGGGCAGTAGAATGTTACCCCTCCCCTCATGTCCGTGGATCCAGTAAGAACCTGCTAAGGAATACCTCCGGAAGATGGGCAGCAGCGTCATTCCGTGTATCAACATCCCGTACTGCGCTCGCCAACCCGCCTGCTAATCGTGGCGAGTATGGCAACTACTCCTCATGGAGATCCATGAGGGAGGCATGTGTTCAGTAGTGGACGTTTTACGCCTGAAATGATGAATACTCATACACATTTATTTCTCCATAGGGACACTTAAAAAAACTTGGATACGTCAAAGTTACACATAATAAATTAAAAACTAAAATACAGAATTCACTTTAAAGCCAGTCCAAAAACAGACAAGCCAAGCATAGTATCATATCAGTATAAAGTAAGACTTACATTCTAAATAAAATAAAAATCTGCTGTAAAGGGGCATTGTAATATAAAACTTACATTAAAAATAATATGCTACTGTAAAATGCTAAGTTAAAAAGGAAAACATAATAATAAAATAATGTGATGTCTAAAATAAAGAAAAAATAATAATAATATGATGTCTAAGATAGCTGCTGTAAAGGGGCATTGTATAATTTTCTAATACATTTTGCATGTCAAATCTAAATTTATATCTATACTCTATAGTAATATATAAAGCTAAGGAGTTTGTTTGTTTGTTTGCTTGCTTGAACGCGCTAATCTCAGGAACTACTGGTCCGATATGAAAAATTGTTTCAGTGTTAGATAGCCCATTTATCGAGGAAGGCTATAGCTTAGGCTATAATGACATCACGCTACGACCAACGGGAGCGGAGCAGTAACCAAAGATGCGGGTGAAACCGCGGGCGACTTCTAGTTGTTAATAAAATAATGATGAAAGTTTTTGCGATTGCAAACGCAAAGCTTTATTACTCAAGCCTAGCCGCGATTTAGTTTGTAGGAATCATCACCGGATTATATACATAAGTAAAGGTTTTCATAAAATCTAATATACGGCAAAATGTACATATGTTGACTACAAACAAGTGACTTGTATAAACTACAGTTGGACTACGTTTGTTATATACATTTATTCTCGCGAAATAAAAGAATGCAGGAGAAAAGAGCTTCCATATTTCCTGGGACTCACGAAATTGTAACGCAAGTATACAATCACATCAGAATGGGCGATAAACATTTCATGGACTATGCGAATCAGAATCACCCTTTTTGGCATTTTCTTTATTTTTCTGCGTATTTTGCTGGAATCACCTTTTACAACTCATCCTATAAAGTACCCAAATAAGAGATCATAAAGGTGAATTTACCGTGCGTGCAAACTAAGCGCACTGACACAAAATTGATATCACTCAGAAGGCTCACTTAGAAGATTGTAGAAATATTGTGAAGCAGTGAGGCCAGCGCAGAATGAATATTCGAGATAACTTTTTGAGTAATCCTAGCTACTTTGTGATTCTGGGGCGGTTAATGCCACCTAAATGGTAGGGGTTTAAAGCTCGTAGAGGTCTGTAATAGATGAATAAGCCCGGCCTTGTTTAATGTGGGGACTAATTTTCATAGTTATTTTATTGTCTCTACTTTGCTAGTTTGGGATAAGTGTGCAAACAACTAACAGCTTAGTTAGGCAATTCAGATATAAAATATATATCTTATATGGCTTTAAGCACACAGGACATTTGTATATTATGGAATTGGGTTTAGCAAAAAAATATAAAAGTAGACAGTGTATGCATAGCTCAAATAATATAAAAAATCTTTACTTGTACGTATGTATATTTACGTTTCTTTGCTAATTTGACTGCCATTTAATCAAATTTAGAACCTTAAGGAAACAGATAAGATATAATCAGCACAAAGGCCCTAAAGATATACAAAAATAACGAAAATCGTTTTCTTTGAAATAAAGACAAGGATGAAGTATATTAGCCTCAGGCCATCCCTTTCAAATTAGAATTTCTCAGAACACAATTCTTAAAGTTAAGTTCATAATGAGTTATTCAAACAAGGCCCTAAGGAAAGATAAATTGTGTTTCCACTGAAGGCAAATTATTAGAGAGTTATAAATGAGTGTTGTAGGGGTTGATTGTACATTTACGTCACGTCTTAGCATGCCGGATCGATTTTGAGGGAAAATATTGTAGACTAGCTTCTGATCGCCGCTTCGCATGCGTTGTACCCGAATACAAAGTAGCCTATGTGTTAATCCTAGTCAACATCAATACTTGTGCAAAGTTTCAGCTCAATCCGTAGCCTAGTTTTTGCGTGAAGAGGTAACAAACCTCCATACAAACAAACTTTCGGCTTTATAAAAATAGTGGGATGGCCAAGGCATGTTATTCGACTACCGGATGACTGCATTTTAACAATGTACATGAAACATTAACGCCACTGCTATATTAAGGTAAAACTATTTTAGACTATTGATTTAACTTACACTGCAGTATGAAAGAAGTCTCCTCAGTGGCGTAGGCCTCCATAGGTAGATAGACTAGGAAGTAAGGTATCCTTGTTGCATATAATTATTTAATCCATCCCAAGGTTGTCTGGTAGAGATCGTTCTCTAGCGATAAGACCGCCGATTGTCACTTTATGTTCAGTGTTTGTTTAGTTTTTATACTTTAAGGTGTGCAATAAAGCATTTTCTATCTTCTATCTAAGGTAGGCAGGTATTACTATTCTCAATGACTTTATGATTCTAAGTATGGTGTTTTATTGAGCAGAAAAGAGCTTTTGCCGCAGCTATGATGGGTGCTGCAACCTTAGCCATAGGTGGTACTTAGATACCGGCAGTAGAATGTTACCCCTCCTCTCATGCCCGCGGATGCAGTAGAAGCCTACGGGATACTTCCGGAAGATGGGCAGCAGCGTCTTTCCGTGTGTCAACATACCGTACTGCGCTCGCTAACCCGCCTGTCAAGCGTGGTGAGTATAGCAACTACTCATGGAGATCCATAAAGAAGGCCTGTGTTCAGTAGTGGACGTTTTACGGCTGAAATGATGACCATGTTGATTATTTATTGACGTTAGCACTCCTACGGCTAAGATGATAATGATGATTATGTATTTCTATGAATAATAAATAAGGCAAACAAAATAAATCAGTATTCTATCAAATATCTGATGCCCAAAACACAAGCTCTGCCTACTTCGGGGCATGATAGTGATGTGTGTGTTAGCATTATTTATTTATTGCGAAGTTAATTTATATTGTTGCAAAGGATTTTTCCGACAGTCTCGTTATTTATAGCTCGAGACTTGAATTCGCACGCTATATTGGTATTTCCTTTAAGGATCAATACCTGTTGAATTAACTAACACGCTATGCTGTTTATTTCTTACCATAAAGTATTTTATTGCTTGCTGCCTGCATTGTATAGTTCATGGTTGTTTTAGTGTTTATTTGGATTCAGCATATAGTGTTTATACTCATGGATCATCGAAGGATTTACCAGATAACTTCGTATTTTTTACATGTCATAATGTTAAAAAATCTGCTCACTTATTTATCCTCTTATTATGTCATCACTTCAGCCGTAAAACGTCCACTACTGAACTAAGGCCTCCCTCATGGATCTACATGAGGGGTAGTTGGCATACTCACCACGCTTGGCAGGCGGGTTGGTGAGCGCAGTACGGGATGTTGAAATACGGAAAGACGCTGCTGCCCATCTTCCGGAGGTGTCCCTTAGCAGGCTCTTACTGCATCCACGGGTAGGAGAGGAGGGGTAACATTCTACTGCCGGCACCCCACGGCAGGCTCTTATTATGTATTTTTACTTAAAATAAAACGCATTATAGGTCTACCCTAACTTTACTTCCAAATCATGTCACATACGCCATGTATCTTCCATTCATTCATGTCCTTTGGGCTTTGAAATTTATTGGCTTACGTGTTACAAGAGTAAATATGGGCATCCTAATTTAATGGATAGCTATAGCAAAGAAGGTCTTTATTAAGGTCAGGTTATTCCAGCGAACTAGACAATAAGCGCTACCTCGCTCACAGCGCGTACATAAATCCTATAATTATTCGTGATTATGTTTTATGATATATTAAAATAAAGGTTTTAAGACTAACAAACCGGTTTTCTATTTTGTCTCCGAAATCCGAAATCATAATCATCGTTTGTCCGAATAATCAGGATCTATATGGATCCATAATATTGTTACCACTAATATCGGTCTCCATAATAGGTGAGGATATGGCTTGCCCCAATAACCAACAAGTTTACAATTATAATACTGGTTTAAACTATAATGATAATGACTACGCTCGCTTGTACTAAGTATTGTGGAGTTATACTATAAGTAAAGCGTGCAGTAAAGTGGAGCGACAAGTATGTAGTTATACTTAAATATATGTATACCTACCTACTTTATATAGACAGTAGCGCCGTGTTGGCCCATACAAATTGCTCCCCGACGAATTTTTGTTATAAATAATAACTGATAATAACTAAGTTACGTTTTTGTTAAAGGAGTTATTGGCTGGCTTGAAAAAACCTAATAACCCAATGTCTCCCCATCTCGGTTCTGTCACAGACAGTCTTTTCGGATAGTTATAAACAAAAACCTTATAACCTACACGTATCTCCATCTCGGTTCTGTCACGGGCAGTGTTTTCGGATAGTTATAAAAAACCTTATAACCTACTGTCTCTCCATCTTGGTTTTGTCACAGGCAGTGTAATTTTCGGATGGTTATAAAAAAAATCCTAATAACCTACTGTCTTTCCGTTTCAGTTCTGCCACTGAAAGGTTTTATAATCGTTCGAAAACATGCGGATAAATAAGTTTTATATTTCGTTATTATTATGAGTTATTATGACACATATGTTTATAACGATGAAAATTATGGAAATAATCTAATCTAATATCTAATCAGCCTGTAGGATCCCACTGCTGGGCAAAGGCCTCCCTTCCCTCTCTCCATACTTCCCGGTCCAAGGCGTTGGTCGACCAGTCAGCACAGTACATGTCCAGCTCATCCCGCCATCTGCGCCTGGGCCGGCCGCGCGGTCGTTGTACCGCATGTGGGACCCACTCGGTGGCTATCTTTGCCCACATTTCTTCCGACATGCGACACACATGTCCGGAAATAATATATTAGGTAAAATAACTTTATGCGTAAAGAGCATTTTATGGGACCATAATATTATGGACGGTGATGTTACGGAGATACTTGTGATCGGAGACAAAAATTGGCACCCCTTAGGGGCACCCCTAACCATATTATATATATATATATATATATATATTGTATCATATTTTTAACGGATTTAGAAATGACGTGAAATAGATAGAAATAATGTAATAGGGTCTACCGGTGTGCCTCAAAAGGGAAAATGAAGGCAAAATAAATGCCCTAAATTTAAACTGCGGTTGCGATTTTTTGTTTCACTAAAATATTAATGTTTGCTCGCTTTTAAGCCCAGTTCTGATGATAATATTCAAGATAAATCGAGGAAAATACTCGAGCATGTAGCGGTTTAGGTACTATCAGCAACATTTTTGATATTATCATTGAAGTTGTTTTTTTTGTTGAAAAACTAAAGAATTATTTTTTTACCAGGTAAAAATATCGTGTTATTTGAACCTCATAATAATCAATAATATCTACAACATATATTTATGGATCCGATCAAAACAAAGGATATTTGATCGATTTAAATTAAAACGAATGTTTAAAAAATATTGCCTTATTCTTAATAATCTGGCCTTAACACAAGGGTCGAGGTATAGGTCACTTCACCTGAAGCCCCCTTAAGGTAAAATTAGATAAGAAATTGCCTTTAGTACTTAGAAGAACGTGGTTTATCTTGTCTTTTTCATTTTCGCATTCGTGGTTATTTTTGTAGTTACATTTTTAAGTAAGTAGATGTTTTTTTATTAATAATAATATTTTTATAATTTTAGAGAATGCTTGGTCACAGATAAATAACTATAACGTTACAAAAAGGCCCTCAAAACTTTGTTCATATCGAGATATCACGATAGTTTATTATATCACGATATATTTTATCGAGACCTTCAGACATTCCAAGATTAATTTTTTAATTTTATAAACTTGTCTATGTATGTAAGTACATATTTACGAAAACAAAGTGTAAGTGTATAACATCTAGTCCCAAACTAAGGAAAGCTTGTACTATGAAAACCAGATGTTTCATATAGTAGTAATAATATATACTTTGTTTTCGTAAATATCTACTTACATACATAGACAAGTTTATAAAATTAAAAAAAATAATTAACCCCCGCCACTTAACCTAGTCTCTGAGGTAACCTGATTTTTACCCTCAGTTTTGCAATCTACACAACATGCCCTTTCATTTGATACCACACTTTGATATATTTTAAAAAAAAAGAGAACTGATGATCTTCAAACGGCTGAACAGATTTTCATGAAACACGGCTAAGAACACTCGGGATAAAGTTATCTATGACTAAAAAAAAACTAAACGAAAATCGGTTCATCCGTTTGGGAGCTACGATACCACAGACAGATACAAAGACAGACACGTTAAACGTATAACGCCCCTCTTTTTTTGCGTCGAGGGTTAAAAAATACCCAGACACGGGATAAATATCTGCAGAACAATCACAAGCAATGTCGAATCGAATCCGCTACCTTCTGCGTATCAGTTGACTATTAGACCAACTAAGCCACGGAGACAGTCAAACATCAGTCGACAGTCATTCTGCAGAATAGCGTTGTCACCCTTTTGTCTTATTGCATTTTGTTTTTATGTCCGTGCTATATTCTCTGAGACTGACTGTATTTTGTTGCTGTGATTGCATTTTAGTGGTACAAACAATATTAAGGGGGGACTTAGCCTGTCACAAAAAGAACTTTGGCTTGGCTTTGGCTTTTAAAGTGGTCCTGTGGAAGTGTAGGGATGATGATTAACCTTTCCCATCGGAGACATAGCGTCTGCAACCGATATTCATACCTTAGTTCTTCATTGTAAGATTAAGCTTGACCAGAACCAGCCTCTCAACTTAGATATATTTAGAGGAAATAACAGATCAGCGCATAGTAAAATAATTTAGTGTCAGTATAAAAATAAGAACAAACACAGCTAATAAGTAAAAGTAAATTGGCCTTTCGCATAAACATGATTAATACAGTGTCAGCAACTGGTAGTAGTAGAGTAGAGTTGTAGTAGTTAGTAGTTGTTTAGTAGCTGTAGTGTGGTTGTAGAGGTAGTAAAAGATAAGTTGTAGAGTAGTTATAGAACAGTTGTATGGTAGTTACAGTAGAAATAGGTGGTTCTAAGGCGGGACGAATTGAGTCGGGACAGCTAGTAAAAAATATTATACAAATCATCCAGACTTCTATGTTTCTAGAAACATAAAAGGTCAAAGGTTAGAATGTTAACCGCCTAGACCGAATTATTAATTCAATGGATTTTAATTCACGTTACATTCATGAAGGCTGCGTGTAACATTTACTCATCTACTGGAATGCTTAATGTCAAAAGAGCGGAGTCTGTTTTCCTCGACACGTTAATTTGCTACGAAACGTATTATTCTTGCATACACAACATAATTACCCCAGAATCAAAGGACTGGATTCCTTTGTACGCTGATGTAGGCTCGCTTTATTTGCATCACAAGCGTGCTCCGTGACTTTACGCGTAACTTATACCAATAAATAGAGAATTAATTACCGTTGGTTTGATAGAAATCACTTTGCCGTGGGGTGCCGGCAGTAGAATGTTACCCCTCCTCTCTTGCCCGTGGGTGCAGTAAGAGCCTGCTAAGGGATACTTCCGGAAGATGGGCAGCAGCGTCTTTCGCGTGGCCAGTATGGTAACAATCCCCTCATGATCAGTGTGTCGGGGAGTATATGTATATATGTATATAAACATACATATATATATATTATATATCTGATACACGTTTGTTTGGCCACAATCTCACCTGATGGTAAACGACAATGAACCCGAGATTGGATGGAATCACAAACGTCTAGAAGACGCCAATTCACTCTTGACTTGAAGAGCGCCAGGTTGTAGTTTTAAAGACCTTAGACGATGCAAATGATGAATCTAGAGGAAAACCGCTTGGTACGCTTGGATGGAATGTCCACAAGAATGCGGCGAAATTAATCCTATAAAAGATCGAGAGGCAAGCGACCTTGCGGCGGTAGTCATCTATAATAGATGTTAGGGTCTTCCCACATTAGCCGACGCGGAATCGGCTTAAGCCAATTGCGTAGCACCACACTACTCGGCTTAACGCCATTCAGCTGTCGCGACGGCTGTCGACATGCGATCGGCAGTCGATTACTCCGAACGGCACTAATGGAATATCTTGGCACGGCAGCAGCGTACGACTGATCAATTCAGACACTCGATTGACTCAACTGACTGCAATCGCGAGCGCCTGTGCCCTCTCGACTCGGCCGTCTCCGGTGCCGTTCGGATGCCGTCGGAGACGAAGGCATGCGATCGGATCATTCGACTGCCGTCCAACGCCGTTCGGCTGCCGTCGGAGATGAAAGCATGCAAACGGATGCGATCAGCTAATCTCAAACGGCTCGTTTCGCCGTCGGCCGGCGTCGCGACGCGTCGACGGAGCCGAGCCGATGCGAATGGTGTTAGTAACACTCTTATTTCGTAGATATAAAGGCTTTTTTGACCGGCTTAAGCCGATTCCGCGTCGATTAATGTGGGGAGACCCTTAGAGTGCACGAACGACCCCGTAATATGGACCTATGTGTAGAGATCTCATTTCACATCTCGCCGTAGCATTAATAGAGTTACTGGATTGGAATAAACATCACTGAGTTGAGCAAAGTTTTGCCTTTGAACGTAGTCTGTTGAGGTAAGTCTATCAGCTAAGCTATATTTCAGCCAGTAAAGTTGTTCTAGTGTTGATAATAGAACGGTTGAACAGAACAGACTAACAAAAGATAATTTAATTAGCAAACAGAACTAGTTTATAATATGTTTTCATAGAAAGTTACTGATTCATTGGATCGCTCTCACTAGATCCAGCCTGGATTAGACTAAAGAGTATAAACTGTTATAAATAAATAATGCTGGACAATTCACACAGCATCATCTAGCCCCAAGCTAAGCAGAGCTTGTTTTATGGGTACTAGATGATATACTTAATACATAGAAATACGTATATTTTTATTATATACTAGCATGTGCCCGCCGCTTCGCATGCCTTGTACCCGGATAAAAACTAGCCTATGTGTTAATCCTAGTCAACATCGTTTGTTTGTATACGTTTGCAAAATTTCAGCTCGATACGTACGCTAGTTTTTGCGTGAAGAGGTAACAAACCTCCATACAAACAAACTTTCGGCTTAATAATAATATTAGTGAAATAGAAAAACATCCATCCTTGACGACCTCTGTAGCGCAGCGGGCGAAGGATCTACTATGCCCTCGGCTTTATATACCATGATTTGTTTTATAATCCATAAAGTTAAAAGCAAAGAAAAAAGCATTATACCAGCGAAGACTTGTGGCACAGACTTTTTTGATGTACGCCACTAAAGTCCAATAGACGCGGTGCTGCCATAAAAGAACTAAATACAGACAACTGACTACTATAGAGTAAAAGCGGCAAAAGCGATAAATTTAGTGAACAATTTCTGTGTGAAATTTTCAAGTTTTCCCAAATTTCTGCAGAAAAAAGTTATCTCCATAAAAAGTTACACTAGTTGCTTGATTCTGGCATAGTCACCAAAGAGAACAAGGGGGTAAGTGATCGGAAAGTCGGAGAAGAAAATCTCTGTAGGTAAGTTAAAGCTAACGATGTAGAAAGTACCTAAAATTTTGCGATCTTATAGCGCAAAAGGTTTTTTCTAAAGGCTTTTTCCGAGGTAAACATAATGTCTATCAATTTAATCAAACCGAACAAAAGCCGGTCAACAAACATTTTTATAAGAGGTAAAAGTAAACATCAATGTAATAATAACAAAGTGCCACGCCGAAGCTCTCCTGCACTCAAGGGAATAAGCAAAATGCATGAAATAAAATCTCGTAATGGTGAATTCAATATGACTTTGGTTTAGTTGGGTTGAAATTGTATTTGTTTATGTTGTTTGATTATTCCTTAATACATCTTATAAGGGATAATCACGAGGTTGTATTATTCGCTGATGATACTTCACTATTGTTCAAAATGAAACGCCGTACAAGCAATTATGACAATGTGAATAATGCAATCTCTGAAGTTGTCCATTGGTTCAGTTCCAATAATCTTTTTCTTAATGAAAACAAAATGAAATGTATCAGATTTTAACTTCCTAATGTAAAACATATTAAGTAAAATATATTCAAATAAATAATTAAATTAATTAAATAATTGTATATTCAAATAAAAGGTGGAATCCTAGAACTTGTAGCAATTGTAGCTGTCTTTTTAGGCATCTCTCTAGATAATAAACCCACATAGATAAGCTATCGAACAGGCTTAGTTCTGCTGCATATGCAATTAAAAAAGTTCCTTACGTCACAGACATAGCCACATCTAGACTTGTTTACTTTAGCTATTTCCATAGTATTATGTCTAATGGCATAGTGTGGTGGGGGTGCGCTGGAGCTAAATATTATAAACACTATAATTGTGCTGCAGAAGAGGGCTGTTCGTGCAATCTACATTATGAGCCCCAGAGAATCGCTACGTGATAAATTTAAGGAAATTATTATAATGACAGTTCCCTGTCAATATATTCACGAAATTCTGCTGTATACCCACAAAAACATTAATAGTATTCCTAAGAAAAGTGATTTGCACAATTTAAATACTAGAAATAAAGATAAACTCGCGTTACCCACTATTAGGCTACGTAAGGTCAATGTATCTTTCAGAGGGCAGTGTACACGCTCCTACAATAAAATTTCTATAGAAATGCAGCAATTTTCTTTAACTTAATATTAAATAAAAATTATAAATCGTAAATTTCTCAATAAAGCTTACTATAAAATATCTGATTATCTAGAAGACATACATGATTGGAATGAAATTGGCTCCAACTCCGAAACAACTAAAAAAACTTACTACTTACTAAAAATAACTGTGTTTTCTAATCGCTTCTTATCACAGTGCATATAACAGGGAAGCGAACAGTTTCATTAATGTAGAAACTCAGAAATTCATTCATTTTATTTTTGTAAGTTGACGTGTCTATGATTTGTAATTGCAAACTATGGAAGTAAATTGATGAATTTCTGAGTTTCATTAAGAATAATGATCAATAAGAGTATTCTGATCGGTGTCTGTAATAAAATATCAAAACTTTCGATTTTGAAACGGTAACAGTGTTTTTTCAATTACTTATTATGGGGCACTCACAAATTAACGAATGAGCGTAACGTAATTAATTACACTTATGCCGCAAATTGAATATTCAAGCTCTTAATTGACACAACTTTCATCCAATTTACATTTCATTGGGCCGTTGTTTGTATGGAATCGTTCCCATCTCTTTTAGGTAGTTAATAATACTGAATATTAAGACAAACATGTGGGATGTACATAACAAAGTTAGTACATAAAGATAAAGTTCTAGTTAGCGCAACCCAGCGTTGTTGGGGTCACGTACTTCCAAAGGTTGGAATAAAAGCGGTTCAAACTAACTTTGAACGAGTGCTTAGACTCTGAGTTTGAAGTTCCCCTTTAAAATCCGCTTTAGGTCGTTTCATATATCGGATAAATGTCCCCACTCCGCTTGAACGGGGAAACGAACAGCAATAACGGCGAAACATGTCCCTATTTCAAGGCGGAATAATTTTGGGACAAGGTAAACAGAAAAGCTAAATTGGTAACACGATGCCTGTTTGTGCGGTATAGTATGGGTATTCTGTTATAAGCAGATATATAGGTAAAGGAATATTAAAATAAATAAGCATTTTTGCAAGTTAAAAATAACACTGATAATAACCAAGCAAAAAAAAATAAATAAATCAATAATGCTGGACAATTCACACAGCATCATCTAGCCCCAAGCTAAGCAGAGCTTGTATAAAGTATTTTGTCTTTTTATTCTTAACCTGAACTAACCCACTGCTGGGCGTACTTAACGGCTACTCCATAATAAACATGGAGGAAAAACTTATAAATCTTAAATAATTGCAAGCAAATACTGTGACTTTATAAAAAAATCGTTGTTATTTTATGTAGTTAAGCTGTATGATAAAACATTTCCACTAACTAAGCAAGTAAACAAGGTGTGTCTTAGCCTTAAGTTCCATATGTAGACAGCAGAAAGCCCCCCCTCTGGCGCAGGTAATCCTTGGCTGGCAAGGGGCGAACAATGCACGCCACGAGGGCTCGTCATTGTACCGTTTCGTTTATGCTGATGTAATGCCTGGAAGACGGGCTACTTTCAAATTGGAACGTGCTAAACTGCATGTAGGTTTTAACAGTTATTTATTATCGAATGCTGAAAAAGGTTACACTGTCTGGTGGCATTTTATTTAAGGGCATTGGAATTGCTTAATTTTTAATTTAAATAAATGCTTCATTACTACAACATTATGATTTTTAAGCATGAACATTAAAATAAATATTTCGAATGTATTGAATAACGGATAGAAATACGGATTTGTACTGAGTGAGATACTGAGATTTGAATAATTTTGTACCTATGCAGATATATAAAATACAGGGTTTATAAACATAATCAACTATTTTGCGAAAAGATCAAACGATCTTTCCGCAAAATGGTTGGTATTTATACAACATCCGTTAATTTCGTAAAAAAAATTTTTTATGAGCATGACGAAATAAACGGGTTGTATGTACCTGATCTATGTGGTTTTGCAATTTATTGCGATACATTGCGTATTTTAGATTGCACCCAAATATCAAATAAATTACCGATGGCCACAAAAGCTATCACATAAATTGTAGCGCGGTATCGCATTAGATCGTATTACTGTGGTCTCCATTTATAGAAGTTACAATAGGTAGATAGAGCATTATACTAGAAACTGAACCAGATATTTTAAAATAAGTGTCAAATATATTGTGTAACCTACCTATTACCATACATAAAATGGAAAGTATTTAGGGTTTGGTAGTAAAACAAGAAACGCTTATAGTTTCGCTTTGTCTGTCTGTCTGTCCATCCGTCCGTAATTACAACGAGTGAGCGAGATAAAAAAAATGCTGAAATTTGCCAAGTTTGGGGTACTTACCTCCCATACACGTAAGGTGGGGATGAACTTTTTTTTGCTTGATTTTCCCATCGTGTGGGGTATCGTTGAATAGGGATTTTAAAACCATTTAGGAGTTGTGAAGATGTTTGCGAAATATTAAAGTTTTAAACTGTTTTTTGAGCGTCTCTTCCTCTAAAATCTAAACACTAGCTTTACAAATCTGAAAACAGTCACAAAAGTAGTTTTAACCATGAAATTTCTAGGAAAACATATAGTTTTCCTAGTGAGCTAGGGTTAAGCTAGCTTTTTTAGTTCAGAAGAAATAGTCGCTCCTATAAGTGATGCGGTTTCCCAAACATACCGGAATACTTTAAACCAAAAACTCAATTTATTCTTGTTAATATGTTTTGGTAATTGTAAAAAAACATACACTAAATTCTAACAACAGGTCTACTGTTAACTACAGAACCCTATATAGCGCGTGGCCTAATTTATTTTTGTTTGTAAATACTATATTAGTGTTCATATGAGTTTTATATAAACATTATAAAGGTAACGTAATAAGTTTTATATCTTTACTCTAGACTTGTTTGTGTTCAGAATATGTTTTTTTTTAATTTAATTCTCGTAACCCCATAATACATAAATTTTGCTACAACAAAGCATTAGGGGTCGAAGCGCGTAGGTTTTTACCAAAATTGTGTATCTAGCGGGCAATCTACGCGCTTCAAAAAGTCTAAGAAACAGGCCTATGCTGGTATACTTTTCTTCACTTTAAACGTTCATGGAATATCAAACCCTCTTGAATAGGCGACCTCCTTAATAGACAAACCATACTGGCAGTTTTATTTACACAGAAATTCGGACTCAGAAATGGCTACAGGGGGATATATACGCGCTTTACAGTAGCCAGCTCAGTCGCCTGACTTGAATCCCATTGAGTATGTGTGGTATAATATAATAAAGGGTGAAAGATCTTAATGGGACCATGGGAGTATTTTTAGTGACTAATTGCCTCAGGAGGAGATCAAAAACCACTTTGACTCCACGCAGAATTGATGCAGACAAGTTTTAAACAGCCGAGGAGGAAACACACTATATTAGATTTTACGTAAATGCCTAGAAAAACTTCACATAAATGACTTTTATGCGAAATTTTTATTTATTTTTTCCATTATTTTAGTATAAGTACAAAGATGCACAGCAAACTTTTTCGGTCTCAAATATGTTATTTAAGAAATTTATTGAATTTGATACAGTGTATATATTAATATATAGCAATATAATATATTAATCGTTACCTTAAAAACAAAAGAAGTAATAATAAATAAATCCATAAAATAAGATCATCATTTCAGCCGTAAAACGTCCACTACTGAACACAAGCCTCCCTCATGGATCTCCATGGGGGGTAGTTGCCATACTCACCACGCTTGGCAGACGGGTTGGCGAGCGCAGTACGGTATGTTGATACACGGAAAGACGCTGCTGCCCATCTTCCGGAGGTATCCCTTAACAGGCTCTTACGGCATCCACGGGTATGAGAGGAGGGGTAACATTCTATAGCCGGCACCCCACGGCCAAAATTAAATACACAACTAAAATTAGATACAGTTATTTAAAATGTGTTTGTTTTGTATAGACTTTTTTGATGTGGTTACAAAGTACAAGCTCATATAAATATCACGTTTGCTTTGTAGTTTTAAGTTTTAATGAAACAAAGATGAAGATACAATTTTTTAGGGTTCCGTACCCAAAGGGTAAAAACGGGACCAAAAAAGGGTCCGTCCCCCTTAAAAATTTATTTTATTCTGTTTTTAGTATATTAGTTATTTTTATTATTGATATTAATTTAGTATTGTTGTTATTTACAATAAAAGTGATTTTGATTGAATAATGGTACGGAACCATTCGTGCGCGAGTTTGACTCGCACTTGGCCGATTTTTTTTGTTTAATATAATTGCTTCGTAATCCAAGAGTTATCTGGTTTAGAGAATTAAGTAAGCTGCTCGGGTTTTGTTATTGACAAACCTTTTAGTTACATTGTTACTAAATAATGACTACGGTACATTTTTGCATAATTTTTACTACAAGCTCGAAAATAATTAAATTACAGATAAATTTTTTCAAGTTCCTGGAACAATCTTCCACGTTATAATATCACGTAAGTAATAAATAAAATACGAATGATACAAAATTAACAGTTAAATTATATTACAAATTTGTAAAATACATAAGTATGTATTTGATATGTTATTTTTAAAACCTGGTCAATCTCTCCCACTAAGTTGGTATCATTTTAGCACAGAACTTACAACTTTTGGAAAAATAAATTGCAGTTTTCCTAGCATTTTTAATATTTATAGCATCTCCTCAAAAGCTCCCGCATCGCAGGAGGAAACTTTATATAACAATCCCAACTTATTTCTGGCACCGTTCCAAGCTACTTAAAATCTCCTGTTATATAACCTTACCAGGTCCTCGTCATCATCAGAGAAAATGTTAGCTCGCTCTTGCGCTGCCATTTCACTGTAATCATCCGATCAGGTAAACTTTTATCCATGGCTCACAAACACAGAACATAATCAACCACTGATAACACCAACTGCATCCAATTTCTTCTCTGATATCCAAGAATCATGATTGATGAAGCACTGAAGCACTGGCATGAAATAAAAAAAATCAAATTGACATTGACAATACAAGAATCGCGTTCTAAATCACCGCGAATTCAAAGCGTTTGAAATAGGAATGTCCGCGCGTGTCGAGCTTCAGTAACTTACTGCGGCGGGGCGCGGGCAGAATACTGCTGCGTCTCGTCGCTATGGCAACGTGTGGCTTTTCGCGTCACTTGCTGCGGGCAGGGCTGCATTTTCTCCGGGGCACGTGCTGACGGCTGAAAAAAGGCAAAACGTTAGATGAGGTGAGGCACTCGTTAGCTTGTTTGGCACAAAGTGCTTTGATAAAAAAAAAACATTAGCTTGATTATTAGTTGAAGAACTTACTATCCGATTTAATAGCTCTTTTACAAGAAAAAAACTACACTAGGTATAGTAGGAACTCGGAAGATTAGTTAAAGGTTCTAATAATTATAACCAAAAATGTTTCGTATGTTACAACAAAGCAGGCATTATTCTTAAATGTATTTTTAACAATAATACCTGCTTTGTTTTAGGAAGTTAAACACTCCAATACATTAAAAAAGTTGAATTCTTAGATATGCGTTTACATAATGGCACCGCACCCATTTTGGTAGAAATGTAGCATAGGTTTCCACAAATTAATTGCTTTTACGGTATAATTTAATTTTCCTGTTACTTTGAACAGTTTGTAGTGTGTACATAAATGTAACTTCACTTAGTAAATTTGATAAAGCTAACGCTTGGAAACTATGCCGAATATGATTTAAGTAGTGATTAAATTTAAATTACGTTGTTACGTCTTATTTGGAGAGAGAATGATGTTGAGATAGGCTTGTCTAGCAACCTCAGAGCATTAATCATCGTGTACTTTATCCAATAATAATATTGTTTTTGAGTTGATAGTTTTGTGTCGAGTGCACCTAGTGCTGCAAAAACGTTTTAAAAATATTAGGCTAGTATTTTATTCTATGTTGTTTTTTTATACTTTTGTGTTGAAAAATATATAAAAGTTTTTGAAGCATTTCACATTATACTAGCTGTTCCCGCAAACTAAAACGCCTCAAAGAACTACCTACCTTATACTACTACTACTACTCTACTACTACCATCATATTATGTTATTCCGCAGACAACCAAAAAAATCTGAGATCATTGAAATCTGTCCAACCGTTCTCGAGTTAAAGTGGTGTTACTGTAACTGTAACTATCACGACTATGTTTTATATATGCGATTATGAAGTTTGTTAAATAAAAACCTTAGCTTTAATGTTAGATAAGTTAAAATAAACTAAGATTCTCAAGACAGGAAGCCCCGTTTGCAAATCCAATTCTTCCATCCGCCGTTTCTTTCTTCCAAAGGAATTAGAAACATTTCCATGGCTAAACGGAATCCATTAAATTAAAGAGGCAATGGATCGTAAATGGACGACAAATAAATGGGAAACGGCTCAGCGCTAATGGATAAAAGTATCTTTTTACTGAAGATGGAGGAACTTCAGTATAATTCTGGACACTGGAAACGTTGTTTGAGTGGTGACTGGAAAATAAATAAGCGATTATTAGATAAGTTAAATTAGGTAGGGGAAAGTGGTACAAGATGATCCTTTTCAATGGGGACAAAACGACCAATACAATACCGTCTAAGTGTTTTAATTGACAAAACGATACAGATACCTCGTAGGCATCAACCAGGGATTGAATTTACGATAAAAATTATAAATTGTGTCATGCATGAGCATCACACAATTTATAGTTTAAGGCTGACTTTGAATAAAGGGAAATTTTGATACAGGCAGTAGAAATCCACAAAGCGATTATTAAATGTAATAGGCATTTATTATTCGTTTTGGGATTTCTATAAAGCTTTTTTTCTTTTTGATTGGTTTTAAGCAGAATCGAAGAAACAAAAAGTTAAAAGGTTATTTTTGCAGCGAGGTGACCTTTTTGTACGAATACTATCCCCGTATGACGACCTCTGTGACTCAGTTGGTCTTATAGCCAGCTGCGACGTAGAAGGTCCGGGCTTGGTTCCGGCGGGGACAAATGTTTGCTTATCTGCTGAAAAGTATGTATTAAAATAATGTATATTAGGTATTCTATTATTCATCCGGTTTCCTTAATACAAGCTCTGCTTACCTTGGAGCTAGTTGGTGCGGTGTGGAATTTCCAGCATATCATTATAGCCGTAAGATATCCACTGCTGGACATAGGCCTCCCTCATTGACTTAGAGAT
Source organism: Pasiphila rectangulata (assembly GCA_963082625.1). Taxonomy (NCBI): domain Eukaryota; kingdom Metazoa; phylum Arthropoda; class Insecta; order Lepidoptera; family Geometridae; genus Pasiphila; species Pasiphila rectangulata. The sequence goes on from OY720249.1 coordinate 12,790,917, forward strand.
CCAAGTGCATGAGGGGTCGTTGCCATACTCACCACGCTTGGCAGGCGGGTTGGTGAGCGCAGTTCAGGATGTTCTTACACGGAAAGACGCTGCTGCCCATCTTCCGGAGATATCCCTTAGCAGATTCTTACTGCATCCACGGGCAGGAGAGGAGGGGTGACATTCTACTGCCGGCACCCCACGGCATTTCAACTCAATTTCCAGCGTAGTTTTTATATTATTATGTATTTATTATATTATATTTATAAATATTATTAGTACAAAGTACCAACATATTATTTTAATCAACAATATGACCAAGGAATAATTGGAAATAATGAAACAATGTCAAATATAAATAACCTTGGTTCACCCCGGTTGGCTAATAATAAACAGTTCAACTGAAATATATTTTGGGAATAAAAGTACCTACCTATCAATAAAATAAACGCCGTTAAAAACCTTTTACCTACCTTTACGAAATAAATTGTGCTGACAAGACCTACTCAGGCTTTATTTGGGATTTTACCCAACGTGGATTTTTGATATGAAATAGAAGTTTTATTATTTTTACCGATATTGCACCGTGTTGACTGAGTCTGATGAGTCGTTGGTTTGATGGACGTTTTGTGGACCAATAGATTTTTTCCTTCTTTAAACGTTATTTGAAAGTACATATAGGTAGTTAAATTAAAGAATTCTCAGATGTCAAGTTTAATAACTGGTTACAACAGCGCAGAATTAGATTGATTTGGAACTAGTTATATGCCACTGTGTAGTAAATTACAGCATTATAATTTCCGTAAGTATATTTGGACCATGGATAGGTACGTTAGTAGTAATCAAAGTGTTTTATAAGATCTTTAGTAAAGCCAGAATGATATGGAGGAATGCCGGCGCCGCCGCGTCGCGCCAGATCGGCGGGGCGGCTAGCTCAAACTGGGGGTGCACAAAGACTAGCCAATAGGTATGGATCGGTGACTCATCTTGCGGATATTCAGATACAATCATGTTGAGCCAACATCTTTTGGGGCTCAAGCCTACACCGGCTCGTGGTTACATTCTGTTATCAAGAGACGACGCTACCACATCTCATTTCTTTATAAAAATATCTATTTGTTTCCGTCAGGCATGATACCATAAAATAGTCATGATGCCGAGGGGTACCGGCAGTAGAATGTTACCCCTCCTCTCCTACCCGTGGATGCAGTAAGAGCCTGCTAAGGAACACCTCTGGAAGATGGGCAGCAGCGTCTTTCCGTATATCAGCATCCCGTACTGCGTTCACCAACCCGCCTGCCAAGCGTGGTGAGTATGGCAACTACCCCTCATGGAGATCCATGAGGGAGGCCTGTGTTCAGTAGTGGACGTTTTACGGCTGAAATGATGATGATGATTGTTATGTAATACTTTGTCTGTGGGTATGGCTCTATGAAAGTACATCCTGTAGCTGTCACTCTCCAGTACCGCTTTTGGTGTGTATTGGTAATAGGGTAATAATTTGCTACTAATTAGTTGGTGTTTTAGTGCAAGTTTTTGGTGAACGATGTGAGCAACTTGATTATGTCTGTGTGTGTAATCTATTTGGGTGAGGCTGGGGCAGCCGCTAGTGATATGTTGGATGGTTTCAGAATGGCATTTTCTACATTTGTCGTTTGGGCTTTTCAAAATAAACTTTTTAATTTATTTTTGTAAGTTTTTATTACCTGGTCTTGGATTGCTATCATAAAACCCTCTGTTTCCGCGAAAAGAGAACCAAATTTTAGCCAGTTGTTTGAGGCTTGCAAGTCATTGTATGGTGGCTCCAAATCTTTAATATGGCGGCCGTGTAGTTCTTTGTCACGCGGTTTTCGTTGGCTATGGGACTAACAAACACAAGGTCTCTTTGAATAAGATTCAGAGGTGTAAACTTTTTGTCAAATGCTACAGTCAACAAATGCATTTTACTTGTGGTTGATTTTTCATAGAAATAGCTTGGTAGGTTTTAAATTTGACCTTTTGATAGATTTTTAAGATCTATGAGACCCCTACCTCCTTTGGAGCTATCGTCATAACGTTATTATTTATATTGCAGATTTAGGATGTAAATAGCTATGTTTTGTTAATTTTGTCCTGGTTTTTACTTCTAGTTTCTTAATATCTGTACGTGACCACTTCACGATTCCAAATGAATATGTTAATATTGGGATAGCGTACGACGTATTTAAAGCTTTAAATATTTTTTTAGAGTTAAGAGGTCTTTTGCAAATTAAATTAATTCTGTTAAAGTATTCCTTTCTTACATCTCTTTTAATTTTTATGTGATTATAATTCTGCCTAGGTAGAGTCCTAAATATTTGTATGTATCTTTTTCATCCATAACGTCGAAAATATAAGGTTTACTATTACGTTTCCTGTTACTTTGCCCCTATTTAAGTTTAGTGTTTTACATTTATCGAGGCCAAATTTTATATTAATGTAATTACTAAATTCAGATGTGATATATATATTTATTTATGCATATGCTGTATCATTTTTCGCAAATAATTTTAAATCACTCATGTACATAAGATGACTGAGGGTAAAATCTGAAGTTAATTTGTAACTAAATTAAGAGCTATTATGTAAGTTTGAAAGAAGGTTTAGCGCAAGACACACGCGTAAGTAACACGCGAATTAACCACGAATGCGGTACACTATCGAATGCTTTTTGGTAATCGATGTATGATAAATGTAGATTACGACTTTTTGATATGGCATGCTTTAGTACAGTAGAATCAACTACCTATCAATTGCTCTTTACATCCTTTATGATTTTGTCTGCATCATTTTTGTTCTTCAGAAAGTACGCCATTGCAAGTTAAATGACTATTAATTTTACGGGTAATGCAAGATGTTTTAAGTTTATAGATGATAGGAAGACAAGTAATAGGACAATACTGTGATGGATTGGCTGATTCATTGCTTTTAGGAAGCATATAATGTAATTCCTTTGGTCGCGAACGACGGAAGGTCTTTATTTCCATTTATTATGTTGTTAATGTTTTTGGCTAGAGACTCATGCAGGACATACATTTTTTGTACCAAAAATTATGTACCCAATCTAAGCTAGCAGCCTTCCAGTTCTTCATTCTTTTTGTTATTTCTGCTATATTGGTTTTAGACACCTCTGTGTACTCCATTTCTTCTATGTTTTCGGCATTTCATTCCTCAGATTTTAGCCGCTTGGTCATTGCGGTCTTTTACCCTTTTCCATACACCGCCCCAGTATTTTTTTAGTAATTCAAAATTTATTATCATCTATCTACATTTTCTGCTGTTTATACATAGTTTGTAGTATAACCTCACAAAAAATAATAAAATAAGTAGGTGTCTTCAAACAAAATATTATTCTAATCGTAATTCTAAAAAGCATTTTTTATGCATAAGTTTTTTTAATTTACTTTAATCGATTTTTTTTTTCTTGGGCGTAAAACTTATTTGTCATTGTCAACATCACTCAGAAGGCAACAAATCAAACAAAAAGTCGATAAACACTATAGTTTACCAATAATAATTTTATTGTTTTAGTGGAACGCTAAATCACTGGTATCTCTAGCTACCAAAACCAAACAAGCGGATGTTACTAATTGCTAAGTTTAAGTTTATTTTATAAAATATTGTTATTTTTCTTATAAATGTTGTGTTCGCCTTTATTTGGCGTACAGTAACAGGCCAAAACATTGTAATTAAACAAATGTATGGTTATTGTACCTGATGGCGAATAGATTTTGTTTATTTTGAAAAAATAAATATATAAATACCTTGGAACATTTAGTTTTCCCACCCATGTGCGGGGATGGCGTTGAAATGTCTGGCTCCATTGACGTCATTACGCCATTAAAATCCTTTCCTTATGGCGTCACTGAAAAATTCAAAGCAAAAGCTTCAGAACATGAGTCACCATCGACAACTCCTACCCAGTTCGGGCCTGCCAAATATTATGGCAGCCAAGGTCAGCCCATGCTATGGCAGCATTTTAAACATTTGTTATTCTTGGCATAATATCAATTTTATCTACATATTTTTGGAAGCCTTGGATTTTTTTTCCTATATAGAACCTTTTACACTACGAAATGTAATAAAGTTTTGATGCAGGTTAAACCTTACAAATGTACCAAATTGATTTGCAGGTAGTAAAATAATTATATAATAATTAATTAAAATAGTATAATTTAAATTATAAAGATCAGAGATCATCAGATTAAGAAAAAAATCTGTTGTCGGCTTTTATGAATATTAATTCATAATTTTATCTAGCTAAATAATACCTTCTATGAACTTACAGCTTTGACTTTTATGCCCTGAATTAGGTTTTGCAAAGGTAATTATTAATAAGCAGATCTGTAAAATTTCCTTTTACGTAATTTTATGAAGTCTTGGTGAAAATTTGTTGAAATTGGTGTTTTTATTGCTAATTTAAAGACTTTTTCCTGAATAAATATTTTTTTCATTTTCATCAAAAACGGTTGCCTCTCAGACGGAGTATGTATTTTTTAAAGTCGTGTAGCTCAATCCAGTCATTCGGTCCTGAGTCCAGTAGATGTTCCGTTATCGCTGAATTTTGCACCTGCCGATTTTTTTACTACCGCTAATTTTCTTCTCGTTCAAATATTGTCCGTTTGGTTTATCCAATATACGATCAATCAAAATTGCAGTCACCTTAACCAAACCTGCCGTCAACTTTATAGACAATGGTATCACGTATTTTGGTGTTCTTAGTAATTTAGCCACTTAAGCTAATATGGAGAACGTCACTTAGGCATATAGGTAGGTTCTTTCTTTATATAATCAGCCAAACCTACCATATCCAACATGATTGTATCATTAGTGTCTACGAATACAACAAAAAAGTAAAAAATCTATATAGCTTTCATGGATAATAAGAAATATCGTTGTAATATTTATCAGAAGGCTCAGGCAGGTAATACGTGAAGGGCCTGCGATCAATCCACATCAGATCCCCAAGTGAATCGATTACCCACGGCTGTCGGGGCTCAATCGATCCAATAGTGGGGTTGGAATACTGCAGATGAGTGTCATCAATCTCACGTACACCTCCGAGCTATTCGGCAGTAAGCGCCCACAATGCTGAAAATTAATGGAATAGACTCCTGATATTTTTTCTAAACAGGCCGATTAACCAACTTCAAAAAAGAGGAAGAGATCATAGAAGTGTTCGACTGTATATATTTATTGTATTTTTTTCTATGTATGTTCAGCGATTTCTCCGTTAATTGTAAACATTGAAACATAAATTAGTTATTTTTTTTTCAAACATTAGTTTTACACTCACAGTTTCTCAGTAGCAAACAGATCCCGGCTTAGCACTATGCCTACTGTGTTAGCAGCGGACACTAATATTCCACCAAAACCACTGGTTCTTAGATCGGAAGACCTTCCAGCACATGACAAAGTGAATATCTTAATGCTGTTCGCTACGGCTCTAGTTTTGCGTTTGGAAACATGTAGAATGTACATGGTCTCTGGGCAAATCAAGCTATCCGTCGAAGGTATACGTGAAACTGGCGAAGAACAAAAGGCTGATTTGACCAACAAGTAATGTAGGTAAGTTAGAAATAAGAAGGCAGTACATATCGAAAATGCTTACTGTACTAGTAAGCATTATCGATATGTACTCAAACCACTCTTTTTTTGAACAAGTTACTATTTATATTACAGTATATAAGGTGTGCAATAAAGCATTTTCTATCTATCTATCTATCTATAGTCCAGGTTTGCAATATGGATTCCGACTTGAAAAGGAAAATTAGATACTACTAATCGTACGTTTACTAAGTTGATCTATTTAATATACTTAACTTTTTAAAATACATAAGTAATAACGCAATTAATTAATAGAGCAGGCAACCTGATTAGAATAAGAATAGTTCATTTTCAAAATACTTAAATGACATAGGTAAGGTACACTTGCATATTAATCATTAATCACTAAGTACTACGCTTAAATTATGTTACTGTAATAAGTTACAAAAAATATACAAAGGTTTTAAGTTGAGGTTAGAAGAACAAGACAAAGTAAAAATAAAAATAAAATATGACGGTACCCATCCAGTTAAAAAATCTATACTCCCCGTGCTAGTTTGTAACTGTGTTACGGCGAAGTATGATTCTCGTTCCTGAGAGATACGGTTCATATTAGCTTGCATCAAGTCGTCATCATCGGTCGCAGCGAAGCGACTAAAACAATAGTTACGTACTCAACCTGTCTATTGTTTTGAGCAAGTACAGATAACAGATACACTTCAGGACAACGACATTGGTGTACAGTTTTCGCAAACAATCGTTGATTTGAAAATACTATAAAAATTAAACAAATAAAATTAACGTTGCATGTAAGTTTAGTTGTACAACATAATAAAAACAAAAAATAAAATAAAACCTATGAATTATCGAGATGATTTTGGTAAGCAATAAATTGAAATTGCTGGTCTGAATAAAGAAGAAGGATAAGGACAATCTAGCAACATAATTTAGCGGTCCAATTTCAGGTTTCTAAATCAAATTAATTTAAGTATTATTTATTTTTTATTTATTTATTACTCATACATAATTATAACATTACAGAGCTTATTCTATTGCGTTATACCTCTATTATGACACTTTCTTAATAGTAAGATATTGTATTGAACATCTAAAAAATACAAAAATAAACTCTAAAAAGGTACCTATTACAAAAACCTGCACTTAATACAACATAACATCGAGATCATAGAATATATATATTCTATGGTATATCAATACGTCTGAAGCTAAGTTTATATACAATAAACTCGTTGAACATTTGGTAGGTAAAAAAAATAATAGCAAAGCAAATACAAAAAATAATAACAATCGGGCCTACGTTACATATCCAATAACTCAGGAATGCACGCTCAGTCATCATCCGTCCATCTACAAATACATCTAGTTGAGGATGCTGGGTAAGGAGCTTATTTAAGTGTCTTTGTGCACGACATATACGACTTATACGACACGAGCCTGTTGCCGCGCGACTGTCCTAGGAGGAGTTGACGCAAATAGTGGTACTCGGCCAGAGCGGAAACGAGTACGATTTTGACGCTGAGTAAATAAGGACAGTACTGTTCACATCTCAGAAGCTTGTATACAGTACGAAGAAGATCATAAAGTGCTCGGAAGTCTATCCCAAAATTCCTTACCCAGCCACACATGTACTTACTTACTTGTAGTTAGTCAGAAAAAGATTTCGCTAGATGGCCTACTTGCTTTGCACTAGGTATTATATAGGTAAGGTTAAAAATATATTCAAAATAGAATTTGGATCTAGGAATCTACAGCTGCCTACTTACCAACTTCGAGCTACTGTAAAAGATAAAGCCCCTTTTCAATAACGACAGCCTCTGTTTTCATGACGCTATAATACGTTATGCTAGAATAAGTATACTAATTACAAGTCAGCCTCGATCATTCCTCGCCAGTACCACATAGGATCTTAATTTACATTTGGTAAAGTAAATGTAATATATTTCGTCTTTTTAGCACTAAGCACTAGTTTGTTCTCAGTAAACCAATCGTGCACTTATGACAGTTAATTATTTCCATCGTCTTTATTCTTATCAACTTTAAAAATCAAAGAAATATCTTCAAAAATAAAATGATAATAAATTAAAAATCTAAAATAATAAGGGTCCTCTAAGGAAGCTTGGGGGTCCAAGCTTTGGGTATTTACTCATATTCCAGATCTAATATCACGTGTACCATTGACGGATGGCCTCACTTGCACAAGACAAATTAGCTGGAAAGATAAAGGATTCCCTGCGCCAAAATCCAAAGAAGCGAAATTGCCAAGCGAATGAGCGCGTTGCTTAATCAAGCGAAGGATAAAACCGCTGCGTAGATTTGTCTACGCTTTGAAGTTTATCGCTGAAGTGAAAATTATGACATGGTAGTTGAAATGGAAGGGACTGATATAAGTACTATAGGTAGCTTTAGGTATATGCAGTTGCGGAACGAAACCGCATGGCAAATGGTAGGAGAGGCTTGGGACATTTACCCTACCCGGAAACATATAGTCTGAAACAAAGCCACAATGGGACACCAAGGAAATGGTTGAAAATGTTAAATGAAACGGCTATACATAAATATATAAATGAAAGTGCGCATCTCAAAGCGAATTTTGTGGGGTTCCAACTCGAATCATTTCATATAGTACGAGAGTTTACCCAAAATAAACCGAACATGCTTTATTTTTTTAACTCAATTTTTAAACAAAAAACCTCCAATGACATTTAAAGTACCCTCCACCGGCATTATTACACTTGTCCAATCGTTTATTCCATTGCTCAAAACATTTTTAGGGTTCCGGACCAAAATGGTAAAAAGGAACCCTTATGGTATCAGTTTGTTTGTCTGTCTGTCATAAATTGTCTTGGGAACTATTGCAAGGGGGCGGATAAGGTATCACAAAATGTTTAAGTGAAGTTACAAAGTCGTGTGGGGTATAACATGAAAGGGCTTAATTTGACCCCCCCCCCTCCCCTCCTTATCTCCGAAGTTTGCAGAGATGAACCCCTGAAACTTTTATACGTAATAGAAGTGTTTGTAAAGATTATAGTAAAATTATAGCAAACTCTCTAATTGGCATTTTTTTGACAAGGGGGTGGAAAGGGGTTTTCATTTGAAAGGTATTCATTTGCATATTTATAAACAGTTTTTAGTTTTCCTTGAAACCATATCGTTTTTGAGTTATTTACAAAAATTGTTATGTTAAACGGGTATTCTACTCACGTTAATTATTCGTTGAAAATAGGTATCCAACGTGTTCAGTTCCTCCCAGGGGAACTTTCGTCAGGGAATGGAGCTTTTTACGCGGTACCGTCTCCTTCCCTCTCACGCGCTCGCGTTGCCTATTTCCAACGAATAATTAACGTGAGTAGAATAACCGTTTAACATAACAATGAATAGTGTAACTCACGAATCATTTGAAAGTGATATTTACAAAAATGTTTACAAAAATGCCGTTCCACCTTATCTCTGAAGTTTGCAGAGATAAACCCTCGAAACTTTTAAAGCTAATAGAAGTGTATGTAAAGATTATAGGAAAATTAAAGCGGACCTTCTAATTTGCATAGTTTTTTAGAAATAATCTAATGCGTAAAAAATCTACATAAGTTCCGCTATCAGAAAATTTCAAAAAAAGTCGCAAGGTCGGGTGAGAAGGTAAACACTAAAGATTTTCCAATCGCATCATCTTTTCCAGAATTGGAAAGACCTTATTTCCTCTCTAGTGGGTATGTGCTCGACAGCAAGACTTTATTAGCGCGCACTGCTGTTCACGAGAATTAGGCATTACGAGCCCACAAAACTACTGTCACTATTTTTAGTGGCAGTTGTTTTGTGTGTGTAATTCACATAATAGAACCTAATCTTACCGGCAGAACGCGGTACTCGAACTATAAAAACTGCCCACCACAACATCAGTTCGGTTTCTATTGGGTACGCTGTCGTACTTCGTATTATCTCCAACTCCGATAGACAAAATTTATTCTAAAAAAATCTGTTAAATAATGTGATGCTCTGATGATGATGATTCTAAAAGAATGATTTTGACAGCATTTTTACTCGATTAATAATTATCTACCACTCGTGTCTATTGGCAACAAACAATTAGGTCACAAGTACGATCACAGAAAAAATATTTATTTTTCTGCGGGTACGAAAGTACGACCCATTCAAGTATAGCTCTCCAGACGGATTCAAATAATTTCAAAAATGTATTATATGGAGTAAAGGATTTTTTTTTATACGTTTTTGTTTTTTAATGATTTTGTAACTTAGTTCAAAATTAATTTGTTGATAAATGTTAAGTCACTTAAAATTTTACAAATTAATTTTGAACATTTTAACGATAATTTGTTTGAACGATAATGAATTGTATATCTTTAATGTTTAAACAGCGTCCCTGACGAAATGGGTTTGGCAAACAGTCCTTGAGCATTGCTCGCCCTTAAACAAACTTGTCGTCACCACAAAATGCTGTTAGGGAAAATCAGAGACTGTTAACGGGTGCCTATCTTGATCAGAAATCAATATCGTGTAAAGGCTATTTAGCCTTAACCTACTTAGGTAGGTAGGTACTTATTCAATCTCCAAAATGCTGTAACTGCCAAAACTATGCCATTTAGTGGTAATGGTATGAATCTATGTAGTACATTATAAAAGTCTTGGTTACGTTTGCATTAGCGTCTGCTTCAAACAAAATTCAAAATCAACAACACGCTATAAAATCAAAAATATATCGAAATGTCGCGTGAAGTCACACGCTGATACGCGCCGACACGTGCCTCGGTACAGAATTATGACGTCACGAGCGCCCACTCTTAAACTTCAACTCGCTTTATCTATGTATTGTTTCATATCTATTATTTTTGTATTATCTAACTGACGGTTTGAATAGAATTTTGATTTTCATACCCTGCCAGCATGCCAAAAACCTTTATTATAAGCTTTCTTAGTTACCTACTCCACGCGTAAGCTCCATTTGTAAGTTACGATAGTACTTATACATATTTATCTTAGTTTTAGTAGACTTATTATAACAATTGTGAATGTGTTGGCAACGTCAAATCCAATGGTATTTGCATAAATATTATTTCCTTTATCAAGACGGCAATTTCCTTCGTTTAAAGATCTTGAAGTACGAACATTTTTGGTCGATTTCATTCGTCTCGTTGTGCGTAAGGAAAAATTAGCATTTTTTATAATCAAGATTTAGCTCATCAAGTCCTTTCGTACCATCATCTGTACCTTTTAGGGTTACGTACTTAAAAAACAAAAGAAAGAAGGACTCTTTAGAATAAGTCAAGTAAATTATTCAATGTATGGGACTTAGTTCTCGGATTTTTGATTACACATATGATAGCGGTTAAAAATATCGGTTTTCAACGAAATCACCAAAATGTTATTGCAAAGCGATGTCTAGCAATGTTAATACAGGTGAAGGGTTCTGCGAGATCTCAATGTGTAACTTTATCAAAATTTAGGCACTTCTACATTCAAGTTACCAAGTATTTTCTTAGTTCTTCCTCCAGAACTTCCGGATGCCTGTTGTTAACTAATAAAACTTTTGTTGGACTTGAACTTTGAATTAATTAAAACGCCGAGAGCCATGATTTATTTAAGCTCTTAGAAACTTGATGTGAACTAAAAAGTTTTTTGCTCATACATATATCTAAATATTAAAGAAGGTTCATACCAACACTGTTTTACATTATTTTAAGTAGGTAGACCTAAATTTAATGTAAAACTTCTTCACTGTAAAAAAACTAGTAGTGTAGGTATTGATTTAGGCACTTTACAAAATGTAGATGTTAGGTAGGTACTAGTTTTAGTCATATATTTTTATGCAAAGTGGACCTAGGCTAGACATTGGCAGATCTCTGTCCTTCGCACCGTCTTATTAGAGCCCGTATCGCGATTCACATTGGGGACTCGCATTTAAATGTAAACTAATATTATAAAAAGAAGAATGTGTTGTGTTGAACGCGCTAATCTCAGGAACTACTATTTCTAATTAAAAATTTTTTTCAGTGTTGGATAGCCCAACTATCGAGGAAGGATATCATAGCATCACGCTACGACCAATGCGAGCGGATCAATATTGAGTGTGTGGTCTAAGAAAAAGTCCGTGACAGCATACATATGTCTATCCTTTAAGTTTAACTACTATAATCTTTTTTACGGTAAGGAAATTTGATATGAGGATTTGACGTTGCTGTTGAATATTCTAAGTTTCACTCTACTTAAGAGGTGCTTGGAACGCCGGTACAGAACGGAGACAAGCGAAGGCGCCTTTTGCTTTGGAGATTCGGGATGTTATAGCGGCATCAGTTCCTCCAGTTTCGGACACGATGCTCCCTAGGTAGGTAAAGTGAGATACTCGTTCTACTTTCTCAGTGCCGATGTTAAGTGGGGTATTCTGCGTGCCTGTTCTCAGGTCCTTTGGTTTTCGCGCATTTATTTTCAGGCCGACAAGTGACACGCAATATAACGCCGTCTAGCACTACGAGAAAAAGCAGAGGTGAAAGCAGGCAACCCTGACGCACGCCGGAGTACACTGTTATTTTATCTGACAGAAAGCCGTCATGATGGACTCGACAAGAGTAATTTAAGTACAGGGCCTTTTTCAGACTTATTATTTTTACAGGCTATGTTAGCCAATCGGGACCAAATAGAAGACCAGCGTAATGTGGTCAAAGGCTTTTTCAAAGTCGACAAAGAGGGCATATATCTCTCTTTGGAATTCTGTTGCCTATTCAAAAATTATACGTATGGTGTTAATCTGGTCGACACAGGATCTGCCGGGACGAAAGCCTGCCTGTTCATTGCGGAGAATGGGGTCCACGGCTTTTGAAAGTCGATTCAGCAGTATTTGGCTCAAGATTTAAGAGGGAACATACAGTAATATAATGCCTCTCCATTTGTTGCAGTTGCTGAGATCTCCCTTCTTGGGTACCGTTACCAAGGCTTGTCCTCCACTCATCGGGTATTACCTCCTCATCTCAGATCTTTTTCAAGTGCGGCTGTAGTTATAGATAAATCCGCTTTTAGCATTTCTGCTATTATAAGGAACCAAATTGTATATTACACCTTTTAAATTCAAGGAATATCTTTGAATACATCACAGTATTACCGTGCGTGCATTTTTGTTATGCGGAATGATGTGTCATGAATCTTCAAATTACTGATAACCAATATATGTATATACATATTGGCTATCGGTAATGTGAAGATAAATAAATATTATTAATTACAGACATACTTAGGCATTGTAATTAATACTAATATTTTTTTTTTGATTGGATAGAACAAAGAAAGTTTCAACTCCTTTAGAGTTGTATTATAGGTGCCTACGATCCTCTACCCACTATCTCTTAAGTGACGCAGACAAAGTTGGGTGGGACAGCTAGTGATTAGTGATCTATGCGGTGAAATAAGTATGTCATTATTAACATACATATAACCGGGTATTTATCGCGTAAATTACCTTTATTATTTCCCGAAGTTTCGCTTGGATTGCACCAAGCATGGTCCCGGAAAGACTTCCCGGAAAAAAGACAATAAGTATGTCAGTTTTTACTTCATATCGTCAAATAGTTTACCACTTTTCTTCAATAAATTGTCGGCGCAAACGATTTAAAAAAAATATGAATTTTATGTATATAAAATTCCCACTTATGTATTAAATGGTGTAATTCTTATAAATATACATTTAAGTAGGTAACCTACGTTACGAAGTTCCCAAGACATAACTTCTTGTTTGTATATAAAGCAGAATAGCTACAAAGTAAGGCTCTTTCTTAGTGTAGAGCACTTGAGGAGGAGGGCCCGTGAAGAGTTGAACGATGCTCACCAGTTGAGTTGAGGACCCCCTTATTTATACTATCAACTATTGAAGTAAAAGTCGTGTTGACCGAGGGGTATGTACCCTTGACTTTAGATAGGTAGGTCGTGGGTTCGATACTGGTCACGCATCAAAGGATCTTTCTTGCCTGAAATATGTATGCGCATTTTACACGTGCTTTATGGTACAGGAAACATCGTGAGGAAACATGCGGCTTAGTCAGCTTCAGACATGACCCAGTTATTCTACTTATTTTTTAAGGCACCCTTTCCGCCCCCTTAATCAATCATAATAGGAATATTTTGAAACATTTTTATTTATGAAATATAGTGAACGAGCGTTATCCAATACCATATCAAATTTCAAGTCGATAGCATCAATAGTTCTCAAGATATCAATCTATGATAAACACACAGACAGGCAGACAAAGTCACACCACAAGGGTTCCTTTTTACCATTTTGGTCCGGAACCCTAAACCACTAAGCCTATAGAACCACTTAGACTATTTAATTTAATGTATATTTATGTTGGATGTCCTAAAATAAATAAAAAGTAAAAAAAAAAAGTAAAAAGGTATTTTATTGACATAATACAGTGTAGCATACAAGTTTGATCCATAGGCTCCTGAACTAGTTATAAACTGTGTTTCAGGAGCCAGTGGCTTCTCCATAATTATACATATATTACTAACTTAATTACATCAATAAAAACAAATAGCTAAATCAAAAATCTAGAATAAGTTGTCTAAATTACTAAATATTTTAATTATAATTTATTTTTATGTTTTAATTTTTCCACTTGATGTTACATACTAAATCTAAAAAAAATATAAATATTCTACACATGTATACATAATTATATTATTTACATAAATATAGTTCAAATATATTTATTTATAAATTTATTCTTATACTTAATTACGTAAACATAAATATATAATAATAATATAAATAATATAGGTTATTGACAATAGATACATAAAATATAAAGCCAAAACAAGAATTATGGGCAAAAACTCTCCAACATTTGTTCAATTTCCTTGTAATCGAATTGTTCAAGCCAGCCAATTATTTTACTCTTTATGCTGTTATTGCTGATATCCTTTATTTTGTGTACTTTATTTAATTTATTGTATAAATGTGGAGCTGTTACATTATAGTGCCTTTGCACAAATTTACTTTTAGTTCTAGGAACTGGACAACGATCAATTCTTTTATTTACTCATACTCATACTCATACTCATTTATTTTTCCATAGGGACACTTAAGAACACTTGGATACGTCAAAGTTACACAATAAATTAAAAACTAAAATACAAAATTCATTTAAAAGCCAGTCCAAAAACAGACAAGCCAAGCATAGTATCATATCAGTATAAAGTAAGACTTACATTCTAAATAAAATAAAAAATAAAAAATCTGCTGTAAAGGGGCATTGTCAAATAAAACTTACATTAAAAATAATATGCTAAAATAAAATGCTTAGTTATAAGGAAAAAATAATAATGGTGTTATGTCTAAAATAAAAAATAATAATAATAATATGATGTCTAAGATAGCTGCTGTAAAGGGGCATTGTTTAATTTTCTAATACATTTTGCACGTCAGATTGGTTAATAAATAATTGAATTGAACAACAAAAAACAACAAACAACAACATAGATCTATAACTAAAATGGTACATCAGGCAATGCTTTCGTCGTCAAAAGCTTCTCGTAAAGTGTAGTAACTCTTTTGAGTTATTATTTGTTTCATTTTGTTCATAAATAATACACAGCTTAAATCTCTAACTTCTTTAGAAAGTTTGTTAAAAAGTTTTATACCATTGCAGAGGTAACTTTTTGACACTCTGCTTAGCCTAAAATTTGGACGCTGAATGTTGCCACCATGCCTAGTATAATACTCATGTGATCCTCCCAATGTTGGTAAGGTACTTTGATTTAGCTTTACATATTTAAGACATTGAAGTATATATGCTCCAGTTAAGGTAGCAATATTTAATTTGTTGAATGCCATACGACATGTGTCCCTAGTTTTAAGTCCTAAAATGTATCTAACAGCCCTTTTTTGTAAAATAAAAATTCTTTGAATATCAGCTGCATTTCCCCATATTAGAAGGCCATATGTCATTAAACTGTGAAAATATGCGAAATAGACCGATTTAGCAGCCTTCAGTCCACAAAGTTCCTTTACCTTTTTAATAGCGTAGCAAGCAGAGCTTAATTTGTACTGGGCAGGTTAGGAACTTCTTTCCTATGATATCGACGAATGGATTCATAAATAAATAATTTTCTTACACTAAGTACCTTTGTTCTCTGATAGACATCAGTGGTAGGGTGACGAAATGGTAGATATGAAAGAACTTTAAGAATCGCCCGTTGAGCCCGTTCCACTAAAATTAGGTGCGATTTGGCCGTTCTACCCCATGCACAAATACAGTACCTCAATAAGCATTCACACAGGGCTTTATATGTTTGTATTAATAGACTGGAGTCTGCAACTGTACGTAAAGTTCTAAATATATAAATCAATTTTCTTATTTTTGACGCAAGCATCTCTGTGTGAACGTGCCAGGTTAAATTATGGTCTATGACTACGCCTAGGTACTTAATAGAATTAACTCGTACAATGGAGGAACAACTACAAACCGACAAAATATTTTCACTATTACATGGAAAAGAATGTATTTTTAGAAAAATGTTCGAGCCAGGATCTCCTGCAGCCGTCTTACTGTAGCACATAAATTTAGTTTTATTTTTATTAAGAGTAAGCAAGCTATGTTCAAGCCATCTTGTAACCTTCATTAGATAACTCTCAGTAAGAGAAATAACATTTGGCCAAGTTTTCTCATGTAGCAAGAGCACTGTGTCATCTGCGAACATGTACATGTCAAGACCCGGCAGAGAAGTACTGCATAGGTCGTTAATATAGACGAGAAAAAGTGTAGGTCCAAGCGTACTTCCCTGCGGTACACCATATGTACACATTGCACCCAGGCTGGTGGTTCCATCAACTCTCACTCGTTGCGTTCTTCGACTAAGGTAGTCAGTAAACCAGTCTAAGGCCAGCCCTCTCACGCCCACATTTTCCAATCGTGTCAATAAAATAGGTATGTCCGTGTCAAATGCCTTCTGGAGGTCCAGAAAAACACCTATACACTTATCTCCCCTATCAACATACGATGTTATAAGGGACGTAAGAGCTAAAACAGCATCCTCCGTTGATTTACCATTCCTAAAAACCGAACTGGTTGACACTTAATATATTAATACATTTGATCAGTGATCACTTAGCAGCTAAGTTCTGATGTTTGTTCTACCAATTGAATTGAACTAATAACAGAAAAAAATATTATGTACGAAGGCGTATTTACATTACTAAAACCTAAATTTGAAAAATCATTCCACTTTTTCTCACTATGGTCGCTACCTTAAACAACATCAACTCGGCAATGCAAGTGCTCGGTTGCGGCTTGCCCAAATATAAGACTACCCTCAACTAACTTATTCAATGTCGTGTTTATTGCCTTATTAACACCCCTTTTTTGTTGTGGGTTAATAAAATATAATTATGAATTAAATTTATGACATGGGCATGTTATGAATTATGATACATGGTTTTAATGCTATACCTAAATGTATTTATTTATTTAATTTATTTACTATGTAAAATTAAAGGTAAATTGTTAGGTACGTACGTAAACATACCTAAATACTATACGGAATAGATGACTTAGTATCTTATACATCACCGAATAATTTCTGTAACAAATAGACCACGGAGCATACAGAATGTCAAACGATTTTCATTGACCTTGAGATTAATCCCGAAGTCAACTGGTAGGCTGCCACGGCCAAGCCGGCCGGGCCCGGGCGGCCTTGCTATGACGTAACACCTTGACGAGGTTCACGCCGGACGGCCTGAGACACCGAACGTGTGCCCGCGCATTCCAATTTCAAATTTAATTTTACGCCTAAACACGGCTATCAAAAGAGTTTGAACTAAGAAAACGAGGTTTCTATATCAAAAAAGGGTTCAATTTATTGGACGATAGTGTTTATACGGTGGATGAAATGGACGCAAAGTGATTAGTGCAACGGTAAACACGTCTTGTGTGGGATAGCATTGACACCGGATCTTCGGAAAATTGTTATGATAAGGTTTTTATTGGTGGTCGTGGTAAGTTTAAACTGGTAAAATAATAATCATGATATTTAAACACTACTAAGTCACTAGCAACTGTATAAGTAAACACATTTTTTTTTATTGAATTGAAATTTCTTATCTTACCATAAATTGAATCGTAGATGCGTATTAAACGTTTACTAGGTAGGTACCTACGTAGAGGTTTTCAATGCTCTACTTCAAAGTTTTAAAATTCTTTATAGTCCATTCTTAACATTCAATAGATAATTATTTTCGAATTGCTTGTAAATTGCTTATCACACTACTCTTGCACCCAACTGAATCAAAATGGAATAGTCTCACCTGCAACAGGTTTTATACTAAGATCAGTCTTGTATTACAAATTATAATAATATTTACTTAGATCCTGTTTGATGCTCTCATCCGACCGTTGACCTCTAGATTCAACCAATAATGTCTGTTTTGTGCTGTATTTTGTGCTCATAAGTTACGTGATTTTATTAGATTCAAATTCTTTAAGTTCGAACAGGCACGAGTAGCTATTGCTTTAACCATAAAACGTAGATTGACTAGAGAGACTAGATCTATAAACTCGATATTTTTCATTGGCTTTTTACTTGTCACGCCAGTTAACCCAAGGATAGTTTTTTACTCTAGCTTTCGGCTATTTGAGAAACAATCAAGTAAAAATAATAATTAATAAGTATAGGAGATATTTTAGTAGATCGACTTCTGTAAGCATTTAGACTTTTCTTTATTACGTTAATGGTTATTTGAAACGGGATGTTAACCACCAATCGAAAACCTCTGTATTTAAGAACACTGCACTTTTCAAATATTATCATTAATAATAAACATGAAAATACTAATATAGGTGTAATTTTATTGACCTTTTCAAGTGTACTGTGTATGTATCTTAATGGAATAAATATATCTGAATCTGAATCTAAAAGGCTGTCCAGGTATTTAAATTCTAGAAAGTTCTTGGTCAGTATGAAAAGGCAAGAAAAAGCTGATAGTTATAAATTGTACATGTATCCTATCCTAACATGGGGATAGCAAGTCGCCATTTTGGTTTTATTGCATTGCACTCCAAGTCTCATGCATGTTTTATAAGGTTGTACATAAATTGATTTGAACAGGGTATGTACTTAATTACAAACCTGCCAAAAACGAATTGCATTTAATTACAAGTAAAAAAATCTTTCTCACGCCTTAAAATTTACGTAAACACTGAACTCACTAATAATTGTTTTCGAAAAATATTGTAACAGAAGCAATAATACTACGACACTCCATCCCACTAATATTCTAAATCTGAAATTGGACGGATGTTTGTTGCCTCTTTAAATAAAAACAACGGAACAGATTCGCTGAAGCTTTGCAAACACATAAATCTAGACGTAACACATAGGCTATAATTTTTATCAGGGAACAACCACGCCTGAAGCTGTGAGCAGAAGCTAGTTATTTAAGAAGCTAGTAGGGCTATAAAAATGTTATTGTTCTATCTATCACAATACATCATGGATCCATAACCATAATCATAATGAGCGGAACAAGCTAGAGCGAAGCATAGTAATCAACTTGCATTGATACACAATATTGCGTAACAATGTGAGCCATGTTGGCGGGTAGATACGAGACGATATGCAGTGCAAACTAATTAGCAATTATTGTATGGTCGACGAGGCGTTAGCTAGCCAGACCAGACTAAGTACCTAAAGCGGGCTTTCATTACTGCGACAAAATTTCACAGGGTGGACAGTGGCTCAGCAAGATTATATTTTAGAGAGATTAGATTTGTATACAAACAGTTTGCATGTTTCACATCTACCAGGCGTACGCGCGACGGCACTTTTTATTAATATACCTATAAGGGTAATCAATGTAGTTTTTTAAATTGTTTATCATACATATAACTGGTTTCCAGAGTCAGGCTTTGCTTAGTTAAGGACTAAATGTCCATGTGTAGTGTAAATATAATCTAATTTATTTTTAATACCCCTCGGCTGACATTCACCGTTCGACTGGTTCAACTTTTCGCCGATTGAAGTAAACTGAAGCGAAGACAATGAAGAATATCTAGCTTACATCAAGAATTCTGCGGGAATATTAACTGTCTTAGACTGCTTCCATGACCGATCATTTATGTAAATATACTTTGTTAGTTACTAAATTTACTGTGGCAGTAAAATTTATAACCTCAATGTGTGATGGATAGCAGTTTAACCTTCAATGTACAAGTACCATGTGCAAAATGGATCCCGGTCGGAAAGATTACGTTATCCCACTGGATCTTATGGATGAAAATAAATTAAAAGTAAAAAAATTTTTTTTATCAAACAAGCTTTTATCTAAACGTACTAAAAAGAATAAAATAAACATTTTCCATTAAAGTTTAATGTCAACTTATAACGTCTTTACACAATTTATGTGATAAAAAATCTTGTCGCGTGATTAACCTATGTACTTGAAACCTGATCTAATTGATTTAATTTTTTTTTTCAAACAATGTACACGAGTACCTGCTTAAATCTCTAGACAAGCTTTTTTATTACATAAAATGTGTAAAGACGTTTTAAGTTGACATTAAACTTTAATGGAAAATGTTTATTTTATTATATTTATTAGTAGTAATATTATTTTTAGTAGTTGATGAAATTTGCATAAATTTATGGATATTTTATGCAAAGTTCATGAATTATCACCATTGAATAGGGATATGTATATCAAATCGTAGTGTTTTTATCTAGGTAGGATCCATTCGTATCTATTTTACCGTAACGTCAATCGAATTGTGCAATCGATTTTTATCGGTGTATATTATCCATCCGTTTACAGTTAAACCAAATCGTATCTCCATTGAAACTTAGATATCTACACATATCAAACATCGCAACATAATCATAAAATCATAAATCGTAAATCTTTAACCAAAGATTAAACTCTTTTATACCGTTTTACCTTGTAAGTGAATCACCACGTCAGACCTGGCAAAAGGTATCCCCAGAGTAGCAAAAAGCCACCACTTATTTCGGCTTTGGTGCGATTTCTACAGCTTGTTTGTTATAAAGTTTTTTTTACTTAATTTTTTTTTTTACTTTTTAGTTATCAATGGACCGTTGGTTTCTTGTCTGTTCATCTCATGCCCGCCATGTTTGATTTAGAGTGATGTCATATAATTTTTCGAGTAACTCTTAGCAAGCCCTTTTATTTGATATCCTAAAATAACTAGTCCGCCATTTTGGGTATTCTGGCATATTGGATTTAGAGTGACGTTATTTCATTTTTGAGTTATTCTCAGCAAGCCCTTTCATTTGATACCCATTTTATAGGAAAGCATTAAGAATTACTAGTCAGCCATCTTGAATGTTCCGCCATGTTGGATTCAGAGTATCGTCATTTCATTTTCTAATTATTCTCACCAAGTCCTTTCATTTGATAGGTACCCATATTGTAGGAGTTCATTAAAATAACTAGTCCGCCATCTTGGGTGTTCCGCCATGTCGGAGTATCGTCATTTCATTTTCGAATTATTCTCAGCAAACCTTTTCATTTGATACTAATACTGTAGGAGTCCATTATAAATAACTAGTCCGCCTTCTTGCGTGTTCCGCCATGTTTGATTCAGAGTGAAGTCATTTCATTTTTTGAGTTATTCTCAGCAAGCCCTTTCATTTGATACCCATATTACAGGAATACATTAAAAATAAGTAGTCCGCCATCTTGGGTGTTCGGCCATGTTGGATTCAGAGTGACGTCACATAGCTGACCATGCATTGTCACCCAAAGAAAACCTGTGAACAAAATTTCAGCTCAATTGGTTCAAGATTATCTGCTTCAAAATTGAGTTGCAAGATTCCACCAACAAACATAGTTACATACATAGTACATATATACATACAGGGCAAGCTAAATAAAAGTTTGTAAAAGCTGAAGCTCTTAAGTTGTTTCCTAAAAATTACTATATGAAACTTGCCAGATAAGGCTAGGCAGGTGTCGAAAGCAAAGGATAGCTTATCGCACAACACTATGAACTATTCCCTGGCTCGAGGAAGTCGTGTGAGTGGCACACCTTTTATCTGGTTCCTTGCTACCTTTTTTAACAATGAGGTTCTAAGCAAATGGCAATGCCGAGCAAAACCGAAAAGCGCTAGAAGTTTTTAGAAGTATTTATTTATTTATTAAAAGTACAACAATGTATTTAAATACACATAACACATAAAATAAGGGTAATCAATGTAGGTAAACCTACACACCGGCGCAGGCTGATTACGTATCTAGATAGACAAGTTTGCAACAGGCGCAAATCTCGCGATCATCGCTGTCAAACGTCAATTCAACTTCAACTCAATTTAACTTTGTGACGTGAATTAACGACACAAAGTACCTCAAAGTACAGCAACACCTGATAATTAATGCAAAATTGACACTTAATAGCGATGATCACGAGATCCGCGCCTGTTGCAAACCTGTCACTAGATACGTAATACGGGGGAGGATTCACCCCACAGTCGGAGACAAGGGACTATTTTTTGGAACATATATATTTTTATTTTTTATTTATTATTAGAAGGGAGGCCTTTGCCCTGCAGTGGGACAGTACAGGCTCTTAATAATAATAATAATAATTCATCGGAAACTATTCAACACATTACATTCATCGGAAACTATTCAACACATTACAGGAGCCTGTAAATCAATTGCACAAACGGACTATAAGTACAGGCACGATCAAGTGGCGAATATCATACACCAAAAACTGGCACATAAATACCACCTTATAGAATCGTCATCTAGACCAATTCCATACTACAAATACACTCCTGAAACTGTGCTGGAAAACACAACCTATAAACTCTACTTCGATAGGGCCATTTTGACAGATAGGACAACACACTACAATAGACCAGACTTAACACTTATTGACAAAACCAACAAAACAGCTCTTTTAATTGATATAGCTATTCCAAACACCCATAATATCCAAAATACAATAGCAGAGAAACTTTCTAAGTATGTCGAACTTAAAAATGAAATCACTAAAATGTGGAGATTACAAAAAGTATCTATAATTCCCATAGTTATCTCATCAACTGGAGTTATCCCCAACCAGTTATTCCAATCCCTGACTTTACTCGACCTACCTAAAAATACATTTGTGCTACTACAAAAAGCAGTTGTCTTGAACACGTGTCGCATTGTCCGAAAATTTTTGCAAACTGACATTTCCACCATCCAGCCACTGGTCACTAGTTCTCGTAACCCAACAAATTCTTCTAGTACACACTTGGCTTAGGCCCGTGTGTATTAGTTATTTCCCCGACCTTTGAGGTCGAGCAGGTGAACGTCTGAAAATGGATAATAATAATAATTTATAATAGGATACCCAACACAGGTTTACACATAATTTAATAAGAAAACATTCAAAAACAATTTATAGCATTGTGCTCCCGTACTTAAAGGGTACCACAGCATGCAAGAAAACATGCCAACAGACAACTTAAGAGTTGTGAATAAAAATATATAAAAATATAAAAAATATAGTTGACATCGTCGTCGCTGACTATCGTAGGCTTTAGCATAAGCCTCCGAATAAGCCGCTTAGATGGAATTATTTATGTTATCAGTTCTTTAGTAACTTTGATGAACTATTTTAAAGTATTGCTAAGGACCTAATATTTCAAGCAAAAACTTTATTAACCATTCATAGAAGCATAGTGATAATAATAGTAATTAATTGTTTACACATAATTTAATAGTGCACTTGTCTAACGGTACTGGAGTGACCTTGGCCCGTTCATTCACAGCCCTCTCCCTACTTTAACCTTTACAGCTGCTCATCGAACCAAGACGAAGCTTCACCTAAACCACCATATTACGACCCCTGTCAATTCCACTCATCTATGCCAATCAAGACCTGATTAAATTGGACGTCCCATGCCAATTACCAACCTATCTATACCACCACGGTAATGTGTAGGTAGATAACCAAAAATAGCAGACTGTGTTTTGATCGCGCCCGTAACGGCTGTGCTTAGTGTATCTTGAAATGAAAATGTTATTGAAAACTTTGTAATATTAATAAATAATATTGTCTAATAATAAAAAGTGATACTAAGCAACAGTTAAAATCTTTTGCCTTTTCATAAGTTATGTGAAATAATCTAAAGGTAAACACACTTTATAAAGAAAACTTTTTATTTTGTATACAGGGTGTTAAAGGATAACTACCGAAAACTTCAGGAGGTCAATGTACTTGTCAATATGAACAACTTTTACTAAGGAACTTTTGCTGTAAAAAATGTAAAGAAACAGCTGTTCCATATAAAATATTTTAGTAAAGTAGGTATTGTACTTTTTTATGGAACAGCTGTTTCTTCACATTATTTTACAGCGAAAATTCCTCAGTAAAAGTTGTTCATATTGATGAGTACATTGACCCCCCGAAGTTTATATGTATTTTCCTGTATTTTCCTTTAGACTAAACCCTGTGTTACGAATATAATGTAATTTTGGATTATTCCACTTAGTCAGGTGACTTAAAATGAGTAATTAAAAAATAGAGTTCACTGAAGTCACTTCATATTTTTTTCTAAGATAAAAAAGTAGCTCTCTCCTTTCTTTCTAAATAGGTTTTTTAAATTTTATAAAATTAAGTCAATATTCAAGTAACTAGGTTTAGTTCCAAAGCTCATTTAGCTATACAGTTTGAAACTAGGTTGATACCTTTTATTAAAAAAGCAAAACGAAATTTCATAATGTTAGGACCTAACTTAACCTTGGGACGGAAAGAATGGCGTGACAAAGAGGAGGTCTACACCCAGCAGTGGGTGAACGTGGGCTGATAGATAGATAGACCTAACATTAAGTCAACAGTGAGAAACCTAAACCTACTAATTTATATAAATAATGCTGGACAATTTACACAGCATCATCTAGCCTCAAGCTAAGCAGAGCTTATGTTATGCGTACTGAGCACCCTGAACAAATATCTGCAGATCGTACAGAGATTTGTGCCGAAACGGGAATCAAACCCGCAACCTCTTGCGTCGCAGGCGGACCTTCATCTCATCGCCACAAAGGTCATCTCAGTAGTCGTCGTCATCGTTCGTCTAATATATTAAGAAAAAACTTCTCTTTTTTTCAGATACACAAATGATATCAAGATGCAGAGAAAATTCCTTTGTTGTTTCCACTTGAGAACAGGCAACGTTATTTTCGGATACATTGTAACTGTAAGTTTAGCTACTTAAGTCAGAAGCACCCATATTATAATAAAATATATTTTATGTTCCTTTGTTAAATTAATAAAACAAATAAATTTATTTTTTTCCTTTTAAGATTTAGAGAGGCATAAAAATAAGTAATAACAATAAGGTAATGGCGCGGTAAAGTCCCAATAAATAGTGTAAAGAAAGAAAACCAATAATAAATGTTTTATTCCGGCTTTTTTATGCTGCTCGTTAGGGGACCCAAGCCAGTGATCCGACCAGCGAAAGAGGCCTTATTAATCGTCGTTTCAGCCGTGAACTACACTACTGGACACTACTGAACACTACTGAACACAGGCCTCGCTCATGGATCTCCATGAGGGGTAGTTGCCATACTCACCACGCTTGGCAGGCGGGTTGGCGAGCGCAGTACGGGATGTTGGTACACGGAAAGACGCTGCTGCCCATCTTCCGGAGATATCCCTTAGCAGGCTCTTACTGCATCCATGGGTATGGGAGGAGGGGTAACATTCTACTGGCGGCACCCCACGGCGAGCCTTATTAATATGAGGCCGCTTTTACTTAAAAGCACCCGAATAAAAGTCAAAACATTCACATTGGCCTCCTTTCTTCAATCAATGAAGAGTAAGAACGTAAGTCATACAACCAATTGACATGTGAAGTGTATCTGCCCAAGTCTTCATCTTGTAAGTGGCTAAGCTTAGCCATAAGAACTTAAAAGCAAGTGGCGGCGCAAACGAGTGGTTACTTCTACGGCTTAAGTCTAAAATGCCTGAGAAAAATGTGCTTGTTCGGGTTGCGTGAGCTATGACAACATGAGTAGGCGCTTGAACCTAATTCTAGTAATAAGCGATTCAGATTGTCAAAAGAGAATGTTAACAATGTCTTTTTCTCCTAAATAATTTAAAAATTTATGTATGTTATATTCTTTTTACCATGCTTTCGATACATATTATTATCTACGTCAGGTGTAATTGATCGAAGCAGATTACTTTATTTTATAATTTTTCATATAATATTTATCTATAAGTTTTTTTGTTTTTTGGGCATAATATTTTTTATGAATGGTCAATGTAATATGCCAAAAGACAACCCTCAGATTACATCCAAGCATCACTGATAAAGTTTTTCTGTCTCGAACACTGTCTTAGACGTGTCTTAAATATCTAAGGTAGCGCTCTATTATTAGTTATGTTTTTAAGGTAGCAAAATCAACTCTATGTAGAGAGGCACTGTATTCCTCGCTTAGCCGGGGTGGGGGACCAGAAAGGGTATTCCAACCTAAGCTTATCCCAAAACACGGAGAAGGTAGTAACCACGGCTGCCTCTGTCTGCATATCTTATCTCGTAGACGTCAGAATAAAGTAAATAGCAATAAGATAAACGCACTTTCAAAAGCCGAAATAAAACATAAGTTAAGAAGAAATCGTCCTGGAAGACATCATCATTTTTAAGGTAGAATATTTGTTTTAAGCTCTACCTTAGACAATAAAGTACAGCTGCTTCATAGTAAGCACAAACGAGGTAAAACAATAACAATAAAAAACCTTGACAAATTCAATATTTAAAAAAAATGTTTTCAGTCCGTTATAATACAACTGCATGAGCTATCGGCAGAACTTACAATATTAACAAAATATTAAATGACACTTTCTGTCTGAAGTTGTTAAAGGAATATCTGAGTTTAGTAATACTAGACTGTAATTGTTTGTTGTCCTGAATAAATAAAAAAATAGCAACTTCTGTTAGTACATACTCTATTTTTGGTTTCAGCTCATTTCACTCGCAGTCGTCGTATATCACTTACTGGAGCTTGGTTTATCATTAGTGGCCAAAAATGACGATGTCCAAACTTACGAGAAATTCAAGAACTTCGAGAACCTTAACGAAATCTTTGGGGAATCAAAGGACATCATGACTGTTCTGATGATGATGTACTATCTCAGTTACGTCATCATTGGATTCCTTTTGTTTGTGTTCGGAATTGCCTTGACCTACGGAGCGCACCAGGTAATATGATTATGTAATAAGGCTTTATAATATCATCATTTCAGCCATAAAACGTCCACTGATGAACACAGGCCTCCCTCATGGATCTCCATGAGGGGTAGTTGCCATTCTCACCACGCTTGGCAGGCGGGTTGGTGAGCGCAGTATGGGATGTTGATACACGGATAGACGCTGCTGCCCATCTTCCGGAGGTGTCCCTTAGCAGGCTCTTACTGCATCCACGGGTAGGAGAGGAGGGGTAACATTCTACTGCTTCTATTTTGCGTATTCTATTATTTTATATATTCTAGTTCTTGTTAGTTAGTCAATAGTTATTATTAGTTATTAGTTTATATATTCTATTTTGCAAACGTATAGCTATTTACTAGGATTAACACATAGGCTACTTTTTATCCGGGTACAACGCATACGAAGCGGCGGGCACAAGCTAGAATTTAAGTAAAACAAATATTGAAGGGGGCTCCCATACAACAAACATGATTTTAACTTGTTGTTTTGTAAAATAATGGTACGGAGCCCTTCGTGCTAGAGTTCGACTTGCACATGGCAGACTTTTTGACGTTTACCAAAACATTTTATATTAATATTTATTATATCACTTATTCGTTGACAATTTCTCCGAATCTAAAGATGTAATCATTATACCTCTACATAGATAGCGGGTTTGGCATTATAAGTAGAGGGGTATGGGAAGCTCAAAAAATTTTAGCAATTGCAGCAAGAACCAGAGGTCGTCACTAATACAGGCTCCGTCTAGCCAAATGTTCTGTCTAACTCCACTTAAGCCTAATTCCTCCTCCTGCCTAATATCTAGACTAATGCCTCGAGCATTCGATCGGAGATATCTACAACCTTTTTACTCGTACTTACATTAAAAACACTTTTTCCTTAAGGCAGAAGTAGTAGAATGTTGCCCTTCCTCTCTTGCCTGTGGATGCAGAAAGAATCTGCCGATGGATACCTCCAAAATTCGGGAAGCAGCGTCTTTCCATGTATCATATCAACATACCGCAATGCGCGCGCCTACCCAAGCGTGGTGAATATGGCAAAACCCCGCACGATCATGGATCTCCAAGTACGGATCATGAAGAAGGCCTATTGTCCAGCAGTAGACATGCTATGTCTGAGATGATGAAACGCACTTCTTGTAACATAAATAAATAGGCATGTCAACAATGTATCAATGAACAAAAGTGCTAAGAGATCAGGAAAATACCACTCGAATTGACGCTGTTCGTGCGGCGCGCCAATAAACGTCAATTTGACTCTATACGGATTTGATGCGATACGTTACGTAACGAAGCGAGAAGTAGTGCTAATTGTTTATCGAAAAGCGGGTTATGTTTTTATTTTATTTCCGTTGTTTTTGTGGTGTTATCTAAGTCTTAGAAGTGTTATTAGACGCTCCATCTACTTTCTTTCCGTTATTTTCCAAGAAGCTACACATTTCAGATTAAGTGCCTAATTAAACGTGTACGGAGTTGTGTTTAATTTGCACAAAGACAGAGGCTTCTGTTATTTAAAAAAAAACCTGGTATGTAGCCTGACCGGATACATACCACTTTTCACCCTACCAATGCATTCTTTTACAAGCTTTTATTTATAATAATAATGATAATAAATAAGGCTGGACAAATCACACAGCATCATCTAGCCCCAAGCTAAGCAGAGCTTGTGTTATGGGTACTAAATGACTAATATACTTCAGCTAAAAGCCTAATCCATCTAACAATATCCCGTACAGCATAAATACCTGTGCGACTAGAGAGAAGTGAATATCCGAAAATGTTCTCATGCTATCATATTTTCAATCAGAGTCAACTGTATCTCATCATCGTCATTTCAGCCGTAATATGTTCACTACTGAGCCCATGCCTCCCTCGTGGATCCTCCATGACGGGTAGTTGCCATTCTCACCACGCTTGGCAGGTGGGTTGGCGAGCGCAGTACGGGATGTTCAATTAATTTATTCAATCTTTGATTTTCAGGCGAACCACTGCTTGGTATCAACGTTCTTCGTATACAGTTTCTTCCACCTGTTCTTTACGATAGAACTGGTATGCTTTGAAGCGCTCACAGCTGGCTGGATCCAACTAGGACTGATACTTCTATCTGATTGTGAGTATATCTTAATGCTAACATAAAATTCTGAATCAATATTGTGAATGGAACAGACACTAAAAACGATAACTTACACGCGCGTTAGGAAAAGAAGCGAACAGAAGAACCTAACTTGGTTGTTATAGTCATCATTTAACAATTTTGTTTTGTCTTATGTTACGTTTGACGGAGTTGGAGCAGATTCCGTTCCAAGTTGTTTTTTCCTCTAGGTAATCTGATATTTTATAATAAGCTTTATTACAAAGATTGCGTTCGATCTCCTGCAACTCACTTCCGGTACGCTCTTACTGCATCCACGGGTATGACAGGAGGGGTAACATTCTTCTGCCGGCACCCTCTGGCACAATTATATTCCTAATAGTAACTTTCTATTAAAGATACAATTCTTGTTTCAATTCACATAATGTTACCCGTTTTAATCGTATACAATCCAGCAATCCCATTATATTTATTGTGGGGTAAAGAAGACAATGAAGATGTCTGAGTTACTCACATCAAAAACATTAACGTATGACGAGATGAGAATTTGAAATAAGACAGAATCGTTATAATACATTACTTAACTGTGGCTTGTAATCATTTGATGAAAATCTTGCTAATGAAACGAGTCTGTGTGAGAATTTCTCAAAGTTAGCTCGCTTTCACTTCTTAATTGCCTGGACTAAGAGCCAGTCTTATAGCGAAAATAAAGTGCAATAAACTACAAAAATCGTGACCTGACCTGGGGCCGTAGAATGTTGCCCCTACTCCCTTGCTCTTGGATGCGGGAAGAATCTGCTAACTTCCGGAATCTTCCGGAATTATCCCTTAGCAGATTCTTCCCGCACATTCCTTGCGTTTTCCGTGTATCAACGCAACATAGTACTTACGATCTTGGAGATCCATGAGGGCGGCTTATGTCCAGCAGTCTAAGGGTCATGATTATGGATAACTCCTTTCATCATTCCACCCGTAAAAAGTCCACCACTGAACAGGCCTCCCTCATGGATCTCCATGAGGGGTAGTTGCCATACTCACACGCTTGTCAGGCGAGTTGGCAAGCGCAGTACGGGATGTTGATACACGGAAGACGCTGCTGCCCATCTTCCGGAGGTATCCCTTAGCAGGCTCTTACTGCATCCACTGGCATGAGAGGAGGGGTAACAGTCTACTGCCGGCACCCCACGGCTAACTCCTCTACTACACTGAAAGATTATATCTCATTATATCTATCGTGGGGTGCCGGCGGTAAAATGTTACCCCTCCTCTAATACCCATGGATCCAGTAAGAGCCTGCTAAGGGATAATAAGCCTGCTCCGGAAGATGGGCAGCAGCGTCTTTCCGTGTATTGTAACATCTGATACTGCGCACGCCACGCCAACCCGCCTGCCATGCGCGGTCAGTATGGCTACCTATCATGGAGATCCATGAGTAAGGCCTGTGTTCAGTAGTGGACGTTTTACGGCTGAAATTATGAATGATGATTATATCTTTTGTTTTTCAACAAGATTGTTAATTCAATGTTTCAATCGGTAAATACTAGTCAATAAAGTCAGAAAGAGTTTTTTCATTTGGTCCCAAAGGCCACATAGAAATGTCGATTTACAAAAGAATTCGTTCTCTTCAGGGCTACTTGAAACTTTTTTTTTCAAGTGAAGGAAAGAAGCGATAAAAAACCATAAAGTATCAAGCTAAGAACATCAATCGAGTTTCTAGGACTCCTTTATAGATGATTTATTTCTAAAAGTACTATTACATTGATCCAATTGTTTTCGTTTTTCAATTTTGTTTGTTACAATATTTACTCGTCTGAAAACTCTAGATGTTTCCAACAATCGCTCGCCGCAACATTTAGTAGGTAACTAAAGGTTTCTTTCTTTGATTTAGTTTTTCTTTTCCTTTTTTTCGAATTGACTTTTAATGTTGTTGACCGCAGATGGTCATGACAACGTTACCGGACTATGGCGAGCGCAGAGGGCGCAAGAAGCCGTATCTGCTGGCCAAGTGTGATGCCACTTGGTCAGGATGTGCTCCGTGATGCGGAGCACCTGCTGACGGCAGAGTGATGGGCTCGGAAGCGAAACTGTTCGTCAGACAAGAGACTATGCGCGTTGACATGACGCCAGAGACTCAGAAGGAGTCACTCGTAAATCTTCCCAGAGAGCTGAGGAGACTGATAGGAAGGCTCGTTTGCCTTTTTGCCTGGTTTGTGGATGCCAATTACATTGGCTTTCTTCCGGGAAAGAGCAGTTAGCCAAGGCAGCATTGAAGATAGACAAGGAGATATATGAGGGCAACAGAGAACTTCTTGATTACTCTGTTGCTGATACCGTCCGAGCCAGGGGACTTCTTGAGGCGAAGATCTTTAATTACCTTGGCGACCTCTGATGCCTTCTTACGCCGTTTGCCGCCCTCGACGACAGTATAGCTGTTGTCAGAGGACTGCTCTGACTCAGAAGTGTCGTCAGAGGTCGAGGAAGTTTCGAGCTCCATCGCAGACGCGTCGGAGTCCGAATTGGTGTAGGACGGGGCGGGGGAGACCAAAGTCTCCGGGGTGGCCGGGGTGGGACGGGGGTGAGAGGGGCCACGGTGGCCACCTCCATCGGATTGGACTTCTTGTCCAACTTGTTCGTCTCTTGATAAGAGGCGAACAACTTGGTCAACAAGTCCCCGTGCTGTTGTGCCAGCTTCCTGAGTAGCCCCAGAAGGGTCTCTGGATCAAGCCCACCCAGAAAGTCTGGATTTGACATCGCGTTTGATTTAATACTTATTCAAACGGCCTTTTGTACAAGGGAGAGCCGTGTTGGCCGAGTGGTGACTTTTAATCGTAGTCGTAGGTTCAACCGGCCGTGCACCAATGGAGTTTTATTTCTTAAATAATGTATGTGCACATTTAACAGGTGCTTTAACGGTGAGGGAAAACAGCGCGAGGAAACCCACGGATTCGATATTCACCTTTCCTTTGACTAATAGCTGATTAAGCTGAAAGG
Organism: Pasiphila rectangulata; assembly: GCA_963082625.1. Taxonomy (NCBI): domain Eukaryota; kingdom Metazoa; phylum Arthropoda; class Insecta; order Lepidoptera; family Geometridae; genus Pasiphila; species Pasiphila rectangulata. Next base: position 12,822,783 of record OY720249.1, read on the forward strand.
ATGGTATACTAGGCGCTGGAGCAAGCCAAATCCATCTAACAATGACGCAGGCACTGCAGTGTTCGGTACAGCATAAACATCAGTTTCTGACGCTGTATGAATTATCTGTAATATGTGTAAAGGTAGTTTAGTCTTTATAAAATAACTACAACTTTTATCTGAGTGACATAGACCTAAATAAGAAGACCGACCTAAACTTAGAACCTGTATAAGGTTGTACTAACACGTTTCGAAAGGCAAAAAATTATGTTGCATGTAAAACGTGTATTCTACAAAACTTTAGTACTAGTTCCATCTTTTAAAATTCAGCGGAACTCGTTAGATAAGTAATCAAACTTCTGCAGAAATTCAAATTAAATTTTCCTCGGATGGAACCAGGAGCGAAGGGAAATCGTTTTTATCATTTTCCTGTCTTTATTGAACTGGTTTTTCAGATGAATAATAAGTATAAAAGGAAAAGATGCTTATGTAAGTTTAGTTTGCGCTGTCCGTAAAAGTATTTTTGAAATAGGTACGTTTATATTTGCACAACATTCGGTTTATTTTCTGACTACAAATCAAAATAAGTATGTGTATTGTCCGAATCGTAATGAATGGAAATAAAAATTATAGCTGCAATGAACAATTATTTATTATGACATTATTTAGCGGGAATGTTCATTTACTTATCAAATTGGGTGAAGACAAAAATAATTAATATTAATTCGATAAGTCAAAAAAGTTAATACAATATAACTTGTTAAACTTTTGTGATTTGTTAACATATAATTAGTTTCCAAAATACAAGATTTTATCGCGTACCTATTTTAATTATTTTCCAACATCCCGGACTCGGACTACGCTTGCCAACCCGCTTGCCAAGCGTAATGAGTATGGCAATAACCGAAAATAGAAGTGTTCACAAAATTTAAACGACTGAGAGAGAAGTTTATATGCAAACTTCTCTCTCAGTCGTTTGTAGTCCAGCGCTGGACATAATGCCTCCCTCATGGATCTAAAAGTACAAACGACTAACAGAGAAATTTTGTGAACACTTCAATTGTATTCATTTTTTTTATTTTTCCTTAGATTTAAAATCACTGACCAACGTGAAACCAACATAATCATACAAATAATATGTTGTTTCAGTGCTCCTGATAGTTTGCCTCTTCAGCGTCAAATATCTGATGGAAGCGATTCGAGCAGGGAACATTTACTGCAGGCCCGGAGCGGTCTATGACAAATATTGATCGATGATATAACTTTATTTATGGGACACTTAATCCTTAATAATAAAGGCATAATCACGAAACGCGAATAGTTACGATATTTTTGTACTTAGCTTAAATTTATATAAGGAATGGTTTTTAATTAATATAGTATTTACGACTGAAAATATGTAAGTAAGACCCAGTAACTGGTTAAATTATGGGATTTTTTATTATAAAATGTATGGATGCAATAAATGTAATCAAGTATCCTTAGAGCTCAAAAAATTGTGGTTGTTACAAATGGTAGTCAAACCTCACAAATTGTAATTAAGAACCTACGTACATTATGTTTAGTGTTATTAGTGTTATTATTGTATTTATAAAGTTTTAATCAAATACATTTGCAACACACTTTCTCATTATTTATTTTAAAGCTACTCGTGGTAAAATAACTTATTTTCTTAATTATATTTAATAAAACATCCTGTTTAACAGTGTACTTTATTACCTTTTTATAGCTTTCAGTCATACGAGCTCATAAAAAAATTACAACCTAAATAATTTCATAAACTTACAAAGAAACATAACAAATAAATCAATACTTAAATTACAGCGTATACACGATCAATCACTCGAAAATCTCGTAAAAATAAATTAACAATCACAGCTACACAAACAAACAAATTATCTACTGGTTTCGAAACATGGTATCTAAATGCAATTCTGATAATTTCTGAAGGTCCCGTCTTCTACGCCTTCTGCCCAGCATCATGGGAACTACCATCGCCATGGTGGCTGGGACCATCCCAGCACCCACTGCGGTCAACAGCGTGGAACTATCGGGAGATGCATTCGACACAATCTTCCTTCGCACCACTCTAGTCTTGGTCGGTCTATGTACTGATGCTGATACGCTCAAGTCGTTCTTCCTGTCCATATCTTGTTTAGACTCCTCAACTGTTTGGAAACTCTTTTCCACTTCCAACATACCACCGTGAGATGTCGTCATGTTTTTGTGGGCGTAATCAGCTGGCAACACAGTCAAAGCTACCGCTTGATGTGATGTCACGGTTGAGACGTCGGTTCGATCATTAGGTACAGGATTGAGAGACCTTTGACGTTTCTTGTTTCTATATCCTTTGGTAGTGGAAAGCAATACCCACTGTCCATCACCGTATGGAGGTTTTGATAGACGATCGTCTTCGTATTCAGAGCCTGCGTACACAACCTGGGTTGGACGTTTAAATGGACGTTTTGAAGTGGAGGCTTGGTGGAGAGCTTCGTATTCGTAGGGAAAGTTTGAAGGACGAGGATCTGTTACCACGGAATCTGAGATGCCATAGTAAACAGAGTCATCACTTGGAAAGTGGTCGTCGTGATCGCAGTTCGGTTTGGGAGGGCGTCGCCCTTCGTCGGTAGACCAGGGTAGAGGGTTCATTTGCTGCGGTTTTGTCCAGGAAGGCCGTGATGGAAGCTCGCTTTCGTAATCCTGAGGCAAATGCAGCTTGTTATTTATATATGTTGGACGAGTAACAACAGGCTTCTTCTGAGGATAGCTGAACCTGTTTCCGTTCCCATGATTGGAGTCAAAGCTATCATTATCGTCATTAGGAAACCTGTCTGCATCTTCGTGCCAATAGTTTGGCTTTTGTTTTTTTACATTCGGTTTCCATTTTGAGATCTTACTAGTCGACCATGCAACTGGTTCCAATGATACCCAGCCGTCCTTGTCATCGTAAGGGTGTTTGTGCTGTTTAACTTTGAGTCTGTTCCACGATGTTATGACTTTATCGTCGTTATCTTCATCATCGTCATTCTGAATTGGAATTTGCGGGTATCGGTTCAGCTTAAGTTTTTCCTTCTTTAATTTCGCAGCTAACGCAGTAATTGCTTGCAAACGGTCCTTAGGAAAATCGTTGTAGTCCTTGATTTTCTCAGCAGCGAGCATGTAGTCTTCAAAATCTTCCTGTATCCCTTCTTCACTCTCCCGAAATCCTTCGTCAATAAAGCCTTCTTGGCATGATGGGCCGTAACACCTGGGTCTGTTTCCATCCAAATCGTGTATAATATGTGTCATGAGATTTTTTATTTCAACTGGTTTATCCTTTGGGTCTATGGAGATATCAGTCCATCTATTATCTTGCTTTTCAATGATAGTAATAGGTGCCTTTCCAGGAACGTCCAGTGTGTATGTTTTGATTTTATCGTCATATTTCTCGATCTGCGACGGGTCGGTGGCGTCAGCTATTATAAGAGCAATTACAAATATTAATAGGTGCACTGTCATTTTGGTGTCGATCATTTCACTTTCGGTTCGCGTGAAGGCGCGCAGGCGAACGCGCGCGGACTGAACGCAGGCGGCTGCGGCCGGTCTCTGATATAGTTTTGAATAGTGGATGCACAATAACCCCCCTGTGCTTTAATGCAATGGTAATTCTCTGTTCGGTCACGACGAATGAGCGAGACAATTACGTGGCGATTGTCGTTTACCGGGGGGTATCTTAATTCACCATCGCGACTCTCACAGGGCCGTGACCCGCACTCGGGTGAAACTGTTTTTCATTTTATGGGATGTTTTCTCCGTGGATAATGGTAAGAAAGTCTCACAGCAATTCTCATAAAATAGAAGTTTGTGGATAGCAAATGGTAGATGAAGGCCCATTCTACGTGTGAATAGTGACTTTATCGAAGCGTAGAGAGGTGAAAGATCTCAGTCATGACAAGCTATAATTTATTTATGATATGTGCGCTATCATTAACTCGATAGACACTAATAATTACATCGTTCTAACTAGTGTAATTAACATCAGAACTAATGCATTTCAATTACATCAATCATAGGAAATAGTCAATCAAACTTTTAATTATGTGGTCGAACACCTTCGTAACGTTATGCGGCAAAATATCTGACATCAAATCCGCCAGGTGATTTACGAACATAAGGAATTTTGTTCTACTACATGTAATAATTCACCATCGCGACTTTCTTGCCGTGGGGTGCCGGCAGTAGAATGTTACCCCTTCTCTCATGCCCGTGAATGCAGTAAAAGCCTACTAAGGGTTATCTCCGAAAGATTGGCAGCAGCGTCTTTCCGTGTATCAACATCCCGTACTGCACTCGCCAACTCGCCTGCCAAACGTGGTGAGTATGGCAACTACCCCTCATGGAGATCCATGAGGAAGGCCAATGTTCAGAAGTGGACATTTAACGGCTGAAATGATCATGATTTCATGTATTAATGGTAACAATGATACATGGGTGCGACCCAAAATAAACAGATGTATCCAGCTCTCTCCGTAATGGCGTATGCTTATTATCCCTATCAGTGGATCAGCCCGCTCTAATAGCGAGTGCACTTTTACCAGCCGATCTCGAGCAGACGATCTGAATCTACTAACCTCGCGGGGAACGCACAGCCGTCGACAGAAGTTGTATTTACTAAGTAGAATACGACAATTATTCTATCCAGTATATTACATGGTGTATATAACATGTTTCTAACCCAAAAGATTTGAGTCTATGACAGCGAGTAGTTTTGGAAGGGAATAAAATGTAATATCTATTATAATGTAATTTTCAGATCATCATTTAATTTTTTTTTTATACAAAATCTTATACCGACTATTTGACGTTTAAAACTTTATTATTACCAACAAATAAACCATTGAACCGTAATAAAAGTTATGTATACAAATATATTTTTTTTAATAATTTTTATTTGCATTTTTTTCTAGTTGATGTGGTATGAGCATGATCCTAAGTTCATAATTGGATTATTTTATTAAATTTCGAAAAAAATATACTTTTCTGCGGTTTTAAGTATTTTTATTTGTGCCCCTACGGCGAGGGGTTTTTCGGGGAGAGAAAGAATCAGCTAGCGTTTAGGTTGTTACTAACGTATAATCAGCTGTTGGAGTTAAAACTTCCGTGGCCTCTCCGAATCCTCGAAAGTAGTAAATTAATGTAATTCCTTGGGGAGTTCCCAATCACCCCTACCTACAGATTTTAAACATCCTATACAGTTATCGTCTACAAGAGAATGTACAATAAGCTGAAAAGCTTATTGTACATTAAGCATTTTATTATTAAGATTTAGGTTTACGAGTGCCTATTCGTACTAGTTTTAGCAATCTTTACTACTCTACTTTCATCCTACCAAAATGTTTTTGCATCTTTGACGCTTGGAGATTTTGAGTTGCATGTGTTTAGATTAATACTGTTGGCGTTGCTTAAACACAAATAAACATATACTCAATTCGAATGCTCCAATTAAACCAGGAACCTCAATCGAGGTTCATATTACCTCATGTTTCATAAATTACCTAATCCAGTTTTGCTAATCCCCATCACTTTTTCTCCTTACTTTTGTAGAAGTCTGTACTGGCTCCACTGAGCTGTTAAGTTCAGTATATGAAGTTCTTCTGGAAAGTTTTGCATAAAATTCGCACGTTTTTATTTGGGTTACTATTACGCAATAAGCCTACGATACACATTACATTTTCTATTAAGGTGTTGTGTAATATGCGAGTGGATCTGGTAAAGACATTTGTGCGATAGATTTCTTTTTATTAACTACATGTTCATCATTAGCCATTGTGACTATTTTAGATGATTTAGGTTTTTGTTGTGTAGTAATGTTGTTTGGATTTTGTAATTTTCTACCAACTACCTTTTTCCGTTTGTTCCCTTACTTAAGGGTTTTATGTATACATGGTAGAGTTCAGATTTTCAGCGTTGTAATGAGTTTTTCCATTTTACGCAATGGTTACTTTTAAGACCCCGTTGCAATAGCATTAAAGGAGTTAATTAGGTTACTCTCAAACACTCTCGATAGGTCTCTACAAAATTCAAACTCATATGCAATTACAGAAATAAAAAGACATAATAAAATACAAGTACAAAGCTCACGTCAGAAACAATCTCGAATTACACAACTCTCGTGCATTATGACGAAAGAAAGCGCAAAAAAACATTTAGAAATTGTCAACAGATTTGTTAGTTAGAAAGCAAAGCAGAGCAGTGGGCGTTAAATGAGGAAGAAAAGACCGTGACGGCTCCTGGCGTCATTGCAGCATTAGAAATGGTACATAGGTAACAATAATTTATGTAGAGTTATGTCAAGGGCCTTTGCTCGAGAGATGATGAGCCTAAGAATAATCATAAGATGTAACTTTTATACTATATTATTATACTATATATTATACTATATGGTTGACGATGTTCGGAAGACCGTGGGTTGCACCTGGCTTAGAATAGCTTATGACAGAGGCGAATGGCAAAATCAAAGGGAGGCCTATGCCCAGCAGTGGGTCGATAAAGGCTGATGATGATGATGATGATGTAACTTTTATAGGGTGAGGCAAAATGTTTGTTCCTTGATGTATGTAGGGTAGCAACCTTTTCTTTAATAGTAAGAAAGTTTTATTTTTTGGAAGTTATTGTTATTTTTAATGTTAAAAGCTATATTGCACTATTCAGCTAGCCCGATTACTAAATAATTACATTTGTTGAAAAACAAATTGATCGTAATCGACGCATTTTCCACCAGGAACACTTCTTCCGAAGAAAAATTTGGTATGTTTTTGGACTCTCTAATAACGAAAGGTAACCAATAAAAAGCAAAATGAAAAAATATACATACATATAAAAATCTTTGCGTACGGATGAACAATATTAAAGAACTCCGCTTAATGATACAGTCTCAATGTCATCAATATTATTTTATTGTATGAATTTGTATGTACCATACAAATACAAATACTTTTGGTAGTGAAGAGCATTCTCAAATCACCTGTACGATAAACATAACAAGCTCTACACAAGAAAGAAGGAAGGATATTTTCGAAGAAGCATCAATTGAATTGTTGAAGTATCATGCCGTACAGTCGGCCATTGTCTGATAGGCTTAGGACACAATGCACAATCTACCTCAAATCAGGAAACGTAGTTATGTATGTAGGTTTCTGCAAATTTTGTATAAAGGATAGCAAAGTAGAAAATTATTATCTGTGGTATGAATTAGCAAGAATCCTGCGTTGAAGTTTAGGAATATTAACATTTTCCCTGTGTATGTCGAGTCGGTTGCTCAGTCAGAATATAAATTTCACGTCCCATTATACCATACCATATACACATTTTTCTGATTTTCTAATAAGTGAATAAAGATTAGAATTGAGTATTTTCAATAACAAGGTATAAATAATAAGCTAACGCATGACGCATTTTTTGACGGTTGCTCTGGTGCCCATTCTGACAAAACTTCTAAAAATAATGGAAAATATTGGATTGGAATGCATTTATCTCCCGACCTTCTTGCTTAGAAAGATAGATCTTCTAATGTGCTTAAGTTGAATCTTCTTTTACTAACTAGAACCTCGCCTACTTTGACACTTAATTAAGAGCACTGTCTCAAACATTTTGCATGGGCATCAACATTATGTGGGTTTTAGGGTTTTGTGGTCTGGAACTTCATCACCACAGACTTCTATTTTTTTTCTATACCTAATTACAGTTTATGTTAACTTCGGCCTATTTCTTCTACTACCTAACTGCTGCCTGTATGTTTTTTTATATTCATATTAGGCACCAGATCTGGCCATAAGCACCGACATAAATTCCAAACCGACATCAGAACAGGCACGAGAGTGACACCAGCCACCACAAAAACTGACAACAACAAAATATTTTTAAACTAATTCACGCCCAAGAAACCTCGCTCTGTTTTATGACCTAACATTACATTACCAAAACCGTTCTCTTGCTTCAGTATTGCGTAAGTATTTTCACCATCACGATAACCCGACAATCACGAGTGAAAGTACCTTCCGAAATAAATAGGCACACCAAAGTTGAACTGAGCTGTTTCACGGTCAATGCAGTTGTCATAATGCGCTGCAAAAACTAGGTTGTGTTGCCAACTTTGTTCACTAACTGATACCATAGCTTTTATATTTAGATGTATTTGTTATAAATAATAAAATAAATAATGCTGGACAACTCACACAGCATCATCTAGCCCCAAGCTAAGCAGGGCTTGTGTTATATGGGTACTAGATGACTGATATACATAATACATTATACTACATAGATAGATCAAGTTATCAACAAGATACTTGGATATGATTCTGTTTTAGGGTGTTATGTTCAAATGAAAGAATTAGAGTACCTAGTAGATTAAAAGAGAAACTCCGAATCCGATATCATAATGATAAGTTTTCAATTGTCTAACTAATTTTTTTTTAACATTATCACTACGGTTTTTTTTTTGGCTCGGTGATCATGTTTCAAAATCTGCCAAAGAAGAAATAGTTAAAGCGTGTAAATTCTTTACCTAGCTCAAATAAATAACTATTTAGAATAGTAAATATTTTGACCCAGCGGAACCCACCATGCATACCAACAATGCTGATGTTTGTATTCATTAAAAACATAACTAAACAGACAAGCACGTCAATTCAGTAAAGATATATATTGTTTTGATAAACAACAAAGGTTCACGGGCATAATGCGAGAGAGTTGTCGCTGCAAGAGAAAATGTTCTGTATCGGAAAGTGAAATGCAGCCTTGACTGCAACCGACATTAAAATATACTTGAGAATAAGTTAAGACATTCTTGAAAACTTTGTCTCTTCCAATTAAAACTTTAGCGGGTCACGAAACTTTTCTTACAGATTTTGGAATTGTAATTCAAACTTTTATTAACAGGGATAATTTTTTGCAGTAAGAAATCCAAACTTGCAATTTAAGCTTAAATGAAAGCAAGTTGTCCAGGGAACTTTGTACCGCCTCAGAATTGACTACCTACTTAGTACTACTCTACTGCAATTTACTTTTCTAGCACTACTAACTACTAATTCTCTACTACTAAACTACTAATGTTAATTAGTTCAATAAATAATCTTGTAGCATACGAGTTCGTAGAAATAGTAATAAGAAAAATTCTTACATAACAAACTTCCGGGTAAGGCCGATAGCACTACATTTTTTCCCGTTCTAGTATAAAAACTCGCATTTCATAAATAATCTCCGTTCAATGGCACCTTTTTTATTTTACTATTTTATTATGCACTTCCGGTATGGTAAGATATATAAATGGGGGAATAATCGCATGGCTCGGTCGTTATAAAAGTAAAACGCCAAGGGCTGGGCACAAGCAAACACATCAATTTAATTTGATTCACGATTTGCTCATCTCGAAAGTGACTTGATTTCATCATATAACATTTTATAGCATCAATTACCTATTTTGTACAGTGATGCAATGTGAAATAATAGGTGAAACAAATCAATCAAGACTAAAAAAACTCGTATTTTTATAGAACTTCTCTATAAAAATACGAGTTTTTTTAGTCTTGATTGATTGTGTGTTATTGAGTAAATCTTGATCGTGTTTTATTAATTATACACGTGAGCATATAATTATGAATGTCCAACGTAATTAAGTTTCTCAAATGGCCTTCGACTCTGAATTAAAATCAATTGAAAGCGACTTACTATAAACTCCATCCCAATTATAAATTCAAGAAAAAAAAGTTGTTAAAATATTTTTTGTGATTTCAATTTAAATAACTTTTTACCCAATATTAACCACCGCGCCGGTGCGAATTTAAAAATCGAAACGAGTGTTAAAATCGAAGGTATTAAAATTTAATAGCACAACATGTTGCACAACCGTTGACCTCCCATTTAAAAGGAATAAGTTAAAAAAATAAATATTGTAATATTATTATATTATATTATTATTTATAATATTATAAATAACGTCTAACCGCTCGATTTCATCCTAAAAGGAATCTTTACAAAATTTGAACCTCGTAGCTCTTACATTTATAGAAAAGTCATGATGTGAGGGATTTGATCTTTTAAGTAGATTAGTAGTTGTAAGCAAGTATAAACTAAAATTCAATAGACTTAAGGAGGAAACGTATGTCTCAAGCATCTTAAATCCGAACTCTTATTTTAGTAGAAGTCTAGTGAATGAAAAGAATCCTGTTTTATTAATAATTTCCTAGGGCTTGGTAGAGAATCCAGATTAATTAGTAAACTTATAAAAAGCTGCTCTATGCAAATATTATTCACTATCGCAACGCCATCTAAAAGTTATGAATTGAAATAAAATCGCAGCTGACAACAGTAAGGTCCCAAACAGAAGGGTCATACAATCCATAACAGCGCCATCTAGCAAGAAGCTACGGAAATAGAAAGGGACACCACTCAACGAACTCACGCTTTGTTCCACACGCTTCTCACCCTATAAAGGGGCTTAACTTTTATGCTGCATAGTGTAACACCGTCGAAGAAACTTTATGAAACTTCAAGTAGATGGCTCTACTAGTCTCTGTTCTTATCTTAGAATAATAACGTAATATAAACCAGGCTAAAATAGCAACGAAAATCAATCATTCTCTTTGTCTTTATGGCATTATAACGGAGTTTGAAAAAGATGCTTAAACAGTCATACTCTTTCGAATTTACAAGGATGGCGTAAATAAACAGCCAAATGGAAAAAAAATAGTTCTACAAGACGTATAAAGATAAATAAAGCAATAATATACGTGAAGTTAGCTATAAAGATAACTTCTAACAAACTGGAATTAAGGCTCAGAAGTCAGACAGAACTGTATTTTAGACTTATTTCTATTATTTATTATTCTAAGATAAAGGTTCTTATAAAAAAATATTTTAAACGTTATTTATTTTTAGACGACGTCGCGTCGGTGGCTTTGTTGATCTAATATCCGGTTAAGGATTTAATGCCGGCCGGGGTTCAAGTCGCAGATATTTGTCACGGTTTTGGGTGTTTTCGATGGATACTTTACTGTACTGGACTTTACTGTACTGTACTGTACTGTACTATAGTTTAAAAAAACTAAAAAAACACGCTTTAATAGCAAATCGAACGAAAAATCAGAAAATAACTTTTAATTTATACCTTATTCAACTGTTATAAAAAGTATACTAACTCATTATAATTCAATAATTTTCAAAAATTCTGAAATAAAAATAATATTATGAAAAGAAAATTAATTTCATTGTTGTCTCGGCGTCATTATTTTATATATCCATGCAAAACTGCAGCTTTCTAAGTTCTGTAATCAGTGCTAATAGTCATAGTCATATTCATTTATTGCAAGCATGTTGAGTTACAAGGTCTTAAAATAATATAGGAGTATCAAACATGCGCCCTGTTAAGGTACAGCAAAATTGGTATAGTAAGTACCAAGCACTTAATACTACACTTAGCTCTTACCGAAAACAAGTGGACAGACAGACAGACCGACAAAGAAAAACTATAAGGGTTCTTTTTTGAACTACGGAACCCTAAAAAGGAAACCAAAATAGCTACTATGTTTACCTGATGTGACATTGCGCTTAGATACTCGTAATATAAATTTAATTACAAATATTGATTCTACATCTTTCATCAAAACTTCTGAAGCGTTTTATGAATAGATTTATGCAAATGCTACATTCTACAAGAATTCTATTTTCATAGCATCGATTACCAAAGGAAAATGAAAAGAGAAATTTGTATTGAATAGAACAATGAGTTACCATAACCGTCATGACCAATTTGCTTCAGTATCCGATATTAAATTATTATAGGCACGATAGACGCTCTCAAAAGGGCTGTTTAGGTCTTAGAATCCCTATGTGCTACTTCAAAAGAAAAAAAAGCCTAGATAGGCTTCACCACGTTTTGAAGTTTATACAGAATAACAGTGGACAGAAAGAATTTAATATTAAATAGGAAAGGTAGTCGTGGGGTGCCGGCAGTAGAATTTTGCCTCTCCTCTCTTTCCCGTGAGCCTACGTCCAGCAGAGGATGTGGACAGCAGTCTACGGTGGAGATGATGATGCCTATAAATGTGTGGAGTCCCCTCGATTCTTTATGGATCCCATCATCAGAAATAAGTTTAAAAAAAAAATACTAATCTAGAAAGAATTTATAGTCTAGTCGAATTCAAATATAATTTTCTAAATAGGTTCATAAACAAAATATAGACCACTTGATAACCTTCTTTTTAGGGTTCCGTACCATAAAAGGAAAAAAACGAAACCCTTATAGGATCACTTTGTTGTCCGTCTGTCTGTCCATCTATCGGTCTGTCAAGACACTTTCTCCCGAGAATGTGTAGAGTTATCGAGTTGAAATTATAACCATATACTCAAATCTACAGCCTCTTTATGCTTTAAAAAAATCTATATTCTAAGTTAACCTGAAGGAGATACGACTGCAAAAAACGCATGTTTAGACATTCTCAAAGGAATCAAAATTCATAGGGTACTTCCCGTAGACCTATAACTATAAAATTCGACAAGATATATCGTCTTATACTGTAGATACAGAGAAAAATCCAAAAATTATACGTTTGCAATGAAATCAACGCGCGGTCATAACTTGGATGGGTGACTGACGCCTTTCGGGCATTTTCAAACTTATACTAAATCAGATCAGCAATTATATCATATTTATTATGTTCCTTCATACCTACGGAACCCTCGGTGGGTGAGTCCATCTCGCACTTGTCCGGTTTTATTTTAAAGTCTGTTAACAAACAACCACTAGGAAAAACTATTACAAGCGTAGCATCAGTCATTTCAATTTAGATCATAATCCCAAAAAATATTGACGTTTCTGTTGGGGGGGCAATGGCGTCAAAATGGTCTATTAGTGAGCCTCTGGGCTAGTGTAACTATGGCGGAAGAGCTTAAATCCCAAACAACGTGCAATATAAACAAACAAACGACCACATGTTTCTTGGTACAAGTAGAGCGGCAAGATAGTGTCAATAGTAACATCAGATTACATCATAACCATGAAAACTGGAGCATTGGTTCCACGTAACTGTTACGGAAACATCGACACATCTGAGGTAAACGTTTTTCCGGTGTGCTGAAGCCTAATTCAACACTTACTTTGGATTGTTGCACTTGTTACCAAGGTATCTTGGTAATGATTACGTGTGTACTGTTAGATGTTTCTTTAAGCTTGTAGCGTCGAGCTTTTACGTTCCGCATTGCAGCGTCGTCTCTTTATTATTTTTAACCCCCGGGAAAGAAAAGGGGTAGGTTTGAGCATTATGTGAATGTCTGTGTGTTTCTTTGTGGCTGTCTGTGTAGGTCTTCAACGAGTAGACCGATTTGCATGCAATTTTATTTAAAATTAGATTTTCTAGTGGTCTTAACATGTTTTATCAAAATCAGTTACGACGTTTACAAGATATGGGGGTTGAAAGTGGGAATAATCAATCGCTGTGTAGTATCAAATGAAATGGCATGATGTATAGATAGCAAGCTGAGGTTACACACAAAAAAAAATATTGTAACTTCCGAGGAGAGGTAAAGTGTCAGGGAATACTAAAAAAAATAGTTTCATAAACTCGCTATACAAACATAATCATTAGTAATTGAAAATAACAATTCTTTAAAAACTCAGTTCTGATTATGGGTTCCATGAGGAATCGAAGGATCTCCTTTAATATTGTAGGCGAACATTATAGCGATATTGGCATGTAGCTAGAAGTCCGTCTACTCCAATTTGTTCAACTATTTGTTCAACCAGTTGAACATTATTGGATGCATTTCCTCAAATTTTTGAACTTAAAAAAGTAATTGAACTACTTACTTACGCGCCACTAAAGCATAGTGGCGCGTAACGTTTAGATTATTAACTATTAACTCCTTAAGGGGGTAAGTAATCTAAATCGGTAAATTAGGGTTGACTTAAAGATAACACTAAAACCCACCTTACGACACCGTATTACAACGTAGTTAATACAAATACCTGCACAACAATAGCACCATTAGGAGATGTCATCGTGCGTGCGACAAACAAAAGCGTAGGAAGAGATAAAACAACTGCGGTGACTCCGACCGCCTCAAACGCCCTATCAGTGTCCATTGTGCACTACCTGCTTAAGAATACCTTTCCCAGTTGTCCCTAAAGATTCAAGAAAAATGGTTGTGCTTATAGTCCTCCTAGCCTGTGTTTTACTCACCGCCGCTGAACATTCTGGAGCGTACTCCTCCCCACAATACGCAAAGAAAATGTACCCGAAATATGACTACGACAACGACATCTTGCTCCCAAGGGAAAAGCCACCGGTATCGTTCAATGGCGAAGAACCAAGATACAACAGTGGGTATAACGACACAGCGCAATACGGGAGATCTTCACTTCTTGAAGCTGCAGGGAGCTTCATGAGTGGCACAGGAGGTCAGGTGGTGACCAGTCTGGCCAAGGACTTCATAGCGAGGTCTGCAGGCACCAGCCAGGTTGGTTTTGACTGCGTTTCGCAGGTTCGTATCGCACTATTACTAAATTTGCACGCTTTTATGACTAATGCCAAGTAATTTTAAAGATAAGATCGTTACCGTGACTCACTTGTTCTAAGGGTGAACCGACGTCACGACAGGTATCTTAACGGACAATTAGCTATATTTGTTCTCGGAAAATGATGGTTTGTTACCGTTGCAGGTTTTGAGTCTGAACCTAACTAACCTGGTGATATTGATAGTCCTCAAGGCGTTGATTCTGGCTGCCGGCTTCTTTGGCGCCGGCGCGTGGAAAGGAGGCCATCAGTACGGAAGAAGTCTCGAAGGTAAGTACCATACAAATTGGATTTAATATTAGTTCGTGGTTTCATCTCGATTTTGGTTTACTTTTAAGAGCGATTTATGTTGCTCTTCTGTTAGCGTATCCGTCTGTTTGTCACTGCTGGTTATTTTAACCAAAAATGAGTAACAACTTCCAGTTAAGTCATAGTCAAGATAACCTTCCATAAGGCCATGCAAGGGTTAAATATCTTCATGTATGTTTAGATTAAGTAATAGCACATAATTTTTCCTTTATCAACCCTTCACGTAATCCAGATACTATTCTACTACCAGGAAGTACCGAACCATCTGCCTTTTCGTGTCCTTTGTGGCTCGTGGCCAGTGGTCATCTTAATCCAATAGTGTGGATGCGTTTGTCATGTCCAACCGTAATCCTGTTCGAAGCGGATTATCTACCGGACCCTCGAGTCCTAATGGACCGTACCGAAATTGGCTTAGGATCTGTTTTTTTCTTTTTTGTATCTGTATTTTTAAATTTAACTGTTGCTGTGAACTATAGACAAACATTCAAAAGAATATGCCGAGATAAAGTTCTAAAAAATCTGCATATATTATTTCGGATAACCATTATTCAAAACGCATTCTATCATAGTTTGTTGATCAACATTCGACACCTCGTCTCGGGTAACTTAGGTATCGTGACAGAACAATGCAATAGGAACAGTAACTTTCATTAGGAAGTACACTAATCTAAGATAGAACATTAACTTCTTCCGTAATAATTATAGTATGTTTACCCAACGTTTATGCCACAGGTATAATAATATATATACATATATACATATATATACGTTTAGCCACTATCGAGCTGGGCAGACAACAGAAGAAAGTTTAGTTTCACTGACCATACAATAGTTTTTGTCGATCTTACCTAAGTTAAATTTCCGTCTTAATTAAGAAAATCTGAAATTATTGTAAAAGTATAACGTTTCTTTCGACAACGATCCGATGAAGAACCTGATTCATCATGTCAGCCGTAAAATGTCCACTACTGTACACAAGTAGATCATAGATCTCCAAGATATATGTTGCCATACTTACCACGCTTGGCAGGCGGGTTGGCGAGCGCAGTATGAGATGTTGATACACTGAAAGACGCTGCTCCCCATCTTCCGGAGGTATCACGAGCATGAGAGGAGGGGTAACATTTTTCTGCCGGCACCCCACGGTAGAACTTGATTAATGTTCCCTAATCTAACAGATAACACGAACGCCTCATACATTACCGAGGACGAGATTATGATGTATCTGAGCTACCTATCCGGCCAGCAAACGAAGAACTTCAGTTGCCTCTATCTCCTTTCATGCAAGAGACCTCAACAATCCAGTCTGTACGCTTCAGGCACTGAACTTTTGCTACAAGGAGCTAAGCTGATGGGAAAGTAAGTTCTGTTTACCTTAATTATATTTTAACTGAAAATGAATATATTGGTGTTCAGCATCAGCATTAATTAATTAGAATAGACCAGAGAAACAAATAATTTGATAATTTGTGTCTCAAAAACAGTCTAAATTGCAAAATATTTGTAAAAATTATAACAAGTTTTTAGAATGCATCGATGACTAAACAAAAATGTTACTAGCTATCTGTTTTAAAGTGTTGTGTGGGCAAACTGCGTGTCTTCTGAATAATTTCAGATGGTGTCTCCCATCGGTCCACAGATAGTAGGTACTAAAAGCATTTTTAAAAAGTAAGTTCTGGTATCCATCAGGGTAGATAACAGAACTTCACCACATTTTGTATTATTTTACATTCTCCATCTAGAGGGAAAAGTCCTTTAATGTGTATGTAAATACATAATACATTTGTTATTTATTTAACTGAAAAAAAAACTTATTTACAGAAACGGCAACGAAATCAACGAATACGAGAACATATCAGATGGAATAAAGCAGGCTTCCGAATGGGGCGAGAAAGGCATGAATTGCCAGACACGGTACAAATGCGGAGAATGATATAAACAATAGGTGCCTACAAAATGTCTTTAGAAAACCAGCACTGCTCTAAATAAAAAATAATAATAATAATAATATAAATCTGCGAAAACTGGGGGAAAAAGACAGTAAAGAATAAATGCATAAAATCTAGGTTATATTTTACACTTGGTTGCGGCGTCGCCAGATTGCGTTGCGCGAACTTGGCTGGACACGCTGCCGCGTGTCTATACTATAGCCACTCAAGAATCAAGAATCAAGAATCAAAAACGAATTTATTCAGTGCGGCCGCATGGACCTTATTGACTTTCGATGTTGAATGTTTGTCAACAAACTGTCAATACTAAACCTAAAAATAACTTTATTTCTGTTAGTTTTTATAATATTTCTTAATTATTGGTGATTTGTGACCACTGTTTACAAACATTCTATGTAGAGTATAAATATAAATAATGTTAACAGCAGGAATGTAAAGAAAATAATTAGCTTACTTGCAGTAGCAGGCACTTTATTAACATTAAGTGAAACCAAATACTTTATTGAAAAAGTGTTGACTAGCATTTTTCATGAATGCGAACATTACGTTACCTACCTTAATTAATCTAATTTTACCAACCTACAAGTAAAATTATATTTAGCGGAGTTAAAACATATTTACAAGTAACAGAATCACAATCACAGATAATTTCTTTCCGAAATAAAATTATATTTTGAGCAGTCCCTAGAATTTATTATCTAATGTCATAGAAATACATATGTTACATATAAGAGTATTTCAAACGAAAATTATTGTAAATACAGTCATAAGTTCTTATTAGTACAATTTCTTCTATGTTAAAGTAATTAAATAATATTCATTTATCTTAATTTTATTTGTACACATGAAGTTTATGGTCCTTTAAAGTAAGTTTGCTGTTAGCCCCAATGTTAGTAACTAACAAATTTTCAACACTAAAACAGTGAATTTAATTTGAACGATATTATCCAGTTTCCGTATTGTTGCGATTGCTGTCTGTTCATATGGTTTTTCGTTCATAAACTGATCAACGACGTAGGTTTCTTCGTCCATAAACTGACCAACAATGTAGGTAGAGTTGTTTATCTCGTGAACACATTTTTGGACATAAAGATCAAACAATCACTGAAAACCGTTAAAATATCTTGATTTAATAATCATAGTCCGGCAATTCCGTAGTTGTTGTAGTTGTTGTAGTTGGAGTAACTTTATTCTTCTCTTGGTGCGCCTGCCAGTTAAGATAGCTCAGGCCAACTTCTGCCAGGTAGTTGTTGATCTTGTGATACTCCATAGTGTAAGGGGTGTTTGTTTTAGTGCTGAATAGACTGACAACGAACTTCATTCTTGCGTACTATGGGGAAGGGGCAGACACGACCCTCGCAGTTCGATCTGCGGGTTGCTTTTCGCGAGCTGCGTGGTACTCTGCGTATGAGACGTAACCATCACCGTCCGTGTCGTCCGTTTCTAGTGTTTTGTCTACTAATGCTGAAAATAAATAGCGATGTGTATTAGTTTATGCGATTTGACACAACCATAAAAGTTTATTCACCTTCAGTCAAGGGAAAGATATACTTAACTTTTCAATTTTTGAGGTTAAACCAATTCGTCGAAGATATGAAATATTGTTAACAATGTTTACTATACTCGATGCCATTTACGTGGCAATACAGGTCATTCACCTACCTTCACTAAATGGCATCGAGTATAACTTCTTATAATAGGAACTTCAACTCTAATAAATACACAATATATTCGTTGTGTATTTTAGAAATATTTTTCGAAATCATAATCTTAGCCGTGGGACTCTATCCACGTCCACTGCTGGACATGGGCCTCCCTCATGAATCTCCAAGATCATGATTGGGTTGTTGCCATACACGCCACGCTTGGCGGCGGCGGGTTGGCACTATCCGTGTATCAGCATCCCGCAGTCCGGGAAAAGGAGGCCTTTACCCAGCTACGGGACAGTGATGGCTGAAAATAAAGAATTTCATGTTTAACTTATTAGGACACTCACAGACATATCCTTCGAATTCATCTGGCTCAGGCTCAATCTCGGACTTATCATCCCTGTGAGTGTCCGCGTCGGAATCATGTTCCATTGTGTGGTATATAGCCTGTAATAAAAATACATAGATATTATAGAAAAAAATAAAATGCGAAAGAAGTCTCTTAAGCTCACGAATTTCAATCTAGTTTCTTTTTAATCATTTATTATTTATACAGGGTTTTGGTTACATGACACCCTTATAGACTATACTTAATTTAGATTACATTTGAATTTACAATTTTATTTGAAAATCTTTCTTTAAGAGCTGCACGGTATATTTCCATAAGTCCCTTGGCATCCAGCGACATTGGTTCGGAAAGTATGCTGTTGCAACCTCCGACCTGCCACAGGATGTGACCAGGCTCAAACAATCGGCGTCTTAAGTCTTCGCCCCAGGCGCATTCCATTAAAATGTGAAACACATCCTTAATTTTAAATCTAGTTGTTAGAAAAAATAGAATTATGAAATAACTAAGAGGCCTTTTGCTTTCAAATCCATACAGAACAACATTTGCAGTAGCCTCAGCCAAGTTTTCTACCGTAAATCTGATGAAATTCTCATTTTGAGCTACAAGTAGTAAAGAAAAATAGAATAGAAAAATTTTTAGTCTACTCAATAATAGTCAACGTGTCTAGGTTTTGTAATTGCAAACAATGGAAATAAATGATAGAATTTCTGAATCAAAAATGTTAGGGTAATTTTGATTAATGCAGATAAGAACAATAATTTTAATACCTTTAATAATTCTAAGCCATCCAATTTAGAGTTCCTGTCGAAATCATGAGCCGAGAAATAGTGAAACTCCAGCTCTTCTGATGACATTTTAGATATTTCTTCTGCAGATAAAACTTTGGAGTCTTCTTCTATATGCCTATAAACATTTTTAAAACATTAACTTTGCTAAATTTTAAATATAACTTCTTCATCATCATCTCAGCCATAGATTATCCACTGCTGGATGTAGGCCTCCCTGATGGATCTCCAATATGATCATGAGGGGTGGTTGCCATACTCACCACGCTTGTCAGGCGGGTTGGCGAGCGCATTACGGGACATTGATACACGTAGAATGTTGCCCCTCCTCTCTTTCCTGTGGATGCAGTAAGAATCTGCTCCGTAAAATGAGCAGCAGAACTGTCACCACATGGCTTGATGGAGATGCTAGTGCACAGGACCCTTTCAGGTGGTGCGGAGCCTAATTCATACCTCAAGCTATCTTGTTATTGCGAGCACTCTTAAAGCCTTTCTATTCAATTTGTTTAAGAACTTAGTCAACAAGCGACTACATCGTCTAAATAGGCTCCTTACAGTGTAAAGAAGTCAAATAACTCACTTTGCATCGTGCAGTAGTTGGTTATCCCCCATGATGGAGTCGCCGCTCGGCTTGTAATGATGGTGATGCTGTTCCACAGGACTTTCTCCGGGCGGATGGTGTGGGCCGCGCCTCATGCCTTGAGCCATCGTGTTTATCACGAGCACTAAGAACGCTATTAATAAAAATAAAATCTTTATTGCTAGGTACAGGGAGGTTACGGAGGTTAAGGAGAAGAAATAAATAGAAAGGATTCTATCAGTTGATCCGACAAAAAATAAGATAAGAAACGTTTATTTTGTCACATTTGTACAATCAAATAAAAAAATCAACAATTCGGTTTTAAAACTAGTGACAAAAATGGTCACTACTCAGCATGTGCTGTGTAGTTCCAATGGTAGGTAGCTTGTAAGCAGTACGGTGGACTGATGTAATTGTCACCTTCTATCTTCTCATAAGCGTTAGCACCGATATCTTGCGTAAAAATCATTGTTTTAAAAACCTTTTTTCTTACGATAAGCTACAAACCTACGCTCCGTTCGTAATTTTGCAATGAAAAGTGCTAGGCAACACCGAAATTCATGCTTTCACAATGGCCTTATATTTTACTTGATGCCAAATTCATGCAATGTTCGACGCGTAAAACAATAAACTACCTCTATATCATTTGATCACAAAAGCTTATGGACATCGACGTACTTCAGCTGATCGACGAATAACAAAACAATCCAAAATAACATTGGAAAACCTGCAACATGAGTTGCATTGAAAGAGTTGACAGCTGGCTCAGCCGCATGGGGTCACCCAGACCCCCGGCCAGCCCACCCGCCGGGACAATATTCACACCTCATTTCACGAGGGCCTGCCCATTACATTTGTCATTCAC
The DNA here is from genome assembly GCA_963082625.1 of Pasiphila rectangulata. NCBI lineage: Eukaryota > Metazoa > Arthropoda > Insecta > Lepidoptera > Geometridae > Pasiphila > Pasiphila rectangulata. The sequence goes on from OY720249.1 coordinate 12,843,794, forward strand.
TAAAAAGCATGCCAAATTAAAGGTTTGCCAAAAATTGGCTAGATTTTGATTGATTATGTTTTGAATTTTAAATTTTTGGTTAGTTAGATTTCATTGGCTTTATTATGCAAAGATATAATCATATATATACCTCTAAAGCAAAGGTATTCATTCCACCCTTTTATTATTCAAAAATATAGCCGCAAATCCTATGGGAGGTAATTATTTTATTAGTAACGCAAAACGTGGCACATTAATTATTTATTTACCGAATCCGACCATAATAAAGTACAGAATCTTAAAAAAAATGCAATCAATGATTGAGACTACAACGTGATCGTCTGATCGTGCGTTTCGAGTCTCGTCAAGATGAAAAATTTTGAGAACGATATCAACTATTATTATCATGTTTTCTTGTTTAAAAATTTTGTAAGATTGTTTTGTAGATTCTACCTGTTATAGCCACGCACAAAAAACATACAAACCACAACCTTTTAAAACATTTGAGTAGTACAAGTTCGGAATAATGAACCCCTAGTTTGTAAGTGCAAGCAATATCTATCTTTAGAGAGATGAAATAACAAATGACATTAGTAACTCGATCACAAACTACAAAGGATTTGCAACATCAAAACAAAAGAATCAGGTGGCCAAACCACCCTTTACAAAAAATCTATTACAAAGAAATTTCAATAGATCGAATGCATAATTTATTTTTGTCCCCTATTTGGAACATTTGGTCCGACGGAAAGACGAGACCGGTCTTTAATCGGACCCCACTTTATTACAGTATAAAGTAATGGAGGACAAATTATGCGCTCATAGTATACTGAGAGTATAGTGACAAGTGCGTAGTGCATATGTCGACGTGTCTGCAGAAAGCGGTGTGTTCCGCGGGTAGGACACACGGGTGAACACTTCGAAAACCCTGTGGCAGAACTTTTAATTCCTATATTTACCGTTATTTAAAAACAAATACAAATAATAGCAAAGATAAACCATTAACCATTAAGATTTGTATTATGAGTTGTTTATGTCTAGGAGTCGGGAGCTAGTAGTCAGAGGAGCTAAGAACTAAATAGCTTACGTAACAGAGTAAAAAATTACCAAAGTGATATCCAAACTATGAGACAAAATATCTACTTAACTTATATTATGTTGTATATGTAATATATGTTGTAAGTTTAACCACCACTTGTTTTACTATTGTAAAGTAGGTAGGTTCACGTCATTGGAAAACATCGTGAGGAAACTTGCAAACAAGGCAACTTCAATTCGAGTTTTTTTTTATATACTAGTTTTTTTATATTTGACAGGTTTTATTACTTTAATTTTATTTTTTTAATATTATTTTAAAATATATTTTAACGGTGATTATAAGCCCCGTGAGGAAACTTGCGGGTAAGTCAACATCAGACGTATAGCCGACTAAGGAAGAAGCCAAATGAGCATTATTTTTAGGATTCTTTAGTACAACATGGTTGGTTACCCTTAAGGTAGAATTTCACCACTGTGCGGCACAAATGTTTGAATGTCATTTTGGTATTTTCTAGCATTCAAACAAACAATTGAACGCTAGAAAACACCAAAATGACATTCAAACATTTGTGCCGCACAGTGCCGCACACAGGTGGAATTCTACCTTAATGATTTCGCTATGTTTGAGTTGTGAGTCGCGTAAAATGAGTCGCAGAATAAACGCTGCTTTCTGTTTCATTTAGTATGAAACCGAAAGCTTTAATTCTGTGACTCCTGAGTCCTGTTTGTGCCACACGCAAATTCAGTCGACGAATTTATTTGAATGTCAATGTAGCAACTCAAAATATGCGACTCACAAAAAGGTACGCTCGTTTGGCTTTAGCCTAAGCTGAGATGATGGAGAAAAACATGAATGACAGCGCATCAAATGGCCAATGTTTGAAAATAGATACAAAGAAAAAACAAGCTAAATCTACTCAAAGCAAAAAATATTTTGTTGGTCTCGAAAAAGAGATGATGTTGGTATTGATAATGGTTTCTGATTGATTGATTATCATTGTAGGTACTTAACCTTTTACTTTCTCATTTATGATCCTTTTTTTCATTTCTCAGGCTGTAATATTAACGAACAAATTAGTTTCTAATAAAGCTTACCAATTTTTAAATGGACGTATTTTCGGTACTTTTATCATTTGGGACATAATAAATATATTCATAACGTTTGTGTTATTGGAAAACTTCCTTATAAATTGTACCCGTTCAGGTTCTCAGGCAGTTAGTTGGTGGTGGTTCAAATAATTATTCAAATAAGTTTTATTGCCTTCTTTGTACATTGTCTTACAAATGTTAAAGATTCAAATATGAGCCCAAGCAGGGCACACCATTTAATTTAAATTAATTTGTGAATATTTCAAATATTTATTATTCCTACTATATTATCATAAACGGCATTGCTTGTGAAATCTTTTCAAACAGTGTGTCCCCAGTTGAACTAGAGCAAAAGCCCCCATGTCACTCCAGCCCACCGTATCAGCCGATAACACCCTAATCCCATGCGATTACAATGCCATGAATAGAACGCCTCGCGACTCCTTTTGTAGTCATCTTGGGTACATTTTGGTTTTTGAGTAATCTTGATAAGAGTATAATATCATCAGCTTAGGCGTAAGGTAGAGATGCGTTATTTTAACCATAACAAATTGTCAAGCTTTTGCATTCAGCCCTTCATTGGATAATGTCGTGGTTAGGTATAACTTCAAATCTGTGATAGCAGTTTCTCTACGTGGATTATTATTAACATGATGATGAGGTATCGATGATATTAATAGATAGATAGATAAACAGTTTTTTTGGAACTTCAATCACACACAATAATGAGGAAAGGATAGTAACAAATTCAGTTGGTACCTATACGGTGTAGTGCCAAATATTACATAAAGGTCCAAAAAGGTGCCTAGTTATTATATTCACGGGAAGACTCCTGTTAATATAACGACTGAGACTTTTATTTAATATTCGACACTACACCGACATATTATATATTTATATATACATATATATATATATATATATATGATATAATTTAAATGTACCTAAAGGGTTTGATCTCCTTGCACAAGCCTAGAGTTGGGAGAGCCTCAAAACTACAGTAAAACTACAAACTACATAATGATATTAGTCCAAACCCAACCATTTCTCCAAAGCATACGATATAATAAAAAGCACACTGAGGTGAACATTTTAACCATGACAAAAATCAACCTTCCAAACGAATTCTGCTTTCAACACGGCACCGTCGCGTCGCGTAGTGCTTTAATATCAGTCGATTATGGGAAGACAGTTTGATTTCAGAAATGAACACAACATTAAATGAAACTTTCTAGTCATAGATCTGCTTTCTGTTAGTCTATGGTATTAACTAAATAAAACTAGGTAGTTAGTGTAAATGCCACCAACCAACATCTCAGTAATTATAAACTTCATCTACGATGGCCTCGATCCACTTACTGTCCTGTTACTCTTGGCAATGATCTTGGTCTCTTGCTGAGAGTAAAAATAAAACTAACAGAATTTATAACCCATATTCAAACTGCAGCGTAACCATGTAAACATGTAGAGATGAAATATGAAAGATTTAAGTCTACAGATAGGCATCTACTTATAAAAAAGAACATACCTTCTAATTTCATATTTTATGTTCCATAGATTTTCATCTGCTTTGTTTACAAAAAGTATACAGATTCTCTGACATTCGTTCCATCATGAAATGTCATACTGAAATCGATTGTCTAGCGCAGGCGTACAAACGAATAATGATTTGAACCCTATCGACAACACCGTAGGAGTTACTTTAATTTGAAGTTCGTTGTACAGTTTGCGCAGGGCATTTGAAGACTTTTGAATATCTTAAGTTTGCTTTCGTCACCGAGAGATGTCGCAAGTGGTAGAAATTGAGCAAGCTTCTCTAGAAAAAGTCGTCCGAAGATCCGATAGCCAACCATCATTCGTAGGGAATATATTACGACAGTATCACATTGTTTCAAATAGAAATGGTACTTTATGATCCACCTTATGAAGTACTTTTTCATACATAAAATAAGGCTTTAATATTTATACTAGTCACACTACTCATTTTAAAGATTAAGGACATACCTAGTGTGAAACGGATTAGCATCGACGCAAGTTTCTTGTTCACTTTATTCGCTCACTTGAAAAAAAACTAATACAAAATAATTCAATTAAGTGCTTTGTTTGTTGTACTGGTGATAAATAATTATTATTATTTTCTCTATTTTTATTTTTCTCTATTTATTTGTCTCCGAAATTTTATATCCCTAATATAATAATTCGTAAAATGTATTTTCAGAATCTTAAAGCGAAGATTACTATTTCCTCCTCTGATCATTCTTTCTCAAATAATTATGTAAAACTTTTATTTCTTATTAGGGTTCCGGACCAAAATGGTAAAAGGGAACCCTTATGGTATCACTTTGTCTGTCTGTCAGTCACAAATGATAACCATTACCTCGAGAACTACTGATGCTTGCTATCGACTTGAAATTTGAAATGGTATAAGATAACGCTTTTTTACTAATATGGCATATATAAAAATGTTGAAAAATATTCTTAATATGATTGCAAGGACGGAAAGGGGGTCACAAAATAATTAAGGGAAGTTACTTGGTCATGTGGGGTATTTATTATATGAAATATATTCATTTGCACATTAATAAACAATTTTTAGTTTTGGTTAAGCCGTATAGTTTTCGTTTTATTTACAAAAACGTTGAAACAAATAGCGTCCCCCCCCCCCATATTATATAGTATGATGGCACGGAACCCACGGTGCGCGAGTCCGACTCGCTCGCTTGGCCAGTCTCATTTTAATTAGTGGATTTTTATATATGTATAATATTACGGATATGAAACTCATTGTTTTCGGCAATATCGGTTATTTTCGATGCCGTGAGGTGCCGGCAGTAGAATGTTACCCCTCCTTTCATACCCGTGGATGCTGTAAGAGCCTGCTAAGGGATACTTACGGATATAGGGAAGATGGGCAGCAGCGTCTTTCCGTGTATCAACATCCCGTACTGCGCTCGCCAACCCGCCTACCAAGCGTGGTAAGTATGGCAACTACCCCTCACGGAGACCCATTAGGGAGGCCTGTGTTCAGTAGTGGACGTTTAACGGCCGCAATGATGAAATGATCGGGCATTACCAATAAAAGGGTCCTAAAATTATATTATTATTTTTTATTAACACTAGGAAAATCAAAGCCCTAATATGCATAGCGCTGTCTGTCTGTCTGTGCATGACACGATTGCAACCGAACGTGTTGAAAGATTTACATGAAACCTTTTTTGTTAGCACTGTCTTAATGAGAGAAGGGAGTTATTGTGACCTCAAAAGGTCACCAAAGGTCAAAAATGGCATTTTTCGGAGACTTTCGCCCGCTTTTCTGGTACCCCCTTACCAATGCTTGTTGCTTTCAATGCATGGTTCAGAGCAACTGCAAAATCCTTGAATAGGTACGTCATTGCTTATTTTGAATGAGAATTTTCCATTCCAAATTTCAAATTTTAATCCTCTACCATTCACGTTTTTGGACATAAGATACATTTTTGATAATTTTGTTATTATTTTCGACATAAATCTGCACCTGATTTTACAACATTAAAACATTCTGGAAATTCTTGAACACATAATTGCTTATTTTGAATGAGGATTCTACATTTGAAATGTCAAGTAAAGACAACTTTGAACCCCATTTTGAAAAAAGGGATTTTGGAAATTCGGTCTCTAGTTCGAATCCTTATTCGAACTAGAGACCGAATTTCCACCGGTTTTTGGACTTATTAGTGGTTACTGTTTCACGCCAAGACAAATATGCCCTGAAAATGTCAAGAATCTAGGATCATAGTTTAGGCTGTACGTCATGTATCAGTATCTGATAGTATTTCGTAATATATAGTAATTTATAAAATTCGTCTACGAAATGCTACGAGAGTCTACAGAATGGTTACCAGACAAAGAGCGATAGACTTTCTAGGTAATAAAAAAACAGATTTTCAATGAAAAACAGCATAAATAAGTTAGTTATTATAACTTTATGTTGGGTGTAATGTAGATCATAAAATATTTTTGCAGTTACTCGTATCTTTAACTAACGTTTATTTATTGACGTTTGTATTACAAGTTAAGTGCTTATGAGCTTATTTAATTATTTTATCAAATTCTCCATAGCTCAGAAACAGCATATTATAATTTCCTTCTATCTTAAGCCACCCCAAATAAGTATTCTAGTAGAGCCTAGTAGTACCTATAATCGTAGTAAGTATCGACCTAGAGAGTAGACCAGTATTCTACTTAAATCACAAAACCATCCTGTTATATCTCGCCCTTAGCTTAAATCAGAAAACAGCAACCAAGGTTCTTATTAAACCAAACCATTATAAAAAGCCAAACTCATCCCGATGTTTACAACCCCCTATCTTTCAGCATCGACATAGCTATACTACCAGCTAACTCGTCAACAACTGAAACTGGAAATATTATCATCCTTCGATAATAGTCTCTCGAATACCTAAATAGAATTCATTTTCTCTTAACTCAGCATTGAAATAGATCTTTATTCCTTTAAACGTAGGAACAGAATTTGCTAGCACAACAAGGATATTTCTCGAGAGATGAATGCTGTAAGTTGTTCTGAAACGTGCCGTTAAAATCCGAACTGTAAATCGATGAGATAGATCTGAAAATGCGTTGTACAAAGTTCAAGAGAAGGCGTTTTGTTACGAAAATGTTTATGTTTATAGTGATCTGTTGTGGGGAAGTTAAAAAGAGATGGGTGTATGTAAGTGTGTGAGGGAGTGTATGATCAATACGTGGAGCGCACGAAGGCAGCTCTAATGGTCGTTTTCTTACATTTGCATTCTAATTGACTTCACTCGATGCCTTCCTTTTGTCTCGTGTGTGACGCAAATTGAGAGGAATTACTGTCTTGTGGAGGGAAGTTTAGAGAATTTACGTCACCCCGGTACACACGACAATGTCTATGCTACCTTACCACTCAACTTTTTTAATACATTAACATCCCACTAATACCTGTATTATAAATCCAAATAAATCCGGGCAAGAGCGAGTCGGACTCGCGCACCGAGGGTTCCGTGCCATCATACAATATAATATATGATAAAGGCGGTCTATATTTGTTGGAGAACCTTGACAGCGTCATCTCTTGCCTGGTAGAGGAACTTATGTAGATTTTTTACACTTTCGATGATTTCTAAAAAACTATGCAAATTAGAGGGTTCGTTATAATTTTCCTGTAATCTTTACACACTTCTATTAGCAATAAAAGTTTCAGGGGTTTATCTCTACAAACTTCGGAGATAAGGGGGGAATTAAATTTTTTTCAACGTTTTTAGGGGGTGAAGCAACCTATGCATAGCGCTGTCTGTCTGTCTGTGCATGACACGATTACAACCGAGCGCGTTGAACGATTTACTTCATGTAAATCTGTCAACGTTTTTGTTAGCACTGTCTTAATTTCAGGAAATCAATGACAGTGAAGGAGGTTCGGGCCTACTTTGTTTTGCTACCGTCTTTTTTGGTAGGTACCAGTAATTAGAAGTGTAGAACGCTTTGCGTTTGGAAATATGGTTGTCATGTTGCTGTTAAGAGAAAATAGGTGTACTGTACGGAGTTGTCTGTACTGAATTGAATATAAGCTAATATAATATAAGTATAATAATAATATAATAAGCTATAGCTCCGCCGTGGGGTGCCGGCAGTAGAATGATACCCCTCCTCTCATGCCCATGGATGCAGTAAGAGCCTGCTAAGGGATACTTTCGGAAGATGGGCAGCAGCGTCTATCCTTGTATCAACACCCCATACTGCGCTCGCCAACCCGCCTGCCAAGCGTGGTGAGTGTGGCAACAACCCCTCATGGAGATCTATGAGGGAGGCTTGAGTTCAGTAGTGGATGTTTTACGGCTGACATGATGATGATGATGAAGAAGCTATTTACAGCACCGGGTAATTTTTTGTTCATAGCCTCATAATATCATAAAAATCATAAGCATGATTTTATCTCTTCAATTCGTTAGACCACGCATACAAATAAACATAATTCCTGTTGTTTTCTGTATTGTTTAGCATTTCAAAATAGAAAATACCTGATCATATAAGTGAAACACAAATCCGTACGTTACGAACAATAAATTTTCGGTTTTCTGTTTCAAACGGAGATTTGGGCGCGGGGGTGTTGGTCGGTTGCCTAGCAACCTGCCAGTCTGCCAGCCTGCCCCACTCCTGCTGGGGCGGGCGGCCCCCGGATCACTTTTAAACTTTCATGTCTGAAAGTTTTTAAGGTTTGCTTGTGGCTCTCAGATTCGCCATCTTTTTGTTTTAAGCCTCTTTACGTGGAAACTGGTATGAAGAACTGGATAGGTGCTTAAAACTTTTTACTTTACTCAGACGTAGCATTTAGCAATACTATTAAAATTTTGGTTTATATTTGAGGAGCATTCTTATATTTATTGTTAACATGTCATTGTCGAATTATTTGTACTGGAGCACATGTGCGTCTGTTCGTGTATCAACATAGCGCATTGCGCTCGCCAACCCGCCTGCCTAGCGTGGTGAGTATAGGCAATAACCACCTCATGATCAGTGCTCAGATAATCATGAGGGAGGCTTTTGTCCAGCAGCGGATGTCCTACGGCTAAGATGATGATGACGATATGTGCGTAGTTTTCTTTCTTTTTTTTTCACGGGATTTAATCTTTTAACTGAAATCAGTTCTGAACACGTGTTCCAGTACAAATAATTCGACAAGTTGGATGTTGTTTATCGTAAGATATTACACGATATAATATATCTTCTCTGCCGCTCTTAAAGAAATACTTGTGAACAGTACCAAGTTAGTAGGTAAACATCCTCTGTCAATATTTTGCAGTATGCAAACTACATACAGATACAAACAAATACAAGATATCTAAATGGCAAAATTAAAATTAAACTATACACATTGACGGTGGTCCCCGCACGAGGCAAGCCGGTATCGCGGCCCCGCGGGAGACCTCATTACACGGCAAATCAAAGGTCGATTTACAGTAATTAAAGCAGGCAAACAAATAATTAAGAAAACAGAAAAATAAAAACTAAAATTATGTGATTAAAGTTCATGCTAAGTAGTAATTAAACCAAACGATAATACAAATAATGAGAGCTCTCTGGTTAAAAATATGTATGTTTGGGAGTGTGCGAAGTGAAGACGGAATTATATAGGATATAAAAAAAATATAAATAAGTTTGGTTTATTTATTAACTTCACCGTGGGGTGCCGGCAGTAAAATGTTACGCCTTCTCTCATGCCCGTGGATGCAGTAAGAGTCTGCTAAAGGATACCTCCGGAAGATGGATAGCTGCATTCTTGCGTGTATCAACATACTGCACTGCGCTCGCCAACCTGCCTGCCAAGCAAAACATTTCGTGATCAGTACTTGCAGATCCATAAGCGTTCATGTTCAGTATTGGACGTTTTACGGTTTAAATGATGATTAATTTCGCAGTACACTAAGGAGGTCTTCAGTATCATAGTCTAGGGTTAAGAGCCACCGTCTTATTTTTTTTCTTCACGGCGAATAGGGAGCTAGATCGCAGTGTTTTATGGCGCGGCAGTAAAATATGGAAGGCAAAAATGTAAGGCTAAATATATAAATCGCTTGGCAAAAGCGGTTTTAACTATTACACGACGGCCTCTAGATTGGATCTGAACGGAGAAGGTATGCCTGTAGTATGATGAAACTGCACCGGAGATTTAGGGCTGGCGAACAATCCAGGTTTGCGTTTCAGAATGAAAATAAGCAGTGGGAAATCTAATTGGCCTTCCAAACATAACTTTTAAAACAGCTCTCTACGCCGATCATTACTGAAGTGTGGTTAGATTACATATACACCTACCAACTTACATGTGCACTTACATATACACATACAAACTTATTGGCAATGTTTTATCTAAATAAGACATACGCTGTAGCCCAGAAAACAAGGCTCTGGCTCGGGGTCTTATTTACTTGTAGGTACTTGTTTAATAACATGGCAATTTTATTATGGATACATAAGTTTATAAAATATTACTTTAAAACCCATATGATAGGATGGCTAACTTTATAAATCATGTAGCTGTAGATACTTGTATAGGCTTTGAAGTATGTAGTAATCATCATTTCAGTCATCGAACGTACAGGTATCACGGCTAGAAGCGGCCTGCTTCCACCGCCACGCAGACGTGCATACTTTACCAGCACGACCTAGTTGCTGCGCTTGCCAGTCCGTGGCCTCCACTCGAGACCATTTCGAGTCATCCGAGATTTTCGAGACCCCATCGGCCATCTGTTCTTCGAGATACATGGCCTACCCATTGCCACTTCAACGTGCTAATCTGTTTGGCTACGTAGGTGACCCGAGTTCTTCTACTCTTCTCCTATATCCTTATTTCTGACCCGAGTTCTTCTACTCTTCTACGATCTCCTTATTTCTGATTCAATCCCGTCAAGAAATCCCGAGCATAGCCCTCTCCATAGCTCTTCAAGCTCATTGAGTGACTCTGAGCTTATTCATAAGGCCCACCTCTCGGTTCCATAAGTCATCACTGGTAACGCACACTGATTATAGGCTTTTGTCTTCGGGCACTGAGCTATTTTGGACGAGAAGACGTTGCGAAGTTTCGTTTCCCAAACGCGGCCCATCCGATAGATTCGAAGTAGTAATAAGTTCCTCCAATTTTACGAAAATATTATTAGGAAACCACCCGACCATATCATGCTTTATGTAAAAATAGGAATGCAAGAAAAGTGTTAGAAATGCTTGTCAACAGGTCGCAAAAACATTTTTCACGTTAGTTCGTTTTATTCATGAAAAATTACGGAAAACCTTCACCATCCCACTAAACTGACGTGAAAAAGGAAATTCAGTGCAGCTCTGAAATTGTACTTTATGGCGTAGGTATATATATTATATTTAAACCTACAACTATCACCTAACTAAATTTCACATAATATAAACTTTGAAAATTAGACAACAGGTATGCATTTCCTGTTAATGAGATTAAGATATGCTCGGTTTGTAAGTGTCGCGGCATATCCATACGTGTCGCGTCAGTGAACGGCTAGTGTATCCAAACATCGTTTCTTTTAATTGTATAAATTCAATATGGCGATCTACACAACCTCATAAAGCGCCGAATCACGTACACACTCCCTGTAACATTTACTATTTCAATACAAGAAGTTAAAAGTTTGAAGACTTTCATTTTAAGAACCGAAGGCACTAGTCACTAGCCTCAACAGTAAGTAGTGCTTTCGATTATTATTTGTATATCGATCGATACCTACAAGAAAATGTTCAACGTACATTGTACTGAGTTGTGCAATGTACCTCTACATAATATAAAAGGGCGCCAATACTAATTCTACCAAGCATAACATCTCAATGTTTAACGAACTCCACAAAGTATCATGATACTTCTCATCCCACTCAATTATTACAAACCTCAACCTCTCACAAAGTTGTGTATTTTTTATATAGCGCCAAGTTTCCTGAGAGCCGCGTACAAAATTGATGAGATGTCGAAACCGCCCTACTCGCCAAGCAAGCAAGCCCGAAGGTGCTTTTAGTGCCTAATTGGTGAGCTTTTAAGACTGCCTCGCTTTCATTTCACCACGAAACTCGTGAAAGAACAAACAGTAAAAGGGATGGCGTAACCTCAGCCTTATATTTAGAATTGCAAGCAAATTCATTTTAGTCTACAAGGCACTTAATTTTTCATACACTAGGTAGTCTCCATTGGTAATAAAATTACATAAATTCTAATATTTTACAGACAAGATAGTATTTTTGGATGTTTGTAATAAATAAACTCAAAAACTGTAATAGAGATGCGGTGCAGTACGAAGTTCGCTGAATCGACTAGTGTAGTATAAATAGATAATTATGTGACTGAACAGGTTATTTTATGGATGGCAGTGAAGTAGAGATCAGCTTCCTACTCCCAATATGTAACTACATGTTCCTTACTCCCAATTTTTGGCATGCAGGAGTCGTTTACCGGCGCTATAGAGAAGCCAATAATAAATCTCCCTAAAATTTGTATGTAGTATATAAAATTGATGTTTATTATAAAGCGTATGTATGTTGTTAGTCTGTAAAGTATATGTTTTAGGATATTTCAAGGTATTATTACATGTACGCGCGGTCTGAGAGACCTTACCTTGCCGTAACACAGTTTTTTAACTAGTACAGGAGGGAAGGTTTTGATAATTGCGCTATATATGTAATATTTTGACGAGGTTTATATTTATAAATAAATTATTATGATTAAGCAAGATCCATGAGGAGGCCTAAGTTCAGCAGTGGACGTTGTACGGCTGAAATGATGATGATAACAGTTAAATTTTAATTTTCTTAATTCTTCACTGATTGGTGGATAGAGCTATCAGTATGTTTCAAATTTAACAAACCATTAAATGGCACCCTTTTTATGGCTGTGATAACCGCTTCTAATTTTATACGACACTCAGTGCCGTTAGCTTTGATAGCCGCTTCTAAGTTTATTCAACACGCAGTGCAACATATATATATATACATATATGTGTGTTTGTGTTTTATTATTTTGGTGTACAGTACAGGATGTTGATATCTACACGGAAAGACGCTGCTGCTCATCTTCCAGAGCTATCCCTTGGCACATTCGAACTGCATCAACGAGAAAGGGCGGCGGGGCAATATTCTACTGCCGGCACCCCATGGCACGAACACATTAAAACACGCTAATAATTTTGGGTTTCGTATAGGTCGGACACAAAGATGCTGCGCCGTTGGCATCCATTAGGTACGGAACCATAAAAACGCACCTACTTAGTTTTGTACAACCCTTCGGCCACGTGGCTGCAATAAAAAAATAAGAGCTCTAATTCCGGTGGGCGTAAAAAGCGCGCGTTCTCAATTAGGCGGCAAATTTGACAGCGGGGTAACATAGAATTTTCCTGTCAAAATATTTTTACAAACAATTGACATTACGATAACTCGCACGCTTTTAGATTATAGTAACAAAACAAAACCACAATTAGCATAATTGCTGCTTGTAACGTTTATTGTGTCTGCACAATGACTTTATTAAATCGGGCAACACCTCTTCAACAAAAGCAACGTCAACAAATCGTTTAATTAAAAAAATACATCGTTCTAAATGTTCTAACGAAGGTAATTATTTCAATTGAGCCACTTAAATCCAGAGCGTTGTATAAATATTTAATCAAGGAAAATGGCTCAAAAAGGATATGAATTATAAAATTACCTCTCAAACGTTTCGCGGCGACCGAAAGGGTATGCTTTTAGGGGACATGCACACGGGCCTTTGCCTCTTCAGGTAGGTCGACGATATTTTCAAGGGTTGATGACTGCACTTAGATCTTGGCTTACTATAGTTTTAAATATTTATGTAACTGGTTGGACATGAGTTTACAAACCTTTTTTATACTATGCAACTGTAAAAAATTCTACGTTGTTTTGTTTTGTTTTTTTTTTATTCTAATATAAATATATAATATAATATCCAATAACATCTAATAAACGTTGTTGTGAACCAAGAAAGGATACACTCTTTCTTTTCAAGTGGAATAGAAAGAGGAAAGCTATTAATTTCATAAGTACCTACTTATGTATAGGAAGGTACTTACTATATCTTAACGACCCCCGTGGCTCAGTTGGTCTAAGAGCCGGTTGAGACGCTAAAGGCGTGGGTTCTCTTTCCGACTAATGTTAGCTTTTCCGCAGATATTTATCTCGGGTCTCGGTAAGTATGTTTTTTACAAAAAAAATTGTAAGTATCCCATGAAATATCTGGTACCCATACTGATTCCTTTAGGGCTCCACCTGGTGTTGTGTGAAAAGTCCAGAATTATTCATATAATCGTTTGGGTATCGTTATCATTTAATTGAAACTATAGGTACATTATTATAACGCTACGGAGGTATACATATTTGTGGGCTAAGGAAATGTAAGTGCGACACTGAAGGGTGAATTGAGAAGGTTTGGGTAAAAGCAGGGGGTTGGTAATTGCTCGAGATGATGTTTAATAAGTTTTTAATGGCCACAACGGCCCGTCGTTTAACCGTGCCCGAAAGTGCTACCTACTCCAATATTTAGAACGTTATTTGATAATTTTTGCTCTCTCATTCACTCTTAATAAGTTTTCCATGTAGGTTATTTAATTAGGTAGGCAACATTCCATATTTTAAATTATTTTTATATATTATTATTTATTTTATTTCAAGACCGACTTAGATAAAAAAACTTGATAATTAACATTTCCCGTAAAGAAATTAATAGACAAGATTACACAGATACATATAATTATACAATATATAACGATATCATAATTACGATAGTAGCTCTATAGTCGGGAAAAGCACCGTAAGTGTGTATTGTGCCGCTATAGGCCAAAGAGGATCAGTTTCAGCTGTATTCTGCTTCTTAATTTTGGGTTTTCGATAAGTTCCCACCGGTCATTAGATAATAATAATCATCATCATTATAGCCGTAAAACGTCCACGGCCTCCCTCATAGATTTCCATGAGAGGTAGTTGCCATACACGCCACGCTTGGCAGGCTGGTTGGCGAGCGCAGTACGGGATGTTGATACACAGAAAAACGCTGCTGCCCATCTTCCGGAGGTATCCTTTTGCTGGTTCTTAGAGCATCCACGGGCATGAGAGGAGGGGTAACATTCTACTGCCGGCACCCCACGGCAAATATCCACTATGAAATAACTTTATACCTTAAATAACTAACAGCGACAATGCCTAATGAAAAATCTATTCCACAGATTCAATTTGTCGGATTCTTGCTTTTTTATGTTACAATTTGCCGCCAATAAAATGGAGGGAAAATACTTTATGGCAGATAGTGAACGCGCCAAAGCGCAGACGTGGCTGTTTCCTGCGGACACCGCATCCGTCACTTCCGGTCTGGTCCACCGATTGCTGTTTCGATATATTTATATCTTATTTATGGGGTTCTATCTATTCTATAATCTTCAGTTCCTAGTAATATGATCAGTGAAAAAGTAGTTAACAATAAAACAACATAAAATTTCGAATCCCGAGATGATTTCGAGTTTCAATGCACTTCCGTGTACGGTTAAAGTTACGCTGCCATCATGTATGACGGAACTATTCCCCTTAAAAAGTTCAAAAAAAATCTGCGATAGCATAGTGCCTATCTTTAAAGATTGACCCACTATAACCTTTTTTTCTAGAAATAAAATGTGTTCTAAAATAATGCATTATTTGCAGAGGTATTTTTTTACAGACATAGTATCAATCAGTAACCAAATTTACTGTTGTAATTAATGATATTGTAAATCTTTGTTTTATTTTCTACATATTCGTTAATTCATAATTATTAAATTAGTTAACTCCAAATTATTTAGAATCTGACGATTTATTTTATATGAATGTAGGCCCAAACACAAAGTTGCAGTGCCCTAGCAGGGTGCATGTAATTTCTTAAGGCTGATATAAGATCTAAGCTGTATAAAATGTGTACATGTAAGCAAAATAAATATGAAATTATTACGTTTTTTATCATACGCTTTAAATTTTGAAAATCATTTCCATTTAGACCATTTGAATTCAGGGAATATCTTAGAATATATCATAGTTTTACCGCGCGCGCTGCCTACTCTCTATCTCTCTTATGTGACGCAGACAAAGTTGCGACAGCTAGTTAAAAATAAAATGACGAATCTGAACGACTGGAAACGCTACGTATTAGTTTTAGAATCGATTTCCCTATTTTTTTTAGAAAAGATGCCGTTATTGGTAGTTACCATCAAGCTAACTTATTTGTGCGTTGTACTTAAATACAAATATTGCATTTTTAATTATTTGTTAATGCAAAATATTTATCAAAGAATAAATTCAATTATCCTAACCTAAAAATCAACCATCCTTTGGTAGAACCACTTTGGGATATACGCAAAAGATATTCAGATAGGTAACGAAGTTAAACCTAGATCAAATCATAATCTGGCACGTGGCACAAATAAACATGTGAAAAGCTGATAATTTACTCTGTTGCCTTCTCTGACGTACTGTGTTATTAGCAAGCCCTGTATTACTGCAAATTGCATCGAAATTGGGGCGTGAGCGCACATGGCCAAAACAAATGTTGCTAAATTGTGACATCTCTGTATATCAAATAAATTCATCTGAGATTATCAATAAACTTGTGATATTTATAACAAACTATAAATATACTCATAATACAAAGGTTAGTTACACCATTTATACCACTAAAATGGCTAGACCGATTTCAATGATCTTAGATAATTGGGGTTTATTGTCGCCCGTAATAACATACTATAAAGGCTATTTAAATTTAGTTTTTATTATGACACATGTTTAAAACGATGAATATTATGGGATCAATATAATAAATAAATAATGCTAGACAATTCACACAGCATCTTTATTTAGCCCAAGGGCTAGTTAGCTTGCTAAACAGAGCTTGTGTTATGGGTACTAGATGACTGATATATCATATATTTTATGTTATAGCTACATAGAAAAACATCCAGAGCACCCTGAACAAATATTTGCAGATCATACAGACATATGTCCCGAAGCAGGAATTGAACCCGCAACCATATACCCGCGATTTCCTATCACGATCAATTGAGCGCAGATACAAGGTAACATTAATTTAAGCGTAAGGCGCATTATGATAAAAAAATCTAAATATCATTGATATTTATGGGACCATAATATAATATTGATGGTGATTTTCGAAGTCTAAATCTAGTAAATCAATTTTCGAATACGAAATAGGCAACCATATGTGCCCATTTCGTTAACACATGTAACTTGCAAAAGTTGCAACAATAAATGTACTGTCTGTTCTGTTCATATCAAACGTTCACACGTTCAAATCTTCTCTGAGTAAGTTTCCTACATTAAAACTTCCCCATTCGGCAGGTAAATCTTTGCTCATGGCGTAGAAACTTTTAGAGTGTGTCCTGAAATTGCAGGGTCTATTGCAGTTTTCTTAAAAGAAAATACTGTAAAATAAAATGTGTATTTCGTAAAAGAAAATGTTGGTAATGGTGGTCTTATCATCTCTCTACGATTCGGTCACTAAACCTGTTTGCGGTGCGGCCAACGACCTAAGAGCCAAACTGACCCGACATTATATCAAGGTTATCTCGGACATCAGCCTGTACGAGATCCTTGGATATCCTTGAAACAGCTTAAGAACGACCAGGCGCCGGGTGAGGACGGAATCACTTCAGAGCTTCTGAAAGCGGGTGGATCACCGGTACCTAAAGTCCTTTAGAAGCTCTTTAAATCCGCCTTGCTTAAAGTTACGATGCCAAGAAAAGCATGGAACGAGGGCGGTGTGGTTCTGTTCTTTAAGAAAGGTGACAACACCTTGCTTAAGAATTACAGACACATCTTGCTTTTGAGCCATGTTTATAAGCTGTTTCCAAGGATCCGCACCCCTACCCTGCTTGCGGGTGATATCAACGCTAAGCATCCAAGATGGGGCTCCAGAGTCACCAACACAGCGGGTAGCGAACTACAACAAGACAGTAAGAGTCAGGGATTCACGGTCCTGGGCCCTGCCTCACCCACACATATTCCCACAAACCCCCATCACGCCGCCGATATCCTGGAAATCGTTCTCCACCAACACCTACGCTGCCCGGTCCAGGTTGAGGTGCTGTATGACATGGACACTCAGCACCTTCCTATCCTCATAACACTTGACCTGGCCGCGGACTTCACTGCGCCGCGGCCCCTGTTCATGAGAACCAACTGGGTAACGTTCACCAAGGCCATGGAGTCGATCGACATCGGCTCTCTACTGACGCCGAACGATGTGGAGATGGGGCCGCAGACCTGGCTTCCAAGATCATGGAGGCCAAGAAGTCAGTAACCACGCCCATTTCTCGCCCGCGACGTGCAAATAAAATCCATAGAAGGCTTTGTGGTCCACACAGCGCGTCAAATGTTTGACCGCGCGGACAATGGGCCACATACCAACCTGATCGGCCTTGCACCGCTACACACCCGACCTCCAGACCATAAAAGCCAGTGGCTATCACAGCCACGGAACCTTCTTCAATAGGGAGCATTGAAGATTACCACCATTACCATCCGCATTCAAAGATTCCAGCCCTCAGGGCACTTATCGAGCTGGCATCACCGAGCTGGCAACACTGGCAGCAGGACGTGTTTACAATTTGGTTTGTGATTGTTGTTGTGTGAAAATCCAAAATACTACGTTTTTGCGTGAAAAAAACAAGTACACTGTGGCTAGTGACTGTAGTGACCAGTTGTGACCTTTTTGGAGAACCCGTACATCGGCAATTTGGATAATTTACAGACATTATATGCAGTACAAGTTATTCACGTGCCTACCCGCTCTTTTGCATTCAGACCATTGTTTTCGGCTTACAAACGGGTCAAACCTTTAAAACATGGTGAAGTGTGGTGCGTGCGGAAAATTCTTATCTCAGAATGACTCGATAAAGTGCTCCAAGTGCTCATCGGCGTATCATCGTGCATGTGTCTCATTACCGGAGTCTGGTCCTGTAAGGCCGACGACGTGGGTTTGTCTCGTGTGCAAAATTAAAATCCCTCGTGAAGATAACACAAACACTCCCGTGAGGGGGATCTCAGCTACTCAAAACACCAGTGAGTTGCCGTCTGCGTCTAGCCCTGTCGTCCCGGCATGCGAGATGCCGCCTTCTCAATCAGCCGACCTAATCCAGGAAATAAGAGCCCTACGTGAAGATCTTGGTGCGATGATGGGTGAGATCCGTGACTGCCGTGTGGAGATCCGCGAGTGCCGTGAGGATTTAAAGGCCTACGCTGACAGGATAGAAAGTCTTGAGTGTAAAGTTTTGGAGTTGGAAACGAAACTCGAAGGAGCGGGCCCTAGTATCGATGTCGAGGCTACCATCGAGGACTTGAAGCTTCAATTGAACGATCGAGACCAGGAGCTTCTTCTGAGTGACCTCGAGATCGCGGGGATACCGGAATATAAGGAAGAGAGTCCAATACATGTCGTGAAAATGGTGGCCATCAAACTGGGTGTTGGGCTTGATGACCATGACATCGTCCATGCTGAACGCACTGGCCCCCGTGTCCGAAATCTTGTTGAGAAAGACGGTGCTCCGGTGCCAACCCGACCTCGCAGCATAGTGGTGATGCTGGCTCGGCGCGCGCCGCGCGATCAGCTCCTGCGGGCCGCCCGGGTGCGTCGGGTCATCACTGTCGCCGAGTTGGAGCTGGTGGGCCCTCAGAACTCCCAAGGTGCCCTAAAGAATGTTGGTGCATCCAGTCGCGTTTATCTGAATGAGCGATTAACCCGGTTAAACAGGCAACTATTCCATCAGACACGTGAAGCAGCCCGTCGTTGCCACTGGAGATATGTCTGGACCCGTGACGGTAGGATCTTCGCTCGTAAGGATGATGGCAAGGCAGTGGAGCGTATACATTCTATAAAGGATTTAGGTAGAATTTTTGGATGAAAGTAGTTTGTGTTTAACTAATGCTGTGGCCTCATATAATTTAAATTCTTTTGTTAATAAAGATACACATTACCTTGTTGCATATGTAGCATTGGACTCTTACCATTTAACTTTCTTGATTAAAGTAGCATATGATATTTTCTTTACTTATATGGTTAAAAATAAATCTTGTAGTAATTATATTATTACAAATGCAGCCATGCTTTCTTATCATAGAAATTGTTTCATAAATATCTATAAAACATACTATATTTTCATTGCTGTTATGGTTAAAAATAAGTGTTGTTATTGCACTATTTTGTTAATAAGTTATAGGTTTTTTCTATATTTTCTTTTTCTGATTACTACAATGCATGTTGCCTATCAGTTTCATCGGTATGACTTATTATGCCAAAAGTTAATATTGGCAAACATTTTATCATTAGGTTTGGTCAATTGTATTGAAATATTTCTTCAATTATTCTTTCAACTTTCTAAAGCCAAATTAAAATATTCTTCTACTCATCTTGGATATATGAGTATCAATTCATTGTTTCAAAATAAGGTTAGAAATGGGAAAGCCTTACTAAGCAACACAACTATGTACAATATCAGTAAGTCCTTTGGCCTAGTGTTTTTGTGTTGTTTATGTTTTCAATTTTTATACTATACTAGCTTATTTAGTGATAACAGTCTTATTTATATGTACAACCTATATAGGTTCTGGCAAAAACCAATATTACCAAATATGTTGCTATTAGGTGGGGCTGCTTCCAGTGAAATTATTTTTTGTTTGTGGTATCAACTTTCTAGAAGTAATTTAAAATATCCATTTATACTAAGATTTCTCATGGATAATGTTTGCAAACCATGTTCTCAAAGCAAGGTTACAAGTATGTATAATGTCAGTAGTTCATTTGGCCTGTTATGTTTTCATTGTTTATACAAAAGTAACATCCCTTATCAATTATGGAAAATCCTAACATTACCAAACATTTTGTTATTGGATTGGGTGGGTGGAATGACCTTTTATTTATTGTATCAATTTTCTACTACCAAGTTTAAATACTCAACTAAAATAAGACTTCTTAATCATAAGGTTAACAAATCATCTCAACAATACTTTAACAAATATCATGGAGCAATGTTCACCAACACATCCATGTATAATGTCAGTAACTTATTGAGCCTGATATGTCTTCATTGTTTATACTTATATAACATAAAAGGTGTTATTTGTGTGATTGGCAACTACTATCAATTAATGCTAAACATTTACTATTATTATGTATATTATATTAGGCTACTGGGATAGGTTTCTTCTGGTGAACTTATTGTCTGTTCGTTGTATCAACTTTGTAAAGCCATGTTAAAGTACTATTCATTTATGGTAGGTTCTTTAGAGGATAATGTTTTCAGTTCATGTTTTCAGGACAATATTAAAAACCAGAAAGTTTTTCTTACCAACACAACTATGTATAATATGGGTAACTTATTTGGCCGGGTATATATTCTTTGTTCATACTTGTATGCCTTGTTAATTCATAACATTTGTAAATGTAATGTTTGCTTTGACTATGCAAATGTGCTGGTAAATTTAAACAATATTTATTGCGGATGTCACCATTATTGCATATTATTTATTCTAACTAATCTATCATTATTTATTTATTTACTGGTTTATCTTTGTTATATATATTACAATGTATGGTTTATTATATTCCTTATTAAACAACAAATCAGGTTTTCTATTATTTTATATTTACATTTTATTAGAACAAATTGTGTATCATTGACTTACTTAGGGTCTTATCTTTATTACCTATATTATTATGTGCGGTTACTATTGTACTTAACTCACCTACATATTTTATGGATATTTTTTATTATATTCTTGTCTTATATTGTATCTAAACATCTAAACACAAGGTGGATTATGAATAATCTGTGTAGAACATTTAAAAGTATTAGGGATATGCCTAATACTGATGCCGCCTTATTGAATCTATGCAGTAGAATTAAAAATAAATTATAATGTTTGATAAATATTTCAAAATTGGTCTTTTTAACGCAGGCTCGCTCAACACAGGCCACGATGATTTTATCATCGCCATGGACAGGTACAGAGTCGATCTGATGGCTATAAACGAGACGTGGATCAGGGAAGGGGAAGTGGGTCTCGCGCCCGTTGTGCAGGGCTACCGGCTAAGGCATTTACCTCGTCCGGTGGGCGTGAACGGCGGTCGCGGTGGTGGTGTTGGTTTTTTTATAAAGCGGGGAGTTAGGGCTCTCACCTTTGCACACCCGCAGGACCCTCGTTATATGGCGGTAGAGCAAATGTGGTTAACATTAATCGTTAATGGGAAGAGGCTTGCGGTTGGTACTGCATATCGACCACCCAAAGGGGTACATCTGGATCTGTTTTTGGATGCAATTACAGATAGTATTAATTCTTTATCCGGAGTAGATAATATAGTGCGGTTAGGGGATTTCAATGTGGACCTGTTAAAGGTCGACACATGCAGTGCGAAGAAGTTGTCTACCGTGCTTAGCTGTCTTAATCTAACTCAGTTGGTGAACGATCCAACACATTTTACCGACCACAGTCAGACACTGATAGACTTAATCTGCACTGATCTCAAGGCTAGAAGCGTCTCAGTTGAGCATATAGGTTCACTTAATGGACATTCTATGGTCACATGTGAATTTCATATTTCTAAGATTAAACAGATACCCTATACAGTTTATTACAGGCCGCTAAAAAACATTTGTCGGGAGTCATTTGACAATGATTTGCAGTTGATACCCTGGGATCTAATTCCTGAGATAGATGACGTAAATGTAATGCTCAATTGTTTAAATGAAAATATCTTAGCCATTTTCGATATGCATGCGCCAAAGAAATCATGCACTGTATCTGAACAAAGTTATCCCTGGGTGACTGACAATATTAAAGTAATGATGAGGCTGCGAGATGACGCGTTGTCTACTTATCGTAAAACCAAATTAGAAACTAAAAAAATATATTATAAGAGCCTCAAGGCGTTAGTCTCCCGGTCACTGTATTTTGAAAAAGCTGCATATTATAAACACAACATTAACTGTAAAATAAATGATCCAAAAGCACTCTGGAAAAATTTGAAATCCAACATTTTACCTCCTAAAAATGATACTTCATTGCCATCACATTTTGATGACGCAGATGCAATAAATAATCACTTTTTGAACGTCCCTGGTTCGTTAAATAATAATATCTCTCTCCTTACATTCTTTGAATTTAACAAATATAATAATATTACATTTTCTTTGAATCTTGTAAATGTAGAATGCATTGTTAAAATCATCAGGAATCTTAAATCTAACGCTGAAGGGTTCGATGGTATAACCCTTAATATGCTTTTGTTAACTTTGCCATTCTCGTTAGATGCCATAACTGCGGTAGTTAATCGATCAATCTCTTCGGCAACTTTTCCAGATTTGTGCAAGATTGCCATAGTACGTCCTCTTCCTAAGATAAATAATCCATTAACGGTTAAAGATCTAAGGCCGATCAGTATACTGCCTTGCGTGTCAAAAATCATTGAAAAGGCCGTTTGTCATCAGTTAACAGATTTTCTTGAAAAACATGACATCTTGCCTGATGCTCAATCAGGGTTTAGAAAACGTCGTAGTACGGCCACTGCACTTTTGGATGTTACAGACAATATACTCGTAGCTCAAGATAAAGGCATGTGTACCCTGTTGGTCCTGCTAGATTTTTCTAGAGCATTTGATGCATTAAATACAACACTACTACTGTCTAAGCTTAGTTATTATGGCTTCGACGTTAACACTTTAAAATGGTTTAACAGCTATCTTACAGATCGATACCAGTTTGTTGAATTAAAAAATAGTAATGGTACCTCACTTTTTTCAAAATTATCTCCTTTGATCCGGGGAGTACCTCAAGGCTCTATCCTTGGCCCGATCTTATTTATTTTGTACAGCTCTGACATCAAAAACCAGATAGTCAATTGCAGGTATCACATTTATGCGGATGACGTGCAAGTTTATTTATCTTTCAAGCCTCAAGACCTTAACAGAGCTATCGGGGCAATAAACGATGATTTAAGGAGAATCTCTTCATGGTCTGATGCGAATGGTTTGGTTCTGAATCCTTTGAAAACTAAATACATGATCTTTGGAAGTAAACATCATGTAGCTTCTTTAAATATTAATATGAGTGTGTTACTTAAAGGTGAACCTGTTGAGCGTGTCTTAGAGGCCCGTAATTTAGGTCTTAAGATGGATTCAGATCTTAGGTTTGAAAACCATGTCTCTGATTGCGTAAGAAATTGTTTTTATAGACTTAAAATTTTATACAAGATACGACCCTTTCTTTCTGAAGAAATCCGGATTCGTCTTGTAGAGTCGCTAGTTCTTTCAAAGTTAAATTATGCAGACACAGTTTACGGACCGCGATTGCTAGTCCGGACCGACCGACTTATTCAGCGAGTTCAAAACGCCTGCGCGAGGTTTTGTTTTATTGTGCCGCCAAGATGTCATATTACACCGTTTCTCAACGAGCACTTGAGTATGAAAATGAAGTCTCGCCGCAAGCTTCACCTAGCATGCCTCCTCTTTGGTGTGATTAACTATAGAACGCCAAATTACTTGTACAACAAATTAAGTTGGATGGCTGGTGAAAGGAACATAGCATTAAGTAGATTGGCCACTCAAAGCCACAAAACGCAGTCTTTTAGGGGCAGCTTTAGGTATGCGTCTTCCAAATGTTGGAATAATATACCTCCTCCAATACGAAATGTAAAAAGTGTCACTAGTTTTAGACAAAAGTTAAAAGTATTCCTTATGAAAGCCCAAATACGACATGGTGACATAATCACAGATATTTCCCTGATCTAGTTATCTACTCTGCACTTCCTTCGTAATATGACATACTTTAACAACGTGTATCTATATAATTTATTTATGTATTGATGTATATATGTATCACTACTTATGCACAATGATGATATTGGTGACATCCTTTAAGATACTAAGTGTAGTACTTTTCTTTTCCACTTTCTGCATTTATTGATAACGTTTTGTAACTTTCTGTTGCACTGGTTTATTATTAAATACGTCGCTGCTGTACAACCCTCTTTACTCAGGTTTCAGCTGAAAATCAGCGTTGGGCTGTGTTAACGCACCCAACATTTATGCTGAGCTGAACGCCTTTTTAGCACAAAAGTAAATTTGTTTTTATTAGGTACTTATATAAGTAATTATTAGTTAAGTGTCTGTGTAGCGCCTAAGTTGATGTTGATATTTTGTGTTAAATAAATGCATTCTTTATCTTTATCTTTATCTTTATCGAATGACCCAGGGGTTGTAACCCCTGGAGTGGAAGCCGGTAAAGAGGACAAACCTCGAGGCCCCACCCAGTGACCCCAACAGGGGTACTGATGACAGTGACGACGACGACCACCCTTATGAGTTAGCCGTCAAACGTCAACCGATACATATCTCAGTTATCAACAAACAAGAATTCTACCTGAAAATGGACACAACAGTGATAAAGCTGCTCAAGCGGTCACCCTATTGCGAAAAGGCCAGACTCAGCGTGAAGTGGCACATGTACTTAAAATGAGCTAGTCTGCTGTTTCCAGAGTTTACCGTCGTTACCAAAAGCCTGATAACTTTAATTGAAGACGCGGTTCCGGAAGAAAAAAATGCTCATCGGAGAAAGATGACAGATTCATTGTCAGCACATCGCTGAGAAATCGGACCCTCACTGGCGTTCAAGTCCAACATGAGCTCAGAGAAACGCGAGGAGTAACTGTGAGTGGCTGGACAGAAGACGACTTAAGGCAGCTAACCTTGAGCCAAAAAGTCCAGCTACAGGCCCCAAATTAACCCCAGCCCATCGAGCCTACGATTTTCCAGAGAACACGTTGATTGGACTGACAAACAATGAAGCTCCGTTATCTTCTCAGATGAAAGCAGAGTGTGCTTGTATGGTAGCGATAGAAGAGGGCGAGTCTACAGAAGACACGGAGAAAGATTCGCGCAGTGCTGCTTATAAGAAAATGTGGCTTTTGGAGAAGTTTCCTGGATGGTGTGGGCATTTCAATGGATGCAAAAACCGAGTTGGTTTTTATTGAAATTGGCGGTCGAGTGGGAGGATTGACGGCGAACCGATACATCGAAAAGATTTTAGGGGATCACGTCGTTCCCTACGCCGTTTTCATCGGCGAAAACTTAATTTTAATGCACGACAATGCCCGTCTACATATTGCAGGTACCGTCATGCAGTATTTACAGGAAGATGAAATTGCTGCTATGGATTAGCAGCGCATAGCCCCGACTTAACACGTTCGCTGCGGCATCAATTTTTGCATACTTTCCATTCCTGCGGCACGAGGTGTTATCGGCCTGCACCGTGACCAGACGTTGGGGCGACAAGCGGTCTATTAGACCCCACCTCTCTTAACAGACTAAAATCCATTTTCTGGCGCGAAATCAAAGATAAATGAGAATATTTGTCTTTATTAATATAGACAGTGAATTGATGAACCCTAATCTACCGTCGCCCCGGGATCTGCTAGCTAGTTTAGGAATTATAGGCAAAACAAAATATGGGATCTTATTCACCTCGTAACGCACTGATATAGGGCAAATTTTCGCTGAGATTAGTGATGGGAAAAATAATATCGACGTGTTTAATATAAACTGTTTATTGAAGATATCTATTAAAAGCCACAGGAGTTATACTCCTCAACGACTTGACCGATTTCGATCATTAGATTCGTTTTGAGGGCAAAACACAAAGCTATCAAAGGATACATAATCTTAAAATAGATTTAAAGTAAAAAAAAACTTTTTAACAAACAAGCTTTTATTTAAACGTACCCACTAAAATTAATAAAATAAACATTTTCCATTAAAGTTTAATGTCAAATTAAAACGTCTTTACACAATATATGTAATAAAAAATCTTGTTTAGTTATATAGCTACTTTTTAATTATCACTGGACAGTTGGTTTCTTTTCTGTTCATCCCATGACCGCCATGTTGGATTCAGAGTGAAGCCATATAAGTTTTTGTATTATTCTCAGCAAGCCCTTTCATTTAATACCCATATTATAGGAGTACATTAAAAAAATAAGTAGTTCGCCAGGACAGTAAAGTAATAGTACATGACAGTACAGTCCAGACCAGTCCAATTCACTCTAGTCCAGTCTAGTTCAGTCCAGTCCTGTCCTGTCCAGTCCAGTGCAGTGCAGTGCAGTGCAGTGCAGTCAAGTCCAATCCAGTCCTGGATGTTCCGCCATGTTAGATTCAGAATGACGTCATTTCATTTTTTTTGGTTATTCTCAGCAAGTCCTTTCATTTGATACCCATATTATAGGAGTAGATTAAAAGTAAGTAGTCCGCCATCTTGGGTGTTCCGCCATGTTGGATTCAGAGTGACGTCATTTCATTTTTTGAGTTATTCTCAGCAAGGCATTTCATTTTGATACCCATATTGTTGGAGTCCATTAAAAATAACTAGTCCGCCATATTGGGTGTTCCGCCATGTTGCATTCAGAGTGACGTCATCTAATTTTTTGAGTTATTCTCAGCAAGACCTTTCATTTGATACCCATATTATAGGAGTAGATTAAAAGTAAGTAGTCCGCCATCTTGGGTATTCCGCCATGTTGGATTCAGAGTGACGTCATTTCATTTTTTAAGTTATTCTCAGCAAAACCTTTCATTTGATACCCATATTATAGGGGTACATTAAAGATAAGTAGTCCGCCATCTTGGGTGTTCCGCCATGTTGGATTCAGAGTGACGTCACATAGCTGACCATGCATTGTCATCCAAAGTAAACTTGCATACAAAAATTCAGCTCAATCGGTTGAAGATATCTGCTTCAAAATTGAGTTGCAAGATTCCGCGAACAAACATAGTTACATACATTCATACATACATACGTACAGGGCAAGCTAAATAAAAGGTTGTAAAAATAATCGAAATTGCGTTTCAAGGGGCCTTAAAGAGCAATTTTTTAAATATTAAAAATTTCTTCCTATACTTTAAAACGCTAAGTACAAAAATAATCACAATTTATGTGGTTACAGACAGGTTTCTAATACGAAGACAAATGGTCAAGATAATTATAATTCTTACCTAAAAATTTATTAAGAAATATATATTGGCTCTGTTTTTCGGTTTTTTAAATTTGACTCCTTCCGACATCGTTTGGAGGACATGGTCGGCGTTGACAATACGGACGCGCTCTCTTATCGACGCGACGCACAACACTGGTCGCGGGGAGCTCGCGTAGGGTGCGGTACGAGGTCAGGGGGAGTATGGGACGTTTTTAGCCTCGTTCCGCACTACATTAAAATTATATTAATTCAGTGCGGTACGAGGCCTAAGACATCCGGTACCTAGGTAGGTATACCACCGAGTCCTGGACCAATCTAGCACATCTCAAATATATATTTATCATTTTTCTTCACTGGACCAAACCGAAGTTATGCCCGTCGCACGACAGAGAAGTTCACGTTTTTCCTTGCCGCACCACAGGGAAGTTGCATTAGGGATAATTTAGGCCTCTTAACGCACTTAACGTGTTAAATCCAATCGAGCATTTGTGAGAGAAAAATGCGGGCTAGAAATCCTGCACCAGCCACGAAATCGGACCTCAAAGCGGCGCTCATTGAAGAATGGGATAGCATCGAACCAGATCGGGTAAATTGACTTTTTCGATCCATGAAGAAGCGATTGGAAGCTGTTATTAGGACCAGGGGGGGACACTAAAATATTGATAAGTTAATTTCAATTAAATAAACATTTTAACGAATTTAAGCTTGAATTATCTTTACTGTTAATTATTACGTTGTTTCATTGTTTATGACTCCTTCTCATTTAATATTTTTTCTTTACCAAAACTGAATTTAAAAAAAAATGTAGACCACTAATTTTAAAGCTAAAACTAGCCGCTTTGCGACGTTAAAATCAATAATAGAATGAAAGCTTCAGATTTTTTGCTTTAGACTTTTAACCGCGAGCGTGCGTCCTGAGTCGATTTTTTTGCTCACGAGTGTAGAGAAGGTAATGCTTAGTCTATTGTTTGATCTTAAATGGGTATGGGTAAAAGTGGCGTCATTTCTAAAATTTTGCAGCCTCTATTTAAACCTCGATATTAAAAGAACAAATCAATAGAAATAAAGTTTGTTTCTAGCATAACTGCCCAAACAGTATCGAAGACTTTTAATTATTTTTATATTACAATGGTCTCACATAAATAATATTAGGTACTTCAAACGTAAGAATTCGTTTTAAGAGTATTTGTTTACAGACTTCAAAATAATTCTCATGAGGTTATCTGTATTTTTTTATATGTATATAAAAAAATCTTATGATGAAGACCCGTCGAAACTCTTCAATAGTCTAAATCCACGGGAGGCGATATCGAAAGATAGCTAGCTGTATTCATTTTCTTTGTAACTTCTCATCATCATCATAAAGGTAATTAAAGTCGTTTTTTTTGTAAAAATTATATATCTATAGAGTGGTATTGTGCATAACGTAGGTAACGTTATGCACACCCCTAAGCAACCCGCGTATAGCTTTGGCCTATTCACAAGCAGCAATATGTGATATATCTGCTACAATATACTATAGCAATAAAACTAGTTCAAATGTTAATAAAATCTGTACCATGTTCAATTATTTTTTTCAAACCCTGTTTGAACTTTAAAGTATGCCTGTCATCTGTCAAAGGTAGCTCCGCAACGATTTCAAATATTATTGAAATAACCGTCCCTATTGTGAGGAAATATCTAAAAAATCTGAATGTCAATAAAAGCTGTGGACCCGACAATGTGCCACCTTGCTTCCTTAAACAGCATTACAATTTTATCAATCTTCCTGTATAATTATGTTTTAAGCATTCATTGCTAATAGGTAAAATTCATAATTTATGGAAACAGACCTTTGTTGTTCCACTAATTAAATCAGGAAAGACATGAGGGTACATGAGGTTTGTAATTATCGACTGATGTCTAAACATTGCAAAAATGCCCTTTTCTCCATTATACGCCTTGTTGTTATTAAGGATCAATATGGTTTTATCAGTAAAAGATCCACTGAAAGTAATCTCTGCCAATTTGCTCATATTGCAACTGACGAAATAGATCGAGGGTATCAGGTGGATACAAAGTTTAGGAATTTATGGTAATTTATTAAGATGGCTTGATTCTTTACCTCAAGGCCCGAAGTCAAGCGGTTTCTATAAAAGGATATTATTCTACGTTTGTTGTGCTTATATCTTCAGGGGTACCACAGGGCTCCGATCTGGGCCCCTACTCTTTCTTATATTTATCAATGATGCTATTCAATGTTTCCTTTATACGAAAGATTTAATTTATGCTGATGACACCAAAATCTTTCTGAAAATATGAAATTATTTAAATGTTGTAGCTTCAAGGTGACATGAATAGACAATACTCTCTCATTGCGAATCAATTTCAATCAATAAAAATAAATGTTCTGTTTTATCATTTTAAACTATAATTTTGATTATATTTTAATTACCCAAGTTACTGAAGTTAAAGGTGTATATTTGGACAGTAAATTGACCTTTAATACCCATTATCAAGTAATTAACACAAAAGCATACCAAATGAAATATTTGTGTTGAGGATTGGTAGACAATTTAAGCATCATGAAACCCTTTTTATTATTGTATAGCTCTTTTATAACATCGGTGCTTGAATATGCCAAAACTGAATGGAATTCTCAATACAACAAGCATAAAATATGAAATTGAAAAGATCCATAACAAATTTCTAAAACATCTTAAATATCGTTTCCCAGCTGTCTCTACTAACTCTATTTCTAGCCTTGAAACCCGGCGTTTAGTGAGAGACCAAATGTTTTTATTTATTACATTGTAAAAAAGACTCAGTTCTTCTAGAGAATCTTTGCTGCCCTAGACTTCCAAACAGAAAAAAGAAAACTTTTTGGTCAATGTGATATTTTTTGAGCAAGGTGCCGAGTTTCGAAAAAGCAATATTATCGCCCTAGATGTAGCCCATAGAGGGGTAAGGATTGAAGAAATATAATGTTTTCCTCTTGTTTGCTTTATACGTATTTGAAGTCAGTTTGTATTGTACGCAGTAAGGTAGTTCTTTACTTGATATCTGTACGGGTGTTTTTTATTATTTTTTTCAGTTTTTATGTCTTTTAAATCTAAATATTTTTTTTGTTCACGTAATAGTGGAATCTTCACTGGTTTTAGTATAAGCTGTTTTTGTATTTAATGATTTAATTAAAACTGTTTGTTTCCCAAATAAAAAAAAACAAAATAAAAAAATTTAGAACGTCGTTTATAGGTTTGATACTGGCATATTCATGTAAAGAAAATTCCGGTATAATTTGGCTAAATTAATGGTATCATTATCATGATCGTAGGTTGTTTTTTGAAATTAAATTATTATTGTTGTGTTATTTTAACGGCACCCTATTGGTTTTTGTACTTTAATTCATGCCGTCTCAAAAATTTTAAGATATTTTTTTTACTATAGTCAATCTACCAAATTATAAAACGTCTTACTTTAATCTCTACGATTAGTAGTCATAAATTGTTTTAAGTAAAAAAGTAAAATGTCTATGGTTTGGTAGAATGCTAAATCGAATGTAGTCTGTCATGGATGTAAAAGACAATTATGCTGTCTATAACAATATGGTCGGTCAGGCTTGCAATTTTTCCCGGCAAATTGACTCGCTACTCGCTTGTTGAGTGTAAATAATAGACGTTGAAACATGTATCTTGTCAATCCTGACATCAAAACAAGGGGAACAACAAGTTTAAGATTTTACAATACACCTAAGAATATACTGATATCTTTATATTCCTTCGTCCATGTCCTCGACATTCAACTTAGGTAGCTATTTATTTCCATACATGCACCTCTAAACGGTACCTTGAAACTAAGCTAAAGCCCGTTACTTCAAGAGAGCTGGGAACTAATTAAAACTACAAATTATGTTCTAAGCTCGGAGTAATAAGCCGGCGTTAGTAACTTGCCGTTTAATTTGGTTTACTTTCATGAACGACCTTTGGTTGCAATTTATTGCTGCCTAAACACGGGAATTTCAACTAACACGGGCTGTCCATTGCGAGATGTGCGGGCTCATTAATGGCTCGCTTGAATGACATTGCCAGCATTGATTGTTATTATCGGATTGATTTCAAAATTTTAAATTAGTACCAGCAATGTAAGGCTTTATTGACACTACTGTGCTCGCAGTGGACAGCCCGCAGATTTCAAACATTATTCATTAACAAACGTATTTTGGTTAAGGTATTTATTTCTACTGAATATAAGATGATTCTACTGCCGTGGGGTGCCGGCAGTAGAATGTTACCCCTCCTCTCCTACCCGTGGATGCAGTAAGAACCTGCTAAGGGACACCTCCGGAAGATGGGCAGTAGCGTCTTTCCGTATATCAACATCCCGTACTGCGCTCACCAACCCGCCTGCCAAGCGTGGTGAGTATGGCAACTACCCCTCATGGAGATCCATGAGGGAGGCCTTAGTTCAGTAGTGGACGTTTTACGGCTGAAATTATGATGATGATGAATATAAGATACATACAACTCTTTTCCTTGTCTCTTGATCTTCTCGTCTTTACATCGTACCCAACAATGGGGGCTAAATAATAGTAGATGATTAATGCTTAGGTATACCTACAGTGTTTTTTTTATTTGACTAAATGACGAGACAAGCCCAATGCCCACCTGATGTTAAGCGGTAACCTCTACCTATTACAACTGCAATACCGCGATAATCACGTTTATTAAGCACCGACGCTGTACTTGCGCCCGTCAGCCTGAGACATAGAGTTATAAGGTCTCATGGTCTCAATTACGGGCACATGCTGTTTTAAGGTTTGAAGGGTCAAACCTCAATACAGCAATGTAGACATTACTGCTTGGCAGCAGAAATAGGTATAGTAAAAAGTGGCTCAAAACAATGGTCTCCATCATCTCCATCACGTCTTTAAATATAATATGTTTTTGTAAACGTTCGTACCTAGCTCTATTTAAGCTACGGCCTTCCGTTTAATACTCTGCACTTCTAAGACATTTACTTCCCCCTCCTCACTTACACACCGAAAACTTTGCTTTAGTTTATAAGATGGATTCTATTTTGCTTTGCCTTCCGCCAAATTAGTTTAGCAGAAAGTTTTAAAAGAAGAATTAAAAATGTATACGGCTTAGTTTTCAGTTTAGAGGCAAATTGCCTACCCAAATATTATGAGCACCGAAATCCCTAGTTAGTTAGGTACTTTTATTTGAACGTAGCATATTTTTATTTAATACACCAGAGGAAACAATTACCCAAGATAGTTTTCTAATCTATGTCGTTGCTTTCCATATTTCCCTATCATTTATGCATATTATTCTACACATTATTTAAGTTAGGGCATTCAAACCACAAAATTTGGAGTATTTTCTTTTAAAACTTAAATGGATTTACTCGTATGAATTAAGTAGTTATCTTTGATCGTATATCATATACATTCATGCAGCATGGCTTGAACTCGATACGGCTAATGATATTCATAACCACTATGCATGTAATAGGGTTGGGAGATTCCTCGGAAAGCAAAGGGTTCGCAGATCATAATCTTGTGGGCGAATGTCAGTGTAGGTATCAGATAACAAAGTAAATGATTGGCACAATACAAATTACAAAAATTCTACAGGTGAAAAAAGAATATGTATTATGTAAGAAGTCAGTTCGAGAAAACAATTCTAAAGAAAGGAACACTGCAAATGTTGTCTGATACCAACTTACACTAACACTGCCACAACACCTTATCATTTAAATCAACCGCTCAAATCTTTCATACATGATTTTGCGTTTTGTGAAACAAAATATGGTGCAATGTATAAACTTTAAACGCAAGATCGACGAGGAGCCATGGGGACAATAAAACAAAGAAAACCGTATCTCGCCCGAAGCGGTTGTGAGCTCTCTCGGGCGGCGGCGGCCAATGAGCGCGCTCCGCCCGCCCACGGCCCGCCCACCACGCGCGCGCCCGCGTCTGCGAGCGGGACGCAGCGTTCCCGCGACGCTCGTACATCGATCATGGGGGCGAGGGAGCGGGTGGGCGGCGACGAGCCCTCATCCCGCGCAGTCGCGAACAATTAGCGCGCGGGGCGGCATGGTCGGTGGATCACAACGCGCGACGTCACTATAATGTGGTTAGTCAGTGAACGTCGGGGCCGAGCCGACGGCGACGGCGACAGCGGCACGGATCACGATCTGCGGAGCGCGGGAGAGCGCTGGGCGCTGAGCCAGCGCGCCGGCCACGGCACGGTGGACTTCAAGGGCTCGGCGTGCGCGGGGGCCGGCGAGCCGCCCGCGCCGCTCTCGGGCCTGCCCGATCCGCAGCAGTTCAACATCTTCCCGGCCTTCTTCAGCCGCCAGCTGAACTTCACGGGCGGCGGGACTTGCAGCCAGGGCTCCAAGATCATGGAGGAGCTGCGCCCCAACCTAGTAGGCGGCCTGTTGGGTGTCCCAGGGCTTTTGGACGAGCACCAGAGCGACGCCAAGTTCCTGCCATCCTCGGCTGAAGCCAAATACACGCCGGACAAGGGCCGCAAGTGCAGTAACGCGTCCTCGTCCTCAGCAGAGGAGTTCGGGGGTCTCTACGGCGGCGAGCACGCCGCGACGCCGCCCGCGCCTCTCAGCCGCTCCTTGCAAGACCACTCGGGTAAGCTCATTCGCTCCATTATATACTTTGTTACCTTCACTACATCCTAAATATAAAATACATTCCAGTACCATTCCTTATTAACATATATTTAACCGGGTATTTATCGCCTATATAATTGTCCGACATTTCGACAGGATTACACCAATCGTACCCGGTAAAATATATGTTAATAATGTGTCATGATCGCGAAAGTTTAAATAAATAAGGCCAAGTGCGTGTCGAGTGATGAGACATGTAGGGTTCCGTAGTTACTTGTTATGCAGTTACGACATCATATCGGCACTTAGTTACCACAGAACGCTTACCGGGAAATTCATTGTTCATTTCCTTAGGTGATGAAAATTATTCACTTCTTGTTCTAACATCGACAGAGTCAAACCATTATAATTATAATCGAGAATTTAATTCAAGTTTAAATTTAATTAAAGTATAATATCATATCTTGCTTTTAACCTCCTAGCAGCCTTACATAATTGGCGCAGGCGGTAGGATTCTGTTGTAACTAAGTGTCGATATATTAGTCTAAAGTCATTGAGAAAATACTAAATAGTAGACTAACTGGTTACTTAGACCAGAACAAAATGATCGCAGATAACCAGTTTGGCTTCAGGAAAGGCAAATCAACCGAAGACGCTGTAGAAGGTCTAATAAATACTGTTGCTCGAAACCTTGACGACAAACTAAACACAGCTGCTATCTTTATTGACCTTACCAAGGCTTTCGACACTATCTCAATCCCTCTACTGCTGGAAAAAATGTCTTACATAGGAATTCGGGGCCTATCTCATAAAATGTTTGAAAGCTATCTCACAAATCGCAAACAGGTCGTGCAACTTAATGAATACATTAGTGATGAAATAGCTATAGAGTATGGAGTGCCCCAGGGTAGTATACTGGGCCCTACCCTTTTCCAAATCTACATTAACGAGCTATGTAAACTCTCTCTGGCTAACTGTCATATCTACTGCTATGCAGATGATACTGCTCTAACAGTTGCAGGAAAAGACTGGGCTGAGGTTAAAAAGTACGCAGAGAAAGCTATGAACAATGTTATGAGCTGGCTAAACTGTAATCTTCTTACACTAAATCTTAAAAAAACCTACTATATTTCCTTCTCTCTCACTTCAAATAAACAACCACCTAACAATTTTTACATAAAAAGTCACACTTGCCACAACCCCACAGAGAATTGCACATGCCCCTCCCTTACGAAAACAAAGAATGTCAAATACCTTGGCATCCAAATCGACGAAATGCTGAATTGGCACACACAAATCGACACCATGGTAACTCGAGTTCGGAAATTAATATTTATCTTTCGAATATTAAGAACGTGTGCAAAACCTAAGACCCTCTACATTGTTTATTCAGCACTAGTTGAGTCTGTCCTTAGATACTGTATCTCTGTGTGGGGAAGCGCGGGCAAAACAAAATTGCTACAGCTAGAAAGAGCGCAAAGAGCAGTGCTCAAAGTTATGACGAAAAAACCCTATAGATACCCAACAGTAACTCTATACCAAGACTGCAAAGTCCTGTCGGTGAGACGACTCTTTGTTCTACAAACTATCCTGCGGGTTCATAAATCCGTTAAATACGAGCCAAAATCAACACAAACTAAAAGGAGAAGGCAGGATAAGATCTTTATCGTTCACAAACACAGAACCAATTTATACAGTCGTTCTCACCAAGTACTTGGTCCAAAACTTTACAACCGTATTAACAAAATCTTAGATATATATCCCCTAAACAGATTTAAATTAAAAACAAAAATTACGGAATGGCTTTTGGGACAAAATTACACGGAAACTGAAAGTTTATTGGTTTTCGGTACTTAATTCATTCAATACTCGATTCAAAAGGTATTTACGTTGTTTCCATAGTATGTATTACAAACCATAGAAACGTCCCCTTAACAATATAATAATAATAAAAATAAAAAAACTTACGTTGACATAATTATGATAGGGCACGTATGACATGAATAGGGATTAAAACGTACTCGTACACACTACATAGCACATACAAACACACACACATACACACACACCACACATTCATACAACACTCTGACACACACACACACAAACTCACACATCCATCCACACTTCGCGCATAACTTGTATATATATACATATATAGTTAAACTCTAAATTTAGGAATCAAGACTCAAGAATCAGTTGTCGATTCTGTTTTACAATCCCTACAACTAGTTATAATTGGAGATAGGTATGACGTTTCTAAATTAAGAACTCTCAGTGTAAAAAATGGTCTATTTTTTCCGTTATCTTTTTAGAATGGCACTAACCGAATAGCTATATGTATGTCATTTTAGTCCGTTTCACGTCAATTTAATTGGGTTTATTGTTACAACAGAATCGGCAACTATATACATATTATTGTTATTGTTTAGTATGTAAGTTTCCTCTAACCCAAGATTTTACGGGAGGAGGGGCTTTAACTATGCCTGTTAGGTATACGGGCGGTGCTGGGTGCTGTTGAGCTGCGTGACCTCTGAGACACAGTCCTTCGACTAGTTCAGAGGGAAACGGACGCTCGGCGGCACACAAAACCGTGCTGTGCCCATCAGCTTAGTACAGTGTTCGGTAGTCTGTAAGAAATCGCAGTAAGCGATAAGACCACCGTTTGTAAAATGTGTTTTTTTTACAATAAAGATTTTTTATTATATTATTATTATTATTATATGATGTTGTAACTGCATAACATACTCGTAAAACTGTTGTTAGAAGTTTGTGTGTGTTTTTTTACGTTTACCAAAACATATTAATAGGAATTAATTGTTTATTCAGTGTAAAGTATTCCGGTATGTTTGGTAAAACCGATGGGTAAGCAGCATCACTTACTTGTACGACAATTTCTCGTTACTTAAATAAACTAGCTTAACCATTATAGCTGGTCGTAGGCCTCCTTCATGGATATCCAAGTGATAATGAGGAGGCTGTTCCCATACTTACCACGCTTGGCAGGCGGGTCGACGAGCACAGTACTGGAAGTTGATACACGGAAAGACGCTGTTGCCCATCATCAGAGGTGCCAGATTCTTATGGCATTCACGGGCAAGCGAGGAGGGGCATTATTCTACTGCCGGCACTCAACGGCAGTCAAGTAAATACCGGAACTCAAAATGATAATTTTATTTCTAAACTGGGATAGCACAAAACCCATGGTCAATTATAAAACTTGAAATGAAAACACACAAAAAACCTCGTTCGCAAAGTTACAAAATCAAGGACCTAATTCTGATAAAGTGGTTAAATATCACAAAAGGTAAATGCTATTAAAGCTGTTAATAATCATACTGGAATGGGCCATATTTTGACAATATTTACGATACACACATATCTAATCTTATTTTATTATTATTACTTTGAGAATAAACGAGAATCAATTAATGTCGGCTGTCAAAAAATTAACATCTAACCTAATAGTTAAATCATACTGCGCTATGGGCAAGGAGTTGATGTATTTCTATATACAAGACTAAAGAATTTCTTTAGTAATTTTAAACCAAGAAATTCAGTTAATTACAATAAACCAAAATTTAAATAATTTGTGATTCCATGTCTAGGTGAAGTTATACTACTTATATACATTGTAAAACAATACCATTTTTTGGTTTAAATCGTCTTTTTGTACAAGATCATGGCCCAAAATCGTCATTGTCTTTTACGATTTAGAGAAACAACTACTTACTTTCTAACAGTACGTCTACGTCTACAGGTAACGACGGAACACTACACAGTGCGTGGGCAGACATGCACCTGGCCTAATTTATTATCTGTGTTGTAAGGAAAAAAGCCGTGTTGGCCAAGTAGTATGTACCCCTGACTTTTAATCGAAGGTCGTGGGTTCGATACCGGCCGTGAACCAATGGATTTTTCTTTCTTGAAAAGTGTAAGTTCACATTTAACACGTGCTTAACGTAACGCTGAAGGAAACATCGTGAGGAAACCCGCAGCTTAGTTAGCTTCAGACGTATTGACCTGTTCTTTCCTCTGATTAACAGCTAACTAAGCTGAGAGGATGGTATAGGTACTGGGCAAGCCTAATCCATCAAACAATGCCCCAGGCACTGCAGCGTCCCGTACAGCATGATTACCAGTTGCTGACGCTTCATAAATCATCTATAATAGATGCAAAGGCCTTACTTTTGTTAGGAAAATACGTAACATATAAATTTAATCTTAGGTTTTGCTTTCTTTCAAATTAATGTTAAGCACGACATAAAATACGAAAAATACATCATCCAGAATTACTTTTGATTAATATATTGTCTCTAGAATATAAAACGGCTCAGCACCTTATTTTCACCAGCAGATAATATAGATAGGTCCTCAGCATAAATTGGCTATCAAAAAATGTGCAAATTTTTTTTTAAAACCTTAACTTACTTTCTGTTTGTTTTAAAAGCCTTTTGATGTTTTTTTTAAGATTATAAAAAGTGATACCTACTTATTTGTTTCATCAAATTCAGCAGTTATTAAAACGCACACTGTGTGAGCAGTGGGTGAGGAAAGTACCGTATATCAATTTGAAACACGGCACGGATGAATTAGTTACTTTAATTTGAGCCGGAAACATATAGGATTACTCGTTTGTCTGTCTGTCTGTCAAGACCATTTTCTCTGAAGCGGCGGAAGGTAACTAACTACCTACTTGAAACTTATACCAAAATGAAGGTCTACGGGCAGATGATGCCTTTCAAGGTTTCCACCTCAGGGCACTCCGAAGTATAGCAAGCAGTTTAAAATGTTTGTATGAAAATGGTAAAAACGGAAAACTTCCAGAAGTCTCAAGACTCTGAAATGTAGAATGTTGGGAGCTTTTGTGCCACAAGGAAAAATTTGGAAAGGACATTGCCAGTCTTTGTATGGGATTTGGTCCAAATGCTGCCCAGATTTGAGGGCACTTGCGATGGAATCCTTGGATCAATTGATAACTTTTGTCCGAAGAGCCCGTTGAGTTTGGTCCTGGGGTTTCTACAGATATGATTTTCTGAAGAAACCCCAGGACTTTGAAAACAAGCGTCTTAGGGCAACTCTACGTAATCTACTCGTGCTAGTAATCTAATTATAATTATGATATCGAGTGAAAACTCGACGAGTTTACGTCCTTAGATAATGGAGTGCAATAAAACATGTTGTTATTGAGCTGAACTCATGATGGAGTCAGCAGTTGATGAGTGGACCTCCTTTTTGCCTGACAGTATACTGATGGTTTTTGGTTTCATATGGCTTGTTTTGACGAAACCTATAAAATACGCTAAGTTACGAAGGTCTGATGATGAAACCAGGATGTGAAGTACTGGAATTGTTCTATTATCAATAAAATCCTTTAGAATAATGAAGTTTGAGGTCATGTGCATCGTTTCGACGGAGTGAAGTTACATAAGGGAGGTCTGTGTTCAGTAGTGGACGTTTTACGACTGAAGTAATGATGATGATGAACCCCATAATGCCGTATTGAAGTTTGAAAATAAAAGCGTTTGAAATTCGAAACGGTCTTGGTCCATCTAGCGTCAATAAATACGAAGTAGTTGAAAGATTATTTTTATAAGTATTGTTAATGAAGACAAATAAATAAGTGGTTAGATTAAAATAACCAACTAATGTACGTAAGTCATTAACTAAAAACGAACCACAGTTTTTTCTTCAATGTTTTAATGGTACCATGTGAGACTTTTGTACCTACTATATAGATATAAAGATAGCATAAACTAACTATACTCAAACGAAATCTATACTATTAATATTAATTTAATATTATAAACAAGTCAAGTTTGTGACGTTGTGAGTTTGTGAGGTTGTAGGGGGTAATCTCTGAATCTACTGAACTGTTTTTAAAAATTATTATACTAATAGAAAGCTACATTATTTGTGAGTATCATAGGCTATATATTAACCCCAAAAACTAAAAGGCTTTTTTGTGGTAGTCTGGTTTGCAAAGTAAGTCGGAGCGGTCGAACAAAAACGTTTCTTACGAACGCTGCCTTAATGATGAGAGATGTTAGGTCGAGTTCTAGAGAAAAGTTTGAGAGCTTGATAATGCCTACAAAAAAGTCAGCGACAGCCTATGTCTAACTTTTATATTAAAGTTACAAAAAGTAGTTTTTATATTTATTTATTAATTTAAATCGTTATGTGATGTGTTTTGTTGGTCAAATTATCGACAATTATAAATTATTATCAAAATAAGTAAATTTATCGTCTCAAATTTTTTCAAGACTTTTCTCTTTTAGTGCATATAATGGTTAAAGAGATAATACGACCTAGGTATGGAACCGCGACCGTGTCGTATTCTATTGACTGACATTTCTATTAGACAGCTTTTTAGGGTTCCGGACCAAAATGGTAAAAAGGAACCCTTATGGTATCATTTTGTCTGTCTATCTGAAACAAATAGATATCTTGAGAACTACTGATAATATCGACTTGAAATTTAGAATGGTTAAAGATAACGCTATTTTACTAATATAGCATATATGAAAATGTTAAAAATATTTTTATTATGATATATCTGAAAATTTTTCATTGAAGTTACTAGGTCGTGTGGGATATCATATGAAAGGTATTCATTCGCACATAAATAAACAGTTTTTAGTTTTGCTTTAAGCCGTATTTTTTTAGAATTATTTACAAAAACGTTGAGAAAAAGAGCGTTTAGCTCTTATCTCCGAAGTTTGCAGAGATAAACCTCTGAAACTTTTATTGCTAATAGGAGTGTATGTAAAGATTACAGAAAAATTATAACCAACTCTCTTATCTGCATAGTTTTTAATAAATGATCTAAGGTATAAAAAATCGACATAAGTTCCGCTATCAGACAAGAGATGGCGCTGTCAAGTTTCTCCAACAAATATAAACCGCCTTTATCATATATCGGAACCCTCGGTGCGCGAGTCCGACTTGCTCTTGCTAGGTTTTATTTCTCAAACAACATGTCAATCTTTTACTTAAGGCTACAGTATCCTGTCAAGATCTCTTTTGCCCTCACTATTAACACCCAGGGTCAAGTGTATAAAAACAAAAGACTTTTCCCTTTTATTGCATATAATTTGGACAAATAGTTAAAGAGATATAAGACATAGGTTTAGAGCCGCGACCGTGTCGTAATCTATTGTCTGACATTTCTATTAGACGGTTTTTTCTTAAACAACACGTCAGTTTTTTACTTAAGGCTACCTGTCAAGATCTCTTTTGCCTTCACGATTAATAAGTCCCAGGATCAAATATTCTCTCTAAGGGGTAATTGGATACAGTTATGCATAATGAGTCCAAGCGCCAAATTGCACTTTTTCATTTTTTTGCATTTTCGTAATCTCCAAGACATAATTTAGCCATAGAAAAAACACTTATGCAGCAAGCTTCACTCTGAGTGGTATTTTTTAATACCCAGTCCAAGCGCCTTCTATAGCAAACGAGATATTTTGATACGCAAAATAAGCCCAAAAACCAATTCAAAACTAACAACGAAATTTAATAATGAAAAAACACTTTTCCGTTTATACATAACAAACCCAAACGACATAGTGTTACGCATCAGTAGTCCACGCGACATTTATTTGTGACTTGGACTGGTTTTGCAAAATTAAAAACATGAGTTTGGTTTCGAACGCAAACCAATCATACAAACATTTTTCGCATGGTCTTGTAACTACCATGACTGCATAAATACCATAGGGGTAGAAACACAGTAGAAATTGATGTTGAGAGAAAAAAAGGTAGGAAAGGACATACATGTTTTAAAGAAAATCACAATCAATAACAAGTGTCTCTGAAACATCACCATCCAGGATATTATGGTCCCATAGATAACATTACTGTTCATCCTTATGCTCTTTACGCATAAAGCTATTTTACCTTATATATTATTTCCATAATTTTCATCGTTATAAACATATGCGTCATAATAATAACGAATCATAAAACTTATTCTTCCGAATATTTTCAAACGATTATAAAACTTCCTATTTCTATATATAATAAAAATATCTATCTATGTAGTATAATGTATTAAGTATATCAGTCATCTAGTACCCATAACACAAGCTCTGCTTAGCTTGGGGCTAGATGATGCTGTGTGATTTGTCCAGCATTATTTATTTATTTATTTATTTCCAACCGAGACGGAAGGACAGTAGGTTATTAGGTTTTTTTTATAACTATCCGATAACTTTGTCTGTGACAGAACCGAGATGGAAAGACAGCAGGTTATTAGGTTTTTTTATAACTATCCTAAAACACTGTTTTTGACAGAACCGAGGTGGAGAGACAGTAGGTTATTAGGTTTTTTTTTGTTCAGGGTGTTCTGGATGTTTTTCTATATAATAAAAAAATATCTATCTATGTAGTATCTAGTACCCATAACACAAGCTCTGCTTAGCTTGGGGATAGTTGATGCTGTGTGAATTGTCCAGCATTATTTACCTACTTATTTTATTTTTATAACTTCCCGAAAACACTGCCTGTGACAGAACCGAGATGGAGAGACAGTAGTTTATTAGGTTTTTTTATAGCCAACCAAAAACTCTGCTTGCTACAGAACCGAGATGGAGAGACAGTAGGTTATTATGTTTTTTTAACCATCCAAAAACACTGCCTGTGAAGAATTTTTCGTCAGGGGGCAATTTTCGTGGGCCAAGACGGCGCTACTGTCTATATAAAGTAGATACTGGGTATATATTTAAGTAAAACTCCAAAATACTTAATACGAGCAACCGTAGTGAGCGGCCGCCTGAGGAATTTTATTGAATTGAAGACAAATTTAAATAAAATTACTCTTGTCTTGACAACAATAAAAAAAATCACTGAACAAGCGGTTTCATTTGCTTGTTGAGGTGCTAAATACAATCAACATACAATGTTATGAATATTACAATTATTCTAATAATCAACATCATCATTTCAGCCGATAAACGTCCACTACTGAACAAATTATAAATCAAATTCTAATAAAATGATTTAGTTAGTTAATAATGTTATGGATTTCATTATTTATTGAGAATGACTTTATGCGTGTTAATCATTATGGAGACCGACATAAGTGGTAACTACCTCTATATTAAAGATCCTGATTATTCGAGCAAACGATGATTATGAAAAAAAAAATATGAAATACTATATTAGGGATGTAAAATTTCGGAGACGAAATAGAGAACCGTTGTAAAGACATGGTTAAACCTCTTTGGCCTAATGGATAGCCTGTTTCGGAGAAAAAACTAAGATTTAAAAATCACTGGTCCCATATAACCCAAAAGATTCTAAGTCATTTAAAAAAAAAAATATTACAGACGATACGATTGATGATGACGTTAAAGGGTTTGATGGTAATTTAGATTTTGATCCAGAACATGTTGAAGAAGAGAAGATTTAGCATCTACTCGATGGCATGTACTCCATCTACTATATCGTAAGTTGTTAGGTACTAGACAGGTTCTGGGGTGAGGGTGGTGTTGACTAATATCATCTTCAATCGTCTCTTTGTCTAAGAAAATACATACATCTGGGACTATGTTAAAGAATACATGTTTAAATTTTTTTGGTAAAATTAGTTTGTCTTAAGATTGTTTTTTTTGGATATTAATCTTGCCATTACCTGTGTCATTTAATTAGTAT
Organism: Pasiphila rectangulata; assembly: GCA_963082625.1. Classification (NCBI taxonomy): domain Eukaryota; kingdom Metazoa; phylum Arthropoda; class Insecta; order Lepidoptera; family Geometridae; genus Pasiphila; species Pasiphila rectangulata. The sequence goes on from OY720249.1 coordinate 12,887,742, forward strand.
TTTATTTAGCTTTTTCAATCCTCTTTACCCTGGTTTTAGATGCAGATAAACCTATTCTATCAAATTTAGTTACACATGAGGAGTCTAAACGACATAAATGTCTCTTGGACTCGTTTTGCAAAATAAAAACGTCACATTTATCGAGAGTCCAAGTGCATTTTTAGCTATATCTTTTAAAATAAATATTTATTTTGTATTTTTTTCTTGTGATATGTTAAATTACAAATAGAAGCGTCGATGTATAAAGATTTACTTTCAGATGAAGCAAATTCAACTCTCCTGTTAATAAAAACGCGTTTATGTCATTTGCCAAAAAAGTGAAAATGGCGCTTGGACTAATTATGCTTAACAGCATCCAATTGAGAAACCAGTGTTTTTCACATAGGCAGTTATAAGTTGACTTATATCTCGCATTTGAAATCCTGAAAGACAATCATCTCAAGTAAAAATGTTTACCGCCCAACGAAGTGGACACGGATCAGCTTTTAAATAATAAGTTCAAATGTTTATTTTAAATTATCGAAAGGAGATTTGTTGGTTTAAAATGCCGATTTAATGATTATTTGGGCTATTTGCTAGCGCCATCTAGCAGTAGGTAGTCCGCAAAATTTAACTTTTTTTGAGTTACAAAATGTTGTTCTCTATTCTATTGAGTATAGTAAGTCTATGCTAGTAGGTATGCAATTTAAACCACGAATTTCGGAACCCATAGAGCGCGAGTCTCACACTGGCTCGTTTTTTAGGGTTTCGTAAACAAGAAATCCTTAAAATTTCGCATTGTCTGTCTGTCCATCCGTCACCGGCGTTGCGAAGAGACTATTTAGTGTTAGAAAACTGTAATTTTGCTTGCAGGGACATATAAAATAACAACGCCAAGATAACGCTGCAAAAAATTATTAATTAATTTGGGGTACCCTACATGTAAGGTGGGGATGAACTTTATTTTTTCATCGTGTGGGCTATCGTTGAATAAGTATTTTAAAATCATAAAGAGTTGCAAAGACATTTTTATTTTTCGATTTAGGGTTCCGTTTGCGAAATATTTAAGTTTTGTTAATACGTTTTGGTAAACGTAAGAAAACATATCTACAGTAACTACTAACAACAGGTCTACGTTTTACTACGAAACCCTAGCGCGTGACCCGACACGCACCTGGCCTAATTTATTTGTTATTTTGTTTATGTTCGGTTTAACTACAACAAATAATTACACTTCTTTCTGCATCGATTTATTCGCCTATATACATATGTAATATCATATTTTTATAAGATGACTACAATAGATAAATCAAGTTAAGGTACTATTAATTGTAGGACGTTGGTGCCGAAAAAACTACCTAACATTAAGTTTATCTGTCATAATAATAATAAATAATAATAAGTCTTAATCCGACTACAATCGTCAGAATTAACGTTGGTTAAGCAACAAAAGATGGAACTATGCACTACAATCACGTAGTTCAGGTAGCGGACGCGGTATGTGCGTATAATTACAATTCCAATTAGAGTAATATTGCAAACAATCGGGGCACCGGTGACGTCATGAATACGAAATGTCACTAACGACCAGTCCTCCCAGCACCCCCACCCTCCGAGCGAAGCCTGAATTTTGAAACGGCTACGGAGAGCCAAGTTGGCTTGTACGCGTTGTACCTAGGTAATGTTCGCACAATGAAAGGCATTTTGTTCGGGAAATTTCGGACGAAGCGTAGTTATTATCTTTTCCAATTTTAAATTAAGGTTCGGAAAACAGAAAAGGTTACGGGAAACAATGAGGCTCGTGTTGGGAATGGTATACCTACGTATGCAAAATTATTACTGAGTTTGATATACGGCGCGGGGCTGACAATACTATGACACTCATCTGAATAGTCCGAGAGCTGTTAGACATAGACAGTTTTTGTAAATCGTCATCAAAATAAAATACTTCTTTAAATTCACCTTTCCACTTTAATAAAACAAAATTGAAATATCAGTTCTCAGCCCTCTGAGACCATAGTACTACCACGTAGTACAACTGATAGTACAAATGATACACCGTAAGGTCACTAGTACTACTAATAAAAATACAAGAATATCCCTCGGGTTTTGTCATATACCACAGTGTTAAAAGTTCAACTGGTAGTACATATGATATAGAGGTACATGCCGGCAGGGTGATTACGTATCTCGCGACAGGTTTTGCAACAGGCAATTGACAGCAATATTGCTGTCAAATGTCAATTCCTTACTATACTCTAATACAAAAATTGACATTTGACAGCAATATTGCTGTCAATTGCCTGTTGCAAAACCTGTCGCGAGATACGTAATCACCCTGCCGATGTAAACAAAATATACAGTTATGTGGTTATGTCCAGTTAGGACAAAATACGTCACGTATGGGAGTAATTTTCTAAAAATCTACATAGTAAATGGTCTCGTCGTGATCTTGTCTCTCGTTTTCTGGTCTTACCGGCTGAACCTGGTATTGGAACTTTTTCTTTGTCAATGGTTTCACAACTTCCACGTCATTTACCTTCGATGTTTTTAAATGATTATTCGTTTCGTTGATTCAAGTGACATCGTAGGGTTTTTCCAAACGTACTCGTTGGTTTGTTTCCAATCGGTTTATTAAGTAGATCGACGGCTTGTGAAACTATTTGACCTCCTCTTTCATCGACGGATGTAATTGTTTCAGTATCATGAAAACCTTGAGGAGGGTTTGTTTCTCGGGAATCTGGACCAAAGCCTCTGTCTTGGTTGTCAGTTAAAGCTTCTGTTAAAGTATTTGAAGATATTGTTAAGATATTTGTTTCCGAAGTAGGTCTGATATTTATTTTTAACCGACTTTAAAAAGAAAGAGGAGGTTCTCAAGTCGTCTCTATTTTTTAATATTTGTTAACTCCGTCGCTTATGAACCGATCTGGTAGATTGACGAATATATACACTTGAAATTAGCTCCCATTTAAAAACTCAGTGTTGATGGTGGTGTCGATGAGAAATAGAGGAAACTCCTTATGTGTTGAAGGTAAACACAGCGCTTCCGGCATAATGTAGCTCAAAGTCAACAATTGCATTCAGAAAGTATGATTTGATGAAGTGAAACTGATGAAAAAGACCACAGATGGTAATCTAAACTCTTAAGTATTAAAAAAATCATAAAACTATTTTTGTGTAAATGAAGAAAATATCAAGCTAGAGCGAAAGAATACCAAATGTCGAAATATAGCGTACAAATAAACAAGCTCAAACTCAAAATAAATTAAGCCAGGTGCGTGTCGAGTCACATGTAGGGTTCCGTAGTTAACCGTTGACCTGTTATTAGAAGAGTTGGTGTATGTTTTTTTTCGTTTTCCAAAATATATTAACAGGAACTAATTGAGTTTTCGGTTTAACGTATTCCGGTATGTTTGGTAATCCACATCACTTATTTGAGCGACTATTTCTCCGAAACTAAAAAAGGTAGCTTTATGCTAAAACTATGTTCATGATTTTTTTTTATTTGTAAAGCTGTTAGAGGACGCTCGAAAGAAAGTTCGATACTTGAATATTTTTAAAAATTGTATTCGCAACCTCAAGTTTAAAACTTAAATATTTCGCAAACGGAACCCTTTACCACAAACCTACCCGAAAAAATAGTCTTCGCAACCCCTAAATAGTTTTAAAATACCTATTCAGCGATACCCCAGATGATGGGAAAAAGAAAAAAAAAGTTTATCTCCACCTTACGTGAATGGGAGGTACTCTAAATGATTATTTTTTTCAAAATGTTTTTGTAGCGTTACATTGTTATTTTATGTTAAGTTATGTCCATGCAAAATTACAGCTTTCTAGAACTAATATTCTTTTCGCAAAGCCGGTGACGGACGGACAACCGGACAGACAGACAGACAAAACGAAACTATAAGGGGTTCTGGTTTTACTACGAAACCCTAAAAATACTTTATTCAGAGGACCGCAAGGGTCTTTTTAACGCGTCAATATATAAAAACAAAAAAAATATATACTACACATAGATGTATATATATATATATAAACACTACACAAAGCATTCATTGTTCATGGACATATCAAATAGTGACGCCGAGACAACAGTACATTTTTTTTAATAATTAATTTGGGGTATCTCTTATACTCCAAGATGGTAATGAACTTTTTTTTCTTGATTTACCCATCGTGTAAGACGGCATTAAATAAGTATTTTCAAATCATTTAGGGGTTGCAAAGACAAATTTTCGATTTAGGGTTCCGTTTGCAAAATATTAAAGTTTTAAACTTTTTTCTAGCAATTTCCCTCCCCTCTAAAATCTAAACAGCTAGCTTTAAAAAACTAAAAAAATATAAAAGTAGTTTTAACGATGAAAACTCAGTTAATATCTGTTTATATGTTTTGGTAAACGTAAAAAAAACATACACCAACTTCTAACAACAGGTCTATTGTTACCTACGGAACCCTACATAGCGTGTGGCTCGACACGCACATCCATGAGGAGTCGAGAGAACTCCTCGAATATTGCAGGTAAACTATAGCGGTTTTGACATATTAAGCTCAATGTCAAGCATTTGCATATAGCAAGTATGATTTGGTGAAGTGGAACTGATGAAGAAGGCCACAGATGGGTATCAAAACTCTTCATTATTACAAAATTCACGTGTGACGACATCGTAAGATGTTAACATATCCGTACCCACTAATCATCATAAATACCTACACATCAGGGTCATTGAAATGAAATAATTGAAATAGTATTGTAGGAGTAATAGCATAGGGCTGGTTAAGGATTTGTTTTTGAAGGACCATTAATTAATAAATAAATTAAAATATATGTAGCTATAACAACTAAGTAGTAAATTTTGCTCGCAAATGGGTAGATAATTACGTCTACTACCAACCTTAAAGCTTCCACGTACTTTCTTCATGCAGGGCACGTGGTCGGCTAGGGCGGCGGCGCGGGATAACACTGAGCGCTCCAAAACACTATCAAAATTGGCACAGCACACTTGTGAAAACGTCTCACAGACACACAGTTGTAAGAACGTTTTACAGACCCTGCACGGCAGAGTTATTTGAGTTAGGCTTCTACTAATGTCCACGGGACAAATCTCAAATCTTGAGACGCGACTGGAATTGTCAGATCACGAAAGTCAACTGTAGGTCGCGCACTCGAAGCGAGCGCGCGATACATTCGCCACAATCCAAAAAGACGGTAGGCATTTAAAGCGGATAGCAAACATATATTATCTACCCTCTAATAGTTGAGCAAAGATCCAACAAGTATGCTGGAGGCATAGTTATATGCCCTAAATTTAAACTGTGGTGAGGTTTTTTGTTTCATTTAATAATGTTTGCTCGCTTTAAAACCCAGTTTGATGACTGATGATGTGATTCATGACAAATCGAGACGAATACTTAAATTTAATAAACATTTTGGTTTTGGTATGGTTTGGTTATTTTCAGCAACATTTGATATTTTATCATTATTTTTTTATTATATATATTATCTAATCAGCCTGTAGGATCCCACTGCTGGGCAAAGGCCTCCCTTCCCTCTCTCCATACTTGCCGGTCCGAGGCGTTGGTCGACCAGTCAGCACAGTACATGTCCAGCTCATCCCGCCATCTGCGCCTGGGCCGGATATACAGTGGGATCCTACAGGCTGATTAGATTAGATTAGATATATATTATGTTATGCATTTGAAATGCATAACATAAACTAACTAATGCAGCATTTCACAACATAAAATAAAAGGTAAGTACGCTCTCTAGTGACGGGCCCTGCTCATTGATATCACGAGGCAGCTGATCTCAATTTGTCAACAGTTAAATATTTCAATAAAAACGACAACAATAGTCAAAGCAAATACACCACAGTAACAATGGCATAAGGTCGCATTTAATCACATTTTGATAATGCGGGACGCGTGCCCGACGCGTGCCGTAACACACCTGTCTGGCAGCGAGTGTTACCCTTTAAATAGTGCTGTAAACATTGTGTTTGGAGGTATCCAAACAGTTCTTCCAAACTTCCGGTAGGAAGTGGTCAATATAAAATATTATATTATTATTGTGAGTATTTGATATTTTTACAGGCTAAACTATTTTCTTTCGATGATTAAAGCCGCAGGCATACTACTGAATGGCTCAAGACTAAAAGTTATGAAGAAATTGATAATGATGTACAAGCATTGATGTTGTGATTTATTTAAAGTTATATACAAGTTATTATTATATTAAGTTATATACAACTCTCAACTTTCTATTGATCTTACATTTATATTTATTTATCTATAGCATTCTGTATACGTATATCGTATTCATATATATATTATACACATGCATCTGGGCGGTGTTTTCTGATTTCTTGACATTTTCTATTTTAGTTATAATACTTAAACATTGCCGTGGGGTGCCGGCAATAGAATGATACCCCTCCTCTCCTACCCGAGGATGCAGTAAGAGCCTGCTAAGGGACACCTCCGGAAGATGGGCAGCAGCGTATTTGCGTTATATCAACATCCCGTACTGCGCTCACCAACCCGCCTGCCAAGCGTAGTGAGTATGGCAACTACCCCTCATGGAGATCCATGAGGGAGGCCTTAGTTCAGTAGTGGACGTTTTACGGCTGAATAGAATTAGTGACTACTGTGTTTCATTATAGTTAACATTATTCTTACGAGTACAACGTTGAGATCTCTGTTATGTGGCCATAATGTGTTCGTCTAGAGTCTAGACACTGTGAGGACTGTACGGTGTGTTTAATAATAAATAACCTATTAAATATGTCAACTAAGCTCTGCACGTACGGGATAATCAACAAAAGCGACTAACTTTATGCACAACCTGTACTTACCAATAAAAAACAATTACACCCGAAAAAACGCAAGTAAAACGACACATTCCCCCAAAGCTAACTAATGCGCATAAATAATCACTCTCGAGACTACTCGACATAATGGAGAGTGTATTGTGCGCGCGCGCAGTAAATCCGCTAAACCTATTGTAATTATGGAGCCCTCACCCGATCAGCTGTCACTTGAAAGTGTATAAAGTATCGACTTTAATTGGCGTTGAAAACATTTTTTTACTCTCTAACCGAACTATTACTAAAATATTTTATGACTTGTTTTATATAAATAATAACCTTTAATTTTTAACAAGCATATGTCCGCCGCTTCGCTTGCATTTTACCCTATAAAATGTAGTCTATGTGTTAATCCTGGTCAACATCTATACGTGTGCAAAGTTGCAGATCTTTCCGTTGGCTAGTTTGTTCACAAAGAATAACAAACATCCATACATACTCACAAACTTTCGTTTATAATATTATTAGGATGTGTATCCGTAGAGAATGTACGAGTAGGTAGGTACTTTTTACACGCATAATTAGTGAAAATAAATAAAGGTTCGCATAATATGTGACGCATTTCGACAGAAAATAGGTAATTAAAATAAAAAAAAACATTTTCCATGACCGAATCTGTGACGTGGCCATAAATTCACCACGAAATCTAGGTAGATGTTCCTCAAGACAGGAAATGGTATGCGGCGGCCCGTCCATTCCGTCGTAGAAACGAAATAGACACACTCAAAAGGAAACGATTTATTTCGTGTAAACGTGGATCCTACTACATTATAGCCTAAGTACCAAATACATGTAGGTCTTGCTAGATCTTGTATAAAATTAACTAGCTTCGTACTACCGCAGAATGAATTACCTAATACTTCGACTACTACTCTACTACTACTACTACTCTACGATTACTCCACAACCATATAGATTTGAGTAACTTTTACTTTGTCACAGCACACTAATTATTCTTCTTCTTCTCAGCCCGAAATCACCCAATGCTGGGTATACCCAGTTCCGTCCCAAAATAACAGGTTTTGCTGTATGCATATGAATGTACGAGTATATTATACGATACTAAAAACATTTTTTTTTGCCTGTCGGTTTGTTCACGCTATCGTCGAATTTGACCGGACTGATTAGCTGAATAGCTGTTTTGTAACTTACAAGAAGCATTCTAGCAAGCATACAACTACAAGCATTCTAATAAAGCAATAATTAGGTTAGGGGCAGCAGCAAGTAAAATAAGAAAATTTTGAAAATATATCACTTTATCATAATTTTGCGAAAAACCGACTGCAGTGCCATATTGACGCGTAATTCCCCAACAAAGGAGCACAATCAAAGATTCCAATCGGTCGGATTTGCGGCATTTGCGCCGATTACAAATCTATTAGCGGGAGAACATATGGACGGGGCCCTAGGGGCGCAGCACCCCGGAGCGCCTCGGAGGTGGTCGCTCTACGATTTACAATTCAAGTGTTTTTAAGAGCTTATATGGTGTGGATGGGTTTTGTTATTTTAATGAGTTATTTTTTTGATTACTTGACCAGAGACAAGTTATTCTGATTTTTGCTCTTTTCAAATTTATTTTCTATCAATTTTTCATTACATTATATATTTTAATTGGTATTTATTAGCAGTGGACGTTACACGTCTGAAATGATGATGTTGAAGTTTTTTAGGGTTCCTTACCTCGAAACAACGGAACCCTTATAGGATCACTTTTTTGTCAGTCCGTCTGTCTGTTAAGACCCTTTTCTCAGGAACGCGTGAAGGTATCAAGCTGGAATTTATATCAAATACTCAAGTCTACTGTCCCTTGGAGCTGTAAAAAAATCAAACTTCTAAGCCAACGCAATCAAAAGATACAGCCGTTTATGCCGCAAATTTCCGGAAATTTTCGACACTCGCAAGGGAATCCTACAGGGTACTTCCCGTGAACTCAGAATCTTGAAATTTGGTACGAAGCAACGTCTTATTAATACATTTTGAGATACATCATATAATAAAAATATTTTTATTAATTTTAAACTTACTACCCCTTTCCTCATGAACGCGTAAAGGTATTAAATTGAAATTCATATCAAATACTCAGGTCTATAATACCTTTAAGCTGTAATAAAATCAAACGTCTATGTCAACGCAATCAAAAGAAACAGCAATTTAAGCCGCATATTTTCAAAACGCACTCGCAAGGGAATCAAAACCTAAAGGGTACTTCCAGTCGACCTAGAATCTTGAAATTTGGCATGAAGCAATGTTTGATAGGCTATAATAAAGGCTCCGTTTATATAACAAATATAAAGGAAAAATTCCGAAAACCTTAAACTTTTAGTTACATGTTATGGATTTCATTTTGCAATAAAAATAACATAACTATGACTCGATTGTCGTGATGGGTGAACTTTTACTTATATACCTACAGGTTTGTACGGAACCCTCGGTGCGCGAGTCCGACTCTCACTTGGCCGGTTTTTTATTTTTAATTAAGTGGAAATAATAATTAAGAAGAACAAGGACATTTGGACAAACCATGGACATACTACGAGTTCAAGCAAAAACTAAATCAATTGTTTACTCGCCAAGTTCGTTTGACACAATCGTAAACGCGGTGTTGGTACCAAACATAGTTAGTCTGCATTTCTTAGATGTATTTATTCTATCTCGGTCAATTTAAGATGAATTATGCAAAATCCGCAACATTTATCCGACACCAGCCCCTTCATAAATATCTGTAAATATCTATTCTTGAAGAATCAATTTTCAAGAGGGTTGTGTCAATTATTACAGGGCTACACAGTTAGTGACTGTCGACACTTCGTCACCCGACACCTCCCAACCACTACAGATGGTGCTTTTATGTCAATTGTCATAATTAGGGGATTAGGACGCCCTAATGACATGTTACATTGAATCTCTGTTACGCCCCTGAACAAATGTTATAGTGTAAATACTGTTCGCTGACTTGTAGGGTTTTGGATTTAATTTTGGTTTTCGTAAAACAGTTTAATCTAGCTTTTTTCTGCTAACTTATCGGACTTGGTAAACTGTTTGATATTTTACGACACACTCATTTCCATCTTGAGCTTAAATGGTTGCATAATCAATCTTATATTGTGACCAGTAGGTCTACCATGAGTTTTCACAATCTATAATCGCTAGCGATTGTAATTAAAAAATGTATGAAAACTAGTACCTACAGCGCCTCTAGCGGATGGTTTGGTACTAAAATACGCAGAAACTATATTAAAGCTACTGTAGTTTGGGCTTCATCTGCTTAGAATTTGGTACCATGAGTTACAAATCTGACAGATGTCATAGTAACGTATTATTACTACTGTAGTAACGGCAGGCGAATACATTTTCGACAAGCCACGTTATAACGCAAGCGTCGGTCAAATTCAAACTGACTATTTGAAAGCTCCCATCTAATGGAGGAGGTAATCGCATCTCGCAAAATGTCAGGTTAAAAGCGAAACCAATATATTCGCCATCAAAGCCCCAAAAACATAGAAAGCGAGCAAAAAATACAACCTTTTAAACGTTAAAAGGCTCCGTTTACCGCGGACGCAAACACTTAGCTCCATGTTAATTACTAAGTAGCTGGCAACATCGTCAAAGGGAATGCATGAATACTTACCAAACCGACCTCTGACGGCGCTTTTAAAATCTCCCCCGCTTAATTCGAGCTCAGAGAAACCGAAGGTAAACTGATTATGTCGCCAATATGCGATTTTTCAGACAACCTGATTACGTTTGAGCAATTGCGCGATAGATGGCTGTTAAGATTTCCCATGTGGTTAAAGGAAGGCATAGGTGTGATCTGCTACATAGGCACAGTTTGTAAAACGACAGTAAGTGAGGTACGTCTGGGTACTTCAGTCGTTAAACTGTTAAGCTAAACATAAATAAAGTATGAGGTTTATTAGTTTATTAGCATTGGGGAGACATTAAAAAGGGTTTCATATGGGAGTCCAAAATTTAAAAGCGTGATTTTTCGTACCTAGTAAATCAAACACGTTAGGTCACTTGTTCTTTAATTCTATGTTTAAATACGCACATGATTACATCGATTCCTTATTGATGGTAGTGATTAATGTGTTAGAAACAAATTTATTTTACCTTTACAGATTTTTAAAACGTGGTCCTATGCCGTTTTATGTTTACTTACTTTACGTTTCATCGAAATAAAAAACGTTAATTTTGTACATTTGAGTTATTAAAGATTTTTCAAGTTTTGCCTTTGAATGACAAAATATTTCAGTAGGTATATTAAAAGAAGAAAAGTAAACAAAATTACGAATATTTTGTAGTTCTATAACCTACACAAAGTAGTGAAGGCAAACTTGGCTACCTTAAATTCATAGACACCACAGAGCAGGCACGTGACGTAAATAAACTCCACCAGTCCCGGTGTTCCACCAGTCCCGGTGTTCCACTGTGGACGGTGAATCATTACTTAACAGCGTTAGTTAAAGCGTAATTACAATTACAGCGAACTTGACCTACGGCAAGGGTCGATGCGCTACACCCACTATGCAAATAAGAAAGCTTCTTTGGTCGACCTGCCGACCTGGTTTTGGAGGACGCTTGACTTTTCATTTTTTACTTCCGTTTAAGGTTTTAATTTTAATTAACAGGGTTACGACAGTTGTTCAGATGGATATGAATATTAATCGGTGGATAAAATTTTAACCTTAGCTGTCATTTTGTGATTTCTTTACGCTAACCATGTATCATACGAGTAGAACTAGAAAAAATATACTGTTATCGTTTTCACTCTTTAATGATAACACAAAAGTTTTTAATCTTTTATACTAGTGCAGAAGCAGAAGAACTTTACGCGAACAGTATCGTTTTGCAAAACTTAGCGGAAAGTAAACCAGAACTTTGCGGATTATAGCCTTTAAATTATCTAAACAACTACATTTTTTTTCTTCTTGACAGCAGAAGGCGCGTTCAAGAAATTAAAACCAGAACCGGGCGGGACCAGCAGTGCGACCAGCGCATCGTCGGCCTTGTCTCCAGCCCTCGGGCCGCAGCACGCGGGACACACCCCCACCACGGCCTCGTGCCCCACTCCGGCCAGACGGCGGCATAGGACCACGTTCACGCAGGTATATACCATCAGAGAACCAGTGTGACGTCGAATCTCGCCAACCTTGGATCGTAGCAAGGGGGATAAACCCCCTCTACGAGCTCGTGCCCTACTCCGGCCAGACGCCGGCATAGGGCCACGTTCACGCAGGTAGATACCATCAGAGAACCAGTGTGACGTCGAATCTCGCCAACCTTGGATCGTAGCAAGGGGGATAAACCCCCTCTACGAGCTCGTGCCCTACTCCGGCCAGACGCCGGCATAGGGCCACGTTCACGCAGGTAGATACCATCAGAGAACCCGTGTGACGTCGAATCTCGCCAACCTTGGATCGTAGCAAGGGGGATAAACCCCCTCTACGAGCTCGTGCCCTACTCCGGCCAGACGCCGGCATAGGGCCACGTTCACGCAGGTAGATACCATCAGAGAACCAGTGTGACGTCGAATCTCGCCAACCTTGGATCGTAGCAAGGGGGATAAACCCCCTCTACGAGCTCGTGCCCTACTCCGGCCAGACGCCGGCATAGGGCCACGTTCACGCAGGTAGATACCATCAGAGAACCAGTGTGACGTCGAATCTCGCCAACCTTGGATCGTAGCAAGGGGGATAAACCCCCTCTACGAGCTCGTGCCCTACTCCGGCCAGACGCCGGCATAGGGCCACGTTCACGCAGGTAGATACCATCAGAGAACCAGTGTGACGTCGACTCTCGCCAAACTTGGATCGCTGCACGCGGGACACATCTCCACCACTCCAGCCCTTCGCCCTACTCCAGACAGACGGCGGCATAGGACCACGTTCACGTTCACCATCAGAGAACCAGTGTGTTGTAATACCTTAGAATACCTTTACTTTCATCTCAGCCGTAGGACGTCTACTGGACATAGGCCTCCCTCATGAATCTCTAAGTACTGATAATAAGGGGGTTTTCACCATACTCGACACGCTTCACAAGCGGATTGGCGACCACAGTACGGAATGTAGGTAATGAAACACAAAAGGACGCTGATGCTCATCTTCTGGGGGTATCCCTTGGCAGATTCTAATTCCATGCACGGGAAAGATAGGGGGAGCAACTTTCTACTGCCGGCACCCACGGCGAATACCTCTACGCATACCGGTAAACAACATTACCATACGCAGCACTTTTTTTTCAACATTTGCAGGTCATATTAAATAGCGGGAATATTCACGTGCTTGTTATTGTTGGTGGAGGCAGGTCTTCAGAAAAAGATTTGCGCAGGGCGAATGTTATTTACGAGTATTATTTGTTCTTCACTAATGCATTATTTTTTTATGACAGGAACAATTAGCAGAATTAGAAGCGGCATTCGCTAAATCACATTATCCAGATATCTACTGTAGAGAAGAATTGGCGAGGACGACGAAACTTAACGAAGCCAGGATACAGGTCAGTCATAACTATTTATATTTTAACACATTTTTTAGCATTTGGTCGTTCTCTCGCCACTTTTTTATTAACTTTTAATGTGCCTATAAAATAAATAAATAACATATGCCTATACTGCTGGGCAAAGATCTCTTAATTTCCTTCTCACGATCACCGACTGCTTTCAAACTCTTCCGGGAAGGCGACACGCCAGCGTCTTAGGCCTCGGTGTCGTCACCGCCTGCCTTCAGGCTACCTACTTAGTCACGATCGATGCCCATGATGCACCGTGATAGGTATCGGGGTACATTCTCCATACATGGCCCACCCAATCCCAATTCAGCCTGGCAGTCATTTTACCTGTTTTTACACGTAGCGTGGTAAAGCGAATCTTATCCTCTTGAAGCATGTATGTAAAATGTTATTTGGAATACTAAAACAAGATAACAAATTTGTCCTGCCAATCTGATATTGCGGTAACTAGATCAATAACATTTAATTTTTATTGAACTATATACGAGTATCATTGCCTTTGGTCAAGTTCTTGTTAGAATTACTGCAGGTTGTTAAAATGTAGATACAGAACTAGAGTGCAGTTTAGAGACGTGCCGGTGGGCAGTATGCACGATCCTAAATAGAGATCACGAACATAGTAGTAGCCAAATTGTGGCTACTAAGGTAGGTAAATGTTAATATAGAGTGAAAAATAATCTGTGCCTTAAATATTTTACCGATAAAAACATTATAAGAAATACTTTATCTTCTTTTTTTATTGCTCATATGTTTTACCATTAGGTATAGAATAGGTAGAGTTTCTTTCTATGTTATATTACTTTTGTGTTAGTATTAAGTTAAGTACAATAAATAGTATCTATCTATAGAGGAAAAACCTTTCATCTTCATCATCATCGTCATCTCAGTCGTAGGACGTCCACTGCTGGACTTAGGCCTCTATTATGCATGAATTACCAAGTTCTGGTCATGAGGGGGTTGTGCCATACTCACCACGCTTGGCAGGCGGGTTGGTGAGCGCAGTACGGAATGTGGATACACGGTAAGACGCTGATGCCCATCTTACGGAGGTATCCCTTGGCAGATTGTACTACATCCACCGGGAAGAGAGGAGGTGCAATATTATATTCAACTATACTACTGCCGGCACCCCACGGTAAAAACATTGAACAATTAAAATCTAAATTGAGAGGATATTCATTGTTTGTCGTGTCCACGAGTCATTCTCATCTCATTCATTATGAATGAAAAACACGTGAATCAATAAAATTATGTATTGCATAATCAAAAACTGTAAATCGTCCCTATAGAACCACATTTAATACGACAGTCAAGTCTATTCATAATTATATCTACCGCTCTTGCCGTTTCTCAAAACGATATGATTTTCTTAAAATTTCAAATCTTCGTATATGGACATAAAAGTAAAAATAATAGTGTACGAAAATAGCGCAATAGGTACCTAGCGTTACGCCAGCAGTCGTCTCCGCTGTAATTGTCGAAATATCAATGATGCGCGAATACTGGATAATGCAATTTGGAGCGTAGGCCCGAGGCGGATTGGATTAAAGCGCCATCTGTCGTTCGGTCGTATGAATACGAAATGCTTACAGTTACTCGCGATCTTTATCTCAGTTTTAAAATTGCTCCACCCTCGGGACCCTCGATATTGATTTGTCTCCGGAGCACCTAATTTGTCGCTTTAGATATTTTATTCACGACGAGACTTTTACTTTTTACATCCTTTAATTCTGACCTTTTCCGTAGGTAGGTAAGGTCACGCGTTCATTAGTCGCTACGTGCGAGCTTTCAAGATATATTTTATTCATTGTCACATAAAGATAAGCGTCAATTACTCTTTTATTTTGCGCGCAACGGATGATGTCGCTTAAGAAAATGAAAGGTTCTCGCAAATGTTATTACATGTACCGAAGGTGGCTCGCTAAAAGCACGTAAAATGCGCGAAGGTGAGCGGTATATAGCACCTATAGCATGTGTACAGAACGTCGATACGACGTCAGATGTGTGTAGAGTCTGCACGCGCGCTCCGTAGGAGGCTATTAGCGTTTAGGCGACGCTACATAAGAATGTAAACGTTAAAGACGACAGCAACGTCGAGCTTCACTCCCTCTAGAGAAAATTTCGATATAAAAATACAGCGTTGGGGGCGCGGGTGGCGGGGGGCGGCCCCCGAGGCATTGCAATCCCATCAAATGGATCCGTAACGAAGTTAGCCGCTCATCCTCCCCGCGAGCCCCGACATTGTCTCTGCCCTCAAATGAATTCTACAATTGGAAATAAGAAAATGTTTTGTTGGATCCCGTGCTTTTTCAGTTTAAACGCGACCGTTTTCTTCGGATAACTCGCTCTGTGAATAAGTATCTATTTCTATAGTAAGTTAAGTGAAGAGTTTTAAGAGGGTGAATTGCGTTCTTGTGAAGTAAATTTGCTCATAAATAGAACATCTTTCTTAATGCGGAGCCCACATTTATTCACATTATTAAAATCCAGTTGGAATAAACTTTAATAGCTGCAAAGAAAATCGCAGAACTAATATATTATGCAGTTCCTACAAGATATTAAACAATACCCTAAGTGGAGCGTCTTACTCGTATACAGCATTAATTAACAGATATTGAAGCTATATTAACTATGTATAACTGAAAGGGATATACGTTTTCTAAAAATAAACTAGTCTATGTATAGTTCTGAATAGTTTAGAGGTTATGTGGGGTAAACAGTTTTTCGTTATAACACATGGTAAAATATCGGAAAACCTTATAAAAAAGGTTATAATCAACACATCCCATTTAAGTTTCCTCCCTCTGTATATATACATATAGATACACCTAGCTATATATAGTAATTTCCCGAGGATAGGGCGCGTGTTTCTCAATCTTTTACTTGTTTTTCCAATAAACACGTTTGACACAAAGTTCCATAGAATTTAGAACGTGGAATTTAATAAAGTATCAGGTTAAAATGTATATTATTGTCTATTATTTCTTAATAATAAATACAAAATTTTAGTTGGCAAAATTGTATCTGACTCTTGGCCAGGTCTTGCTTGGTCCATCCGGGATAAGAAAAGATATCAATGATATCATTCATAATAATTAAATCATGCAATATTCAAACTTTCCAATAATTCCTAACGTGGAAGAAAAAATTCTGAAGAGAATAAATTCAAGACGTATCTTGATTTCTTGTCTTCGATGTAATTGACGTTGAATTAATAAACTTAAATTTTCCGTGGCATATTTTGGGCTTCTTGAGGACAAAGTCGTTGAAAAAAAACATATTAGGGTACGAACATATTTTTAAACAAATACTAACTGAACTAGCAAATAAAACCCTATTCTAAACGAAACAATGTTCAACGAACTATTTCAAAAATCTCGAGTTCTCCACGTTTCATGTAACACACGTCTGTGCTTGCATTGTAGGAACGTGCTTCAATATTGTTTTACTTTTATTTCTTAGGAGCAAATAAGGTTGGGAAACGTTGGAAATACTAAATAGTACCCAGTGTACCCACATGTATTTTGGATAGGGAGAGAGAGTGTACGTACCTACCAGCTATATATCGGTTTATTTATATGGAGAGTGCGTACGGAGGGCGCCCCGCCCCTTGCGGGGGTGGGGGTGGGGTGACCACCCTCTCCCTCTAATCAGCTCTAATCACCATATCAAACGACGCACGCTCTCATTCCCGTTGACAACACACAGATTAAGGCCTTTGCTTGTTTTTTCCTTTTATTTACTTTTAACTTCGACTTATTTAAAACAGGATATTTATATTAATGCCTTACTTGATGGAGTTAAGAAAATAAAAAAATATTTTTATCTGTTACGAGTATTTCTCGATCTTAACCTGCATATCATTTTATAAGTCGAGTGAGTCTGTTTAAAATCAGTCAGCCTATGTTAAACATATTTTAGCAATTATCTTTGAGTCGAGATCATATTTTCAATCCCTGGATATCTGACACCTAAAATTTTGTAAAAATTAAGTTAACAAAACATTGGTGTCGATTATGTTTGCAACTAAAGCTAACCGAAATAGATAAAATGGACGTAAATGACAATAAGCTATTTCAGTTTGAGCCCTTCTTAAATTAAAACGAAATAATTTGACCCAATTATACGTTGGCAGTTCTAAATTTAGAATCGTCAAATCTCTAATTATAATTAGCTCTAGGAAGTGCAACAACAGAATCGACACCAGTGCATTAATAGCTGTTAATTCTTAGACTTATACAAGCTGCTCCACAGCATGTTTTATGTACTTTTTGAAAAAGCCCTTAATAATAATTATCAAAATCGGACTACTCTGTAAAAAGTTATGCGTGATTATCATACATTAAAAAAAATACGTGTCGACTTTAAAACCTCCTCTGTTTTTTCGTCGGTAAAAAAACTATGTGCATATTTAACACGTGCTTTAAGAGTGAATAAAAGGCGTATTCACTGCCGTTCACTAACCAATAGGGGTAGGTCCCATTTGTTCTATGGATCATGACGTCATAGTACAAAATGACACATTTTCGTCCCTATTTTTTCCATGGAACTACATACTACCTTTTCACCCGAGTTTCATGTCATAGAACAAAATGAGAATCAGTTTTTCCCAAAACCTTCCATGAAAATTCAAACTATCAAAATTTACGTTTATTTCCATTACGATAAACAAAGATCCAATCCAATCATTGTAAACAAACAACAATAAATAAGTGAGGACCCTGCGACTGCAGCTCTCTCAAAATCCGTTATGTTGCGTTACGGCCTCAGAATAATAACGTAACGTTACGGCATTATATTTTTTGTTAGTGAGTAACCATCTAATCAAAAATGCCACTAAGACAAGTGGTAGCAAATCATTCTCGAGTGGCCAGTTTACATATCAACTTCAAGAAGTTTATATACCTATGTACTTAGTTTGTTCTATGGAACAATTTGAGACAAAAATTACAAACTGTTCTATAGTACAAATAGAGACAATATTTTCTCAAATTGTTCTATTACGTCATGTTCCATAGAACAAATGGGACCTACCCACCAATGGGTAGGTCCCATTTGTTCTATGGAACATGACGTCATAGTACAAAATGACACATTTTCGTCCCTATTTTTTCCATGGAACTACATACTAAGTTACTAGCTGACTAACCTGAGAGGATGGTTATAGGTGCTGGGCAAGCCAAATCCATCTAACAATAGGCACTGCAGCATCCCCTACAGCATGTATACTAGTCGCCTACTGTATAAATCATATGATTTGCACTATAGTAGATGTGAATGGCCTTATCTTTTACGCAGGTCTGGTTTCAAAACCGTCGAGCCAAGTACCGCAAGCAAGAGAAGCAGTTGCAGAAAGCATTAGCGCCGGCGGTACTACCAGGCTGCAACGGCATGATGAGGAACATCCAGGGCTACCGGGGCTACCAACCGTACCCACATCCGAACACCATCAACCGGTATCCACAGGTATGTAGTGAATTTGAAAAAATAATACTTACAGTAGGTCTACCATGACTTCTGACAATCTATACTCGCTAGCGACTGTAGTTAAGAAAATGTATGAAAACTTGTGCAGCGCCTCTAGTGGATAGTTTGGTACTAAAATACGCAGTAAACTATACTACAGTGACTGTAGTTTGGGCTTCATTTGCTTAGAATTTGGTACCATGAGTAACAAATCTAACTGATGTCATAGTAACGTACTATTACTACTGTAGTAACGGCAGGCGATCTAACAGTGAAAACTCATGGTAGACACACAGGATGCAAAATGCCATGCAGCGTTGGTGACGTGCTTAGTGAACGTAATCACTGCGGTATTGCTGTTGTAATAGGTAGGGGTTAGTGTTTTAGGTAGTTGGACTTGCCTAAGGGTTACCCGTTAAGCGGTAACCCCTCGTCATTTAGTGGTATAAAAAATCTGTGACGGCAAGTAGAGGGAGGCGTAACGGAATGGTGGCCCAGACAGGGTTTTAAAAATGTCGGTCGTGCGGCAGCAAGATAGACAGACGAATTATACAAAGCAAACGATGGATCGGACTAACCCAGTATCGTGGCGGATGGCATAAATTAAGGGAGGCCTATACCGATGATGATGATGTTGAATAGGATACTTTTTTTTTTTAATTCTCGATTTATTTACAGGACTTTTACCTTTGTTGGTATGTCAGTAGTCCCATCATACCCTAAATACTAAGTATTTGATATAAAATGTTTTTTACAAATTTGGGCTAGATCTACCTTAAGTTCCAAAATTCTTTATATTTTGAGACTATTAAAAAAATTTATCACAACTTCATGTTACCTTTTGAACTAAGGCATATAATAAATTTATTAAAACGATTTATCAATTTTGGCTACCATCTCCTTACACTCCTATGTTGGCCAATCAGGGTCTAAGTTTAAATTGCCAAATTTTTCGATTTTGAATATTTTTGCATATAAGTAAATTAAAAGACTCAGAAAACTCTTAATTTTACACACTGAATGAAGCTCCTACACCTCTACGAGAACTACTGTAACACTAAAATTCATTATTTTTAGAATAACAAATTAAAATTTCCCATTAGTATAACGTTATTTGCATTATTTTCAGCGGTCACGCGCTGGGACCTTAATCACTTTACCACGTAATCACGCCGACTGATTAGTGCTCGCTAATGAACACTGCCAAATACTGGCTAGCTTTTAGGTAACGGAGATATGCATAGGCAGGTATAAATGATGGATACCATAACAAAACCATTTTTTTATGTATTCAAGTATTCTGTCAAACATTTGGTACCTTTAAAACAAGCAATGCTTACTTTGGGGCTAGATGATGCTGTGGCCAATGTCCAACATTATTTATTTATTGTTATATACCAAGGATTTAGTGAACTTTACATTTTTACATTCATACTAGTAATAATTTATTCACGGAATAAAATATTTAATTTATAATTTCAAGTCCATTGCTATCGTATCCAAGTATTTTACCACCAAAGTTATATAATGTAAACTCCCTTAGGCAAGTAGCTTAATATTTCGTGATTTGGCGTAAATTTAGTAACTTCTTTAGGAATAACACTATGTCTACAAGGTTTTTTAATTTTTTAATGTTTTTTTTAATTAGTTGTGAAATTTTGTACTCATTTTGACGATGAGATTTTTTATGGTAATCAAGACTTGGATGTTGCAACTAGAAGGATCATAACTTTGGTTATTATATAGAAACGAATCATTGTAAAGAATTGGGTTCGTTTCGATAGCTTCCATCTTGAATGATACTAAGAAAAAAAGAAGGAACTACATATGTACATGTGAATGTATATAAAAACATCACGGGCTTACGAAACTAATATGAGAAGCACTACTTATCACATAAAATATGGGTATTACCAACTTACGTATAATTCTCATGACCTTAAAATATATACCTACCAGTTATGTAGGTAGATTGTAGGAATAACCAATCACTACATAGTATAAAACAAAGTCACTTCCCGCTGTCTGTCTGCCCCTGTATTTTCTTAAATCTTTAAAACTACGCAACGGATTTTAGTGCGGTTTTTTAAATAGCTATATTAATTTAAGAGAAAGTTTTTTTTTATGTAAAATACATGCATAATATAGTAGAGACACACTGATAATTTTATAGGTTCTAATGTGACGTTGTAAATAAACACATTTTTTTGCGCTTACATTGCAAACGCTGGCCCCTACGAGATAGATCAAAATAATGTACTACAGTATTGTACACCTTAAAAAGATCTACAAATAAGTTCGAAATTTTGCATTTAATATAGATCAATATGGCATTTTACAGCATGTAATTTAATAAAATATTTTCGAAGATATTACTGAAGATATTGCAGGGACAAAGCGGTTGTGACGGTACTGTTCTCGATTTGGAAGAAGCAGTTGATTTTCCTATAGAATTTCTTAGTTCTTTGAACCCGTCTGGACCCCCTTCTCATAAAATGGTGTTGAAAGTAGGTTGTCCTGTTATTTTATTAAGAAACCTGAATCTACCTAAACATTGCAGCACGCGTTTGCTGGTAAAATCACTAAAAACTTTCATAATAGAAAGCACAATACTCACTAAATGTAGTACCGGAGAAGATGTATTGATTCCCCGAATTCCTCTGATACCTTCGGATTTTCCGTTCGAATTTAAACACCTACAATTTCCGGTATAGATATCTTTTGCAATGTCCATTAATAAATCGTAGGGTCAAACTTTCAACGTTGCAGGCTTAGATTTGAGCGTTGAGTGTTTTTTTTCACATGGCCAATAATATGTCACTCTTTTAAGAGTAACCTCTAAAGAAAACAAAAACAACATAATTTGTATTGTCTAATGACAAAAAAGCTGTAAATGTTGTTTAAAAAGGTTTATTGTCATATTCCCCACTAAGAAATCCCCACTAGTGGGGATTATGACAATTCTAATAAAAAATTGGCGTTTTCCCCACTATCAATTTTAATTCTGGTTGGTGGGGATTATGACAATAAAAATAATTTCGGTTTATTTTTAATTATCAGTCCCCACTCAGTGCCTTCTAAAACAAAACGAATAAACCTTATTATCAAATTTTAATAAGAGTTTTAACCATAAAATGGGCAATCAATATAAAGTTTCTTACTTTACGACTGTATATACGTTTATCAATAATAGTAAGGAAATATTGTTTGTTGAATCTTGATATTATGTTCAGTTTAAACAATTGTTAATCATAGTTATGTATAGGGAGAAATCGTATTTTATTTTCTTTAAGTTTGTATGAATCCAGCCGATGGCCTATTTTTGTCTTAAATGTAAGTCATTTATGTTAAATATTATCAATCTGACAATTTCAACTACATAGTTAGTTTTAAGTCAATTATTTTCAATAACTCTTAATCAAAAACATTTTTAATCAGTAGTTTACCTGAAATGTGTTTATTCTCTCTCGGACAACATCAAATATTTTGAAATGTAGCCGAAAGAAACCCACAACTGATTAAAATCTTTATGTATAAGAGGGTGAAACTTTAGGAAGCATAGGTTAAAACTGTGATGTTGATTACAAAACTAGTCGATTTTTTAAATTTGTGGTAGTGTTTTTAAATGTTATCTAAAGTGTTGTAATTGTAACTGTTTCATCGTTAATCAATCAATAATAATGTATATATATATAAATAATATATTTTATATAATAATTTAATCTAATTGATTACCTATTTAGACATTAGACATTTAGTTATTAAAACATAATAATCTAACAGTTACACCAATTAGTTATCCACCAGTTATTTATTTATTTATTTATTTATTTATTTTAGAAGGCACTGCGTTGGGACTGATAATTAAAAACAAACCGAAATTATTTTTATTGTCATAATCCCCACCAACCAGAATTAAAATTGATAGTGGGGAAAACGCCAATTTTTTTATTATAATTGTCATAATCCCCACTAGTGGGGATTTCTTAGTGGGGATTATGACAATAAACCTTTAAAAAGACATTCTGTAGTATATTGGAATCAGCACTGTACCCGTGCGAAGCCGGGGAGGGTCGCTAGTTTACTATAATGAACGTTAAGACACTAAAAAAGCTCCTTTGCCGTTCCACTCAATAAAATTTGAATCATTGCTACCACTAAAGAACATAATGCTATTAAACTTGAACAGTCCCAAACGTTATTAAAATCCGTTAATCGCTTATACCGAGCTCGCGGTATCACTGGCGCACGGTAATGGTGATTTTTCAGCTTTATCCACCTATGTGGCCGCAGCTTTATGCTCATTAACACCTCGTTTGAACCATGGTGAGTTTGCGTCATAATTACACCTAGAATAACGAGGTTCCGACACTAAAAATCTGATTTAATTTGATTTTTTACCTTATTTGCGCCTTGTGGGGCAAATATGGTGCCACTGAAAATCAGTGCCGTGTTCTCACGGCGTGTGCTGAGTTGGTGACCAGTTTATGTCTCATAAGATTTTTATTCTGTTTAAATTATGTAATTTTAATTCTAATTTACCTGTGAGTCGTAAATAAATATTTTCTTATTCTTATTTTACGTTAGTGAGTAGCTTTGTGTGCTCGACCTTCTAGAATCTATGCTAATAAAATAAAAGCATGTTCACTTTTTATAATAATCTTCAAATACATTACATAAAAAACAAGGCTTTGTTCAGTATGTTATTTATTCGCGTTGGGACTTCAGGATTCAATGATATTCCTTTTTTTCAATTGTGAAGAAACTCGTAAAATCGCGAGCCCGTACTATTGATGTTTTTCTATGATATTATACAAATGATTAGGGATAAAAATTCTAGGGTTGGTAACGTCGAGTTTTTTTTTTACTCTACCTCTCTATAACAAGTTAAATAAGTACAATTTAAGGTGAGTTGACGACATTTAGACTGTGTAGTACTAAATGTCTTCGACTCACCTTTATTCTTAGTGATTTAACTTCTTCATCATCTTCATTCTCATCAGCCCATTGCCTGCGCTACTCTAAGCGGATTGTATCTCCCCTGACTAGGGATCCCCCTTAGTCAGGATTTTTTTTATATCTCCCGTAGGGGGTCCATCAGGGAAGACAACATGCCTTCACTGTCCTTACTGACATTATCAATCCAGCATGCCCGTGGAAGTCTCCGACATTTATATACTTATCAAGCACCCAGTCAGTGCTTTGGTCTACCCGTCGTCACTCCGTCTTACCAGGTGCCTTGCCTCCATCAAACTCCTTAATATTAATAAGAACTAATATTGTCCCACTGCAGGGCTTGTCCTTCCTTCCACAATTCCCTATTGTGGTCCAGTCTTCCAGGTATACGTCCAATTCGTCTCTGCATCGACGTCTTGGTCTGCCGCAAATCGGTTCCTGTCTTGTAGGATCCATTCGGTGGTAGATTTAGCCCATGACTCATCCCGTTTGTTCTCCGCTCGCTTCCAACGTTATATGACTAAGTCGTGTTTTGCCTAAACTTCAATTTTCAGTAGCGATATGGCTATAAAGCTTGCCTGACTATTTCGCTGATTTTCTACAAAGTAGACTGCCTTTTTCGATAACGTGTCTTATTCTCAAACATACACTATCGCGTTATGCCTAAACTTCGAAGATATCATCGTTATGTTCATCGGACAAGTAATCTTATAGTAGCTTATACGGTTGAACTCTAAAATGAAGTCAAAGCCGAATTGATCAGTACAATCTAAGAAAAGAGTCTTTATGACAAGAACTGAAATAAAAACAGTATTTGTACTTGTATTAAGGAAACGCGAGGAGAAAAAAATATGTTTTATTTAATTTGAAGTACAAAAGGAAATAATATTGACTTGTTAATTTTCGAAAAAATATTCAAAAATTAAAAATGATATGATATATATAATAATCTGTAGATTTTTATCATCCTTATCAAATTAATTTAAAAAAAGGAGTTTCCGTTTTTTTTTGTACTTCGAATGAATTAAAAGTTGAACTATAAGTTATTTTACAAAGTTGCTTTTTCATTTTATATCACGAAAAGACGTGATAGCTCTAATAATATTCAAAAAAAATTGTATGTATGTATACTTGATGCCTATTCACGCAAAAACTACTGTACTGATTAAACTGAAACTTTAAAAATTAATAGATGGTGGAGTTCACACATAGATCAAAGTTCTTTATTCAGCAGGTCATCAGGTAAAGTTTGGGGTCATGAAGTCATCAAAAAATAATTCCGCAGTCTGCCAAATTCCTTCCGTTAGTAAGGTCACGTAAGGTGGATAGTTTCAAGGATAACTCGGAACAGTGTTCGGATACGGGCGGCAGTGTCTGCCAAAGTCCCTCATTCAGGGCTGGATGTTTGCACTTAGAAAAAAAAAACAAATAAACTTTACGCTAGCAAAGCGGCGTATAAATACTAGTTTGATTATATATAAAGGCTAAGTACAAATTAGAAACATGAATAACAACAGCTTCAAATTAGTGACAAAAGTGTTAGTCCAAACGCGTTTTAGGCATAACCCGTATTAAGCATAAGCCGTTTTAGTCCAAATGCGTTTTAGTCTCAAGTTCAACAGAGAAGAATGCATGTTGATAATTGGAAAGTTAACGTTTTATGCTAAATGCGACATAGACTAAATAGCGAAGTAGGTCAATTAAGTTTAAGGCAAGCGAAGAACAAAGGGCGCAGTTCACCATTTGTAATCCAGTCTGATAATCAAATTTCTGAATTTACCATAATTATATCCTTTGTCCGTACAGCACCACGGTAGCTACGAAGAGTTGCAGAAGGATATATTCTCCCTGTCGCAGATGGGAGGCGGCTCATATCCCATGCCACAAGGCTTTTCTATGGGACACAGTGCTAACATGAGCGCCGTCGGCATGCGACAGGATACCATGGGTGAGTTCAACCTTCAGGCATGTAATCATTTTACCGTTGTTGCTCCAGTGACCGACAACGTATGTATTTTTAATGGTAAAAATGATAACTTCTACTTATATTTACAAAGTGCGTCGTGCTTTCTTATTAACTGGATGAATAATTAGAAATCTCGTGTAAATATTTATTTATATGCCAAAAGCTATATCGACGTCCTCCGTGGCTCAGTTGATCTAATAGCCGGCTCAGACATAGGAAGTTGCGGGTTCGATTCCTGCCGGGGGAACAAATGTTTGTATCTGCAAATATTTGTCTCAGCTGGAGTGTCTTATAAAAATTAAAAATGTAGTGACAAAAAAAATTAAGTATTCTGCTATAGTTATATAGTTATGCTATAGTTTAAGCTTTGCTTAGTTTTTCATATTTAGTGTAGTAATTTTAAAAACTTTTACACTATATTTATAGAAAATAAAAAATGCTATCAAAGTTTTGGCTCTGACGGGGCCTTTACCGTTCGGCCACGGAGCAATTAACCGTCGGGTTGAAAATCTTGACTGCCTTTATCGGTTTCGAACCGAGTAGCGACATCTAGCAAAAATCTTTAGAAATATTCTTGCCCACTGTCCGACAACAAGTAGTCAGTAGCAGTGAAGAGATGTCATTTCAGTTAATTTTATAAGCTATTTTTTTCCCGATTGATGAGTCCCGTCGGAGACAAAATTTTGATTGCATTTTTCATTTTCTATAAATGATACCTTAGTGTGGGTTTACACTTTTAATACAAAATAGCTTATAAAATGTACGCTACCTATTTCTTATGTTCCACAAAATTACAAACCGAAATTTTGAGAAGCATCAAATTTCATCTATCATATAACTTCAACGATCAACACACAAAATCGTTTTCCGCAGAAATCTCCCGTAACCAATCTAACTTTAAACCGCCCCAAACAAATTATTCATCGTAATATCAGTAAGAACTAAAATGTAAGTTTGTACCGTAAAACAAAAAGCGGTAGACGGCGCGGAGGCAGCTTTCATCAAGTTTCTATTAGAGCCGTCAAGGCAATTATAAAGTTGGAGCGTCACCGAGGCTATCGAGGCCTCTCGTTTTTATACAAATATCCCTCGTGATAATGGGAAAACTTGTTCCCGCCAGCGCTGCGGCTAAGTTCCAACAGATGATCTTGAAAACGAGAAAAACTTGATTACAATTTATTATCGCTGGCAGTCCTTTCTTTTCACAAAGCTTTTTAGAAATTAACGATCGACGCTTGGTGGGGAACTTTTTGTTTGATGGTTTTCTTAAATTTAATCACCGATCGGTTTAATGAATTTTATTCACTCCAACTAACTTTATATGGCGCGTACATTAAGATAAGACCTAGTTTCTATAATTTAATATGTTTTGCCGGATATTATTAATTAAAGCTCCTCAAGACGAACGCCAAGGTTTAAGCAAAAGCTATCTTGAAAATGTATGTTTTCCTACTGTCAGAAAATTTTCTCTAGTTAAATGTTGCAAGAAAGCGAAATACGAACACTTCATCGTATTACATATCCTATCGTCTTATTGTTTTCCAACCAACGGGGAAATTTCCTCCTACATCTTCCGAGAATCTAATAAATTCTTTTTCTTATTAACTCGACGAAAAAAATAGGAACTACAAAAATATGAAGGCGGCAAAGCATGAAACGCAATGCCGCGGGCGAGATTCCTGCGTAACAAAAAACGAGCAAGTAATCGAGGCGAGGCATCGTACCGTAGATATTCTAATAAGAAAATTTCCACTACATTTACTTTGGCGGGCGTCCTCGCGGCGTCTTGGCAAATATCTTATTTCCTGCGGCGAGATTGCATCTTGAGAAAACGCGAGGGTAGATCCACTTCACTATTCGCTACCCTACCCTTGGTACCTTCTTACATACAAAGCTATATACGTAGGATCACATCTATGTTATCGTAGCTTCGTAGAGGGTTGTCGCTACGGCCTACGGAGATGCTACGAGTTTCGTAGAGCTTTGGTAGCGTATCTTCGTAATGTAACGTTGCGATGGTTTGTTACGTTTTGATTCAAGTGATGTTTGTATAATTGTATCGTCTTTCGACTATTTAGGAGTTCTAGATGTTTAGGGGAAATATTTTAAAAGCCCTTTAGGGCCAAAATCATACAGTGTTAGAAAACTTGATAACCAGAGTTGAACATTTTTGATAAAAGGCGCGATATAACATTTCTATTTAAAAAATAAAAATAGGCTAGTTTCGTGTCGGCCCACGCACTATGTAGGGTTACGTAGTTCAGAACCCTTAATCAGACAAAAAATATCTTTGCAACCCCAAATGGTTTTAAAATACCTATTCAACCAAACTTAAAGCGCCTTGCGCGGTGCTTTGTCGATTCTCGTTTGGTACTAAAGTGGTTCGAGGTAATTACAAACTTTACGATTTGGTGGTTGGAAGTCTGTTCTGGAACCTATTTTGTAAGGAACTGACATTATATATTACATATTTTAAATAACCCCAAATGGTTTTAAAATACCTATTCAACAATAAAATAATAATAATAACACATAATAACATCAAGAAAAAATAATGTTTATCCCCACCTTACGTGCATGGAGGTTTTTAGGACTAATAGTCTCTCCACAAAGCCGGTGACGGATGCACAGACAGACAAACAAAGTAAAACTATAAAACATCCCACGGTAGGAGAACGATAACTTTTGCAGGAGTACATACAAATATACATATAACAGGCTACCCAAGGAAATAAAAAATGCAGATTCATATAACATATTTAACACATATTCATTTAGTGGTTGCATAATAAATGGAATGGACTTGAAATGTTTCGACTTTTGATAAAAAGTATTTTTATTGTATCATTCTAATTTTGACTTGGTGCTTTTGTTGTGTTTAATTCTGGCTAGAAGTTTTATCTTAGTTGGAGCACGTAGAATAAGTTTTTAGGAACTGTCAATATGAACTCGGAAAGTCCCTCAAAAATTTAACAAGTTCTCAGTCAAAGTTATTATGTCTCCAGGTATGACAGCCGAAGACGAATGGTACAACAAATCCCTGTCGGCACTACGAATGAACAGCGGGCACCACGCAAACCTAGCGGCTACGCCCATGTTGCAATACCAGACCTAATCGCTGCTGCACGGCGCCGATTGGTCGCCGGCGCCGGCGCACGACTACGCACCGCCGTAGCGAGCGCGTAATGGAACACGGCCTACGCTATAGCGGTAAAATTTTAACCGCGGGTATACATACATAGGACCGCCAACAAGCCAGTGTTGCTATAAGTTTGCATGTGATCCAACCTTTTTTGGTCTATTATACTTACAAAAGCCACTGAGCCAGTGTTTCTAGATGTTTGCATGTGATCCCTTTTGGACCTTTTTGAATTCTTATTATTCATCGTAGGTAATACCCATTTATTTTGCCTCGGGAATAATAATAAAAATCTATAATTATCCTAATCACTTTCAAAGAAATCACCATGTCTATGTCGAAAGCTTATCATTTTGTTCTTGTTTAAAATTTGCTTAAGTGACTTATTATTTGGCAACGTTGAAATTTCTATAGTATAAACGCGGTGTGATTTCAAGATGCGATGTGGAGTGAAGTGAACATTTCAAACATAATTTGTATCAAGAGTTTCTAAAAACGCATTGATTTGTATTTAAACTGGTTTGTCATTTTGTGGTGGAAATGCCTTGGAATTCGAGGTGTTTGCGGTAGATACGAGTGCTAATGCACTAAAATAAGGGTAGGGACAGAGTACGTTCGTAAATCAAATCATGTTTTAAATAATCGTTGTAAAACATATCGTGAAAATGTTGTGTATTTGCTCCATTTCTTTTTTATTTTATTTCGGAAACAAACAGTTGAAATTTGATATGTACCTCTATAAAGACAGTTTATTATTTTTCTATTGCTATAGATAATTTATCAAGATTCTGACTAATATATCATTTGCATAAAAAAATAAAATGCTTTTTGTATGCTGAAATGTAACAACGACGTGTGTGGAATACGTCGTCACATAAATTGACAAATTTATATACTTACCACGCGATTTTCTTGTTGTTTGTTATTTGAAATGTGTCTTAACTGAATTGAGTTTAGAGTGCTAAAGGTTTATACTTTCATAAAAACATGCAGCTATTAATATAAGTTTCCACGTACTACCGACGTTTATTATGATTGAGCTAAATAATTAAAAATATTCCGTCGACAATCAGCATAATCTGCCGACGGCTAAAGTCCCGTTGTCCGGGGCGAGATCGATTTTGCATGAATTATAACATTGTAACACGTAGCATTCGTAAAATATTATATTATTCATATAAAAGAACAGATGGAATCACAAAAACAACAAATATTTTTATGAAATTCTCTTAAATATTAAGACAAAATAAATCAATTTGGGTTTAAATAATCGTGTTTATATATATTCGTAAATAGGTAGAGTTAGTGTTTTAATTTAAGTGTCGTTTTCACGATATGCGTAATGTGTATGCTAGTCATAATGTACAGATATTAAAGTAAACTAGGTAAGTGACTCTTCATGTTTGTTGATTTGATAATGCGGCTCTGTGTTATTTTCCTTAGGTTCAATATTAGGTAAAAAACCGTACGAGCATTTTGAAGTTATCTCACAAACATTTTGCTGGCGTCGGCCGGCGGCGTGGCGGCGGTTGCGCCTCGCCATTTTGCCGACGGGAATTTTATCCGACAGTTTTGCAAAACATTCTTAACGTGTTTATGAAATTTTACCAAGACATTCTACAATATAACTGATAAATATTCGCGATTCGTTAACATATTTTTTAGTTTTAATATTACAGGATTTTATCGCGTACCTTTTTTATTATTTTCCCGACGTTTCGAATACATTTCAGCGTTGTTGGTCGCGGGAGGACTATAATAAAAAAGGTACGCGATAAAATCCTGTAATTTTAAAACTAAAAAATACATTCTACAATATTTAATCATTTAGATATCTATGGTTTCTTTTCAAATAAATATGCAATCCTAATGTTTTACCTACATCAGCTCTCTGGAGCCTGTTGTTTTAACTAAGCACGTAGTAGTTTTATTCCATCACAGATATTGAAATAGAGCTGCAGTAAAAAGTTCGGTCGTTATTCGGTTATCGGTTACAATCCATGTTAATAAAAGCATTGGTTATTGCATGATTACAGTAAGCTAATGACAGCTCAACGATATTGTATGTTAACTATTAATGTTAGTCCATTTAAAATAAGCCATGGTTCCATATTAAATGGTTACTAGTCATTCCAATCAATAAATAATTAATTTCAATATTTGATCTCATAGTAATAAGTACTAACAAACAATAGTTTGGCTTTGTACAGATTTAAATAAATTGAGACTGTTCCGGATACAAATTGTTTTCCAATAACGGTCAGTACATTTGAGCATTTCATGTAAATATAATGTAAGGGAACTCCTCTTAATAAACATGTGTAAAATGAAATAAATTGTCTAAAACGTACTGCATCTCTTTTATTTTTGTAACACACGTCCTTATACCGAGAACAAAAACACATAGCAAGGCCTTTGTATATAATTGCTGTCACTGTCAAGCAGCGCTTCCGTCCAGTAAAAGAAAATAGCGCTGTTCGAGGGAACTATTTTTGAACACTTTCTAATGCAAACGCCTCACCATAAAATATTTATATATACTTACAGGGTGAATTTTTGAGACGGGACAGTAAGGGCAGGTACCTTAACCGTTATAGTTACAGGAAAACGTTTTTAGAAGACTATCCATAATTTTTTAAGATATTCTGAACTGCATTTACAGATTTTGGAAAAAATGTACAGTCAGCAAGAAAATGGTAATTTTACGCAAAAACTTTTTTTGATGCTAATCGATCCTCTTTCTTATTAGGATCAAAAGTCTCTACTGGACCGACTGAGGTTTGAGTACTAGAAATGTCAGGAATTGCGAAAAACTTTTTCCATACGTTTCGGTAAAAGCTTCGATCAAATATAACCTAGATACAACATTACCTTACGAAACTACGCAAGAAAACGGCTTGATTTTTACTTTTGAAATCTGTCAAAACTACGATATATGTATCTGTCAAAACTACGATAGAACATAAACCCAATGGAGTAGTTTTCGTATAATATTTTTTTTGCTTTATGAAATTTATGAAGAACTGTTATTTTACTGTAAATTTATGACCTAGATAGCTTGCCCTGGCTTCGCTCAAGTTATCATTTTTGTAATAACCTTTCTCCATTGACTCCGAAATACATTCATATACAAGTGAGATTGTTTGTTCTCTTTTCATATAGCAACGACTGAACAATTTAAGTTAATATTTTTACTAACCCAAACTTCGAGGCATTTGGTAATACATGAATTCAAAGGGTAAATAATTTGATAACAAAAATACTTTTATTTATCACTTACTACTAGCATTTCATTTCTTACTAATAACAATTATAATAACAATTCATTTTCATACTCGTATTTTCATACACCGTCAGGTGACTGCTCGAAGTATTATTAATATTTTGGGTTGAAGTAGTTTGCAGAATGGAAATATTTTTTAGTGGTATACAATTCCCACTGAATTTACTACTTAGCTCTAAATGAGCTAACATCTTCTTGTATGCTGCTTTAAACTGGCACGTATTAGGGTTATTTTTTATTATTTTTATATATTCTTCGAAGTCCGTTTTTTGTGGTGTACATGTCTGATTCAGCAAAATGGTCTGAACAAACTACACTGGAGTCATTAGGTGTATAATATTCGTCATTGCGTTCTTCTTTAACCAATAACCGCCATATTTCTCTTTGAATTTCGTTTTTGGGAAATCTGTTATTTAAAACTACTTTTAGATTAAAATGTTTTAAAAATAAGGCGACTCCAATATTTTGCAATGTTATTGTTCTGAACCAAGGTTATATTTGTCCTTGTCTTACATTACGCGTGTGAAAGAGACATCATCGAAGCCAAATTATTAGGATATCAATTTTTTTAAAACTAATTTAGAGATGATTACTAGATTATTTAGAAGTTTAATCACTCTATGTACTTGTAAAAATGTAATACTTTCCGAAAATACGAGATTCCATGTTGTTTTTTCCTTGCGAGCGTGATATTTTTACAACTTTACGAAACATTTCGGCATTGTTACACACGTGACAGTCGGCGCGATACTGACGGCAAAAGAGTGCAAACAATGAATTTTTGCACTCTTTAGTCTGGTCACTTTTATTGAGCTTACGCGATATCTAGGTTATATTTGATCGAAGGGTAAAAGAGTCAAACTTCTAAATTAGCCAAACTTTTTGGTATGGGTAGATCCGCTATAATCCGCTATTAAGAAGACTGGGAACGGTGGTTGCGGTAGTGCGATGATTATGGCTTTAGACGTCGGCGTCGGTTCTTCATCACTACTACTGATGTCTTCGGAGTTTTGTGTAAGTGAACAAAATACACTGGTATGATCTCTACTAGGCTCCAATGTTCTGTTGGGGGCGCGGGTACTGTGAAGGCAGGCGGATGGAAGTGCCCAACCTTAGTCTCTATTGAAATTGCGGATTCTGTTTATTTCAATGGCTTCACGTACCTTCCGAGGCACAAAGAATTTCTCTCGAGAAAGCAGCCGCGCCTTGTCGAAACGGATGTAATGGGAAGCACCGGCGGTCAGCGCGTGCTCTGCGATGGCTGACTTTTCTACATCTGCATTCTTCATTGCCCGTATATGTTCCGTTAGCCTAGTAGAGATATTCCTCTTAGTTTCACCCACATACGAACTACCGCAGTTACATGGAATTTCGTAAACGCCCGGTGTGGCTAGGGGATCTCTATCTTTAGTAAATGTTATAGTTGTCTTTTTCATTATTTTCCTCACTAGTAAACACGTGTTGTAAATATACATCTGCTTTATTGTCATGAGTTTTGTTCTGTTGTATATTTTTGTCGTAGGGGTTAAGTGTTTGTAGTGGAAGAGTTATTTTGTGTTATTTGTAATCTTTTAAGTTAAGTTTTGGTAGCTGATCCCCATACCTCTATTAGATAATTAAGGTGAGATTTGATAAGTGAATTGTAGATAGTGTATGAAACAGATTTAGGGTAGCAGCGAATATTATTCCGGAGCACACCGAGTAACGAAGATAGTTTTGTTTCTAATTGCCGGATGTGTGGTTTCCATGTAATATGTGTGTCAAGAATAAGCCCAAGATACTTTTCTGATTCTACTTTAGATAATGGTAAATTGGTAATGTATAGTAAAGTTCTGGATATTTTTGTTTTTGTTATAATAGATGATTTATACAGCGTCAGCAACTGGTAATCATGCTGTACCTATGGGACGCTGCAGTGCCTGGGACATTGTTAGATGGATTAGGCTTGCCCAGCACGTATAGGTACCCCTTTATACAATCCTCTCAGCTCAGACGACCTCTGTGGCGCAGCGGACGAAGGTCCGCCTGCGACGCAAGAACAACATTTCAGCTCAATCGGTAACCGATAAGTGGATCAAATTTAACTTGCAAGATTTGACTACCTACAAACATCGGGACAGGTGAAACTAAATAAAAGCTTGTAAAAAATGGGATATACCATCCTTTGGGATTTTCCGTGGGGTGCCGGCAGTAGAATGTAACCCC
This sequence comes from Pasiphila rectangulata, assembly GCA_963082625.1. Taxonomy (NCBI): domain Eukaryota; kingdom Metazoa; phylum Arthropoda; class Insecta; order Lepidoptera; family Geometridae; genus Pasiphila; species Pasiphila rectangulata. Next base: position 12,922,113 of record OY720249.1, read on the forward strand.
TCCTCTCCTGCCCGTGGATGCAGTAAGGGATATCTCCAGAAGATGGGCAGCAGCGTCTTTCCGTGAATCGACATAACATACTGCGCTCGCCAACCCGCCCGCCAAGCGTAGTGAGTATGGCAACTACCCCTCATGGAGATCCATGAGGGAGGCCTGTGTCCAGTAGTGGACTTTTTACGGCGGAAATGACGACGATGAAAAAATGGGACCTAATTCAAAGCATATCTCTACGAACACAAACATAATTTTTCAAATCGGTTATCCACGACGGTGTTCTGAGGTAACAAAGGTTAAAAAAAGCGGGAAGTTGACCTTGACCTTCTTCTTTTTGAAGTCGGTTAGAAATAAACGCAAGAAAAGCTGGCTAATCATATATTTAAATGAAATCCTGCGGCGTCGTAGCGTAGTGCGGGTTGACGACGCTGTTCCGACTCAGATAGGCTGCAAGAAGCGATGTGACAATGCGCTCGCCGTCGATCGTCGTCCAGTAGTTGGCGGCTGCGGCCCCTATCGTCTGGCTTTGACCGCATTCCTGAGTACATAGTTTATAATAAATAATATGGCAAAGGGGCAGGCCATGTAGATCGCAGAACAGAGGGCCGATGGGGCCGAAAAGTTCTCGAGTGGAGGCCACGGGCCGGCAAGCGTAGGACGTCCACCAACAAGATGGGCTGACGACCTGGTGAAGACCGCAGGTCGACGGTAGACGCTTCCAACCGCAATAACTGGAAATCCATCAGTGTAATCCAGCAGTGGACGTCCTATGGCTAAAATGATGATGATGATGAATAACTGCACTCAACACTTTCTAGTCCACAACTAAGCAAAGCTTGTATCAAATCAGTACTATGGAAACCAGATGATTGGTAGAATAATGAAGTATAATATTTTTTATAGAAAATACACATACTTATCATAGAAAAATACCCTAAAATTATCATACTTACATAAAATAAATATATTACTCAATAGCAGCCTTGTTTCCGATCCGTTGGTCGGTCGTTCGTTCGGTTCGGCTATTCTGGTTCGATTCCAGTCGTGCAACAGTATTCTTTTTCTTTCAAAAATGATGTAGGTAAGTAGGTACTTACACCGACGAGACATCAAGACCGGCCTTATATTAGCAGAAGACCAGCGCTGTGACATGCGGCAGCATTATGCTTAGCTTAGGAGCGTTTCACCACCACTTAATTTTACAATAATGTACTTCATAATTTTAAGTAGATAATGGTGTCGATTCTGTAGTTGCACTTAATAAATCATAATAAAATCACAGATTTGAAATTTCTCAAGGACCATGCCAAGAAATGTACGAACAGAACTGAACAAAACTCCAATGGCTATATGTGATATATCACTGGATAGCTTATAAGCTGAGCAAAAGTTACTATGCCGCCTAGTTCTAAATATGAGTATGTTCAGACTACTGTGATAAAGATGGCAAAAAAAAATAACATAACTGTTTTGTTTTGACGAGGAGGAAATCTGGGGAAAGACCCGGGACGTGCTCCGTCAAGGTACGATAGGGGCTCCGGCCAGTTCTTTACGAGGAACCGGAGCCTCTGGAGCACCCAGGCCGGCCAATAGAGATTTTAGTGTCGCGAGACAACCTCACATAAACATGCTGTTATGCAGCATGGTATCTGTTAGAAGATTTCCCCCTCCTCAACAAAAAAAAGTTGGTTAGGTTAGGTTTTTTTTGCCATCTCTATACTAGCTTCTGCCCGCTGCTTCGAACACGTTATATCTGGATAAAAAGTAGCTTATTTTTTACTCTGGCTAACATCTATATATGAACGTAACGATGAGGTAACAAATATACATACAAACTTTCGGATAACTTTTATACACACATATTTGGAACTCGGCGCCATAGTAGCTTTTGTTCAGATCAAAAATAGATAGATATCTAACGACATAATATCACACATAGCTATCGAAGGGAGGTACCAAAGTTGGCATGGTCCTTTAGATATGTCAACGAGCAATTGGTTCAAATTGGTCCGACATCATTTTAGAACTGCAAAAACGGAATATCTTTATAGCTTTTCAAGAAAAGAAGATAAATATGTTTCTTATTTTCTTGAAACAATTTTTATTTTTTAATGTCATTTTAGTCCATTTTACGCAATATTAGTGAGCCATCGTTAGGTGCCAGCAGAATTGACACCATTATTAAGTTTAGTTAATTACAAGTCCTATGTTTGATTATGCGTATTTCTTTTCTTTTCATTTACTTACCGATGGAATATCAACTTTGCAAGACTCTTTTACCTGAGAACAAAGTAAACATTTAGAATTGCACAAAATATTTCTAACATAACTTATCTGTCTGCTAAATTACTGCTAATCTCTGAAACAGTTGTTACTTAATTATCTATTGTATTATATTACTATTATACTATTACTATTGTATATATGTAGTATGAATTACTATTGTATTATGAATGCGCTTTTCTATGTTTTACTATTATTTTTAATCACAACTCTTAAGTTGTCTGTTGCCTTGTTTTCTTGCATGCTGTGGTACCCTTTAAGTACGGGAGCACAATGCTATAAATTGTTTTTGAATGTTTTCTTAATAATTTATGTGTAAACCTGTGTTGGGTATCCTATTATAATAAATAATAAATAAATAAAATAAAAAAAACAGCTGGGCCGATTTTGACGAAAGTTTCACTAATAGCACAGATCACAGACACTAACTAATAGCTCTTGTTAGTAGAAGTTACTTGGACTAAAAATAATAATTCCGCGGGTTCCGCGAGGAAAACAAAAAGGTAAGTAACCCCCGAGACTCTACCTAGTCTCGCAGGTTACCTTATTTTTTGTAGAGTACTTGTACGGCAGCCGTGGGGCGCCGGCAGTAGAATGTTGGCCCTCCTCTCATGCCCATGGATACAGTAAGAGCCTGCTAAGGGATACCTCCGAAAGATGGGCAGCAGCGTCTTTCCATATATCAATATCCCATACTGCGCTCGCCAACCCGCCTGCCAAGCGTGGTGAGTATGGCAACAACCCCTCATGGAGATCCATGAGGGAGGCCTTTGTTCATTAGTGGACGTTTTATGGATGAAATGATGATGATGACTTGTACGGCAGTTGAAGGGTTGTTGTAAAGCAGTTATACGGTAGTTCTAGAGTAGTCGTACAATAGTTGTAGACTAGTAGTAGTCAGAAGTTCTAGACTAGTAGTAGTCAGAAGTTGTAGTTGTAGGTGCGATACAAAGCGATACTTCGCCGTGACAGTTAGTAAATGGCTCAGCTGATTTTTATATAACTTTCAGTGTTGCATTATAAGATAAGATAAGATACGATAAGATAAGATACGATAAGTACGATACGATAAGATACGATAAGATACGATAAGATACGATAAGATACGATACGATACGATACGATAAGATAAGATAATTTATTTTTTGACAAGCATAGAAAACATTGATTACAATAATGATTGAAAAAATAAGACAAAAATAATAAAGCCTCTACACACCATTTCCTTTGATTTGATATCAAACTTGGGTATATTTGGAAACATTCGATTATACCCCTCCTCCTCTTTCCCCCATATCTTGTAAACGTCTTAACCGATTTTGATAAAACAAGTTTTAAAACACCCCTGAAAACCTGCTTTAAATAAAAACCGCATTCAAATCGGTCCACTCATTTAAGAGCTACGGTGCCACAGACAGACACTCAGACATAGCGGTCGAACTTCTAACACCAGCCATTTTTCTCGGGGGTTAAAATGTAGAATGCAAATTCAAAAAAATTCAGTGGAAAGTATTGGAAATTGGGCAAAACAGATACTTAAATCAAGGTACAGGAAGTGTGAAAGAAAATATGGAAACAAATACATACTTTGGCAATAATTTCGTGTTCGTTTATAACTCGCATTAAATTGTCGAATGGTTCCTGGTACATCGCAGACATCCATGATTGTGTGAAGAACTCGTACAGGTCAGTTATTTGATTCATCTGTAAGAAGTAGGATTGCAATACAAATTACTTGTAATTTATACAAAAAGTTATGGAGAGACCTAATCATAATCTCAGCCGTAAGACGTCCACTGCTGGGCATAGGCCTCCCTGATGGACCTTGCAAGTACGATGGTCATAGCCATACTCACCACGCTTGGCAGGCGGTATGGCGGGCTCAGTACGGGATGTTGATATACGGAAAGACGCTACTGCTCATCTTTCGGAGGTATTCCTTGACAGATTCTTACTACATCCACGAGCAAGAGAGAAGGGGCAACATTGTACTGCTGGTACTCCACGGCAAGACTACGTGTGATTCATAAAAACACTTTCGTTTGGCACATTCCAATAAAAATACCACATCACAGAACGTCATTATTAATTAAGTTACTTGTTACCTATCAGAGGGAACGACGGAGTAAAAATTTGTTAAGATTAATGAAAGTAAAATTCCTCTTCACTGAGCTCTACAATAGTGCTTAACTCGATATTTGTTTGATAAGAACTGCAAGAATTCGTGAATTGGTTGGATTCCAGGCCGAACACACACCTGAAGGTAAGGCCAGCGAAAAGTGAAGGTATCCCTTCTCGTTGACGGCCAACGAAGCGATAACATTGTGTTAGCAAAGCCGCAAACAAAAAGCGGGCGCGGCATTATATCAAATTAATCAGATCGAAAGAGATAGATTTTGTCAGTTCCATAGTCGTGATTGAGGTGAATGACCTTTTGTATCATCGCTACTCTGGATGTACAGAGTGAGGAGTTTGTTGAAGAACGCCTCATATTTACCGTAGATCTGTGTCATTATCTCAGGAGACAGTGGTGTTTTGAAATGACAGGTAAAAGCACGCAGTGCAGGTTATCCAGCTGGAGTCGAAAGTAGTTGCCTAACTTGTCGGCTGATAGAAACTGATTTGAGTCTGAAAGTTCTTACCTTGTAACGAATAAGGAGTTTGTTAAAAAACGCCTCATGCTTCCCGTAAAGCTGAGTCATTATCTCAGAGGAGAATGGTGTCCTGGAGAGACAGGTGATGCCAACCACGCAGTGCAGGTTGTCCAGCTGGAGGCGAAAGTAGTTGCCGGATTGGTCGGTTCGGAGAGTGTGACCCTATAAGATATAAACAATGATGGTGAGATTAATGTACATATGTCACAGCGGTTGCTTTTCCTACGGACAGTAGAAAGTACCGAAACTTCAAGAAAACGTTCTTCGGAAATTAACTGCAAGGAAAATTATATAATATCTGTAAGCGACGCATGAGATTGCTATTATATACTAGTAGGCACTCAGGGTTGCGTACCTACCTCTAGTAAATATGTACGTATCTAGAATGTTCTTATAGTTACTTATGATGAAATAATTCAATATTGAGTTTGCAGTTAGTAGGTATGTTGATATCATCATTTCAGACGCAAAACATCCACTAGTGAACACATGGCAACTACCCCTATTACCAGTTTGAAATACAAAACTGAGTCTGGCAAAAAAAACTCCGTCCAAATGACACATACTGGTATGTGCAAGAGAATAGCTGCGGAACAATTGTCTCCAGGATCTAAATTGTAGGTAATGTAAAAATGGAATGACCCGCGGCATTTTGCACAATTTATATTTGTACGATTTTACATGATACCAAAATAACGAATTAAACCTCACTTTTTGTGCCAAGCACTGCAGCATCCCGTACAGAATGAATTACCAGTTGCTGATGATGTATAAATCATCTATAATGGTTGTAAAAACCAAATGGCTTACTAAACTCTTACGTCGCAGGAAGCTACGACGTAGAACGCTCTACGACGTAGTAAGCTCTACCACGAAGCAAGCCCTAAGATGAACCCAATTACGGAGCAAACATGAAGGACGCATCCATGCATTTTTGATAAAATAAAATAGGTTTTGTCATAAACCCGTGCCGTCCTCCCCGTAAACGCGGAAAAAAGTCACCAGGGGGCAATAATAGTAGCAAGTCATTAACGCAAACAAGCAATTCTCATACGGCTTCTGTAGGAGTATAAATATTATAAATAATTTATATGAACGCTTTCCGTAAAAGTAAAAAAAATCAATAGCTCAATGTTCAGAGTGTTACCAGCCATGATAGTTTCAAAAGTTTAACTAACCTGATGCGGTAGACATTTCTGTACTGCCATTGGTATTTCTTTGCCTGGTTTGCGTACGTTCAAATAGTACAGTGGTCCAGGTAATGTGGCTGACTGCACGATAGGTGATTCGAATCTCATCACCGGCTGCCATCTAAAATGATTTCAATAATAAAGTGCCACGGGGTGCAGTCAGTAGAATGTTGCCCCTCCTCTCTTGCCCGTGGATGCAGTAATAATATGCCAAGAGAGACCTCAAGAAGATGGGCAGCACCATCACTCCGTTTATCAATATACCGCAGGGTGATTACGTATCTCGCGACAGGTTTTGCAACAGGCAATTGACAGCAATATTGCTGTCAAATGTTAATTTTGTATTAGAGAATAGCAAGGAATTGACATTTGCCGTACTGTTGTTGTTAGATAGATAGATAGATAGAAAATGCTTTATTGCACACCTTAAATATAAAAATAACAATAGAAAGATAAACACTAAACACAAAGTGACAATTGGCGGTCTTATCGCTAAAGAGCGATCTCTACCAGACAACCTTGGGATGGATTTGGATTTGTGGATACAACAAGGGGTTGTTGTTGTTGTTGCATTGAATAGCAACAGTACGGATGGTAGGCTAGCCGATAGCCCCTAAAAAACCACATGGTAGGAGCAAAAAAAAGCATCCCGTACTGCAAATAAAGGAGTCTCTATCTTAAAATCTTCGATACATTTATTTCAGTACAAATAAACTTTCTAATCACATGGAATATTGATAGATGGCGTAGATACTAAGTATTATGTGGGGTTGACTTGTAACTTACTTCACTTTCGGTGATACTACGCTAAGCCCGGTAGAGCTTGTTTTTGTTAAACTCGCTTTTGATGGCCTGAAAATTAGTAATTATAAATTATTAAGCTTATTAAAACATTTTCAGTAACATTCAGAAATATACTATAACACTTTGAGTATGTTAGATGATTTCTTTTATAAGTTTCCTCAAATACTTATGCTGAGATTGGTATTGGAAACGGTAAAGGTTACTTAATTGAGTTAATATCCTTCTATAAGACTCTTGCATGATGGCTTAAGAAGGGTTAAAAAACAATTACCTTAATAAAGAAGAGCCGTATTTAGGTAACATATCGTCAGTCGGACTCGTGCCCATCACAAAAGGATCCAGCTTTTTTAGGAATAGATGAGCCAACTGTTGATTAAAAAAAATCTTAAATAGATACGAGTAAGTAGTAGAAATTTTGTGAAAGGTTCATCCGGGAAGTACTACCACCACCTATTTCTGCCGCCAAACAGTAATGTCTTCATTGCTGTGTTCCGGTTTGAAGGGCAAGGGGGCCGGTGAAATTACGTTCACATGAGACCTTACAACTATGTTTCAGGGTGACAGGCGCAATGCAATGCAGCGTTGGTCATGTGCTTAGTGAACGTGATCACCGCGGCATTGCAATTGTTATAGGTAGAGGTTAGGGTTGTTGCGAATATCAGTATCAGCATCCGCTGATGATCTTGCTGCTTGGCTTGCTTGGCTTGTCTGTTTTTGGACTGGCTTTTAAATGAATTTTGTATTTTAGTTTTTAATTTATTGTGTAACTTTGACGTATCCAAGTGTTCTTAAGTGTCCCTATGGAAAAATAAATGAGTATGAGTATGATCAGCATTGATTTAAACATCAGCATCAGCTTCAGCATCCGCATTGATCGATGCTGATTTTCAATGCTGATGTTCGAGTCGCGAGTGAATGAATACCTATCACCCAGCCAGTATTATTTATGATAGACGGAGACGGATGAGATCCTCTGATAGACGGAGAGACAGACAGAGAGAGGAGGCTTAGTAAAAGGATCCTGAAAAACTATGTTTTTTTTTAATTCAGTACACAAAGGGTGTTCCCTGTGTACTAAACCCTCAAAAAATGCAAGATTTTTCGACACTCGGTTTCTATTTGAAGAACCACCTACATTAAGTAAGTTTGGAACACTAAGTTTGCGAGCCCGACACGCACTTGGCCAAAATCAGCATCAGCATCAGCATCCGCTGATGTGTCAAAAAACCGCATCAAAAAACAACCCTGGTAGAGGTTAACGCTTAACATCTGGTGGGCCTTCGGCTTGTCTCGTCATTTAGTAGAGAAAAAAAGATGGATCGGACTGGCGCAGGATCGTGGCGGTTGACACAAAGAGGCCCAGCAGCGGTTGAAGTCGAGCGGCATGATGATGGTGATGAAGTAGAAATAAACTATCTTCACTTCACTCTAATAAGGTCACCGTCAGAATAGTTTCATAATACATTATCTATCATAAACAGTAACATAGCTTTTTAATGATCGTGTTAAGATCAACGACGTATTATGGTCAATTCGAACGCATTTATTTTTTATATCTAGTCTAATTTCTCCCTAGATATACATATTTCAAGGTGTGCAAACACTAATTTGATTTGACCACCGTAGTGCATTGGCGACCAGGAGGTTGCAGATTCGATTCCCGCTGCAGGACAAATATTCGCATGTACTGTAGATATTTGTTCCGTAAAAACTTATATTAATGTTTTTTTTATTTATTTCCCATCTTTCTAAAATAAATATATGTACATAGTTTTACAAACTTCCTTAAAGCCGTCAAAGCCCTTTTTAGGGTTCCGGACCAAAATGGTAAAAAGGAACCCTTATAGAATCACTCTGTCTGTCTGTCTGTCTGTCTGTCACAGATCGATATCTCGAGAACTACTGATGCTATCGACTTGCAATTTAAAATGGTAAAAGACAACAGTTTTTTACTTATATAGCATATATAAAAATTTTCAAAAAATTTCTTATTTTGATTGCAGGGGGGCGGATAGGGGATCTCAAAAATTTTAAGTGAAGTTACTAGGCCGTGTGGGGTATCATATGAAAGGTATTCATTTGTACATTAATAAACAGTTTTTAGTTTTCCTTTAAACCGTATTGTTTTTGAGTAATTTACAAAAATGTTGTAAAAACGACCGTTCCCCCCCCCTTATCTCCGAAGTTTGCAGAGATAAACCCGTGATACTTTTATAGCTAATAGAAGTGTATGTAAACTTTATAGGAAAATTATAGCGAACTCTCTAATTTGCATAGTTTTTTAGACAAGGGGGGTGGAAGGGGGGTTTTCAAAAATTTTGTGAAGTTAATAGGTGATGTGGGGTATCATATGAAAAGTATTCATTTGCTCATTAATAAACAGTTTTTAGTTTTTCTTTAAGCCGTATTGTTTTTGAATTATTTACAAAAATGTCGAAAAACCGACCGTTCCCCCCCCCTTATCTCCGAAATTTGCAGAGATAAACCCGTGATACTTTTATAGCTCATAGAAGTATATGTAAACTTAATAGGAAAATTGTAGCATACTCTCTAATATGCATAGTTTTTTAGATAAGGGGGGTTGAAGGGGGGTTTTCAAAATTTTTGTAAAGTAAATAGGTTATGTGGGGTATCATATGAAAGGTATTCATTTGCACATTAATAAACAGTTTTTAGTTTTCCTTTAAGCCGTATTGTTTTTGAGTTATTTACAAAAATGTTGAAAAAACGACCGTTCCCCCCCCCTTATCTCCGAAGTTTGCAGAGATAAACCCGTGATACTTTTATAGCTTATAGAAGTGTTTGTAAACTTCATAGGAAAATTATAGCGAACTCTCTAATTTGCATAGTTTTTTAGACAATGGGGGTGGAAGGGGTGTTTTCAAAATTTTTGGAAAGTTACTAGGTTATGTGGGGTATCATATGAAAGGTATTCTTTAGCACATTAATAAACAATTTTTAGTTTTCCTTTAAGTCGTATAGTTTTTGAGTTATTTACAAAAATGTTTAAAAAAATAGCGTTCCCCCCCCCTTATCTCCGAAGTTTGCGGAGATAAACCTTTGAAACTTTTATTACTATTAGAAGTGTATGTAAAGATTAGAGGAAATTTATTTTAATCTCTCTACATAGCATACTTTTTTAGAAATCATCGAAAGTCTAAAAAGTCTACATAAGTTTCGCTATCAGACAAGAGATGGCGCTGTCAAGGTTCTCCAACAAATATAAAACCGCCTTTGTCATAAATTATATTGTATGATGGCACGGAACCCTCGGTGCGCGAGTCCGACTCGCTCCTGCCCGGTTTATTTATTTAAGATATACATATATTGTAAGTTCAGTTGCTAGGTAAATTTATTATAATATGTGCTTATTCTAGGAGAATCTATGTAACTTTAAAAAACAATGATCACGATGTGTTTTGTTGCCTACAAGCTAAAACTTAAAAAATAACTTAAAATTTTTCAAATCATATTCTCGACCTAATTACTTAAGACCTAAAACCCGTTTAGATATGCCGTTTTCAAATCTTCAGCTTTTTCACTCAGGACCTCATGCAATGGGTATAAAAATATATAATAAAATCCCACAAGTCATCCAACGTGAAAACAAAATCCCTAAATTTAAATCATTATTAAAACAATATTTATTACAACACAGTTTCTATAGTTTGCAAGAATTCTTCGAGCTGTAGGTTTTTGTTTATGCATAATAAAAGTTTATAAAAAAAATATAAATTATTCAAATGTACCTACATAAGTTTATATATTTTAAGTGTATCTATGTAAATAGGCACAAATATTATTATTTTTTTTTTTTTTTTTATTTTTTCTTTGTGTACTTAACTGTTTTTCTCTTTTGTTGTTATAGTTAAATTATAGCTTTATTATAATTGGTAGCTATAAAAAGTGCCTACCAACACCAATTAAATTGTAACTCACTTAACATAACAATTAAGTGAGATAAGTAGGTATTCAATTTTTAAAATTTTAAGTACCTACTTACCTATTTTATCGTGCCCAAACCGGGTCCATGTTTGGAACTATTAATGTGTTATATCATCTGTACAAATTACTACAATGTGGTTGCAATAAACTATTTGATTTAAGTAAATTTACTAATACAACGTTTGGCTACAAAAGCTATTTGGTTGATGCCGTTCTAAAGTATTCGCATTTTCAATAATAATAGATTCCATTAATAATAGAATCGAGTCATTGTTACTAAGGGGGTATTTTGTCAATTCATTCCTACTGTGAGTTTTTTTGTTTTTTGCAGGTGTTTTCACACAGTATCATCTAACCCCAAAGTTAGCAGAGCTTGTGTTACGGGTAATAGATTTTTTTTTTTATAAAACATCCTTATTATACATAGAAAAATACGCAGACCTGGGGCAAATATCTGAAGAACAATTATTACAACATCAGCATTATTACAACCGCGGCGGAAATAGAACCCACTACTACCTCGTGCGTTTCAGTCAGCTATTGGACCAACTGGGCCATAGAGCCATTGGTTTATGGCTCTCTGCGTTTTTGTTGTTTCTAGTGTATTCCGTGAGGGACAAACTAGCGAGCGCTGTCTTATTCCTTCGTGTCAGCCTCTCTACGGAGCACCGCAGAGAGGCTGACACGAATAGTGTTGAATCGTTTTTGAGTGATTTGAAGCACTATACTATTATTATAAAGAGGTAAAGTTTGTGAGTTTGTTAGGTTGTAGGGGGTAATCTCTGGATCTACTGAACCGATTTTCAAAACTATTTTACTAATAGAAAGCCACAGTATTTGTGAGTGTCATAGGCTATAAATTACCACCCGATAATAGTATGATATACATTAGCGCATTGGATACTTTATATTTTTGTATATTTATGTTGTTTATTTCGATACAATAACGAATTTCCGCAATGTTACTCATAAATCATTTAATTGCCTGCCCTTTTATTTGTCAATTAATTTTTATCGTCAGTTTGGAAACCATCATTAACCGCTTGTCCAATGTCCTCGGAGCTGTAATACCGATATGCGCGCGGGTTTGCGTACAGCCGCCGTCAGTCGTATACAAGCCCAGATTGCCACCAGATGGGATGCTGACTCGGCGACTATTGTTCCGATAGTCGTTTCCGTTAACGGACTCATAGCGAAGTCTAGATAAACATCTCAAGACTTTCGCTAGACAGTTGGATTAAGAGCCAGATCCAAAAGGCAGTAGAACTGAACTCGACACGTAAAGTGAGGAGATTCCTCTCCCTGCAGTCCTAGTCACCGACCGCTCGAGTCATGCTGTGTGGTCGGTGGATTCACCGTTTTGTTATATATTTTATTGTACAGTTTAGTTCCTATACCTATAAAATAAGTATGAATTTAAAATTAAATGAAGTGAAATAATAATGCTTAAGGTTGAACGAGTCGCCCATCTTTCCATACAAACGTGGAAGGGTAACTACTCCACTGTTTGACGATGACCATCCAACACTAAGGATTATATCAATTTATCTCGTCATAATCTATGTTTGTATAAACCCCAAACCGTAAAAAGTATATATTTCAAAAATACAAGCTTCTAAACTTTCGTATTTCAACATTGATTTTAGCCCAACTTTGGACGAAACTAAATAATATACGGAGAAAGAAAACTCAAAAATAAACGCCGTTCCGACAAAGTTTAATTATTCAAAAGTTGAAATAAATGTTATTTTGAAAAGATTACACTCAAGTTTTTCTATAATAACCCTTGTGCTAAAATAACGGGAAATAATAAACGTCGGGAAATAATAAAGGTACCTAATTTACGCGATAAATACCCGGTTATATGTATGTTAATAATGTCTTGTGCTAAAAGTCAATTCACATATTTTTGCGCGGTCGTTTTAGGAATGAATCATTGTGCATTTCATTCTAGCACGCGGGTACACACACTATGTCAGGTGAGATAGCATACATTTAGGCCGCGCCCACTGACGACTTTGCCTCCGCGACTTGTTGAACCTTAAAGTCAATTTGGAAATCATATTAACCGCTTGTCCAACGTCCTCGGAGCTGTAGTACCGATGCGCGCGCGAGCTCGCGTACAGCCGCCGCGAGTATTTGACGCAGGTGCCGGCGCCGAACACGTGCCGGTCGTTGGTCTCGAACGACGGACCCACCACCAGACCGCCGTCGTACACAAGCCCAGATTGGTTTATAGCTGTTGAAATGGTCAGGTTAGATTGAATAGCAAGCAATCTACATTAATACTTCGTTCGTAATAATAGCCACACAAGTAATGGCGAACCTGTAGCTAATTTATGCTAAAAATGGAATTAGTGTACTAAAGTAAAGCTAGAGCTGGCAGCAGTTTCCTCTTCTTTCTTGCCCGTGAATGCAGCGAGAAACTGCCAAGGGATACCACCGGAAGATGGTCAGCAGCGTTTTTCCGTGTTCATCCCATACTGCACTCTCTTACTCGCCTGCCAAGCATGGTAAGGCCGAAAACCCCTAATGATCAGCACCACAGCCGTAGACGTCGTACGGCTGAGATGATGATTGACGACTATACTAAGCGAAGGTTTTTACGCGTGACGACGCCGCATGCGCACACGCGTAGGTTGAGCATTTCTGTAGGTATTAACCTAACTTGCCGTGGGGTGCCGGCAGTAGAATGTTACCCCTCCTCTCATACCCATGGATGCAGTAAGAGCCTGCTAAGGGATACCTCCGGAAGATGGGCAGCAGCGTGTACGTCTTCCGTGTACCAACATCCCGTACTGCGCTCGCCAACCCGCCTGCCAAGCGTGGTGAGTATGGCAACTACCTCTCATGGAGATCCATGAGCGAGGCCTGTGTTCAGTAGTGGACGTTTTACGGCTGAAACGACGAACCTATCTGAATAGCATAAACACAAGCATTTTTAAGTTATTAAGCGATATAGTGTAATTAAACGTTTTGTTCGTCTTAAATAGCTCTATCCACAAACGATTGACATTATGGAAATAAAAAGTTAAGAATATGTCAATTTACTTTTGGCATATTCTCAACTAACTCCAGTTACTATCAACAAATATAAGGTAAACACGGCATTCACGCCTACTGCTAGTAGTAGTTTAACATATACGAGTACAGCAAAGCTAACCTTTAAAAGCATACACATCGATAACCTTCAGTCCGAAGTAGAACAGGGCAAAACATTGCAGTCTGGACGCTTGGAGCGTGGACATGAAGTTCAAATACTCCACAAACATTTCGCGTTGGTGCCAACTGTGGAGATAGTTCTTTCTTATTGTTCTGATGCCTTTGGTATATAACGTTTCTTGCACTCTTTTATCAACCTAAGGGGAAAAACGTATTTGTTTTAGGCTATTCTAGCTCTTGCAGGGTAAAAAAAGATTAGATTAATAAAAATATATAATATATAATTAAAAGAGATTTATTATTTTGTAGAAAAATAATTCTGGGTATCTCATGCAACACTATAGTCTAAACTGCTTGTCGGTAAATATTGCACATCGACCTTTGGAGGAGACAATCGCCTTATTTGGGGTTCGTATCTCTGATCGTTATCTCTGTCGCTCAGTCGCACACTATGTGACGTTTTATCAATCGTTGTTCAAGTGCGATGGAATTATATTGAAAAACAATTACCTATCAATCAATATAAAGAAGCAAATTATCATTGTATTAACAGCTCATTATTGAGACTGTTATATATTATACTGTTGCGCCGTGCGCAAACGTAAACCAGTAAGTTCGCGAAAGATCTGGAAGGGACCGGTGTGCGAGCGGCCGAAATTTATTCTTTATTGTTATTCACTCTTTATTGTTTTGAACACAAACAAGTGAAGTTTCTGGACAAACCGATTTTGAGACAATGGTTCGGGTAGTAAACAAAGTTATAAAAAGTTGTTTACTTGTTTTTTGTTGTCCTGTCTCTATTGTGTGTCAATCTAGAAACATCGGCTTCGAGAATCGTCTTTATGTGGGATATAAATACGCGGATGTGTTTACCGAGCGGACAGTCTTTATTTGGCTACGGAAGCGAACAGTGCGATATATCGGAGCGACAATAAGTGATCAGTGATTGTGAACAAGTGTTATAGTGACGATCAGTGTTGTTCAGTAAAGAAGTGTTCCTGTGTGAATCTGCTGTCAGATTCTTATTGGTGTGATCCGCGATTAAAGTGTTTATTTTGGTAAAATTGGACCACATTATTTAATCCCGAACCCCCAGCTCGTAACAATACCATCCTCTAATGATGAAATGAAAAAAAACATCTTTTATGCAACCTAATCCATCTAACAATGTCCCAGGCACTGCAGCGTCCCGTACAGCATGATTACCAGTTGCTGACGCTGTATAAATCATCTATAATAGATGCAAAGGCCTTACTTTATATATTATATGTCATTATTGAGGCTGTTATTAGTTGATTGTCTCTTTCCAAAGGTCGATGTGAAAAATTTCGGGTACTGTAAGTAGTGTTTATGGGTACCAAGATGGCTGATAGAAGACTTATATTAATTATATATTAATTTATATTTTTTTGTTTATACTTAGGTCATCATCTCAGCCGTAGAATGTCCACGTCTTCTGATGGACATAGGCCTCCTTTAAGGATGTCCAAGATCATGATGCCGTATGATGGTTTTTGCTGTACTCGCCACGCAATTTTTTTTATTTTAAACTGATATAACTATTGTTAATATTTTATCTTGCTCATTAGTCATCTACGATGAAGATGCATCTTCGTAGCGTAGTAGGGGACCAATAGTCGACTGAGATGGCAGACAAAATGTACATTCTATCAGTCGTTTGACCAGGATAATTATAGATTTGTACAAACGGATAAATTAATTATGAAGACGACAACATATTTAAAAGCTTATTACCGTTTCATTATTGAAGCAGTTAACCCTCAATTGAGCGGGGTCTTCCGATGGAAAAGGTTCCACGAACACGATCATCTTAGGCGTAATCCCCAGCTCTAAAAGAGCTGCTATACAGCTGTACGCCTCTAAGCAGTCTCCGTAGACCACCACAGGAAGGTCTTCGCTAAGGCATCTCGTTGTTTCTTCTGCAAGATTTATGTGAAGAACTCATCCGGTGAGGTACTACCACCAGACCACCATACCTATTTCTGCCGCCAAGCAGTAATGTCTACGTTGCTGTGTTTCGGTTAGAAGAGTAAGGGGGCCGGTGCAATTACGGGCACAGAGACCTTACAACTGTCTCAAGTTCATCAACACCTTACCTCGTTTTACTAGGAAACCCTAAGAAGATACATACCTAAATAAATAAATCACTTACATTTAAAAAATCCTAGAGACGGATGACTTATTCCAAAAATCCCCCGTGGCGCAGTTGGTTTTAAAGCCGTCTGAGACGCAGAAGGTTGTTGGTTCGATTTCCGGAGTGACGGGCGCGATGCAGTACAGCGCTGGTCACGTTCTTAATGAACGTGATTACCACGGTATTAAAATTGTAATTTAAAGAGGCTTAGATGGGCATTGTGCACGTCTCGTCATTTAGCCGTATAAAACAACTAAACTGAGAGGAAATTATAAGAGCTTCATCATTATCATCACTCATAGCCCGACTTCACCCACTGATAGCATAGGCCTCCCTTAGTTTGTGCCATCCGGCACGATCCTGCGCCAGTCCTATCCATCGTTTGCCCGTGACTATATGAATGTCGTCTGCCCATCTTTCATTCTCGCTAGTTCGGTTTGACGTGATAACCGGACTAATGGGAGCAATAGTGTGGCAGTAGTTCGGCCCAGGACTAAGCAACCGAACTAGTGAAACTATAGGTTCCCAATAGTTCGGTTCGACGTCAGAACCGAACTAATGGGAAAAAAAATGTGGCAGTAGTTTGGCCCAGGACTAATCAACCGAACTACTGAAACTAGAGGTTGCTGCCGGACGACCACCATCTCACTAATATTATAAGTCCGAAAGTTTGTTTGTATGGATGTTTGTTACCTCTTCACGCAAAAACTACCCAACGGGTTAAGCTGAAATTTGCATACGTATAGATGTGGACCAGGATTTTTTTGTCCCAAAATTGAGTTCCCAAAGATAAATATGACGTAAACAGTTTTCTTTTGTATGAAAATTTCAATCCACTGGTTAAAATTTTGCAATAAAAATGTTACGCAAGCGAAGCGGCGGGTAAAACGTTTTTGTCCTTTTGTAACAACCTTATCTTACTATCTTCTTACTACCTCTATTATTACACTCTGTATTGTGTTTTGTTCTGTATTTTGTTGCAAATAAATATATACTTTACTTTACTTTAAAAGCTAGTTATTTTATAGGTGCTTGGGCAAGCTTAATCCATCTTTAAAGTCCCAGGCACTGCAGCGTCCCATACAGCATGAATTAACAGTGAATGACGCTGTTTAGATCTGATGTACTCAAGTACTCATCTGCTGTCCACGTCCACTGCTCGACAAAAACCCTCACGGATTTCCAAGATCATGAGAGGGTTATTGCCATACTCACGTGTGGCAGGCGGGTTGGCAAGAGCAGTACGGGACGTTGATACACGGAAAGACGCTGCTGTCCATCTTCCGGAGGTATCCCTTGGCAGATTCTTACTGCATCGACGGGCAAGAGAGGATGAATCAAATCTCTACTGCCGGCACCTCACGGCTTCTACTCACTATATTCGCTGATCATAACTATAAGCTTCCTCAGACAGATGTTCGCTTCGTACAGAGAATTTATCACCATCACATTGGTAGGCGTTTCTGGAGGTAGCAGCACTTCATCAGGTTCGTAACTGGGATTGTCCATGTGCATCCTGTGGCAGGTTTTACCACGCCTGAAGGAAATATTTATCATCATCATCATACATAGATAGATAGATAGAAAATGCTTTATTGCACACCTTAAACTAAACAAATTAATAAAAAAAGAGAAACACTAAACATAAAGTGACAATCGGCGGTCTTATCGCTAAAGAGCGATCTCTACCAGACAACCTTTCAATGGATTCGATTGTGGTAATGAGATGGGGTAAAATGGTGTGAGATTAAAAAGAAAGTAAATATAAAAATATACAATAATAAATAAATAAAAAAATAATAATAATAATGTATAAATAATATACATAGCTTGGGACACACTGCTGAGCCTTCCTGATATAGGCGTCCTTAAGTTGGATCAGCATAATAAGGAGGATTACACAATCCACCTCATTATGCTGGTCGCATTAATTGACGCCTCGTCTTGCTTGCAATAAATTTTACTTTTTTCTTCAATTATTATGAACTAGCCGCACCCCGCAGTTTCACCCGCGTAGTTCCTGTTCCCGTGGGAATTTCGAAAAATCCCTTCTTAGTGCACCTCTAGGATACTCAAATATGTGTGCCAAATTTCAAGTCTCTAGGTCCAGTGGTTTAGGTTGTGCGTTGTCTGTAAGTCACTCAGTCAGTAACGGAAGAGTTTTATGTACATATAGATTACTGTTCTCTGTTCTCCATGATATGCAATCGTAATAAAATTGGGGTAGTTTAAATGAGCGGATACAGAATTTAAATTTTTGCCATTTTCATAAAAAAAAATTTTTTACACTTGTTGCTATAACTTCTGAATTCCCTGAGCTAGAACCTTGATTTTTAAAGGCATCATCTGCCCGCAGACTTTGGATGATGATGTTTGTATGATGACCCGCAGATGTTTGGTATAAAATTAAATGTACAAAGGGTGCAGAACGCGTGCTGTCGTTACTGCTTCAACATTCCACCACGCAGCCACATAACTCCGTACCTGAACAGTATGTCCATGTTAAACATGGACTCACGTAGGTTGTTACATCTTGGAGGACTGGTTTTTGATGTGATTAAATTCAAAAATCCTGAATATCTGTACTCTAAACTGAAACTTGCTGCTGGTAATAAAGGTAAAAAACTGAGATCAATCAGATCTGCTCTCTTATACCATGATCACAGAACAGCGGCTTTTACTGGGAGTTTTAGGTACATGGCAACGAAGTGCTGGAACAATATTCCACCTCCCATTCGCAACTTAAGTTCCAAAATTTCATTTAAAACACAATTGAAATCTTTCTTACTAGAAAAACAAAAAGAAGGTATACCCAAGCACTTCGTTAGCCAACTGTAGTATATATGTTTTAAACTGCGCTAAATGTCACGTAATATTAGTTACTGACACCTAGGAAAACCACACAGTATTGGTGGGAAAATAGTGGGATTAGCCTTATAAACACCAAACTGATAAAACATATTTTGTTCTTTTTTGACAAATATTTAATCTGCGGTAAAATATAAAATGTAAGTACATATATCATTCCAATAATAACCGTCTATGTTGTGCCATCTCGTTCTTTTCGCTAACTCTAATGGTAACAGCTGAAAATCAGTGTTTGCTTAACAAGCAAAATTATACGCTGAGCTGTGACCTTTTTGACATGCTGCAACACACACATGCACTACTTAGCCAGTTAGGCATTTAGTTCACGTTACCATTTAGTTGTTTAGTTATTATGTTATTTGCTCTCATAAGTTTTTATCTCTGTACTGTATGTGTGTGATTGAAGTTCCAAATAAACTGTTTATCTATCTATCTATCTATCTAAATTTCAAGTCGATACCTTCAGCCCTTTCGGAAAAAAACGTCTTGACAGACAGACAGACAGACAGACAGACAAACGAGTGAGCCTATAAAAATTGCGGTTTTTTCTTTTGAGGTTTAGAACCCTAGAAACGTTTGCTTATCTCGTTTTCCCCGGAGGGAATCTAACTAGCAACCTCTTGCATCTGAACCGGCTTTTAGACCATAGACCGGCATCTGAGCCACAGAGTTCGTCACGCTTAGGTATATAATGTATGTATATATATGTATATTATATATATCAGGGTGTTCTGGGTGTTTTTTCTATATATAATAAAAATATCTATCTATGTAGTATAATGTATTAAGTATATCAGTCATCTAGTACCCATAACACAAGCTCTGCTTACCTTGGGGCTAGATGATGCTGTGTGATTTGTCCAGCATTATTATTATTATTATATTTAACGTAAAAGGTATTTTAGTTATTCAATCTGTACTACAGGTGCACTACAATTATTGGAAATTGTTTTAATTTAGGCACTAAAGAGTTGAGATGAATGATTGGAGCGACTAGAATGGACAGGATTAGGAATGAGCTTTGTAAAAGGAAGTGTGGAGGTCGGCAAGGTATGGTCACGTGATGAGGAGGGATGAATCGAATATAAGAAAAACAATGTCAGGCTAAAGATACGAGTATGATAAAGAAATGAGTAAATGATGAGATGACAACTGAGAGAGAAGAGGGGAAAAGGAAAAAGTGCTGTGCCGACCCTGTATAGATAAGGAATAAGGGCTGAGAGATCATGTGATCTCTCAACAAATCATCTCTGCAATCAACTCTACAAACAACTCTACAAATCATCATATTGTGATGATTCACTAACTCTACTTTCTTGGCAAGTTTCCGAGTTTCGTCCAAGAACTTGGGGTGTTGAAATTGTTGGCCACATGTCAATACTAATTCGTCGTATTGCTTTGAGCCACCGCCTTTCAAAAGGACGCATTTCTTTTTCCTGGAACATAATGTGATGTCCTTTCTGTACTACAAAAGAGATGTTTGCGCAAAAAAATTAAAACAACTAAAACTATAATATTGTTACGAATATTATATTTTTATTATACCTATGTAGTAGACATTATTATAATATTCTACCGAATATTATTTTTTTTTGCGCGGAACCCTATTTCCTTCAATATCTCACATTTTAACTAACCCACTGGGTTAGTCTCAATCGTAGTGACAAGATTTGTACCTGGATCGAGGACCAGTATAGCCTGTCACTTACCTGTCAATACCAACCATAACAGCGGGCATAACGTCAAAATAGAAGTAAAACGGTACACTCTTGAGATATCTGTCCGTGTACCGGCCGTCTCGCGGTATGCACGTGTCAGCGGCCTTCAGACATTCCGCCACGGTGGGCAAGCCGTGCTCAGACACCAGGGTCACATTGCTGAACGTTAGGTAATGGGAGGTCGGACTGGAAAAACTAAGCTTTAGTGATCTGATCTAGCCGATATGATGAGTCTATAATGGCGTTGATTGACTTTGCCAAGTAGTACAGGCAGGCTGATTACGTATCTCGCAACTGGTTTGCAACAGGCATAAATCAAACTTCAATTCCTTGCTGTCATCTAATACAAAGTTGACCTTTGACAGCGATGATGTCGAGATTTACCCCAGTTGCAAACCTATCGCGAGGTATGTTATCAGCCTGCGGTAGTATTAGATAAACTGTCAATGCGCCGGCTGGCGCAAGCAGCACGTAATACTCTGCTCTATCGCTGCGTTAAGATGCTATGACGCGCACTAAGTACACGTTTTATGTGGCGGAGCCTTTAGTTGGGAAGTAGTGCGCGCATTTCTTTGAATATTATGTAATTTGGGACATAGTTTGAAAACTCGCGCACGTGGTATTTTAGTTTGTTTTTAAAATAATTAATATTAATTCAGACATTCTGCTACGGTGGGCATAATAATAATAATAAGGTTGGTCTGAAAAGAAGTTCCTTGACAGATCAGGCTGATTTACTAGATCATCTCACAGCTCTTATGTTCATCAGGGGTTAAAATTTAATAAGTAACTATTGGAGTTATTTACCATTGAACACATTTGGGGTTGACAGCATTTTGGGGCGTAGAAGACTTAAGTCTACATTGATCATTGCAATGTTTCATTGATAAATTGATGAAACCTTATTTATCAATGATTGATCATTGATAAGGTTTCATCAGTTTTCCTACGTTTTTTTGTCTACAGTTTTGTTACGAAACTAGTTGATGTGTGGGATAAGGCGGGCATCTTTCCTTGCAAAGTATTAGGAATTCAATAATATTACCATATTATTGAATTCCATCCAATATGACTCCATCGTTACGGAACATCTTCAAGTAGTGCTGTAGCTAAAACGACTCTGAAAATGGTAAAATAAAAGCTTACCCGAGTAGCAAAGTTTCAAGAAACGCAAGGCCAGTGCAGCTAGATCCCACTACTACAATACTGCTGTTCACATAAACCTTGGGCAGGCTAGTTAGTGGTCGTTCTAATACCCACAACGAGAATGGCGTACTCCTGAAACAGTTTTATATATTATGTTTTTGAAGCATTTCATTTCTCTCACCGTATAAAGCAGCTACTACCTAATGTTTTGTTTCAGACTATTGCTTTTATGCACACAAACTAGCATACTCTTAGCCTGTTTACATGCTCTTAACCTGTTTCTCTTGTTCAATCTCATGTAAATATGGTATGCGTCAAAATATTAAAAAACTGCAAGCTATGAAGTATTATGAAAAAAAACTGCTATAACCTGTCTAGTTTTTGAAATATTCTCAAAGTGGGTAGAATATTTAGCAATGGTAAAGCAGGTGGCGCCAACATTCTGACCGCGATTCATGGGTTCCGTACGGTAAAACTATGTCCGTAATATGACTTAAACAAACAAGTAAGGCCCAGCCAGCGTTTATCGATTGCATTTGTTGCTCTGTGACATTTCGCCTCTCACTAAAATGTTTCCGAACCCTGGCTATAAGTTATAAATCTATAAGTTTAAACGATAAACAGAAAGCAGTATAAGAAAACTTTTAAAAATTTACAGTTCCGCATATATCTTGTCCTGGTTCTTGTCCCGGTTGATGTTGGGGACGGCGCGGCGCGGGTGCACGGGCGTCATGTGTCCCGCGAGCGACATCAGGTTACGACTGGCGTTCTACAATCAATGCAAGCAGTCGAGAGCGAGTCAAGAGCGAGTCACGTTCTGTCCCGGCTGATTTTGGGGACGGAAGGGTGCACGGGCGTCATGTGTCCCGCGAGCGACATCAGGTTACGACTGGTGTTCTACAATCAATGCAAGCAGTCAAGAGCGAGTCACGTTCTGTCCCGGCTGATTTTGGGGACGGAAGGGTGCACGGGCGTCATGTGTCCCGCTAGCGACATCAGGATCGACTAGCGTTCTACAATCAATGCAAGTAGTCAAGAGCGAGTCACGTTCTGTCCCGGCTGATGTTGGGTACAGAGGGGAGCGCGGGCGTCATGTGTCCCACGAGCGACATCAGGATCGACTAGCGTTCTAAAATCAATGCAAGTAGTCAAGAGCGAGTCATGTTCTGTCTTGGCTGATGTTGGGTACAGAGGGGAGTGCGGGCGTCATGTGTCCCACGAGCGACATCAGGATCGACTAGCGTTCTACAATCAATGCAAGTAGTCAAGAGCGAGTCACGTTCTGTCTTGGCTGATGTTGGGTACAGAGGGGAGTGCGGGCGTCATGTGTCCCACGAGCGACATCAGGATCGACTAGCGTTCTACAATCAATGCAAGTAGTCAAGAGCGAGTCACGTTCTGTCTTGGCTGATGTTGGGTACAGAGGGGAGTGCGGGCGTCATGTGTCCCACGAGCGACATCAGGATCGACTAGCGTTCTACAATCAATGCAAGTAGTCAAGAGCGAGTCACGTTCTGTCCCGGCTGATGTTGGGTACAGAGGGAAGCGCGGGCGTCATGTGTCCCACGAGCGACATCAGGATCGACTAGCGTTCTACAATCAATGCAAGTAGTCAAGAGCGAGTCACGTTCTGTCTTGGCTGATGTTTGGTACGGAGGAGTGCACGGGCGTCATGTGTCCCGCGAGCGACATCAGGATCGACTGGCGTTCTACAATCAATGAAAGTAGTCAAGAGCGAGTCACGTTCTGTCCCGGCTGATGTTTGGTACGGAGGAGTGCACGTGCGTCATGTGTCCGCGCAAACCGTGTTGTATCGCGAATTTATGGGTTCCTTTTTGTCACACGGAAAAATATCTTAAGTCCTTGAGTAGAGCCTGCGCCACCACTAAAGTCCGATAGACGCGGCGCTGATTTAATACAGACAACAGACTGTAATGTATTTATTTATTTGGACAACCAACAGCTACATATATTAAACTTTTATACAAAAGTGTGCAAACATAAAGAGTAGAGTTTAGTTCCCGCTTTTGCCGCTTTTGACTTCAGTGGTGGCGCCGACTCTAACCTTAATCCTTTTCCTTTTCGTACTTAAGCTTGATTGTAGATTACTACTGAGTTTAGGCACGCAAAAATCATTTGTTTTCTGCAAATATTAGATTAATGTACAAGTGATAATCGATAGATCATACTCGTACTTCAAGCAATGCAAACTACAAGTGAGTGCAGAAAGTGAAATAGATTATCTACGGCTAGTGTTCTGCAAACAGGCAGTTTCAGTAGATATTTTGTGTTCATCCGGGGAAGTACTACCACCATACATATTTCTGCCGCCAAGCAGTGATGTCTGCATTGTTGTATTCCGGTTTAAAGGGTAAGTGGGCCGGTGAAATTACGGGCACATGAGACCTTACTACTTATGTCTCGGGGTGACGGGAGCAAAGCAATGCAGCGTTGGTCACGTGCTTAGTGATCACCGGTATTACAGATCTAATAGGTGGAGGTTACCGCTTAACATCAAGCGGGCCTTCGGCTTGTCTCGTCATGGAGTAGTATAAAAAAGCCAGAATCGCAAAAGTTAAGTTTCTGTTCTAAAATCATATAAGTTAAAAGGGATGAACATGGACATGATAAAACCTCGTAATGATTCCAATTAACCTGGATTAACACTACTTTAGATTCATTGTATTTGTATCATCATTTCAGCCGTTGAAAGTCCCCTACTGAACAGTGAACACAGGCCTCCCTCAAGGATCTCCATAAGGGGTAGTTGCCATACTCACCACGCTTGGCAGGCGGGTTGGTGAGCGCAGTACGGGATATTGATACACAGGTAGACGCTGCTGTCCATCTTCCAGAGGTATCCCTTAGCAGGCTCTTACTGCATCCACGGGC